>CM076908.1:21919900-23170049 GCA_039519145.1 Kokia cookei
GATACAATCAAATTGCCATTGTGTCGAAAGATCAAGCAAAGACTACATTCACATGCCTATTAGAAACTTATGCATTTTAACGTATGTCATTTGGATTGTGTAATGCACCAGCCACATTCTAGAGGTGTATGATGGCAATATTCTTGGACATGATCGAGGATTCTTTAGAGGTATTCATGGATGATTTTTCGGTCTATGGGTAAACTTTTGACCAGTATGCTGACAACCTAGCGAAAGTTCTGAAGAGATACGAGGACACAAATCTAGTTCTGAATTGGGAGAAATGTCACTTCATGGCAATTCAAGGCATTGTCCTCGGCCATCGTGTATCATGTCAGGGCATTGAGGTAGATAAAGAAAAGGTCAAAATCATTGATAAATTACCACCACCAACAAATGTTAAGGGAATAAAAAGCTTTCTTGGACATGCTGGTTTCTATAAGAGATTTATTCGTGATTTTTTCAAGATATCTAAACTGTTATGCTCATTGCTAGAGCAAAATAAAATGTTTGTGTTTGATGACACCTGTCTAGATGCATTCATCATAATAAAGAAGCAGCTGGCATAAGCTCCAATTGTCGTTGCACTAGACTGGGCATTCATCATAACTATTTGTAGTAGGAGCTGTACTGGGACAACATAAAGATAAGGTATTTTATTCTATTTATTATGCTAGTAAAACTTTGATTGACGCGCAAGTCAATTATACAACTATTGAGAAGGAATTACTAGCAGTAGTTTTTTCATTCGACAAGTTTCGTTCATACATTGTCGGCACAAAAATTATGGTGTGCACAGATCATTCTTCATTAAGATACCTTATTGCGAAGAAAGACGCCAAACAAAGGTTGATTAGATAGATGCTATTACTACAAGAGTTTGATGCTGAAATCAAGGATAGAAAGGGATCTAAAAATCAAGTAGCTGACCAGTTGTCTCGACTGAAAGTTGGAAGTGAAGATGGAAATAAATCCAAATTGTCGATGCATTTCCAGACGAGCAGTTATTCTTTGTCGACATATCACCTTTGTATGCTGATGTTGTCAACTTTCTTGTGTGTGGGAAGTTACCCTTGAGTACTGTTGGTAACAAAAAAGTTAGATTTTTGCATGATGCTGCAAAGTACCATTGGAATGAGCCATACCTATTCAAGGTATGCATCGACAACATCATTCATCATTGCATTCTGGAAGAGGAGATGACTTCTATCCTAAGACATTGCCATGACGCTCCTTATGGAGGCCATTTCGATGGTGTAAGGACTGCTGCAAAGGTTCTACAGTCTGGATTCTATTGGCCCAAATTGTTTCGAGACACCTAAAGTTTTGCACAATAATGCGATCGATGTCAATGCATTGGCTCAATAACTCGATGCAACGATATGCTCCAACAGTCGATTATGGAAGTGGAGCTATTCAATGTTTAAGGTATAGACTTCATGGGACCATTTCCAAACTCATTTGAAAATGTGTACATTTTAGTTATTATTGACTATGTATCAAAGTGGATTGAAGCAATTGCGGTGCCAAAAGATGATGCTTGAACAGTGTTGATGTTTTTCAACACTAACATCCGTACGAGATTTGGAACACTTAGAGCATTAATAACTGATCAACGTACTTACTTTCACAATAATCAAGTTGCGACAACATTGAAGAGATATGGTGTGAAGCATCGTATGGCTACTACATACCACCCACAGATGAATGGCCAAGCTTAAGTATCCAATTGACAAATCAAAAGTATACTAAAAAAGGTGGTTAGCCCATCTAGGAGAGATTGGTCTTCGCGGCTACAAGATGCATTATGGGTGCTTCGTATCACATACAAAACCCTATTGGGGATGTCACCGTATCAACTAGTGTTTGGTAAGTCATTTCTCCTACCAATTGAGCTTGAACATATAGCTATGTAGGCAATCAAGCAGGTAAATATGGACCATGATGCTACTGGAAGGAAAAGATTGTTGGATATTGCTGAACTGGAAGAGATATGCCATAATGCCTATGAAAATGTCGTAACATACAAAGAAAAGACCATGAGATGGCACGACAATATCATCTTACGTCGACAATTTAGCCTTAGTCAGTTACTACTTTTGTTCAATTCATGTTTAAAGCTGCATCCGAGTAAATTGCGTTTGAGATGGTTGGGCCCTATCAAAGTTGTCGAAGCATTTCAGAATGATGTGGTGAAAGTTTAAAATCTGAAAGATGGGCAACAGTTGAAGCTGAATGGCCAACGTCTAAAATACTACGGGAGTCAAGAAGTCAAGGAACCAAACAAGACGATCCATCTGGTCACATTTTCTCTTATTTGTTTCACTTTTACTTATTTCATTTTAATTCCTTGCTGGAACAAAAATCATCTTTTTATCGATGCATCGAAAGCATAACTTGTTAGTGCATTCTGTGATGACTCAGCAAAGCTTTTTAGCAAGAATCGCGCCGATTGATTTTTTTTCTTTTCCCAACCATTCGATCAATCAAAAGGGTACGATCTGCAACCTGACATTTATTGGCTGTAGACATAATGTTTTCCCACGTTCTTTGTAATAATCATGACTCTTGCCATTGGAAGGTTATAAAACTCGTTTCTGCCGACTTCCTTCTTCCACTCACAATAGCCATTACTACTGTAATTTATTTTCTTCTATGCTTTTACGCTTGTTCTCACTCTTTCAGTCCATTCTTTTTCTCCACAAGTTCTTTTTAATCCTTCTTATTTTGTGATTATGGCCAAGATAAGAAGAGCAAAAACTCCATCCAAAATCCCTGCCACTTCCACCATTGTGGTTTTGACCACAACCCAATCTCCACTAAAAGAGTCGGTCTTGTTTCTATCAAAAGTGGCCAAGGACCGGTATTAGGATGTGATGCTGAAATGTAATTGCCATCCTTAAAAAGGTCTTCAACTGTCCCCGCATCAAACTTTGGGGAAGCAAATCGCAAGGACCGTCAGCCGCTTAGGATGGGAATTCTTCTGTGAGCACCCGACTGGTTATTCCCCTACAATGGTAAGGGAATTTTATGCAAATCTTGTGGATTCTGAATAGGAATTCATCTCCGTGAGAGAGGTCATAGAACCATGGAGTGCTGCCCATATCATTGTTTTATTTCGGATTCCTAAGAAAGTAGATGACCATACTCTATTTGTGGAAAGGCTGAACGATGAGGTGCTACAAGATCTTTGTGTTGATGGTGCTATTTGGATGGCCCACATAACTACACCATGAATCGAAGATATTGGACAACCTTCAGGAAGGTCTGGTTTCACTTTGTGAATAGTCATCTCTTGCCTTCTACACACAGCTCCACGGTGACATTAGATCATATGTGCATTTTGCATTCAATTCTAAAGGGTCGTCACATTGATGTCGGGGCAATCATTCACGATCAAATTGCTAAAGCCACATCCAAACACACATGTATATTACCTTTCCCTTCCCTAATTATACTACTCTACAAATAAAGGGGCATTGTGCCCAGATATGGGGAAGGGGTTCTCAACAATAAGAACCCTATCAATGATATTTTCATCGAGAGAATGACGAGGGTCGAAGAGACGCCACTAGCGAGAGAAGCACCAAAGAAGAAGGACAAGGGAAAAGGAAAGATGAAGGAAAAACAAACTAATGCGCCTATAGATCCGCGTTAGAAAAGAGGCTGGCTGCTATGGAAGTCAATCTTGATTGCATTGACATGCGTACTATTTGTACTGTCGGCGTATTAGAGGATATGGACTATAAAGAACATATCTTCTATGCGTACACCAAAGCATGGAATGAGGTAATTATCACCGTATTGTGTAGCATGAACCCCAGTCTGTTGCCAGATTTCCTAACTTTCCCCTCTATTTTTCGACCAATGGCCTCGTCCTCTGACCAGTCTACTCCTGATGATAGGCCACAACATGTCCCTTCCCAAATAAGAATCCACATCTCCAATGAAGAGTAGGAAGGGCATTCTAACACCACGCCAGATTGCTATAAAACTATAGCCAGCTTGTTAAAAGAGGAGTTCTCGAATAGCCTTGGGGCTAATATGGCTGAGCGGGCCACTGTGATTGAGGAGGTGCAAACACCAATTGCATCTGTGGGTGTGAACGCTGAGGATGGCGTTGACATTGTTACAATTGATCATGAAACAGAGAAGGAAGATGGCCAGGAGAAAGAGAATGAAGAAGAAGAAGAACATGCAATAAAGGACCCTACAGAGGAGTATGAGAAGAAGCAAGATGCTCCGACAGATATTGTTGAGGATAATATCAAAGCACCCGTGAGTGTGGGGGCATTTAGTGATGATATGACTCCACCAGATGAGACTCAAGCTAAGGTAGTCACCAGCATTATAGAAGATTTTAACCCGTTAGCTATCGTGCCCTATGTGGTGCCGCTTGCTGAGGTCCATCCATCAGATGTGACTATCGACGAGGCTACCACCCAACCAGCTAAGGAGGAGCAATTCGTTGATTCGGTTGGTTCGAAGGACAAGAAGAAGAGACGTAAGGACAAGAAACAGAAACACAAAGACGAAGGTGAGCGCCCATGGAAGAAGAAAAAGAAAACCAAAGCAGCCTCTGCATCGACTGCTCAAGAATGAGTTAGTTTACTTTCCTGTAGATAGTTTGCATGCATTTTACTGTCATTGCATTTTTATTTTCTCATTACATTTCTTTTTACTTTAGTTGCATTGTAGTTACATTTCCATTCTTATTTGTTTAAGTATTGTCAGTGCATTGGGGACAATGCAAACATTAAGTTTGGGGGGAATATTGTGTGGAATGGAAATGTGATTGCACCGACATATTTGAATTTTACTTGATTCTTTAGTCAATGAAAGTATACAAAATTTCAGCACAAATGTGACCACAATTTTTATTTGATGTGTAAATTTTGAGTTGTTTGGAAAATTGATGTGTGAATTGGGTGAATATGAATGAATTTTGAATCGTCTAACATCAATAATCTCTGGTTTTCCTTCATCTCCCAATCTTTATAATACCTATCTTCGAAGATTTAAGCATCATAATCATCATCATACATGAGATCTGAACAAAATAAATCGTAGGCATGAATGGGTTTAAATACATGGAAATTAAAAGGATAGGGTTAGATCTGAAATAAATAAACCTGTTAGTATGGTTAAATCATATCTATAACCTAAAATTTTCCTAATTATTTCAATACAAAGAAAAAATAAAATTTACTAAAGCGTTACCTCCTCGACAACGGCGCCAACAACTTGACTGCCCCCGAACGTACTCTCGTTTAGCGTAGGTTTCGACTTTTCGCAAGTATACGGGTCAAGTTGTCAATATAGTTGTTTACAGCGAAACACTCTGTAGTATTCAAAGGATCGTACCTAAAGGAGGCGTAAAGCTATAGTAAATAAAATGCTTGCAAAGAATAAAATTAACTAGTACTGATTATAGGGTTTATAGTACGAAGGAAAATGAAAGAGTTAATTTGAAAGTATAGAATAAGAGATAAACAAAAATAAAAAATAATGGAAAAGTATGAGTTCTAGAAAATCTTATAAATGATTTTGGGGAGATTAGATCGTTTACGTATGATTTCTTCAATTGTTAGGTTTTGGGGATTTTCCTCCAATCAACTAGTCACTACCAGTTGAATCTCTCAATCTTCAGTCGGCATAGCAAGTTGATAGAGATTACTTATCGCTAGATGTCACAATCTAAATTAGTTTGGGGAAAAGGCGTTCACGGATGGGCAATTTTGGGTTCATTCCCACCAGATGACTTTTTAGGGTTGTCAAGCCTAGTGTTTGTTTGATGCTCTTCCTTTCCCAAACAGTTGATACGAAAGGTAAAATCCCTATCAAACAATAAATCAATTATTCATACGTCCACTCCCTAATTCCCCAAAATGGAATTAGATCCTCATGATTTCTTTATTCATAAATAAAGAATCAAATGAAAAAAAACTAGAATTGTATTGAGCAATCTGTTGGGAAAAACTCCTCGAACGTTTATGCGAACTTCTACAATCTCATTTCACAACTGAAAACTAAAGTCTAAACAATGATGTCTAAACCCTAGTGTTAAGTTTCTACTTAACCCTATTTGAGCTACCGTTCTTCGTGCTTAAGTTGAATTGTGAGGATGAAAACGCCCCTCGCTTGATGCAAATCTAGAGTTTGAGGCACATGGCGCGACACACCGGGACCTTTGTTGCGACGTAGCAGGTAGTCTTGGGATTCACTGCTACTGATCCCTTTGTTGTAACATAGGGCTATTTATGTTGTGACGAAGCAATCCGTATCATTATGGCTTATTACTAGTAGTCTCCTATGCACTCACGAAGTATGTTAGCTAATCTTTAGGCCTCCTTTTGCCTTAAAAGAAATAATAGAATCTTCTTAGCACATTTTATTAGAAAATGAAAACTAGACTAACTATTCATAAAACATAAAGGAAATTACTTGATTTCAAGCTCATCAAATGTGAAAATAAGTTCGATCTACTAGGTACGAAATCAGCAGATCAGGAGGTTAGGTGTTAGTAACATGGTGACACCCATGTTTCCTCAACTCAACCTATTAGGTATGAGGCTCTCAATCATGCAGATTACCATCTAGATGCCATCATCGATACATAGCTTAAGGGTGATGCTCCTATGGATCATGACGATGATTTCTTTGATGCTGCTTTTGATGACGTTCCGGTACTCGAGCGTGCTCCTTCACTGGCTTCATCTTCTCACGCTCAACCTTCTTTAGACGTCAACATCGCCTTGCTCGATACCATTCACTCCTTGAGCAATGATGTTCGGGCTAATAATGTTTAAATATGAGGTCTTAGAGATGAAGTTCGATCTAATAATAAAGAGATTTAAAGTCTTAACACGGGGATCACTTCCTTAGAAGCTCAAATGGCGACTCTACATTTCACACCTTCATTTTCCTCCCCTCGTAATGATGAGTAGAGTAGCTTTAGGCCATGCATTCTCATCACATTTGCACTTTCATTCTTATGTTTATGCTTATGTCTTTGTTTTAATTGCACTTCATTGCTCTATTGGTATTTAAAGATATAATTGAACTTAATGTCTTATTGGTATGTTTAGATACAAGTAAAATTTTTATTATTAGTTCATTCATCATTCAATTTTATGTATATCCTGTGATGAACTAACCTTCTTTTCTTCTTGAACTTTATTTATTTATTTTATATAACAAAAAGGGGGAGCAGCAAAGGTAAAGTGTATGATTATTACTTGATTAGTATTTAATGCTAAATGCAAATTTTGTGACCAATTTTTCTTAAAAAAAAGATGAATGCAAACTTGTAACATCCCAAAATTTAGCTTAATAGAAATGTAGAATATTAACAAGTTGAGATGATGGTTCAATGGTTAATTGATCAATGATAGGGCATGTTAGTAAATGAGGTCTCAAGTTCAAGTCTCATGTTTTGCAAAATAAATGTAGGGATTTTAGTAAAATCCCTTGTTTTTAATTAAATTTATTTTTTAGCTTAATTTTTAATATAAATACATATTTTAAACAAATAATCAGCCCTAAATAATTATTTTTTCTTCCCTTGTGCCATCCATCTCGCCCTCCTCTCCTTCAATCTTTATTTTTTCTTTCTTCTTTCTCCTTGTTGCCATCGCCCCTACCACCATTATTTCCATTGATTTTTCTTTTCTTTTGCTACCAAGAACCATTACCAATTAATTCCCTACATTGCAGTCATTTAGTCCCATTGAAATCAACTTCAAATCTTAAATTTTGAGCAACCAAGATCAATCCAACAGTTTCCAAGAAAGTGCCATTGCCAAATCCTTCTTCTAGTTTGTGTAAATCCACTTTTTTCTATCAAAATTTTGATTAATTGAGTCAATTAAAAACTCTAATTTTTAGTTCTGAAAATTAGGGATAATTTTATGAGTTTTGAAGAATTTTTCCAGATTTTAATGGATCTCTAATTATTTTAAAGAATTAACTCATTCTTGGTCACCAAGAAGAGGTATGTGTGCGCCTAGGTGCAAGAAAGGAGGTTGTTTTGTTTCTAAGCTTTTATCCAATTAATCCAAGTCCTGAATTGAATTTTAAAAATTCCTAATCAATCTCTGATCATATGTCAATTATGGAAAATTCGTTCTTGATCAATTGCCCATTTGAATCTCTTAAATCGGAAAGTGTAAGTGCGATTAAATGTTAACTAGTTTGTTGTTTCGACATAGTTGTTGGGTAAAGGATGTTAGTTGATTAAATAATGGAAATTAATCAATATTGGCTATTGATTTTTCAATATATAAACTTGTTAGGTGCTGACTGAGATGCCCCACATCAATCGTAAAATCGTAGGACACTAGCTAGTGTTGTTAGCGTTAAAGAAAGGTAAGGAATTCGATTAGTTTGGTTGTATAAATTCTTAATAATTTTTAAAATTGGTTTGGACCCATAAATGGAAGTTTGGTTTCTGGTTAGATGGTTAATTGAATGAATCTATACTGAATTTTGACCTAGCTTCATTTAGAAGTGTTACAAAGAAAAGGGAAAATTTGCTAGTGTTGCGGAAGGGCAAAAACTAAGGTGTGGGTTCTAAACTCTAAAGTTTGTTTGTAATTAATAAATGTCATATTAAAAATGATAATTAGATTGCTGATTAGGTTGGCTTATTAGCCAATTTATTAAATTTGTGAGTGGTTGATCTACTATTTAATGTCACAACAATAATGTGCAAGCGTACACTGTCGATGCAAGTATAGTAGATAGATTGGAGTCTATCGGATATTGATCCCACGAGGATGATTATCTTTTGTCTACTAATGTTAGTGCAATGAGTAAGTAAAATGCGATAAATTATGAGAGTGGTTGTAGAAGCAATAATGTGAAAATAAAAATGAACTATGAAAATAATAAACTGGGTCCCCAACGTGAAGGTTCAACAGAATACTAAATGTGGCTCACAAGGTTTTACAGGATAGGTGATTGTCACTACAATAAAGTGTAATGAATATCTTACCCAACTCGACTTCTCTATTTGATCTAAGACTTAAACATGCATATTAACCACACATTTTGATGTTGGCAATACAACACAGTTAAGAACAAGTGAATCAAATTCCTTTAATCCCCAAGCAACTTCTGTTGTTTTGCTTGTTTGTTTAAACTGTCGCAGCACCTTCCAATAATAGTGATTGTAATAACACTTCCATCGTAAAAACATTCAAACCCAAAGATTAAACAGTAGAAGCACGATTGAATAAAATCACATTTAGTCTAAAAATCATGTGTACTTCTATACAAACATGAAATAAACAGTAATTACTAGCGTTTTAGAAAAGAAATGTAAAGAAGCAAGTGGAGAATAGAAGAACTCGACTTGATCTTTCGATTTCCTTCTTGTGTCACGCTTAGGACTCCTCGTTAGGAGATGTTCTGCATCCTTCCCACGTTGGTTTTCCCATGAGAGCTTTAAGCCTTCATAGCCGCAAGCTTCAAAATCTAGGTTGAAGAAGAAAATTCACCAAAAAAGACTCTCTTTTTCTTTTTCCTATTGACCATTTATATTCAGCCAAATTGTACAGGTGTCCTTTCTTCAAAATTTAGCTATCTATGGTTGTATCAGTTGGTTATACCAGCCTGGACAGCTCACACTTTTCTATTCTTATCCAGACAGCTGTCAGATGTAGCAATAATCTTGGACGCAATCTAAAATTACTTATGTAGTGACATCCGTACCAAAACAGGACAAATTTAAGAGTAAATAGGCTAAGGACCATTGAGTTAGAAAATTCAATTTACTAAATAAAATATGCTAAAATATGTGCTAAAGAAAATTAAATGAGAGCAAATAAACCAATAGGTAGGGAGAAAATATATGTTCTTTCTAGTACTATCAGTGGTCGAATCACAAACGTTTCGAGCCTTAAAAGTTTATTGTAATGGCAAAATGCTAGTTTGACTATGTGAATTTTCTGATTAAGATTTGAATGCATAAATGTGACATATGATGTGTGAGTGAATGTTTCAATAGAATTATATGCTAATATATTGAGTTATTGCATGATTTAAATGCATGACAAATTTTCTATGATATATGTATTGAGAATGATGCTTATTTACACAATGAGTTCGTAAAAGAATGTGAAATTTTAATGACATTGAGAGGAACAGTGTTTCCTAAATATTGAATGTATGTGACTGAATGAGAGGAAAACTATTTCCTAATATTAAAAGTATGTGATTGAATGAATGAAACATTGTTTCCTAATACTGAAAGTATGTGATCGAATGAATGGAACACTATTTCCTAATATTGATAGTATGTGATTAATTGAGAGCATGATAAATATACCAAAAGAATGTGAAAGGTGTTGAATTGATATTATGAATATTTTGGCAAGGCATCCTACATATGTATTAGGATGGGTTATTTGTGGTTGACAAAGGAGTTTCGTGGAGCATTAATGGCATACTAAGACCGCATTATTCGTAGGCAGTGCACTGCATTTGAAGTATTGAGGGGATTGGCTATCGTTATCGCATTATTCGTTATTCGGTAGATTTTTTGCATTATTGTGATTCGGGGGTTTTACCACATTGATCTATGCTCGCATTTGTTGGAGTTTGGCAAATGGGTTTTGGGGAACTCGTGGTGTGTAGTGGTTGGTATCGGTAGGATCTTGCATTTGCACCATGGCATGATCATACACATTATTATTGATATGTTTATATATGTTCAATCATGAATGTGAATGTTATATGAAATTGCTAGGTATGAGATTGTTTATGTTTGATGCTTTATTGTTTAGTCTCAATCTGAGATTGTTTATGTTTGATGCTTTATTGTTTAGTCTCAATCTGAGTTTGTTAAGCTTACCCATTACCTCAACATTTACAGGTAGTGAACAAACTTAGGAATGATAGCATTTATTATTCAATATATTTTTTCTTTGATCTTTTTCTTTCTTTTCTCTTTTTTTTTTCATGCGACTGATGGATGTCATTGAATTATTAAACCCTTGTTCCTGGCCAGTAACGATGGGGTGCAACAAACCCTCAGGAAGTATGTAATTGCCCCGACACACAATCTTGCAGTGACAGCCTTTAGCTAGATATTTTTTTCTAACACTTGCATTGGAGTGTTCCCTCTTGACAAGTCATAATGCACCAACATTTGAGTGTCTTTTATTCATAGTTATATCTATATACACATAGCTATAATTGGCAAGTTATTCCAAGATTCAAATAATGATGCTACTCATTTATTACTAATGCAATTTCAACCATTCATCCAAAAATAGAAGGATATAACATTCAATCAAATTCATCCAATTCATACATTAGCATCTCAAATAATTCAAGAATTAAGCATCAAATGAAAAAAAAAATTGTAGTCACATTTTTCATAACCTTGCAGACTTTCATTAGACTAAAAGGACAAATAATTTCTTAAGAATGTGGGTGTAATTGCATTCCCATTCCATATATATTCCCCCCAAACTTAAAGTCTGCATTGTCCCCAATGCAGTAACATTAATATACAAATATACATGGAAATGCAACTACAATGCAAATGCATCAACAAATAAAATGCAGGGATAATTAGAATGTGATGATAATGCAATTACAACTACATGATATGCAACTAAACTATGTTCTGAAAAAAATTAAAGACTAACTTAGTGATGTGCAGCCGAAGATGTGGCTGCTTTGGTCTTTTTCTTCTTCTTGTGACGCTCTTCCTTGCGCTTCGTCTTATCTTTGCGCTTGTGTTTTCTTTCTGTTGGCTCAATCGGGTCGACAGGTTGCTCCTCTACATGTGGTTGTGTGTTGGCTTCATCGACGGTGACATCAGAAGGATGTATTTCAGCAAGGGGTGCCACATAAGGCACTATAGCCAGAGGATTGGAATCCTCATTGCTGACTGTCACAGCCTTAGCCTAATTCGTAGCAGATTGTGCCAGATTGTCATTAATTTCACCTACATCTTCGGGTGCGGCGACAAATTCTTCAGGCAAATTTGAAGTGACAAAAATTTCCTTTTTCCCTCCTTCCTTTTCTACTTCCTTATCTTCTTCTTTCTTTTCCTCAATACCCATAGATTCCATAGTCTTGTGTTCCTCATTAGCATTGGCTTCCTTTTCAACCATATTTCCTCCTAGGCTATTGGAAAATTAATCTTCAAAAAGGTTGGCAATATTATGAAAGCAATCTTCGTCATCCTTTGAATTCACATCCTGGTCCTCATCATCAAATATGTGGACCATATGCAAAGACTTGACAGACTGGTCCTTCCCTACCGAGGTAGTTCTTTTAGATGATGGTGTCGCCTCCCTGATGATAAGGGAAACAATAGGAATTCTAGCAGAGGATGCTAGCTAATGATGCGTAATGTGCTGACAATTATACTATTCCTTACCCTGGTGTAGGTATAGAATTCAAGATCTATTAGCCATCTGCTATCTGCTAGATTTCTGTAATTTTCCTCTATAATTGAGGATCTATGGGAGCATGAGGTTATTTTTCTTACTTCTTTGCTTTTCCTTTTCCTTTCTTTGGTGCAGCTTCTTTCACCACAGGGGTCTCCTTCCCTCTTGTCATACGCTCAACCGACACATCGTTAATTGGTTCCTTATTTTCTAAGAACTCCTCCCTCTCAAGAGGCACAACACCTCATTGTCGACATAATTACACTATAAGAGAGGGGAATGGCAAAATACCTATTTGCTTGGCTATGCATTCTACGATCTCTTGATGCAAGATTGCACCGACATCTATTCTACGGTCTTTAATAATCAAATGTATGAGACATATTCTATCTAAAGTCACCGTGGTACTGTGAATTGAAGGCAATAATTGGTAATTAATAAAATGGAACCAGACTTTGCTTTGCACAGTGAGGAATCGACTATGCATGGTATAGTTATTGGGGTTGTTGCTTGTCTAGACGGCACTGTCAATGCACGAATCATTCATTAACAAGTCAATGCCCTCTTCAGTCAGTTGTTCTAGGAAGGCGATATGATCATCTTCCCTAACATCAATATTATACAGGGCATTGATGTGTGCAGCACCCCAAGGCACCAGTCCCTCTCGAACATAAACAAACTCTTGTTCCTTATCAATCAAGTTGGCATAAAATTCCCTAATGAGGGATAGAGAGTAACCTTCAGGATGGTTACAAAATGTTTCCTACCCCAAGTGCGAGATGGTCTGGTGGACTTGATTACCCAGCCTGAGAACTGATGACAGTTGGAATCCTTGCTCCGGGTGGTACTTATGCTTCAACATATTTTCGTGGAAGCGATCTTTGGAAACCTTTGTGAGAAACAATACTGGTTCTTCGGATAGTAGCTGCTTTGCATTGCGAACCACTGCAGTAGAGGATTCAATGACTGATTTAGAAGGGGTTTTTGATCCTCTTGTTCGAGCCATGACTTTATGATATAAAGAGAATAAAAGATGCAAGAAATTGGAAGGCTTAAGGTTGTGGTTCTGGAGAACACCGCGACATAGTGAGGTGTTTTATAGTGAATGAAAACGAAAATGAAAAGGTGTGATGGTAGCCACTATAGGGATAGTACACTCTGTCTGCATCCAATAAATGTAATGACATGGATTGTCCTTTTCCAAATTGATCCGATAGTAGGGGCGTAGGGTGAATCAAACGTTATGATTCTTTCTTGAAACGCTTCACCGTGATAAGTCTGCAATTAACTTGCTTTGACAAGTAGAGTTTTCTATGCTTCAACAAAAAGGGTTGCCTTTATTCCTGTAAAAGAACTAAAGAAGATAATTGAAATAAAATAGAATATAAAAAGTAAATGAAATAAATGTAATGACAAGTTAAGAAAATGTGACCAGATTAACGGTCTCGTTCTGCTCGTGGTCATCTAGGCTGAGATAATGCTTTAACTGTTGGTTATTTACCTTGAATTGGTGCCCATTATTTAAGTCTTTAATTGTCACCGCACCATGAGTAAATGCTTCGACAATTTTGAATGGCCCTGACCCTCTAGAGCTTAATTTTCGAATATGTCGTTTTAAACGTGAATTAAATAAAAGTACTAACTGACCTGCAGAAAAAATTGTCGCCGCAAGATAATATTATCGTGCCATCTCTTAGTTTTTTCTTTGTATATGGCAACATTCTCGTATGCATTTCGTCGAATCTCCTCTAATTTAGAAATGTCCAACAATCTCTTTTGTCCATCAGCATCATAATCTACATTCACTTGCTTAATTGCCCACCTGGCTTTATGTTTAAGTTTCATAGGCAAGTGACAGGATTTACCAAAAACAAGCTGATATAACGACATTCCTAATGGTGTTTTATATGTTGTGCGAAGCACCCACAATGCATTATTGAGCCTTGAAGACCAATCTCGTCTAGATGGAATCACCACCTTTTTAAGGATATTTTTAATTTGTCGATTGGATACTTCAGTTTGGCCATTCGTTTGTGGATGATATGTGGATTCCATTCGATGTTTAACACCATAATGCTTTAATGCGATCGCAACTTGATTGCAATGAAAATGAGTGCCTTGGTCACTGATTAATTCTCTAAGCGTGCCAGAATGAGTAAGGATGTATGTGTGAAAGAATTTCAACACTATCCGAGCATCATCTTTAGGTATAGCAATTGCTGTGACCCACTTGGAGACGTAATCGACAGCGACCAGAATATAAACATTTCCAAAAGAGTTAGGAAACAGTCTCATGAAATCCATACCCTAGACATCGAAAAGCTCAACTTCCATAATAGGCTATTATAGCATCTTGTTGTGTCGAGATATCGATCCAGTGCGCTGACACTTATCGTATTGTTGAACAAAGTTGTGGGCATCTCGAAACAATGATGGCCAATAAAATCCTGAATGAAGGACCTTTGCACCAGTCCTAACACCACCAAAATGACCTCCAAAAGGGGCATCATGGCAATGCTTCAGGAAATGCTTCAGGATAGGAAGCATTTCTTTTACAGGGACGTAGCGATGAATAATATTGTCGGTGCATACTTTGAACAGGTATGGCTTGTTCCAATAGTACTTTGCAGCATCTCAAAGAAATCTTACCTTTCGATGACCATTTACACTTAGTGTTAGTCTTCCACAGATCAAATACTTGACAACATCCACATACCATAGGGATACGTCGACAGAAAAGAGCTTCTCGTTTGAAAATGCATCGATAATTTGTGAAGTGTTTCCATCTTCACTCTCAAATTTCAGACGAGATAAATGATCTACTACCTGATTTTCTAATCCTTTTTGATCCTTAATTTCAAAATTTAATTCTTGTAACAGTAGGATCCATTGAATCAGTCTTGGTTTGGCATCTTTTTTGGCAAAGAGGTATCTCAATGCAGAGTGATTAGTATATACTATGACTTTTGCACCGACAAGATACGAATGAAACTTATCGAATGAGAAAACTACTATCAACAACTCTTTCTCTGTGGTTGTATAATTGACCTATGCTTCAATAAGAGTTTTGCTAGCATAATATATCATTTGAAAAACCTTATCTTTTTTTTGCCCAAGCATTGCAACTACTGCATAGTCGCTCGCATCACACATAACTTCAAACGATTGTGACCAGTCTGGTGCGACGACAATATGTGCCTACACTAATTGATGCTTAATTTTTAAAAGTGCTTCCAGACAGGCAACATCAAATAGAAACTTTTTATTTTTCTCCAATAGTGAGCAAATAGGTTTTGTAATTTTTGAGAAATCTCGGATGAATTGTCGATAGAATCCTACATGGCTGAGAAAACTCCTTATTCCCTTAACATTAGTGGGTGGGGGAAACTTCACAATAATCTCCATCTTTGCCTTGTCTACTTTGATGCCCTAACAGGAGATATGATATCCAAGGACAATGCCTTCAGTCTCCATGAAGTGGCATTTTTCCTAGTTTAGTACTAGATTAGTGTCCTCGCATTGCTTTAAAACTCTATCTAAATTGTCAGCGCATTTATCAAAAGTGTGACCATAAATAGAAAAATCATCCATGAATACCTCGAACGAGTCTTCAATCATATCGAAAAAATTGCCATCATGCACCTTTGAAATGTGACCGGTGCATTGCATAGACCAAATGACATTCGGCAAAAAGCAAACGTACAAAATGGACAAGTAAAAGTCATTTTTGCTTGGTCCTCCAGTGCAATTGCAATCTAGTTGTAGCAAGAATATCCATAAAGAGAGTAGTAATAGGCCTTACCAGCAAGCCTGTCCAGCATCTGATCAATGAAGGGAAGTGGGAAGTGATCTTTTTTTGTATGGTAGCATTCAAACGGTAATAGTCCATGCAAACTTGCCAACCTGTAGAAATGCGAGTAATAATTAATTCATTTTTTTCATTACTTACCACTGTAATTTCGCTCTTCTTTGGAACGTATTGGACTGGGCTCACCCATGTGCTATCAGAAATGGGGTAAATAATGCTCGCTTCCAACCATTTGATGATGTCTTTTTTTACAACTTCCTTCATTTTTTCATTTAATCTCCTTTACTGCTCAATGGAATGCTTTCCTTCATCCTCTAATCTAATCTTGTGCATGCAGAAAGAGAGACTAATTCCTCTAATATCCGTAATACTCCAGGTAGTGGCACACTTATGCTGCTTCAGTATTCGAATCAATTTCTTGTCTTGACTTGCGTTGAGATTTGCAGAGACCATTACTGGTAGGGTATCGTTGTCACCAAGAAGAACATATTTTAAATGTGTTGGCAATGGTTTCAACTCCAAAGTTCGAGCTTCTTCAATGAACAGCTTAAATACAGAGATCGTTCTATTAGTCAGATCTAAGGATTCCATCTACCATCCATGTCAAAGCTCAATAATACTTGCTTCAACCTTGTGGTCACAATCAGATAGGAAATTGTGTTCAGTTGTCATCGCAAGTTCTTCTAAAGCTGTTATACTATGCTCACTAAATTCTTTTACAATTAATTTGTCCAGTACATCAATTTGTTGAAATTGCTATTTACTTTTGTAGGGAATTGCTTCAAAGACACTGAAGGTAATGTGTTCATCATTGTGTCGCATAATTAACTTGTCTTTAAATACATCTATAAGAGTGTGACTCGTAGCAAGAAATCGACATCCAAAAATTATAGGTACCTTCTTATCAGCTTCACAATGAAGAATAATGAAATCTACTGGGAACACAAACTAATCTACTTGGATGAGAACATCTTTGATTTGTCCTTCAAGTTGCGCCAAAGATCTATTCGCCAGCTGCAATGTCACCGTAGTGGGTTTCATGTGACCAATTCCAAATTTCCGGAATGTTGATAAGGGCATAAGGTTGATGCTTGGTCCTAGATCATAAAGAGCTTTTCCTAAGTAATGATTTCCAATGGAACACGAAATTGTAAAACTACCAGGATCTTTCATCTTGGGTGGCAATTTATTTGTTAGTATAGTGCTGCAACCTTCTGTGAGCACAATTTTCTCGATGTCGATCGACTTCTTTTTCTTAGATAAGAGCTCCTTCATAAATTTCTCATAGCTAGGAATCTGTACAAGAGCATTGATAAGAGATATATTAACATGTAATTGTTTCAAGGTGGCTAAAAACTTCTGATATTCTTTGTCATTTTCTTTCTCCTTAAATCCTTGTGGAAAGGACAAAGGTGTTGAAACATTAGGCTATTATGATACAATCGACTGCATCGACAATTTTGTAGGTCGAATTGTTGGCATGGGTGTAATTACTGGTGGCTCCTCTTCATTTAGCTCTACTGCTTCTTCTTCGAATATAACTTTTTCTCTTTGCTCTATTTCATTTGTGCCAACAGATGTTGTATTGGAATTGTTGCTTTGTTCAATAGTTTGCTTTCCACTCCGAAGAGTAATAGCTTTGCAATACTCCTTCCCCTTTTTAGTTGAATTTTCAGTATCATTGGGTAAAACACCTGGTGGTCTCGTGCTCATATTAGATGCTAGTTTTCATACTTGTGCTTCCAACACTCGGATGGAAGAAGAATTTCCTTGCATAATAGCTTCAATTATTGTAATATGTTCACGCATCAAAGCTTCAAAGGCAGCCAATGGACCTGCTCGTGGTTGAGAGTACTACTGTTGTTGTTATTGATGTTGTCCTTGCATATTCATATTTGGCATTACATTCTGCTGTGGTTGAATACGAGAATGTGACTGCATCTGATCATGATGTGCGTGCACCTAAGGATTGTGGTTGTAATTTTATTGCTGCTGATTGTAACTCCCTTGTCGAAATTTCCTTAACTCAAGGAATTTTCATATCAAAATGTGGACGCATTTTGATTCCCCCAAGGTTGTTGATTCCTGGTTTAAATTTCCTCTAATGTTATTGACATATAACGATTTTTTACATGCTATGGACAATCCTCGTAGCTATGATTGGCATCGTAAATTTCACAAAAAAATGTCGGGACATCCAGTTGCTAGGCAACTTGAATGGGTGCAACTTCACTTGTCTCATTCATGTTTTTAATCGTGTTAGCCAACAAAGATAACTGTGCACTTAAAGCTAATATGACGTCTAATTCAATAACTTTAGGATTTGTTTTTACTTTAGTGGTTCGAGAAATTGGGTATTGATAATTATTCTATGCGATTCTCTCCAAAATTCACACAGCTTCATCATAGGTGCAGTCCAACAAAGGACCTTTTACAGATGCATCGACAAGATTTCTTGACTTTGCATTTAATCCATTATAGAAAATTTTGATCTGTGTTTCTTGTTGGATTCCATGCATGGGATAATGTCGAAACAAAGTTTTGTAACGCTCCCATGTGGTATGCAGATTCTCATCATCCAGCTAGTGATAAGTAGTACTATCATTCCTCAATTGAGCATTCATCGTGGGTAGATTAAACCACAAAACAAATTGAGTTGCAAGTGCATTCCACGATGAAATAGATCTAGCAGGTAATCCATGAAACCAGGTATGAGCCCTTCCTTGCAATGAATAAAGAAACAACTGCATCTTCAAGGCATCATCAAGAACACCATGCTGACTAAAAGAAGCACTGATTAGCATAAAAGATATAAGATGTTCTCTCGCATCTTAATGAGGCAAACTAGCATATTGTCCATTCGAATTTAACATTTGGAACATAACCGATTTTAACTCAAAATTTCCAGCTTGGATCGTTGGTCTACCAACCCCTAGTTGCAAATCATCTAGCACTAGAACAACAAAATCTCTAATTGTTCTGTTTTGCATTTGTTCTTGTGGCAGTGGTAGATTGTTGAAAATTGTTGAAATTTTTGAATGGTTCTTTCTACTTTCGGATCTAAGCCAACAATATTTTCAATATTTCTCCTAGTGGTCATACAACACCTAAAAGAGAATTAAAAAAGAGTCAACAAGAAAAAATAAAATAAATCAATAACAAATAAAAATCAGGAAATAAAGAATAATTGTAACTACAAAAAAAAACATTAAACAAATGCCATCCTCGAGAACGGCGCCAAAACTTGATCAAGCTATGAACGTCACAGCAATGGTGCAAGCGAACACTTGTCGATACAAGTATAGTTGATAGGTTTTAGCTATCAGATATCACTCCCACAAAGATGGTTGTTTATGCTATGATTTTTGAAGCAATTAGAGTTAGAATAAGAGAAGTTGTAAAGAATAATGTCAGTGCAATTAAAGAAAAGACTACAGAAATAAATGAATTTAAACTGTCGGAGCAAATGTTGTGAGATTGTAATACAATATGTCAACGCAAATTAATAAGAAAATGTAATGAAAGTTTGAAGATAATTTGTCGATGCAGTTTTAAGAAAATTAAAGAAGTAGAACAATGATAATGCAATGGAGGGGATCTTTGACTTGATAAGTCAGCAATCACTAAATGTGATTACAAGGTAAATAATAGATAAATTCTCGCTGCAATTAAGATTTAATGAGATCTTACTAACTTCGACTTCCTTGTTTATCAAAGACCCAAACACTTACATTAACCCACACCTTCCAGTGCTGCCAATGCTTTGCATTCGAGAACAAGTGACTAGAATTCCTTCGTGCCTCAAGTAACTTTCGTTGTCTTGCTTGTTAATTTAACTTGTCACTGTACTTTCTAGTGTCAGTAACTGCAATAACACTTCCGTGATCAAGAAATTAAATCTAAAGATAAAAAAAATAAGAGGAATTGAGCAGAAATCAATTTAGATCTAGAATTAAAAGGTACTTCCATACATAATTAAGTTCATCAGAATTTATCAGCGTTTGAGAGGAAAAAAGAACAAGTTGAAGCATTTTATTCCTAGCCTACTAGAGCTCTTCCCTAATGCTCCTCTTAGAGAAAATGTTGAAGCATTTATCAGGAGAAGATGTTGCCTTCTCATCGTAGTCAGTTCACCCTACAGGAAATTAAGCTGCCATGGAAGCAAGCTTAGAGAAAATTGTAGAGCAGAATTGATTTCTTACCAGCTTCCCGATCCCCCTTTTTTTCTCTGTCCTAAGTATTTATCTTTAATGCCCAGTACAGGTGTCCTCTTTCCTTCAAATCTAACTTCCTTGCAGCTATACAAGTTAGTTAATCTAGCTGTGCACTCATACAAATCTGATATATGCAACAAGTAGTTACAAGTTGTCGCGACATTTCTGGATGCAAATTTAGATTTTAATTTGCTGCGGCAACCATGATATCCTCATGCACTAGTACTTCTGGATATGTTCACACATCAACATTCTTGGGTACAATCTGGAAATGTTCATACGGTGATAGGTTTGGGTCCAATTCTAGATTCTAAATTGCGGTGACAACCTTGAACACTCTCCTGCTCTGATCTTTTAAGACAGATCCCTGCATTCACATCTCAAGACGCAATACTTAACACTAAATGTGGTGACATTAGTAGAAAAAGTAAGATAAAATGAAAGAAAATTAAACCAAACATCACAAACTTAGAAACTGCAATTACTAAATATAAAATGCTAAAAATGCATGCTAAACAGGATATAATGGGAACAATTTATACTCTAAATAAGGAGGAATTAAAGGTCTTTTCTAATGCTATCAACTGTTTTGCTTTGGGATTGATTTCGTTTGGGTTTTTTACGCATGCATGATATTCATACTTAGGTTGGATTTTACATACTAGTTATATATATTTATTATGGATTGATTATATTGAATTGGACTATGCATGCTAAATGGCTATGTATGAATTAATATTTGATATTGATAAATTCCGCAGCTTAGAAATAGATTAAGAATGCTTTGATTTAAGTTATGTTGTATGATAGACTTTTACTAAAGATAGGCCTAAATTGTTAAATGTCTAAATAAATGTTTTCAAAGATAAAAAAACAAAAGCTATGGTTTTATTAAAAAGAAATATATTAAGGGTTGAATGTCTTAGGTCTTGGGTTGGCATTTAGGTGTCCCATGTGGCTTCCACGATTTGACTATAACGTCTAGGGTGGGTTAGGGAGGTTACAAAACTTGAATGTTAAATTTTATTTTGGTCTTAAATTCAAAATGTCTTTTATTAAGGGGAACAAGTATTCAAAACAATATTTTTTTAATGTTTTGTTATGTCAAAAAGAAGGATATTGTTAAACTAAGCTTTATTTGATAAAGTATTTTAATATAATAAATAAAAATATTTTTGAATATAAGTTAAAATTAACAAAATAATTTCTAAATTTAAAGTCTAAGAGATAAAATTTAAATTCTTATCTCCAACTCTTAGAAAAGTTTGAAACAATTTTAAAATCAAGTTAAAATTATTTTAAACAAGTCAAAATAATTGGAACCAAGTCAAAATCATTTTAACACTTCAAAATGTTCTTCAATCAAGTCAAAATAGCTCCAGGCCAAAAAGTATCGATACATTTTTTGCCAAGTATCGATAATTCTTGAAATATCGATACCCATAAGAAAATTGAGACCAAACTTGCATTCTGTTTTGATAATCCCTGAAAAATATCGATACCCTTTTATAGGTATCAATAATTTCCAGAAAACATCGATACTTTTATTCAAAAACAATACCAAATAAGCATTCTGTTTTTTCACAAACTCTAGAAGGTATCGATTCGATAACGATACCTTTTGGAAAAGGTACTAATAATTTATTTTTAATAAGGTACCAACGGTCACTAATTTAGTATTTATGACAAAAAATATCGATACCGTTTTGTATGATATCGATACTCAAAGTTGCAGGTGACCAAAATACTATGATTTTTCATCCCAATGGCTATATTTCTTTACACCAACGACTAGAACAATGAAAATATAGACATTTTCATACCCTTTTTTACTTAATTTCATGCAAATTCTGAGTAATTAATGTCGAAAAATATAATTTATTCATAAAATAATTAATTTGTGCTAAAATTTCGAACAAATTGATTTTTAATTATTTTTATAAATATTAAGCATGAATTTGATGATTTTTTGATAGATTTGCTCAATTGGTGAAAACCAACCCAATAGATACTGTTGACAGTTTAAACCATTGAGGGAATTTTTACACCAAGCTAATGAAGAGCTAAGAAGAATATTTTTTCAAGACAAGGGTCGGTCCAATATTAAGCTAAAATATGCTTTATAATTATATTTTTAATTCAAATTAAATTGGATTAAAAATAAATTATGCAGGCTGAATTGAAGTGGCTCGATGTGTATGCAACCGAGGGTCGAACCACCTATAATTGGGCTAGCCATGTACCGTCCAAGTCAGGGGTGAAACAAAAATTTTTTTTAGGGGGCCGAAGTTAAATTGTAATTCTTACGATTGTAAAGGTGCATTTTTTAGAGGATTAAATTAAAATTTTATCATTTTTAGGGGGGGCCAAAGTGAATTTTACCTTTACTAATTTAAAATTTTAAAAAATTTAAAGAGCCAAAATGGAAAATTTTCCATTTTAGGGGGGGCAGGTCCCTTGCAAACCCCATTAGTTTTGCCCCTAGTCCAAGTGCTGACTATATTCAGCCGATATGTTGACAAATTCAACCTTGCAAAATAGCCCTCAAGCTTTCCTAAAATTCCATTCAAACCCCTCCTCTTTTCATGGTTTTAAATTCTCACCCCTATCTCATTTTAAGCAAAGTTTGAACTAATCAAACTTGCTTATGCATGTCCGGCCAAGCAATGTGTGTGGCTGATATTTATTTGCTAAATATAGTCACCACATCTCACCTCAACTCCACCTATAAATACCACCCTTACTCAACTCATTTTTCACACCAAAAACAATCCATTCTCTCTTCTTTCCCTCTAGTGTTCTCTGTAGCTTTTCGATTTCGTTTCCCCCATTCCCTTGCTAATTTTTGCTCTTGGAAAAGAGTGGTTCTTCAGCCTTCCATAGCTTTTGTTTAGTGTTCATCAGAGACCTCGATCTAGGAAGAATCGAGCAAGAACGACAAAGAATGCGGAAGCAGTTCTTGAGAAATCGACCGATTTAATCCTATTCTTTTTCTCATATTTTTAGATTCGTGTTTGTTATCGTTATGAATGCTGCTATGAATGCTATTATTTCTTTAATTAAAATGACTTTAATTTCTTAAAGTGTTGCGTTGATTGTGTTGATTGCTTGATTAATTATTTATCATGTTTATGTTGATATAGGCCCTAAATATTTTGTTTAATTAAATATTATCGTGTCTAAATTATTATTGCATTACCCTTGTGATATAACTATTGAATTAATCATTTAAGTGCGTTGAAATTGTGATTAGTGGACATACTGTTTAATTTGTGCATGCTTAATCCTCAAGGAAGCTGAGGTTAAAATTGTGATTGTATTAGAGAATACTAGCCTTGCATAACTTGCAGGATTTTTGTGATTAAACTGTTTCAATATAAGTGTATGTTGTTACCTCACTTAATCCTTTACATGCTTATGAATATTAATTTAGTCAGTCGGTTGTATTGGCATAGGTGTATGTTCAAAAGATAAATTGATTTCATAATGTATGTATATGCTATAACACATTTACTTATTAAAGATTATTTTAGTTGGTCGTATTGGCATAGGTGTATGTTCAAGAGATAAACTGATTTTTATATGTAGTGTTCATAAGTTAGCAAGATACCAGGTTGTCATGATTATTCATTCGTAGCAAGCACGAACATGATTTATATTTAATTAAGTGATTAAAGCAATTAACTTGACACATTTATGTCATATTGATTAAAACCCTTAAAAATCGTGCATAGGAATTTAATTTTGTTTAAATTTAACTTAGTTTAATTTAGTTTAGAATACTTTAGATTAATATCCCTCACAAATATTATCTTATTTTTAAGCAATTTGTTGATTAAATGTTTCATAAATACTTTTCATAGCACAGTCCCTGTGAGTACAATACTCAAAATTACTTGTCACTTTATTACTTGAATAAGATTGTGTATACTTGCACATTTTAATCATTCCAAGTTTGTGGCGCCGTTGCCGAGGATTGTCAAAATGAAAAAACTTGGAACGATGAAAATATGCAAGTGTACACAATCGTATTCAAGTAAAAAAATGACAAGTAATGTCGAACATCGTACCCATAGGGACTGTGCTATGAAAAGTATTTATGAAATATTTAATCAACAAATTTATTAAAAACAATATAATATTTGCGAGGGATATTAATCTAAAGTATTCTAAATTAAACTAAACTAAGTTAAATTAAAACTAAATTAAATTTCTATGCACAATTTCTAAGGGTTTTAATAAATATGACATAAATGTGTCAAGTTAATTGCTCTAATAACTTAATTAAATATAAATCATGTTCATGCTTATTACGAATGAATATTTTCGACAACCTGGTATATTGCTAACTTGGTAACAACACCACTTATAAAAATTAGTTTATCTCTTGAACATACACCTATGCCAATACGACCGATTAAACTAATCTTTAATAAGTAAATGTGTTATAGCACATACATACAATACAAAATCAATTAATCTCTTGAACATACATCTATATTAAAACAGTTTAATCACAAAAATCCTACAAGTTATGCAAGGGTAATATTCTCCAATACAATCACAATTTTAACCCTCAGCTACCTTAGAGGATTAAGCATGCATAATTTAAATCATGTGCCCCTTAATCACAATTTCAATGTGCTTAAATGAATAATTCAACAGTTATATCACAAGAGTAATGCAATAATAACTTAGGCATGATAATATTTAATTAAACAAAATATTTAGGTCTTATAACAACATAAACTTGATAAATAATTAATCAAGCAATCAACACAATCAACCCAACACTTTAAGAAATTTAAGCCATTTTAATTAAAGAAATAATAACATTCACAATAACATTCATCATGATAACAAACAAGAATCTAAAAATATGAGAAAAAGAATAGGATTAAATCCGACGATTTCTTAAGAACTGCTTCAGCGTTCTTCATTGTTCTTGCTCAATTCTTCCCAAATTGAGGCCTCTAATGTACACTCAAAAAAGGCTATGGAAGGTTGAAGAACCACTCTTTTCTAAGAGGGGAAATCGACAAAGGAATGAGGGAAAATGGAATAGAAAAGCAAGAGAGAACACTAGAGAGAAAGAAGAGAGAATGAATTGTTTTTTGTGTGAAAAATGAGTTGAGTGAGGGTGATATTTATAGGTGGAGTTGAGGTGAGATGTGGTGGATATATTTAGAAAATAAATATCAGCCACATACATTGCTTGGCCAGCCATGCATAAGCAAGTTTGAGTAGTTCAAACTTTGCTTAAAATGAGCTAGGGTGAGAATTTAAAACCATGAAAATAAGAGGGGATTGAGTGGGATTTTGGGAAAGTTTGAGGGCTGATTTTCAAGTTTGAATTGGTCAACATATCAGCTGAATATGTTCAGCACTTGGACGGCACATGGTTAGCCCAATTAGAGGTGGTTCGACCCTCGGTTGCATGCACATCGAGCCACTTCAGTTCAGTGTTCATAATTTATTTTTAATCCAATTTAATTTGAATTAAACATATAATTATAAAGCATATTTTAGATTCATATTGGACCGACCCTTGTCTTGAAAAAATATTCTTCTTAGCTCTTCATTAACTAGGTGTAAAAATTCCCTTAACGGTTTAAATTGTCAGTAGTGGTTACCAGGCCAATTTTCACCAGTTGTGCAAATCTGTCAAAAAAACATCAAATTTATGCTTAATATTTATAAAAATAATTAAAAATAAATATGTTGAAATTTTAGAACAAATTAATTTTATTTTTAGACATTAATTACTTATAATTTGCATGAAATTAGGTCAAAAAGGGTATGAAAAAGTTTATATATTTTCATCGTTCCATACCTCCA
Source organism: Kokia cookei (assembly GCA_039519145.1). Taxonomy (NCBI): domain Eukaryota; kingdom Viridiplantae; phylum Streptophyta; class Magnoliopsida; order Malvales; family Malvaceae; genus Kokia; species Kokia cookei. The sequence continues at coordinate 21,946,168 of CM076908.1, forward strand.
AACTTAATTCATTGCTCGTCCTAATCAATGCACAAATCACAAAAGTGTTGATCATTTCTCCTCATACTTATGAGTTCAAAATAATTAGGCATAAAAACAATAGTTTACTAAAAGAGCTTTAAGCCTCCATAGCCGTAAGCTTCAAAAGCTAAGTTGAAGAAGAAAATTCATCAAAAAAAATTCCCTTTTTCTTATTTCTATTGACCATTTATATTCAGCCAAATTGTATAGGTGTCCTTTCATCAGAATTTTGCTATCTATGTTTGCACTAGTTGGTTATACCAGATTGGACAGCTCACACTTTTCTATTCTTATCCGGACAGCTATCAGATGAGACAATAATCTTGGACGCAATCTGAAATTACTTATGCAGTGACATCAGTACCAAAACAGGATAAATTTAAGAGTAAATAAGCTAAGGACCATTGAGTTAGAAAATGCAATTTACTAAAAAGAAAATTCTAAAATATGTGGTAAAGGCAATTAAATGGGAACAAATAAACCAATAAGTAAGGAGAAAACATATGTTCTTTCCAGTACTATCACATCCCCAAACTTGAGTTTTTACTTGCCCTCAAGTAAAATATAAACTAGCAAAGCTACACTAGAATTCCCCAAGGTAAATGATCATTCTAGCAACTTGAATCATCTAAAATCCTAATGAATGAATCACATTCAAATGATAGAATATTGCACTGACAACACATAAGTATGAATAACTAAGATTGTAACTTCATCAAAGCCAGCATCATGCTTCAAATCCTGAATTCTATCTACCAATGCAACATTAATTGTATAGTAAAATATATATATATATTTTTTGTGACTGAGGGATGTCATTGCATTACTATACCCTTGTTCCTGAGAAATAACGATGGAGTGCAACAAACCCCCAAGGACTACATAATTGCATTGACACACACTCTTACAGCGACAACCTTTGGCTAGATCAATTTTCTAACACTTGAATTGGAGTGTTCCCCCTTGCATAGTTCACAATACACTTACATTGGAGTGTCTCTTATTTATAACTATATATATATATAAGCAGCAGTAAAAGGTAGATTCATTCAAGATTCAAGGAATGGTACTAGTCATCCACTACTAAAGCCACCTAAATCATTCATCAAAGAATTGAAGATACAACATTTAGTCAAATTTATCCAACTCATTCATTAACAATTCACATGATTCAAGAATTAAGTATCAAATGTGACAAAAATTTTCAAACATATTTGTAATAACCATTCATAGCCTTGCATGCTTCATTAAACTCAAAAAGAACTTTTTTTTGAAATGTGGGTGCAATTGCATTTCCAAACCCCATATACATTCCCCAAACTTAAAGTCTGCATTGTCCCCAATGCACTACCACTATAATGCAATGACAATGGAAAGGCAATAACAATGTTTACTAACAAGCTAAAAATTACAGCTACATGCTATGCATGAATATTACAGTACAAACTTAAATAAAACTAACTCAACTTTTCGCAGCTGTCGATGTGGCTACATGGTGCTTCTTCTTCCTTCTCATCTGATCTTCCTTTCCGCACTTCTTGTCCTTGGAGCGCTTTCTTTTTCTTTCTTTAGGCTTTGCCCGATCCTCGGGTTGCTCCTTAACATCCAGCTGTGCCCCGACATCATCAGCTGCGTCTTGTGTCGGATGGATCACCTTAAGTGGTCCAGTGTAGACCACTATTACCAAAGGATTATGGTTTTCCTTATTAGTTTCCTCTGTAACTTTTGCCTGACTCACTCCATCTTGCTCCAAGTCTTCAGTCGTTGCACCCACAACTTCGAGTACAGTTGTAGTTTCTTCTGTTGATTATTTCTAAGCCTTTTTCCTTCATCCTTCTCCTTCTCATTATCAACATGGTTGTCTTCCTATTTAGTAGGAATTTCCTCTTCAACAGCATGCTCCTCTTAACCATTAGTGAAATCATCTTCAAACAAGCTCTTACTTTTTCGCAAGTATTCCTCGACATCCCTTGATTATACTTCCTTTTCATCATCAGAAACGTGCACTATAAGAGGGGAAGCCACTGATTGGTCTTTATCCCTTAAGTCAACCTCTTTTGATGAGGGCTCATACTCTTTGATGATTGGTGGAAATACTAGGAATTCTTGGAGTGAGGCTTTGCTCAACTGCCTTAATGTGGCTAGAATAGAACTATTCCAGGCCCTAGTATAGGCGTAGAACAAATTTTGAGATCAGTCTATGTCTTCTATTGTAGCGACAAGCTTGATCTACCTAATGCTGATGGAATCGACTAACTTCTCAATATCCTTCATTTTATGCCATAAGGATGTCTCTACAGGCAGGTTCGTTGCTTTGTTTTCTACTTTTGCTTTGCCCTTTTGCTTGCTTCTGTCTCTTTCACAATGGGTGTATCCTTAGCACGAATCATTCTCTTAATCGAGGCTTCATTGATTGGGCCCTTATTCTCTACGATTTCTTCTCTATCTAGGGGCACGATTCCCTTTTGTTGGCACAATTGCATTACCAGTGATGGGAAAACCAAGATGTCCATTCGTCTTGCAGCACATTCAGTAATTTCCTGATGAAGTATTACCTCGATATCAATTTTCCATCCCTAGATAATGGAATCTATCAGACACATTCTGTTAAGGGTGAGAGTGGTTCTGTGCATAGAAGGCTTCAATCTGCAGTTTACAAAATAGAACTAGACTTTGCTTTGTAGTATTAAGAAGCATCTGTGCATGGTACAGTTGTTGTGATTTGAACCCATCCATTTTGCTCCATCAACACAAAGATCCTTTATTAAGAGGTCTGTCTTGTCATCAATGATTTCTTCAAGGAATGCAGCGTGTTCATCTCTACCCACCTCGGTGTTGCACAGCTCATTGATGTGTCCAGTGTCCTAAGGGATTAATCCTTCGCAAACAAAGATAAACTCTAAGATGGAGAGTAGCTACCAAGGTGAGTACAAATGGTTTCCCATTTCAGCCTTGCGATGGTCTTGTAGACTTGTTTTCCCAGGTCTTGTTGTCGCGACAGGAGAAAGCCTTATTCTAGGTGACAATTTCTTTTCAACTTGTTTTCTTGAAAACAGTCTTTAGTCGCTTTCATGAGGAATATCACTAGATCGTTTGGCATGGAGGGCTCTATTTCATGGACAGTTGTTGTAGAGGATGAAGGTTTTATGACAAATTTGGTTGCTTTCTTAACTGTTAATCGCGTTATGAACGTCATGGCAATTGGTGCAAGAGAACACTGTCGATGCAAGTATAGTTGATAGGTTTTAGCTATCAGATATCGATCCCACAGAGATGGTTGTTGATGCTATAATTGTCAAAGAAATTAAAGTTAGCATAAAAGGAATTGTAAGGAATAATGCCAGCACAATTAAATCACAGACTACAAAATTAGAATGAATCGAAGCTGTCAAAGCAATTGTTGTGAGTCTGTGATGGAATATGTCTAAACAACTTAGTTAAGGAATTTAAAGAAATAAAACAATGATGATTGATTGGGGGGATCCCTGATTTGATAAGTCGACAATCACTAAAAGTGACCACAACATAAATGATAAATAAATTGTCGCTGCAATTAAACTTAATGAAATCTTACTCACTTTGACTTCTTTACTTATCCAAGACCCAAATACTCACATTAACCACACCTTCCAGTGCTGGCAATGCTTTGCATTCAAGAACAAGTGACAAGAATTCCTTCGTGTCTCAAGCAACTTCCATTGTCTTGCTTATTAATTTAACTTGTCACTGCACCTTTCAGTGTCAGCGACTGCAATTACACTTCCGTGATCAAGCCAATAAATCCAAAGATAAACAGATATGAGGGATTGAAAAGAGTTTGATTTAGATCTAAAATTAAAAGGTACTTCCATACACAATTAAGTTCATCAGGATTTATCAACGTTTAAGAGGAAATAAAGAATAAGTTGAAGCATTCTATTCCAAGCCTACTAGAACTCATCCCTAATGCTCCTCTTACGTCGCACTTAGAATACTCCTCGTCAGGAGCAGATGTTAACTTCTCTTCACAGTCAGTTCACCATCCAAGATGATTAAGCTACCATGGAAGCAAGCTTAAGGAAAAAAAAAGAAAACAAAATTGATTTTTCACCAGATGTTACCTTCTTTTCATAGTCAGTTTACCCTCAAAATTTATTTTTACTGCCAAGTACAAATGTCCTTCTTCTCTCGGATCTATCTTCCTTACAGTTGTACAAGTTAGTTAATCTAGCTGTACGCTTACTCAAATCTGGTATATGTAGTTAGTAGTTGCAGTACAGACGTACGAATTGCATCGACAAGGAAGGCTAAATGTGTCGACAATGGAATTGAATTATTTTATGGAAAAAATTTGAAGTGAAATAAAAAAAACAAAAGAAAATAAAATTACATGATAAAAATTTCAAGAGAAATTAGAAAAAATTAACCAATTTAATGGTCTCTTCCTGCATTTGATCACTATGCCTAAAATAATTCTTCAGTCATTGTCCATTTACTTTAAACTGGTGGCCATCATGTAAATCCTTAATTGTGACTACACCATGAGAAAATGCTTCGACCACTTCGAAAGGTCCCGACCAACGTGAGCGCAATTTACTTGGGTGCAATTTCAGCCTAGAATTGAATAATAAAACTTTTTGACCCGCAATAAATTATCGCTGCAAAATAATTCTATCATGCCATCGTTTGGTTTTTTCCTTGTAAATTGCAGCATTTTCATAGGCTTTTCACCTAATTTCCTCAAGTTTAGTGATGTCTAACAACCATTTCTTTCCAGCAGCTTCATAATTCATGTTTCTTTGCTTAATTGTCCACATTGCCTTGTGCTCCATTTCAACTCGCAAATGACATTCTTTTTCGAAAACAAGCTCATACGGTGACATCCCTAATGGAGTTTTGTATGTTGTCCGCAATGCCCATAAAGCATCATCAAGTCTAGAGCACCAATCTTTTCTTGAAGGGTTTACAACCTTCTCAAGAATGTTCTTAATTTTTCGATTGGACACGTCGACTTGTCTATTGGTTTACGGATAATAAGTGGTAGCCATTCTATGATTAACTCCATATCTCTTCAGTGCAGCTGCTACTTGGTTGCAATGAAAAAGTGCACCTTGATCACTGATTAATGCTTTTGATGTGCCAAAACGGGTAAGTATATGATTGTGGAAAATTTTAAGCATTGTCCTTTCATCATCCTTTGGGACTGCAACAGCTTCAACCCACTTTAAGATGTAGTCAACAACTACTAGTATATAAAGGTTTCCAAATGAACTTGGAAATGGTCCCAAAAAATTCATACCCCAAACATCAAAAAGTTCAACCTCCATAATTGACTGGAAATAACATTTCATTACAATCGAGATATAGAACCAATGCACTGACATTTATCGCATTCATAAAATTTTGGGCGTCCTTAAATAATGAAGGCCAATATAATCCTGATTGAATAACCTTAGTAGAAATTCTCATGCCACCGAAATGACCTCCATAAGGAGGATCGTGATAATTCTTTAGGATTAGAAGCATTTATTCTTCCGGAACACAACATTGAATGATATTGTCATTGCATTCCTTGAATAAATACAGCTCGTTAATCTTTCTTTCTTATGGCCCGTGACACCCATGGGTTTTTTTCCACACACTATGTAGTTAACCAAATCCGCATACCAAAAGGTTGCGTCTACAGCAAATGACTTCTCATCTGGAAATGTACCGACAATTTTAAGTACGTTTCCATCTTCACTGCTAACTTCCAAACATGATAGATGGTCTGCAACTTGATTCTCTAAACCCTTGCGGTCTTTGATCTCTATATCAAATTATTGCAACTGTAGGATCCAGTGTATCAGTCGTGGTTTTACATCCTACTTCGCAAAAAGATATCTCAACATCGAGTGATCAGTAAATACGGTAACCTTTGCACCGACAAGGTATGAACGGAATTTTTCGAAAGCAAAGACCATAGCTAACAATTCTTTCTCTATTTTTGTATAATTTATTTGAGCCTCTGTAAGAATCTTGCTAGCATAATAGATGGCGTGAAATATTTTTCCCTTGCATTGTCCTAGGACAACACCCACAACAAAGTCGCTTGCATCGCACATAACTTTAAAAGGTTGACACCAATCTGGTGTAACGACAATGGGTGCATTGATTAGCTACTTTTTTATTTTAATACGTGCATCCAAACACGCATTGTCAAAGAGAAATTTCTTATTTTGTTCCAGCAATGAGCATAGGGGTTACACAATTTTCGAAAAATCTCTAACAAATCATCGGTAGAACCCCACATGCCTAAGAAAGCTATAAATACCCTTCATATTTGTCGACAGAGGTAACTTCTTAATAATTTCCACCTTAGCTCTGTCCACTTCGATACCTTGACTAGAGATGCGATGGCCTAACACAATGCCTTCAATTGTCATGAAGTGACATTTTCCCCAATTTAGCACAACATGTGTGTCTTCACATTGTTTCAAGACATTATCAAAATTGTTAGCATATTGATCAGAATTATTCCCATAAAGTGAGAAATCATTGATAGCATTAGAAAAGACTATTGATTTCTCCTTACTTAGGGTATAATTTGTTCCCACTTTATCATTTTTTAGAATGCACTTTTAGCATTTTTATCTTAGTGACTACATTTTCTAACTTAGTGATGTTCGATTTAATTTTCTTTAATTTTATCATGTTTTTGCTACTAATGTCGCCACAATTAATTGTTTAGTATTGCATCTAAAGATGTCAGTGTAGGAATCTATCTTGAAAGATCAAACGCATGAAGGTATCCAAGGTTGTCGTCGTAAAATAGAATCCAAATTTGCGCCTAGAACTATCGCCGTAACTAACAACTGCCTAATGAACATACCAGATTTGTGTGAATGCACAACTGCAATAACCAACTCATACAGCTAGAGGAAGTTAGATCTGAAAGGGAGGACACCTGCACTTGGTAGTGAATATTAAATACTAGGGAGAAAAGATTTAGGGGCATCTTCTTCTTAATTTTTCAAGGGATAAAAATTTATTCTAAAGTGCATTCTTAAGCTTGCTTCCATGGAAGCTTAAGCTTTTAAGGGCTGCCAGACGAGAGGAGGAAGGCAGTGTATTACTCGTGACCAGGTCACCCTAAGTGCAACACAAGAGGGAGAGTAAGAGAGTATTTCGAGTAAACTAGGAACAGAGTACTCCATCTATTCTTTTATTTTCTTTCTTAAACACTGATAAGTTTTGATAACTTGAGTTGTATGGAAGTATGATTTAAATTCAGATCTAAATGATATCTATTTCAATCTTTCCTTCATTGTTTATCTTTGGATTTAATTGTTTGACCATGGAAGTGTGATTGCAGTCACTGTCACTGGAAAGTGCAGTGACAAATTAAGTTAACAAGCAAGACAACGGAAGATACAGTCACTATCATTAGAAAGTGCAGTGAGAAATTAAGTTACCAAGCAGGATAATGAAAGTTACTTGAGGATTGAAGGAATTCTGTCAACTTGTTCTTGAATATTTTACATTATCTGCACTGGAAGATGTTGTTAGCGTGAGTGTTTGAGTCTTTGATAAATAGGGAAGTCGAGGTTGGTAAGATTTCTTTAAGCTTAATTGCGACGATAATTTATCATTTACCTTATGGTCACATTTAGCTATTGCCATCTTTTCAAGTTAGGGACCTCAAGTCATTATCATTGCTTTTACTTCTTAATTTTTCTTAAAATTGCTTCGACAGATTATTCTGAAATATTTACTGCATTTTATTAGTTTTCTCCCAACATTATTCATCATAATCTCTTTTGTTTTAACTTCCTTTGCATCGACAATTATAAAATAAGCAGTCCTCTATGTGGAATCGATATCTGATAGTTTTAAACCTATCTACTATACTTGTATAGATAGTGTATGCTTGCACATATTTGCTGTGACGTTCATAGCGCGATCAAGTTTTGGCACTGTTTCCGTGGATGGCGTTTGTTTAATGTTTATTCTTGTTCTTACAATTATTTTTCATTTTGTTAGTTTTACCTGTTACTAACTTTTTTTAGTTTTTGTTAACTCTTTTTCAAATTTTTAGGTGTTTTATGACCAAGAGAAATTCTGAAATTGTTGTTGGCTTAGATCCAAAAATCAAAAAAACTATTGGAAGGAGAAGACAAGAACAAAGAAATATGGTTTTGCTTGGAAATGATGCAGTCATACCTCCATTGCCAGCAAAAAATCCTATTCGTCCGATACAACCACAAAATATAAATAATTCACCACTACCACAAGAAGAACAAGTGCAAAATAAACCGATTCGAGACTTTTTTGTACCTGTATTAGATGATTTGCAGTTGGGGGTTGTTCAAACAGCTATTCAAACTGGCAATTTTGAGTTAAAATTGGTTATGTTTCAAATGTTAAATTCAAATGGGCAGTATGCTGGTTTGCCTATTGAGGATGCAAGAGAGCATCTTAAATCTTTTCTACTAATTTGTCTTCTTTTAGTCAGCATGGAGTTCTTGATGATGTGTTGAAGATGCAATTGTTTGCTTACTCATTGCAAGGACGGGCTCGTAACTGGTTCCTTGGATTGCCTGCTAGATCGATTACATCGTGGAATGCACTTGCAACTCATTTTGTTTTGTGGTTTATTCCACCGACAATGAATGCTCGATTGAGGAATGATATCACTGCGTATCATCAATTGGATGATGAGAATTTGCACACCACATGGAAATGTTACAAAACCCTGGTTCGATGCTGTCCCATGCATGAAATTCAACAGGAAACGCAGATCAAGATTTCTTATAGTGGGTTGAATGTGCAAACAAGAAATCTTATCGATGCTTCTACGAATGGTCCTTTGTTAGACTGCACCTACGGTGAAGCTGTGAGAATTTTATAGAGGATCGCTCAGAATAACTATCAATATTCGATCTCTCGAGCTGCTCAAGTTAAAACAAACCCTAGAGTTATCAAGTTAGACGCTATATTAGCTCTGTGTGCACATGTATCTTCATTAGAAAATATGATAAAGAACATGAAGGGGACAATTGAAGTTGCTCCCATCCAAGTTGCCCAACAAATGGATGTCTCGACATTTTATTACGAAATTTGAAATGACAATAATAGCTATGAAGATTGTCCACAACATGTAGAGAATGCATTTTATGTTAATAATATCAGAGGAAATTCTTATGGTAATTCTTACAATAGCTCAGCTCAAAACCAACAGCCTTAGGGAAATCAAAATGCAAGCACATTTAGATATGGAAATTCTTTGAGCTAAGGAAATTTTCGACAAGGAAATTATAATCAGCAGTAGCAAAATTTCAACCAAAGTCCTAAGATGCATGTACATCAAATCAGTTACAGCCACACGCTCGTGTGTAGCAACAACAATCTTCCATGCCAAATCTGCATATGCAAGGACAACAACAGCAACAACAGTAGTAGTACTCCCAACCATGAGCTGATCCATTAGCAGCCCTTGAAGCCATGATTTGTCATATCACAAGGACAGAAGCTATTGTGCAAGGAAATTGCTCCTCCATATGAGCATTGTAAGCACAAGTAGGACAACTAGCTTCAGATATGAGCACAAGACCACCGGGTGCTTTATCCAGTGACATTAAGAATCCAAATCAAAAAGGGAAAGAGCATTGCAAAGTTGTTATTCTTAGGAGTGGAAAGCAAACTATCGAGCCAAGTAGCAGCTTTAGTACAGCACTTGTCGACGCAAGTTAAGCAGATCAAGAAGAAAAAGTTGTATTTGAAGAAGAAACAGACGAACCAAATAAAGAGGTGCCACCAGTTGTTACTCCCATGCCTACCATTAGACCAATAAAATTGTTGACACAACTACCGATGTTGACGCAACCAATTTTGTCACAACAACTTGACGTATTAATACCTTTTCCATTTCCACAAAGATTTAAGGAGAAGGAAAATGATAGAAAATATCAAAACTTTTTGGCCATATTGAAACAATTGCATGTCAACATACCTCTTGTGGATGCTCTTGTACAGATTCCTAGTTATGGGAAATTCATGAAGGAGCTCCTATCCAAGAAAAAGAATTTAATTGATATTGAGACAATTATGCTCACAGAAGAATGCAGTGTAGAGTTGACAAATAAGTTGCCTAAGATGAAGCACCTTGGAAGCTTTACAATCCTATGCTCGATTGGTAATCATTATTTGGGTAAAGATTTATGTGACTTAGGTGTGAGTATCAACCTAATGCCACTGTCTACAATCAATAAATTGGGAATTGGTCACATGAGGCCCATTGCAGTGACATTAAAAATGGCAGATAAGTTATTCGCACAGCCTGAAGGACAGGTTAAGGACATCCTTATTCGTGTAGACAAGTTTGTGTTCCCTGCTGATTTCATTATACTTGATTATGAAGCCAATAAAGAGGTACCCATAATCTTGGGATGCCCATTCTTAGCTACGGGACACACTCTCATCGATGTGTACAAAGGGGAATTAACAATGCGTCATAATGAGGAACATGTCAAGACAAGGAGGAACTGCACCACATTAATCTGCTGGATAAATCATTTAAGGGAGAATTCAAGGAGTATAACACAACATTTATTGAAAAATTTGAGGCGACATCGTATTAAGATGTTCTACCAAACTGTGATAGTAAGGTTGGGCCGAATAAGATTGGGATTAAGCCAAACTGGACTGTGCAACCTCCTACATTGACTAATAAATGGAACCTAGCTTTGAGATTATCTATAGTGAAAAGCTCTTACTATGGAATTGTAGCCATTGCATAATTCTATGAAGTCCAAGTCCACTCTTTTGTCAGTGCATAAATATATTATTGTCATTGCATTTCATTTGCTGACTCACAAAAGGATCAAAACGTATCAAAAAGAAATCATGACGACTAATCCTTTCAAACCCAACCGTTAGAATGGTTTAAAAAAGGGCGATTTGATTGGATGCATTTATTGAGTGCAGACCTGCTAACCTTTTTCTGTAGTACATACAAACACGCCTTCTCTCCCTATAAAGCAATTTTTTTACACCAATTGTTTCACTCACCAACCTCCATTATTATACTTAGAAATTTGCTTTGATTTCTCATCCTTCTTAATATACTTTTGCGACCACCAAATATGGCCAGAACAAGAGGAGCAAAGACACCAACAAAATCCGTTCATGAATCATCCTCTACTGTGAGGACTCATGAAACAAAGTAACAAATCTTCAACGAACCAATGATGTTCATGACTAAGGCGGCCAAGGAATGCTTCCAAGAAACTATGCTGAAGAGAAATTGCCATCTAGAGCAAGGTTTCAACTTGTCGAAGCAAAGGGACTTTGGAAAGCAAGTAACTCGTACCATCGCGAGAATGGGCTGGGAGACATTCTACGACCGTCTTAGGGCTTAGTCCCCATTTATGGTGCAAGAATTCTATGCCAACCTTACTAACTAGGAGTCCGAACTTATATTTGTTCGTGAAGGGTTAATACCATGGGGCACCGTAACCATCAATGCAATATATAATAATGTCGTTCATAAGGATAAGCATGTGGAGTTCATTGAAGAATTAATTGAAGAAGGGATCGAGATGTTGATAAGAGACCTGTGTATCAAAGATGCTATGTGGACAGGTTCAAATCCGAGTAACTATACCATGCATAGGAAATTTGTCACTGCAAAGTAAGGTGTGGTTTCATTTCAATAATAGTCATTTAATGCATTTTACACACAGTATGACAGTCACCCTCGATCGAATGTGTCTGATACTTTCGATCATAAAGGGTAGAAAGATATATGTTAGTACAATGTTGCATCAGGAAATTATGGATTGCGCAACAAAGCAGACAGGTATCTTGGTATTTCCCTCTTTGATAACATGATTATGTCAGCAGCGGGTATAATGCCTCGTGAAGGAGAGGAAATCCTAGAAAACAAGGGTTTGATCAATGATGCATCAATTGAGAGGATGTCTTGTGGTAAGGAGACTCCTATAATAAAAGAAATAGATACCAGAAAGATGAAGAAGATAAAGGAAAAAAGCGAGAACAATAGTACGCATGTGACTGTAGACCTAACATTGTGGCACAAAGTGAAGGAGTTGGAGCAAATTGTCGATGCTATTAACATTAGACAAATAAATTTTATCGCCACAGTTGAAGAAATGGAACATTCATAGAATCTATTTTATACCTACACCAATGCATGGAATAGTGCCATGCTGATCACCATGAGAAGAATGAGCACATCACCTCTGACAGAATTTTCGATCTTTCCTCTGATCATCAAGGAAGCCGAACCTTCAATTGATGAAGCCGATTCTAGAGAGAGAGAACACTCCATAGCTTCTCCACCAATAGTACATATTTTGGATGAAGAAAGAGAGGTGGAATCAAGGGAGTTAGAGGATTGCTTAAGGAACATTGTTAACTTATTCGAGGAGGATTTCCCTGCTAATCTTAAAAGTACTTATGCTACTGAAGAAGAAACTCCTACTAAGGGAGAAGCCACACTTGTTGAAGAAATGAGAAAAAGGGAGAAGAAAGAAGAAAAAGAAGAGGAAGAGGAAGAGGAAGAAGCCAAAGCAAATTCATCAGAGGAATTTGTCCCTGCACCAACAGTTTTGGGTGCAATAAGTAAAGAATTGGTGCCATCTACCGCGAGTCAGGCAGAGGTTATGACAACTCCAACTGAGGATCCAAATCCATTGGTCATAAGAGTCTACACTAAGCCAATTACGAAGATCCATCCTTTCGATGTCATAGTCGATGAAGCCGGGGTTCAGTCTACTGTTATGGAGTAATCCGGAGACAAGGCGAAGCCCTAGAAGAAGAAATCCAAGCACATGAAAGACAAAAAGTGTGACAAAGTATAAAGGAAGCAGAAGAAATAGAAAACCAATGCAACCACATATTCAGCTGTTGCAAATTGAGTGAGTTTTTCAGTTTTCAATTTTAATTGTCATCATTTCATGTAGTTGTAGTTTATTTATTATTGCATCTTTTGTTTTTACATTTTTATTGTCACTGCATCTACGTTGTCATTGCAATTCCATAAATATTTGTAAATTAATGTCAGTGTAATTCGTGAATCACGTGAGATGCTAATTAATGTGTTTGATAAATGTGATTGAATGTTGTGTCCTCTATTTTTGGATGAATGGTTGAGATTGCATTAGTAATGAATGAGTAGTATCATTATTTGAATCTTGAATAAATTTTCCATTCACAGCTACTTGTATATAAGTATAGTTATAAATAAAAGACACTCCAATGTGGGTGTATTATGAACTGTCAAGGGGAAACACTCCAATGCAAGTGTTAGAAAAGTAATCTAGCCAAAGGTTGTCACTGTAACAGTGTGTGTCGACGCAATTACATATTTTCTGGGGTTTTGTTGCACCCAATCGTCACTTCCCAGAAACAAGGGTATAGTAATGCAACGACATCCCTCAGTCACATATAAAAAAATGTATATTATAAATGTTGTGTTGGTAGAAAGAATTTAAGATTTAAAGCATAATTCTAGCATTGATGAAAGTTACAGTTATGATTATTCATACCTATAAATTATCGCCACAATAATCTGTCATGTGAGTGTAATTCATACATCAAGATTTTAGAAGATTAAATTGCTAGAATGGCTATTGCTTTGACAAAACCTTTTGCTTTTCTTTACTTGAGGACAAGTAAAAATTCAAGTTTAGGGTGTGATAGCATTAGAAAATATCATTGATTTCTTCTTACTTAGGGTATAATTTGTTCCCATTCTATCATTCTTTAGAATTCATTTTAGCATTTTTAACTTAGTGATTGCATATTCTAACTCAGTGATGTTTGATTTAATTTTCTTCAATTTGCTGCTAATGTCGCCACAATTAGTTGTTCAGTATTGCATCCAAAGATGTCAGTGCAAGAATCTATCTTGAAATATCAAACGCATGAAGGTATCCAAGTTTGTCACCGAAAAATAGAATCCAAATTTACGCCTAGAACTGTCCCCGCAACTAACAACTTCCTAATAAACATACTAGATTTGCATGAGTGTACAGCTGACATAACCAACTTGTACAGGTAGAGGAAGTTAGATCTGAAAGGGAGAACACCTGTACTTGGCAGTGGATATTAAATACTAAGGAGAAAAGAATTGTGGGCATCTTCTTCTTAATATTTTGAGGGATAAAAATTTCTTCTAAAGTTCATTCTTGAGCTTGCTTCCATGGCAGCTTAAGCTTTTAAGGGCTACCTAACAAGAGGAGGAAGATAGTGTATTGCTCATTACCAAAGCACCCTAAGTGTGACACAAGCGGGAGAGTAAATGAGCATTTCGAGTAAACTAGGAATAGAGTACTTCATCTGTTCTTTTATTTTTCTTTCTTAAATGCTGATAAGTTTTGATAATTTGAGTTGTATGGAAGTATGATTTAAATTTATATTTAAATGATATCTAATTCAATATTTCCTTCATTGTTTATCTTGGGATTTAATTGTTTGACCACGAAAGTGTGATTGCAGTCATTATCACTGGAAAGTGCAGTAGCAAATTAAGTTAACAAGCAAGATAATAGAAGTTTCTTGAGGATCGAAGGAATCCTGTCCACTTGTTCTTGAATATTTTGCATTACCAGCATTGGAAGGTGTGGCTAGTGTGAGTGTTTTGGTCTTTGATAAACAGGGAAGTCAAGGTTGGTAAGATTTCATTGAGCTTAATTGCGGCGACAGTTTATATATCATTTACCTTGTGGTCACATTTAGTTGTTGCCATCTTTTCAAGTCAGGGAACCCCATTTCATTATCACTGTTTTTACTTCTTAATTTTTATTAAAATTGCTTCGATAGATTATTCTTAAACCTTTACTGCATTTTCTTATTAATTTTCTCCAACATTTTTCATCATAATCTCTTTTGTTTTAACTTCCTTTTCATCAAAAATTATAAACATAAGCAACCATCTCTGTTGGATCGATATCTGATAGTTTTAAACCTATCTACTATACCTGCATCGATAGTGTATAGTTACACATATTTGTTGCGATGCTCATAGCGTAATCAGACATCCATAAAGACCTCTAAACAATCCTCGATCGCATCCGAGAATATTGCCGTCTAAAAAGCAATAGTAGGCTCTTCCTGTAAGCCTATCCAACATCTGGTCAACGAAGGGAAGTGGGATGTGGTCCTTCTTTATGGATGCATTAAGTTTACGATAATCCATACATACTCGCCATTCTGTAGGAATACGTGTAAGAATTAACTCGTCTTTTTCATTGCATATCACAATAATGTCACTCTTTTTAGGAATACATTGCACTGGACGTACCCAATTACTATAAAAAATAGGGTAAATAATGCCCACGTCAAGCCACTTTATAATTTCCTTCTTAACAAATTCCTTCATTTTCTCATTCAATCTTCTTTGTTGCTCAATTGATTGCTTGCCTTCATCTTCCAACTTGATTTTTGCATACAAAAAGATGGACTAATGCCTCGAATATTAGCAATACTCCAAGCAATAGCTTTCTTATGCTGTTTAAGAATATGGATTAATTTCTCTTATTGAGTTGCATCCAATGTTGCGAAGGCAATAACTGGGAAAGTACTGTTGTCACCAAGAAAAACATATTTCAGATGAGCAGGCAGTGGCTTTAATTCCATAGTAGGAGCTTTTTCAATAGATGGCTTAAAAATTGGAGTCGTTTTGTTGGCTAAGTCTAAAGATTCAATTTGTCATCCGTGCTTCAAAAACACTGAAGGTAACATGGTCATCATCATGTTGCATGGTCAATTCTCCTTTGTATACATTGATGAGAGTGCGTCCGGTGGAAAAAAATGGCCGTTCAAAGATTTTGGGAACCTCCTTGTCTGCCTCGCAGTCATGAATAATAAAATCATTCGAATGAATTTATCCACACGAACTAAAATATCCTTGATCTGCCCTTCAGGTTGAGCCAAAGATTGATATGCTAATTGTAATGTCACTGTAGTAGGTTTCATGTGACCAATTCCCAACTTTCTAAAAGTAGATAGTGGCATTAGGTTGATACTAGCTCCCAAGTCGCATAAAGCTTTACCAAATAATGGTTGTCGATTGAACATGGGATAGTAAAGCTCTCAAGGTCCTTCATTTTGGGTAGCAACTTATTTGTCAAAATAGCATTGCAGCCTTCTGTGAGTGTAATAGTTTTAATATCACTGAGCTTCTTCTTCTTGGACAAGAGTTCCTTCATAAATTTCCCATAATTAGGGATTTGCAAAAAGAGCGTCCACTAAAGGAATATTGACATGAAGTTGCTTCAATGTGTTCAGGAACTACTGATATTGTTCATCATGCTCATTTTCTCTGAATCTTTGTGGAAAAGAAAAAGGTGGAGATACATTAAATTGCGCCGACACCTTCTACTGCGTCGACAATTTTGAAGGTTGGATATTAGGCATAGGAGAGACAATTTTTGGAACTTCTTTGTCGATTGCATCGACAAATCCTTCAGATTCAGCTTTCTCACTATGGATCACTTCACTAGTGTCTTGAGGTGCTACAGTGGAGTTATTAGTCGGCTCGACAATTTTTTTACCACTCCTAAGAATGATAGCCTTGCAGTGCTCTTTCCCTTTCGAATTGGGATTTTTTGTGTCACTAGGTAATGTGCTTGGTGGTTGAGTATTAGATTCGAAGCAATTTGTCCCAATTGTGCCTCCAGCGCTCGAATAAAGGATAAATTCCCTTGCACAACAGCTTCCGTGCGAGTGATATGCTCCCGTATTAAAGCTTCAAGTGCAGCTAATGGATCAAGTCAGGAAGCTTGCGTGTATTATTGTTACTGATGTCCTTGAATATTCTAATTTTGCATTAAAGAGTGTTGTGGCTGCATTCAATTTTGATGTAGCTGCATCTGGTTTTGTTGTGGATGCCTCTGAGTATGCTGATTGTAATTTTGCTGTGGGTGATTGTAATTCCCTTGTCTTGGGTTATAATTGTCTTGATTAAACGAATCCCCATATCGAAATGTCACAGCATTTTGTCCAGTATTCTGAGTTCCCCAAGACTGTTGATTGCAAGTAGAATTATTATCATGTTTGTCAGAGAAGAAACTTAAGCACTAAGTGCAGATATTGCATCCAATTCAATAACTACCGGAGTAGCTTTTGCTTGTGCAGCTCTAGAAATAGGATATTGATGATCATTCTGAGCAATTCTTTCAAGGTTTCTAACAGCTTCATCATACTTACAATCCAGTAAAGGACCATTAGCTGATGCGTCGACAAGATTTCTTGTTTGTGAGTTCAGCTCATTGTAGAAAAACTCAATCTATGTTTCCTGTTGAATGTCGTGCATAGGGCAACATCGAAGCAAAGATTTATAATGTTTTCATGTCGTGTGAAGACTCTTATCATCCAACAGATGATAAGTTGTAATATTATTCCAAAGACGAGCATTCATTGTCGACGGATTAGAGTGCAAAACAAACTGTGTTGCGAGTGCATTCCATGAAGTAATTGAGCCTATAGGTAACCCAAGGAACCAATCAGGTACGAGCTCTTCCTTGCAAGGAATAAGGAAATAACTGCATTTTCAAAGCAACATTAGGAATGCCTTGTTGACTGAAGGAAGAACAAATCAATAGAAATGATTTAAGATGTTCTCGTGCATCTTCATGTGGCCTGAAGCTATTTTGACTTGATTGAAAAACATTTTGAAGTGTTAAAATGATTTTGACTTGGTTCAAATTATTCTGACTTGATTTTAAAATTATTTCAAACTTTTCTAAGAGTTGAAGATAAGAATTTAAATTTTATCTCTTAGACTTTAAATTTATAAATTATTTTGTCAATTTAACTTATATTCAAAAATATTGTAATTTATTATATTAAAATACTTTATCAAATAAAGCTTAGTTTAACAATCTACTTCTTTTTGACATAATAAAACATTTAAAAAAATTGTTTTTGAATAATTGCTCCCCCTTAATAAAAGACATTTTTAATTTAAGACCTAAATAAATTTTAAGATTCAAGTTTTGTAACCTCTCCAACCCACCCTAGATGTTATAGCCGAATCGTGGAAGCCACATGGGACACCTAAATGCTGACCCAAGACCTAAGACATTCAACCCTTCATATATTTCTTGTTAATAAAACCATAGCTTTTGTTTTTTATCTTTAAAAACATTTATTTAGACAATCTTATCATACTTAAGACATTTAACAATTTAGGTGTAGCTTTAGTAAAAGTCTATCATACAACTTAACTCTAATCAAAGCATTCTTAATTGATTTTTAAGCAGCGGAATTTATCAATATCAAATATTAATTCATACTTAGCCATTTAGCATGCATAGTCCAATTCAATATAATCAATCCATATATAAATACATATAACTAGTATGTAAATTCCAACCTAAGTATGAATGTCATGCATGCATAAAAAACCCAAACGAAATCAATCACAAAGCAAAACAGTCCCAAACCATAGTCGTAAATAGCTTTACAATTCAAAACCCAAATAATAATAATAATAATAATAATAAGTAAAACAAAATCCAAATAAAATTCGAAATGATGTCTGAAGCTCGCCATTCGTTTGTATGCTAATTTTGTTCCTAAGTACCTGTAATGTTGAGGTAATGAGTGAGCTTAACAAACTCAGTGTGAGACTAAACAATCAAGCATCAAACACAAACAATCTCATACCTAGCAATTTCATATAACATTCACATTCATGATCGGACATATATAAACAAATCAATAATAATGGGTACGGTCATGACATGGTGCAAATACAAGATCCTACCCATACCAACCAGTACACACCACGAGTTCCCCAGAACCCGTTTACCAAACTCCAACAAATGTGAGCATAGCTCAATGTTGTAAAACCACCAAATCACAATAATGCAAAAAATCTACAGAATAACAAATAAATGCGATAAAGATTGCCAATAACAAATAATGCGATAAAGATCGCCAATCCACTCAGTACTTCAAATTAAGAAAATTGACTACGAATAATGTGGTCTTAGTATGCCATCGGTACTCCACGAAACTCCTCCGTCAACCACAAATATCCCATCCCAATGCATATGTAGGATGTCATGCAAAAACATTCATAATCTCAATTCAACACCTTTCACATTCTTTTGGCATATTTATCATTCTCTCAATTAATCACAAACTATCAATAATAGGAAATAGTGTTCCATTCATTCGACCACATACTTTTAGTATTAGGAAACAGTGTTCCATTCATTCAATCACATACTTTTAATATTAGGAAACAGTTCCTCTCATTCAGTCACATACATTCAATATTTAGGAAACAGTGTTCCTCTCAATGTCATTAAAATTTTACATTCTTTTACGAACTCATTGTGCAAATAAGCATCATTCTCAATACATATATCATAGCAATTTTTTCATGCATTTAAATCATGCAATAACTCAATATATTAGCATATAATTCTATTCAAACATTCACTCACACATCATATATCACATTTATGCATTCAAATCTCAATCAGAAAATTCATATAGTCAAACTAGCACTTTGCCATCACAACAAACTTTTAGTGCTCGAAACGTATGTGATTCGACCACTGATAGTACTTGAAGAAACATATGTTTTCTCCCTACTTATTGGTTTATTTGCTCCTATTTAATTGTCTTTAAAACATTTTTTAACATTTTTTGTTTAGTAAATTGTATTTTCTAACTCAATGATCCTTAGCCTATTTACTCTTAAATTTGTCCTGTTTTGGTACTGATATCACTACATAAGTAATTTTAGATTACGTCCAAAATTGTCGCCGCATCTGACAGCTGTTCGAATAAGAACAAAAAAGAATGAGCTGTCTAGTCTGGTATAACCAACTAGTATGACTATAGAAAGCTAAATTCTGATGAAAGGACACCTGTACAATTTGGCTAAATATAAATGCTTAATAGGAAAGAGAAAAAAGGAGTCTTTTTTGGTGAATTTTCTTCTTCAACCTAGCTTTTGAAGCTTGTGGCTATGGAGGCTTAAAGCTCTCACGGGCAAACCAACGTGGGAAGGATGCAGAACATCAAAAGATCAAGTCGAGTTCTTCTAGGAATAGTATTCTCGACTTGCTTCTTTTATATTTCTTTTCTAAAACATTGGTGATTATTGTTTATTTCATATTTGTATGGAAGTACACATGATTTCTAGACTAAATGTTATTTTATTCAATCTTGCTTCTACTGTTTCATCTTTGGGTTTAAATGTTTTTACCATGGAAGTGTTATTGTAGTCACTGTCATTGAAAGGTGCAGCGATAGTTTAAACTAACAAGTAAGACGATGAAAGTTTCTTGGGGATTAGAAGAATTTTATCCACTTGTTCTTAACTGTGTTGTATTTCCATCATTGGAAGGTGTGATTAATGTGCATGTGTAAGTCTTAGATCGAATAGAGAAGTCGAGTTGGGTAAGATATTCATTGCACTTTATTGCAGCGACAATCACCTATCTTGAAAAACCTTTTGAGCCGCATTTAGTATTCTGCTGAACATTCACGTTTGGGACCACATTTTATTATTATCAGAGTTCATTTTTATTTTCACATTATTGCTTTGACAACCACTCTCACAATTTATCGCATTTTACTTACTCATTGCACTGACATTAAGAGACAAAAGACAACCATCCTCGTGGGATTGATATCCGACAGAGTCAAATCTGTCTACTATATTTGCATCGACAGTGTACGCTTTCACATTATTGTTGTGACGTTAAATAGCAAATCAAGTTTTGGCATCATTACTGAGGATGACATTTGTTTGATGTTTGTTTTTGTTTTTGCACTTTATTTTTATTATCTAATCTTTAGTTATTACTAACTTGTTTTCTTTTTGTTTCTAGTTTTACATTTTATTTTAGGTATTTTATGACCCAAAGCAATTTGGATCCTATTCTTGATTTTGATTAAGAGATTGAAAGAACTACTCGGAGGAGACTTCACGAACAAAGAAATATGGCTTTACCAAGAAACAATGAGGCCATACCCTCAATACCGCCACCACTGTTGCCGTAAGACGATCAAATACAACATAGGACTATACGAGATTTTGTCGTACCTATTTTGAATGATTTACACCTAGGAATTGTTAGGCCAACAATCCAAGCTGAGAACTTCGAACTCAAGACAAAAATGTTCCAAATGTGTTATAGCACATACATACAATATGAAATCAATTTATCTCTTGAACATACACCTATGTCAATACAAGCGACTAAATTAATATTCATAAGCATGTAAAGGATTAAGTGAGGTAACAACATACACCTATATTGAAACAGTTTAATCACAAAAATCCTGCAAGTTATGCAAGGCTAGTATTCTCCAATACAATCACAATTTTAACCCTAGCTACCTTAGAGGATTAAGCATGCACAAATTATATAGTGTACTCATTAATCACAATTTCAATGCGCTTAAATGATTAATTCAATAGTTATATCACAAGGGTAATGCAATAATAACTTAGGCATGATAATATTTAATTAAACAAAATATTTTGGGCCTATAACAACATAAACATGATAAATAATTAATTAAGCAATCAACACAATCAACCAAACACTTTAAGAAATTTATGTCATTTTAATTAAAGAAATAATAGCATTCATCATGATAACGAACATGAATCTAAAATATGAAAAAAAGAATAAGATTAAATTTGCTGATTTCTCAAGAATTGCTTCTGTGTTCTTCTTCATTCTTGCTCAATTCTTCCCAGATCGAGGTCTCTGATGAACACTCAACAAAGGCTTTGGAAGGCTGAAGAACCACTCTTTTCCAAGAGGGGAAATCGACAAGGGAATGAGGGAAAGAAGAGAGAACGAATTGATTTTTGTGTGAAAAATGAGTTGAGTGAGGGTGGTATTTATAGGTGGAGTCGAGGTGAGATGTGGTGGCTATATTTAGTAAATAAATATCAGCCACATACATTGCTTGGCCGGCCATGCATAAGCAAGTTTGACTAGTTCAAACTTTGCTTAAAATGAGCTAGGAGTGAGAATTTAAAACCATGAAAATAGGAGGGGCTTGAATGAGATTTTGGGAAAGTTTGAGGGCTATTTTTTAAGGTTGAATTGGTCAACATATCATCTGAATGTGGTCAGCACTTGGACAGCACATGGCTAGCCCAATTAGAGGTGGTTCGACCCTTGGTTGTATGCACATTGAGCCACTTCAATTCAGCCTTCATAATTTATTTTTAATCCAATTTAATTTGAATTAAAAATATAATTATAAAGCATATTTTATCTTCATATTGGACTGATCCTTGGCTTGAAAAAATATTCTTCTTAGCTCTTCATTAAATCGGTGTAAAAATTCCCTCAACGGTTTAAACTGTTAGTAGTGTCTGCAGGGCTGATTTTTACCTATTGTGCAAATCAATCAAAAATCATCAAATTCATGCTTAATATTTATAAAAATAATTAAAAATCAATATGTTGGAAAATTTAGCACAAATTAATTATTTTATAAATAAATTATATTGTTCAACATTAATTACTCAAAATTTGCATGAAATTAGGTAAAAAAGAGTACGAAAAAGTCTATATATTTTCATCGCTCCACACCTCCAAACTTAATTCATTGCTCGTCCCGAGTAATGGACAAATCACAAAAGAGTTGATCATTTCTCGTCATACTTATGAATTCAAAATAATTAAGCATAAAAGCAAGAATTTATAAATTATGTAGGTCAAGTATTTTTTATTCAATTATCTTCAAGTATCATCATGCTTGTCTTAATAAAAACATGTCAAAATCCTATCACTCAATTTTTATTCCCTAGTTAAGACTAAACAATAATCATTAAGTTTAACTTATGTTTTCATATGTTGTACATAGAAATTTCTCTCCACTAATGTAGGTAGCATTGAAATCTTGAATCAAATAGGTCTTTTGCATAGGTTGTAATGGGCCTAGGCTAG
Organism: Kokia cookei; assembly: GCA_039519145.1. Taxonomy (NCBI): domain Eukaryota; kingdom Viridiplantae; phylum Streptophyta; class Magnoliopsida; order Malvales; family Malvaceae; genus Kokia; species Kokia cookei. Next base: position 21,969,114 of record CM076908.1, read on the forward strand.
GGGTAGGGAAAAGATAGATAAATTTAAACTAAAACCCTAGACTCAACTTGCAGCAGACCTTCAATTTCACAAACTCTTTTCGAACTTGACATGCTCATGCTCTTTTCTTTTTCTTTTGAGTACATACACTTTTAAATGCATCATCTCGTATATTTGTGTATCTTCAATACGATTGTTGCTGCCATTGCATGTGTTGCATGCAATCCATCATCTTTTGACAGCTCATTTCGAAGTTCAGTTGGAGGCGACGGTGGTCTCAATATGGATCTGTCAGGCTCAGATGTTCGTTTAGTATACTCTGACTCATCATGCATTCCAATCGATTTTATCATCGAAAGATCATCTTTAATTTCCACAAGATCTTCCTTAGGATATTTTTCTTCTTCTTCAGCTTGCTATTGAAGGATGGAATTTGCTACTACTCGATATAGATCCCAATCAGAAATTGCTCCTTGGTTATATCCTGCTCTATTCATGTCCTCAAGATTTTCAGCTTTTAAGCATAACACTGTGATCGTGAATGGGAAATAAGCTTGACCAGAACGTCTCATGGCATAGTTTCAAATTTCTCTTATGATGATTCTTCCAACATCGATGGTTTTTGCCTTCAGGATTGAATAAATTAACACCATTCGTTCTAATGAAACAGTAGTTCCCTGTTGAATAAGCATGAGACAGAATCGAATGAAGTAAAACCACACTTTTGCTATCTGTGTCAGGTTTTCTTTATGACATTTATGAATTCCATGTTTTAACACCATCCATTCATAACCTGGAATCATAAGTTATCCAAGAATTTCTTGCAATTTCTCGGCCTCTAAGTTCTTCAACAAAGTATAGTACTCATCTTCTTCGAAAGTAGGTAAGTCAAAGAACTCATTGATGGTGCTTGACTTTGATGGTACCTTGATTCCTCGGACGAAGGTTTCTTTATGTTCAACCGAGGTAAAATTTGCATAAAATTCTCGAACCAATTCCTCATCTGCACTCGATCGCTTTTCACAAAATAATCCCCAGTTCAGAGCTTCAGCAATTTGTCAAAATTTTTCAATGAATTTTGTATGTTTACTTTCTTCCCAAGTAAATCCTTTGTCAAGGCAACAATTGTAGATTTTTTAATGTGTTATCATATATTTCGTTAGCTCTTGCACTATGGAATTTGTTCAGCACTTCTTCTATTGTGGCACGAGTTCTTTTGCGTGGCATGGTTTTAACCTAATCAACAAATAGATGGACAAAAATATTTTTCTAACAGTTACTTAGTGTAAAATATTAACAATTTGAAATAAATTGAAGAGTTAATAAATTAAAAAAATCAGAAATTAGAAATTTCTTACCACCTTTTGTTAAATAAAATCCAAATTAAAAGAAAAGACTTAAAATCTAGGGTAAATTTTTTAAGTTGATTTAGGTGCTCAAAATATGGGGTACACGGCCTAGGCTCCTAGGGCCTATGGTGTGCACATGGTAGCATGGCATGGGCATGGCTCGAGATGCGCGACATAGCAGTAGCTCGCCTAGGCGTGGGGAGCAGGAGCGTGTAAACCAGCTTGGCGTGCGGAAACTGTCGGGCACTTGCGGGAGGTTGCAGATGGATGCATCAGGAGCCGTCGGACGATTACGGAAGCTTTCAGGAGATGCGTCAGAGGCTTGCGATTGATGGTGCTCGATATGTCCCGATGAGTTCCGATGACAACCGGTGGTGGTTACCTATGGTGGTTAATTTGATGGTTTAAATGATAATTCTATTAAGAGGTAGACTATTTATAATGTATGGAAGATGATTTACATTCAAACTCTCAAATTAAAATTCCTAAATCTTACTTCAACTTAAACACAATTTTTAGTTAAATTTAAATTATAAAAACAAATCTTAATTTAAACATTTGATAATAATTAATATAAATTACTAAATTTTAATTTTAAGAATTATCAAATTTTAAAAAATAAAGATAAACATCATAAGATGAAAATTTTATTTTAGCTGTTTAAAAATATTTATAAAATAAGACAGTTAATTTTAATATTTACAAAATTAACAACAAAATTTTACAAAAAATTCAATTAAGTCCTTAAACTTAAAATAATTTGAAATTTGAGTTGTAATTAAAATTTTGAATAAAAAATTGATCCTTTTATTTGGAAAAATCATAAACTAAAAATTTATTTCTGACTTAGGAAATAACTTCTTGAAAAATTATGCTAAAATTAATTCCCAAGAAAGATTAGAAAGGTCACAAACGATCCCGCTTAAGTTCCAAACTTCTCGAAAGAATTTATTTAAACATACTATTCTAGAAAATATAATCTAAGTCCTTTATTAAAATTAAATAAATTAAGTGTTTGATAAAATGAGCGCTGCTTCATTTCGCTCAACTTTATTTCCCCAATAATATTTTCATGTCTGGGCATTAACTCGAAAAATACCTTTCTTACTGTTAGAGCTCAATTTCATCTGGGTTTTTAAGTCTAATTTTTTACAAACCCCAAAAATAAAATAACCCTAAACTAAAAAATGAAAAAACCTAGTAGCTGCCCTTAGATGCTAGGCCACCGTTGCCCTTACTTGAAAATCTTGAAGATTTGCAAATCTACAAAAAAAGGAAGGGAAATCACAAAAAGATGTAAATTTTGTGTTATGAAAACACAAAATCAAATGTAATAGGGGAATTTTTTGGAATAAGATTCAAAGTTTTTTTTATACAACATTTAGAGAATTTTTTTGAGACATACATTCAAAGAAAATTCAAAACAAATATTGAGGTATCAATTTGTATTTGTATTTTTTTTTAAACTAACAAAAACAAATATAGATATATATTTTTTTTACCTTTCGATGTTAATTCATCTTTGGCCTCCTCCTAGTATCTGAGACCCATGGATTCATTCAGGTTTGCTCAGAGTTCATTGAAGTTCGTCTTCTTTTTTATTATTATTTATATTTAGTTATTTATTTTGACATTTAATTTATTGATTATTTATTTATTTATTTGTCATTTATTTTTCATGTCTAATCTCAATTATTTTTATTACTTATATTTGTTTGTTTATTTTAACATTTAATTTTTATTTTTATTTATTTATTTTGTTTATTTATCTTGTTGTTATTTATTTTCATGTCATTTTATTGTTATCCCTTCTATTATTTTTATATTTAATTTGTATTTATTGTTATTATCTTATTTATTTATTTATCATTAAATTTTATATTTTTTTTCTTTTTATTTAATTAAATGTTGATTAATCCGTAATTTAATTATGTTAGATATTTTTATTATTGCATTTCATATATTTATTCATTGATATTGTTATTTATTTATATGCCATATTTTTTTACTTTTAAATTAATTACATGACTTATTGAATCTTTGGTTTAATTATTTTAAAGTTTCCATAATTATGTTTTATATTTATTGTCACTATTACTACGGTTATATTGTGATTTATTTACTCCTATTTATTATTTTATTGTGTTATTACTTGTATTTAATTATACTCATTTAATTTATTTTATGCATGTTTTTATTTCACCATTATAATTGTGTACATATTCATATATTTATTTTTGCATTACATTTTAATTCTTTTTAAAATACATAAATTATTTTAAAAAATTGAGTTAATAATTTTTATTTCGGGAATTCGAGAGGATTATGCCCTAAGTCACTGGGTGTGATTTTATCTTTGAATCGAGAAAATCGAATACCCTATTTAAGATTAAAAATACGAGATTTTGAGATAATAGTTAGAAATGCTTCTTATTTTCGAAAATTCGAATTGTTGTGTCCTAACTTACTAGATGCGAGTTTTCTTCTCGATTAACACAAAATAACAAGCTTTCTTTGCGAAATTTATTTTTTTAAATAAAACAGACATGTCAGTCATGCATTTAAGGATCGCAATTTAAATTTTCTCGAGTTTTTTATTTTCAACAATTAAGACATTGAATAATTGACTAGGTACCAATTTTGGGCGTCTATGGGTGCTAATCCGTCCTTACTCGTAATTGACTCCAAACCCGTTTTATGGTTTCAAAGACCAAAATTCTGGATTTAATGGTTTTTAAAATTTTACAAGGTGATCCAATCACAGCTATCTTAAAAGATTGGTGGCAACTCCATTTTCGATTTCCAAAATACAATTCAAGACTTTTTTTCAAAAAAATAGTTTCAACAGCTTGGCGACTCCACTGAGGACTAATAAGTGAGTCAAGCCACAAGTCGATTATTTTCGATCTTTTTGTTGAAAGTTTAAAATTCGATTTAATTTAATTTGCGATCCTTTGCATTTCATTTTTGTTTCTTATATGCTGCTTTGCTAATAAGTTGATATTGCTATATATTTTTCTAAGTGTTCGCGTACATTGCATTTGTTCCTTCACCTTTTAAGTGGAAGTGAGAAGCTACTCCTTCGTGAGGGTTTCACCTCTGTGCAGGATAGTGGATCGCTTTCGAGATATATTCGTACCTATGTTTTCATGAGGTTTTCACTTTTGTGCAAACATATGGGAAATGTATCCCCCTGAACCGAACTCATTCGTATAAGCCTATAATGGGTAAGGATTGAGGAATCTGCTGGTTTGGGTACCTTTACTCTAGAACTCAAACTACATATAATGAAACCTAAGTGCCTATCCAAGGTAGAGCCATGCCGAACTTTTTAGTGATTACCCAAAATAGATGCGTAGGTTCTTTGTTTATGCTTTTAATTTGTTGTTAAATTTTATAGTGATTGTACTGACTTATTTTGTTTTGTCTTATTTGCATTACATCCTCATATTAGGAAAAGTATTGATTTATGCTCGATTACTAGTAGAAAACTAGTCATGGAAAAGGGGTATCTTGATAAGGTAAAGGACAATATGGTCATGAGTATGTCGTTAGATCATAAGCAATGTGAGAAGGGTGATAGCCTAGCTGAAGGACATATATCAGATTATTAGGATTTTACTCAGATTAGCGTAACTCAAAATAGTCTATAGAAGCTGAATGAGATATGGGGTCAATGGGATGATGGAATGAAGCAGACATTCTACTGTGAGTATGAGGATCTACCGTATTTACTCGATGTTAAGGTAGACAAGCATCTCTTCTGGGCCCTTGCATGGCATAGGAACCTGGCTTATTGTTGTTTCACCTTCGCGAATATGGACATGGTACTAAGGATTAAGGAGTACACTACTTTGCTATGTTGCCCAAAGGTTCAGGTAAACAAGGCCTACTCGGCAGCTGCTAGTGTTCCAACCTTTCTCAATAAATTGATGAATATTACAAGAATGAGTGAGCAATGGGTTACAACTCGAATTAAGGTAAAAGACAACAAAAAATGTATCAGTTGGAAGAGTTTACGATTGTTCTTAGGACATCAAGATGCAAAGAAAAAGGTTAATATATTTGGTCTCGGTTTATATGGATTGATTATCTTTCCTAAGGTGTTGGGGCACATAGAAAAGGCAGTCACTGATCTATTCGATCGATTGGATAAAAGGGTCACACCTGTTCTAGCGATTTTGACTGAGACTTTTAGGTCGTTAAATGCATGTCAAAGGGAAGGAGAAGAAATATTCATAGGCTTTGCACCACTACTAATGGTTTGGTTCCATAGTCACTTTTGGAAGGTGAAAAAGGTCTCCTATCAAGTATTTCCTGAGAGTTATTCCGCTTTGAGAGAATTTGTGACTACGTAGAGGCAAGAGAACATCTCTAAGGAGAAGTGGATGGCAATACTTCATATTCTTCGAGACGAAGACATCGAATGGTGAGCACCATGGTTCATTCCTAATGAAATACTTTCTTGATATGGAGAATTTGATTGGGTACCATTACTTGGGATATGGGGTGTTGTAAGATATGACCCTTTGTTAGTGATGAGATAGTATAAATCAAGGCAGTTCATCCTAACGATGGAAGGTCTGGCTCAGTGCGAGTTTGTGTATAAGGGTGAGAACAATAAGATGAAGGTTTGAGAGATATCGAATGCTTGGAATCAAGTTTGCTTAATGAAGACGTTTGTTGCAAATCACATGGTAACCCCGGAGTATGATGAGTGAAGGAATAGGAGAACCAATGACAACATCCCTGTGCCAAATCCAGAAAATGTCCGCCCAGTTCAGGAGCATTTGCAGGTAGTTCCATCAGAATTAGAACTCATAAAGCAAAATTTTAAGAAAAAGAGTTATGAGTTAGGAAAGATGATAGAGATGCTACAAGAAGGAAAGAGAAAGGTTGAGGAGGACTTGGATAGCTTGAAGAAAACTACAAGAAGCTCAACCTATCAATGAGAACCACTAGGTTAGGTAAGACATCAAAACAGTGGCAATAAGAAATCCAAGATTAAAGGATTCGAGCAGATCAATGGAAGAGAAAGTTTCAATATGCTCAAGTCTAAGAAGATTCCATAAAGAGTAAGTTGTTACAGAGCCAGGTCGAGAAAGCTGAGTTGAGAGCCCAAATAGTTCAGTTGGAGTCTCCGCGCAGGCATTGCAAAATTAATTCTACAACAGAATTAATGGCAAGTGATAGCATTAGAAATGACCATTAAATTCTCACTAATTAGAGTATAATTTGTTCCCTTTGTTTCATATTTAGCATACATTTTCAGCATTTTATACTAAGTAATTGCGTTTTTTAAGTCAGTATTGTATGGTCTTATTTTTTTCATTTTATCCCATTTATGCTACTAATGTCGCTGCATTTAGTATTAGCTTTTGCATATAAAGATGTCAGTGTAGGAATCCATCTTAGAAGATCGAAGCAGGAAAGCGTTTAAAGTTGTAGCCACAAGTTCAATATAGAACTGTGCCTAAATATGTCATCGTATGAATACTTCTAGATTACAACAGGGACTCTACGCTGCTGACATATCAAGAAGTACCAGCGCACGAAAATGTCAAGTTGTCATAACGAATAAAATATAAATTCGCATCGAATAATGTCACGACAACTTGCAACTTTCTAATGCAGAAACCAGATTTGCATGAGTGTATAGCTGTAAGGAAGTTAGATCTGAGAAAAGGAGGATACCTATAAATTAATTCCATATTTTTCTGATTCTTTCTTAAGTAAGTTGCCATGGAAACTTAACTTTCCTAGAGGCTGATCTGTTGTGACGAGAAGGCAACTACTTCTAGCGAGGAGTGCTCTAAGTGCGATGCAAGAGGAGCAATTACGGAAGGATTCTAGTAGGCTAGGAATAGAATGCTTTAATTTCTTCTTTAATTCCTCTTGAATGTTGATAAATTCTGTTGAGTTTAATTGTGTATGGAAGTACCTATTAATGTTAAATCTACTTTGATTTCTGCTCAATTCTTCTTATTTGTTTATCTTTGGATTTAACTCTTTTGACCACGGAAGTTCAATTGCAATCACAGTCACTGGAAGGTGCAGTGACAAAGTTAGATGAACAAGCAAGACAACGGAAGTTGCTTGAGGCAAGAAGGAATTCTAACCACTTGTTCTGAAATGTAAAGCATTGCCAGCATTGGAAGGTGTGTCTAATGTGAGTGTTTGGGTCTTTGCTAAATAGAGAAGTCGAAAGTAGTGAGATCTCATAGAACTTAATTATAGCGACAATTTATCTACCAATTATCTTGTAGTCACATTTACTGTTTGCCAACTTGCCAAATTAGGGATCCCCCCACTCCTTTATAATTTTTTACTTCTTTAATTTTTTTAATTTACATTCACAAAACATCTTCAACATTCATTTCATCTTCTATTAAATTGCTCTGAAAATCTGTATTACAGTTTTACAATACTTGCGTTGATAGTTTTAACTCTTTTATTTGTGTAGTCTTGACTTAATTGCACTGGCATTACTTTGGACAATTCTTCTTATTTTAACTACTTCTGCTTCGACAAATTTAAGCAACAAGAACACTATCCTCGTGGGATCGATATCCGACAGACTCACATCTCTCTATTATACTTGGATCAACATTTTCCACTGGCACATTATTTTTGTGACGTTTATAGCGCGATCAAGTTTTGGCCCCGTTGCCGGGGATGGCGTTTGTTTTATGTTTATTTTTGTAGTTGTAATTATTCTTTATTTTCTAACTTTTATTTGTTACTAATCTGTTTTACTTTTTTCAATTCTTTTAGGTGTTTTATGTCCATAAAGAGAAATCCTAACAATATTTTTAGCTACGATCTAGAAATTAAAAGAACTATTCGGAGGAGGAGACAAGAGCTAAGAAATATGACTAGAAATAATAACGATGTACCACAATTGCCACCACAAAACCCTTTTCCTCCATTGCAGCCACAATATTTCAAAAATAGACCATTGCCATAAGAAGAGCAAATTCAAAAAAGGACAATTAGAGACTTTGTTGTTCCTATGCTTGATGATCTGCAAGCAGAGGTTTTTAGACCAGCAATACAAGATGGGAATTTTGAATTAAAACCGGTGATGTTTCAGATGTTAAACTCGAATGGGCAATATTATGGTTTGCCTCATGAAGATGCGAGGGAGCATCTCAAATCTGTTCTGCTAATATGTGCTTATTTCAATCAGCATGGTGTATTTGATGATGCCTTGAAGATGCAACTGTTTCCTTATTCTTTGCAAGGAAGGGCATATACTTGGTTTCTTAGTTTACTTGCTGGATCCATTACATCGTGGAATGCCCTAGCGACTTAGTTTGTTTTGCGATTCAATCCACCCATAATGAATACTAGACTGCAAAATAATATTACTGCTTACATTAGTTGGATGATGAGAACCTGCATACTACATGGGACCATAACAAAACTTTGCTTCGACGTTGCCCCATGCATGGAATCTAACAGGAGACACAGATCGAAATTTTCTACAATGGATTAAATGCGTAGATAAGGAATCTTGTCTACGCATCTGCAAATGGTCCCTTACTGGATTGCACTTATGATGAAGCGATACAGATTTTGGAGAGAATTGCGTAAAATGATTATCGATACCCAATTTCTCGATTTATTCAAGTGAAAACAAATCCTGGAGTTATTGAGCTAGATGCAATATAAACTCTAAGTGCATAAGTATCCTCACTAGTGAACATGATCAAGAACATAAAGGGGACGAGTGATGTTGCTCCTATTCAAGTAGACCAACAAATGGATGTCCCGACATTTTGTCGTGAAATGTATGGTGACAACCATAGCTGTGAGGATTATCCACAGCATGCTAAGAATGCATTCTATGTCAATAACATCAGAGGGAATTCATATGGTACCTCATATAATAGTTCAACTAGGACTCAACAACCTTGGGGGAATCAGAATACGTCCACATTTAGATATGAAAATTCTTAGAGTCAACGAAACTTTTGTCAACGGAGTTACAACCAGTAGCAGCAGATTTATAATCACAATCCTCAAGTACATTCACATCCTGATTAGATGTAATCACATAATCAGATGCAACCACATGCTCGTATGCAATCACAATAGACTGTAATGCCAAATATGCAAGGACAACATCAATAACAGCAACAGCAGTATTCTCAAATATCAGATCTATTAGCTGCTCTTGAAGCTTTGATGCGTGAGCATATTACTAGAACAAAAGCTATCGTACAAGGAAAATTTTCTTCCATCCGTGCGTTGGAAGCACAATTGGACAACTGGCTTTTAATATGAGCACAAGACCATTAGGTGCTTTGCCCAGTGACACTAAAAATCCAAATCGAAAGGGGAAGGAGCATTGTATGGCTATTACTTTGCGAAGTGGAAAGTAAGCTGTCGAACAAAGCAGTAACTCCAATCAAGCACTTGTCGATGCAAATGTAACAAAAGAACAGAGAAAAGTTGTATCTGAAGAAGAAGTAGTCGAAATAAATAAGGAGGAACCACCAATAATCACACCTATGCCTACCATTTGACCTACGAAGTTGTCGATGCAACTGCCAATACCGACATAATCGGATTTATCATAACAGCCCACTGTTAATATACCTTTTCCATTTCCACAGTGATTCAAGGAGAAAGAACATGATAGAGACTATTAAAAGTTTGTGACTACCTTGACATGATTACATATTAATATACCTCTTGTTGATGCTCTTGTCTAGATTCCTAGCTATGCAAAATTTATGAAGGAGCTCTTATCAAAGAAGAAGATGATATCCGATATCGAGACAGTTGTGCTCACAGAATGGTACAGGGCTGTATTGATAAATAAACTGCCACAAAATATGAAAGATTCTGGCAATTTCACAATTCCATGTTCCATTGGGAACCATTATTTAGGGAAAGCTCCATGTGATCTAGGAGCTAGCATCAATCTTATACTATTGTCAACATTTAGGAAATTAGGAATTGGTCATATGAAGCCCACTGCGGTGACATTGCAGCTTGCGGATAGATCTTTAGCGTAACCTGAGGGGCAAATAAAAGATGTTCTCGTCCAAGTCGATAAGTTTATGTTCCCAATAGATTTCATCATACTTGATTACAAAGCTGATAATGAGGTGCCCATTATTTTGGGATGGCTATTTCTTGCAATGGGACGCACACTTATAGACGTTTTCAAAGGCGAGTTGATCATGCGACATAACGATGAGCACGTTTTCGAAGCAACTCCTTCTAGAAGTAAGAAACAATGTCACCACATTGATGTTTTGGACGAGTTAATTTACGAAGAAATTTAATGAACGTAGTTCAACAGTGTCAGAAAAAAATACAGTGACATTCGAAGATAATTTCTCACCTAAATGTGACCACAAAGTTGAGGCTAATGTTTGTGAGCTCAGACATGAATGGCAAATTGAATCTTTGGATCTAACCCATAGGACGATACTTGTTTTCAAGCCATCGATTGAAGAAGCTCTGATGCTGGAGTTGAAACCATTGCCAACGCATCTGAAATATGTTTTCCTTGGTGACAATGATACATTACCAGTAATTGTCAGCATAAGTATCGACGCAAGCAATGAAGAGAAGTTAATTGGAATATTGAAGCAGCATAAGAGAGCTATCGCTTGGAGCATCGCAAATATTAGAGGCATTAGTCCCTCTTCCTGCATGCATAAAATTAGGCTAGAAGATGAGAGAAAGCAGTCAATTGAACAACAACGTAGATTAAATGAGAAAATGAAGTTGTGACGAAAGAAATCATCAAATGGCTAGATGCAAGCATAATCTACCTAATCTTGAATAGTACATGGGTGAGCTCGTTCTAATGCGTGCCAAAGAAGACTGGTATCATGGTGGTAAGCAATGATAAAAATGAACGAATCCTTGCTCGCATTGCTACAGGTTGGCAAGTGTACATGAATTACTATCATTTAAATGTTGCCACAAAGAAAGATCACTTCACACTTTAATTCATTGATCAGATGCTTGATAGGCTCACTGGTAAGGCCTATTACTATTTTCTTGATGGATACTATGGTTACGACCAGATAGCAATCGCGTTGGAGGATAAAGCAAATACAACTTTTACCTACCTGTTTGGAACCTTTACTTTACGTCGAATGCCATTTGGTTTATGCAACGTACCAGCCACATTCTAGAGGTGCATGATAGCCATCTTCTCTAATATGATTGAGGATTCGTTAGTGGTATTTATGGATGATTTCTTTGTTTATGGTCACAATTTTGATAAATGCGCTGACAATTTAGCTAAAGTGCTGAAGCGATGCGAGGACACTAATATGATACTAAAGTGGGAAAAATGCCACTTCATGGCAACTAAAAGCATTGTCCTTGGCCATCATATCTCTTGTAAGAGCATTGAAGTTGATAAGGCAAAGGTAGATATTATTGAAAAGCTACCCCCACCTACCAACGTCAAGGGAATAAGGAGTTTTCCCGACCATGCCGGATTTTATCATCGTTTCATATAAGATTTCTCCAAAAAGAACAAAACCTATCTACTCCTTGTTGGAGCAAAATAAAAAGTTTATGTCCGATGATGCTTGTCTGGAAGCATTTGTTAAAATTAAGCAACAATTAGTGTAGGCACCTATTATCTTCGCACTAGATTGGTTCTAGCCGTTCGAAGTGATGTGTGATGCGGACAAATATGCCATTGGTGCTGCACTTGGACAATGCAATGACAAGGTATTTCATACAATATATTATACTAGCAAAACTCTAACTGAAGCACAAGTAAATTATACAATTACAGAGAAAGAGTTGTTGGCAGTAGTTTTGCATTTGGCAAGTTCTGCTCGTATTTTGTTGACGTAAAAATTACAGTTTATACAGATCATTCTTCCTTGAGATACCTCTTTGCCAAAAAAGATGTTAAACCTAGTTGATTAGATGGATCCTGTAATTTGATGTTGAGATTAAAGATAGAAAAGGATCGGAGAACTAAGTAGGAGACCACCTATCTCGTTTGGAATCTGGAAGTGAAGATGGAAATATGTCACAAATTGTCGACACATTTCTAGGCGAGAAGCTATTCTTTGTCGATGCATCTCCATGGTATGCAAATGTCGTCAATTATTTGGTCTGTGGGAAGCTACCACTGAGTGCAACTGGTCACCGAAAGGTCAGATTTCTTCGAGATTCTGCGAAGTACCATTGGAATGAGCCATACTTGTTCAAGGTATGAACTAGCAATATTATTCTTTGCTGTGTCCCTGAGGAAGAAATGCTCTCTATCCTTAAGCATTGCAATGATGCTCCTTATGGAGGTCATTTTAGTGGTATTAAGACTGCTGCAAAGGTCCTTCAGTCAGAATTTCATTAGCCTACATTGTTTCCAGACGCCCACACTTTTCCTCAACAAAGTGACAAATATCAATGCACGTGATCAATATCTCGATGCAACGAGATGCTACAACAGCTTATAATAGAAGTTGAGCTTTCGATGTTTGGGGTATGGACTTCATGGGACCATTTCCTAATTCTTTTTTAAATGTATATATTCTGGTCGTTGTTGACTATGTTTCAAAGTGGATTGAAGCAGTAGTTTTTCCCAAGGATGATGCTCGGATAGTGTTGAAATTTTTTCACACATATATCCTTACACGGTTTGGCACATATCGAGCATTAATAAGTGATCAAGGCATTCACTTCCATTGTAATAAAGTGGCAACAGCTTTAAAATGTTATGGTGTGAAGCATCGCATGGCAACCACATATCATCCGCAAATAAATGACCAAACTAAAGTATCCAATCGGCTAATCAAAAGTATTCTTGAAAAGGTGGTTAATCCATTTAGACATGATTGGTCTTCATGACTAAATGATGCATTGTGGGATCTTCGCATAGCATACAAAACACCGTTAGTAATGTCGCCGTATCAGCTAGTTTTTGGTAAATCCTGTCACTTGGCTGTAGAACTTGAACATAAGGCCATGTGGACAATCAAGCAAGTGAACATGGATTATGATGCTGTTGGGCAGAAGAGATTGTTGGACATTTTGGAACTAGAGGAAATTCAACACAATGCTTGCGAGAATGTTTCCATTTACATGGAAAAACACTAAGAGATGGCATGACAACATCATTTTACGGCGATTAAAGCATTACCTTAGCCCAGACACTAACTCAAAGTGAATGGCCAACTATTAAATCACTACCTCAGCCTAGACACCAATGAACAGATCGAGACCATTAACCTAGTCACATTTTCTTAGAATGTCATTACAATTTTTCTATTTACTTTTGTATTTTTTTTCTTTCAATTCACTTCTTTAGTTTTTTACATGATTAAAAGTTATCCTTTTATCAATACACAGAAACTTAACTTGTCGACGCATTTCATTGCTGACTCATCGAAGCGTTTCAAGAAAGAATCATGTCGATTGATTCACCCTGATCCTCAACCGTTAGATCAATCTAGAAAAAGGACAATCCATGTCCTTACATTTACTGGATGCAGACACAGTGTTCTCTCATTGCAGTGGCAATCATCATGCCTCTTCATCTTCATCCTCTATAAAATACCCTATTCTGCCGACTATGTTCTTCACACTCACATCTGCCATTGTTGTTGTAATCTTTCCTTTTCTTCAACTTACAGATTTTCTGCAATTTTCACTTTCTTCTTTCATTTAGCTATGGCCAAAACACGAGGCTCCAAAAGCCCTTCAAAACCAATCGCTGAATCATTTATGGTTATGGTTCATAATGCCGACCAGCCAACACCCAAAGAGCCAGTCCTTTTCTTAACCAAAGCTACTAAAGACCGTCTCCATGAAGTGATACTGAAGAGAAACTACCATCCCAAGTAGGGATTCCAGTTGTCCCCACTATTAACATTGGGGAAACAAGTGGCCAGAACTATTTCACACTTGGGATGGGAGAAGTTATGTGATCATCCGGAAGGGAACTCCCCATCCCTGGTAAGAGAATTTTATGCTAACCTAGTTGATTAGGAGCAGGAGTTTATCTTTATCCGGAAGGGACTGGTACCATGGGGTGCTGACCATATAAATTACCTCTACAACATCGTCTAGGGGGAAGGCGAGCATGTAACTTTTCTAAAGAACCTGACAGAGGAAGGAATTGACTTGCTGATAAATGATTTGTGTGTCAATGGTGCTATTTGGACCAAAAACAATCCAAACAATTATACAATGCACCACCATTTCCTCACAGTCCAGAGCAAAGCCTGGTTTCACTTCATCAACTACCGCCTATTGCCCTCCACTCATAGCACTATCGTAACCTTGGATAGAATATGCCTGATACATTCCATCATAAAGGGCCGCCGAATAAATGTCGGGGCAATCCTTCACCAAGAAATTATTCTACCGCAAAACAAATAGGTATCTTGCCATTCCTTTCTCTGATCATGTTGTTATGTCAATAGAGGGGTGTTGTACCTCATGAGGGGAAAGAATTCTTTGACAATAAAGGTTCCATTAATGATGTCTCGGTCGAGCGAATGATGAGGGGGACAAAGACCCCTGTTGTAAGAGAAGTTGTACAAAAGAAGGAGAAGGGCAAAACAAAGAAGAAGGATAAGCATCCTCATGCGCCCATAGATACTCAACTTTGGAAGAAACTTAAAGAAATTGAGCAATTGGCTGATAGAATGAGTCTGCGGCAACTTAAAATTATCGGTGCAGTGGAAGAGAAAGGAACACGGTAATCGTCAGCATGCTACGCAAAATGAGCAAGCAACCCTTGCAAGAACTACCAGTATTTCTCCAATCATCAAGGAGGTAACACCATCAACTGAGAATGCTGCTTCAGAAGGGAATACTTAATCTGTCCAGTCTCCGTACATGGTCTACATTTTTTATTATGAGGACTAGGATGTGCATTCTAGGGATGTGAAGGAGTGTTTCCAGAATATCGCTAGCCTATTTGAATATGAGTTCTCTAACAGTTTGGAGGTAAATATGGTGGAAAAGGAAGATGCTGCTGTAGTAAAGCACACCACCATGGACTCTGTGGAGGAGAAGGTTAAAGAAAAAGAAGAAGAAAGAAGAAAACTTTGTCACGACAAATTTATTTGAGGAATTTGTTGCCACACCTGATAATGTGGGTGCAATTCTTGAAGAACTGGCACCATCTATTGTGAGTCAGGTCAAGGCCGTAACATCCAGCAACGAGGATCTTAATCCTCTAGCTATTGTGCCTTATGTGGCACCACTTGCTGAAATTCATCCTTCAGATGTTAATGTCGATGAAGCTAGTTACCAACTGAACTTGGAGAAGCAATCCACCGCCTCGATTGAACCATCAGAGAAAAAGCGCAAACGTAAAGACAAAAAGAAGCACAAAGAAGAGCGCCCCAAAAAGAAGAAAAAGTCCAAAGCAGCCACATCCTCGGCTGTGACACCCTAAGTTAGTTTTTACTTTTCAATATTTAGTTTAGTTGCATGCAATTTATATAGTTTTCATTGCATTTTAAATGTCTCTGTATTTTATTTGTCAGTGCATTTGCATTGTAGTTGCATTTCCATTAATATTTGTATAGTATTGTCAGTGCATTGGGGACAATGCAAACACTAAGTTTTGGGGAGAAATATCTATGGCGTGGAAATGCAATTGCACCCACAAGTTTAAGAATTTATTTGTCTTTTTAGTTGAATGAAAGTATGCAAAGTTATGAAAAATATGATTATAGTTTTTTTCATTTGATGCTTAATTCTTGAATTATTTGAGATGCTAATGTGTGAATTGGAGGAATGTGATTGAATGTTGTATCCTTCTACTTTTGGATGAATGGTTGAAATTGCATTAGTAATAAATGAGTAGTATCATTATTTGAATCTTGAATTAACTTACCATTTGTAGCTATGTATATAATTATATCTACTAATAAAAGACACTCCAATGTGGGTGCATTGTGACTTATCAAGGGGGAACACTCCAATGCAAGTGTTAGAAAAATTATCTAGCCAAAGGCTATCACTGCAAGAGTGTGTGTCAGTGCAATTACATACTCCTTGGGGGTTTGTTGCACCCCATCGTTACTGCCCAGGAATAAGGGTATAGTAATGCAATGACATCTCTCAATCACATAAAACTAAAGAGAGAAATAAAGAAAAAAATTGATAAAAAGAAAAAAAAAATATATATATATATATGTATAGAATAATAAATGTTGTATTGGTTAAGAGGATTTAAGATTTAAAGCATGATGCTAGCATTAGTAAAGTTGCAGTTTTGATTATTCATACCTATAAATTGTCAGCGCAATTTTCTATCATATAATTGTAATTTATACATTAAGATCCCAGAGAATAAGTTGGTAGAATGATTATTGCGGTGATAAGAATTTTGATATGACTTTGCTAGTTTTTATTTACTTGAGGGCAAGTAAAAACTCAAGTTTGGGGGTGTGATAGCATTAGAAATGACCATTAAATTCTCCCTAATTAGAGTATAATTTGTTCCCTTAGTATCATATTTAGCATACATTTTCAGCATTTTATACTTAGTAATTGCATTTTCTAAATCAGTATTATATGATCTTATTTTCTTTCATTTTATCCCATTTGTGCTACTAATGTCGCTCCATTTAGTATAAGTTTTTGCATCTAAAGATGTCAGCACAGGAATCCATCTTAGAAGATCGAATTTGGAAAGTGTTCAGAACTGCACCCAAATATGTCACCACATGAATACTTCTAGATTGCAATGGGGACTTTACGCTGCTAACATATCCAGAAGCACCAGCGCATGAAAATGTCAAGTTGTCACAGTGAATAAAAATATAAATTTGCATACAATAATGTCACGACAACCTGTAACTTCCTAATGCATAAACCAGATCTGCGTGAGTGTACAGCTGGAAGGAAGTTAGATCTAAGAAAAGGAGGATAGTTGTATTTGCCAGTAAAGATAAATAGAGGGGAGAGAGAAGATCATAATGTAGCTTTAGAAGAAATTAATTCCATAGTTTTCTGATTCTTTCTTAAGTAAGCTATCATGGAAGCTTAACTTTCCTAGAGAGTGATCTGATGCGACGAGAAGGCAACTACTGCTAACAAGGAGTGCTCTAAGTGTGATGCAAGAGGAGCAATTACGGAAGGATTCTAGTAGGCTAGGAATAGAATGCTTCAATTTTTACTTTAATTCCTCTTGAATGTTGATAAATTCTGTTGACTTTAATTGTGTATGGAAGTACCTATTAATGTTAAAACTACTTTTATTTCTGCTCAATTCTTCTTATTTGTTTATCTTTGAATTTAACTGATTTAACCACAGAAGTTCGATTGAGTCACAGTCACTGGACGTTGCAGTGTCAAAGTTAGATCAACAAGTAGGACAATGGAAGTTGCTTGAGGCAAGAAGGAATTTTGTCCACTTGTTCTCAAATGCAAAGCATTGCCAGCAGTGAAAGGTGTGGCTAATGTGAGTGTTTGGGTCTTTTGCTATGCAGAGAAGTCAATAATAGTGAGATCTTGATAGCATTAGAAATGACACCTATTTCCTCCCTAAATTTGTGTATTATTTGCCTCATTTGTATTATATTTAGCATGCATGATAGGCATTTTATACTTAGTATTTATGTTTTCTAACTCATTGATGCTTGGTTTAAATTCGTGTTATTTTATCTCTTCTTGTGCAGTAATGTCGTCACATTCAGCATATATATTGCATCTTAAAATTGTCAGTGCAAGGATCCATCTTAGAAGACCAAAGCTAAAAAGAATATGAAAATGCAGCCACAAATATTTCTTGAAATTGCGACTAGCAATGTCACCACATAGGAATCTTTACTTGGAATGAGAGAATTCAAGCTGCAATCACAACTGGAAGCACTAGCGTAGGGGAAAAGCACGTTGTCACCGCACTCAAAGATTACAGATTGCTCCTAGCAATGTCGCGACAATCTGTAGATTCAGGAAGTTTACACTAGATCTTAGATTTGCGTGTGTGCACAGCTCGAATTTAACTAACTTTGACAGCTACAATTGGATCTGGATCTGAGAAGAGATGAGGTGTACCATTCCTGAAGCCTATAAATAGAAGGGAAAAAAAGAAGAAAAATTTATCAAGAGGTAGAGGAATTAAATTCTGCAAATACTTTGTGTTCTTGGAGATCTAAGCTGGAGAACGGTGAACTAATTGATCGGAGGAGCGACCACTTCTGAAAAGAAGTGCTTGATGCAATACAAGAGGAGTAGTTAAGGAATAGTCCTAGTAGTCCAGAGGTAGTAAACTTCTATGTATTTGTTAACCCCTCTTTTATGCTAATGATTATTCTTGACACTTGAATGAATATGAGAATATCTTTCAATGTTAGATTACTTTGATTCTTACTTAATTATTCTCATCTATTTATTCTTGGATTTAATTGCATGAACACGATAGTGGAATTGCAGTCTACCGACATCAAGAGATGCGGTGACAAGTTAGGTTAACAAGCAAGTCAGCCAGAGCTGCTTGGGATTAGAAGAGATTCTATCACTTGTTCTCAAGTGCACCAAGTTCCCAACACCGAGAGATGGTGTAATTGTGGGTACTTGAGTCTCGATTAAATAGAGAGCTATTATTGGTAAGATTTCATTGGAGCCTTATTGCTACGACAATTCATCTATACAATACCTTGTCGACGCATCCAACGTTGCTACTTAGTGATATCAGTGATCCACTCCAACCCTTTTTACTTGAACACACTTTTACTTTTCTGCATTTATATTCTCAAAACTTCAACAATAATTTGATTTACTTTCAGTTGATCTGACATTTAACTTTTATAATTACAATGACAATTTTAACTATCTTATTGTATAGATCAGATTTAATTGTGCTGACATCTTTACTCACATTATCTCTAATATTAGTTTTAATTGCCTCAACATATAGACATCAAGAAACCATTCCCTGTGGGATTGATATCCGATAGAATAATCTATCAACTATACTTGCATCGACGTGTGTTCGCTTGCACAACTGCTGTGACTTTATAGGTCGATCAAGTTTTGGAGCCGTTGCCGAGGACTGGTGTTTGTTTGATGTTTATGTTTGTAGTTGCAATTAATTATTCTTACTTAAATTCTAACTTTTACTAATTTGTTTATTTTCTTTTTATTAATTTCTTTTAGAATTCTTTAAGTGTTACATGTCCACAAGGAAGAGGAGACAAGAGCAAAGGAAAATGATTGAAAATAACAATGATCTACCACCATTGCTGCCACAAAATGATGTTCCTCCTGTGTAGCCACAAGTTGTTAATAATGTACCACTACCGCCTCCATAAATTGAACAAGTACAAAATAGGACAATCCGAGATTTTATTGTTCCTATCCTTGATGATTTACAACCAGGGGTTGTGAGACTAGTTATACAAGTTGGAAATTTTGAGCTGAAATCGATGATGTTTCAAATGCTTAATTCAAATGGGCAATATTATGGTTTACCTCATAAGGACTCAAGAGAACATTTAAAATCATATTGGCTTATTTGTGCATCATTTAGTCAACATGGTGTCCTTGATGATGCCTTGAAAATGCAATTATTTCCTTATTCGTTGTAGGGTAAAGTGAGAACATGGTTCTTGGGATTACTGCTGGATCCATTGCATCTTGGAATGCGCTGGCAACACATTTTGTTTTGCATTTGAATCCGTCGACAATGAACACAAGGTTGTAAAATGACATTACAGCATATCATCAGCTAGATGATAAGAACTAACATACAACGTGAGAGCATTATAAGACTCTACTTCGACATTGACCTATGCATGGAATTTAACAAGAGACCCAAATAGAGATCTTTTATAATGGATTGAATGCTCAGACAATAAATCTTGTCGACATATCTGCTAATGGTCCTTTGTTGGATAACACCTACAATGAAGCTGAACGAATTCTAGAGAGGATTGCATAAAATGATTATCAATATCCAATCTCTCGTTCTGCTCAGGTAAAAACTAATCCTGGTGTTCTTGAATTAGATGCTATTTCTACTTTGAGTTCGTAGGTATCCTCTTTGGCCAATATTATAAAGAATATGTATGAAGGGGACAAGTGATGTTGCTATTATCCAACTGGCCCAACAGATGGATGTACCAACATTTTCCTGTGAAATTTGCGATGACAACTACAGTTATGAGGATTACTTGTCACTGCATTTCTCATACTAGTTTCTCTACATTGTAGTTGCATTTCCATTCGCATTTGTATAATATTGTCAGTGCATTGGGGACAATGCAACCATTAAGTTTGGAGGGGATATTGTCTGAAATGAAAATGCGATTGCGCCCACATATTTTAATTTTACTTGTTTCTTTAGTTAATGAAATATGCAGAATTTCAACAAAAATGTGACCACAAATTTTTTATTTGATGTTTAAATCTTGAATTGATTGGGATGCTGACATATGAATTAGATGAATGTGAATGAATATTGAGCTCTTCTATTTTTGAATGAATAATTGAATTGCTTCAGTAATGAATGGATAGTAGCAATCTTTGAATCTTGCACTAACTTACCAATTGTAGTGACA
Organism: Kokia cookei; assembly: GCA_039519145.1. Taxonomy (NCBI): domain Eukaryota; kingdom Viridiplantae; phylum Streptophyta; class Magnoliopsida; order Malvales; family Malvaceae; genus Kokia; species Kokia cookei. The sequence goes on from CM076908.1 coordinate 21,989,962, forward strand.
TTGTATTAATAAAGAACACTCCAAAGTGTGTCCATTATGACTTATCAAGGGAGAACACTCCGCTGCATGTGTTAGAAATATCATCTAGCCAAAGGCTATCACTGCAAGAGTGTGTGTCGGCGTAATTACATACCTCTTGGAGGTTTGTTGCACCCTATCGTTACTGCCCAAGAACCAAGGTAAAGTAATACAATGACATCTCTCAATCACATATAAAAAATGTTGAATGAGAAAAAGAAAAGAAAAAGAGAAAAGAAAAAAATAAATATTGCTATAAATGTTGTATTGGTTTAAGAAAGGGTAAGATTTAAAGCACATTACTAACATGAGTGATGTTGCAGTTTTAATTGTTCATGCCTCTAAATTGTTGGCGCATTATTCTATCATGTGAATGCAATTTGTACATTAGGATCCCAAAAAATTTAAGTTCTGAGAATAATAATTGCGATGATATGTTTGTTTATGATTTTGCTGATTTTTATGTGCTTGAGGACAAGTAAACACTCAAGTTTGGGGGTGTGATAACATTAGAAATGATACCTATTTTCTCCCTAAATTTATGTATTATTTGTCTCCTTTGTATTATATTTAGCATGCATGGTAGGCATTTTATACTTAGTATTTATGTTTTCTAACTCATTGATGCTTGGTTTAAATTCTTGTTAATTTTTATACACTAATGTCGTCACATACAGCATACATATTGCATCTTAAAATTTTCAACGTAAGGATCCATCTCAGAAGACCAAAGCTAAAAAGAATCTAAAAATGCAGACACAAATTCAACTTGAAATTGCGACTAGCGATGTCGCCACATAGGAATCTTTACTTGAAATGAGAGAATTCAAGCTGCAATCACAACTGGAGGCACCAACGTAGGGGAAAAACACATTGTCGCTACAATTGAAGATTACAGATTGCGCCTAATAATATCGCGGTAATCTGCAGATTCAGAAAGTTCACACCAGATCTGCGTGAGTGCACAGTTGGAATTTAACAAACATTGGCAGCTGCAATTGGATCTAGATTTGAGAAGAGATAAGGTCTATCATTCTTGAAGCCTATAAATAGAAGTGTAAAAATGAATAAAAGTTTATCAAGAGGTAGAGGAATTAAATTCTACAAATACTTTGTGTTCTTGGAGATTTAAGCTGGAGAACGGTGAGTTGATTGATCAGAGGAGCAACCACTTCTGACGAGAAGTGCTCGATGCAATACAGGAGGAGCAATTAAGGAATAGTCCTAGTAGTCTAGAGATAGTAAGCTTCGATGTATTTGTTAACCCCTCTTTTATGCTAATGAATTATTCTTGACACTTGAATGAATATGAGAATATCTTTCAATGTTATATTACTTTGATTCTTACTTAATTCTTCTCATCTGTTTATTCTTGGATTTAATTGCATTAAACACGAGAGTGGAATTGCATCTACTGACATTGAGAGATGCAGCGACAAGTTAGGTTAACAAGTAAGTCATTGATAGCTGTTTGGGATTAGAAGAGATTTTATCACTTGTTCTCAGGTGCATAGAGTTACCAACATCGAGAGATGGGATAATTGTGGGTACTTGAGTCTTGATTAAATAGAGAGTTGTTATTGGTAAGATTTCATTGGAGCCTTATTGCTGCGACAATTCGTGTATACAATACATTGTCGACACATCCAATGTTGCTACTTAGTGATATCAGTTATCCACTCCAACCCTTTGCACTTGATCACTCTTTTACTTTTCTGCATTTAAATTCTCAAAACTTCAACAACAATTTGATTTATTTTCAGTTGATCTGACATTTAACTTTTATAATTACATTGACAATTTTAACTATCTTAGTGTACAGATCAGGTTTAATTGTGCTGACATCTTTACTCACATTATCTCTAATCTTAGTTTTAATTGCTTCAACATATAGACATTAAGAACCCATTCCTTGTGGGATCGATATCCGATAGAATTAATCTATCAACTATACTTGCATCGACGTGTGTTCGCTTGCACAACTACTATGACGTTATAGGTCGATCAGATCTCATAGAACTTAATTACTACGACAATTTATCTACCAATTACCTTGTAGTCACATTTAGTGTTTGCCAACTTGCCAAATCAGGGACCCCCCACTCCTTTATAATTGTTTTACTTCTTTAATTTTCTTAATTTACATTCACAAAACATCTTCAACATTCATTTCATCTTCTATTAAATTGCTTTGACAATCTATAATATAGTTTTACAATATTTGCGTTCAGAGTTTTAACTCTTTTATTTGTGCAGTCTTGACTTTCATTGACATTACTCCTAACAATTCTTCTTATTTTAACTACTTTTTCTTCGACAAATTTAAGCAACAAAAACACTATCCTCGTGGGATTAGTATCTGACAGACTCACATATTTCTATTATACTTGCATCTATAGTGTTCGCTTGGATATTGTTACTGTGACGTTTATAACGCGATCAGCAAGTTAGGTTGAGAATGGGGAGATGAAAAAAAGAGTAGAAGAATTTGAAACATCTTTGCAAAACAATGAGATCTAGATCGAGTTCCTTGAAAGAACCTTAGAGATAAATGATAGGCAACTTCAGCACTCTCAGAGGCCAATTAGAGATCGAGACTATGTCATGGGTGAAGCATTGACTCAAGTAAGAGAAGTAGCAGAATACTTGTAGACATTAGTTGCTCAAGCCAATGTTTTGAGCTTAGAGTATGAATCAGAGTCTGATAAGGGCCAAAAGTTAGCTTGTCTCCTTCGAAACATTAAGACTCTAAGCTGTAGGGCAAGGCTTTATATGTTATTTATCTTACGTAAAGACATTCATTTTCTAGTAAAGTTATTCTATCAAAATTCGACCAAGAATCAATACCTTTCTTACATATGCATTAATTAGCATTTCATTTTTATTTCATGTATTAAAATTTTAAAAGAACTTCAGTAATTAATTAAAATTACAACAATTACTCTAGAAAAACAACAAATCCAACACCCTTAGGGTACTCGCACTAAGTCTAAAGCAATGGATCAAAGATTGGAAAAATTGGAACAAATTCAAAAGGACATGCAGGATCAATTGCAAGCCCAACTACAGGATCAATTGGGCAAAGTACAGCAAGATATGAAAAATGAGATCATCGAGACTTAAAGGGACATAATTAGTAAGATGACTCAATTACTGGTTAAGGGACTTGATAAAGGGAAAGGTCCTATAGAAAACTCTAAGGAAGAAAATGAAGATCTTCCATATCCTTTGCGTCTTACCCTAGTGCCTATCCAAGCTCAACAAGAGACATGTGTTCAAGGAGCATTTGTCACTATCAGGCCTCAGCCATACTTGGCTAGCTCATCGAAACTAGGGAATTACCCAATGGGCATTGGTTCCCACCCAAGAGATAACCTAGTCAATCCTATCATACCAGATTTTGAGGAGGTAAATGGAGCAGAGAAAACAAGAGCTAAACTTCCAAACCAGTTGGAGGAACGCTGTAAATGGTTGGAGGAAAGATTCAAGGCAATGAAGGAGCTAAGATTTTTTGTGGAATTGATGCTAAGATTATTCAAGGCATGGTTATTGAAAATGTGCTTGAATTTTTTTCTCATTTGATGCTTAATTCTTGAATCATGTGAACTGTTAATGAATGAGTTGGATGGATTTGACTGAATGTTGTATCTTCAATTTTTGGATGAATGATTTAGATTGCAATAGTAATGAATGAATAGTATCATTATGTAGATATTGAATAAATTTCCCATTAACAGCTACTTGTACATAAGTGTAGTTATGAATAAAAGACACTCCGATGTGTGTGAACTATCAAGGGGGAACACTCCAACGCAAGTGTTAGAAAAAGTAATATAGCCAAAGGCTATCACTACAAGAGTGTGTGTCGACGCAATTACATACTCCCTGAGGGTTTGTTGCACCCTATCGTTACTTCCCAGGAACAAGGGTATAGTAATGCAACGACATCCCTCAGTCACATAAAAAAAAGAAAAAAAGGAAAAGAAGAAAAAAAATATATGTCTATATTATTTTACAATAAATGCTATTTTGGTAGAATGAATTTAAGATTTAAAGCACGATGCTAGCATTGGTGAAATTTCAATTTTAGTTATTCATACCTATAAATTTATGGTACAATATTCTATCATTTGAATGTAATTCATGCATTAGGATTTCAGATGCTTCAAGTTGCTAGAGTGATTATTGCCTTGACATAAATTCTTTTGTAGGATTGCTAGTTTTTGTTTTACTTGATGACAAGTAAAAACTCAAGTTTGGGGGTCTGATAGTATTAGAAATGACACTTATTTTCTCCGTAAATTTGTATATTAATTGTCTCGTTTGTATTACATTTAGCATGAATGATAGTCATTTTGTACTTAGTATTTATATTTACTAAACTCAATGTTGTGTGGCTTAAATTCTTGTTATTTTATGTCTTTTATGCACTAATGTCACCATATGCAACATATGTATTGCGTCTAAAATTGTCAGCGTAGGGATCCATCTCGAAAGATCGATGCTTGAAAGAGTTCAAAGATGCAACCACAGGTTTAGGTTAGTATTGCGGCCAGAATTATCACCGCATGGAAACATTTACTTTGTATAAGTGAATTTACGCTGCAAGCACATTTGGAAGCACCAATGCAAGAATTTCACATGATGTTACCGCAATTAAAGATTGTAGATCGCGCCCAAAAATACGGCGACAACCTGCAAATTAATGAAGATCACACTAGATCTACGTGAGTGCACAGCTGGATTTCAACAAACTTTAACAGCTGCAAAAGAAGTTGGATCTGAGAGGAGATGAGATCCATAATTCTCAAAGCTTATTATAAATAGAGGACAGAAGAAGAAGATAAATATCAAAGAGTGAAGGAATTAAATTCTACAAATTCTCTAAAGCTTGAAGCTTTGTTCTACAGTCCGGTGAGCTGATCGAGCAAGTGTGCGACAACTCTTGATGAGGAGTGCTTAGTGCGATACAAGAGGAGCAATTAAGGGATAATCCTAGTTGCCTAGGAATAGTATGCTCCGAATTATCTATTAATTCCTCTGTTAATGCTAATGAATTCTTATTGACACTTGATTGTATATAGAAATAACTTTCAATGTTATATTACTTTAATGCTTATTCAATTTTTCTCATCTATTTTCTCTTGGATTTAATTGTTTTTGACATGGAAGTGCAATTACAGTCTAGCGACACTAGAAAGCATGGTGACAAGTTAGGTTAACAAGCAAGTTAGTGGAAGTTACTTGAGACTAGAAGGAATTCTAGTCACTTGTTCTTGAGTGCAAGGCATTGCCAACAATTGGAAGGTGAGGTAATTATGGGCACTTGAGTCTTGGTTAAATAGTGAGATGTTATTGGTATGATTTCATTGGAACTTTATTGCTGCAACAATTCATCTATAGAATACCTTGTCGATGCATTCAGCATTGCTACTTAGTGAAGTCAGTGATACACTAGTGAAGTCAGTGATACACTCCATTCTTCGTACTTGATCGCACTTTTACTTTTTCTACATTTCAAATCACAAAATATAAACAACAATTTATTTTATTTCAGTTGCTCTGACATAATTGCATTGGCAACTATGACGGACTTAGTGGTACAGATCTAATTTAATTATGCTGACATCTTTACTAGCATTTTCTCTAATTTTAACTTTGGTTGCTTCGACAATTGAACATCAAGAACTCTATCCTTGTGGGATCGATATCCGTTAGACCAAATCTATCAACTATACTTGCATCGACGTGTGTCCGCTTGCACTTAAATGCTGTGACGTTTACAAGCTGATCAAGTTTTGGTGCCATTGCTGGGGATGGTATTTGTTTGATGTCTATTTTTATCATTGCATTTATTTTTTATTATCTAAATTTTTTTGTCACTAACTTGTTTCCTTTTTCTTGTTTACTTTTACATTTTTTCTTTTAGCGAAATATGGCTAGGAACGAGGTGTATAAAACCTTAAGATGTTGGACTAGCATAAGTGATGCTATAGAAATGGAGCTTGATGCCATAACCGCCCAGGTATGTTCTTTGACTAATATGAGTCATTCAATGCATAATGCTACAACAATTGCAGAATGAAAATTTGTTGTGGCAACTTGCAATTACTGTGGAAGCAACCATGAATTTGAATAATGCCCATCAAATCCAGCAAATGTGTACCATATGGGGAATATCGGTTGAAATGAATATTCAATTCCAACACCTACATGCCAAAGTGGGAGCAACATCCAAATTTTTGTTGGAACAATCAAGACCCTAGAAGTATAAACAATGATGTTAGATTTGAGTGGACACTGCCCAATTATGATCAACCTTTGTCAAGGAAAAATATCCATCAAGACAAAGCATCAAAATTTTCATCAATTGAAAATTTACTGAGACAATATTCTGCCAAGATTGAAACTGTGCTTCAGAGTCAAGCTAAATACATACGAGCTCTAGAATATCAATTTGGCCAGATTGTGAGCGCATTAAATTTGCGACCATAAGAATCTTTGTCAATGGATATTGAGAATTTGATATCACAAGGGCAAGAGCATCATGAGGGAATCATTTTAAGAAGTGAGACTCAACTATTTGAAGTTGTTACAGATGCTACAGTAAAGAAATATAATTCAGATCTCGACAATTGAAATATGTCAGAACATTTTGAAAAGAAAACTGCAGCTAAAGAGCTTAAACAAAATATTGCGGAGACAGAATCAATTCATTCTGTCGCCACAAATGCTATAGCAAAATAGCCTCAAAAACTGGAAGATGCATGGTCAAAGAAGAAAAGATTAAGAGAAGTCGAAGCAATTGCACTGTTATGACAATTAAATTGCTCCAAGAATTTAAGGATCCCAAGAGCTTCTCAATACCCTATTTCATAGGTGATCCGTATATTGGAAAGCATTGTGTGATTTCAATGAAAGCATAATTTTGATGCCTATATCCATAATTAAGAAGTTACAGAATTGGAAAAAATGCAAGAAAGAGTGGAGATTTTTTGGGACCATGTGAAGAATAAAAGAGTACGAAGCACTTGAAGAAGAAGAAATAAATATTGTGTCTGCACCGATTGAGAAATAAGTAAACACAATTGTCGACGTATTAGGATTCCATTGTCAGCGCAATTTTGTACAACTGTACTGCACCTACTAACCTAATGCTGAAAACGGAAGAAGTTCGTGTGGAGGAAGAAAAGATGAAGAAATAGGCAAATTTAGTTGAGAAATTTGTCCCTGCACCTGAAGTTGTGGGTGCAATAACTGAAGGCTTGGAGCTAGCTGGAGCGAGTCAGGCGAAAGCTACTGATGAAAACCTTTAGGCGATAGTGGTCTGTACTGGACCAACGAATGAAGCATTTGATGACGCCGGAGTAGAGATGGAAGTCGAGGAGCAGCCCATAGACTATATGAAGCTCAAACAAAAGAAAAAGAAGAAAGAAGAGAAGGACTTGATGTCGCGACAAATTCGGTTGAGGAATTTGCCACCGTAATTGAACTTGTGGGTGCATCATCTGATGATTTGGTGCCACCTGAAGCGAGTCAGGCGGAGGCTGTAACAGTTAGTAATGAGAATTCCAATCCTCTAGCCATGGTGCTTTATGTTGCACCACTTGCTGAAATACACCCATCTGATGTCACAGTCGATGGTGTCAGGTCGTAGCTTGATGTTAAGGGGTAATTTACAGATTCAGCCAAGCCAAGGGAAAAAAAGAGGAAACGCGCCAAAGATAAGAATAGATGCAAGGAGGAGCGTAAACGCAAAAAGAAGAAGACCCATGCAGCCATATTTTCGGCTGCAGCTAGTTTTTATTTTTAGCACTTAGTTTAATTTTCATGCATATCATGTAGTTGTAGTATAATTGTCCCTACCTTTTTATTGTCATTGCATTTTTATTGTCACTACATCTACATTGTCATTGCATTTCCATATATATATTTATTAATGTTAGTGCATTTCGAACAATGCAAATTTAAGTTTGGAGGGCATGTATGTGGGCTGGATATGCAATTCCACCCACATTTAAAAAAATTGTCCCTTCGATTTTAATGAAGTTTGCATGGTTAGTGAAAATGTGCTTGAATTTTTTTTCTCATTTGATGCTTAATTCTTGAATCATGTGAACTATTAATGAATGAGTTGGATGAATTTGATTGAATGTTGTATCCTCGTTTTTTAGATAAATGATTTAGATTGTATTAGTAATGAATGAACAGTGTCATTATTTAGATATTGAATAAATATGCCATTTACAGCTACTTGTATATAAGTATAGTTATGAATAAAAGACACTCCAATGTGTGTGAACTATCAAGGGGGAACACTCCAATGCAAGGGTTAGAAAAAGTAATCTAGCCAAAGGCTATCACTGAAAGAGTGTGTGTTAGTGAAATTACATACTCTCTAGGGGTTTGTTGCACCCCATTGTTACTTCCCAGGAACATGGCTATAGTAATGCAACGACATCCCTCAGTCACATAAAAAAAACAAAAAAAAAGGAAAAGAATAAAAAATATATATGTCGATATTATTTTACAATAAATGTTGTTTTGGTAGAATGAATTTAAGATTTAAACATGATGCTAGCATTGGTGAAATTGCAATTTTAGTTATTCATACCTATAAATTGTCGGCGCAATATTCTGTCATTTGAATGTAATTCATGCATTAGGATTTTGGATGCTTCAAGTTGCTAGAAAGATTATTGTCTTGACAAAAATTCTTTTGTAGTCTTGCTAGTTTTTGTTTTACTTGAGGACAAGTAAAAACTCAAGTTTGGGGCTGTGATAGCATTAGAATCGACACTTATTTTCTCCCTAAATTTGTATATTAATTATCTCTTTTGTATTACATTTAACATGCATGATAGTCATTTAGTACTTAGTATTTATATTTTCTAAACTCACTTTTGTGTGGCTTAAATTCTTGTTATTTTATCTCTTTTGTGCATTAATGTCGCCATATGTACCATATGTATTGCGTTTGAAATTGTCAGTGCAGGGATCTATCTCGGAAGATCGATGCTAGAAAGAGTTCAAAGATGCAGCCACTACTTTAGATTAGTATTGCAGCCAGAATTGTCACCACATGGAAACTTTTACTTTGTATAAGTGAATTCACGTTGCAAGCACATTTGAAAGCACCAGCACAGGAGTTTCACTCGATGTCGTCGCAATTAAAGATTGTAGATCGTGCCCAAAAATGTGGCGACAACCTGCAGATTAATGAAGATCACACCAGATCTACGTGAGTGCACAACTGGATTTCAACAAACTTTGACAGCTACAAAAGAAGTTGGATCTGAGAGGAGATGAGATCTATGATTCTCAAAGCTTATAAATAGAGGAGAGGAGAAGGAGATGAATATCAAGGAGTGAAGGAATTAAATTTTACAAATTCTTTAAAGCTTGAAGCTTGGTTCTAGAGTCCGGTGAGCTGATCGACCAAGTGTGCGACAACTCTTGACAAGGAGTGCTTGGTGTGATACAAGAGGAGCAGTTAAGGAATAATCCTAGTTACCTAGGAATAGAATGCTTCGAATTATCTGTTAATTCCACTGTTAATGCTGATGAATTCTTATTGGCACTTGATTGTATATGGAAATAACTTTTTATTCAATCCTTCTCATTTTTTTTTCTTGGATTTAATTGTTTTTGACATGGAAGTGCAATTGTAGTCTACCTACACTAGAAAGTACGGTGAAAAGTTAGGTTAACAAGCAAGTTAGTGGAAGTTACTTGAGACTAGGAGGAATTTTGGTCACTTGTTCTTGAGTGCAAGGCATTGCCAACAACTAGAATGTAAGGTAATTGTGGGCGCTTGAGTCTTGGTTAAACAGTGAGATGTTATTGGTATGATTTCATTGGAACTTTATTGTTGTGACAATTCATCTATAAAATACCTTGTCGACGCATCCATTATTGCTACTTAGTGAAGTCAGTGATCCACTCCATTCTTTGCACTTGATCACACTTTTACTTTTTCTACATTTAAATTCTCAAAATATCAACAGCAATTTATTTTACTTTCAATTGCTCTAACATTTAACTTATAATGCGTTGACAACTGTGACTAACTTTGTGGTACAGATCTTATTTAATTGTTCTGACATCTTTACTAGCATTTTCTCTAATTTTAACTTTAGTTGCTTCAATAATTGAACATCAAGAACTCTATCCTTATAGGATTGATTTTTGATAGAGCAAATCTATCAACTATACTTGCATCGATGTGTGTCCACTTGCACTTAAATGTTGTGACATTTACAAGCCGATGGTCCTAGATTTAGTACTTCCTCACAAGTTTATGGCTCTAGTGTTTTTAAAAAATAACGAGAGGAGTTGTCCAGAAGCGCATATCACCATGTTTTGTAGAAAGATAATGGGGTATGTCCATAATGATCAGTTGCTAATTCATTATTTCCAAGATAGTTTGACGGGATCGATTGTAAGGTGGTATAATCAATTAAGTTGTGCTAGGATCAGTTCTTGGAAGGATTTTACACAGGCTTTCATGAAGCAGTATAGCCACATTACTGATATGGGTCCTGAAAGGATCATGTTACAAAATGTAGAGAAAAAGCCTAATGAAAGCTTCAGCCAATACGCCCAAAGGTGGAGAGATATAGTCACTCAAGTACAACCTCCACTATTTGAAAGAGAGAAAACCATGCTCTTTGTTAATACCCTGAAACTGCCAAACATTAATCACTTATTGGGAAACGTTACCAAGAGTTTCTTCGATATGGTCATGTCAGGAGAAATGATTGAAAATGTAATCAAAAGTGGAAAGATTGATGCTGGGGAGAGTGCAAAGAGGTTTGCTCTTAGAAGGAAGGAAAATGAAGTAAACAACGCAGGCTTATACAGACCAAATTATGCAAAGCAAATCATGGTTACATAACCTAAAGCCCCAACAACTAATTATCAAAGCACTCAGAGACAAGAATCAGGCTCGAAGTCGAAATTTGAAAGAGTTAAATTTACTCCTATTCTGGTGTCGTACAAAGAGCTCTACAAAAATCTATACGATGCTCGTCTAGTGACCTCATACTATTTGAAGCCACTACAACCGATGTTCCTAAAATGGTACGATGCAAATGCTCAAAGTGAATACTATGCAAGAATAACTAGACACTTAATTGAGAATCGTCTTGCTTTGAAAAAGTTTGTTAAGAAGTTTATTAGTATGGGAGTCATGAGATTCTATGAGCCAGCTGGACCTAATGTAGCTAGAAATCCCTTGCACAATCATCTTGATCAGGTAGAGAATGCAACTTTGGAGGAAAAGAGCAAGATGGTCAACATGGGCTTGATCGTGAAAGATGTGGAAGACGCACTAAAAGTTGAGAATTACTATGAGTTTCATGCCACCGAGGAACATAGAATTCAAGAGTGTGTCGAATTCAGAGCTTTAGTACAAAAAATGATGGATAATAAGGAGCTCGAGTTTTTTTTAAAAAGACGGAGGATATAAAAGGAGAAGATATTTGCACTTTTGACGAAAAGGCATCAAAAAAAGCTTACAGGCCAATTTGTCAGTGTTAATCATATCTAAGCCAAGAAGTAATGAGGTTGGGGAACGAAGGACACCACGAGTCATTATTCAGAAACTTACGACATTCTCTTACAAGGATAGTAAAAAGGTCTCATGAAGCTATGCATGCAATGTGATGGTGCCGAGAGAGGAGTGATTAGTGAGAGATGTAGGTTTAATTACCCGTAGTAGGAGGTGCTATAACCAAACAGAAGGGGAAAATAAAGCCAATAAAGGAAAAGCCTTGATGATTGAGCCTAAAGGAGGAAAGTCAATAAACCCGAACTACTAGTGAATAAGCCAATAATTGAGAAGGAAGCCAATGAATTCTTGATATTCTTAAAGCATAGCGATTATAGCTTGGTGGAATAGTTACATAAGCAACCAGCTCAAATATCAGTCCTAGCCCTACTGCTAAGTTCAGAAACCCATCGTAATGCATTGATGAAAGTGTTGAGCTAGACATGTCTTATTGATGACATTTCAGTAAAGAAGTTGGACCGACTGGTTAGTAACCTGAGTGCTAATAATTACATATTCTTCAGTGATGATGAAATACCTCTGGGAGGCATGGGCTCAACAAAAGCTTTACACATCACAACCTATTGCAAAGGATACACGTTACCTGGAGTACTGATAGACAATGACTCTACCTTGAATGTGCTACCATTGACGATATTAAATAGGTTACCAATCGATAGTTACCATATGAAGACGTGTCACAATATAGTTAGGGCATTTAATGGAACAGAAAGAGGAGTGATGGGGAGAATTGAAATACCACTCCAAATTAGGCTGAACATATATGAAGTGGAATTTTCAAGATGGACATAAAACCTACTTATAATTGTCTATTGGGATGACCATGAATTCATTCGGTAGGGGTAGTACTGTCATCACTTTATAAGAAGCTTAAATTGGTAATAGAGGGTCGATTAATCACAATAAATGTTGAGGAGGACATTATTGCTTCAGTAACTAGTGACGTACCTTACATTGGGACAAATAAGGAAGCCATGGAATGCTTTTTTAGATCCTTGGAATTTGTAAATGTTACCTTCATTGCAGAAGGAGATAAAATCCCCACACAAAAGATGTCTGCAACTACCTGGATGGGTCTAAAGATGACAATTAGGAGAGGAGCTTTACCTGGAAGAGACTTGGGAAAATATCTTCAGGGAAGAATTACTGTGCCAGTATTGTTAGAAAAATAGGACCGCTTTGGTTTACGATTCAAGCCAGTTACAAGAGAAAGAAGAAAGTAATTCTAAAAAAGGTAAAAAAAAAGAAGAGGGCGAATAAGCAGGGAATAAATCAAATGGGAACCAATGGTCTTTCCTCACATTCTGAAAACATTCGTGTGAGGAGGTGTTATCAACCTTGAATAAAAACCTACAGAGAACGGGATGGTGGAAATAATGGATAACCTGAGTATTAACACTATTTTCGAGGAGAAGGGTGATGGAAAAAACTTATCAAGAATTGGTCCTAACACCCTCGAAAGTGTTTTGGACAACTGGACTGCGAAAGAGTTCCCTGTAGTTTTTAGGACTTTTCTAGAGTAATATTCATAACATCCTTGTTGCTCTAAGCCCGAGATAAATAGGGATCTTTTTGTAAAGGGCACATGATTGTTAGCTTTTATTTCAATAAAAAGAGCATTTTCTTTCATCCCAATTGGCAAACATTCTTGTTATTCTTTTCATTTGTACCGCAATAAACCCATTCTTAAATTCATTTATTATTTAGATACCTTTTTTGTCAATATGACAGGTCTCTTGATATCAATGATATGAGTAACATTGTTGCTGACCTAGAGCCTCATTTTGACTAGGATATGTGTTTAGAAGAATCTCAAGATTTCGAAGATGTTCAAGATAGTAATTTATCTCTTGATCTATTACGAATGGTTAAGCAAGACGAGAAACAGATCCTACCTCACCAAGAATCAATGGGAGTCGTGAGTTTAGGGGGTTAAACTGAAAAAAGAGAGGTGAAGATTGGAACCTCTATCTCTATAAAAATGAGGTGAGATCGCATTGAATTGCTTCGAGAGTTCAAAGACGTATTTGCATGGTATTATCAAGACATCTCCGATCTAAGTATTGATATTATGGTGCACAAACTCCCTATAAGGGAAGAATGCAAATCGATCTAGCAGAAGCTTCGAAGAATGAGGCATGACATACTGTTAAAAGTAAAAGAGGAGGTCAGAAAACAATTCGATGCTGGTTTCCTACAAGTGATTAAATACACACAATGGTTTCCCTGAAGTTGCAGTGGAATAGAGCAAAATTACCACACTAAACCCTATCTTCTTGAAGTTGTAATGAAGCGGATCTCAATCTCCTTGAAGTTTCAATAGATTGGAGTGAAGTTACATCCCCAAATCTAATCTTATACACCTAATCCAGAGGGGTAGATTGAAGCCACCATCCAATCTTTTACCTCTAATCTAGAGGAGAAGATTAAAGCCACCATATCCAATCATTTACCCCTATTCTAGAGGGGAAGATTGAAGCCACCATCCAATCTTTTACCCTTAAATCTAAAAGGAAAGATTGAAGCCACCATCCAATTTTTTACCCTCAATCCAAAAGGGGAGATTGAAGCCACTATCCAATCTCTTACCCCTAAATCTAGAGGGGCAAATTGAAGTTACAGAAAGCAAATCCTATCTTCTTGAAGTTGCAATGAAGTGGATCAAACAACAATCACTTTGAAGTTTCAGTAGTTCGGGATGAAACTAAAACAACAAACATTATCTCTTTGAAGTTACAATGGAGCAAGTTGAAGCTGTCACCAGATCTTGTCTTCCTAAAATGGTAGTGAAGTAGATACAGCAGAGTACAATCACCAGCGAGACAAAAGAACAAAGAAACACTAGAGGCTATAGGATCGGACAAAATTGGTCTTCCTTTGAGTTTTTGTTCCATTCCCATTACAAGACAACGAGCAAAGAGGGGCATCTATTATAGCCTAATTTCGTCCGGGCTTTTAAGTCCAATTTTTTACAAAGCCCAAAAATAAAAAAATCCTAAACTAAAAAATGGGAAATCCTAGCAGCTGCCCTTGGATGCTTGCCACCGTTGCCCTTGCCTAAAAATCTTGAAGATTTGCAAATCTGCAAAAATTGAAGGAAAATCACAAAAATATGTAAATTTTGTGTTATAAAAACATGAAATCAGATGTAATAGGAGGAATTTTTTGGAATAAGATTCAGAGAATTTTTTTTTAGACATATATTCAAAGAAAATTCAAAGGAAATATTGAGATATTGATTTGTAATTGTTTTTCTTCTTTTTTTTTTCTTTTGAAACTAACAAAAACAAATACAGATATAGTTGTTTTACCTTTTTTTGTTGATTAGTCTTTGGCCTCCTTCGGATATGTTAGACCCATGGCTTCGTTCGAGTTTACTCGGAGTTCATCGGAGTTAGTCTTTTTTATTATTATTATTTATATTTAGTTATTTATTATTACATTTAATTTATTGCTTTCTGCTTATTTATTTATTTGTCATTTATTTTCATGTCTAATCCCAATTATTTTTATTTTTTATATTTGTTTGTTTCTTTTAGCATTTTATTTTTATTTTTATTTATTTTGTTTATTTATCTTGTTGTTATCTCTTTTATTATTATTTTATTTAATTTGCATTTATTGTTATTATCTTCTTTGTTTATTTATTTATTTATCATTATTATTTTTATTTAATTACATGCTGATTAATTCATAATTTAATTATGTTAGATATTTTTAGAATTGCATTTTGTATATTTATTTATTGATATTTTTATTTATTTATATCTCATATTTTTTGCTTTTAAATTAATTACATTCTTTATTAAATCTTTGACTTAATTATTTTAGAGTTTTCATAATTATTTTTTATATTTATTGTTTCTTATACTATTAATTAATATTTTTTTTCATTATTACTACGATTATATTGTGATTTTATTTACTCCTATTTATTATTTTATGTGTTATTAATTGTATTTAATTATTCATTTAATTTATTTTATGCATGTTTTTATTTCGCCAATATAATTGTGTACATATTCATTTATTTATTTTTGCATGACATTTTAATTCTTTTTAAAATATATAAATTATTTTTAAAAATCCAGTTAATATTCTTTATTTCGGGAATTTGAGAGGATTATGCCCTAACTCACTGGTTGTGATTTTTTCTTTGAATCGAGATAATCGAATACCTTATTTAAAATTAAAAAATACAAGATTTTGAGATAATAGTTAGAAATACTTGTTATTTTTGAAAATTCGAATCGTTGTATCCTAACTTACTGGACGTGACTTTTCTTCTCGATTAACTTGAAATAAGGAGCTTTTTTTGCAAAATTTATTTTTTAAATAAAACAGACATGTCACTAATGCATTTAAGGATCGCAATTTAAATTTTCTAAAGTTTTTTATTTTCAAAAATTAAGACATTAAATAATCGACCAGGTATCAATTTTGGACATGTAAGGGTGTTAATCCTTCCTTACTCGTAACAGACTCCTAAACCCATTTTATGGTTTCAAAGATCAAAATTATGGTTTTAATGGTTTTTAAAATTTTACAAGGTGATCCAATGACACCTATTTTAAAAGATTGGTGGCAACTCCATTTTCGATTTCCAAAATATTATTCGAGACTTTTTTTCAAAAAAATGGTTTCGACACTTACCATAAAGTTCAACCACTCCATATGGTAAAACTTGATGGATAGTGAGTTGACCTGCCCAACGTGAGCTCAATTTACCTGGAAAAAAATTTAAATCTAGAGTTAAACTATAAAACTTGTTGACATGCTTCGAACTCTCTAACTCAAATATGCTTGTCATGCCATCTTTTTAATCTTTCTTTGCATAGCTTGGCATTTTCATAAGAGAACGTTCAAAATTCTTCTAACTCATTGAGCTGAAGCATTCGTTTCTCTTTAGCAAGCTTCGGATCCAAATTGAGTTATTGAATAGCCTAGTAAGCTTTGTATTCTAATTCCAAAGGCAAATGACATGCTTTTCCAAATTCCAACCTATAAGGAGACATCCCAAAAGGTGTCTTGTAAGTTGTTCTGTAAGTCCATAAAGCATTGTCCAATCTCTTGGACCAATCTCATCGATTCGGACACACTACCTTCTTGAGTATGCCTTTTATTTTTTTATTTGCCAACTCAGCTTGCCCATTCGTCTGCTGATGGTAAGCTGTAGCAACCTTATGTCTTATTCCGTGCTTATCGAGTAACCATGTTATCCATTTGTTCACAAAATGGGACCCCTCATTACTGATGATGGCTCTTGGAGTTCCAAACCATGTGAACACATGCTTCTGTAAAAATTTCTTCACTACTTTGGCATCATTTGTTGGATATGCCTCGGCTTCAATCCATTTTGATATGTAGTCAACTACAACTAGAATATACTTGTTACAAAATGACGGAGGGAATGGACCAAGAAAGTCAATACCCTAAATATCGAACAATTCCACTTCCATGATGTTTGCTTGAGGAAGTTCATTTCTATTGGTGACATTTCCAACCCTTTGACATCAGTCACATCTTCTGACATAAGCGTACACATCCTTGAACAATGATAGTTGATCGGTGTTTTTAAGACACAACGACTCTGCAAGCGTACACACGTCGATGCAAGTATAGTTGATAGATAATTCTATCGAATATCGATCCCACAAGGAATGGGTTCTTGATGTCTAAATGTCGGAGCAATTAATACTGAAATTAAATGTAATGTGAATACTGATGTAATGCAATAAGTCAGATCTGCACAATAAAATAATCAGTAATGTCAACGCAATCAATGTTAACTGTCAGAGCAACTGAAAGTAAATCAAAGTGTTGTTGAAGTGTTGAGTATTTAAATGCATAAAGTAAAGGTTTGATCAACTGTAAAGAATTTGACTGGATCACTGATTTTACTAAGTAGCAATGTTGGATGCGCTGACAAGGTAAAATATAGATGGAATGTCGCTGCAATGAAGTTCCTTTGAGTTCTTACCAATAACAGCTCCCTACTTAATCCTAACTTAAATACCCATAATCACTCTACCTCTTGGTGCGAGCAACGATGTGTATCAAAGAACAAGTAACTGGTTTTCATCCCAGTCCTGAGCAGCTCTCTCCTAACCCACTTGTTAACCTAACCTATCACCATATCCCTCGATGTCGACGCACTGCAATTTCACTCTCGTGCTTAAAGCGGTTAGATCCAAGAATAATCAGATAAGTAGTGTAAAGTAATAATAAAAATGATCTAATATTAAAAGACACTCTCGTATTCATTTAATATCATCAAAATCCATCATCATTTAAGAAGAATTAAAGAGTACAATGAAGCTTACTATTTCTAGACTACTAGACTTACTCCCTAATTGTTCCTCTTGCCCAACACCAAGCACTCCTCGTCAGAAGTTGCTGTACACTTACTCCATCAGCTCACTCTCCCCCGATGTCAAGCTTCCATGGTAGCTTGCTTTAAGATTTGAGAGATTTTTGGATTTAAATTCTTCACTCCTTGATATTTATCTTCTTCTTCTTTCCTCTATTTATAAGCTCAAGAAATTGTAGATTCTCTCCATTCTCAGATCCAACAATTTTGTACAGTTGTAAAAGTTTGTTATTGACAGCTATTCAAATCTGATTTGTTTATTGGACTGTTGCAGAATGTCGATGCAATTTATAAATTGTGCCAATAATTTGTCAGCAGAATGTCACCATATTTCTGGACATCTCTTCTTAGATCCATATCTAATTATAGTTATCACAGTTAGTTAAATTTCAGCTATGCACTCACGAAGATTTAGTGTGATCTTTATAACTCTACAGATTATCGCTGCATCTCTAGTCGTGATCTGAAATCTTTAATTGCGCGTGTGAAATTCTTGCGCTGGTGCTTCCAGATGTGCTTGTGGCTTGAATTCACTCAAACAAAGTAAAGTTTTCAATGCGTTAACATCTCTGGTCGCAATTCCAAGCTATACTTGTGGCTGCATTCTTCTTCCATAATTGAGCTTCTGGGATGATTCCTCCACTGACAATTCTAAGGCGTAATATATCAGCTGATTGCAGCGACATTAGTACAAAAGGAGGTAAAAATAACAAGAATCTAAACCAACTAGCAATGAGTTAGAAAGTATAAAAACTAAGTATGAAATGCATATGATGCATGCAAATTATGACACAAAAGAAACAATTAATACCAAAATTTAGGGAACAAATATGTCATTTGTAATACCATCATCAACCAAAAGAATCCGACTTGTAATACTTTGGTCGCAATACAGGAACCTCCGAAGTGTCCCCCACTTGAGCTGTGTGAAATTGATATAATATTGCTCGTACTTCATCTTTTGCCACACATATTCTGATCATCTGATCTACACACTTCTTAAACAAATACGACTCTTCCAAGAAGTAATACTTAGCATCATGAAGGAACTTCTTCCTTTGCTGATATGTCTTATCATAAGGAATCAAGTTACAAGATAAGTAGTTACCAAAATCAGCAAACCAAGGGGTTTTATGACATACCTTAAGTATTTGTTCCTCAGGGAATTTCTCTTGTACTTAAGTATTTGTTCCTCAGGGAATTTCTCTTGTATGGGAACAAGAGTTGAACTTTGTTCTCGTGGCTCCAATCTAGACAAGTGATCGGCTACTGGGTTTTTTATGCCTCTTCGATCTTGAATTTTTAGATCGAACTCTTGAAGTAATAGGACCCATCGAATTAGTCTCGACTTAGCATCATTCTTAGCAATTAAGTACTTAATTGCCAAATGATCCATAAAGATCTCACTTTCATACCTACAATATAGGATCTAAACTTGCCAAAAGCAAACACAATTGCAAGTAATTCTTTCTTGGTTACCGTATAGTTCAGCTCAGCTCCTAAAAATGTCCAACTTGCTTAGTAGATGGGATGAAAAACTTTTTTCCTTCATTGGCCCATCACAACTTTGACCGCGAAGACACTTGCGTCACATATTCCCTCGAACGGAAATTCCCAATCTAGTGTGATGATAATTGGTTCCGAAACTAATCGATTCTTCAAATCATTAAATGCTACCAAGAAATCTTCATCGAAGTTGAACGTTAAATCCTTCTCTAACAACTAGCTCAAAGGTTTAGCAATCTTAGGGAAGTCTTTGATAAATCTTCGATAGAATCTAGCATGTCCCAAAAAGCACCTAACACCCTTTACAGATGTTGGAGGTGGAAGCTTCTCAATAGCATCTACTTTGGCTTTGTGGACTTCAATTCCTTGTCTTGTTATTCGGTAGCCCAAAACAGTACCTTCTCGTACCATAAAATGACATTTTTCCTAGTTGAGAACAAGGTTTGTTTCTTCGCATAGCTTCAGTACCTTAGCTAGATTAGTTAAGCAATCATCATAAGTGTCCTCGAACATTGAAAATTCATCCATGAACACTTCCAAATACTTCTCAACCGTGTCAGTGAAAATGACCACCATACATCTTTGAAACGTTGCAGATGCATTACATAAACAAAATGGAATGCATCTAAATGCGAACATACCATAGGGGCATGTGAAAGTCATTTTGTGTTGATCTTCTGATGCCACTGTAATCTGATTGCACCCTAAGTACCCATCTAGAAAACAGTAATAGTCTTGCCCTGTAATTCTATCTAGCATTTGATCCAAGAACGACAAAGGAAAGTGACCCTTCCTTGTTTCTTTGTTTAATTTTTGGTAGTCGATGCAAATTCGCCATCCCGTGATCGTTCTAGTCGGTATCAACTCGTTCTTTTCATTCTTCACGACTATAATACCCCTTTTCTTTGGCACACACTAGACTAGACTAACCTGCAAACTGCTTGAGATGGGATAAATGATACTCGAATCTAACCACTTGATAATTTCTTTCTTGACTACATCCTTCATAATGGGTTTCAGTCTTCATTGTCCATCAATTGTTGCTTTATTATCATTTTCAAGGATGATCTTATGCATGCATCTGAATAGACTTATACCACGAATATCAGTTATGGACCATCCAATAGCGTTTTTGAATTAATTCAACACTTTAATCAATTGATCTTCCTGCTTCTCAGTTAGTTGTGCTAAAATAATCACAGGCAAAGTAGAAGAGTCACCTAAATAAATATATTTCAAGTGAGAAGGTAATACCTTAACCTCTAATTTAGGTGGCTGTTCTATCAACGCTTTGGTTCAATATAATCGCTGCTTCCTAACTCCAAAGATTCAAAACAAGGTTGTGGATTAAATCCCCTCGAATTAGCTTTTAGCAAAGCTAAGTTTTTCTCCCCCTCTTCATCGCTTTGAGGGTTTGTCAGCAAAATCTTTTCCAAAGGATCTTCAATAGAGTTGAATTCCTGTTCAATGATTAACTCTTCTAACTCAAAAATTGTAGAACAATCATCAACTACATCAAGAAATCTCATAGACGTAAAAACATTAAATGTTACCTGATCATCCTAAACATGCATAGTTAGCTCTCTACCTTCTGCACTCTATCAAAGTCCTTCCTGTTGCTAGGAATGAGCTTCCTAAGACGATTAACACTTCTTTATTTATTTCAAAGTCTAAAATATCAAAGTCAGCAAGGAAAATAAACTTATCAACACGAACCAATACATGTTCAATTTCTCCTTCAGGATATGCTATAGATCGACCAGCTAATTGCAGTGAAACTGTAGTTGGTCTAACTTCACCTATCCACAACTTTCAGCATATCAACATGGGCATTAAGTTAATTCTTGCACCCAAATCACATATTTCTTTATCACGATAAGTTGCACCAATGTTTCAAGGTATGGTAAAACATCTAAGATCCTTCAACTTTGGGAGTAGTTTGTCTTAAAGATATTCACTGCATTCTAGAGTCTCAAATTCTCCAAGTCTTCAGTTCTTCGACAGGATATCCTTCATGAACTGGACATAATTCGACATTTTCTCAAGTGCTTCTACTAGCAAAATGTTAATATGAAGTTGCTTGAGTACGCCAAGGAATTTCTTGAATTTGACTTCTTGCTTCTGCTTTTGAAGTCTTTGAGGGTAGGGTGGTGGAGGATTTCTAACTGAACTGGCTGCTTCAGCTTCTGTGGCACTTCTATATCTAACGAAGTTGTTAGATCATCAAACTTGACTGGTTTTGAAGTCTCCTTCTCAACATTCACCGATTCTGATTCTGGTGGAAGTGGTTCTGGTTCTAGAAAAGTTAGAGCTTCAACACTTGGTTGAACTTCAACTGATTCTTGAGCATCAGCTTGCTCTTCTTCTACTTTAACAACATTGGGGTATAACATCTTTTTTCTCCTCAATGTCAATGCTTTACAATGCTACTTCCCCGAATTTCTCAAATTCTCCGTATCACTCGACAAAGCACCTTGTGGACAATTCTTTAGTTCAGTGGCAAGTTGCCCCACTTGATTCTCCAAATTCCTTAAAGTGACACCATTATTTTCCATATATGCCTTCAGTATGCTCTCTAAGCTTTTGGAAGATTCAGCTTGTTATGGCTTTGGAACTTGCTAAGTAAATCCTTGTGGCTGGGTAAGTCTCGACTGAGTGTAATTGTTTCTAAGTCCAGCCCCTTGATTACTCCATGAGAAATTAGGGTGATTTCACCAAGATGTGTTGTAAAAGTTTGACTGTAATTCCTACCTTCCTCGGTTTAGGTTCTGATCGCCCATGTAATACACGGATTTTGGGTTCGATGGGCTTTCTTCGAACATGTGCCCTTCTTCACAATAGAAACAGGCTATTTTCTCGTATTGATTACATGGTTGAGCTACAACATTATTAAATCCATTAGTTTTAAGCATTGAGGAGATCGATGATACCTGAGCTGCAAGTGAAGTAAGTGGATCAATATCGTGAATTCCTACAACTCATCTTATTGAGTTTGCTCGTTAGTTGGTCATTGGTAATTATTGCTTGCGATCCTCTTTATAATTTCATAAGCCTCATTGTAAGACTTAGAAAGAATAGCTCCATTGGCGGAAACATTTACTACCATCCTTGTGTGTGAATTGAGACCGTTATAAAACGTCTCTAACTAGATTCAATAAGGAATTCCATGATAGGGGCGGGGCAACTCCTTAATAGCTCTTAAAATCATTCCCATGCTTCATACAAAGATTCATCATCTATCTGTTTGAAAGTAGTAATTTCACTCCTCAGCTTGACATTCTTGCTCGGAGGGAAATACTTCCTAAGGAATCGTTCAACTAACTTGATCGGCCTGTAAACGTCATAGCAATTATGTGCAAGCAAACACTGTCGATGCAAGTGTAGTAGACAGATGTGAGTCTGTCGGATATCGATCCCGTGAGGATGGTGTTCTTGGTGCTTAAACTTGTTAAAGTAATTAGAGTTTAAATGAAAAGAATTGTCAAGAGTAATGTCAACACAATTTAGTTAAGACTACACAAATAAAAGAGTTAAATCTGTCAGTGCAAATATAACATAAAATGTCAAAGCAAATTAATAGAAAATGAATTGTTTGTTGAAGATGTTTGTAAATGTAAATTCAGAAAATTAAAAGAAGTAGATTAAGTGTAAAGAAATGAGGGGATCCCTGACTTCACAAGTTTGCAACGCTAAATGTGACTACAAGGTATCTGATAGATGAATTATCGTCGCAATTAAGCTCTAATGAGATCTCACTGCTATCGACTTCTCTGTTTAACAAAGACCTAAGTACTCACAATTATCACACCTTCTAGTGCTGACAATGCTTTACATTCATGAATAAGTGGCTATAATTCCTTCTTGCCTCAAGCAACTTTCGTTGTCTTACTTGTTAATTTAACTTAGTCACTGCACCTTCAAATGATTGTTACTTCAATCACACTTCTGTGGTTAAAATAGTTAAATCCAAATATAAACAGATAAGAAGAATTGAGTAAAACTCAAAATAGATCTAACATTAATAGGTACTCCCGTACACAATTAATAGTCAACAAAATTCATCAACATTCAAGAGGAACTAAAGAAGAAATTGAAGCATGCTATTCCCAATCTACTAGAATCCTTCCATAATTGCTCCTCTTGTTCACACTTAGGCACTTCTAGTCAGAAGTAGTTGCCTCCTCGTCATGCCAGATCACTTTCCTAGGAAGTTAAGCTTCCATGGCAGCTCACTTAAGAAAGAATCAGAGAATTGTGGAATTAATTTCTTCACTGCTTCATGATGATCTTCTCTCTCTCTTCTCTATTTATAATCACTAGAAAATATAGGTCTCCTCCTCTTCTCAGATCTAACTTCGTTTTTGCAGCTGTACAAGTTAGTTATTTCCATCGTACACTCACGCAGATTTGGTTTGTGCATTAGGTAGTTGCAGGTTGTCATGACATTGCTGGACGCAAATTAAGCTTTTTATTTGCTGCAATAACTTGTCATTCTCCTGCGCTGATGCTTCTGTATATGTTAGCAAAATAAAGTCTCTGGTGTAATGTAGAAATATTCATGTGGTGACATATTTGGCTGCAATTCTACACCAAACTTGTGGCGACAGCTCTGTGTGTTTTCCTGCTCTGATATTCTAAGGTGGATTCCTACGCTGACAACTTAATAAACAAAACTGATGCTGAATGTAACGACATTAGTAGTACAAATGAGATAAAATGAAAGAAAGTAAGACCATACAACACTGATTTAGAAAATACCAATACTAAGTATAAAATGATGAAAATGAATGCTAAATGCAATACAACAGAAACAAAATATACACTAATCAGGGAGATTTTAATGGTCATTTCAAATGCTATCACACCCCCAAACTTTAGTTTTTACTTGTCCTCAAGTAAATAAAAGCTAGCAAAGTCATATCAAAATTCTTGTCACCGTAATAATCATTCTAGCAACTTAAATTCTCTGGAATCCTAATGTATAAATTGCATTCATATGATAGAATACTGCATCGACAATTTATAGGCATGAATAATCAAGACTGCGACTTTACTAATTCTAGCATCATGCTTTGAATCTTAACTCTTCTTAACCAATACAACATTTATTGAATAATATATATATATATATATATTCTTCTTTTCTCTTTTTCCTTTCTTTTTTTATATATATACGACTGAGGGATGTCATTGCATTACTATGCTCTTATTCTTGGGCAGTAACGATGGGATGCAAAAACCCTCCAGAGAGCATGTAATTTGTCGACACACACTCTTGCAGTGACAGCCTTTGGCTAGATAATTTTTCTAACACTTGCAGTGGAGTGTTCCCCCTTTTTGAGTCATAATGCATCCACATTGGAGTGTCTTTTATTAGTAGATTTAATTATATATATAGTTGCAAAATGATAAATTAATTCAAGATTCTAATAATAATACTATTCATTAATTACTAATGCAATTTCAACCATTCATCCAAAAATAGAAGGATTAAACATTCAATCACATTCATCCAATTCAAGCATTAGCATCTCAAATAATTCAAGATTTAAGCATCAAATGAAAAAAATTGTGGTCAAATTTTTCTTAATTTTGCATACTTTCATTCAACTAAAAAGACAAATATATTCTTAAACTTGTGGGTGCAATTGCATTTCCATTCCATACTTCCCCCCAAACTTAGTGTCTGCATTGTCACCAATGCATTGACAATACTATACAAATATTAATGGAAATGCAATTACAATGCAAATGTGATAATAAGTAAAATGCAGAGACATTAAAATGTAATGACAACTAGATGAAAAGCATGTAACTAAACTAAATACTGAAAACTAAAACTAACTCAGTGTGTTACAGCCAAGGATGTGGTTGCTTTGGACTTCTTTTTATTTTTAGGGTACTCCTCTTCGCGCTTCTTTTCCTTGCATTTGTGCTTTTTCTCTTTGGGGTCAACCAGTGCGATGGATTCCTCCTCCATGGTCAGTTGGATGTTGGCTTCATCGACATTCACATCCAATGGATGAATCACAACGAGTGGCGCCATATATGGCACAATAACTAGAGGATTAGAATCCTCATTGCTAGATGTGACGGTCTTGACCTGGTTCGCCCTAAATAGTGCCAGGTTTTCAACAGATGTACCCATATTGGCCTTTCTCTTTTTCTTCTTCTTCCTTCTCTTATTCTTCAATACCCACAGAGGCCTTAGTTATGTGCTCCTCTACTACAGCAACTGCTTCTTTTTTCGCCATAGTCACCTCCAAGTTGTTTAAAAACTCGTCCTCAAATATGCTGGTGATGTTACGAAATCAATCTTCCATATCCCTAGAGTGCACCTCCTGGTCCTCATCGTCAGAGATGTGGATTCTGTGTAGGGACTGGATAGACTGAGTTTTTCCTTTAGAAGTAGCTTGCTCTGTTGATGGTGTGGCCTCCTTGATAATAGAAGGGTACATGGAATTCTGGCATGGGATTCTTACTCAAGCTGATTAATACACTAACAATAGCAATATTCGATGCCCTGGTATAGGCATACAATAAGTTTTGTCTTTACTCCACTCGTCCATTTCACCGACAAGTTTTATTTGTCGGATGCTCATCCGATCAACAATCTATTCAATCTCAGTAAGCTTCCTCCAAATCTGAGGATCTGTGTGCGCATGACTTTGTTTGTCCTTCTTTTTCCCTTTTTCTTTCTCCTTCTTCAGCGGTACTTCCTTCACAATAGGGGTTTCCTGCCCCCTCTACATTCTTTCCATCGAAACATCACTTATCGGGCCTTTGTTTTCTAAAACTATTCCCCTTCTCGAGGCATAACGCCCCTTTATTTACATAATAGCATTATCAGTGAAGGGAAAGGCAAGATTCCTATCTGTTTGGCTGCAGATTCAGTATTTCCTAATGAATGATTACCTAAAATGCTTCGATGAGTCAGTAATTAGATGCGTCGACAAGTTGTGCTTTCGTGTGTGTTGACAAAAAGAAGATATTTTATTCCTGCAGAAAACTAAAGAAACAAATTAAAATAAAATAAAAGAAAAAAATTAAACAGAAAAATCATAAGGATTTTAAGAAAATTTGACTAGGTTAATGGTCTCGTTTTGTTCACTGATGTCTGGACTTAGGTTGTGCTTTAATAGTTGGTCATTCAATTTGAATTGGTGCCCATCGTTCAAATCTTTGATTGTCACTACACCATGCAGAAATTCTTCGACAACTTCAAAAGTGTCTGACCATCTTGAGCGTAATTTTCTTAGATGCAATTTTAAACGTGAGTTAAATAAAAGCACTAACTGACCAGGAGAAAATTGTTGCCGCCAAATGATGTTGTCTTGCCATCTCTTAGTTTTTTCCTTGTAAATGGCATCATTTTTGTAAGTGTTGCATCAAATTTCCTCCAGTTCTGAAATGTCCAACAATATTTTTGCCCAGCAGCATTATAGTCCATGTTCACTTACTTAATTGCCCACATAGCCTTACGTTCAAGTTCAATGGGCAAGTGACAGGATTTACCAAACACCAGCTGATATGGCGACATCCCTAACGGTGGTTTGTATGCAGTACGAAGCACCCATAATGAATCATTTAATTGCGAAGACCAATCACATCTAGATGGATTAACCACCTTCTCAAGAATACCTTTTATTTTCCTATTGGATACTTCTGTTTGTCCATTTGATTGTTGATGATATGTGGTTGCCATGTGATGCTTCACACCATAACGTTTTAAAGTTGTCGCCACTTGGTTACAATGGAAATGAGTGCCTTGGTAACTTATTAAAGCTCGAGGAGTTCCAAATCATATAAGGATGTTTGTGTGAAAGAAATTTAACATCATCGGAGCTTTTTCCTTTGGAACAACTATTGCTTCGATGCATTTCGAAATATAGTCAATAGCAACCAAAATGTAAATATTTCTAAAAGAATTTAGAAATGGTCCCATGAAGTCAATACCCTATACATCGAAGAGTTCAACCTCCATGATAGGTTGTTGTAACATCTCGTTGCATCGAGATATTGATCTGGTACGTTGACATTTGTATTTTTGAGCAAAAGTGTGGGCGTCTTAAAATAATGTAGGCCAATAATCCTGACTGTAGGACCTTTGTAGCAGTTCTAACACCACCAAATGACCTCCATAAGGAGCATCATGGCAATGCTTTAGGATGGATAGCATTTCATCCTTAGGAACGTAGCGACAAATAATATTGTCAGCGTATACCTTGAATAGGTATGGCTCATTCCAATGGTACTTCATAGCATCTTGAAGAAATCTAACCTTGCGATTACTAGTCCTCTTCAGTGGTAGCTTCCCATAGACTAAATAATTAACCACATCTGCATACCATGGAGATGCGTCAACAAACAATAACTTCTCATTTGGAAATGCGTCGACAATTTGTGATTTGTTTCCATCTTCACTTTCACATTCTAGTCGATATAAGCGGTCTGCTACCTGATTTTTCGATCCTTTTCTGTCTTTAATCTCCATATCAAATTCTTGTAATAATAGGATCCATCTAATCAGCTTAGGTTTGGTATCTTTCTTGGCAAAAAGGTATCTTAAGGTAGAATGGTTAGTATAAACTGTAATTTTTACACCGACAAGATACGAGCGGAACTTGTCAAATGCAAAAACTACTGCTAGTAATTCTTTCTCATTAGTTGTGTAATTTACATATGCTTTAGTCAAAGTTTTACTAGCATAATATATCATGTGAAATACCTCATCCTTACGCTATCCAAGTATAGCACCCACAACATAGTCGCTTGCATCACACATCACCTCAAACAGTTACGACCAATCAGGTGCGACGACAATGGGTGCCTACACTAGCTGCTGCTTAATTGTAACATATGCTCCCAAACATGCATCATCGAACAAAACCTTTTTATTTTGCTCCAGCAAGGAGCAAAGAGGTTTTGCTATTTTGGAGAAATCTCAGATAAAACGTCTATAAAATCCGACATGGCTGAGAAAACACATTATTCCCTTTACATCGGTGGGTGGTGGTAGCTTTTCAATAATCTCTACCTTTGCTTTATCAACCTCAATGCCCTGACAAGATATACGATGACTAAGGATAATGCCTTCAGTTGCCATGAAGTGACATTTTTCCCAGTTTAGTACCAAGTTGGTGTCCTCGCATCGCTTCAACACTTTTGCTAAATTGTTAGTACATTTATCAAAATTGTGCCCATAAATAGAGAAATCATCTATAAATACCTCTAACGAATCCTTAATCATATTAGAGAAGATGGCCATTATGTACCTTTGGAAAGTGGTTGGGGGCATTGTACAAACCAAATGGCATCTAACGGAAAGCAAAGGTTCCAAACGGGCAAGTAAAAGTTGTCTTTGCTTGATCTTCCAATGTGATTGCTATTTGGTTGTAACCAGAGTATCCATCAAGGAAATAGTAAGAGGCCTTACTAGTGAGTCTATCCAGCATTTGATCAATGAATGGAAGTGATAAGTGATCCTTCTTTGTGACAGCATTCAAATGACGGTATCCATGCACACTCGCCAACCTGTAGCAATGCGAGTAGAGATTAGCTCATTCTTATCATTGCTTACTACCATGATGCCGCTCTTCTTAGGCACACATTGGATCAGGTTCACCTATATACTGTCTGAAATTAGGAAGATTATGTTTGTGTCCATTCATTTGATGATCTCTTTCTTCACTACTTCCTTCATTTTCTCATTTAATCTTCGTTGTTGTTCAATTGATTGTTTTCCTTCATCTTCCAGCCTAATTTTATGCATGCAAAAAGAGGGACTAATGCCTCTAAAGTCCGCTATGCATCAGGCGATGACTCTTTTGTGCTGCTTCAATATTTCGATTAACTTTTCTTCTTGGCTTACGTCGAAACTTGCACTGATAATCACTGGCAATGTATCACTGTCACCAAGGAAAACATATTTTAGATGTGTTGATAATGGTTTCAACTCTAGAGTCGAAGCTTCTTCAATCGATGACTTGAAAATAGGGACTGTCCTATTCATTAAATCTAAAGATTCCATTTGCCAACTATGTCTGTGTTCACAAATATTAGCCTCAACCTTGCAGTCCTATTCTGGTAGGAAATTATCTCCAAATGTCACTTCATTTTCTTCTATCACTGTTGAACTACATTCATGAAATTCTTCCGTAATTAACTCGTCTAGAACATCAATGTGGTAACATTGTTCCTTACTACTGGATGGAGATGTTTCGAAAACACTAAAGGTAACATGATCATCGTTATGACACATGATTAACTTGCCCTTGAAAACATTTATGAGTGCATCCCGTTGTAAGGAATGGGCATCCCAAAATAATGGGCACCTCTTTATCAACTTCACAATCAATTATAATGAAATCTGCTGGGAACACAAACTTATCGACATCTCTTTATCAGCTTCACAATCAAGTATGATGAAATCTACTGGGAACACAAACTTGTCGACATGGACGAGAACATCTTTAATCTGTCCTTCAGGTTGTGCCAAAGATCTGTTCGCAAGTTATAATGTCATCACAGTGGTCTTCATATGACCAATTACTAATTTCTTGAAAGTTGACAATGGCATAAGGTTAATGCTAGCTCCTAGGTCACATAGATCTTTCCGTAAGTAATGGGTTCCAATAGAGCGTGGAATTGTGAAACTACTAGGATCTTTCATTTTGGGTGGCAGTTTATTTGTTAGTACAGCACTACACCCTTCTGTGAGCGCAATCATCTTAATATCGAATAGCTTCGTCTTCTTTAACAATAGCTCCTTCATAAATTTCCCATAATTAGGAATCTTTTTGAGAGCATCAACTAGAGCTATATTAATATGTAGTTGTTTCAAGGTAGATACAAACTTTTTATATTCTCTGTCATGATCTTTCTCCTTGAATCGCTGTGAAAATGGCAAAGGTATATTAACAGTGGATTGTTGTAATCCTCTTGGTTGTGTCGACATTGGCAGTTGCATTGACAACTTCAAAGGTCGAATGGTAGGCATAGGTGTGATTACTGTTGGTTCTTCCTCACTTATTTCAACTTCTTCTTCTTCAGATGCAACTTCTCCTTGTTGCTTTGGTTTGTTTACGTCGACAGGTGCTTGGTTGGAGCTGCTACCTTGTTCGATAGTTTACTTTCCACTCCGTAACGTAATAGCCTTGCAATGCTCCTTTCCTTTTTGATTTAGATTTTCAGTGTCACTGGGTAAAGCACCTGGTGGTCGTGTGCTCATATTAGAAGCCAACTGTCCTAGTTGTGCTTCCAACACTCGGATGGAAGAAGAATTTCCTTGTACGATAGCTTCTGTTCTTGTAATATGCGCACGCATCAAAGCTTCAAGAGCAGCTAATAGGTCTAATTTTGGTTCAGAATACTGTTGTTGTTATTGTTGTTGCTGCTGATGCTGTACTTGCATATTTGGCATTGCAGTCTGCTGTGGCTACATTCGAACATGTGGTTGCATCTGATTATAAGACTGGATCTGGGTATGTGACTGCATTTGATCAGACTGCATATGCACTTGAGGATTGTGATTATAATTTTGATGCTGCTGATTGTAACTCCCTTGTTTAAAGTTACCTTGAGTTGAGGAATTTCCATATATGTATGTGGACGCATTCTGATTCCCCCAAGTTTGTTGAGTCTTATTTTAACTATTATACGAGTTACCATATGAATTCCCTCAGATATTATTGAAATAGAATGCATTCTTAACATGTTGTGGACAGTCCTCATAGCTATGGTTGTTACCGTAAATTTCACAAGAAAATGTATCGACATCCATTTGCTGAGCTACTTGAATTGGGGCAACATCACTCGTCCCCTTCATGTTCTTGATCATGTTCGCCAGTGAGGATATTTGTGCACTTAGGGCTGATATAGCATCTAACTCAATAACTCCAAGATTTGTTTTCACCTGAGAAGAACGAGAAATCGGGTACTGATAATCATTTTGCAAAATTCTTTCTAAGATTCTTATGGCTTCATTGTAAGTGCAATCTAACAAAGGACCATTAGTACATGCATCGACAAGATTTCTTATCTGTACATTTAATCCATTGTAGAATATCACAATTTGCGTCTCTTGTTGGATTCCATGCATGGGATAACGTCTAAGCAAAGTTTCGTAAGGCTCTCATGTAGTGTGCAAGTTCTCATCATCTAATTGATGGTATGCCATGATATCATTCCGCAGTCTAGCCTTCATTATGAATGGATTGAATTGCAGAACAAACTGAGTTGCTAGTGCATTCCATGAAGTAATAGATCCAACCGGTAAACCAAGAAATCATGTACGTGCCCTTCCTTGCAAAGAATAAAGGAACAACTGCATGTTCAAGGCGTCATCAGGAACACCATGTTAACTGAAAGAAGCACATATTAACAGAAAGGATTTGAGATGCTCCCTCGCATCTTCATGAGGCAACCCAGCATATTACCCATTTGAGTTTAACATCTAAAACATAATCGGTTTTAATTCGGAATTCCCAACTTGTATTGCTGGTCTAACAACCCCTGGTTGTAGATCATCAAGCACAGGAACAACAAAGTCTCTAATTGCCCTGTTTTGAATTTGCTCTTCTTGTGGCAGTGGTATATTGTTGACTCATTATAGCTTCAATGGTGGAACATCATTATTATTTCCAACCATATTTCTTTGCTCTTGTCTCTTTTTTCGAATAGTTATTTCAATTCTTGGATCAAAACTGACAATGTTGTTAGGATTTCTCCTTGGGGACATAAAACACCTAAAAAGAATTAAAAAGAAAAAAATAGATTAGTAACAAATAGAATTTAGAAAAGAAAGAATAATTGCAACTACAAAAATAAACACCCTCCCCAGTAACGGCGCCAAAACTTGATCGGCCTGTAAACATCACATCAATTATGTGCAAGCAGACACTGTCGATGCAAGTATAGTATACAGATGTGAGTCTGTTGGATATCGATCCCATGAGGATGGTGTTCTTGTTGCTTAAACTTTTCAAAGCAGCCTACATAGGCTATACCCGACGATCAAGCTAAATACGACAGATGGTATGGAGGTGCCTGTCTGTATAAAGCTTCATAAGACATCTCCTTTATAGTTGAATGGAAGGTGGTGTTATACCACTATTTGGCTTGTGGCAACCAACAACTTCATTCTTTTGGTCGTTCCCCAATCAGCATTGCAAGTAATTTTCGAGGCACTTGTTTAAGGCTTTCATTTGTCCATCCGTTAGCGGATGGTAAGCAGTTGAATGGTGAAGTTTTGTCCCAAGCTTCGTGAAAAGTTCCTGCTAAAAAATACTAACAAAGATCTTGTCCCTGTCGAAAGTTATGGTGTCAAGTAAGCCATGGAGTTTGAAAATTTTATCTAAATAATCTTGAGCAACTGTTAAAGCCGTGTAGGGATAGGCCAAAGCCATGAAGTGCCTATATATCGTCAAACGGTCTACTATGAACTATATGGTGTCCTTCCCCTTTGAGATCGACAACTCGTCTATAAAGTCCATGCTTATATCTGCCCATGCTGCAGCAGGTACCTGTAGTGGCTGCAAGAGTCTTGGTGAAGCTGATGAATCATATTTGTTCCTTTAAAAAACATCACATTCCCTCACCCACCTTTTTATGTCTTTGGACATCCCTTTCCAATAGACCCAACCTACCATGCGATGGCATGTGGCTGCAGTGCCCTAGTGGTCACCTAAGGCACTGTTATGAAAGAAAGTAAAAAGCTCCTTTTGCATTCCCATATTAGATCCCACTACCAACTTCCTTTTTTTCTTGAGACACAAACCATCCCACAAGTATTTTGGATAGTGGTAGGATTTTGTGTCAATTTGGCACACAACTTACTTAGCTTTGGGTCTTGTTTCAATGAATTCTACACATGGGGCTTGGAATGATGAAAATAAATAGACTTTTTCATACGCTTTTTTACCTAATTTAATGCAAATTCTGAGTAATTAATGTCGAAAAATATAATTTATTTATAAAATAATTAATTTGTGCTAAAATTTCCAAAATATTGATTTTTAATTATTTTTATAAATATTAAGCATGAATTTGATGATTTTTTGATAGATTTGCACAGTTGGAGAAAATCGACCCGCAGACACTACTTACAGCTTAAACCATTGATGGAATTTTTATATCGAGTTAATGAAGAGCTAAGAAGAATATTTTTCAAGTCAAGGGTCAGTCCAATATGAAGCTAAATTATCCTTCATAATTATATTTTTAATTCAAATTAATTTGGATTAAAAATAAATTACGAAGGCTGAACTGAAGTGCCTCAATGTGCATGCAACTGAGGGTCTAACCACCTCTAATTGGGCTAGCCATGTGCTGTCTAAGTGCTGACCATATTCAGCTGATTATGTTGACCATTTCAACCTTGCAAAATAGTCCTTGAAGTGTCCCAAAATTCCTTTCAAATCCCTCCACTTTTCATGGTTTTAAATTTCCACTACTAGCTCATTTTAAGCGAAGTTTGAACTAGTCAAACTTGCTTAAGCATGGCCGGCCAACCAATGTGTGTGGCTGATATTTATTTCCTAAATATAGCCACCACATCTTACCCCAAATCCACTTGTAAATAACACCCACACTCACCTCATTTTCCACACCGAAAGCAATCCATTCTCTCTTCTTTCTCTCTAGAGTTCTCTCTAATTTTTCCATTCCATTTTCCCTCATTCCCTTGTCGATTTCCCCTCTTGGAAAAGAAAGGTTCTTCAGCCTTCCATAGTATTTTTTTGAGTGTTCATCAAAGACCTCAATCTGGTAAGAATTGAGCAAGAATGACGAAGAATGCGGAAGCAGTTCTTGAGAAATCGTCGAATTTAATCCTATTCTTTCTCTTATATTTTTAGATTCTTCTTTGTTATCATGATGAATGCTATTAATTCTTTAATTAAAATGACTTAAATTTCTTAAAATGTTGGGTTGATTTTTTTGATTGCTTGATTAATTATTTATCATGTTTATGTTGTTATAGGCCTTGAATATTTTGTTAAATTAAATATTATCATGCCTAAGTTATTATTGCATTACCCTTTTGATATAACTATTAAATTAATCATTTAAGCGTGTTGAAATTATGATTAATGGACACACTATTTAATTTGTGCATGCTTAATCCTCTAAGGAAGCTGAGGGTTAAAATTGTGATTGTATTGGAGAATACTAGTGATGGTATTACAAATGACATATATTTTCTCCCTAAATTTGGGTATTAATTGTCTCTTTTGTATCTTATTTTGCATACATCATAAGCATTTCATACTTAGTTTTTATACTTTCCAACTCATTGCTAGTTGGTTTAAATTTTTGTTATTTTTACCTCTTTTTGTACTAATGTCGCCACAATTAGACGATATATTGCGCCTTAGAATTGTCAGCGCAAGAATCAGCCTAGGAGTGCAATTATGGAAGAAGAATGCAGCCACAAGTATAGCTTGGAATTGCGACTAGCAATGTCGACGCAATGAATTTGAACCTCAAATAAGTAGATTCAAGCTGAATTCACATCTAGAAGCACCAACATAGGAATATCACAGTTGTCACCACAATTACGATTTCAAATTACGCATTACAATGCAGCAACAATCTGCAGATTTATGAAGAACACACCTGATCTGCGTGAGTGGACAGCTAGAATTTAACTAACTTTGACAACTGTCATTAGATCTGGATATGAGAAGAGATGAGATCTACCATTCTTGAAGCTAGAAAGCATTCAGAGTTGTGGCCACAGGTTGGTCTAAAAATGCGACAACTTGTCGGCGTAATTTATTAATTGCACCGACATTCTGCAGTACTCTAGTAAACAAATCAGATATGCACAGCTGTCAATAACAAACTTTTATAGCTGTACAAAGTTGTTGGATCTGAGAATAGAGAAAATCTGCAATTTCTTGAGCTTATAAATAAAGGAAAGAATAAGGAGATAAATCAAGGAGTGTAGAATTTAAATCTAAAAATCTTTCAAATCTTCAGGCAAGCTACAATGGAAGCTTGACGTCGAAGGAGGGTGAGCTGATGGAGCAAGTATGCAACAACTTCTGACGAGGAGTGCTTGGTGCTGGGCAAGAGGAACAATTAGGGAGTAGGCCTAGTAGTCTAGAGATAGTAAGCTTCGTTGTACTCTTTAATTCTTCTTAAGCGATGAAGGATTTTGATGATATTAAATGAATACGAGAGAGTCTTTTAATATTAGATCATTTTGATTCTTACTTTACATTGCTTATCTGTTTATTCTTGGATTAAACCGCTCTAAAAACAAAAGTGAAATTGCAGTACACCGACATTGAGAGTTGCAGTGATAGGTTAGATTTACAAGTAGTTAGGCGAGACTTGCTCGGGACTGGGACAGGCTGCAGTTATTTGTTCTTGGATGCACATCATTTCTCGCACTGAGAGGTGGAGTAGTGTATTTGAGTAAGGATTAACTAGGAAGCTATTGTGGGTAAGAACTCAAAGGGACTTCATTGCAGCGACATTCCATCTATATTTTACCTTGTCGGCGCATCTAGTGTTGTTACTTAGCGATGTCAGTGATCCACTCCAATTCTTCACACTTGATTACACTTTTACTTTTATGCATTTAAATTCTCAACACATCAACAAAACTTTGATTTGCTTTCAATTGCTTTGAAAATTAACTTTTATAATTGCGTTGACATTCCTGATTATTTTAGTGTGCAGAATTAACGTATTGCACTGAGATTAGTACTCACATTACATTTAATTTCAGTATTGATTGCTCTAACATTTAGACATCAAGAACCCATTCCTCGTGGGATCAATATCCGATAGATTTATCTACCAACTATACTTTCATCGACGTGTGTACGGTTGCACAATCATGTGTCATAAAAACACCAATCAAGTTTTAGCGTCCTTGCTAGGGAATGGCGTTTGTTTGATGTTTATTTTTATCGTTGCATTTATTCTTTATTATCTAAATTTTATTTGTCACTAACTTGTTTCCTTTTTGTTGTTTACTTTTACATTTTTTTCTTTTAGTGAGATATGGCTAGGAATGAGGTATATAGAACCTCAAGATGTTGGATGAGTGATGATATAGAAATGGAGCTCGATGCCATAAACGCCGAGGTATCTTCTTTGACTAAAATGAGTAAATCAATGCAGAATGCTACAACAATTTAAAAATGGAAATTTGCTGCAACAAGTTACGATTATCGTGGAAGCAACCACGAGTTTGAAGATTCCCCATCAAATCCAACAAATGTGTACCACATGGGGAATTTCTATCAAAATGAAAATCCATATTCCAACACCTACACGCCAGAGCGGGAGCAACATCCAAATTTTTGTTGGAATAATCAAGACCGTGGAAGTATAGATAATGATGTTAGATTCGAGTTGACATTGCCCAATTATGATCAACCTTTATCAAGACAAAATATCCAGCAAGACAAAGCATAAGAGTTTTCATCAATTGAAAATTTACTGAAACAATATATTGCCAAGAATGACGTTGTGCTTCAGAATAAAGCTGAATCCATACGAGCTCTAGAATATCAATTTGGCCAGATTGTGGGTGCAATGAATTTGCGGCCACAAGAAACTTTGTTGGTTGATATTGAGAATTCGATATCACATGGGCAAGAGCATTGTGAGGAAATCATTCCCATAAGTGAAACTCAACTAAATAAAGTTATTAGAGATGCTACAGAAAAAGAAGATAATCCAAATCTCAACAATGGAGAGATGTCAGCGCAATCTGAAAAGCAAACTACAGCTGAAGAGGTTAAACAGAATATTGCATTGATAATATCAAATCACTTTGTCACCATAATTACTACA
Source organism: Kokia cookei (assembly GCA_039519145.1). Classification (NCBI taxonomy): domain Eukaryota; kingdom Viridiplantae; phylum Streptophyta; class Magnoliopsida; order Malvales; family Malvaceae; genus Kokia; species Kokia cookei. The sequence continues at coordinate 22,027,242 of CM076908.1, forward strand.
GCAAAACAGCCTCAAAAACTTGAAAACACATTGCCAAAGAAGAGAAGATTGGGAGATGTCGAAGCAATCACACTTACTGAAGGGTTTACTGTCATGACAATTAAATTGCTCCAAGAATTTAAGGATCCCAAGAGCTTTTCAATACCCTATTCCATTGGTGATCGGTATATTCGAAAGGCATTATGTGATTTCAAAAAGAGCATAATTTTAATGCCTATATCCGTAATTAAAATGTTACGGAATTGGAAAAAATGCAACGAAGAGTAGAAATTTTTGGGACGGTGTGATGAATAAAAGAGTACGAAGCACTTGAGGAATAAGTAAACACCATAGTCGACACATTAGGATTCCCTTGTTAACACATTTTACATTTCCTTTTACCTTTTCACTTTTACTTATTACCTTTTCAATTTTATGCAGGAATTAAAAAAATCATCTTTTTGTCGATGCATCACAAGCACAACTTGTCGGAGCAATATATAATGACTCAGCAAAGCTTTTTCAATAAGAGTCACGCCGATTGATTTTCTTTTATCCCCATCCGTTGGATCAAGCAAAAAGGTTATAAACCCTTTTCTGCTGACTTCATGCTTCCTACTCACAATCGCCATTTATATTACATTCATCCTCTCAGTATTCTTAAAGTCTTTCTGTATTTGCCTTTTTGCCTTCTACACATAGCACTACGATGACATTAGATCATATGTGCCTCTTGCATTAAATCTTCAAAAGTTACCACATAGATGCCGGTGCAATTCTCCACAATCAGATTGCTGAAGCTGCTTCTAAGCAGACAGAGATGGTGAGGAGGTGCTACAGAATAAGAGCACCCTCAACAACATCTCAGTAGAGATAATGACGAGAGGGCAAGAGACACCAATAGTGAAAGAAGCACCCAAGAAGAAGGAGAAGGGAAAGAAGAAGGACAAATAGGATAATGCGCCCACAGACCCTCAGTTGAGGAAGAGGTTGGTTGCAATGGAACTATACATTGATCACATCGACATGCGCCAGATTCGTATTGTAAGCGCATTGGAAGACATGGATTAAAAACAAAATCTATTTTATGCGTACACAAGAGTATGAAACAAATCTATTGTCGACGCATTGATCTATCTGAGCCCAAATCCCCTACCAGAGTTCCCTTTCTTCCCACCTATTATTAAAGGAGCTACCTCATTCTCCGACCAGCCTACTCTTGATGGTAGGTCGCAACATGTTCCCTCTCCAACAAGAATCAGTAATTCAGATGACGAGGAGCACGAGGGGCATTCTAATGCTATGGAGGATTGCTACAAAACTATAGCCAGCTTGTTTGAAGAAGAGTTCTCGAACAACCTTGGGACTAGTATGGCAGAGCGGGCAGCTATGGTTGAAGAGGTGCATAATCCAATTATATTCATGGGTGTGGATGCAGAGGAAGGTACTGACAAAGACACCACTGAGTAGGAACAGCTTGAAGAAGGAGAAGCAGAATAAGAAAAAGGCCAAGAGAAGGAGAAAGAATTTGAGAAGAAGGACCTTGTAAAGAAGTAGGAGGAAAAGCAAGACAATACCGCGATAGATATCACTAAGGATATTGTCGAAGCACCCGTAAATGTGAGGGCATTCAATGCAAACGTGGCTCCACTTGAAACGAGCCAGGCTAAGGCAATTACTAGCAGTGCTGAAGATTGTATTCATTAGGGCATAGTGCCTTATACAGCACCACTTGCAGAAGTTCACCCATCAGATGTAACTGTCGATGAGGCCGCCATCCAACCAACTAAAGAGGAGCAATCCACTGATCCGATTGGTAGAAAGGAATGAAGGAGGAAGTGCACCAAAGACAAGAAGCAATGCAAGGAGGAACGAAAGCGTAAGAAGAAAAAGACCAATGCAGCCACATCTTTGGTTGCAGTGCACTGAGTTAGTTTTTTTTTTTTAGCACTTTGTTTAGTTTTCATGCATATCATGTAGTTGTAGTATAATTGTCCATGCATTATTAATTTCATTGCATTTTTATTTGTTATTGCATCTACATTGTCATTGCATTTCCAGATAAATATTTATTAATGTTTGTGCATTGGGGACAATGCACACTTTAAGTTTGGGGGGAATTTGTATGAAATGGAAATGCAATTGCACCCACATTTTTTAATTTTACTTGTTTCTTATGTTAATGAAAATATAAAGAAATTTAACAAAAATGTGCCCACAATTTTTATTTTTGTGCGTAAATCTTGATTTGCTTGGAATGATGATGTGTAAATTGGATGAATGTGAATGAATATTGAGTCCTTCTATTTTTGGATGAATGATGGGATTACATTAGTAATGAATGGGTAGTATCAATCTTTGAATCTTGAATTAACTTTCCAATTGCAGTGACATTGTATTAATAAAAGGCACTCCAATGTGAGTGCATTATGACTTTTCAAGGGAGAACACTCCGCTGTAGTTTTAGAAAAATCATCTAGCTAAGGGTTGTCACTGTAAGAGTGTGTGTTAGCACAATTACATACCTCCTGGGGGTTTGTTGCACCCCATCGTTACTACCCAAGAACAAAGGTAGAGTAATGCAATGACATCTCTTAATCACTTAAAAAAATGAGAAAAAAAGGTAGAGTAATTCAATGCATGATACTAACATTTATGAAGTTGCAGTTTTTAATTATTCATGCCTATGAATTGTCAGATATTATTCTATCAAGTGAATACAATTTGTACATTAGAATTTCAGAAAATTTAAGTTGTGAGAATATTGATTGCGGTGACATTTTTGCTTGTGACTTTGTTAATTTTTGTTTACTCGAGGACAAGTAAAAACTCAAGTTTAGGGCTGTGATGGTATTACAAATGAAATATATTTTCTCCCTAAATTTGGGTATTAATTATTTCTTTTGTTTCTTATTTTGCATGCATCATAAGCATTTCATACTTAGTTTTTATATTTTCCAACTTATTACTAGTTGGTTTAAATTCTTGTTATTTTTACCTCTTTTTGTACTAATGTCGCCGCAATCAGTGGATATACTACGCCTTAGAATTGTTAGCGCAAGAATCAACCCAGGATTACAATTATGGAAGAAGAATGCAACCATAAGTATAACTTGGAATTGCGACCAGCAATGTCTTCGTAATGAATTTGAACCTCAAATAAGTAGACTCAAGTTGAATTCACATCTGGAAGCACCAAAGCAGGAATATCACAGTTGTCGTCGCAATTACGATTTCAGATTACGTATTACAGTGCAGCGACAATCTACAGATTTATGAAGAACACACCAGATCTGCATGAGTGCACAGCTAGAATTTAACTAACTTTGACAGTTGTCATTAGATCTGGATCTGAAAAGAGATGAGGTTTACCATTCTTGAAGCTAGAAAGCATTCAGAGTTGCGGCCATAGGTTGATCCAGAAATACGACAAATTGTCGGTGCAATTTGCTAATTACACCGACATTCTTCAATAGTCTAGGAAACAAATCAGATCTGCACAGCTGTTAATAACAAACTTTTATAGCTGTACAAAGTTGTTGGATCTGAGAATGAAGAAAATCTGAAATTTCTTAAGCTTATAAATAGAGGAAAGAAGAAAGAGATAAATCATCAAGGAGTGAAGAATTTAAATCCAAAAATCTTTCAAATCTTCAAGCAAGCTACCATGGAAGCTTACGTCGGAGGAGGGTGAGCTGGTGCAGCAAGTATGCAGCAACTTCTGACGAGGAGTGCTTGGTGCTGGGAAGAGGAACAATTAAGGAGTAGGCCTAGTAGTCTAGAGATAGTAAGCTTCGTTGCACTCTTTAATTCTTCTTAAAAGATGATGGATTTTGATGATGTTAAATGAATACGAGAGTGTCTTTTAATATTGCATCATTTTGATTCTTACTTTACACTGCTTATCCGTTTATTCTTTGATTTAACCGCTCTAAACACAAAAGTGAAATTACAATACACCGACATCGAGAGATATGGTAACAGGTTAGATTAACAAGTGGGTTAGGCGAGAGCTACTCAAGACTAGGATAGACTCCAGTTACTAGTTCTTGGGTACACATCATTGCTTTCACCGAGAGGTGGAGTAGTGTATTTGAGACGGGATTAAGTAGGGAGCTATTGCGGGAAAGAACTCAAAAGGACTTTATTCAATGTTGCTACTTAGCGAAGTCAGTGATCCACTCCAATTCTTCACACTTGATCACACCTTTACTTTTATGCATTTAAATTCTCAACACTTCAACAAAACTTTGATTTACTTTCAATTGCACTGACAATTAACTTTTATAATTGCGTTGACATTCCTAATTATTTTAGTGTGCTGAATTAACGTATTGCACTGACATTAGTACTCACATTATATTTAATTTCAATATTGATTGCTTCGACATTTAGACATCAAGAACCCATTCCTTGTGGTATCGATATTCGATAGATTTATCTATTAACTATACTTGCATCGATGTCTGTACGCTTGCACAATCTTGTGTCATAAAAACACCAATCAACTAACCTTGTATAACTTGTGGGAATTTTGTGATCAAACTATTTAAATACATGTGTATGTTGTTACCTTACTTAATCCTTTACATGCTTATGAATATTAGTTTAGTTGGTTGTATTGGCATAAGTGTTTGATCAAGAGATAAATTGATTTCATAATGTATGTATGTGCTATAACACATTTACTTATTAAAGATTAGTTAAGTCGTACTGGCATAGGTCTATGTTCAAGAGATAAATTGATTTTTATAAGTGATGTTGTTCATAAGTTAGCAAGATATTGGGTTGCTGTGAATATCCATTTGTAACAAGAATGAACATGAATTATATTTAGTTAAGTGATTAAAGTAATTAACCTGACACATTTATGTCATATTTATTAAAACACTTAGAAATCGTGCATAGGAATTTAATTTAGTTTTAATTTAACTTAGTTTAATTTAGTTTAAAATACTTTAGATTAATATTCCTCACAAATATTATCTTGTTTTTAACCAATTTGTTGATTAAATATTTCACAAATACTTTTCATAACACAATCCTTGTGGGTATGATACTCGACATTACTTGTCACTTTATTACTTGAATAAGATTGTGTACACTTGCACATTTTTATCATTTCTGTGCCACAACTACAAAACAATGGAACTTCCCACCATTTTAAACAGCTGCTTTGAGGAGTCATCAGGTTGTCGAGAAAGAGTGTCTCCTACCATATTCTTACCCCCTTTCCTGTACACAATATAAAAACTATATCCTAGAATTTTGGCTACCCATCTTTTTTGGAAGGGTGTGATGGCTTGTTGGTCGAAAAGAAATCAGAGGTTTTGATGATCGGTTCGGATCTTGAAATGTCGACCAACCAAATACTGGTGCCATTTCTTAACAGCTAACAATGCTGCTAGCATATTTTTTTTATAAATAGATAGTGCCTTATACCTTACCCCTAAGGCCTTGCTGAAATATGCCACTGGGTTACCCTGGTAATGGAGGATAACTGATGGTACTAAAAAGAATATATGTTTTCTTCCTATTTATCGGATAATTTGTTCCTAATTAATTGTCCTTAGTACATATTTTAGCATTTTTTAGTTTAGTACATTGCATTTTCTAACTTAGTGGACCTTGGCCTAGTTTTCCTTAATTTTTCCATATTTTACTACTAATGTCACTGCATGAGAACTTCTAGATTGCGCCCAAAACTGTCGCCGCATGAGCACTTCCAAATTGCACCCAAAACTATTACCGCAGGAACATTTCCGGAATTCACCCAAGACTATCACTGCATAAATATTCTTCAAATTGTATTCAGAACTATTGCTGCATAAGTATTCTTCAATTGCACCCAGGAATGTCGCTGCATGAACATGTCCAGAATTGTCGTTGCAAGAACGTGTCCAGAATTGCACCCAGAATTCTTGCCGTATCTGACAGCTGTCTGATAATAATAGAAATTTGTATTCTATCCAATCTGGTATAACCAACTTGTACAGCTTAATTTTGTATAAGAGACACCTATACAATTTTGGGCTAAATTTAAGCACAAAAAAAGCATGAAGGGGGTCTCTCTCTCTTCCTCTGGTCTCTCATTTTTGCAATATTATCTTCTTCAACCTAGCTTTTGACCTTTTCGGCTATGGAGGCTTGAGACACCTCGGGTGAATCAACGTGAAGGCGGTGCAGACCAGCTCCTAACGAGGAGTTCCTAAGTGTGACACGAGAGGAGCGTAAGAGAGCAAGTCAAGTAGCCTAGACATAGTATTCTCCATTTGTCCTTTTATATTTCTTTCTTAAATGATGGTAATTCATGTTATTTCAAGATTGTATGGAAGTGCACTTGATATTTATAGTAATTGATATTTTATCCAAGCTTTCCTTTAATCTTTGTGTTTGAATGATTTTAACACGGAAGTGTTATTGTAGTCACAGTCACTGAAAGGTATAGTGACAGTTTAAACTAACAAGAAAGACAACAGAAGTTGCTTGGGGACTGAAAGAAATTGGTCCACTTGTTCTTAAGTGTGTTGCATTGCCAGCATTAGAAGGTCTGGTTAGTGTGCATACTAAACTCAAAGATCTAATAGAACAACCAAGTTTGGTAAGATGTTCATTGCACTTCATTGTGCCGACAAATTACCTATTATTCTTAACCTTGTAAACTACACTTAGTTTTCTATTGACTATTCACATTGTGGATCCCATTTTACTTTTATTACATTCTATCTTTATCTTCACATTATTGCTCTGGTAACCATTCTCACAATTTATTAAATTTTACTTATTTAATGCACCGACAGTTTTAGACAACAGATACCTATCCTCGTGGGATCGATATCCGACAGATTCACTTCTATCTACTATACTTGCATCAAAAGTGTACGCTTGCACATTACTGCGACGTTCATAGCGGGATCAATGACCCCAACTCCAATATCGCTGGTGTCTCTGTCAACACAAAATTCCTTGTTAAAATTGGGTAGCACCAGAATAAGGGTTAAATTGATGTCCACTTTCAATGCTTGGAAAGCTTCATTGGTAAATGTCATCCACTCCCATTCTTTCTTCTTCAAAAGCTTGGTAAGTGGTTTAACAATGGTCCCATACTCCTATATGAATAGCCTATAGTATCTCGACAGTCCCAAAATGATATAAGTTCCTTAATTGATTGTGGTTTAGGTTAGTTGAACACATTATCAACCTTTGATTGATCCATGGCCATGGTGCCACGAGAGATGGCATGGCCTAGGTACTTCATGCTAGTAGCCCCAAACTAACACTTTTCATTCTTAGCAAACAACTAGTGGGATAGCAATTAGTTCAACACCTTTTCCAACTGTAATAGATGTTCAACCAATGAGTTAGAATACACCAGTATGTCATCAAATAAGTTGAGTATCGAATTCCTCAAAAATAGTTTAAAAATTGAATTCATTAGAGCCTGAATGGTGGATGGTGCATTAGTGAGCCTGAAAGGCATTACTAAAATATCGTAATGAGCTTCATGAGTCTGGAACGCTACCTTGTGGATGTCTTTTTCATGCTTACAGATTTGATGATAGCTGGATCAAAGGTCAAGTTCGAAAAAAAATTTCCTAACCATGCTCCTCTAATGGTTCTTCTATTACAGGAATTAGGAAATTGCCTCTGATAGTTAGCAAATTTAACTATAGATAATCCACACATAGATGCCAACGCTCATCCTTTTTCTTAACCATTACAATTGGAGAAACGAACACACTGTTACTGTCTCTGATAATCTCTTCATGTAGCATCTCTTGGACTAATTCTATTCCATTTTCCTAGATAGTCAAGTAACGGTATGGTCTCATTTTAAATATAGTCAATTCATCGTGCAGTAGAATCCGATGATCATTTATGCATGACCGGGGGTAACCTAATTGATGATCATTTTAGGGTATGGTGAGCTATCTCACCAGCCTTGGTCCTATGAAATTGTGCATACTTCTTAAATTTACTAAAATAATAACGTGAGCAATCCCTACCAATGCCGCCAACCTCATTGTATGGATACCTTGGGACCGTTGGATGGCATGGAGGGAAAGTATAGGATCTTGGACCACCCTTTCGATCGGAGACCCCACTAATTGTTCTACATCCTCATGGGGTCTCCTCCCTATCCTCATCTAATTCTAATTCCAATAGTAGTTGATATAGTTAGGACCTAACACTCTTGTGGCCTATAATATATTTGGAACGACACCAAAAGCATAGGCCCTTCTTCCTACTATCGTCAATCTCTATGACTAATAACGTTGTATTAAACTTCTTTGACAATGTCATCACCGTAACCGACTTGTTAGTTGCGTTCGGTACCATGGAACTATTACTAGTATGTATTCCCCAAAGTTTAAAATTATGAGAAACAACAGTCGTATGACTCTAACTTGAGGACTTCACAATGGTGGGACTTCCTATCAAGAACGGTCTCCAGTTGATTGTTGCAATATACCCTCCACTTGATGTGCCACTTGAAACCCTTCTACCAACGTTTTTAGCTTAAAAATTGTAAGTACTGCCCGATTTAAGTTTTCAAGTTGCTAGTAAATATGCTCAAAGCATATGATTCTGGCAGTTGCAATTGATTCAAAAAGCTAACAAAAGTGTCGTGATATTAGTCCATCGTTCCCCATTGTTTCAATAATAACAAGTCGGACATGGGGTGTTGAAAATAACGTGACGTAAAATGCTCTCGCAAGCTCTGTGCATAAGTTCCCCAAACCAACATGTGAAAGACCCCTTACCTTTATGTATAAAATGGTGCCAGTTGAGAGCCTTACCCTCTAAGTGAAATATTACCATTCGGACCTTAGCATTGGAAGGGACCCTCTCGACTTCAAAATATTGTTCAAGTTTAGCCCACCAACCTCTGAAATCGAATCTGTCAAAATTTGGACATTATAAGTTGTGTGACCTATAGGAGTGATCTTTCACATGGGACCCTAGATTGACATCAACCTTGGGTAAAAAGGAAGGAGTTCCCTTCAAAGGTGAGTTAGGAGACGATTCCCTATGCAAAAAACTCGATTGGTAACACACCTAGAATTCCTTTTCCCTTATCACTTGACTGTCCAATAGTAGTGGTAACAGACGACTGTCCATCAGCAACAGAATTTGATGGTCGACCCAGTTATAGATTCAACAAACTCTACATTTTAGATTTGATCTTCCCTCGTAACCCATCTTTTAGTTCCTTCAACTCCAGCTTGAGTTCTTCCTTGAACTCCACCTATTAGGGATTGACCCATTTAAGCAATGAACAAATAAAAATAACAAAAGAAATTGAGAAATTGAACACACAAATTTAACGTGGAAAAACCCCTCCGAAAAGAATAAAAAACCACGAGAAAAGATAATTTTACTATAATGGAAAAAGAACGAAGAGTACAAAAGATGGAGATAAAAACTAAACCCCGAAATACTTGAAAACAAAGAATCCTCAAAATGTAAACACAAAATTCTTCAAAAGTGTTATGATTTTTAATCTTTAATGAGTGTGTTTTCTATAGTTGTAAAAGAGCCTATTTATTGGCTAAATTCCTAGGTCAAATGATAATATAATAATCTAGACTAATCAGAATTTGATTGAAACAAATAAACAGAGTTTAATTAGAAGATTATTTCTTAATTTGACTAAAATATGAGTATACTCAACAAATCTCCACCTTGACTCATATTTCCACAATGTCATCTTTACCAAAGTCCGCCATAGGCCTATCTTGAACTATGTAGGGAATTTACTAAGTTAAATCTGTGCTTAGAAGCTAGAAGACTTCTCACCTTCGACTTGTGCACTACAAAATTAAAACTAACTCGAGTCTCATTTGCATGACCACAGTGCCCTAACTTAGAGGAGTTTAACTTGAATATTATTTCTTAAATTTGACTGAAATATGAGTCATACTCAACACGACCCTTATCTCGTTCAACTCGTCATTCAAGTTTGTACTCCACTGGGAAACGCCCTTTTGGAGCTTTGCCAATGCTTGTTGTAGACCTCTCACGTCCTTTTGAAGCCGAGTAGAAACACCGTCGTTTGACATTGTAGATCATTAGCTCTAATGCCTTGTGAATGCTAAGCGTGGATTAGAGTTTGTCTTGAGAATTACAACAACCTACAACAGGAATATAGTAGGACAAAAGGAGAAGATGGAGAGAAAAATAAAAAAGAAGTAGACCAGAGAAAAGACAAAGACGATAATTGAGAAAGAGAAGAAGTTGTAAATTTTCAATCTACCCTTACAACACCCCTCTCTGCTTATTTAACGAAATCTTGGGGTCGTTACAATCCCAAATAATCAAAACTACTTATGTATTTATTGGAAGTAATATCAAAACCACCAAAACCATGTGTTTTGACTTCCCAAACTCATCGTATTATTCAAAACATAAAAAAAACTAGTAAATGAGCATATGGCATTTTAAGAGTTTCATTTTTTGAAGCTCATGGCAGATATAGGTCATGAAAGGTATTTTTTGAAGGGAATTGTCTCACTGAGAAAATGCAACAAGATTTGTAAGCTATAGAGGCAGTTGTGAAATATTGTCATAATTTATTTCATTTCATTCATATTTATTGAACAAGGAGTGAAGCGTTGCATCTAAGGGTGCATTTGTTTAGCAGTAGAATGGTTTCCGAAAAATGTTTTCGTTATTTTATGGTGTTTGTTTGGTGGAAAATGAATTCCTATAAGAAAACATTATCCAAAACACAAGTAAATCAATGCTTTCATTTATAAAAATGTCTTACCGATTTTATTCTTGTAAGACATTTTCCTTTCTCTTCAAATCGTTATCGCTTCCTATCTGTCTATTAGCCTTCACCTCTCCTCCTCATCTCTGTCTGTTGGCCTCATCTCCTCATCTATACCTCATCATCTCTATCGATCGACCGTCAACCTTACCAACTCTTTATTTCAAAGAAACCTTAAAAATTTAGGGAGTTGAAATTGTTAAATTCCAAACAAAATTATTTGGAAATGGAAAGTGGCAAGGTAGTGAAGAGAGGAGGGTCATTGATAAATAATTTGATGTTATGGTGGTTCCATCAGATGGTATACATTTGTCTGTGTAACACCCTATACCCAGCCCGATTGTCGAGCTTGAATACTAGGATGCCACACGACCGTCTCACATCATGCTTACCTTATTTTAACGTTTTTTTCACATGCAAATTTTTCTTTTTAATTATCTTACTATAGTGTTCATATATGTTCACAAATTCATGCTTATTATGTTCATTATATAATTAGATTAATGTTTAAATCATAAGATCATACTGATAGCATTAGAAATGACACTTAATTTCTCCCCAATTACTGTATAATTTGGTTTTTTTGTATCATATTTAGCGTACATTTTCAACAATTTATACTTAGTATTTGCGTTTTCTAAATCAGTGTTGTATGGTCTTACCTTCTTTCATTTTATCCCTTTTTGTGCTACTAATATCACTGTATTCGGTATCAATTTTGCATCTAAAGTTGTCAATGCAAAGATCCACTTTATAAGATCGGAGTAGGAAAGCATTCAGAGTTGCAACCACAAGTTTGATCTAGAATTGCAACCAAATATGTCACCATATGAATACTTCTACATTTTACCAGGAACTTTACGCCGCTAACATATCCAGAAGCACCAGCACAAGAGAATGTCAAGTTGTCGCAACGAATAAAAATCATAATTTACGTCTAGAGATGTCGCGACAATCTATAACTACCTAATGCACAAACCAGATCTGCGTGAGTGCATAGCTGACAATAACAAACTTGTACAGCTACAAAAGGGAGTTAGATCTGAGAAGGAGGTTGACTATACTTTCCAATGGTTATAAATAAAGGGAAGTGAGAGAAGATCATCATCAAGCGGTAAAGAAATTAACTACACAATTCACTAATTCTTTCTTAATTGAGCTGCCATGGAAGCTTAACACCCAGGACGTGATCTGGCGCGACGAGGAGGCATATACTTCTAACGAGAAGTGCTTAAGTGCGAACAAGAGAAGCAATTACGTAAAGATTCTTGTAGACTAGGAATAGAATGCTTCAATTTCTTCTTTAATTCCTCTTGAATATTGATGAATTTTGTTGACTATTAATTGTGTATGGAAGTACCTATTATTGTTAGATCTATTTTGATTTCTACTCAATTCTTCTTATCTGTTTATATTTGGATTTAATTGTTTTGACCACGGAAGTGCGATTGCAGTCACATTCACAGGAAGGTGCGGTGACAAAGTTAGATTAACAAATAAGACAGCGAAAGTTGCTTGAGGCAAGAAGGAATTCTGGCCACTTGTTCTTGGGTCTTTGTTCAACAGAGAAGTTGATAGCAGTGAGATCTTATTAGAACTTAATTGTGGCAACAATTCATCTATCAATTACCTTGTAGTCACATTTAACATTGCCGACTTGTGAAGTCAGGAATCCCCCCATTTCTTTACACTTGATCTACTTCTTTTAATTTTCTGAATTTATATTTACAAACATCTTCAACAAACAATTCATTTTCTACTAATTTGCTCTGACATTTTATGTTATATTTGCATTGACAAATGTAACTCTTTTATTTGTGCAGTCATAATTAAATTGCGTTGACATTACTCTTAACAATTCTTTTCATTTAAACTATAATTGCTTCGACAAGTTTAAGCAATAAGAACACCATCCTCATGGGATCGATATCCGACAAACTCACATCTGTCTACTATACTTGCATCGACAGTGTCCGCTTGCACATAATTACTGTGACGTTTATAGGCCGATCATGTTTTGGAGCCATTGCTGGGGATGACATTTGTTTGATGTTTATTTTTGTAGTTGCAATTATTCTTTCTTTTTCGACTTCTATTTGTTACTAATCTGTTTTATTTCTTTTATTGATTATTTTTCAATTATTTTTTAGGTGTTTTATGTCCACAAGAGAAATCCTAACAACATTGTTAATTTCGATCAAAAAATTGAAAGAACTATTCGGAGGAAGAGACAAGAGCAAAGAAGTATGGCTGGAAATAATAATGATGTTCCACCATTGCCGCCACAAAACGTTGTTCCTCTAGTGCAGCCACAATGAGTCAACAATATACCACTGCCACTAGAAGAGCAAATTCCAGATAGGACAATTAGAGAATTTATTGTTCTTATGCTCCATGATCTACAACTAGGGGTTGTTAGACCAATAATACAAGCTGAGAATTCGAATTAAAACCGGTGGTGTTCCAAATGCTAAACTCGAATGGGCAATATGCTGGGTTACCTCATGAAGATGCGAGGGAGCATCTCAAATCCTTTCTGTTAACATGTGCTTCTTTCAATCAACATTGTGTTTTTTATGATGCCTAGGAGATGCAGTTGTTCCCTTATTCTTTGTAAGGAAGGGCACGTGCATGGTTTCTTGGTTTACCAGCTGGATCTATTACTTAATGGAATGTGCTAGCAACTCAGTTTGTTTTACGATTCAATCCACCCACAATGAATGCTAGACAATGGAATGATATCACGGAGTACCATCAATTAGATGATGAGAACTTGCACACTACAAGGGAGCATTACAAAACTTTACTTAGACATTGTCCCATGCACGGAATGCAACAAGAGACGCAAATTGAGATCTTCTATAATGGATTAAATGTACAAACAAGAAATCTTATTGATGTATCTGCTAATGGTCCTTTGTTGTATTGCACTTACAATGAAGCTGTGCGAATCTTAGAAAGAATTGTGCAAAATGATTATCACTACCCGATTTTTCGTTCTGCTCAGGTGAAAACAAATCTTGGAGTTATTGAGTTAGATGCTATATTAGCCCTAAGTGGACAAGTATCCTCACTAGCGAACATGATCAAGAGCATGAAGGGGACGAGTGACATTGCCCTTATTTAAGTAGCTCAGCAAATGGATGTCCCGACATTTTCTTGTGAAATTTACGGTGAAAACTATAGCTATGAGGACTATCCATAGCATGCTGAGAATGCATTCTATGTCAATAATATCTGAGGGAATTCATATGGTAACTCGTATAATAGTTTAAATAGGACTCAACAACCTTGAGGGAATCATAATGCGTCCATATACAGATATGGAAATTCCTCAACTCAAGGTAAACTTTAGACGAGGGAGTTACAATTAGCAGCAGTAGAATTATAATCACAATCCTCAAGTGCATGTGCAACCTGATCAGATGCAGTCACATACCCAGATGTAGTCATATAATCAGATACAACCACATGTTTGAATGCAACAATAGTAGACTAGAATGCCAAATATGCAAGGACAGCATCAGCAACAACAACAACAGTATTCTCAACCAATATCAAACCTATTAGCTACTCTTGAAGCTTTGATGAATAGGCATATTACAAGAACAGAAGCTATCGTACAAGGAAATTCTTCTTCCATCTGAGCTTTGGAAGCACAACTAGGACAGTTGGCTTTTAACATGAGAAAATGGCCACCAGGTGCTTTGCTCAATGACACTAAAAATCCAAATAAAAAAGGAAAGGAGCATTGCAAGGCTATTACATTGCGGAGTGGAAAACAAAATGTCGAACAAAGTAGTAGCTCCAACCAAGCACCTGTCGACGCAAACAAACCAAAGCAACAAGGAGAAGTTGCATCTGAAGAAGAAACAGTAGAAGTAAATAAGGAGGAACCAGCAGTAGTCACACCTATGCCTACAATTTGACCTTTGAAGTTGTCGGCACAACTGCCAATGTCGACACAACTAAGCGAATTACAATAACCCACTATTAATATACCTTTTCCATTTCTAGGAGAAAGATCATGACAGAGATTATCAAAAGTTTGTATCTACCTTGAAACAACTACATATTAATATACCACTAGTTGATGCTCTCGTACAGACTCCTAGCTATGAGAAATTTATGAAGGAGCTAGTATAAAAGAAGACGAAGATATCCGATATTGAGACGAATGCCCTCACAAAAGGGTGTAGCACTGAACCAACAAATGCTCCATTGGGACCCATTTCTTAGGCAAAGCTCTATGTGACCTAGGAGCTAGCATTAACCTTATGACATTGTCAACTTTCAGGAAATTAGGAATTGGTCATATGAAGGACAGATCTTTGGCACAACATGAAGGATAGATTAAAGATGTTCTCGTCCATATCGATAAGTTTGTGTTCCCAGCAGATTTCATCATACTTGATTGTGGAGTTGAAAAAGAGGTGCCCATTATTTTGGGACACCCATTCCTTATACAAGACACACACTCATAGGTGTTTCCAAGGGCAAGTTAATCATGCGTCATAACGATGATCATGTTACCTTCAGTGTTTTCGAAGCATCTCCATCCAGTAGTAAGGAACAATGTCACCACATTGATGTTTTGGACGAGTTAAGTATAGAGGAATTTAATTAACGTAGATCAACAGTGACATCTGAACACAATGTCCTACCTAAATCTAACCACAAAGTTGAGGCTAATGTCTATGAGCTTAGACATGGTTGGCAAATGGAATCTTTGGATCTGACTAATTGGACCATCCCTATTTTCAAACCATCTGTTGAAGAAGCTCTAGCTTTGGAGTTAAAGTTATTACCAACGCATCTGAAATATGTTTTCTTGAGTGATAATGACACATTGTCAACAATTGTCAGCACAAGTCTCGAGACGAGCCAAGAAGAAAAGTTAATCGGAATATTAAAGTAGCACAAAAGAGCCATCCCTTGGAGCATAGTGGACATCAGAGGCATTAGTCCCTCTTTTTGCATGCATAAAATTAGGCTAGAAGATGAGGGAAAATAGTCAATTTAACAGCAACGTCGATTAAATGAAAAAATGAAGGAAGTTGTGGAGAAAGAAATCATCAAATAGTTGGACGTGGGCATAATCTATCCAATTTCGGACAGCACGTAGGTGAGCCCGATCCAATGTGTGCCAAAAAAGAGTGATATCACGATGGTAAGCAATGATAAAAATGAACTAATCCCTAGCAATGATAAAAATGAACTAATCCCTTCTCGTATTGCTACAGGTTGGCGAGTGTGCATGAATTACCGTCATTTAAGTGCTGCCATAAAGAAGGATCACTTCCTACTTCCATTCATTGATCAAATGATGGATAGACTCGTTGGTAAGGCCTATTAATATTTCTTTAATGGATACTCTAGTTACAACCAAAGGCATTGTCTTTGGCCATTGTATATCTTGTCAGGGCATTGAAGTTGATAAAGCAAAGGTTGTGATCATTGAAAAGCTACCACCACCCACCAATGTAAAGGGACTAAGGAGCTTTCTCAGCCATGCTGGATTTTATAGATGTTTCATTCGTGATTTCTCCAAAATAGAAAAACCTCTCTGCTCCTTGCTGGAGCAAAATAAAAAGTTTTTGTTCGATGATTCTTGTCTAGGAGCATTTGTTACAATTGAGCAGCAGCTAGTGCAGGCACCTATTGTCATCGCACCTGATTGGTCTTAACCGTTCGAAGTGATGTGTGATGCGAGCGACTATACTATTGGTGTTATACTTGGAGAACACAAAGATAAGGTATTTCACATGATATATTATGCTAGTAAAACATTAACTGAAGCACAGGTAAATTACATAACTATTGAGAAAGAATTGTTAGAAGTAGTTTTTGCATTTGACAAGTTCCTCTCGTTTATTGTTGGCGCAAAAATTACAGTTTATACTAACCATTCTACCTTGAGACCTTTTTTCCAAGAAAAATGACAAACCTAAGTTGATTAGATGGATCCTATTATTACAATAATTTGATATTGAGATAAAAAACAGAAAAGGATCGAAAAATCAGGTAGTAGACCACTTATCTTGTTTGGAATTTGAAAGTGAAGATGGAAACAGATCACAAATTATCAATCATTTCCAGATGAGAAGTTATTCTTTGTCGACGCATCTCCATGGTATGCAGATGTGCTTAATTATTTAGTTTATGGGAAACTACGACTGAAGGTGACTGGTCATCGGAAGGTCAGATTTCTTCGAGACGTTGCGAAGTACCATTGGAATGAGCCATACCTGTTCAAGGTATGCACTGACAATATTATATATCGCTACATTCTTGAGGAAGAAATGCTATCCGTCTTGAAGCATTGCCATGATGCTCCTTATGGATGTCATTTTGGTGGTGTTAGAACTACTGCAAAGGTTCTACAGTCAGGATTTTACTAGCTTACATTGTTGCGAGATGCCCACACTTTTTCTAAACAATGTGACAAATGTCAGTGCACCGGATCAATATCTTGATGTAATGAGATGTTACAATAGCCTATCATGGAGGTTGAACTCTTTGATGTATGGGGTATTGACTTCATGGGACCATTTTCAAATTCATTTGGAAATATGTACATTCTGGTTGCTGTTGACTATGTTTGAAATAGATCGAAGCAATAGCTGTTCCAAAGGACGATGCTTGGACGGTGTTAAAGTTCTTTCACACATACATCCTTACATGATTTGGAACACCTCAAGCTTTAATAAGTGTCCAAGGCACTCATTTTCGTTGTAACCAAGTGGCAACAACTTTAAAACGTTATGGTGTGAAGCATCGCATGACAACCACATATCATTCGCAATCAAATGGACAAACGAAAGTATCCAATTAGTAGATTAAAGGTATTCTTGAGAAGGTATTTAATCCATCTACACGTGATTTGTATTCGCGATTATATGATGCATTGTGGGCACTTTGCACTGCATACAAAACACAGTTGGGGATGTCGCCATATCAGTTGGTGTTTGGTAAATCCTATCACTTGCCCGTTAAACTTGAACATAAGGCTATGTGGGTAATTAAGCAAGTGAACATGGACTATGATGTTGCTAGGCAGAAAATATTGTTACACATTTCAGAATTGGAGGAAATTTGACATAACACTTACGAAAATACTACCATTTACAAGGAAAAACTAAGAGATGGCATGACAACATCATTTTGCGACGACAATTTTCTCCTGGTCAGTTAGTGCTTTTATTTAACTCACATTTAAAATTTCATCCAAGAAAATTACGCTTAAGATGGTCAGGCCCTTTTGAAGTTGTCGAACCATTTCCACATGGTGCGGTGACAATCAAATATTTGAACGATGAGCACCAATTCAAAGTGAATGGCCAACAATTAAAGCACTACCTAAGCCCAGACATCAATGAACAAAATAAGACCATTAACCTAGTCACATTTTCTTAAAAAGTCATTGCAATTTTTTGTTTAATTTTTTCTTCTTTTTTTATTTTCATTCGTTTCTTTAGTTTTCTGCAAGAATAAAAGATCTCCTATTTTTCGATGCACACAAAAGCACAACTTTTCGATGCATCCAATTGTTGACTCATAAAAGCGTTTCGATAAAGAATCACGCCTATTGATTCACCCTAATCCCTAACCGTTGGATCAATCCAAAAAAGTACGATCCGTGTCCTAGCATTTATTGACTGCAGGCATAATGTACTCTCACGACAATAGCAATCATCACGCCTCTTCACCTCTATCTTCCATAAAAATACCTTATTTGTGTCAACTGTGTCTTCACACTCACATCTGCCATTGTTGATGTAATATTCCTTTTCTTCAACCATTAGTTTTTTCTACAAAATATTCTCACTTCCCCTATCTCAGTTAGTTATGGCAAGAACTCAAGATACTAAAACCCCGTTCAAACCAGTTGCTGAATCATCGGTAGGAGTGGTCTGAAACGCCAACTAGCCACCACCCAATGAGCCTATCCTGTTCTTAACAAAAGCGACAAAGGACCAATTCCATGAGGTAATGCTAAAAAGAAACTGCCATCCCGAGCAGGGATTTTAGTTGTCCCTACTACTAACATTCGGGAAACAAGTGGCTAGAATGGTTTCGCGTTTGGGCTGGGAGAAATTTTGTGAACATCTAGAAGGGTACTCCCTATCCATGGTAAGAGAGTTTTATGCTAATTTAGTTAATCCAGAGCAGGAGTTCATCTTCTTCCATAAAGGTCTGGTACCATGAAGCGCTGACCACATCAATGCACTCTTTCACTTAATTGAGGGAGAAGATGAGCATGTTGAGTTTTTGGAGAACTTGACAAATGAAGGTGCTAATCTATTGTTGCATGAACTATGCGTCGACGACACTATTTAGACTGGTAACAATCCAAACAATTATACGATGCACCGTTGTTACCTTATCGTCCAGAGTAATATGTGGTTTCACTTCATCAACTACCGTCTCCTACCATCCACTCACAACACTATCGTAAACTAGATAGAATATGCTTGCTACATTCCATAATCAAGGGCTGACGAATTGATGTCGGGGCAATCCTTTACTAGGAAATTATTGAATCTACCACCAAACAAACAGGTATCTCGCCTTTCCCTTCACTGATCATGCTGTTGTGCGTTGTGCCTCAAGAATGAGAAGAGTTTTTAAAGAACAAAGGCTTGATAAATGATGTTTCGGTGGAAAGAATGACGAGGGGGCAAGAAACCCCTATTGTGAAGGAAGTACCACTGAAGAAGGAGAAAGGAAAAGGGAAGAAGAAGGACAAACAAACCCATGCACCCATAGATCCTTAGATTTCGAGGAAGCTTACTAAGATTAAACAAATTGTTGATTGGATGTGCATTTGACAAATCAAACTTATCGGTGAAATGGACGAGATGAAGTATAGACAGAACCTATTCTATGCTTATACAAGGGCATGTAATACTGCCATTGTCAGCGCATTAAGCAGTTTGAGCATGAATCCCATGCCAAAATTTCCTATCTTCCCCCTATTATCAGGGAGGCCACTCCATCAACAAAGATGACTACTTCAAAAGGGAAAACTTAGTCTATTCACTCCACCCACATGGTCAACACTTCTGACGATGAAGACCAAGAAGTGCATTCTAGGGACGTGGAGGACTGTTTTCGAAACATCGCCAGCCTCTTTGAGGATGAATCTTTTAACAGTTTGGGGGCTAATATGGTGGAAAGAGAATCTACTGTGGACGAGGAGCACACAACAATTACCTCTGTGGGTATTGAAGAAGAATAGAAAAGAGAAGAGGAGGAAAAAAAAAAGAAGAAAAAGTTGTTCCGATAAATTTATCAGAGTAATTTGTCAACGCACCTGCCAATGTAGGTGCATCTATTGAAAACCTAGCACCATTGGAGTGAACCAAGCCGAGGCCGTCACATCCAGCAATGAGGATTCTAATCCTATGGCTATTGTTCCATATGTGGTACCATTTGCTGGATTCATCCATCGGATGTGACTGTCGGTGAAGCCAACATCCAATCGCACCGGTTGACCCCAAAGAGAAAAGTAAAAATACAAGGAAAAGAAGAAGCACAAAAAAGAGCACCCTAAAAAGAAAAAGAAGTCCAAAATAGCCACATCCTCGGTTGCAACACACTAAGTTAGTTTTACATTTCAGTATTTAGTTTAGTTACATGTTTTTCATCTAGTTTCATTACATTTTAATTGTCTCTGCATTTTACTTATTATCACATTTGCATTATAGTTGCATTTCCATTAATATTTGTATAGTATTGTCAGTGCATTGGGGACAATGCTGACACTAAGTTTGAGGGGAAGTATGGAAAGAAAATGCAATTGTACCCACAAGTTTGAGAATATATTTGTCTTTTTAGTTGAATGAAAGTATGCAAAGTTAAGAAAAATGTGACCCCAATTTTTTTCATTTGATGCTTAAATATTGAATTATTTGAGATGCTAATATGTGAATTGGATGAATGTGATTGAATGTTGAATCCTTCTATTTTTGGATGAATGGTTGAAATTGCACTAGTAATAAGTGAATAGTATCATTATTTGAATCTTGAATTAATTTACCATTTTGCAGCTATATATATAATTAAATCTACTAATAAAAGACACTCCAATATGGGTGCATTGTGACTCAACAAGGGGGAACACTCCATTGCAAGTGTTAGAAAAATTATGTAGCCAAAGGCTATCACTGCAAGAATGTGTGTCGGCGCAATTACATGCTCCCTGTGGGTTTGTTGTACCCCATCGTTACTGCCCAGGAACAATAGTATAGTAATGCAATGACATCCCTCAGTCGCATATATAAAAAAAAGAAAGGAAAAAGGAAAAAGAAAATATACATATATATTATACAATAAATGTTGTATTGGTTAAGAAGGTGAAGTTGCAATCTTAATTATTCATGCCTATAAATTGTCGGTGCAGTATTCTATCGTATGAATGCAATTTATACATTAGGATTCCAGAGAATTTAAGTTGTGGTGACAATAATTTGTATATGACTTTCGTAGCTTTTATTTACTTGAGGACAAGTAAAACCTCAAGTTTGGAGGTGTGATAGCATTAGAAATGACATTTAATTTCTCCCTGATTAGTGTATAATTTGTTCTTTTTGTATCACATTTAGCATACATTTTCAGTAATTCATATTTAGTATTTGCATTTTCTAAATCGGTGTTGTATGGTCTTACTTTTTTTCATATTATCCCTTTTTGTACTACTAATGTCGTTGTATTCAGTATTAGTTTTGCATTTAAAGTTTTCAGCGTAGAGATCCACTTTAGAATATCAGAGTAGGAAAGCAATCAAAGTTGTAGACATAAGTTTGATATAGAATTGCGGCCAAATATGTCACCACATGAATACTTCTACATTTTACCAGGGACTTTATGCTACTAACATATCCAGAAGCACCAGTGCAAGAGATTGTCAAGTTGTCGCAGCGAATAAAAATCATAATTTGTGTCCAGAGATGTTGCAACAATCTGTAACTACCTAATGCACAAACCATATCTATGTGAGTGCACAGCTGGAAATAAAAAACTTGTACAGCTGCAAAAAAGAGTTAGATCTGAGAAGGGGGTAGACCTATACTTTCTAGTGGTTATAAATAGAGGAAAGTGAGAGAAGATCATCATCAAGCAGTGAAGAAACTAATTCCACAATTCTCTAATTCTTTCTTATGTGAGCTGCCGTGGAATCTTAACTTACTAGGAGGGTGATCTGGCGTAATGAGGAGGCAACTACTTCTAACGAGAAGCACCTAAGTGTGAACAAGAGGAGCAATTACGGAAGGATTCTAGTAGACTAGGAATAGCATGCTTCAATTTCTTTTTTAATTCCTCTTGAATGTTGATGAATTCTATTGACTATTAATTGTGTATGGAAGTACCTATTAATGTTAGATCTATTTTGATTTCTACTCAATTCTTCTTATCTATTTATATTTGGATTTAATTGTTTTGACCATGAAAATGCGATTGTAGACACAGTCACTGGAAGGTGCGGTGACAAAGTTAGATTAACAAGCAAGACAACGGAAGTTGCTTGAAGCAAGAAGGAATTTTTACCACTTGTTCTTGAGTGCAAAGCATTGCCACAACTGGAAGGTGTTATAGTTCTGAGTACTTGGGTCTTTGTTAAACAAAGAAGTCGATAGCAGTGAGATCTCATTAGAACTTATTGTGACGATAATTCATCTATCAATTAACTTGTAGTCACATTTTGCGGTGTCAACATGTGAAGTCAGAGATCCCCCCATTTTTTACACTTGATCTACTTCTTTTAATTTTCTAAATTTACATTTACAAACATCTTCAACAAACAATTTATTTTCTATTAATTTTCTCTAACATTTAATGTTATATTTGCATTGACTGATTTAACTCTTTTATTTGTTCAGTCTTAACTAAATTGCGTTGACATTACTCTTAACAATTCTTTTCATTTAAACTCTAATTGCTTTGACAAGTTTAAGCAACAAGAACAACATCCTCGTGGGATCAATATCCGACAGACTCACATCTGTCTACAATACTTGCATCGACAGTGTTCGATTGCACATAATTGTTGTGACGTTTACAGGCTGATCATATACTGTCATACATGATATTTAGGGAAAAACCGAAAAAGTGAATGTGAACCATGCACCAGGTAGGGTCCTTGGAAAGGTAGGTGAGTGATTAAAAAGTGAAGCCTTTCCTAGTCAGAGCCAATCTTAGACATACACATTCTCATTACCACACTTCTCACAGTTATTGAATAATCAATTTAACGTTAAATAATTCAATCTTACATCAATTTAACAACTATTAAACATATATCATATAAAACAGACCTCAAATAAAATATTTTCAAGTCTATAATGGCTTGCAGATAACTTAAAAGAACATAACCAAAAACCAATGTAAATCGATCATAAATCCTAGCAAATTCCTTTAGGTTCCCAAATATAAACAACTCATAAAACCTACTAATTGAAAATTAAAGTGTCAGTTTTAGCTTGGATCACCCTTTAGAACATACCGCTCACACCGACACTAAGTATCTGCAATGGTTAAAAAGGGGGTAGGTGAGCTTATCAAGCTCAGTGAGTACTTAGAATAACCACAACATAAACAATCATCATGCATCAACCCAATAATCAAACAACATATTAATAGCATCTTTCTTGTATTTATTTACACGTAGTTTTCAACATATTTTATTCATATACAAGCAAATTAAGTCATATATTCATATAATCACAATCAAACACAATTTATGATAATTTAACTGTTGAGACTATGAAACATATAGTGGCCTCTATCATCACACATTGGATACGTGGATCTCCAACACACCAACACTAGACTCATAGAGTCGAAACATATCTTATAAGTGAAGCATATAGCTAACACTCTCTAACACACCAAACATATCTCGTTGAATAGAGCATAGCTCACATTCCCTTATCTCTCCAACATGTCCTTAGGCCTTAGAGCCCTACATAAAACACAAATGTGAGTACTCACAGTCCTATGGCATGCAAATTATATCAAAAGGTCTCATAAGATCACAAAGGCAAAACATCCACATTATTATTATTACATATTTGTATCATATATTCACTGCATATTCACTTTATTATCACAATATAATCAGTCACATGACATGAAGAACATACTCACATTTTCACTTTCACAAGAGAAATCATAAGCTTATAGCATATGTCACAACATCTCATGTTTGTTCACAATATCACATCTTAATTCTTTAAGAAAAAATCACATTAATATTTAATCATAAATCATATTAATATTTAAGCACAAATCATATTAATATTTGATCTACTAGTTTTGTACCTAGCAAATTGATCTATTTTTCACACTTTAGGAGCTTGAAATTAAGCAGTTTCTTTTTATTTCAATATGATTTAATTTAGTTTTATGCTTTTGAATAAAATGTTTAAAAACTGAAAAAAGGTTTGGTTTATTGTCTTTAAGGCTGATTGAGACCTAAAGGTTAGTTAACATACTTTGTAAGTGTGTAGGAGATCCTTAGGAGTCTAACAAATGTGAAGCTGATTACTACATCACGACATAGATGCTCTACATTGCAACAAAGGGGCCAAATTTGAAGAATAATGGGAAAGACTTCTTTGTCGCGACATACATCATCTATGTCGTGACAACACTTGTACGAGTGCACCAAGGGAGTAGACTAACCTCTTTGTCGTGACACAAGACCTGGTGTGTCACGACATCGACCCCTAGATGCAAATTTTACATCGAGAGAAGGGCGTTTCAATCTTTACAATGCCAGTTAAACTCGAGGAACGATAAGTGACCTAGGGTTGAGGAAAATGACCATCTAAGACTACAAATAGGGCATCTAGCACTAGGGTTTTACACACCTAGTACTTAGTTTCGTTTTTACTTTGTATTTTCTTTTCGTTCTAGAATCGAGATCTGTAACTTCGCATTGACGATCATGGAATTAATTCCCAACAAATTACTATACATTTCAAGTTTCTTTTTATTTCATTTATTCAATCGTATATCAATTATATTATTGTTTTTATGATATTTAAAGAAACCATGAGAAATTAATCCTGTATACTTGCGAAAGTCGAAAACACACACCAAATGAGAGTACATTCGGAGGTAGTCAAGTTGTTAGTGTCACTGTTGGGGTAGCAATGCTTTCAGTGATTTTTATTTTTGCACTTTTATTCAAAATAATTAGGAAATCTTCAAGATATAGCTACAAGTTAACCATAGTAACAATTCTTTATTTTTTAGGATAATTATTTTCGTCCAACCATCTCACATAATTTCTATAGCATGTATTACTATTATTACAAGTGTTTAGATGTGGGGAAGGACTACGATGATGACATTGACCACCTCCGAATGTACTCCCGTTCGGTATAGGTTTTAGGCTTTCACAAGTATACGAGTCAGGTTATAAATATAGTTTGTTACAATGGAGCACTTGGTAGTATTCCAAGGATCGTACCTAAAGGAGGCGTGAGGCAATAGTGAATTAGATCCCTACAAAGTATAGAAGTAATTAGTAATTACCTTAAGGATTATAGTACGAAATAAAATAGAAGGTTAGGTTTGTAAAAAAACATAAAAAGGAAAAGAAAAGAAAAAGTAAAGAGTTTAGATGCGAAATCGATAAACAGCTTTAGGGATCATACGTCGCTTCAGTATGAGTTCTTCAATTGTTGGGTTTTGGGATTTTCCTTCAATCAACTAGTCACTACCCTAGTTAGATCTCTCGATCTTCCGCTAGCATAGCAAGTCGATAGAGACTACATCTAAACAAGTTTGGGGAAAAGTTTTCACAGATGGGCAATACCAATTTTGGGTTCATTCCCACCTAAATGACGTTCAAGGGTTGTCAAGCCTAGTATTTGTTTGATGTAAATCCTTTCCCAAATAGCTGATCCAAAATGAAAAATCCATGTTAAACAACGATTAAATAATTATACTTTTACTCTCTAATTCCCCAAAATGGGATTATTTTCTCATGATTTTCTTAATCATAATCGAAACAATGATATATAAAAACATATAATTGAATAACTCAAATGGAAAAGTAACTTCAATTGTATTGGCAATCTGTTGGGAAAAATTTCTCGAACGTTTATGCGAGTTTCACAATTTTGTTTCTAAATGAAAATACAAAGTAAAACTAACTACTAAGTAAATGGTGTCCTTAAACCTAATGCTAAAGGCCCTATTTGTAGCCTTGACTAATCATTTAAAAGACCAAAACGCCCTTCACTCGATGCAAATTTTGTGTCCAAGGGTCGATGTCGCGATGAAGCTATCAGTCATCATATGTAGTGTCATCTTGTAGGCGTTGTCATGACATAGCCCATGTATGTCGCGACAAAGAAGTCAGCCTCTGAAATCTTAAAGTTTGGTCCCTTTGTTGTAACGTAGAACATCCTATGTCATGATGAAGTGATCAGTTTTATATTTGTACAATTTCTTATGATCTCTTGCACACTCACGAAGTACATTAGCTAGCCTTTAGGCCTCAATTTGCCTTAAAGACAATAAAACAAAATTTTAGCACATAGGTTACACAAATTATTCAAAAGAATAATCTAAGTTAAATCCTCCAAAAATAAAGAAAATACTTGGTTTCAAGCTCTTCAAGTGTGAAAACTAAGTTCAATCTACTAGATATAAAAGTAGCAGATCAAACTCCCTCACACTTAAGTCTTTGCTTGTCCTCAAGCAAAAAAAATAAGAAAATAGAAGAGCTTGAGGTCATATTAGATAGAGATTGAGATCATAGCATGTATTCTAGGCATTATATATTTCCTAATAATTTTAACATGATGACTAAGCACTTTTCCATTTTTTTTAGAAAAGATATAAGTTCAGCAAATTACAAGAAATAAAAATATCAAAGACATATCAATATAAATTCATTATTGCCTAATACAAATACTTTGATTATCCAAGTACAATACAGATAGCCATGCTAAGATCATACAATTTCCATATCCATTCATGCATAGAGTTGTTTAACTCACATAGGGCATTTCAGCTTGTAAACTGTTGAGGCTTAGGATAGGTATAGAATTCATAGAATAGTTAAGCACAAAAGGTTACAAACACAAAAATAGTTTGACACATTACATTGTTCCTTATTCTTCCCCTAGTACCTTCTCTATGAATTCAATTAGAGGTAGGTTAATATTTAGGGATTTGAAAAGGTTTAGAAAACTTACAAAACCTTTTTCACCTTGTGTCTTTTCTGGAACCTCTTTAGGGTTCATGACCTTAGTGCCATTGTCAAAAGGGAGATCTATAATCTCATGAGAATTGCTAGGTTCTTCTCCCGTTTTGAGTTGTTTTGGGCTACTCAATATTTTGCTCGATCTCAACTCAATTACCTTAACTTGTTCTTTACGTTCTCATTTGGGGTTGTTCTTGGTGTTGCTAGGGATACCCGAACCAATTTGTCTTGAAAGCTCACTACCATGCTCATCAATTGGTCCATCATCTTCTCTAACTTTACTACAGATCTCGCAGTATTAACGTAATCAGACTACACTTGTTTTACATCCACCCTCATGGAGTGCATCTCCCCCTCATTCTTTCTAACCTTTGACCACATGCAGTATGGTCACCTTGAACTGCTATTTTCGATTGTCTCTATAAGAATGGGGTTTTGTAATTGGGATTTCTTAACTACACATTGTTGTTACCGCTCCCCCTTAGCTTCCTCCCCATCTAGAGTTAGGATGGTCTTTCCATCCTGAAATATATGTATTCGAGTAGGGATTTGATCTGTTATAAAAGTCACAGCAATAATGTGCAAGCGTACACTATTGATGCAAGTATAGTAGACAGATGTGAATCTGTCACATATCGATCCCACGAGGATGAATTTTTGTTGTCAATTAATCTCTATGCAATGAATAAGTAAATGCAATAAAATTGTGAGAATGATTGTCGAAGTAATGATGTGAAATTAAAAACGAAATGTGATAATAATAAAATGGGGTCTCCAACATGAATAGTCAGCATAATACTAAGTGCGGCTCACAAGGTTTTAAAGAATAGGTGATTATCACTACAATAAGGTACAATGAACATCATACCAAACTTGGCTTCTCTATTCGATCTAAGACTTAAACATGCACACTAACCACACCTTCCAATGATGGCAATGCCACACATTTCAGAAGAATTGGATTAAATTCCTTTAATCCCCAAGCAACTTTCGTTGTCTTGCTTATTACTTTAAACTGTCGCTGAACCTTCTAATGACAGTGGTTGCAATAACACTTCTATGGTAAAAATATTCAAACCCAAAGATTAAACAGTAGAATCAAGATTGAATAAAATATCATTTAGTTAGAAATCAAGTGTACTTTCATACAAACATGAAATAAATAGTAATCACCAGCGTTTAAGAAAAGAAATGCAAAAGAACAAATGGAGAATACTATTCCTAGGCTACTCGACCTGTTCTCTTACTTCCCTCTTGCGTCGCACTTATGGATCCTTGTCAGGAGCAGATTTTCTCCTTTCTCTCTCTTCTCATGAGTATTTATCTTCAGCTAAATTGTACAACTGTCCTTTCATCAAAATTAAGTTGTCTATGGTCGTAACAATTGGTTATACTAGACTAGATAGCTCACGCTTTTCTGTTCTTATCCGGACAGCTGTCAGATGAGACAACAATCCTAGACGCAATATGAAAATACTCATGCAGCGACATTAGTAGTAAAATATGACAAAATTAAGGGCAACTAGGCTAAAGTCCATTGAGTTAGAAAATGCAATAAACTACACTAAAAAAATGCTAAAATATGTGCTAATGATGACTAAATGGGAACAACTTAAACAATAAGTAGGGAGAATCAATGGTTCTTTCTAGTACTATCGCACCCTCAAACTTGAGTTTTTACTTGTCCTCAAGTAAAATAGAAACCAGCAAGGTTGTACAAAAATTTATCAAGACAAATGAGCATTCTAGCAACTTGAATCATCTAAAATCCCAATGAATGAATCACATTCAAATGATAGAATATTGCATCAACAATACATAAGTATGAATACTTAAGATTTCAACTTCATCAATGTCAATGTCAATATCATGCTTTAAACCCTAAATTCTATATACAACATTTATTGTATAGTAATATATACATATATATTTTTCTACTTTTCCTTTTTTCTTTTTTTTTTATGTGATTGAGGGATGTTGTTGCATTACTACACCCTTGTTCCTAAGAAGTAAAGATGGAGTGCAACAAACCCCTAGGGAGTATGTAATTACGCCTACACACTCTTGCAACGACAACCTTTGGCCAAATTCATTTTTCTAATACTTGCATTGGAGTGTTCCCCCTTGAGCAGTTCACAATACACCCATATTGGAATGTCTCTTATTTATAACTATATATATAAGTAACTCTAAAGGGTAGATTCATTAAAGATTCAAAGGATCATACTAATCATCCATTACTAATGCATTTAAATCATTCATCAAAGAATTGAAGATACCATATTCAGTCTAATTTATCCAACTCATTCATTGACAGTTCACATGATTCAAGAATTAAGCATCGAATGTAATAATAAAACAAAATTTAAACATATTTTCAATAGTCATTCATAACCTTGCATGCTTCATTAAACTCAAATTTTTTTTTAAATGTGGGTGCAATTGCATTTCAAAATTCCATATACATTCCCCCAAACTTAAAGTTTGCATTGTCCCCAATGCACTAACACAATGACCAATGGAAATGTAATGACAATGCAAATGCAATGACAATTAAAATGTCATGACAATGGGAATGTGATGACAATGCTTACTCACAAACTAAAAATTATAGCTACATGCTATGCATGAAAATTGCAGCAAAAAACTTTTAAAACTAACTCAATTTTTTGCAGTCGTTGATGTGGCTGCATGGCTCTATTTCTTCCTTCTCTTCTTCTTTGCCTTTCTATGCTTCTTGTCTTTGAGCACTATCGCTTTTGTTCTTTTGGCTTTGCCCGATCCTCGGATTGCTCCTCAATGTCCGGCTATGCCCTCGCATCATCAAGTGCGTCTTGTGTTAGATTGAGCACCTCAAGTGGTCCAATGTAGACCACTATTGCCAAAGGATTGTGTCGTTTTGCATATTTTCCTCCACAACTTCCACCTGACTCAGTCCATCTTGCTCCAAGTCCTCAATTATTGCACCCATAACTTCGGGTGCGGTGACAGTTTCTTCAGTTGAATTTTTCTCAACTTCTTTTTCTTCAACCGTCTCTTGCTCTTCTTGGACATGAGTTTCTTCCCCTTCAACAAGGATTTCCTCTTCAGCAACATATTCCTCCTGACATCTCTTGATTCCACTTCCTTCTCGTCATCAAAGACATGCACCAAGGGAGGGGAAGCCACCGATTGGTCTATGTCCCCTAAGTCAACCTCCTCGAATGAGGGTTCACACTCTCTGATTATTGGGGGAAATACTGGGAATTCAAGGAGTGGGGCTTTGCTTAGCTGCCTTAATATGGCCACAACAGAATTGTTCCAGACTCTAGTATAGGTGTAGAATAAATTTTGTGCTCTATCCATGTCTTCTACTATAGTGACAAGCTTGATTTTCCTTCTACTTATGAAATCTGCTATCTTCTCGACCTTCTTCATTTTATGCCACAAATGAGTCTCTACAGTCACATTTATTCCTTTGTTTTCTACAGTTATTAGTTAGCATTTGTTCTCCAGGATTTCTTCTCCATCTCGAGGCATAATTCCCTTTTACCGACATAATTGCATCACAATGATGGGAAAACCAAAATGCCTGTTTGCCTGGTAGCACATTCAGTGATTTCCTGATGTAATATTACCTTGACATTGATCTTCCTTCCCTTAATAATAGAATGTATCAGACACATTCTATCAAGGGTGATAGTGGTGCTATGCGTAAAAGGTTTCAATCTGTAGTTGACAAAATGGAACGAGACTTTGCCTTGCAGCATTAAAATCATCTGCGCATGGTGTAGTTGTTATGATTCGAACCCATCCGTGTTGCTCCCTTAACACAATGATCCTTCATTAAGAGATTTGTTTTGTCATTAGTGATTTCTTCAATGAACGTTACGTGTTCATCCCAATCTACCGTTGTGTTGCATAGCTCGTTGATGTGTTCAGTATCCCAAGGGATTAATCCTTCACGAACAAAAACAAACTCTGACTCATTGTCAGTAATATTAGCATAGAACTCACGTACCAAAGATGAAGAGTAACTTCCAGGGTGGGTACAAAAGGTTTCCCATTTCAGCTTTACGATGGTTTTGTGGACTTGCTTTCCCAAGTTTTGTTATCGCGAAAGGAAAAAGCTCTGTTCAGGGTAACAATTCATTTTTAGCATGTTCTCTTGAAAATGGTCTTTGGCCGCTTTCGTGAGGAATATCACAGGATCTTTGGACATGGGCGGTTCTGTTTCATGAACAACTATTGTAGAGGATGAAAGTTTTGCAACAAAATTGGTTTCTTTCTTCTCTGCTCCTTGAGTTTTGGCCATGGTTTTTGTAAGTAAAGAGGATTGTAATGCGGAAAGGTGCAAGCTTTAAAAAAGGTCGTGAATAAAATTGTGTCTTTCTGAATATTAAAGTCGACATATAGGAAGGTGTTTATAGTGACTGAAGAGGGAAGATGGAAAGGCGTGTTTTTTATGTAATAGAGGAAAGGGCATAAAGTCTGGCAAAATAAATGCTTCCAATAGGAATTACACCCGTTTAGATCTATCCAACAACTAAGTGCCTATTGATGAAATGGTGGGATCTGCTCCCCGATATGCTTTGATTTTTTTTTGATGAGTCAGCAATTACAGTATAGACATATGAACTTGTGTCGATAATTAAGTCTGAATGCGTCGATAATCAAATCGAATTATTCTACAAAAAACACGAAGTGAAATAAACTTAAACAAAAACAAAAGAACCTAAAATTACATGATAAAAATTTTTGGAAAAATTAGAAAAATTAGACCAATTTAATGGTCTCTTCCTGCTTGTGATCACTTTGCCCAAAACAATGCTTCATTCACTGTTCATTCACTTTAAAATAGTGCCCATCATGTAGATCCTTAATTGTGATTGCACCACAAGGAAATGCTTCGACAACTTCGAAAGGTCCAAACCAACATGAGCGCAATTTAACTAGGTGCAATTTCAGTTTAGAATTGAATAATAGCACTTGTTGACCTCCAGTAAATTGTCACTATAGAATGATTTTATCATGCCATCATTTAGCCTTTTCCTTGTAAATTGCTGCATTCTCATAGGCATTTCGCCTAATTTCCTCTAGTTCAGTGATGTCTAACAACCTTCTATTCCTAGAAGCTTCGTAATCCATGTTCACTTGCTTGATCGCTCACATTGCCTTGTGCTCCAATTTAACTGGCAAGTGACAAGCTTTCCCAAAAACTAGTTGATACAATGACATCCTTAGTGGGGTTTTGTATGTTGTCCGCAATGCCCATAAGGCATCATCAAGTCTAGGGGACTAATCCTTCCTTGAAGGGTTTACAACCTTCTCAAGAATGTTCTTAATTTGCCAATTAGATACCTCGACTTGTCCGTTGCTTTGCGGGTGATAAGTGGTAGCCATCCTATGCTTAACTCCATATCGCTTAAGTGTAGTTGCCACATGGTTGCAATGGAAATGAGTACCCTGATCACTGATCAATGCTTTTGGTGTGCCAAAGTAGGTAAGTATATTTTTCTGGAAAATTTTAAGCACTGTCCTTGCATCATCCTTTGGGACTATAATGGATTCAACACACTTCGAGACGTAGTCAACAAGAACTAGAATATAGAAGTTTCCAAATGAACTTGGAAATGGTCCCATGAAATCCATACCCCAAATGTCAAAGATTTCGACTTTCATGATTGGATACTGTAACATTTCATTATGTTGAGATATAGAACTAGTGTGCTGACATCGATCACATTGAATCACAAAGTTGTAGGTGTCCTTAAATAGTGAAGGCCAATAAAATTCTGATTGAACAACCTTAGCAGCAGTTCTCATGCCACCAAAATAACCTCCATAAGGAGCATCGTAACAATGCTTTAGGATTGAAAACATTTCTTCTTTCAGAACACAACTCCGAATGATATTGTCATTGCATACCTTGAATAAATATGACTCATTCTAATGGTATTTCACTACTTCACAAAGTAATCTTTCTTTCTTGTGGCTTATGACACCCAAGGGTAGTTTTCCACATACCAAATAGTTAATTATATCCGCATACAAAAGGGTTGCGTCAACAGCAAACAACTTCTCATCTGGAAATGTGTCGATAATCTGAAGTATGTTTCCATCTTCACTACCAACTTCCAAATGAGGCAGGTGGTCAGCAACTTGGTTTCCTGAACCCTTGCGATCTTTGATCTCTATATCAAATTCTTGCAATAATGGGATCCACCGTATCAATCGTGGTTTTGCATCCTTTTTTGCAAAAGATATCTCAATGTCGAGTGATCAGTAAATACAGTAACCTTTACACCGACAAGGAAATAGCGAAACTTATCGAAAGCAAAGACTACAGCCAACAACTCTTTCTATGTGGTTGTATAATTAATTTGAGCCTCTGTAAGAGTCTTGCTGGCGTAATAGATGGCGTGAAATATTTTTTCGTGCGTTGTTGACAGCACCTACAGCAAAGTCACTGGCATCACACATAACTTCAAACGGTTGGGACTAATCAGGTGTAATGACAATGGGTGCATTAATTTTATTTGACTGAATGCATTCAAACATGCAATGTCAAAGAGGAATTTTTTATTCTGTTCTAGCAATGAGCATAAGGGGTTTTGTAATTTTGGAAAAAATCTCGAATAAATGGTGATAAAACCCCGTATGCCCAAGAAAACTACGATTACCCTTTTCATTTGTTGGTGGAGGTAACTTCTCAATGATTTACACCTTAGCTCTGTCCACTTCGGTGCCTTGATTGGAAATGTGATGACCAAAGACAATGTCTTCAGTTGCCATGAAGTGGCATTTTTCCCAATTCCGCACAAGATGTGTGTCTTCACATCGCTTCAAGACTTTATCCAAATTATCAATGTGCTGATCAAAATTATTCCTATAAATTGAGAAATCATCCATAAAGACTTTTAAAGAATCCTTTATCATATCTGAGAATATTTCCATCATGCACCTTTGAAATGTTGCTGGTGCATTGCAAAGACCAAACAACATGCAGCGAAAAGCAAAAGTGCCAAAGGGGCATGTAAAAGTTTTTTTGCTTGATCCTCCGACATAATAGCAATTTTATTGTAGCCAGAATAACCATCTCGGAAGCAATAGTAGGCTCTTTCAACAAGCCTATCCAACACCTGGTCAATGAAGGGAAGTGGAAAGTGGTCCTTCTTTGTTGTTGCATTATGTTTGCAATAATCCATATATACTCGCCAACCCGTAAGAATGCGTGTAGGAATTAGCTCATCCTTGTCATTGCTCAACACAGTGATGACATTCTTTTTAGGAACACTTTGCACTTGACTTACCCAATTGCTATCAGAAATTGGGTAATAATTCCAGCGTCAAGCCACTTTATAATTTCCTATTTATCAACTTCCTTCATCTTTTCATTCAGTCTTCTTTGTTGCTTGATCGATTGCTTGCCTTCTTCTTCCAACTTGATTTTGTGCATGCAAAAAGATGGACTAATGCATCTAATTTTAGTAGTACTCCAAGCAATGGCTCGTTTATGCTTCTTAAGAATATGGATAAATCTCTATTCTTGAGTCACATCTAATGTTGTAGAGACAATGACCAGTAGAGTATTGTTGTCGCTAAGGAAGACATATTTAAGATGAGCAGGCAGTGGCTTCAATTCCAAAGTAAGAGCTTCTTCAACAGATGGCTTAAAAACTAGAGTCGTTCCGTTGGCTAGGTCTAAAGATTCAATCTGCCATCCATGCCTGAACTCAATGCTATTCGTTTCAACCATGCTGTCACAATCAGCTAAAGAGAGAGTCATCATCAAATGTCACTACAAATTCTTCAGGCAATAGTGTGCTCTGGTCATTGAATTCTTCCTAGATCACATCATCCAGCACATCAATAGTGTGACATTTTTCTTTATCCTTGCAAGGAATAGATTCGAAAACACTAAATGTAACATGCTCATCATTATGTCGCATTGTTAATTCACCTTTGTAAACATTAATGAGAGTGCGTCCACTAGCTAAAAATGGTATTCCCAATATTTTGGGAACCTCCTTGTCTTCCTCGCAATCAAGTATAACAAAATCAGCCGGAAAAATGAATTCATACACACGAACTAAAATGTCTTTGATCTACCCTTCAAGTTGAGCTAAGGATCGATCTGCTAATTGCAATGTAATTGCAGTGGGTTTCATATGACCAATTCCCAACTTTTTAAAAGTAGATAGTGGCATGAGGTTTATGCTAGTTCCCAAATCGCATAATGCTTTACCTAAATAGTGATTGTCGATTGAACAGGGGATAATAAACTCCTAGGATCTTTCCTTTAGGTGATAACTTATTTGTCAAGACAGCACTACAGCCTTTTGTGAGTGCAATAGTTTCAATATTATTAAGCTTCTAATTAGACAAGATCTCCTTCATAAATTTCCCATAACTAGGAATTTGTACAAGAGCATCCACCAAAGGAATATTGACATGAAGTTGCTTTATTGTGTTCAAGAACTGTTGATATTATTTATCATGTTCATTCACTTGGAATCTTTGTGGAAAAGGTAAAGGTGGAGATACATCAGATTGCGTCGACATTTTTGAAGGTGGGACAGTAGGCATATGAGTGACAATTTGTGGACTTTCTTTGTCTGGTACATTGACAAACCCTTCAGATTCAACCTTCTCATCATGGGTCACTTTGCCAGTGTCTTGAGGTGCTACAATAGAATCGATGGTCGACTCGCTGGTTTGTTTACCACTCCTAAAAGTGATAGCTTTACAATGCTCTTTCCCCTTCAAATTGGTATTTTTCGTGTCACTAGGGAGTGTGCCTGGCGGTCGAGTGTTTAGATTCAAAGCGATTTGTCCTAATTGAACTTCCAACGCCCGAATAGAGGAAGAATTCTCTTGTAGAATAGCTTCTATGCGAGTGATATGCTCCCGCATTAGAGTTTCAAGTGCTGCCAATAGATCAGACGGGGAAGTTTGCATATACTGTTACTATCTATTTCCTTGAACATTTTGATGTTGCATTGAAGATTGTTATGGCTGCATCAGCTTCTGATGTGACTGCATCTGACTTTGTTATGGATTCATTTGAGTCAGGTGATTGTAATTCTACTGTGGTTGACTGTAATGCCCTATCAGAATGTATTCCATATCAGAATGTCGCAGCATTTTGTTTGGCATTCTGAGTTCCCCAAGATTGTTGGTTACGTGCAGAATTATTATAAAAATTGCCATAAGAATTTCTACAAATGTTATTGACATAGAAAGTATTCTCTGTATGTTGTGGATAGTCTTCATGGCTATGGTTGTCATCGCAAATCTCACAACAAAATATAGGAACATCAACTTGTTGATCGACTTGTATAGGTGCAACATCACTAGTCCCTTTCATATTTTTTATCATATTCATGAGAGAAGAAACTTGAGCACTAAGTGCAGATATTGCGTCCAATTCAATAACTCCCAGAGTAGCTTTTGCTTGTGCAACTCTAGAAATAGGATATTGATAATAATTCTAAGCAATTCTCTCAATAATTCGAACAACTTCATCATAACTACAATCCAGCAAAGGTCCATTTGGTTGATGCGCCGACAAGATTTCTCATCTGTGCATTCAGCCCATTGTAGAAAATCTCAATTTGTGTTTCCTGTTGAATGTCATGCATAGGGCAACGTCGAAGTAAGGATTTATAACATTCCCATGTAGTTTGTAGGTTAAAACGCAAAACAAACTGTGTTGCGAGTGCATTCCACGAAGTAATTGAGCCGGTAGGGAGCCGAAGGAACCAGGTACGAGCTCTTCCTTGTAATGAATAAGGAAACAATTGCATTTTCAAGGAGTCATTAGGAACACCCTATTAACTGAAGGAAGCATAAATCAATAAAAATGACTTGAGATGTTCTTGTGATCTTCATGTGGCAATCCAGCATATTGCCCATTAGAATTCAACATATTGGCTTAAGTTTGAATTTTCCAACTTGGATCTTTGGCCTAACAACTCTAGGTCTCAAATCATCCAAAATAGGTACAATAAAATCTCGTATAGTCTTGTTTTGTATTTGATCTTCATGGGACAACGGTGGATTATTAATATTTTTTGGCTATATCAAAGGCATGGCTACATCATTTCTTGGTAAAGCCATATTTCACTATTCTTGATGTCTCCTACGAATAGTTCTTTTAATTTCTGGATCCAAAACAACAATAAATTTTGAATTGCTTTGGGTCATAAAACACCTAAAATAAAAATGTGAAAAAGGAAAACAAAAGAAAACAAGTTAGTAACAACTAAATAGTATATAATAAAAATAAATTGCAAAAATAAAAATAAACATCAAACAAACGCCATCCCCGACAATGGCACCAAACTTGATCGGTTGTAAATGTCACAGCAATAATGTGCAAGTGTACACTGTCGATGCAAGTATAGTGGACAGATATGAATCTATCGGATATCGATCCCACGAGAATGGATGTTTGTTGTCTATTAATGATGGTACAATGAATAAGTAAATGCGATAAAATTGTGAGAATGATTATCGAAGAAATAATATGAAATTAAAAACGAAACGTGATAATAATAAAATGAGGTCCCTTACATGAATAGTCAGCAGTATACTAAGTGTGACTCGCAAGGTTTTAATGAATAGGTGATTGTCACTGCAATAAGGTACAATGAATGTCTTACCAAACTTGGCTTCTCTTTTTGATTTAAGACTTAAACATGCACAGTAACCACACCTTTCGATGATGGCAATGCAACACATTTCAGAATAAATGGATTAAATTCCATCAATCCCCAAGCAACTTCCGTTGTCTTGCTTGTTAGTTTAAACTGTCACTGCACCTTCCAGAGACAGTGAATGCAATAACACTTCCGTGGTTAAAACATCCAAACCCAAAGATTAAACAGTAGAAGCAAGGTTGAATAAATTATCATTTAATCTAGAAATCTAGTGTACTTCCATACAAACATGAAATAAACAATAATCATCATCATTTAAGAAAAGAAATGCAAAAGAACAAATGTAGGATATTATTCCTAGGCTACTCGACTTGCTCTCTTACTTCCCTCTTGCATCGCACTTAGGGCTCCTTGTGAGGAGCAGATTTGCCTCCTTTATC
The DNA here is from genome assembly GCA_039519145.1 of Kokia cookei. Classification (NCBI taxonomy): domain Eukaryota; kingdom Viridiplantae; phylum Streptophyta; class Magnoliopsida; order Malvales; family Malvaceae; genus Kokia; species Kokia cookei. Next base: position 22,065,303 of record CM076908.1, read on the forward strand.
AAGTCAGTTCACCCTTGAGAGGTTTAAGGTTCCATAGCCCCGAGCTTCAAAGATGGATTCCAGAAAAATAATCTCCCAAAAAAAACCCCATTTCTTTCTCTCCTCATGAGTATTTATCTTCAGCTCAATTGTATAGGTGTCCTTTCATCAGAATTGAGCTATCTATGATCGTACTAGTTGATTATATTAGACTGGATAGCTCACGCTTTTCTGTTCTTATCTGAACAGTTATCAGATGAGACGACAATCTTGGACACAATATAAAAATACTCATGTAGCGACATTAGTAGCAAAATATGACAAAATTAAGGGTAACTAGGCTAAAGTCCATTGAGTTAGAAAATGCAATAAACTAAACTAAAAAATGCTAAAATATGTGCTAAAGATGACTAAATGGGAACAACTTAAACAATAAGTAGAGATAAATCAATGGTTCTTTCTAGTACTATCAAGATTTCCACTTCGACTACTCACATAATTAACCTCCTTAGGATTGGCAAGTTAATGATATAGAGGCTTATCTTGTCCTTGGGATGGTGGTGCCCCTATAGAATATTCTATTCGATTTAGTCTTTCTAACAATTATTGGTACTTGTCATCCACTTGGATCATTTTTACCGAAGCAGATTCTTACCCATAAGTGAACCTCTTAGTAGGCCACTAGTAGGAGTTCATTGCCATATTTTTTATTAGCCCATAAGCATCATTGTAAGTCCTGTTCATTAGTGCTCCTCCTACTGCACCATCTAAAGTAGATCTGGCCGATGCATCCAACCTATTATAAAATGTTTAGAGTTGCATCCACTTCGGCATACCATGATTAGGGCATTTATGTACTAACGTTTTGAACTGTTCCCATGTTTATGGAACCTTTCGCCCTTAAATTGTCGAAATGTTGACAATTCTCTTCTGAGTCGAATTGCTTTCCTCATAGGGAAAAACTTTTGGAAGAATTTCTCTGCCAATTCATCCCATGTTGTAATAGATCCGAGTGCCTACACATCTAGGCAAGAAAAGGCATTATCAGTCAACAAGAAAGAAAATAATCTGAGATGTATGACATCATCAATAATGCCATTAAACCGAAAAGTATCGAATAATTGTAAAAATCGCTTCAAATGTAAACTAGGATCTTCAGCCATTGTCCCTTTAAATTGTAAATTATTTTGTATCATTTGAATCATAGATGGTTTTAGTTCGAAATTATTAGCATCGATAGTGAGTCTAATAATACTTCCTTGGGTTAGATCTAAAGTAGGTAAAGAATACTCCCTCAAAGTTCTTGGTGTTTCTACCATTGGTTTGTTTGTTGGGAGTTACGAAGGTATATGAACGTTTTCGTTGTTGATAGTGGGATCTTCAATTGGGTTGACTATTTCTTCTCTTTCCTCTAATGGTGGTAGGTTTTGCATCAATTTCTAGGTTTTGCGATTTCGCCTAATCAATGCTTCAAGGTCAGAGATTAGATCTACAAATTTCCTTGGCTTCGAGTTATAACCATAATTAATTAAATAAAAAGAAAATTATGAAAAATAAATTAAATAAATCAAATAAAGCAAGTAAATAAAATTGTATCTATAACAAAAAAGTTTCCTAATTATTTTATTGATAAAGAAAGAATAAAATTTACTAAAGCATTGCTTCCCCGACAACAATGCCAACAACTTGACCGCCTCCAAACGTACTCCCGTTCGGTGTAGATTTTAGGCTTCCGCAAGTATACTGGTTAAGTTGTAAATTTAGTGTGTATAACAAAACACTTGGTAGTATTCCGAGGATCGTACCCAAAGGAGGCTTTAGGTAATAGTAAATTAAATCCTTGCTAAAAATAAAAATAATGAGTAATCACTTTAGGGATTATAGTACGAAAGATAATAAAAAGAGTTTATTGGGAAAAACATAAATAAGAATGAAATAAAGTAAAGAGTTGAAATGTAGAAGATCAATAAACAGCTTTGGGGATTTTAGGTTGCTTCCGAATGAGTTCTTCAATTGTTGGGTTTTGGGGATTTTCCTCTAATCAACTAGTCACATTCTAAACCGATTTGGGGAAAAGGTTTTCACGGATGGGTAATACCAATTTTGGGTTCATTCTCACCTAAATGACGTTCTAGGGTTGTTAAGCCTAGTGTTTGTTTGATGTTCTTTCTTTCCCAAACAACAGATTTGAAAGGCAAAACCCTATTAAACCACAATTAAATAATCATACTTCCATTCTCTAATTCCCCAAAATGGAATTAGTTCCTCATGGTTTTCTTAATCATACTTGAAACAAGAATATAAAAAAATCATATAATTGAATACTCAAATGAAAAAGAAACTTGATTTGTATTGGTGATAGCATTAGAAAGAACCATTGATTTCTCCTTACTTATAGTATAATTTCTTCCCATTTGATCATATTTAGCATACATTTTTAGTATTTTTAACTTAGTTGTTACATTTTCTAACTTAAAGAGGCTTAGCCTAATTTCCTTTAAATTTATCATGTTTTTATTACTAATGTCGCTGCATTAGTTTGTTTAGTATTACGCCCAGAAATGTCACTGCAGGAACCTGTCCAGAAGTATCAATGCAAAAAGGTGTCCAGAGTTGTCATTGCATAAGAGGATCTAAATTTGCGCCTAAAACTATCGCTGCACCTGACAACTGTCTAGTTAAAACACCCGAAATTTGTGAGTTGTATAGTTGGTATAACCAACTTGTACAGCCAGAGGATGTTAGATCTGGAAGGTAGGACACCTGTACTGTGAAGTTTTTGTTAAACACTGAAGAGAAGGAGAGAGAAAGAGGATTCTTCTTGGCTTTTTGACAGATTAAATTTCTTCTTCAACATTTTTTTAAGCTTGCGTCCATGGCGGCTTAAATTCTTGAGGGCAACCTGACGTTGACGAGAAGGCAGTCCTACTCATGACGAGGAGCATCCTAAGTACGATCCAAGAGGAGTGTAAGAGAGTGATTAAAGTAAACTAGGAATAGGATACTTCAATTTATTCTATTAATTCCCTTGCTTAACGCTGATAAGTTTTGATAATTTGAGTTGTATGGAAGTATAATTTCATTTTAGATTTGAATATCTATTTCAATCTTTCATTTTCTGTTTATCTTTGGATTTAATTGTTTGATCATGGAAGTGCTATTGCAGTCATTGTTACTGGAAAGTGCAGTGACAAATTAAGTTAACAAACAAGACAACGGAAGTTACTTGAGGATTGAAGGAATTCAGTCCACTTTTTCTTGAGTTTATTGCAATGCCAACACTGGAAGGTGTGGTTTGTGTGATTATTTGAGTCTTTGATAAACAGGGAAGTTAAGGTTGGTAAGTTTTCATTGTGCTTATTTGCAGCGATAATTTATCTTTTAATAACCTTGTGATCACATTTAGCTTTATGCCAACTCTTCAACTCAAGAAACCCCATTTTATTATCATTACTTTACTTCTTAATTTTTTTCAATATTGCTTTGACACTTAACATCACAATATCTCTTGTTTTAAATTTTCATTGCATTGACAAATATAAACACAAACAACCATCCCTATGGGCTCGATATCCAATAGACTTACATTTATCTATTATACTTGCATCGACATTGTTCACTTGTACAAATTGCTGTGACGTTCATAGTGTGATCAAGTTTTGGTGTCGTTGCCAGGGATGACATTTGTTTGATGTTTATTCTTGTATTTGTAATTATTCTTTATTTTCTAATCTTTACTTGTTACTATTTTTTTTTGTTCAACTATTTTTTAGTTTTCTTTCTAAGTGTTTATGACTAGGAACAATCCTGAATTTGTTGTTGGCTTAGATCCTGAAATTGAGAGAACCATTAGAAGGAGAACACAAGAATAAAGGAATATAGCTCTGCTTGGAAATGATGCATCCATACCACAATTGCCGCTACAAAATATAAATAATCAGCCGTTGCAACAAGAAGAACAGATGCAGATAAAATTATTCGAGACTTTGTTGTTCCTGTGTTGGACAATTTACAGCTAGGAGTTGTTCGACCAGCTATTTAAGCTGGAAATTTTGAATTAAAGTCGGTTATGTTTCATATGCTAAATTCGAATGGGCAGTATACTGGATTGCCTCATGAGGATGCGAGAGAGCACCTTAAATCTTTTCTACAAATTTGTGCTTCTTTTAGTTAGCATGGCGTTCCTAATGACTCCTTGAAGATGTAACTATTTCCTTACTCATTGAAAGGACGAGCTCGTACCTGGTTCATTAGATTGCTTGCTAGATCGATTACATCATGGAATGCGCTTGCAACTCAATTCGTTTTGCAATTTAATCCACCAATGATGAATGCTCAACTTAGGAATGATATTCTTGAGTATCATCAACTGGATGATGAAAATTTGCACACTACATGGGAGTGTTACAAAACTTTACTTCGACGCTGCCTCATGCATGGAATTCAATAGGAGAAACAGATTGAAATTTTTTACAACAGAATAAATGTACAGACAATAAATCTTGTCAATGCATCTACGAATGGTCCTTTGTTGCACTTATGATGAAGCTGTAAGAATTTTAGAGAGGATCGCTCAGAATGACTACCAATATCTGATTCTCGTGCTACACAAGTCAAAGCAAATCTTTGAGTTATCAAATTGGATGCTATATCAACTTGGAGTGTACAAGTATCTTAATTGGAAAATATGATAAAGAACATGAAGGGGACGAGTGAAGTTTCACCCGTTCAAGTTGCCTAAGAAATGGATGTCCCTACATTTTGTTACAGAATTTACGGCGATAATCATAACTACGAGGATTGTCCTTAGCATGCCGAGAACACTTTCTATGTTAATAATATCCGAGGAAATTCTTATGGTAATTCCTACAATAGCTCTGCTCAAAATCAACAACCTTGGGGAAGTCAAAATGCGACGACATTTAGACATGGCAATTCCTCTAGTCAAGGTAATTTTTGATAAGGGAATTACAATCAGCAACAGTAAAATTTCAATCAGAGTCTTCAGATGCATGCACATCAAGATCAATTGCAATCACACACTCGTGTGCAGCCATAACAATCTTCAATGCCACATCTGAATATGCAAGGACAATAACAGCAACAGCAGTATTCAGTACCATGAGCTGATCCATTAGCAACCCTTGAAGCCTTGATGAGTGAGCATATAATGCGAACAGAAGCTATTGTGCAAGGAAATTTCTCTTTCATCCGAGCATTGGAAGCACAATTAGGGCAACTAGTTTCAAATTTGAACACAAGACCACCAGGTTCTTTAACCAATGACACTGAGAATCCAAATCAAAAAGAGAAGGAGCATTGCAAAGCTATTACTCTTCATAGTGGGAAACAAACAACCGAGCTAGCTACCAACCCTAACGCAACACCTATAGACACAAGTGAAGCAGATCAAGGGAAAGAGTTGTATATGAAGAAGTTATAGAAAAACCAATGAAAGAGGTTCCACCAGTTGTTACTCCCATGCCTACTGTCAGACCAACAAAATTGTCAATGCAACTGCCAATGTCGACGCAACCGATTTTTTCACGACAACCTGATGTATCAATACCTTTATCATTTCCATAATGATTAAAAGAGAAGGAGAATGATAAAGAATATCAAAAGTTTCTAACCACATTGAAACAATTGCATGTCAATATACCTTTTATAGATGCTCTCGTACAAATTCCTAGCTAAAGGAAATTCATGAAGGAGCTCCTATCCAAGAAGAAAAAGTTGAATGATATTGAGACAATTGCGCTCACAGAGGGATGCAGCATAGTCCTAAAAAATAAATTGCCACCAAAGATGAAGGATCCTAGCAGCTTTACAATTCCATTTTCCATTAGAAATCATTACTTGGGAAAAGCTCTATGTGATTTAGGAGCAAGTATCAACCTCATGCCATTGTCAATGTTTAGAAAATTGGGGATTGGTCACATGAAGCCCACTGCAGTGACATTACAGTTGGCAGATAGATCATTAATGCAACCTGAGGGACAAATTAAAGACGTCCTTGTCAACATAGATAAGTTTGTGTTCCCAGCTCACTTCATTATCCTTGATTTGAAGAAGACAAAGAGATGCCCATAATCTTAGGATGCCTATTCTTTGCCACTGGATGCATTCTTATCGATTTATTCAAAGGTGAACTGATAATGTGATATAATGATAAACATGTCACATTTAGTGTTTTCGAAGTAAGTCCGTATAAAAACAAAAAAGAATGTCACCACATTGATGTGCCAGATGAATTAATTGAAGAGGAATTTAATGAGTGCAACACAGTCATCCCAAAAGAATTTACAGTGACAACAGAAGAAGATTTTCTAATTGATTCTGACAGCAAGGTTGAGACAAATAATGTTGAGCTTAAGCACGGATGGCAAATGGAATCTATAGATTTGACAAATAGAACGACTTTAGTATTTAAGCCATCTATTGAGGAAGCTCCTACTCTGGAGTTGAAGCCTTTACCTACCCATTTGAAGTATGATTTCCTCAGTGAGAATGATACACTGCTAGTAGTTGTCTCTGCAACTCTCAACGCAAGTCAGGAGGAAAAATTAATCCATATATTGAAGCAACACAAGCGTGCGGTTGCCTGGAGTATTGCAAATATTAGAGGCTTTATCCCCTCTTTCTGCATGCCCAAAATTTAGTTAGAAGATTAGGGAAAGCAGTCCATTGAAGAGTAGAGAAGATTAAATGAAAAAATGAAGAAGGTTGTTAAAAAGGAAATAATTAAGTGGTTAGATGTGGGCATTATCTACCCAATTTCTGATAGCATGTGGGTAAGCCTAGTCTAATGTATTCCTAAAAAGAGTGGTATCACGGTGGTATGTAATGACAAGGATGAACTAATCATACTCACATTCATATGAATTGGTGAGTGTGCATGGACTATCGCCATTTAAATGCAACCACAAAGAAGGATCACTTCCCACTTCCCTTCATTGATCAATTGCTAGACAGGTGATAGCATTAGAAAAGACCATTAATTTCTCCTTATTTAGAGTACAATTTGTTCCCATTATATCATGTTTAGCATGCATTTCTAGCATTTTGTATTTAGTAATTGAATTTTCTAAGTCAGTGATGTTTGGTTTAATTTTCTTTCATTTTAGACTACTTTTGCTACAAATGTCACCACATTTATTGTTCAGTATTGCGTCTTGAGTTGTCAGTCCAGGGATTTGTCTTAAAAGATTAAAGCAGGAAAATGTTCAAGGTTGTCGCCGCAATTTAAAATCCAGATTGCACCCAGGAATATTGTTGCATGAACATATCCAGAAGTACCAGTGCATGAGGATATAAAGGTTTTCGCAGCAAATTAAAATCTAAATTTGCATCTAGAAATGTCGTGACAACTTATAACTGCTTGCTGCATATACCAGATCTGCGTAAGTGTACAGCTAGATTAACTAACTTGTACAGCTGCAAGGAAGTTAGATCTAAGAGAAGGACACCTCTACTTGGCATTAAAGATAAATATTGAGGAGAGAGAGAAAAGAAGGGGGATCATCAAAGCTCGTTACAAAAATCAATTTTGCTTTTCTCATTTTTCTTAAGCTTGCTTCCATGGTAGCTTAATTTCCTGGAGGGTTAACTGATTGCGACGAGAAGGTAGCATCTCCTCCTGACGAGGTGTGTTTCTAAGTGCGATACAAGAGGAGCATTAGGGAAGAGTTCTAGTAGGCTAGGAATAGAATGATTCAACTTGTTCTTTATTTCCTCTTAAACGTTGATAAATCCTGATGAACTTAATTGTGTATGGAAGTACCTTTTAATTTTAGATCTAATTTAATTTTTGCTCAATTCCTCTTATCTGTTTATCTTTGGATTTAGTTGCTTGATCACAGAAGTGTTATTGTAATTGATGACACTAGAAAGTGCAGTGACATGATTAAATTAACATGAAAGACAACGAAAGTTGCTTGAGGTACGAAAGCATTGCCAGCACTGGAAGGTGTGGCTAATGTGAGTGTTTGGGCCTTTGATAAGAAGGGAAGTCGAAAATAGTGAGATCTCATTAAGCTTAATTGCAGTGAAAATTTATCTATCATTTACCTTGTGGTCACATTTAGTGATTGCCGACTTATCAAGTCAGGGATCCCTCCATTCCATCATCATTGTTTTACTTCTTGAATTTTCTTAATTTGCATTGACAAAATATCTTCAACGTTCATTACATTTTCTTATTAAATTTCTTTGACATATTATATCACAGTCTCACAACATTTGCTTTGACAGTTTTAATTCATTTAATTCTGCAGTCTGTGATTTAATGGTGCTGATATTATTTCTTACAATTCTTTTTATTCTAACTCTAATTGCTTCGACAATTACAGCATCAACAACCATCTACGTGGAATCGATATCTAATAGCTAAAATCTATCAACTATCCTTGCATCGACAATGTTCACTTGCATCAATTGTTGTGACGTTCATAGTGCGATCAAGTTTTGGCACCGTTGCCAAGGATGGCATTTGTTTGATGTGTATTTTTATAGTTGCAGTTATTCTTTGTTTCCTAATTTATTTGTTACTAATTTGTTTTATTTTTTTCTCTTTTTCAAATTTTTTGGGTGTTTTATGACCACTAGGAGAAATCATGAAAATATTGTTGGCTTAGATCTGAAGATCGAAAAAACCATTCGAAGGAGAAGACAAGAACAAAGGAATATAACTTTACTGGAAATGATGCTATACCACAGTTGCCACCACAAAATCCTATCCCTTCAATACAACCACAAAACTTAAATGATATACCACTACCACAAGAAGAACAAATGCAAAACTGAACAATTAGAGATTTTGTTGTTCCTGTGTTAGATGACTTCATGCCAAGGGTTGTTAGACCAGCAATCCAAGCTGGAAACTTTGAGTTAAAATTGGTTATGTTTAAATGTTAAATTTGAATGGGCAATATGTTGGTTTGCCTCATGAAGATGAGAGAGAGCATATTAAATCTTTTCTGCTTATCTGTGCTTCTTTTAGTCAATATGGTGTTCCTGATGATGCCTTGAAGATGCAGCTGTTTCCTTATTCATTATAAGGAAGGGCTCGTAGCTAGTTTCTTGGATTACCTGCTAGATCTATTACATCGTGGAATGCACTTGCAACTCAATTTGTTTTGCGGTTTAATCCACCCACGATGAATGCTCGATTGAGGAATGCGCGATTGAGGAATGATATTACGTCTTACCACCAGTTAGATGATGAGAATCTGCATATAACATGGGAGCGTTACAAAACCTTGCTTCGATGTTGTCCCATGCATGGAATCCAACGGGAAACACAGATCGAAATTTTTTACAACAGATTAAATGCACAAACAAGAAATCTTATCGATACATCTGCAAACAGTCCTTTGTTGGATTGCACATATGATGAAGCTGTGCGAATTTTGGACAGAATCACGCAGAAGATTATCAATACCCAACTTCTCGAGCTGCTTAAGTAAAAACGAATCTTAGAGTTATTGAATTAAACACCATATCAGCTTTAAGTGCACAGGTATCTTCGTTGGCTAACATGATTAAAAACATGAATGGGATGAGTGATATTGCTCCCATTCAAGTTGCCTAGAAAATGGATGCCCTGACATTTTGTTGTGAAATTTGTGGTGACAATCATAGCTACGAAGATTGTCCACAGCATGCAAAAAATGCGTTCTATGTTAAGAACGTAAGAAGAAATTCGTATGGTAACTCTTATAATAGTTCAACCACGAATCAACAACCTTGGGGGATTTAGAATGCATCCACATTTTGATATGGAAATTCCTTGAGTCAAGGAAATTTTCGACAAGGGAGTTACAATTAGCAGCAGCAAAATTACAACCATAATCCTTAGGTGCATGTACATCATGATCAGATGCAATCTCATGCTCGTATGCAGTCACAGCAGACTGCAATGCCAAATATGAATATGCAAGGACAACATCAACAATAGCAATAGCAGTACTCTTAACCGCGAGCAGATCAATTAGCTACCCTTGAAGCTTTGATGCGTGAACATATTACAAGAACTAAAGGTATTGTGCAAGGAAATTCTTCTTCCATCCGAGTGTTGGAAGCAAGTAGGACAGCTAGCTCCTAATGTGAGCACGAGACCACTAGGTGCTTTACCTAGTGATACTAAAATTCCAACTCAAAAGGGGAAGGAGCATCGCAAAACTATTACTCTTTAGAGTGGAAACCAAACTATTGAACAAAGCAGCAATTCCAATCCAGCACCTGTCAATGCAGATGAAACAGAGCAAATAGGAAGTTGTATTCAAAGAAGAATCAGTAGAGCTAAATAAAGAGAAGCCACTAGTAATTACACCCATTCCAACCATTCATCTTACAAAATTGTCAATGCAACTGCCAATATCAACGAAGCTGGTTGTATCACAACAACCTAATGTTTCAATATCTTTACCGTTTCCACAAAGATTTTAAGAGAAAAAGCATGATAGAGAATATCATAAGTTTTTTGCCACCTTGAAACAATTACATGTTAATATACCTCTTGTCGATGCTCTTGTGCAGATTCCTAGTTATGAGAAATTTATGAAGGAGCTTTTATCCAAGAAAAAGAAGTTGACCAACATCGAGACAATTACGCTCATAGAAGGTTGTAACGCCGTACTGCAAATAAATTGCCACCCAAGATGAAAGATCCTGACAGTTTTACAATTTTATGCTCCATTGGAAATCATTATTTAGGCAAAGCTCTCTGTGATCTAGGAGCAATCATTAACCTTATGCCCTTGTCAACATTCCAGAAATTGGGAATTTTTCACATGAAACCCACTGCGATGACATTGTAGCTGGCAGATAGATCTTTGGCGCAACTTGAAGGACAAATCAAAGATGTTCTTGTCTAAGTAGATAAGTTTGTGTTCCCAACAGATTTCATTATTGTTGATTGCGAAGCTAATAAGGAGGTACCCATAATTTTGGGACGCCCATTTCTTGCTATGGGTTGCACTCTTATAGATGTATTCAAGGGTGAGTTAATCATGCAACACAATGAAGAACACTTTACCTTTAGAAGAACTTGTGGTCACAACTTAAGATAATTTCCTACCTGACTGCGACCACAAGATTGAAGCAAATATTGTTGAGTTCAGGCATGGTTGGCAGATTGAGTCCTTAGATCTGACAAATAGAATGATCCCTGTATTTAAGCCATCTGTTGAAGAAGCTCCAACTTTGGAGTTGAAACCATTGCCAACACATTTAAAATATGTTCTCCTTGGTGACAAAGATACCCTACTAGTAATTGTCCTCGTAAATCTCAACGTAAGTCAAGAGGAGAAATTAATTTGAATACTGAAGCAACACAAGCGTGCCATCGCTTGGAGCATTGTGGATATCAGAGGCATTAGTCCCTCTTTTTGCATGCATAAGATTAGGCTGGAGGATGAGGGAAAGCAGTCCATCGAGTAGCAAAGGAGGTTAAATGAAAAAATGAAGGGAGTAGTAAAAAAAGAGATCATCAAATGGTTGCATGATGGCATTATTTACCCGATTTTTTATAGTACATGGGTCAGCCCAGTCCAATGCATTCCACAGAAGAGCATTATTACGGTTGTAACTAATGGCAAAAATGAATTAATCCCTACTCCCATTGCTACAGGTTGGCGAGTTTGCATGGATTACCGTCGTTTGAATGCTGCCACAAAAAAAGATCACTTCTGACTTCCCTTCATTTATTAAATGCTGGATAGGCTTGCTCATAAGGCCTATTACTTCTTACTTGATGGATATTCTAGCTACAACCAGATTGCAATTGCGCTAGAGGACCAAGCAAAAATAACTTTTACTTGTCTGTTTGGTACCTTTGCTGTTCGTCGAATGCCATTTGGTCTATGCAATGCACTGACCACATTTCAAAGGTGCATGATGGTAATTTTTTCGATATGATTGAGAACTCGTTGGAGGTATTCATGGATGATTTTTCTGTCTATGGTCACACTTTTGATAAATGCGCTGATAATTTAGCTAGAGTTTTAAAGTGATGCGAGGACACTAATTTGGAACTAAATTGGAAAAAATGCCACTTCATGGCAACTGAAGGCATTATCCTTGGACATCGTATCTCCTGTCAGGGCATCGAAGTAGACAAGGCAAAGGTGGAAATTATTGAGAAGTTACCCCCCCACCTACTAAATGTCAAGGGCATAAGGAGTTTTCTCGGCCATGCAGGATTCTATCGATGATTTCTCCAAGATTTATCAAAAATTGTATTGCCTCTCTATTCACTGTTAGAGCAAAATAAAAAGTTTCTATTTGATGCTGGCCATCTGAAAGCATTTGTAAAAATTAAGTAGCAATTAGTGCAAACACCTATTGTTGTCGTATCGGACTGGTCACAACCATTCAAAGTTATGTGTGATGCAAGTGACTATGCAGTAGGTGAAATGCTTGGGCAACACAAAGACAAGGTATTTCATACAATATATTATTCTAGCAAAACTCTTATTGAAGCACAGGTAAATTATACAACCACAGAGAAAGAGTTGTTGGCAATAGTTTTTGCATTCGAAAAGTTTTGTTCGTATCTTGTCGATGCCAAAGTCACTGTATATACTGATCACTCTACATTGGGATACCTCTTTGCCAAAAAAATGCCAAAAGATTGATTAGATGGATCCTGCTGCAACAAGAATTTGATGTTTAAATTAAGGATCGAAAAGGATCAGAAAATTAGGTTACAGATCATTTATCTAGTCTGGAATTTGGGAGTGAAGATGGAAATACTTCACAAATTATCGACACATTTCTAGACTAGAAGCTCTTTTCTATCGATGCATCCCCATGGTATGTGGATGTTGTCAATTATTTGGTTGGTGGCAGACTACCACTGACTGAAATTTGTCACCGAAAGGTAAGATTTCTTCGAGATGCTACAAATTACTATTGGAATGAGCCCTACTTGTTCAAAGTATGCACTAACAATATTATTCATCGCTGCGATCCTGAAGAAGAAATGCTTCCTATCCTGATGCACTGCCATGATGCCCTTTATAAAGGTCATTTTGGTGGTGTTAGGACTACTGCAAAGGTCCTTCAGTTGTGACTTTATTTGCCAACACTGTTTTCAGATGCCCACAACTTTGTTCAATAATGCGATAAATGTCAGCGCATTGGACCAATATCTCGACGCAACGAGATGATGCAATAGCCTATTATGGAAGTTGAGCTTTTCGACATCTAGGGTATGGATTTCATGGGACTGTTTCCCAATTCTTTTGGAAATATTTATGTTTTGGTCACTGTCGATTATGTCTCCAAGTGGGTCAAAGCAATTGCTATTCCTAAAGATAATGCTCAGATTGTATTAAAATTCTTTTTATAGACGCACAAAAAACCCTACTTGTCGACGCAATTTACTTGCTGACTCATAACGATGAAACATTTCAGGAAAGAATCACGTCATTTGTTAAAAGACAATCCATTTCATTGCATTTATTGGATGCAGACACAACGTCCTATCCCTACAAAGGACACCATCACGCCTCTTTAGTTTCTTTCCTTATAAAACACCCCACTATGTCGATGGTGTTCTCCACAGCCACAACCACCATTATTGCTGCAAAACTCTCTTTTCTTCAACCTTCCAATTTCCTATAGCTTTCATTCTCTTTCTATCATACAATCATGGCAAGAATAAGAGGATTAAATACCCCTTCAAAATCAATCGTTGAATCCTCTGCTGTGGTGGCTCACAACGCAAAGTAGTCGTCATCTTATGAACCAGTACTATTTCTCACAAAAGCAACCAAAGATTGCTTTCACAACAATATGTTGAAGCATAATTGCCACCCCGACCAAGGATTCCAATTATCACAGCTACTCACGCTTGGTAAACAAGTCCACTGAACTATCTCACATTTAGGTGGGAAACGTTTTGTAACCATCCTGAAGGATATTCACTGTCCCTTGTTAGGGAATTCTATGCCAACTTGATTGATAAGGAACAAGAGTTTGTCTTCATTCAAGAGGGATTGGTACCCTAGAGTGGTGCAGATATCAATGCCCTATATAACACTACTGAGGGGGAAGATGAGCATATCGCCTTCCTAGAACAAATGAGGGAGGAGGATGCAGACTTATTAATGAATGATCTATGCATTGAAGGTACCATCTGGACCGGTAACAACCCTAACAACTATGCAATGTATCATTGATTCTTTACGATTCAGAGCAAGGTCTGGTTCCATTTTATCAACTGCCGCTTATTGCCTTCTACTCACAACACCATGATAACTTTGGATAGATTGTGTCTCATACATTGAATTATTAAAGGCTACCAAATAAATGTCGGTGCAATCTTGTATCAAGAGATTGCAGAAGGTGTAGCAAAGCAAATAGGTATTTTGCCATTCCCCTCTCTTATAACGCAATTGTGTTAATAAAGGGGTGTTGTGCCTCGTGAGGGGGAGGAGTTCTTGGAAAATAAGGGACCATTCAATGATGTCTCAATTGAGCCCATGACAAGGGGGAAGGAGACCCCTGTGTTGAAAGAAACTGCACAAAAGAAAGAAAAATGAAAGGTAAAGAAGGAACCAGAACAACCTCATGCCCCCATAGATCCTCAATTATGGAGGAAGATTAAAGATCTTTAGTAGTTGACTAACAGAATTAGTGTGCGGAAAATCAAACTTGTCGCCATAGCTGAGGACATGGATCACTCGCAAAATTTATTCTATGCCTACACTAGTGCGTGGAGTAGTGCAATTGTCAGCACATTACAAAGCATTAGCAAGCATCCTCTGCCAGAATTCCCAATGTTTCCCTTATTATCAGAGAGGCAACACCATCAACTGAGAAAGCTGTTTTGAAAGGGAAGGATAAATCTGTCAAGTCCCCGCACATGGTCCACATATCTAATGATGAGGATCGGGATGTGAATTCAAAGGATGTTGAAGATTGCTTTCCCAATATTGCCATCCTGTTTTAAGAAGAATTTTTAAACAATCTAGGAGCAAACATGGCTGTAAAGGAAGCTAATACTAAAGAGGAGCACACGACCATGGAATCTATGAGTATCGAGGAAGAAAAATAAGAAGAAAAGGAAGAAGGAGAGAAGGAAGAAATTTTTGTCGCGACAAATTTGCCTAAAGAATTTGTCGCTGCACCTGAAATGTGGGTGTAATTAATGAAGACTTGGTGCTCTCTGCTGCAAATCAGGCTGAGGCTATGACAGTTAGCAATAAGGATTTCAATCCTCTGGCTATAGTACCCTATGTGGTGCCCCTTGCTGAAATTCATCCTTCCGATGTCACAGTCAATGAAGCCAACACACAACCACATGTAGAGAAGCAACCCACCAACCCGATTGAGCAAACAGAAAGAAAACAAAAGTGCAAAGATAAGAACAAGCGCAAGGAGGAACGTCACAAGAAGAAGAAAAAGACCAAAGCAACCACATCTTCGGCTGCACATCAATGAGTTAGTCTTTAAATTTTTTTCAGTACATACTTAGTTGCATGTCATGTAGTTGTAATTACATTGTCATCACATTTTAATTGTCCTTGTATTTTATTTTGTCAACGCATTTTCTTGTAGTTGCATTTCCATGTACATTATACATTAATGTTAGTGCATTGGGAACAATGCAGACTTTAAGTTTGGGGGGAAATGTCTATGGAATGGAAATGCAATTGCACCAACATTTTTAAGAAATTATTTGTCCTTTTAGTCTAATGAAAATATGCAAGGTTATGAAAAATGTGACTACAATTTTTTTTTCATTTGATGCTTAATTCTTGAATTATTTGAGATGCTAATGTACGAATTGGATGAACGTGATTGAATGTTGTATCCTTCTATTTTTGGATGAATGGTTGAAATTGCGCTAGTAATAAATGAGTAGTATCATTATTTGAATCTTGGAAATAACCTGCCAATTATAGCTATGTGTATGTAGATATAATTATGAATAAAAGACACTCCAATGCGGGTGCATTGTGACTTATCAAGGGGGAACACTCCAATGTAAGTGTTTGAAAAATATCTAGCCAAAGGCTGTCACTGCAAGAGTGTGTGTCCATGAAATTACATACTCCCTGAGGTTTATTGCACCCCATCGTTACTGCCCAAGAACAAGGGTATAGTAATGCAATGACATCCCTCAATCACATAAAAAAAAGAAAATAAAAAGAAATATATTTATATAAGTGTACAATAAATGTTGTATTGGTAGATAGAATTCAGGATTTGAAACATGATGCTAGCTTCGATGAAGTTACAATTTTGATTATTCATGCCTATAAATTGTCTGCACAATTTTCTGTCATGTAAATGTAATTCATACATTAAGGTCTCAGAAGATTCAAGTTGCTAGAATGATTATAGTTTTGACAAGAATTTTGTTATGACGTTGCTAGTTTTTGTTTACTTGAGGACAAGTAAAAACTAAAGTTTAGGGGTGTGATAGCATTAGAAAAGACCGTTAATTTCTCCTTACTTAGAGTATAATTTGTTCCCATTGTATCATGTTTAGCTTGCATTTTTAGCAATTTGTATTTAGTAATTGAATTTTCTAAGCCAGTGATGTTTGGTTTAATTTTCTTTCATTTTATCCTACTTTTACTACTAATGTTGCCACATTTATTGTTTAGTATTGCGTCTTAAGATGTCAGTGCAGGGATCTATCTTAAAAGATTAAAGTAAGAAAGTGCTTAAGGTTGTCGCTACAATTTAGAATCCAGATTGCGCCCAAATCTATCACTACATTAGCATTTCCAGATTGCACCCAGAAATACTATTGCATGAACATATCCAGAAGTACCAGTGCACGAGGAAATAAAGGTTGTCGTAGCAAATTAAAATCTAAATTTGCGTCCAAAAATGTCACGACAATCTGTAACTACTTGCTGCATATACCAGATCTGCATAGGTGTACAGCTGGATTAACTAACTTGTACTCCTACAAGGAAGTTAGATCTGAGAGAAGGACACCTGTACTTGGCATTAAAGATAAATTTTAAGGAGAGAGAGAAAGGAAGAAGGATCATCAAAGCTTGTGACAAAAATCAATTTCATTTTTCTCATTTTTCTTAAGCTTGCTTCCATGGTAGCTTAATTTCCTGGAGGGTGAACTGACTGCGACGAGAAGGAAGCATCTGCTCCTGACAAGGATTGTTTCTAAGTGGACATAAGAGGAGCATTAGGGAATAGTTCTAGAAGGCTAGGAATAGAATGCTTCAACTTGTTCTTTATTTCCTCTTAAATGTTGATCAATTCTGATGAACTTAATTGTGTATGGTAGTACCTTTTAATTTTAGATCTAACTTGATTTCTGCTCAATTCCTCTTATCTGTTTATCTTTGTATTTAGTTTCTTGATCACGAAAGTGTTATTGCAGTTACTAGCACTAGAAAGTGTAGTGACATAATTAAATTAACAATCAAGACAAAGGAAGTTGCTTAAGGTACAAAGGAATCCTGGCCACTTGTTCTTGAATGCAAAGCATTGCAAGCACTGGAAGGTGTGGTTAATATGAGTGTTTGGGTCTTTGATAAGCAAGGAAGTCGAAAGTAGTGAGATCTCATTAAGCTTAATTGCAGTGACAATTTATCTATCATTTACCTTGTGGTCACATTTAGTGATTGCCGACTATCAAGTCAGGGATCCCCCCATTCCATCATCATTGTTTTACTTCCATAATTTTGTTAATTAGCATTGACAAAATATCTTCAACGTTATTACATTTTCTTATTAAATTACTTTGACATATTGTATCACTGTCTCACAACATTTGCTTTGACAGTTTTAATTCATTTAAATCTGCAGTCTATGATTTAATTGCGTTGATATTATTCTTTACAATTCTTTTTTTTCTAACTCTAATTGCTTCGACAATTATAACATCAATAGCCATCTCCGTGGGATCGATATCTGATAGCTAAAACCTATCAACTAAACTTACATCGTTAGTGTTCGCTTTCAACAATTACTGTGATGTTCATCGCGCGATCAACAAGCTTGCTGGAAAAGCATATTATTGCTTTCTCGATGGCTATTTTGGCTACAATCAGATAGCGATTGCGTCAGAGGATTAAGTAAAAATGACCTGTCCTTTTGGCACTTTTGCCTTCCAACGAATGTCATTTGGTCTTTGTAATGCACTGGCCACATTTCAAAGGTGCATGATGGCAATCTTCTCAAACATGATTGAAGACTCATTGGAGGTATTTATGGATGATTTTTCTGTCTATGGCAATACTTTCGATAAATGTGCTGACAATTTGGCCAGAGTAAATTGCGACTAAAATTGCACCCAGGTAAATTATGCTCATAATGGTCTGGTTCGTTCAAGGTTGTTGAAGCATTTCCTCATGGTGCGGTCACGATTAAAGACATAAATGATGGGCACAAATTTAAGGTGAATGGCTAATAGCTGAAGCATTACTTTGGCCATAATGATCACAAACAGAAAGAGACCATTAATCTGGTCACATTTTTCTAACCTCTCTTCATATTTTTTATCATGTACTTTTAGTTTATTTTGTTATGTTTCAGTTGTCTTCCTTAGTATTTTTGCAGGAATAAAGTTCTTTCTTTCGTCGATGCATGAAAAACTCCTTGTTGACGTAACTTATCTACTGACTCATCACAAAATCGAAATAGTTTAGGAAACAAATCGTGAAATTTAAAGCACCTATTCCTCAACCATTGGATTGGTTTGGAAAAGGGCAATCCGAGTGGACACATTTATTGGATGCAGACTAACTGCCCTTCTCTGTAGTGTAAAAGAGCATGACTCTTCATCTCCACTTTTCGTTCCCTATAAAGTAATCGACTATGCTAGCAGTGTTACTCAGAAAAACCTCCATTGCTACTGAAATATTTGTTCAAAGCTCTCATTTTTTCTACTCCCTACTACCTTTGCTACCAAAAAGATATGGCCAAAACTCAAGGCACAAAAAAAACATCAAAATTTGCTGCAGAACCCTCCTCCACCACTGTGGTGTGAGAAACAAAATATCACCCATCTAAGGAACCAGTGGCGTTTCTGACCAAGGCTGCGAAGGACCGCTTCCAAGACAACATGTTGAAGCACAACTGTCATCCTAAGTAGGGTTTTCAACTATCAAAGCATCAAGCCCTGGGGAAGCAAGTCAATAAAACTATTGCGAGAATGGGTTGGGAAACCTTTTGCACCCATCTTGGGGGCTATTCACCATCTTTTGTAAGAGAGTTCTATGTAAACCTGATTGATAGCGAACAAGAGTTCGTCTTCGTTCGTGAAAGGTTGATACCTTTAGGTGCCTCCCACATTAATGCTCTCTACAACATCACCATGGAAGAGGACGAGTGATAGCAATAGAAATGACACTTAAATTCTCCTTAAATTAGTGTATTATTTGTCCATTTACATCATATTTAGATGCATTTTAGCATCCCATACTTAGTGTTTGCATTTTTTAATTCAATAATGTTTTGATCTTAATGTCTTTCATTTTATCTCTTTTATGCTATTAATGTCACTACATTTATCACTTGTTTTGCACCTAAAGTTGTCAGCGCATAAATCCACATGGGAGAATTAGAGAAGGGAAGCATTCAAAATTGCGGTCATAAATTGATCCAGAATTGCGGCTAAATATGTCATCACATGAATGTTTCCACAACTTATCAAGGATTTCACGCTACTAACATATCCAGAACCACCAGCATAGGAGAAAATTGTCATAACAAATTAAAGTTAATAATTTGCGTCTAGAGATGTCGTGGCAATCTGCAACTGCTCAAAGAAGAAATCAAATCTACGTGAGTACATAGCTGGCAAATAACAACTTCTATAGCTGCAAAAAGGTGTTGGATCTGAAAAGAAAGAAAGATCTAGAAGGAAGCAGTGATTAGAAATAGAAGGACAAAAAGAGAAGATGATATCAAGTTGTGAAGATTTCAAATCTAAATTTCTCTCATCCAAGGCTGTCATGGAAGCTTGATTTAGAGGACGGTGATCTAATCCAGCAAGGGTGCAACATCTTCTGACGAGAAGAGCTTGGTACGGCATAAGAGGAGCAGTTAAGGAAGAATCCTAGTAGCCTAGGAATAGTATGCTTCAATTCATTTGTTAATCCCTCTTTTGATGCTGATGATTTTCAATTGACAATTAAATGTACAGGAAAGTGTCTTTTAATGTTAGATTACATTGATTCTTACTCAATTCTTCTCATTTATTTATCTTTGGATTTAATTACTTGACCACGGAAGTGCAATTGTAGTCACAGAAACTGGAACATGCAGTGACAAGTTAAACTGATAAGCAAGACAATGGAAGTTGCTTGAGACTAAAAGGAATTCTGGTCACTTGTTCTTGAGTGCATAACATTACCAGCACTGAAAGGTGTGGTAATTGTGAGCGCTTGAGTCTTTGATAAATAGAGAGTTGATATTACTAAGATTTCATTGGTGCATAATTGCAGCGACAAATTCATCTATAAGAAACCTTGTAGTCACATTTAGCGTTACCTCTTGTGAAGTTAGTGATCATCTCCACTTCTTTACACTTGATTCATTTATTTTAAGTTTCTGAATTTACTTTTCAACATCTCAACAATCCATTCATTTTCTATACTTTGCCCTGACATTTAACAGTATGATTGCGCTGACAGATTTACTTCTTAACTTGTATAACTTTAACCTAGTTGCGTTAACATAACTCTTAGCAGATCTTTTTCATTTCAACTCATATTACTTCGACAGATTAAACAATAAACAACCATCTCTGTGGGATCGATATCCGATAGATTCATTTTTATCTACAATTCTTATATTGACAGTGTACGCTAGCACATTATTTGCTGTGACATTCAAAGCGCAATCAAGTTTTGGCGCCGTTACCGGGGATGGAGTTTGTTTATTGTTGTCGCTGCATTTATTTGTTGTTTTCTAACCTTTTATTGATTACTAATCATTTGTTAATTCTTTTCAATTTTATTTATTAGGTGTTTTATGACCACAAGGAAAAAACCTGAGGACATTGTTTGTTTTGATTTAGAACTTGAAAGGACAAGTAGGAGGAGAAAGCAAGAGCAAAGAAAAATGGCTGGAAATAACCATGATCTACCACCATTACTACCACAAAATGTTGTTCGTCTAGTGCAGCCACAAAGAGTTAATAATATATCACAATCATTGCCACAAGTAGAGCAAATTCCTAATAGGATAATCAGGGATTTCGTTGTTCTTGTGCTCAATGATTTACAACCAAGGGTTGTTAGGCCAACAATACAAGCTGCTAATTTTGAATTAAAACTGGTTATGTTTCAACTGCTTAACTCGAATGGACAATATGCAAGTTTAGCTCATGAAGATTTGAGAGACATCTCAAATATTTTCTACTCATATGTGCTTCTTTCAGTCAACATGGTGTTCCTGATGACACCTTAAAGATGCAACTATTCCCTTATTCTTTACAAGGAAGGGCAAGAACATGGTTCCTTGGTTTACCGACTGGATCCATTACTTCTCGAAATGCGCTAGCAACGTAATTTGTTTTGCAATTTAATCCGCTGTTAGATTGTGGAATGATATCACAACATATCATCAACTAGATTATGAGAATTTACACACTACGTGGGAACGTTACAAGACTTTGCTGAGACGTTGTCCCATGCATGGATTCCAATAGGAGACTCAAATCGAGATCTTCTACAATGGGTTGAATGCACAAATAATAAATCTTGTCGATGCATCTGCCAATGGTCCATTGTTAGATTGCACCTACAATGAAGCCGTATGAATATTAGATAGAATTGCACAAAATGACTATCAATACCCAATTTCTCGTGCTGCTCAAGTAAAACCTAATCCTAGTGTTATGGAATTAAATGTTATATCAGCTTTGAGTGCACAGGTATCCTCATTGGTGAACTTGATCAAAAACATGAAGGGGACGAGTGATGTTGCCCCTATTCAAGTAGCCCAACAGATGGATGTCCCAACATTTTCCTGTAAAATTTGCGGCGACAACCACAGTTATGAGGATTGTCGATAACATGCTGAGAATACATTCTATGTCAACAATGTCAGAGGAAATTCCTATGGTAACACGTATATCAATTCTAATCATACATAACAACCTTAGGGGAGCTAGAATGCGTCCACATTCAGTTATGAAAATTCCTCAACTCAAGGGAATTTTAGACAAGGGATTTACAACAACAACCAACAACAGTAGAATTATAATCGTAATTCACGAATGCATGCGTAACCAGACCAGATACGATCAAATGATCAGATGTGATCTTAGACCCAGACCCAACTGTTTAATCAAATACAACCACAAGTTTGAATGCCTCCAAAACATAATGTTATGTCAAATATGCAAGGACAACATCAGCAACAGTAATAGCAATATTCACAACCAAGATCAGTTCCATTGGCTACTTTTGAAGCTTTGATGTGAGAGCATATTACGAGAACGGAAGCAATCGTTCAAGGCAACACTTCTTCTATTCGCGCATTGGAAGCACAATTAGGACAACTGGCTTCTAAAATGAGCACAAGACAACCAGGTGCTTTGCCAAGTCATACTAAAAATCCAAATCAGAAAGGTAAAGAGCATTTTAAGGCTATTACGTTGCGGAGTGGGAAGCAAACTGCTGATAATAGTACCAGCTCTAACCAGGCACCTGTCGATGCAAAGGAACCAAAGTAACAAAGAGAAGTGGCATCTGAAGAAGATACAAAGAAGATACAGGAGAAGTACATGATGATGAACCGCTAGTAGTCATGCCGATGCCTACCATTCATCCAAAGAAGTTGTTGACGCAACTGCCCATGTCGTCACAATCGGTTACAACAAAACAACCCACTGTCAACATACCTTTTCCATTTCTACAGTGATTCAAGGAGAAAGAACATGACAAAGATTATCAACAGTTTATTTCTACCTTGAAACAGTTACACATTAACATACCTCTATTTGATGCTCTTGTGTAGATTCCCAGTTGTGAGAAGTTTATGAAGGAGCTACTATCAAAAAAGAAAAAGTTTTTCAACATCGAGACGATTGCACTCACAGAGGGGTCCAATGTTGTACTAACATATAAGTTACCACAAAAAATGAAAGATTTGAAAACCACTACTTAGGTAAAGCTTTATGTGATTTAGGAGCTAGTATTAACCTCATGTCATTTTCCACTTTAAGGAAATTAGGAATTGGTTCTATTAAACCTATTGTGGTGACATTACAACTTGTGGATAGATCTTTGGCAGAACCTGAAGGATAGATTAAGGATGTCCTCGTCCAAGTTGATAAGCTTGCATTCCAAGTTGACTTTATCTTGGGACGCCCACTTTTAGCAACGAGACGTACACCTATTGATGTTTTCAAGGGGCGAGTTGATTATGCGCCATAATGATGAGCATGTAACCTTCAGTGTGATCGAAGCATCCCCATCAAGAAGTAAGGAACAATGTCATCACATTGATGTGCTGGATAAAATAATTACAGAGGAATTCAATGAACAAAGTTCAGTAGTACCATCGAAATATGCGGTGACATCAAAAGAACAAATCCTACCTGAATGTGACCATAAAGCTGAGGCTAATATCTATGAGCTACGACATGACTGGCAATTGGAATCTTTGGATCTGACAAATAGGACGATTCCAGTTTTCAAACCATCAATTAAACAAGCTCCGACCTTGGAGTTGAAGCCATTGCCTACACATTTGAAATATGTCTTTCTAGCTGACAACGATACATTACCTGTGATTGTTAGCGCAAGTCTCGTTGCGAGCCAATAAGAAAATTTAATCACAATTTTGAAGCAGCATAAAAGAGCCATTGCTTGGAGCATAGTGGACATCAGAGGCATTAGTCACTCTTTCTGCATGCATAAAATATGGTTAGAAGATGAGGGAAAACAGTCAATTAAGCAACAAAGATGACTGAACGAGAAAATGAAGGAAGTAGTGAAAAAAAATATCATTAAGTGGCTAGATGCAGGCATCATCTATCCCATTTCAGACATTACATGGGTGAGCCCGATCCAATGTGTGCCCAAGAAGAGCAGCACTACAGTGGTGAGTAATGATAAAAATGAGCTAATCCCTACTTGCATTGCTATAGGTTGGCGAGTGTGTATGGATTACCGTCGTTTAAATGTGGCCACAACGAAAAATCATTTCCCACTATCATTCATTGATCAAATACTGGATAGGCTAGCTGGTAAGGCCTACTATTGTCTCATTGATGGTTACTCTAGGTACAATCAGATCGTAATTGCGCTAGAAGATCAAGGAAAGACCACGTTCACTTGCCCATTTGGAATCTTTGCTTTCTGACAAATGCTATTTAGTTTGAAAAATGCGCCAGCTACATTCTAGAGGTGCATGATGGCTATTTTCTCTAACATGATTGAAGATTCATTAGAGGTATTCATGGATGATTTCTTTGTATATGACCACAATTTTCACCAATACGTTGACAATCTGGAAAAAGTATTGATAAGATAAGAGGACGCTAGCCTAGTGTTGAACTAGGAGAAATGTCATTTCATGGAAACTGAAGGCATTGTTCTTGGCCATCGCATATCTTGTCAAGGCATTGAAGTAGATAAAGAAAAGGTTGAAATCATTGAGAAGCTACCTCCACCCACAAATGTAAAAGGAATAAGGAGTTTTCTTGGTCATGATGGATTCTATAGAAGATTCATCCGAGATTTCTCCAAGATAGCAAAACCACTATGCTTTTTATTAGAGCAGAATAAAAAGTTTTTGTTAAATGACGCATGTTTGGACGCATTTGTTACAATTAAAAAGTAGCTAGTACAAGCTCCCATTTTCGTTGCACCAAACTAATCGTAACCGTTCGAGGTGATGTGCGATGCAAGCGACTTTTATGTGGGAGTTGTGCTTGGACAACGCAAGGAGAAGGTATTTCATTCAATTTACTATGCTAGTAAGACCCTAACTGAAGCGCAAGTGAATTACATGACTGCTGAGAACGAGTTACTAGTAGTAGTTTTTGCATTTGACAAGTTTCGTTCATATCTTGTCGGCATAAAAATTATAGTGTAAACAGATCATTATGCCTTGAGATACCTTTTTACGAAGAAAGATCCCAAACCACGCCTGATCAGATGGATCCTACTTTTACAAGAACTTAATATTGAAATCAAAGATAGGAAATGATCTGAAAACCAAGTAGTAGACCACTTATCTCGCCTGGAAGCTGGAATTGAGGATGGGAATAAATTCCAAATTGTTGATGCATTTCCAGATGAGAAACTATTCTTTGTCGACGCATCTCTATGGTATGTAGATGTCGTCAATTATCTTATTTGTGGGAAGCTACCATTGAGTTTAACTGGTCATAAGATTGTCAAATTTATGCGCGACACTACAAAACATCATTGGAATGAGCCATACCTATTCAAGGTATGCGCTGACAACATTATCCATCGCTGTGTTCCTGAGGAAGAGATGTCTTCTATCTTGAGGCATTGCCACGATGCTCCTTATGGAGGCCATTTTGGTGGAGTTAGGACTACTGCAGAGGTCTTATAATCAGGATTTTACTAGCGCACATTGTTTCGAGACGCCCATAATTTTGCGTAGCAATGTGATAAATGTCAACCACAGGTTCCATATCTCGACGTAACGAGATGCTCTAACAACTTATCATGGAGATGGAGTTATTCGATATTTGGGTATAGATTTTATGGTACCATTTCCAAACTTTTTTGGAAATGTGTATATTTTAGTTACTGTTGACTATGTCTCCAAATGGATCAAAGTAATTGCAGTTCCGAAAGATGATGCTCGAGCAGTGTTTAAGTTCTTTCACACATACATTCTTTCAAGATTTGGAAAACCTCGAGCATTGATAAGTAACCAAGGCACCCATTTCCATGACAATCAAGTGGCGACAGCTTTGAAGCGCTACGGTGTGAAGCATCATATGGTAACAACATACCATCCACAAAAAAATGGACAAGTGGACATCTCCAATCTATAAATTAAAAGCATTCTTGAAAACTTAACGAGATTTGTCCTTGCGACTACATGATATGTTGTGGGCGCTTCGCACTGCTTACAAAACTCCGTTGGGGATGTTGCCATATCAGTTGTTATTTAGGAAATCATGTCATTTGCCTGTTGAACTTGAACATAAAGCCATGTGGGTAATCAAGCAAGTGAACATGGATTACGATGCTGCTAGACAAAAACAATTGTTGGACATTTTCGAGCTTGAAGAAATTCGACGCAACACGTATGAAAATGCTGCCATATATAAGGAGAAAACCAAGAGATGGCATGACAATATCATCTTGCGGCAATAATTTTCTCTTGGTCAGTCGGTACTTTTATTTAACTCACATTTGAAATTGCATCTAAGGAAATTGCGCTCAAGATGGTCAGGCCCTTTCAAAGTTGTCGAAGCATTCCAACATGCTGTGCTGACAATTGCGGATCTGAACGATGGTCACCAGTTTAAAGTAATTGGCCAACGGTTGAAGCATTACTTGAGCCCAAACGTTAGAGAACAAAGCGAGACTATTAATCTGGTCACATTTACATAATGTCATTGCAATTTTTACATTTACTTTTTGTTTTTTTTATTTTTATTCATTTCTTTTTAGTTTCATGTAGGAATAAAAATATCTCCTTTCTATCGACATATCTGATATCACGACTTGTCAACGCATTCTATGATGACTCCGCAAAGTGTTTTGGGAAAGAATCTCGCGGTTGA
Source organism: Kokia cookei (assembly GCA_039519145.1). Lineage (NCBI taxonomy): Eukaryota > Viridiplantae > Streptophyta > Magnoliopsida > Malvales > Malvaceae > Kokia > Kokia cookei. The sequence continues at coordinate 22,092,004 of CM076908.1, forward strand.
TTTCCAATCATCCTCAACTATTGGATCAACCCAAAAAGGACGATCTATGCCTTGGCATTTATTGGCTGCAGGTACAACATATTACCACACCAGCAGAGAAAATCACGTCTCTTCACCACCAAAGTTTATAAAACCCTTCTACCGATTTTACTCTCACACTCATAATCTCTATTGCTACTGTATTCTTCTTCTTCATTAGTTTTTCCACAAACTACTCTCACTTTCTTTTCTTAGAAATCATGGCCAGAACACGTGGAGCTAAGACTCCATCTAAGTCACCTACGGAATCATCGATCGCTGTGGTTAGAAACACTGAACAACCAACATCAAGAGAGCATGTCTTGTTTCGTTCAAAGGCAATGAAAATCGATATCCTGACGTAATGATAAAGAGGAACTGTCACCCTGAACAAGGTTTTCAGTTGTCCCCGTATCTAACATTAGGGAAACAAGTGGCTAGAATAATTTCTCGACTATGATGGGAATAGTTATGTGACCATCCGACCAATTACTCCCTAACCATGGTAAGGGAATTTTATACTAATCTGGTTAATTTCGAACAATATTTTTTTTTTTTTGTGAAGACTTGGTGCCTTGGAGCGCCAATCACATCAATGTGCTATTCCATATTGTTGAAGGAGAAGACACGCACACTAAGTTGTTAGAGAACTTAACTGAAGAAAATGCCGACATTATGTTGCAAGACTTATGCGTCAAAGGCACAGTATGGACTGGCAACAATCTCAATAACTACACGATGCACAGACGCTACCTATCCACTCAAAGTAAGGTGTGGTTCCATTTCGTTAACTACCGCCTCTTACCGTTTACCCACAGCACCTGCGACGCTGGATCGCATGTGCCTCTTACATTCTATACTAAAAAGACATCGCATTGATGTCGGTGCAATCCTACATGATGAAATTGCTGAAGCTACAAGCAAGTAGACAGGTATCTTACCTTTCCCTTCTCTAATAATGATGTTATGCAAGCAAAGGGGTATTGTGCCTCGTGATGGTGAAGAAGTTTTGCAGAACAAGGGGCCCATCAATAACATCTCGGTGGAAAGGATGATCAAAGGGAAAGAAACCCCTTTAGTGAAGGAAGTGCCTAAAAAGGAAGTGAAAGGCAAGGGGAAGAAAAAGGAGAAACAAGCAATTGCGCCTACAGATCCTCAGATGTGGAAAAAGCTTACTGAAATAGAACAACTTGTTGACTGCATGGATATACGATAAATTCGAGTTGTCAGCATATTGAAAGAGATGGGCTATAGGCAAAATCTCTTCTATTCTTATACAAGGGCGTGGAATAATTCTATTGTCACTACATTAAGAAATTTGAGCCCCAACCCCATGTTAGAGTTCCTTGTTTTTCCCCCTATTGTTAAGGAAGCCCCATCGTCATCCGAGCAACCTATTTCTGACGGAAGGCCTCAGCCTGTCCCATCCCCAACTAGGATCCACATCTATAATAATGAGGATCATGAGGGATACTCCAAGGTTATGGAAGACTAATTTAGACCCATCGCCAACATTTTCGAGGATGAATTTTCAAATAGTCTTGGGGCCAACATGGCAGAACGAAAGGCTACTGCTGATAAAGTGTGCATACCAGTGGTTTCTGTGGCTTTGGAAGCCGAAGCAGGAGAAGGAAAAGACAAGGAAGGCACAAAAGAGAAAGGAAATGAAGAGAAGAAGGATGAAGATAAAGAAAATGCCTCGACGAATTTAGAGGAGAAATTTGGCGATGCACCTACCAGTGTGGGGGCATCTGTTGAAGACTTGGCTATAACTGGGGCTAGCTAGACCGAGGCCGTCGTATCTAAAATTGAAGATTCTAATCCTTTTGCTATTGTGCCATATATGACACCATTGACTAAAATCCATCTTTTAGATGTAACAGTCGATGAAGCCAATATTCAACCGGCTATTGAAGAGCAATCTTCTACACCGGTTGAACTAGCAAAAAAGAGGCATAAATGGAAGACAAAGAAGAAGGCCAAGGAGGAGCGTCCGAAGATGAAGAAAAAGACCAAGCCAGCCACTTCATCAGCTGCAACTCATTGAGTTAGTTTACTTTTCAGTAGATAGTTGCATGCATTTATTTTAATTGTCATTGCATTTTTATTGTTTCTGCATTTTATTTGTTTTAGCATATGCATTGTAGTTGCATTTCCATTATTTTTGTATAGACTTGTCAATGCATTAGGGACAATGCAGACATTAAGTTTGGGGGGAAGTGGAATAAAAATGCAGTTACACCCACAAGTTTAGGATTATATTTGTTTCTTTAGTTGAATGAAAGTAGGCAAAGTTAAGAAAAAAATGCGACCACAATTTTTCATTTGATGCGTAATTCTTGAATTCTTTTGAATTCTAATGCATGAATTGGATGAATGTGATTGAATGTTGAATCCTTCTATTTTTGGATGACTGATTAAGATTGCATTAGTAATAAATGAGTAGTATCATTCTTTAAATATTGAATTAACTTACCATTTTGCAGCGATAATTATATGTATGAATAAAAGACACTCCAATGTGAGTGCATTGTGACTTAAACAAAGGAGAACATTCCACTGCAAGTGTTAGAAAGATTATACAATAAATGTTGTATTAGGTTAAGGAAATTTGAGATTCAAAGTATGATTACAAGCATTAGCGAAATTGCAATTTTGATTATTTATGCGTATAAATTATCAGTGCAATATTCCAGCACATGAATGCAATTTATAACTTAGGATTCCAGAGAGTATAAGTTGCTAGAATGATGAATGTGGTGACAATAATTTGATATAACTTTACTAGCTTTTATTTACTTGAGGACAAGTAAAAACTTAAGTTTGGGGGTGTGATAGCATTAGAAATGACACTTAAATTCTCCTTAAATTAGTGTATTATTTTTCCTTTTACATCATATTTAGCATGCATTTTAGCATTTCGTACTTATAGTGTTTACATTTGCTAATTCAATGATGTTTTGATCTTAATGTCTTTCATTTTATCTCTTTTACGCTATTATGTCATTGTATTTAGCACTTGTTTTGCACCTAATGTTGTCAGCGCAGAAATCCATTTGGGAGGATCAGAAGAGGGAAGCATTCAAAATTACGATCACAAGTTGATCTAAATTTGCGGCCAAATATGTCATCATATGAATGTTTCCACAACTTATCAAGGATTTCACGCTACTAACATATGCAGAAGCACCAACGTAGGAGAAAATTAGTGCAACAAATTAAAGTTATAATTTGCATCCAAAGATGTCACGACAATTTGCAATTACTCAAAGAAGAAATCAGATCTACGTGAATGCATAGCTAGCAAATAACAACTTCTATAGATGCAAAAAGGTGTTGGATTTGAAAAGAGAGAAAGCTCTAAAAGGAATCAGTGATTATAAATAAAAGGACAAAAAGAGAAGATGATATCAAGTTGTGAAGATTTCAAATCTAAATTTCTCTCATCCAAGGCTGTCATGGAAGCTTGATCCGGAGGACGGTGATCTGATCCAGCAAGGGCACAACATCTTCTGATGAGAAGAGCTTGGTGCGACACAAGAGGAGCAGTTAAGAAAGAATCCTAGTAGCCTAGGATTAGTATGCTTCCATTCATTTGTTAATCCTTCTTTTGATGCTGATGATTTTCAATTGACAGTTAAATGTACATGAAAGTGTCTTTTAATGTTAGATACTTTGATTCTTACTCAATTCTTCTCATTTATTTATCTTTGGATTTAATTGATTAACCATGGAAGTGCAATTGTAGTCATAGACACTGAAAGGTACGGTGACAAGTTAAATTAATAAGCAAGACAGCGAAAGTTACTTGAGACTAGAAGGAATTCTAACACTTGTTCTTGAGTGCATAACATTACCAGCATTGGAAGGTGTGGTAATTGTGAGCGCTTGAGTCTTTGATAAATAGAGAGTTGATATTAGTAAGATTTCATTGGTGCGTAATTATGGCGACAAATTCATCTATAAGAAACCTTGTAGTCACATTTAGCGTTGTCACTTGTGAAGTTGGTGATCCCTTCCACTTCTTTACACTTGATTCATTTATTTTAAGTTTCTGAATTAACTTTTCAACATCTCAAGAATCCATTCATTTTTTATACTTTGCCCTAACACTTAACATTCTGATTGCGCTGACAGATTTACTTCTTAACTTGTATAACTTTAACCTAGTTGCATTGATGTAGCTCTTGATAGATCTTTTTCATTTCAACTTAGAATGCTTCGAAAAATTAAACAATAAACAACCATCTTTGTGGGATCGATATCCGATAGATTCATTTCTATCTACTATTCTTGCATCGACAGTGTACGCTTGCACATTATTTGCTGTTTAATCCACTTCATTATCCTTTAAGGTCTAGTTTCACTTCATTAACTGCCGTCTCATGCCTTCTACTCACAGCACAACAGTCACTTTATATCGGATGTGTTTAATCCACTCGATCATCAAGGGGAGACAAATTGATAAAGGTGCAATTTTGTACCAAGAAATTACGAACTGTGCTGCTAAGTAGATGGGTATTCTGGTGTTCCCTTCATTAATCATGAAGTTGTGTCCACAATGAGGAGTGATGCCTCGTGAGGGAGAAGAAATTCTAGACAACAAAGGACCTATTAATGATGATTCCATTAAGTGCATGACTCGGGGGAAGGACACTCTTGTTGTGAAGGAAGCTAAAGCCAGGAAGAAGAAAGGCAAGGCAAAGATTGAAAAAAAGAAGGCTAATGTCACCACAGATCCCACTTTATGGCAAAAGGTTAAAGAGGTAGAAAAGACTGCTGACATAATTAACATTCGACAGATAAAACTTGTCGGTGCAATCGAGGATATGGAAAGGTCGTAAAACCTATTCTATGCCTATACTCGGGCATGGAATAGTGCCATTGTCACTACACTGTGTCATATGAGCAAAATGCCTCTACCAGAGTTCCCTGTCTTCCCTTCGATCATCAGAGAAGCTACGCCTTCAATTACAGAGGTTGCATTAGAAGGAAGGGACCAATCAGTAGCATCTCTGCAGACGATCCATATTTCTAATGATGAACGCGAGGTGAATTCGAAGGATGTAGAAGACTACCTCTAGAACATTGAGAACCTATTTGAGGATGATTTTTCTGCCAGCCCAGAGGCTACTATAGCTCAGAAGGAGGTCAATGTTGATGAAGGGAACACACCATTAGAACCTGTGGAGATAAAAGAGGGAAAAGAAGAAAGAAGAGAAGAACATGATGTCGCGACAAATTCGACTGAGGAATTTATCACCACACCTAAAGTTGTGGGTGCATCTTTGGATGATTTGGCACCACCTGATGTGAGTCAAGCAGAGGCTATGACTGCTAGTAACAAGGATTACAATCCTTTAGCCATGGTGCATAATAATGCACCACTTGCTGAAATACACTCATCAGATGTCACGGCCAATGATGTCGGGGCGTAGCCTAAACTTGAGGAGCAATCCGAAGATCCGGCTAAGCCAAAGGAATGAAAGAGGAAGCGTAGCAAGGAGGAGCACAAGCGCAAGAAGAAGAAGACCCATGCAGCACATTGAGTTAGTTTTTATTTTCGGTACTTAGTTTATTTTTCATGCATATCATAACATTTCGTTTGTCATTACATTTTTCTTATCACTGCATCTTCATTGTCATTGCATTTCCATATATATTTGTAAATTAATGACAATGCATTGGGGACATGCAGACTTTAAGTTTGGAGGGAAAGTATATGGGTTGGAAATGCAAATGCACCCACATTTTAAAAATTTATCCTTTTGAGTCTAATGAATGCATGCATGGTTATTGAAAATGTGCTTGAAAATTTTCATTAGAAGCTTAATTCTTGAATCTTGTGAACTGCTAATGAAAGAGTTGGATGAATTTAATTGAATGTTGTATCTTCAATTTTTGGATGAATGATTTAGATTGCATTAGTAATGGATGAATAGTATTATTATTTGAATCTTGAATAAATTTGTCATTTACAGCTACTTGTATATAAGTATAGTTATAAATAAAAGACACTCTAATGTGGGTGTATTGTGAACTATCAAGGGGGAACACTCTAATGCAAGTGTTAGAAAAAGTAATCTAGTCAAAGGCTGTCACTGCAAGGGTGTGTGTCGGCACAATTACATACTCCTTGGGGTTTGTTGCACCCCATCGTTACTTCCTGTAAATTGAAAAATATATAGGATTTTTCCTATGTAATTTATCGTCTTTTTACTTAAATTTGTTGTTAAAACTAAGTAAATTTTAATAAACTAATGAAATATGTGAAAATATAAAATTAGGACATAGAAATTATTAAAATGTGATTTTTTTGCTTTATTATATAGTTTTCAAGCATAAAATGACTTATTTTATATTTATTTGAAAATATTATATTTTTAAGACATAAAGTGGGCCATGCATGATTGAATTAAATAAAAAAATATAAAATTATATTTAATAATTCATTTTAAAATATTTCATTAATAATTTGGGTTTTAATTAATTATTTAAATTGGATAAAATTTATTCTTTGGTCCTTTAATTTATTGATTTGTTTTGGACAGGTCTAATAGCTTTGTTAGATTACAAAACCGTCCAAATTGAAGACCAAGTCAACCCAATTTTGACTACACATGGCTGTCCACATAAACCACTTTTTGGTTTAATTACACAAGGTCCTTGCAATGTTGAAGAAATTAGAGATTTGCCCAAAGATTTACATTTGACCAAGTCTCAGTCCTGAGTTGCTATGGCATTTAAATTGCTTAAAAATCAAGCAAAAATTAATTCAAACTCCACTAATCATGGCCGGCCACCCTTTGAAGAAGCTTGAAGAGACTAAAACTCTCTATTTTTAGCAAACTACTATCCTCTCTTCACCTATAAATAAGACCCCATTTCACCATTCCTAATCATCCCTCATCCCTCATCTTCCTTTCCTTACTCTCAATTTTCTCTAGCATTTCCCATTTCCCATGCCTACCATCATCTCTTCATTGAGCTTTTAGCAATTAAGCCTCTTAAAGAGCCCTTGGTCGGCCACCTTGGAGAGCCATCAGTAAAGGAGCAAAGCGAAGGAACGAAGGAGCCCTCTTCAATTAGAGTCTTGGGTGACAGCCACTTTGATTTGGGTTTAATCTTTCTTTACTTTAATTTAATCTGAAAATGTTTGCTATGTGTTCTTTGTTCTTGTTTACAACAATGTTAGCTTAATTTATTTAAGCTAGGATAATTGCTTTGATTTAATAATATTTATTTGATTCATGCTTATGATGTTTGTGTCACAATCGATCATGTTTTCAATTAAAATCAAGTCTATATTTCGTTCATACATGATTGAAATACACCTGAATTAGCTGAGCGATCCTAACCAGACGATGGCTAGTAAACACATAATTGAAATGTGCATGTTTAATTTAGATCCTAACCCGATTAAATTGCAGGTTACATAACAACTCTAACCAAGCTCTGTTATCTGCATAGTTTTTAGATTTGTGTGATTAAACTGTTTCAAACCTAGCACGTCTCTGTTACCTTACACGAATGCTAAGAAACCCTCAGTAAATAAGGATCGGTAAAATGCATATTTACTAAGTAAAGGATTCTGAAAGGACCTAATGTGGTTTCTAAACTCATGAAAGATCGAGTTGCCATGGAATGTTTTTCCTAATGTTATTAAGCATGTTGATAATAAATTGAATTTAATCAAAGTAATCGTCCTAGTTTATTTATGTTATAATTGTTGCAAATTGTGTTTAATCTTGCTAAAATCCATTTCATACATATACCCTGCATACTTAGGTTAATTTGCATTAGGGATCATTGCATTTAGTATATTTAATCATCACTTCTCGATCATATTGTGTTTTTAAAATTTACCAAGTTCTTAATATAATTTTACAATTAAGTGATTTAACACAAATACAATCCCTATCGAGACGATAACTCGATACTTGCTTATTACTTGATAACGACTATGTACACTTGCACAAGCCTATGCGTTACACTTCCCAGGAACAAGAGTATAGTAATGCAACGACATCCCTCAGTCACATAAAGAAAAGAGATAAAGAAAGAAAAGGGAAAATATATTACTGTACAATAAATGTTTTGCTAGAAAGAATTTAAGATTTAAAATAGGATGCTAGCATTAATGAAGTTGCAATTTTAATTATTCATACCTATAAATTATTGGCGTAATATTCTGTCATTTGAATGTAATTCATGCATTAGGATTTCAGATGATTCAAGTTGCTAGAATAATCATTACTTTGATTAAATTTTTGCTATAACCTTGATAGTTCTTGTTTTACTTGAGGAAAAGTAAAAACTTAAGTTTGGGGTTGTGATAAGCATTAAAAAGAACCATTGATTTCTCCTTTCTTATAATATAATTTGTTCCCATTTGATCATCTTTTGCATACATTTTTAGTATTTTTAACTTAGTTATTACATTTTCTAACTTAATGAAGCTTAATTTCCTTTAAATTTATCATGTTTTTATTACTGATGTCGCTGCATTAGTCTATTTAGTATTACTCCCAGAAATGTCATTGCAGGAATCTGTCCAGAAGTATCATGAAGGTGTCTAGAGTTGTCGCTGCATAAGAGGATCCAAATTTGCGCCCAAAACTGTCGCTAGACCTGATAGCTTTCTAGTTAAAACACCAGAAATGTGTGAGTTTTACAGCTCATATAACCAACTTGTACAGCCAGAGGATGTTAGATCTGGAAGGTAGGACACCTGTACTGTGAAGTTACTGTTAAATACTGAAGAGAAGGAGAGAGAAAGGGGATTCTTCTTGGCTTTTCGACAGATTAAATTTCTTCTTCAACATTTTTTCAAGCTTGCATCCATGGAAGCTTAAATTCCTGAGGGCAACTTGACGTTGACGAGAAGGCAGTCCTACTCCTAACAAGGAGCATCCTAAGTGTGATCCAAGAGGAGTGTAAGAGAGTGATTCAAGTAAACTAGGAATAGGATACTTCAATTTATTCTGTGATAAGTTTTGATAATTTAAGTTGTATGGAAGTATAGTTTCATTTCAGATCTGAATGACATCTATTTCAATCTTTCCTTTACTGTTTATCTTTGGAATTAATTGTTTGACCATGGAAGTGTGATTGCAGTCACTGTCACTGGAAAGTGCAGCGACAAATTAAGTTAACAAGCAACATAACGGAAGTTGCTTGAGGATTAAAGGAATTCAGTCCACTTGTTCTTGAGTTTATTACATTGCCAACACTGGAAGGTGTGGTTAGTGTGATTTTTTAAGTCTTTGATAAATAGGGAGGTTAAGGTTAGTAAGATTTCATTGTGCTTATTTGCGGCGACAATTTATTTGTTATTAACCTTGTGATCACATTTAGCTTTATGTCAACTCTTAAACTGAAGAAAACCCATTTTATTATCATTACTTTAGTTCTTAATTTTTTCAATATTGCTTTGACACTTAACATCACAATCTCTCTTGTTTTAAATTTTCATTGCATTGACAACTATAAACAAAAACAACCATCCACGTGGGATTGATATCCAATAGACTTACATCTATCTATTATACTTGCATCGATAGTGTTCGCTTGCACAAATTGTTGTGATATTCATAGCGCAATCAACTGATAATCTGTTAGGAAAAATTCCTCGAACGTTTATGTGAGTTCTACAATCTTGTTTCAAACAAAAATACAAAGTAAAAAATAAAAGTAGTAAATGATGTGTTTAAACCTAATGCTGAAGACCTTATTTATAGCCTTGGCTGATCGTTTTCATTAACTTTAAGTCTATTGTCGTCTTTCGTGTTTAACTGGCATTGTAAATACCGAAACGCCTTTCATCAATGCAGATTCTACGTCCAGGGGTCGATGTCGCGACACACTAGGACCAGTGTCGCGACGAAGCCATAAGTCCTTATACGAAGTGTCATCTTGTAGAAGTTATCACAACATAGCCTATGTATGTCGCGACAAAGAAGTCAGTTTTTGATATCTCCAAGTCTAGTCCCTTTATTGCGACATAGAGCATCTTATGTCGTGACAAAGTAATCAACTTCATATTATTGGAACTTCTTATGGTCTCCTACACACTCACAAAGTAATTTAGCTAACCTTTAGGCCTCAATCAGCCTTAAAGACAATAAAACAACATTTTAGCTCTTAGCTTACACAATTAATTGAAAATAAGAATCTACGCTCTTGAAATTCTTCTGCAATTAATTCTTCTAGTACATCAATATGGTGACATTCCTCTTTACTCTTGCAGGGAATTGCTTAAAAAACACTAAAGGTAACGTGTTCATCATTGTGTCACACAATTAACTCGCCTTTAAATACTTCTCTAAGAGTGCGACACGTAGCAAGAAATAGGCGTCCCAAAATTATAGGCACATTTTTATCAGCTTCACAATCAAGAATAATGAAATCTACTGGGAACACAAACTTATCTACTTGGACGAGAACATCTTTGATTTGCCCTTCATGTTGCGCCAAAGATCTATCCGCTTGCTGCAATGTCACTGCAGTGGGCTTCTTGTGACCAATTCCCAATTTTTGGAATGTTGATAGTGGCATAAGGTTGATGCTTGGCCCTAAATCACAGAGAGCTTTTCCTAAGTAATGATTTCCAATGGAGCACGAAATTGCAAAACTGCCAGGATCTTTCATCTTGGGTGGTAATTTATTTGTCAACATAGTGCTGCAGCCTTTTTTAAGCACAATTGTCTCGATGTTAGTTAACTTATTTTTCTTGAATAAGAGCTTCTTCATAAATTTCCCATAGCTAGGAATCTATACAAGAGCATCGACAAGAGGTGTATTAACATGTAATTGTCTCAGGGTGGCCAAAAACTTCTAATATTCTCTGTCATTTTCTTTTTCCTTAAATCTATACGAGACCTCCAAAGCTTTATTTTGATGCACATTGGTGAAGGGAACTCCAGTGGGAACTCAAGTTCTCAAAATGATAGGCTATATTAAAAGCCTTGAAAAACTTGGATTCCCTCTAGGTGAAGAATTGGCCACTGATTTTATCTTGCAATAGTTGTCGGATAGTTTTAGCTAATTTGTCCTTAATTTCAATTCGAATGCGATTAATAAGACTTTGCCACATCATGTTGGGAACTGCTGAAAGTAAAATGAAAAAAGGCTGGACCTAATCCATTCTGATGGTTCGCAAGAACAAGGGCAAAGATAAGCTTGAGGCTAAGGCAAAGCCTAATGAAAATGGCAAGGCCAAACCAAACAATGGAAAGGTTGCGTTGGAAACTAAAGGAGTTGCTAAGGAAGGAAAATGTTTCCATTGCGATAAGACCAGACATTAGAAGAGGAACTGCCCTATCTATCTTGAAGAGGTGAAAAAGTATTAAGGCACAATTAATTAATGGCCTCTACATTTTGGATCAAGATATTCCCATTTATAACATAAAAATCGAAAGATAAAAAAAATAAATGACTTTAATCAAACTTATTTTTGGCATTGTCGTTTAGGCCATATAAGTGAGAAGTGCATATCAAAGCTCCATAAAGATGGGTTTTTGGATTCGTTTGGTTTTGAACAAATTGATCTATGTCAGTCATGCTTGTTAAGTAAAATGACCAAAACTCCTTTTAATAGTAAAAGTGAGCGAGCTAGTGATTTATTGGACTTAATACATAGTGATGTATGTGGGCCAATGAATACACAAGCTAGAGGGGATTTTCAATACTTCATTACTTCCACTGATGACTTCAATAGATATGGGTAAATTTATCTTATGCGCCATAAATCTAAAGCCCTTGAAAAGTTCAAGGAATTTAAGAATGAAGTAAAAAACCAACTAGGCAAAAGTATTAAGGCACTTCAATCAAATTGAGGAATAGGATACTTAAGTTTAGAGTTTGATGAGCTTCTAAAGGAGTGTGGGATTGTCTCACAACTTACACCTCCCAATACTCCATAATGGAATGGAGTTTTTAAGAGGCGAAATTGAATATGGTTCGATCGATGATGAGTCATGTTGATCTTCCTACTTTATTTTGGGGACATGAACTTGAGACAGTTGCCTTCACACTAAATCGTGTTCCATCTAAATTGATTTAGAAGACACCATATGAAATGTGGACTGAGAAGCGTCATAGTATGAATTTTATAAAGATTTGAGGTTGTGAAGCTTATGTGTTAAACGTCAAACATCTACAAAGTTCGAACCCATATCTAAAAAATGCATCTTTGTGGGACATCCTAAAAGAAACTAAAGGATATTAGTTCTTCAATCCTATCGAGAGCAAAGTGTTTGTTGCTTGGACAAGACTCTTTCTTGAAAGAGAATTTGTCTTTAGTAAAGGAAGTGGTAAAAAGATTGAACTTAGAGAAATTCAAGAAGAACAACAGATCACTGAACTAGAGATTGAACAACAACAGGTTGCACAAGTTCTTACGGAACAATCAACTATTATGGAAACACAACCACCGCGAAAATCCTTAAGAGAACATCACGTACCTGAGAGATATGGATTTCTCATTACATCACATGGTGATGTTCTGCTTATGGATCAAGATGAGCCTAGGACTTATCAAGAAGCGATGGCAAGCCCAAACTTTGAGAAATGGCTAGAGGACATGAGATCTGAGATGGATTCCATGTCAAAGAACCAAGTATGGACCTCATTTGACCTACCTGAAGGGGTTACACGCATAGGGTATAAGTGGGTTTTCAAAAAGAAAATCGACATGGATGGTAAAGTACAAACTTAAAAAGGGTGATTGGTCGCTAAAGGTTATCGCCAAGTTCATGGTTTTGACTATGACGAAACCTTTTCTCCTATTGCTATTTTTAAATCCATCTGAATCTTGCTCGCAATAACTTCATTTCATGATTATCAAATCTGGCAAATGGACGTCAAAACAACTTTCCTTAATGGGAAACTAGAAGAGGATGTGTACATGACACAACCTGAAGGTTTTATTGATCCAAAGGATGCTGGAAAGATATGCAAGCTACAAAGATCCATTTATGGATTGAAGCAAGCTTCTCAAAGTTGGAATCTTCTTTTTAATGATGCAATCAAAGAGTCTGGTTTTATTTAAAACAAAGAAGAGCCTTGTGTTTACAAGAAAGTTAGTGGGAGCACTTCTTGATACTGTATGAAGATGACATACTTATCATACGAAAAGACATACCTACCCTACAGTTTGTTAAAACATGGTTAGGACGTTGTTTTTCTATGAAGGATTTGGGTGAGGCCACATACATTTTAAGAGTCAAAATCTATAGAGATAGATCAAGGCGACTCATAGGTCTAAGCCAAAATACATACATAGATAAAGTACTAAAGAGGTTTAGTATTGAAGAATCTAAAAGAGAATTCTTACCTATGAGACATGGTATTTCACTTAAGGAAATGTGTCCTTCAACTTCTTAAGAGAGAGAGCGAATGTGTAAGATTCCATATGCTTTGGCCATTAGGTCTATCATGTATGCCATGCTATGTACTCATCCAGATGTATCGTATGCTTTAAGCATTACGAGTCGATATCAAGTAGATTTCGTTGAAGGTCATTGGGTGGTAGTTAAGAATATCCTTAAGTACTTGTTAAGGACTAAGGATACATTCCTTATATATGGAGGTGAGGAAGACCTAAGTGCAAAAGGTTACATTGATGCTAGCTTCCAAACCGACAAGGATGATTCACAGTCACAATCGGGTTTTGTGTTTTACCTTAATGGTGGCTTTGTGAGCTAGAAAAGTTCAAAGCAAGGTATAGTTGTTGATTCTATAACAGAGGCCGAGTATATTACAGCTAGTGAATTTACAAAAGAGGCTGTTTGGATCAAGAAGTTCATAATAGAAATAAGGGTTGTGTCTAGCATATCAGATGCTATAGAACTTCGTTGTGACAATAACGGAGCCATTGCACAAGCAAAGGAACCCAGATCTCACTAGCGATCCAAGCATAAACTTAGGCGTTTTCATCTCATTCGAGAAATTATTGATCGAGGATATGTGGAAATATGCAGAGTACCAACAAATGATAACATCGCAGATCCACTGACGAAGACTTGGACACAGTAGAAGCATGATCATCACACAAGTCACTTGGTATTAGATATATAATTGTGTATTAGATATATGATTGGTATTAGTGTTAGTGGGAGATTGTTAGAGTATGCCCAATGACCAATCATGATATGATTGTAATCACATACTCATTTTACCTTGTTAAATAGTAAAAGACATTGTCATTATTATTTCAGTTTCTTTTTCTGTCTATTTAAATAAACTGATTTATAATAATGTCATAAGGACAATATGATTATTCTTTAAAGGTCCTTAGTCAAGTACTATTGTGGGCTTCGATAATGATCGGTTGTTTAATGTCACAACAATATTGTGCAAGCACACACTGTCGATGCAAGTATAGTAGATAGATATGAATCTGTCGAATATCAATCCCACAAGGATGGTTGTCTTTTGTCTATCAATGTTAGTGCAATAAACAAATAAAAATGAAATAAATTTTGAGAATAGTTGTCGAAGCAATACTTTGAAAATAAAGATGAAATATGATAATGATAAAATGGGTTCCTCAACGTGAATATTCAACAAAATACTAAGTGCTCAAAAGGTGTAAAATGATAGGTGATTGTCGATGCAATAAAATTGCAATGAATATCTTACCAAGCTTAACTTTTATATTTGATCTAAGACTTAAACATGAACATTAATCACACCTTCTGATAATGGAAATGACATACAATAAAGAACAAGTGGATTAAATCCCTCTAATCCTCAAGCAACTTTCCTTGTCATGCTTGTTAACTTGAACTGTCACTGCACTTTCTAGTGGCAGTGACCGCAATAACATTTTCATGCTAAAAACATTCAAACCCAAAGATTAAACAATAGAAGCAAGGTTCAATAAAATAACATTTAACTAAAAATTCATGTGTACTTCCACACAAACATGAAATAGAAAGTAATCATCAGCGTTTAGAAAAGAAATATAAAAGAAACAAGTGAAGAATACTATTCCTAGATAATCTCGACTTGATCTCTCAATTCCCTCTACTGTCGTACTTAGGGCTCCTTTTCAAGAGCTGCTCTACATCCTTTTCACGTCGATTCACCCGTAAGAGACTTAAGCCTCCATCTCCAAAAGCTTCAAGGGATAAGTTGAAGAAGATAATGCACAAAAAAGACTCCCTTTTTCTCTTTCCTTATGAATATTTATATTCTTCCAAATTGTAGAGGTGTCCTTTCATAAGAATCATGTTGCCTCTGTCCGTACCAGTTGATTATACCAGACTAGACAGCTCACACATTTCTGTTCTTATCTGCATTGGAAGCTTCTTTGACAGTCATTAGGTACGGTGACAGTCTTAGGCGCAATCTGGAAATACTCATGCAGTGAAATCAGTATCAAAACATGACAAAATTAAGGAAAAATAGGCTAAGGTCCATTGAGTTATAAAATGCAGTTTACTGAACTAAAAATGCTAAAATATGTGCTAAAGATAACTAAATGAGGACAAGTTAACCAATAAGTAGGGATAAACATATGTTCTTTCTAGTACTATCAACCCCCAAACTTGAGTTTTTACTTGTCCTAATGTGAAACAAAAACTAGCAAGGCTACACAAGAATTTACCAAGGCAAATGATCATTCTACCAACTTGAATCACCTAAAATCCCAATGAAAGAGTCACATTTAGATGACAAAATATTGCATCGACAATGCATAAGTATGAATGAATAAGATTGCAACTTCATCAAAGTCAACATCATGCCTTAAATCCAAAATTCTATCTACCAATACAACAACATTTATTATACAATACTAAGTATCTATGAATATCATAAATATATATCTTCTTTTTTTAAGGGATATCATTGCATTACTATACCCTTGTTCCTGAGAAGTAACGATGGAGTGCAACAAATCCCCAGAGAGTACGTAATTATGCCGACACACATTCATGCAGCGACTACCTTTGGCCAAATTCATTTTTCTAACCCTTGCATTGGAGTATTCCCTCTTTAACAATTCATAATACACCTACATTGGAGTGTGTCTTATTTATAACTATATATATAAGCACCTTTAAAAGGTAGATTCGTTCAAGATTCAAGGAATGCTACTAGTCATCCATTACTAATGCAACCTAAATCATTCATCAAAGAATTGAAGATACAACATTCAGTTAAATTTATCCAACTCATTCATCAGTAATTCACATGATTCAATAATTAAGCATCGAATGTAACAAAAATTTTCAAACACATTTGCATTAACCACAAATAAACCTTGCATGATTTATTAAACGCAAAAGAAAATTTTTGAAATGTGGTGTATTTTCAAACCCCATATGCATTCCCCTAAACTTAAAGTTCGCATTGTCCCTAATGCACTAACATTAAACTGCAATAACAATAAAAATACAACGATAATATGCACTAATAAAATAAATATTACAACTACATGCAATGCATGAACACTATAGTTAAAAAAACTTAAAATAAACTAACTCAGTTTTTCTCAACTACAGATGTGGTTGCACGATGCTTCTTCTTCCTCCTTTTTTTCTCCTCCTTCTTGCGTCTTGGATCACTTTCTCTTCTTTTCTTTGGGTTTCGCACAATCCTCGGATCGCTCCTCCGTTTCGGCTTTGCCCCTGGCATCATCGACTGATTCCTATGTGGGAGGGTTCACCTGGAGTGGTCTAGTGTAGACCACTAATGCCAATGAGTTATGATGCTCCTCACTGGTTACCTCTACAGCTTTCGCTAGTCTAGCTCTATCTTGCTCCAAATTATCAGTGGTTACACCAACAAACTCAAGTGTAGTGACAGTGTTCTCAACAGATTCTTTCTCAGCATCTTCTTCCTCGTCCTTCTCTTTCACATCTTCAACAAGGACTTCCTCCTCAACATCATCCTCAAACAGGCTATCAATCCTTCACAAGCACTCCTCAACATCCTTTGATTCCTCTTCTTTCTCATCATTAGAGATATACACAAGGAGAAAGGATTCCACCAATCTATCTCAATCCCCTAAGTCAGTATCCTCTAATGAGAGTTCATAATCTCGGATGATTGGTAAAAACACTAGAAATTTTGAGAGTTACGCTGGGCTCAACTAACGTAATGTGGCTACAATAGAATTGTTCCAGGCCTTGGAATAAGCATAAAACAAATTTTTTGATCTGTCCATATCCTCTACTATAGTGACAAGCTTGATCTGCTTATTGTTGATGGAATTGGCCAACATCTCGATATCCTTCATTTTGTGCAACAAGAATGTCTCTGGAATAAGGTTCATTCCCTTACTTTCTGCCTTGGCCTTGCCCTTCCTCGTCTTGCTTGTTTCTGCCTCCTTCACTGTCAACATATCTTTACCACGAGTCATTCTTTCAATAGAGGCTTCATTGATCGAGCCCTTATTATCTAGGATTTTTTAATCATCACGGGCCACGATCCCTTTCTGCTAGCCCAATTGCATCACCAACAATGGGAAAACTAAAATTTTAGATTACCTTATGACGCAGTCAGTAATTTCCTGCTGGATAATTACGCCGACATCAAGCTTTCTGCCCTTGACAGTTGAATGTATCAGACAAATTCTATCGAGGGTGACTGTGGTGCTGTGGGTAGAGGGTTTTAGCCTACAGTTGCAAAATGAAACCATATTTTACTTTGCAGTGTCAAGAAGCATCGGTGCATCGTATAATTCTTTTGATGCGAACCCGTCCACATTGCTCCCTTGACACATAAATCCTTCATCAACAGGTCTCTTTTGTCATCTATGATATCCTCAATAAACTCGGAGTGTTAATCCTCATCCACATTAGTTTTGCACAGCTCATTGATTTTGTTAACACTCTATAGGATTAAGCCTTCTTGAACAAAGATGAACTCTAACTCATGATCATAAAGGTTAGTATAAAATTCATGTACCATTGAAGGAGAATAGCTTCCAGGATGAGTGCAGAAAGTCTCTCACTTCAATTTGGAGATGGTTTTGTAGATTTGCCTGCCCAAGTCTTGCAGTTGCGAAAGGAGAAGCCCTGTTCTAGGTGAAAGTTTCACTTCAAAATGTTGTCTTGAAACCGGTCCTTGGCCGCTTTCGTTAAAAATATCATCGGCTCTTTTTTCTTCGTTGGCATAGAGGATTTCGATTCACGAACTGCAGTTGCAGAGGACGAGTGTTCTTAATAGGCTTGGTGGCTTCCTTGACTGATCCTTTTGTTTTTGTCATATTTTTTTGAGTGAAGAAAGTTTGACGTTGTAAGGTAAAAACTTGGGGAAGAGAATGTGAATAAAAATGATTGCTTTGTATGTGTTGCAGTCAATACAATGAAGGGGAGGTTTATAGCGAGTGAAAGAAGAAAATGGAAAGGCATGATTTTTTGTGATAAATTGAAAAGACATAAAGCTGGTGGGAATAAATGTATCCAATGAAAATTGTGCCCGCTCAGACAGATCAGACGACTAGGTCACTTTTGATCAAACGGTGGGATCTAAAATCTCTGATATGCCCTCATTCTTTATGAGTCATAAGTGGTAGTACAATTGAACGATATGCGTTGACAATAAAGTCCAAGTACATCGACAATGGTACCTAATTATTTTGCAAAAACAAGAAGTAAAACAAACTTGAACAAAAATAAAAATAAAATAAAATAAAACTACATAATAATAAATTCAATAAAACTTAAAAAAATTTCGACCAATTTAATGGTCTTTGTCTGCTTTTGATCAATATTTACAAAATAATGTTTCAACCGCTCTCCATTCACTTTGAACTGGTGTCATCATGTAAATCTCTGATTGTGATCGCACCATGAGGAAATACTTTAACAACTTTGAAACGTCCAAACCAACGTGAGCACAATTTACCCGGGTGCAATTTTAGTCTAGAATTGAATAATAAAACTTGTTGACTCGCGATAAATTGTTGCTGTAAAATAATTTTTTCATGCCATCGTTTCTTCTTTTCCTTGTAAATTGCAGTGTTTTCATAGGCATTTCGCCTAATCTCCTCTAGTTAAGTGATATCCAACAACCTTTTCTTTCTAGCAACTTCATAGTCCATGTTCACTTGCTTAATTGCCCACATTTCTTTATGCTCCAGTTCAACTGGCAAGTGACATGCTTTCCCAAAAACAAACTTATCGACATCCCTAATGGAGTTTTGTATGTTGTCCACAATGCCCATAAAGCGTCATCTAGTCTGGACGACTAATCTTTCCTTGAAGGGTTCACAACCTTCTCAAGAATGTTCTTAATTTGTCGATTGGATACTTTGACTTGTCCATTGGTTTTTGGATGACAAGTAGTAGTCACTCTATGATTAACTCCATATCTCTTCAGTGCGGCGACCACTTGGTTGCAATGAAAGTGTGTACGCTGATTACTAATCAATGCCTTTGGTGTGCTGAAGCGGGTGAGTATATGCTTGTGAAAAAATTTAAGTACTGTCCTTGCATCATCCTTTGGGACTGCAATAGCTTCAACCCACTTCGAGATGTAGTCAATAGTTACTAATATATAAAGATTTCCAAATGAACATGGAAATGGTCCCATAAAATCCATACCCCAAACATAAAACAATTTAACCTTCATAATCAACTGTTGTAACATTTCATTACATCAGGAGACAGAACTAGTGCGTTGACACCTATCGCGTTGATTCACAAAATTATGGGCATCCTTAAATAGTAAACGCCAGTAGAATCCTGATTGGAGAACCTTAGTAGCAGTTCTCATGCCACCAAAATGACCTCTACGAGGAGCATCATGATAGTGCTTCAAGATTGAAAGCATCTCCTCTTCTGAAACACAATGCCGAATTATGTTATCATTGCATATCTTGAATAAATACAGCTCATTCCAATGGTACTTCGCTACTTCACGAAGAAATCTTTCTTTTTTATGGCCTGTGACACTCAATGTGAGTTTTCTACACACTAGATAATTAACCAAATCCGCATACCAAGGGGTTCCCTCTACAACAAATAATTTCTCATCTGGGAATGCATCGAAAATTTGAAGTATGTTTCCATCTTTGTTGCCAACTTCCAATCAAGACAGATGGTCTGCAACTTGATTCTCTGAACCTTTGCGGTGTTTTATCTCGATGTCAAATTCTTGAAATAGTAAGATCTAGCGTATCAGTCTTGGTTTTACATCCTTCTTCATAAAAAGATTTCTCAATGCCACGTGATCAGTAAATACGGTAACCTTTGCACCGACAAGATATGAACAAAACTTGTCGAAAGCAAAGATTATAGCCAACAATTCTTTCTATGTATTGGTATAATTGATTTGAGCCTCTGTAAGAGTTTTGCTAGCATAATAAATGGCATGAAATATTTTTCCTTTGCGTTGTCCTAGAACAGTAGCCACAGTAAAGTCGCTTGCATCACACATAACTTCAAAAGGTTGAGACCAATCTAGTGTAACGATAATAGGTGCATTTACTAGCTACTTCTTTATTTGAATGAATGCATCCAAACATACGTCGTTAAAGAGGAATTTTTGATTCTATTCTAGCAATGAGCATAAGGGCTTTGTAATTTTTGAAAAGTCTCTAATAAATCTTTGGTAAAACCCCTCATGCCCAAGAAAACTATGAATTCCTTTCACTTTTATCGGTGGAGGTAAATTATTAATGATTTCCACTTTAGCTTTGTCTACTTCAATGCCTTGACTAGAGATGCGATGGCCTAACACAATGCCTTCAGTTGTCGTTAAATTTTCCCAATTTAGAACAAGATGTGTGTCTTCACATCGCTTTAATACTTCATCCGAATTGTCAATACAATGATCAAAATCATTCCCATAGACTGAGAAATCATCCATAAAAACCTCTAAAGAATCTTCAATCATATCCGAGAATATTTCCATCATGCACCTTTGAAATGTGGTTAGTGCTTTGCAAAGACCGAAAGGTATACAACTAAAAGAAAAAATACCAAAGGGCAAGTGAAAGTTGTTTTTTCCAATCCTCCAGTGCCATAACAATTTGATTGTACCCAGAATAATCATCTAAAAATAAATAATAGCCTCTTCCAGCAAGCCTATCCAACATTTGGTAAATGAAAGGAAGCGAGAAGTGGTCCTTCCTAATGGAAACATTAAGTTTGTGATAATCCATATAGACTCGTGATCCAGTAGGAATGCGTGTAAGAATTAACTTGTCTTTGTCATTGCTAACCACAGTGATGTCACTCTTTCTAGGTACGCATTGTACTGGACTTACCCAATTGCTATCAGAAATAAGGTAAATAATTCCAACATCAAGCCCTTTTATAATATCCTTCTTAACAACTTCTTTCATATTCTTATTTAATCTTCTTTGTTTCTCAATAAATTGCTTGCCTTCATCTTCCAACTTGATCTTGTGCATGCAAAAAGATGGACTAATGCCACGAATATCAGTAATACTCCAAGCAATAACTCGTTTATGTTGCTTAAGAATATGGACCAATTTCTCTTCTTGAGTCACATCTAGTGTTGCAGAGACAATAATTGGGAGAGCATTGTTACCACCAAGAAAGAAATATTTAAGATGAGTAGGTAGTGGTTTCAATTCCAGAGTAGGAGCTTCTTCAATAGATGGCTTGAAAATTGGAGTCGTTTTGTTGGCTAAGTCTAAGGATTCAATCTACCATCCATGCTTGAGTTCAATATTATTAGCTTCAACTATGTTGTCATAATCATCTAAGAATTCATCATCAAATGACATTGCAAACTCTTTAGAAAGTAGTGTGCTTTGGCCATTAAATTCTTCCTCAATTAGATTATTTAGCACATCAACAGTATGTCATTCTTCTTTGTCCTTGCATTGAATAGATTCAAAAACACTGAAGGTAATATGCTCATCATTAAGTTGCCTGGTCAGTTCACCTTTGTAAACATCGATAAGAGTTCGTTCGGAGGCTAAAAATGGTCGTCCCAAGATTATGGGAACCTCCTTGTCTGCCTCGCAGTCAAGTATAATAAAATCAACTGGAAAAATGAATTTATCCACATGAACTAAGATATCTTTGATTTGCCCTTCAGGTTGAGCCAAGGATTGATCTACTAGTTGTAATGTCACTGTAGTAGGTTTCATGTGACCAATTCCCAATTTTCTGAAAGTAGATAATGGCATTAGGTTAATGCTAACTCCCAAGTCGCATAAAGCCGTGCCTGAATAATGGTTGCCAATTGAATATGGGATAGTAAATCTCCTACGATCTTTCATTTTGAGGGGTAACTTATTTGTCAAAATAGCATTACAGCCTTCTATGAGTGTAATAGTTTCAACATCATTGAGCTTCTTCTTCTTGGGCAAGAACTTCTTCATAAATTTCTCATAATTAAGAATTTGAACAAGAATGTCCACTAAAGGAATATTAACATGAAGTTGCTTCAGTTTGTTCAAAAACTACTAATACTGCTTAACGTGCTCATTCTCCCTGAATCATTGTGGAAAAGGTAAAGGCGGAGATACATCAGTTTGCGTCAAAACCTTTGATTGCATTAACAATTTCAAGGGTCATACATTAGGCATATGAGTGACAATTTGTGGAACTTCTTTGTCTGAAACATCGACAAGCTCTTTAGATTCAACCTTCTCATTAGGGATCACTTCATCGGTATCTTGAGGTGCTATAATAGAGTTTGTAGTTGGCTCACCAGTTTGTTTACCACTCCCAAGTGTGATAACCTTGCAGTGTTCCTTCCCTCTCGGATTGGGATTTTTGGTGTCAATAGGTAGTGTGCCCGGTGGTCGACTATTCAAATTCGAAGCAAGTTGTCCTAATTGTGCCTCCAACGCCTGAATAGAAGATGAATTCCCATGCACAATAGCTTTCATACGAGTAATATGCTCTCGTATTAAGGCTTCAAGAGCAGCTAACGAATCAGAAGGAGAAGCTTGCGTGTACTATTGTTGTCGATGTCCTTGAACATGCTGATTCTGCATTGAAGAGTGTTATGGCTACATCTGATTCTGGTGTAGATGCATCTGGGTGTGTTGATTGTAGTTCTGCTATTTTTTAATGTAATTCTCTTGTCTTTGATTATAATTGCCTTAAGTAGATGTATTCCCATATCGGAATGTCGTAGCATTTTGTCCAGCATTCTAAGTTCCCCGAGACCGTTGATTGCATGAAGAATTATTATAAGAGTTGCCATAAGAATTGTTGCGGATGTTATTGACATAGAAGGCATTCTCTGCATGTTGTGGACAATCTCACAACAAAAGGTAGGAACATCAACTCGTTGAGCGACTTGTATAGGTGCAACGTCACTAGTCCCTTGTATATTTTTTATCATATTTTCAAGAGAAGAAACTTGAGCACTAATTACAGATATTTCGTCCAATTTAATAACACCTAGAGTAACTTCTGCTTGTGCAGCTCTAGAGATAGGATATTGGTAATCATTCTAAGCAATTCTCTCAAGAATTCTAACAGCATCATTATAAGTACAATCCAACAAAGGACCATTGGCTGATGCGTCGACAATATTCCTCGTTTGTGAACTCATTATAGAAAATCTCAAGTTAGGTCTCCTATTAAATGCCATGCATGGGGAAATGTCGAAGCAAAGATTTATAACGTTCACATGTAGTGTAAAGATTCTCATCATCTAAATGATGATAAACTGTGATATCATTTTGGAGACGAGCATTCATTGTCGATGGGTTAAAGCACAAAACAAACTATGTTATTAGTGCATTCAATGAAGTAATTGAGCCAGCAGGTAGCCCAAGGAACCAAGTATAAGAGCTCTTCCCTACAAGGAATAAGGAAATAATTGCATTTTCAAAGCATCATCAAGAATGCCTTGTTGACTAAAGGAAGCACAACTCAATCAAAATGATTTAAGATGTTCTCATGAATCTTCATATGGCAGTCCAGCATATTGCACATTAGAATTCAACATTTGAAACATTATTGGCTTGAGTTCAAAATTCCCAGCTTGGATTGCTTGCCTAACAACTCCCGATTGTAAACCATCCAAGACAAGTACGTCACAACAATATTTTGCAAGCGTACATTGTCCGTGCAAGTATAGTAGATAGATATGAATCTATTGGATATCGATCCCATGAGGATGGTTGTCTTTTGTCTATCAATGTCAGTCCAATAAACAGATAAAAATGAGATAAATTGTAAGAATAGTTGTTGGAGCAATACTTTGAAAATAAAGATGAAATATGATAATGATAAAATGGGTTCCTCAACGTAAATATTCAATAGAATACTAAGTGCTCACAAGGTATAAAAGGATAGGTGATTGTCAATGCAATAAATTGCAATGAATATCTTACCAAGCTAACTTCTATATTTGATCTAAGACTTAAACATGCACATTAACCACACCTTCTAATGATGGCAATGGAACACAATTAAGAACAAGTGGATTAAATCCCTCTAATCCTCAAGGAACTTCCGTTGTCATGCTTGTTAGCTTGAACTATCGTTGCACTTTCTAGTGGCAGTGACCACAATAACATCTCCATGCTAAAAACATTCAAACTCAAAGATTAAACAATAGAAGCAAGGTTGAATAAAATAACATTTAACCTAGAATTCATGTGTACTTCCATACAAACATGAAATAGAAAGTAATCACCAGCATTTAGAAAAGAAATATAAAAGAAACAAGTGGAGAATACTATTCTTAGACAATCTCGACTTGATCTCTCAATTCCCTCTTGTGTCGCACTCAGGGCTCCTCGTCAAGAGCTGATCTGCATCCTTTTCACGTCTATTCACCCGTAAGAAACTTAAGCTGCCAATCGTCAAAACCTTCAAGGGATAAGTTGAAGAAGATAATGCACGAAAAAGACTCTCTCTTTTTTTCTCTTTCCTTGTGAATATTTATATTCTTTCAAATTGTACAAGTGTTCTTTCATAAGAATCATGCTACCTCTATTCGTACCAGTTGGTTGTACCAGACTGGACAGCTCACACATTTTTGTTCTTATTCTCATTAGAAGCTTCTTTGACAGCAGTCAGGTGCGACGACAATCTTGGGCGCAATCTAGAAATACTCATGCAGCAACATCAGTACCAAAACATGACAAAATTAAGGTTAAATAGGCTAAGGTCCATGAGTTATAAAATGCAGTTTACTGAACTAAAAATACTAAAATATGTGCTAAAGATAACTAAATGGGGACAATTTAACTAATAAGTAGGGAGAAAACATATGTTCTTTCTAGTACTATCAGACAACAATAATGCATTGAGACTAATATGTAGTTGATTGATGACCAAGTGTTATCATTGACATAGGGATGTCAAAATTAATACATGAGTATGTGTTAGAGAACAACATATTGGACTGACCCGCTATGAGTATGTTTCTTGGATTATTATGTAATAGTCATGACATTACTCATAGTGATAACTATGTATACAATCCTTAAACTTGAAATAATCATTGTCGCAACATAGTGAATCGTATATTTTGATACAGTCAAACATCTACTGTAACAAGTTTGACTATAAAGATTGGGTATGCCACAATCTATGTAGTGGGATATGATTAATCAAGATAGGATTTGTCCCTCCTACATAATGGGAGCAATATCGTAGGCCACTTGATGAAGTGAGACTAGAAATGCATGGCCATGCTCAAATAAGTTAATATGAGATATTGCACTTATTTGTTTATTTTAGTCTACTTCGGATATCAGGAAACATGAGATTGGACTATGCAAGTGTCACTACTCCACCCTATGGTTGAAACGAACGAAATCCAAACACAATTGGTGTTATATTTAGCTATCACATGATTTAAATTAATTATTGAATTAATTTAATTTGACCATTAAATATTAAACACATTATATGTACAAACTTGTATATGAATAGAGGACATAGTTCATATTAATATATGAATTTGATTCATATAAAATATTAATATTTACTGAATATAATTTAACGTAATTATAATTATTAATTATAATGATTTCGTTAAATATTAAAACATGGAAGTTAATATCCTTTTGGAAATGATATAATGTTTTAATAAACCTTCAATAATTTAACGTAATTATAATTATTAATTATAATGATTTCGTTCAATATTAAAAAACATGAAAGTTAATATCCTTTTGGAAATGATATAATGTTTTAATAAACTTTTCATATATTTTTTAAAGGAATATTTCCATTTTAATATGAGATATTATATAAAAAGAAATTGAATATTAAAAACATAGAAGTTAATATCCTTTTGAAAAGGATATAATGTTTTAATAAATCTTTCATATATTTCTCTAAAGATATATATTTTCATTTTAATATGAGATATTAAAATAAAAGGAAAAATAGCAAAATTGTGTTGTTGATTTTTTTAATTAAAAGAGAAAAATAAAAGAGGGTCTAGCAGCCGTCAAAATATTCTTTAAAAAGTTTAGAGAGTATTTTTCTATTCGTTCTTGATCGGGTAGACTACATAGAGGTCGGGACGATATTGTTGCAGCTTGGGATCAGCAGCATGCAGAGGAGTATTTCACAGCACCGTTTTTAGGGGTTTTCTAGATTTTGAAAGGTAAAATTTTGAACCCTTCCTTCCCGATTCATTCCTCGTACATGGATCCAGGGTTAGGGATCGTCGAAAATATTTTTTTGCTGCGCCATGGGGGTACCGACGACCCAACATGGGATTCCTAATTTTCTTGTTTATGTGACTAGATTCTTGAGTTTAGTTAGCTATCGTGCCCCCGACTTGTATGTCCAAAGTTGAAAAAAATAAATAAAGGGGGATTTTAGTTGATAAAGAAAATAAAAACAAAAACAAATAGAATAAAATAAAATAATTACAGAATAATGGTTACAAAATAAAATTAAGTAAATTAAATTGAATTGGTGAATAAAATATGTTATGCTTAGCATCAGTTTCGGTACACTCTGAAATCGAATCGATCCTTGAAAGTAAATTTTCCTTCCCAAATGATAAGTTGGTAATAGTAATCAAGGACACCCCAACCACCAACTTTTCATTATGTTGTTGGTTCTGGTACGACCTGCAAACGAACCCTTATTGATTATCTAACCATGTAACACACGTCCGCAATTTAAAATTTCATCAACCTTGCGATTTAGAAAAGCCCAACTCAAATTAATGGCCTTAATCGTGTGGATCATTTAAATTCGACCATTATCTCCCTTGATGGAATCCAACTAACTTTTTTCCAATTTAACAAGTCAATTGTTCACAGGAATTCGAAATCGGCAGATGACCATCACCTTCTCCCAACTATATGCCAAACAACTCCAACCCAACGCGCATTTTATGAGTTGAAATTGAATTAACATTAAGGGACGATTGCGACTATCTCATATTCCAGAGAGATAATGAATATTATATTGTAAAGCTTTAGCTCGGGTTCAAATACCACGATTCTCGATCGAAAAGATGATCGACCTAATGCTAAATGGGAATTAATTGAGAATGAAATTAACCATACTCAATTGGAGTTTAAAAGTTGATTTGAGTGTAACAGTGATAGGTGAAAAGGAGAAAGGGCTTACAAAAGCAATTGAACCGAAAGAAAGAAATTGGCAATAAGCTCAAAAGTTGCAGACGTTGGATGAAATAAAAGAAAGCAATTGTATTTAATTCCATTCAAGTGTGTTCCTCCCAAGCCACTAATGTAGTATTTATACACTTTACATGTGCTAAATTTAGCATGATTCAACCAACTAAAATCATATTTTTTTTCTATTTATAGAGTTTGACAATTTCTAAATTTGAATTACAATCAACCACTGATTCTACAATTCTTCAATTTGTCCCCTCTTTTTACTTTTCATTCTAATTTAGCCTATGTTGTTTGATTTTGAATGTTGGCACTCCAATTTCATCCCTAATAAGATTTAAGCAAGAAACCACAAGCTTATTAATATTCTATTAAAAAATTAGCCAAAAATAAATACATTAAAAGCACAAAGTTAACTTGCTATTAGTTGTCCATATTAGTTGGGAGCCTAAAACATTGTAATATATAATTAACTAGTTTTCTTTACCCATACAAAACACAAGTTGATTGTATGTATTAGTTAAATTACATTTAGTTATTTCTTAAAACATTTTGTAAAATTTGTAATGTTTCGTTAATAATATGGTTACGAAATTAGAATATAGTTCTCAGATCCAAAAAATATGGGTAGAAAAAATAGGTAAAATATAGATTTTTTTATTTTTTTTATTTTTAAGCATAGTGTAAGAGAATTTAAAATGTTTTAAAAATTATTTCTGTTAAGAAATTAACAAGGATGAGCTTGTTGATTCAATAGCTAAAGCTTAACTTTCTCTTAAGTCTTAAGTTTAAAACCTCTTGTGCACCTTTTAGTTAAAATATTTTATTTTCTTATTTTACCCCATAAAAGTGCCAAATTTTCAAAATAGCTCATCCCAAAAACTATTTTTTAATTTAGTCATTAATTTAAAATAGTCTCAATTCTGCATGAATTGCTAAAATCTATTTCAATTATGGAAAAAGAGTTTTATAAACAACCAAATCTTTTCAAACCCTAAAATTTTTACCTAGAGAATTTTTCAAGAAAAACTCCCAAAGTTCTTGCTTCTCTCCTTCATTGCCGAAATAGTGTTCTCCCGATAGATCGTCGATCTCTTCATCCAAATTAAGGTTTTTGTGTTTTCAAATTAGGTGTGAGATCTAATTTAGACCATTGTGTATGATTAATAAAATAAGGTAGTATATATGCAAACACCCCATGATATGTGAACTCCTCTGTTATGCGAAACCCATGTAATGTGAAACCCCTCCCCATGTAGTGCAAACACCTAATGTTTTTCAAACCCCCATGTAGTGTGAATCCATTATGTAGTGCGCATCCACATGTAATGTGAAACCTCATGTAGTGTGAACCCCCATGCATGTGGAACCCCTACATGTGTAAACCCCCTTGCATGTGAAACCCTATAGGTAAGCCTTTGTATGTGAACTCCTATTGGCGAACCACTTATTGCTAACCCATATGCAAAACTGTATAGGAATTTGTATTAAAGTTCTTAGAATAATTATGTGAACCCCATTATGTGCTACCCTTGATGCATCCAAACCCTAAATTGATATTACATGGGAACCCTAAGTTATGATGTGCAAACTTATTACATGTGAACCCTAGGTTAGGACATATGAACTAATCACATGCAAACCCTAGGTTATGAAATGCGAGTTTGCCTAGGTTATGACGTGTGAACTTATTACATGCAAACCCCAGGTTATGACATTCGAACCCTAGGTAATATGTGAAACCTAAGTACTATGCAAACCCATATGCGAACCCCTAGGTGTGAACCCATCTATGCAAACCTTGTATGTGCAAACTCCGGTGTACGAACCCTACTTATTCAAACCATATGTGCGAGCCCTTAAGTGCAAACCCATTTGTACGAACCATCTACAAACCCCTAGGTGTGAACCATATAAGTGTGAATCCCTAGGTGTGTGAACCCTATGTGCGAGCCCCTAGGTGTGAACCCATTGTGCGAACCCCTAGGTGTGAACCCTATATGTGCTAACCCTACTTATGTATGTGTTGGTTAGACTAAGCATAATAACATGTAGATAATGTATATGTGAAATTGTTTTTAGTTCACTTAAATTATTTGTATATGTGAGATTGATATGAATAAATGCATGCCATTAAATGATAAGTATGAAATATTGAATGTAGCATCGATTGATGATAAATAGCATAATATGCTAAGTATATGTGCATAATTACATGAAATTTTGAGTATGAAGGACGGAGGAGTTTTGTAGGAGATAATGGCAATTTAAGTCCACACCGAAAGTCAAAACTGCACGAAGTAGGCGGCAATGTAATCAAAACCAGATAAACCGAGATGATAGTTTAAAAAGCCATCAAAATCGGGCAACCAGGATAGTTAGTTTTTTATATGTGTTTTGGTGTGTCAAGCGATGCTTGAGGGCGATTAGGATAGACAGGTGGGAATTTAAAACTATAATTACATTACATCACGAATATATAAATTGTATATGCATTGATTTATTATATTATATGTTCCTTATATTATGCTTAATTTGTTATTATACTATCAATTAAATACTTATTATTTGACGATTTATATAATGGTTTAAAAATTTGACACACACTGAGCTGTCATAAGCTTACTCGGGATGGCATTAGAGGAACCTCAAATTAACAGCCTCTTTAATTTCTAATTAAAAGTTCCATTAAAGTTTTATGTATTCGTTTTATTTTTGCGTTGTAAATATTAAGTAATTCCTTATTTGTACATCTTAGGTTTGGAATTTGTTTAGCTTATTTATTTTAAGAATGACATTTAGGTATTACTATCATAATGTTGCCTACATAAGAGTACGATGGCCTAGTAAGCAAAGCTAGACACGAAAGACCTAAATTAATGTAGAATCACCACTAACCAATAAGGGCTAGGTTGGTTAGCCACCTATCATCTAAAAGTCTAGAATTAATACTATGGAAAAATCCTAAAAGTCTAGACTCGATCTCATCACCAAATTTCAGGTTTGGGAGTACGGTTACGTGTCGGGAAGGTTATAGCACCCCCACAACACCTATTCGAGGATAGTCTTACGAGGTCTTAGGAGCTAGTTTTTTTTAAATTTATTTAAGCATATTAATGTCTTAATCTAGGCTAAAATCTCAGTTTAATAAAAACTCTAAAAAATTCATCCGATTTACTTGTAACTTGACAAAGACTGTTCACAAAGCTTATCTAATTTAAAACTTAAATTAGAGATTTTTACTTCTAACGGAAACCCTAAAGGATACCTAAATAATTCTAGTAAAATAGCTTCAATTCTTAAAATTAATTCTACTTTAAAATTCTAAAACAAATCCTAGAAATTACTAAGAAAAATAATAAAATCCATCTACAACTTATTCGATCTTTTGTTATTATTATTATTTAAAAGATTTAATTAATAACATTGAACCTATCAAGATCTTACGAAAGCATCATATGCCAGGTATATGATTTATCTTACTTTATCTAAAGTTTAAATTCCTCAAAATCCTAAAATGATATAGCTTAGATAACATTTATTAGTTATCTGAAAGAGTTTCTAAAATAAAATACTTAGAAATGCCTACTTATGATTTACAATTCACCTGGAAAAATACATAGTTTTAATCTTGAACAAAATCCTAAAGAATATTTACATATTAATTATCATATATGATATTTAAAATTAGTTTAAAACCCTAATAAAGAAATATCTTACATATTATTTGTAATTTTTTTAGGGTAAATGGTATATAAGATTTCAAAGACAAACCAAAATTCAAATGTAAAAATCTTATGGTTTTATTAAAATGTAACACCAACTTAACTAACTTAATGTCAATATTTATAGGATGAAAAAATGACTTAAAGTTCCCTCTTTTAAAACGAATAGTACTAAAATAGGAGAATTAATTAAATTGACTAAATTTAATGAAAAGATAAAACTCTTTCAAAAAGAGCAATAATAAAAAGAAAACTTAAATAAATGAAAAAAAAAAACTTTGACATGATGATGATAATAATAACAATAATACACATTATTCATACTACAATAAAAAATAAAAGTAACATAAACAAATAATATTAAAATGCATATAAGAGGCATGTGTAAAAAAACATAAATATAAATAGACCTGAAAATAAATAAAGATGAAATAAGAATAAATAAAAATTATACAAATGTGAATAAATATAAAAATATTAAAATAAAAAGTATAATTGACATCGAATATATAAAGTATAAATACAAATAAAAGGAAGTTATAAGTGTAAATAACTTATTAAAGTGGAAACAAAATGACATAGCTTTATTTTGAGACTAAAAGGTAAAAATTGTGGAAGACAAATGACTAATGTAACAATTAATTTACTTTTAATTTTAAAATTTTGAATTAAACCGAAGGCTTTAATAAACAAAAGGGTTACGGGTGTAAATATGCTAGAGAGTGAGGGCATCACTGCAAAAAACGGATTATTTTTCATAAATTCAAAAAGTTTGGGGTGGGAATAAATTATTCATTTTGACACTTATAAATAGAAAAAATTAATTTTATTCTCTCATTTTTAACCTCATTTAAAAAAAACTCTTCCTCTTTATCTTCCTCCTTTTATGTTGACCATAGCTCCACCATCGGAGAGCCCAATGGTTCAACGGCTCCAGTGGTAGAGCCGTCATGTACAGTGGGAGGAAATTTATTTTTTTTCAAAATAAAAAGTTTTCTCTTTTTTAAAACAAAATCACTATTTTTCTTAAAAATCAAAACTTTTATTTCGAAATAGTTTAAAGGAAATCAAATTTTGTTTAAAAACTTAAACTTTTCTCTTTTAAAATACCTAAAAAATATATTTTTATTTTTAAAAATCTAAACTTCCTTTTTTTTTTTTTTAAAACACTAATTTATTTAACAATCCAAATTTTTATTTCGAACAAGTTAAAAATTTTCAAAATTTTGTTTAAAAATTTAAACTTTTTCTTTAAATGACTAAAAAACATATTTTTATTTTTGAAAATCTAAACTTTCTTTTTTTTATGAAATCACTATTTTTCTTAAAACTCCAAACTTTTATTTCGAAATAGTTAAAAAAATCAAAACTTTACTTAAAAATTTAAACTTTTTCTTTAAAATGACTAAAAAAACATATTTTTATTTTTAAAAATCAAAACTTTCTTTTCTTTTTTTTTTAAATCACTATTTTTCTTAAAACTCCAAACTTTCATTTCGAAATAGTTAAAAAAATTAAAACTTTATTTAAAAATTTAAATTTTTTCTTTAAAATGACTAAAAAACCGATTTGTATTTTTAAAAATCTAAACTTTCTTTTTTTAAAGAAAATCATTATTTTTCTTAAAACTCAAAACTTTTATTTCGAAATTATTAAAAAAATGAAAACATTTCTCAAGATCAAGCTATTTTTCTTTTCAAAGAAAACATTTATTTTAGTAAGAGGAAAGGGAAGAAAATGGGATTTTTGGGGTTCCTAGGGGCGGAGGATCGATGATCCAGTATCGTCTCCTTCATCGGAGCCCAAACCTGATCCTTCATGACATGTCCATGGAAAAATAAAAGAGAAGAGAAGAAGAAATAACATACTTCTTGTTGTTTTTTCCTCTTACCATTTTAAAAAAAAATTAGAATATGAAAAGCCCTCCTCTTTTTTTTCATTCATTTCATGCATATATATTGTTTTTTAATCTTGTTTATTTGTAATTTTTTGTTATATTTCATTTGATCTTTGATTAATGGTTTGGTACTATTTTGTGATATGTGGGAAAAGAGGAGTTATGGTTCACGAAATCCTAATAATAATAATAATAATAATAATAATAATGATGATGATGGATCATCATCATCATAATAATTTGGGCCATTGACAAGCCCAAAAAGGAAAGAAAAAGAAAAGAAAAATAAACACTTTTATTTGACCCAAAATCGAGTGGGCTTCGAACGGGCCCAAGTGAGAACCAATGGGCTTCCAATTTGGCTTGGACAAAATCGGGTTTCTACAACTACCCCTCTTTGTTCGTGGCTTGTGTAGCAAGGAACGTATAAAGATGTACACCTAACCACTATCAAATCTCACTCAACATCGCAGTACAAGGAATAACAGATTTTGCAATCACCAAAACCAAAACATATCAAAACATGTTACGTCATCCAAAATTAGAAACGTAATACCAAACCATCAAAACATGAAGAGTGAAATAAGATACATTCAGATCTCACAACCAAATCTTCAAAATGAGAATGTAAAAGAAATGCCAATAGACTTCACACCTATGCCTTCATATACAATGAAAAATAATAATTGGACCTCTACCCCTAGGCCTCTAAATGCAATGAAAAGTAAATGCACCTCCACACCTAGGTCTCTAAATGCGATTAAAAGTAAATGGACCTCCACACCTGGGCCTCTAAATGCGATGAAAAGTAAATGGACCTCCACACCTGAGCCTCTAAATGCGATGAAAAGTAAATGGACTTTCACACCTAGGCCTCTAAATGTAATGAAAAGTAAATGGACCTCAACACCTGGGTCTTTAAATGTAATGAAGAGTAAATGGACCTCCATGCCTAGGCCTCTAAATGCAATGAAAAGTAAATGGACCTCCACACCTGAGCCTCTAAATGCAATGAAAAGTAAATGGACCTCCACACCTGGGCCTCTAAATGCAATGAAAAGTAAATGGAAATGCGATGAAAAGTAAATAGACCTCCACATCTGAGCCTCTAAATGTGATGAAAAGTAAATGGGCCTCCACACATGGGCCTCTAAGTGCGATGAAAAGTAAATGAGCCTCCACACTTAGACCTCTAAATGCGATAAAAGTAAATGAACCTCCACATTTGGGCCTCTAAATGCAATGAAAAGTAAATGGACCTCCACACTTGGGCCTCTAAATGCAATTAATGCTTTCCTTTCTTCCTTTCTTGATTTTTTCATAAAAGGTTATCATTTTGAGAATCATATTTTCAGGTTGAAAAAGATCAAATCCCTATCAACACACAACAGATCATGAAAATCAAATTTCATGGGATATCACCTTAACGAATTTCAAAATGATTTTATGACCCATAAATCAAATTCTCAAATTATAATTCACTTAACAAACTTGGTACTACTGATTTCGTAAATCCACCCATGAAACATAAATTTCTTACATTGAAAGTCAACTCGTTAATTCTCGTGAAGCCGAATTTTCTTTTCCTGACTTTGGACAATTCAACTATGGACCCAATATCATGCTCTTTTGCAAAATTATGTCTTATAGTAGATATTCTTTAATATAGTTTCTTTCTCTTGCTCTCTCTCTATTTTTTTCTTCTTTTTTGTTGTTTTTTTCTCTTTTTCTCTTTTTCTTTTTTCTTCTTTTCTTGTGTTTTTTTCTTGATTTAAACAAAATCTTCTCCTATAGACTCTTGCATTCTCCAACTAGATTAATTCCTTAATTTAAATCGGCCGTGAGCAATCAGAGATAGACTTGTTCCAAGGTTATAGTGTAAACTCGAGTTTTGGTGCCAAAGAAAGGATCTCGTACCCTTTTTTTTAGAAATATCTCTAGACTGCTCATTTCTAAGTTTTCACCCTAGAGTTCATCTCCCTCTTTTATGCTCTTGAAAACATCACAATTTCCTAAGGATTAATTTCTTGATTTGAACAAACATATTCAATCAAAATGGTCTTTTAAGGGTTGTAACGTGATCTAAGGGTTAAAGGTCAATCAAAGAAAGGTTTTCTAGGCTAAAAAAATATGTTAAAGAGTGTAAAAACCATTAGAAATTATTTTGAATTTTTTATTGCTCATTTCATCTCCCAGTCACTTTTCCTTATTCTTACTCCTTCTATTTCCTTTCTTTTTGTTTCTTATTTGTTTTCCTTGTTTCTACTTTTTTCTCTTTTTTTTTGGAATGAGATTAAGAATTAAGAATTTTGCTTTCATTCTTCATGATCTTTCTTGTCAATCCATGACGTCTGATAGATAAATTTAATTAGGGTTTAGAAAGAAGATACATCATGCTCAAAATGGGGTAGCAAGGGATATAATTTTCTTGAAGTGATGGGGAGAACAAAGGATGTCATTTATCATTTCAAAATATGGTTAATCTCGTCACAAAGGTCATTCTTAGGAATGCACCCATCTTTTCAATTTGAATTGTGCATAATCTCATGTTTGCCTCACAATGTTGTAAAATCATCGATCAAAACCTCACAATTTTCCTTCGACTTGGAGGGTGATCCTTCGGTAAGGGTCAATTCTGAACAAACAAGATGGCCCAAAGTGGTTAACAAAGGATGAATTTTTCTTCAAGTGAAGGATATTTCAAAAATGACATTCGTCACTTTGAACACGGCCAACTTATTAAGTAATTAACCTTAAGGAGAATGCAAGATTTCAAAGAAAAATGTTACCTTAAATGTGATGCACAAAGAAAAGTAAAACAGAAAAGACCAATATTACTTAATGCGAATAACTCTTTAAGAACAATTAAGCTCAGTTTTTAAGCAAAATATTTTGTCACTACATCAGAATTTACTAGGTTCGACATCTCGTCTCCGTCCATTTCAACGAGAATCAATGCTCCACCAGAGAAAGCTTTCTTCACCACATACGGTCCTTCCCATTTTGGCGTTCATTTTTCTCAATGATCATGAACATATGGAAGAATCTTCTTAAGTACCAGATTTCCTTCTCTAAACTGCCTTGGTCACACCTTCTTGTTATAGGCCTTCATAATTCCTTGTAGATACAACTGGCCATGACATAAACCTGCTAATCTCTTTTCCTTAATTAAATCCAACTGCTCATATCTCTCTTGCAACCATTCAGCTTGCTACAATTCCACCTCCCTCAACACTCGTAAAGATGAGATTTACACCTCAATAGGTAACACAACCTCCATACCACACACTAATGAAAATGGAGTAGCTCCAATCGAAGTCCTCACTGATGTGCGGTATGTGTGGAGAGCAAAAGGGAGTTCTCATGCCAATCCCTATACATTTCTGTTGTCTTGGAAATAATCTTCTTGATATTCTTGTTTGTGGCCTCAACCTCATTCATTTTTGGACGATATGGCACAGAATTATGATGCTTGATCTTAAATTGTGCGCAAACCTCTTCTATCAAGGCATTGTTCAAGTTCTTGGCATTTTCTAAGATGATTCTTTCTGGTAAACCGTATCAATAAGTGACCTCTTTTTTCAAAAATTTACAGATCACTAATCAAGTTACATTGGCATATGAAGCGACTTCGACCCACTTGGTGAAATAATCAATCACTACAAAGATGAAGTGATGCTTGTTTGATGCTTTCGATGTGATGGGGCCAATAACATTCGTACCCCACATTGAGAACGCCAAGGAGGTTCCAAAACATGAAGATTAGTAAGAGGAGTTAATACTATCTGCATTAATCTGGCATTTATGACACTTCTAAGTATAATTTAAACAATCTCATTCCAACGTCAGCCAGAAATATTCAACCCTCATGATTTGCCTTGCCATCATATATCCGTTACTGTGTGCTCCACATAATCCATCATGGATTTCCTTCATTATCTGATTCACCTATTTTGTGTCAACACATCTTAACAGTATTTGGTCATGTCCTCTTTTGTACAAAAAATCATCGTCCAAGAAAAAACACATAACCAGCCTCCTAATTATTCATTTATCACTTTCTGAGGCACAATTTGGGTATTGCTTGTATTGCAAATACCGCCTAATGTCAACATACAATGGTTTCCCATTCGTTCTCTATTCTTCTCCCCCATAGTCACCGACGAGTCCTTGACCCTTAGCTGTATAGGTTGCACTTTTGTTTTGGATCTTACTTTGAGCATGGCGGCTAAAGTAGCTAATGCATATGCTAACTGGTTTTCTTCTCTTGGAAAAAGACAAAATTAGACACCATCAAACTCTTTGATCAATCCATGCACATATGTTTGATAGTGAATCAGTTTAGAATCCCTTGTTTCCCATTCTCCTCTTAATTGGAAAACAACTAACGCTAAGTCGCCAAAGACTTTCAAAACTCTGATCTTTATCTCAATGGCGATCTGAAGTGCCAAATGCATGCCTCGTATTCAGCTACATTGTTTGTACAAGTGAACATCAATTTAGCTGTAGCGAGAAAATACTGGCCACTTGGGGAGATTAGTACTACCCTAATCCCATGCCCAATCATGTTGGATGCTCCATTGAAATACACCCTCCAAATTTCTTCTTTGTGCTTCGAAATTGACATGATCTCTTCATTTGAGAAATCAAAACTCATGGGCTTGTATTCCTCTTTCGCATGATCCGTCATAAATTCCGCAACTATGCTTCCTTTTATATCTTTTTGGGACACGTAGACGATGTCATACTCAGACAATACCACTTTTCGACGAGCAACACAATGATGGCTTCTCGAAGATGTACTTCAAAGGGTCTAACTTTACGATGAGGAAGGTGGTCTGATATAACATGTATTGCCTTAGTCGACAAGCGGTCCATGCTAAAGCGTAACACATTTTTTCCAGATGGGAATACTTGACTTTATGTTCCATGAACTTCTTAATCAAATAATAGATTACATGCTCTTTCTTGTTTGAACCATCTCATTGCCCCAGAACACAACATATAGAATTTTCCAACACTACCAAATACAAAATTAATGGTCTTGCTGGCAATGAGGGAATCAAAATTGGTGGCTTAATCAAATACTCTTTCACTTTCTTGAACTCTTTTTGAAAATTTTCAGTCCATTCACCATCACTACCCTTATGTAAGAGCTTAAAGATGAGATCACATTTATCCGTCAATTGTGAGAAGAAACAAGAAACATAATTTAACCGTCCTAAAAAAAACCTCTCACCTTCTTTTGAGTTTTAGGGGCTATCAAATCTTGAATTGCTCGAACTTCATCCAGATCTATTTCAATTCCTCGTTCACTCACTACAAAACCCAACAGCTTCCTCGACTTTACCTCGAAAGTACATTTTGTTGGATTCAATCTCAATTTGTATTTCCTTAATCTTTCAAATAGTTTGCGGAGGTTTTCCACATGACTTTCCTCTCTAGCGGATTTTGTTATCATATCATCAACATAAACTTCAATCTCTTTATGCATCATGACATGAAGTAGTGTCACCATTGCTTGTTGATATATGGCCCCATCATTTTCAAACCAAAAGGCATGACCTTGTAACAAAAAGTTCCCCAGGTTATGATGAACGTGGTCTTTTCCATGTCCTCTATCACCATTTTGATTTGATTATACCTCGAGAATCCATCCATGAAAGAGAAAACACAATGTTTAGCAGTGTTATCCACCAGTGTGTTTATATGAGGTAACGAAAAATTATCCTTCGGGCTGGCTCGATTTAAATCTCTATAATCAACGCACTTTCAAACTTCCCCATCCTTTTTAGGCACTGGTACAATATTTGCCACCCACTTTGGGTATTTAGCTACATCCAAAAATCCCACATCGAATTGTTTCTTAACCTCTTCTTTAATCTTTAATAGCATCTTAGGTTTCATCCTCCTCAACTTCTGGTGTACGAGCTTGCAATCTAATTTCAAAGGTAGCCTATGTTCCATGATATTGGTGTCCAAACCCGACATATCTTGGTATGACCATGCAAACACATCTGAAAACTTAATGAGTAAATCCTTCAACACTTGACTTTGCTTTGGCATGAGAGTGGTTCCAATCCTAATTTTGTTTCTTACCTCATTATCTCCTAGATTGATTAAATCTGTTCCCTCCAAGTGGGGTTCTATAAGCTTCTTTTCTAGTCTCAAAAACTCTTTTGGTACAACTTCCGCCTCTTCCATCTCGTGATCATTATAGTGAATATAATTATGAGAATTTGATTCAAAGATGTCATTTGGCTAATTTATCAATTCATGATGTATATCCCTGATCCTTTTTCGAATGACATTTATTTCCAAAGTTGGAAAATTATTTGGATTTGTCATAAAAAAATGTTCTTCTTTTTTCAAATAATGTTTTTGAATAAACAAATGAGAAAATTAGTGAATGGATGGATGGATGGGTGAATGAACGAACGAATTAATGAATGAATGATTGAAATTAGGGCATATTATTGTAAATATACTCAAATATAAACATTTTCTTTCATGGAGGCTTACAAAGTTTTTTCATTTTACATTCACACTTAAAGAAAATCCTAATTGATCCTATTGCCATAAGGAAAATCTCTACTCGTCGTTCTTCTTCCTCCTCCTTAAGAGCCTGATGAACTTTTGGTAATATGCCTGAGCCACCTCTAGAAGTTTTATTGCAGACTAGTTCCTAGTCGCAAAAGGGGTAGCGTCTTTTTTTAGTTCTGAATCTATCCACATATGTCCTTGGCTTGATGAGTGAAAACCTGACCATTTCTGTGCATTGTTGCAAACACTTCTTATCAGCTAACTGTCATTTGTTCCACCTCGATAAAACGCTTCGCAAGCTCCGAATATTCTTCCATGACCTCTTTGTTTTGCTCTTCTTTTGGCTTTAATTCTTTAGTCAAACGACAAATTTCCTCTTTCATCACTTCCATTTCAGCAGTTTTCTCATTAGACACCCTCCTCCAAGTTTGCTCTTATTCTCGCGCTTTTTGGAGTTCATTAGCTCGCAAGCTTAGATCTGCCTCCAACCTCTAAATCTAAGTGAACAAGTTAGATATTTCTTGTTGACGTTGTTCTAACATTATTCTTAGTTCTCCCTCTCTTCTCTTCATGTCTGACTGGTGTTGTTGTTGTCTCATGATTTCTTCTTCCTTTTCCTTTACATATGCTTGATGATGTTCTCGTTGTCATCTAACCTATTCATCTCTCCCTCTCAGACGCATCTCTAAATCGAGTATCTTTTCTGTTAGCTGGGCTACGTCATCTGGGATCTTCCTCTTTCCCTTGGATTGCACTGACACAGAGATTTTGCATCTTCTTAGGCGCCACTGGATATACGTTGTCGAGGGGGATGGTTGAAAAAGGTTCCTAATTGTAAGCTCAAGGTTTGACCCCACTTGATTCGTATCTCTTCCAATTTCTTACAAAATCTCAAGTCTTGAACCGAAGCTTCCACTCTGTTTAAACCAGTCATAGCAGGAACACATTAATCATACTTGTATTCACTCAGAACCATCAATGAGGAATAACTAACGGCTCTCCATATTCCAATTAAAGGAACCCAAAAATGACCACCGTACCCGATGAGTATCGTGCTCCCAATCATCCATGGAGCCCTTCGTTCTATTTCTTGGTATGTTAATGTTCTAAGGTTTTAAACCCACTCCTCAGTCGATTAATTTGGAGGCCACTCACTTTCCAGAAATTCCTCTATAGGCCTTGTCGAAGGAACAAACACCTGACAAAAACGCTTATAAAGACACTTAAAATGACTTTTCATCCATACAAACAACAACCACGCACATCCTAAAAAATGTTTGTCTCCTTTCCTTCTGATGAAATTGAGTGAAATAATGGTTTCAACTAAGATTGCTGGAGTAGGATTCGCCCCTTTTTTAATCTGAAACAGAAAATCAGCTAGCTCCACACTTACATATTCCAGAGCTTTTGGGACTCGTATACAGCAAACGCGAAAAGTGCCAAATGTTTATCATCGCTAGCCTTTCCCATAGCATCGCTAATGTCAAACCAGGAAATGTAGGGACCATTTTTATCTTTTAACCTTGCTTTCACCATATTTACAGGTAACCCTATCAAATTGGCTAAGGGTCCTCGAAAATCGATGTTTTGCTTCTAGTATATCCTGAGCGGATCTCTAAAGTCATTGAGGAGAAGGGTAGAATATTCCTCGATAGTCAGTACCATATCCATTTCATTGAACGTAAAACACCTATAATAAGTGGGATCCCAGAAACGTACCATGGCCTTCAACGGGGCGTAATCCAGTTTAACAAACAGAAGCTATGCTAATCACCATACTTTTCTCGAAAGCGCGTTTTCTTAGCCTCATCCTATGATTGTCATATTCCCTTTAACTCATCTTCGCGATTTCTCCTACAGTCCATGCAAACTATCTAAGGTAGGCTCAAGTCAAAACTAGCTATTTGGCAATCGCCTTCTCTACTTTGAGTATCTTCTGACATTCTCGCTATTATCCCTATATTTTTTACCCTATGTCGAACAACTGAATCTTCTTGAAGTGTGTTCATGTCGAATATTGATATGACACTATGCCCTAAGTATTTAAATGATGTATGAATTATGCCATATAGAGACAAAGACAGAAGAAAAAAATCAGTAAAAAAATAGTCAAATGAAGCATAAAAAATATGAAATCAAATCATAAAACA
Organism: Kokia cookei; assembly: GCA_039519145.1. Lineage (NCBI taxonomy): Eukaryota > Viridiplantae > Streptophyta > Magnoliopsida > Malvales > Malvaceae > Kokia > Kokia cookei. Next base: position 22,133,851 of record CM076908.1, read on the forward strand.
TTGCGAACAAATTCAAACACAAAACATACGAATAAATGCTCATGAGGTCCTATAGGGTATTATTACAAGGGGTAAGGTACGACTCTTATGTCTAAGCTTCATATTTAAAATGGTCATTACATGTTAGCTTACAGCTGACTCTAATGCACGAGGAACCCAAGGCTTAAATACGACATCCATAGGGATGTGTTCTCCTTTAAAAAGGGTTGACCCTTGGGTGGTAAAACTTTCATAGCGTACACGGTAACATTTGTTGCACGAACATTTATGTCCATCTTAACCATGGAGTAGTCCTTAAACTTATGCGGTGACATATTGCTGCACAAAAGCCTAAAGCTACTCCTCCTAAACGGGATGGGCCAAAGCGTAGGACCAAAAGCAAGATGCAACATGAATGAAATTACAGCCATCCCATGACAGTAGAGTCGACATACACATTAATCAATTTCATCGATAAAAGAATAAACAAACACATTGGCATACATATCAAAATAAGATAAGCAAATGAAATAAACAAATAAACTAATATTTAACACATATTCAACAATTTAGAACGACATTAGAAAATTAAATAAATTAATGCACTAATAAATAAATCTAATATGCACAAATACTAAAAACCTAGCTCTCAAACCTAAGTCAGTCGACTCACTAATGTCCCCAATGGAATCGTCAAACTGTCATAACGTTACCTACATAAGAGTATGAGGGCCTAGTAAGCAAAGTTAGACACAGAAGGCCTAAATTAATTTAGAGTTGTCACTGCCCAATTAGAGCTAGGTTAGTTAGCCACCTATCATATAAAAGTCTAGAATTAATATTACGAAAAAATCCTAAAAGTCTAGACTCGAACTCATCACCAAATTTCGAGTTCGGGAGTATGGTTACGTGTGTGGAAGGTTATAGCACCCCCACAACGCCTATCTAGGGATAGTCTTACGGGATCTTGGGAGCTAATTTTTTTTCTTAAGCATATTAATGTCTTAATCTAGGCTAAAATCTTATTTTAAATAAGAACTCTAAAAAAATGCATCATATTTACTTGTAACTTGATTAAGACGTGTTCACAAAACTTATCTAATTTAAAACTTAAATTAGGGATTCTTACTATCAAAACTTTTTTTTTTTTAAAACGTCTCGAATTATATTTTGAAAGTCGAAAATGGAGTCGCCACCAATCTTTTAAAAATAGGTGTGATTGGATCACCTTGTAAAATTTCAAAATCATTAAAACAAATTTTGGTCTTTGAAACCATAAACGGGTTCGGGAGTCAGTTACGTATAAGGAAGTATTATCATCCTCATCGCCTAAAATTGGTATCTAATCGATTATTTAAAGTCTTATTTGTTCAAAATTGGTACCTAATCGATTATTTAAAGTCTTATTTGTTGAAAACTAAAAACTCGAGAAAAATTTAAATTGTGATCCTTAAATGCATGATGTTTATTTTATTTTCAAAAAAAAAAAATTTACGAAAAAAACTCGTTATTTCGAATTAATAAAGAAAAAAGTCACATCCAATAAGTTAGAACACAACAATTCAAATTTTCGAAAATAATAAGCATTTCTAATTATTATCTCTAAATCACGTATTTTAATTTTAAAATGGGTACTTAACTATCTCGGTTCAAAGAAAAAACCACACAGTGAGTTAGGGCACGATTCTCTCGAATTCCCGAAATAAATCATATTGCCTTGATTTTTTAAAACAATTTATATATTTTAGAAAGAATTAAAATGTCATACAAAAAATGAATATGTACATAATTTACAATTATAATGGCAAAATAAAAAATATGCATGAATATAATAAATACAATGAAGACAATTAAATATAATTAATAACACAATAATATAATAACATGATCATGGTAATAATAGAAATATATATTAATTAATTAAGAATATAAATAGGAAATAAAAATAGGAAATACAATAGGGGAAAAATTCTAAAATAGTCAAGTCAATGGTACAATAAGACATATAATCAATTTCAAAGCAAAATATGACATTCAAATAAATAGAATGTCAATAAAATTAAATATCATAAAATAACACATAAATAAATAATAAGTAATAATAAATTAAATAAAAATTAAATATTAGTAAATAATAATAGGATCATATTAATAATGACAATGAATATCAATTAATTAAGAATATCCACAAATCATGGAAAATAATAATTAAATTAATATAATTAAATAAAAATAAAAATAGCATAAAAATACAACATATAAAATCAATACAATTTAATGAGGCAAAGATGTAAATAAATAAATAAAAATGAGTAACAAGTAAATAATAAAACAATAATTAAAATCATGAAAATTAAATAAAAAATATAAAGGGGCCCAATTAAATAAATACCAAAATAGTAGTGTAACACCTAAAACTCGTTACCTTCGTCGGTTAGGGTCTAGAGGTCTTCCAATTATCTATTACAATATATCTTTAAATTTTTAAATATTTTTAATAATATTTAATAAAATATTACAAGTGAATATCAATACAATGCAAAAGGGCAAAAATATCATTTCCACAATTTTTGGAGACTTCTACCGGTACTTATTGGACAAGTATCGGTAGTTGTCAAGTCAGTAAGCACTTCAAGAAATAGTGCAGACTTCTACTGATACCTATGACAGTTCTACCGATATAAGTGAGACATCTACCAATACAATTCATGCTTCTACCGATACTAAAAACTCTAGAGAGCTAGGAAGTCCTACCCTGCATCTTCTACCGATACAAGTACATAGATTACCGATACTCCAATGGACAGAACTACCGATACTTGTTATACAACTACCGATACAACTCAAGTCAGTGAACAACCTCTCTCCTACTCTGCTCTTCTACTGATACATGCAAGAGTTCTACCGAAATAAGTATGCAGAATCTAATGAATCATGCATAAACTTAAGTTTATCAACCATTCATCATTACATAACTACAAAATACAACATGATAATACATAGTACTTAGTTTCAAGACATTTCATACATCTCACAAGGTAAGTAAATCACATTGAACTAGGATACAAAATTATGTTCAACATTTAACTAAAATTCACAACAAGGAATTCAACAATCCCAAACAAGTGGTACAAAAGACAACTTTATCCTAGTACATGTCATATAACCAAGTGATGAAAAACTACCAAACGAGCTCCACGATAGTGTGACTTCTTGAGACGATCCGATCTTCAAGTAGCAAAATAATATACAAAACAACAATAACATCACCGGTAAGCTTCGTAGCTTAGTAAGTTCGATGAGTTCATAAATTTATCGAATAACATGTGTGGTACAATCTAAAAATCAAACGAACCAACAAATTGTATTTCAGTGTCTTTATCTGATTTCATCCCTGTTGACCCAAAGGTCATTTCTGTTACCAGCATACGATGCTGCTCACACTAAGCTGACAAGGACTCGTATCTCATGCAGTACCTCAGCCTTCGATATGGTATAATTGTTCCCTACGGTGCTGCTCACACTAAGCTGACGAGATATGCAAACTAGCATAAATCATAGCCATCGTAGGGCCTGTAATCCAATCTTGGATTCTATTCACTTTACAGTGACTCATGATGCTGTAGAGAATCCACAACTAATACAGGATCTCAACCATCGGACCATTTTGAAACTTTGGCACAAGGCCAGGTAATTCTCCTTCCTCGTTTCCATCTTTCACATCTTCAATTGTCATTTCTCATTTTTCAACAATCATAAAGAAGGTATTCTATACAAATCATAAGGAGGTTTGTTCTTTGGAAGCAACGCTTCGAATATTTCTTACATCATTTTAATCATTTGCGCCGTCTTATCTAACATGTTTGATAATATCTCAGATTTGGTTCTCTTGGTGGTTTCACATGAAGGTATTCTATACAAATCATAAGGACTCTCATCTAAATATTCGAACATGTCATGATCTTCTTCAAGTATCTCACACGAATTACCAGTGAACTCCTGTGGATGTTTGACTATATTAACACCTTGTTCATTACTCCACTGGTATGTTAAAGCTTCATTCCCTCTTTGGCTCATCTCGATCATAAACAATTTTTTATTTTCCATGATCTCCCATTCTTCATACACTCCCTCTTCGTATATTTCATTATCATAAGTCAACTCATCGTTAAACCACATGTAGTCGAACTTATCCATAGCTAAAAGATCTTCGCTAACTTAGTCTCTATGAATCAGTGATTGACTAAACGATTGTTCCTCTCCTCTGAGGCATATAATGAAATCAAAAAAGAAAATAGTTAAGAAACGTAAGTTAGTAAAATAATTAAAAAATTCATATCTATAACCTAAAAATTTCTTAATTATTTTTATTAACAATGCAAAAATTAAAATCACTAAAGGTGTTGCCTCCTCGATAACGGTGCCAACAACTTGATCGCCTCTAAATGTACTCATGTTTGGTGTGTATTTTAGGGCTTTCGCAAGTATACGGGTTAGGTTTTAATATAGTTTGTTACAACAAAACACTTTGGCAAGTATTTCGAGGATCGTACCCAAGGGAGGCGGAGCTATAGTAATTGAAATCCTTGGGAAGAAAAAAGATTAATTAGTACTCTTTTTAGGGTATATAGTATGAAAATAAAATAAAAGAGTTTGGGGTTTGAATTAAAGAACATAAAATGAATGAAATGAAACAAAGGAAAGAGATATAAAAATATGATAAACTAATGTATGGGGGATTAGTTCGGTTCAGTATGGATTCTTCAATTGTTGGTTTTAAGGATTTTTCTTCAATCAACTAGTCGTTACCTCTGCAGAATCTTTCGATCTTCCACTAAAATAACAAGTAAATAGACACTACTTATCTCTTGATTTCACAGTCTAAATTGATTTGGGGTAAAGGTGTTCACGAATGGGAAATATCAATTTTGATTTAATTTCCACCTAAATGACTTTCTAGGGTTGTCAGGCCTGGTGTTTGTTTCACGTTCTTCCTTTTCCAAACAATTGATCCGATTGAAAATCCCTATATATAATAATTAAATAACCATACTTCCACTCTTAAATCCCTCACAACGGGATTAGTTCCTCATGGTTTCTTTATACATTATAAAATTAATAACATAAGTAAACATGAAATTTAAAATTGAATATATGAAGTGAAAGAAATTAAGAATTTGTATACAAATCTATTGGGACAAATCCATAATCGTTTATGCAAATATTACAAATCTCGTTTCCACAAAAAAAAATGAAATAACAAATGAAATTAAAATGTTAAACTAAATATGTGTAAACCTAAGTACTAAAGGGTCTTATTTATAGCCTTGGACAGCTGTTTTCTCAACCCTAGGTCAGTTGTCATTTTTCGTGTTTGAGTGAAATTATAAAGACTGAAACATCCTTCAATCGGTGTTAATTTCACGTCTAGGAGTCAATGTCAAGACACACAGGTCTTGTGTAGCAACACAGTAGTAAGTGAACTCTTCTATAAACATCTTTAGGGGTTTGTCGTGACACCAACATTCTGTGTCGTGACGTAGAAGGCAGATTCATGATTTTCATTTTGGTTCATATGTTGCAACATCCATTGTCTCGTGTCGTGACATAATGATCATTTTTTATATGGTGCACCTTTTAATGGTCTCCTGCACACTCACAAAGTACATTAGCCAACCTTTAGGCATCAACCAACCCTAAAGTCAGTAAAAGACTCATTTTCGTACTTTTTACACAATTTATTCAATATAAGAAAACTAAACTAAATCCTAAGCAAACCTAAGGAAAATGCTTAATTTCAAGCTTCTAATATGCAAAAAGTAGTTCAATCTACTAGGTCAAAATTCGATAGATCACTATCATCAGTAATAGTGACTAATCTTCTCATCACATGTGCTCTTAGAAAAGGTAAACAGTTGGTCATGGAATGTGCTCACTTCCCAAGGGTTAGGATCTAATCCCTAACCTCATAATTAAAGGATGAGGTAAGCAACCACTACACCACACTTCATACTTTACATCAATATTATTATTATTATTATTATTATTAGAAACGAAGTTACGGGTAAAATTAAAAAAATATGTCGATTTTAATAAATAATTAAGGATTTGTATCATTTTAAAAGTATTTTAGGGATAAAGGCCTTTTTTAGGGAAAGCTAGTCCAGTTAGGGTTTTTTTACGGTTTCATAAATTTTATTTTAATATTATGGGTTTAGGGTTTTCATATTAGGGTTTGGATTTAAGGTTATGGTTTTCGATTTGAAACTCGATTTGGGCGACAATGGTCTATACGATTAATGCTTGAATTTTTTCATTCATACAATACTTTTGTCTTTATTAATAATTATCACTGGTTATGTGTAAATTAACAATAAAAAATAATTTTAACCATTGTCAAGTTTTTATAGAGAACCCGGATTTTTATCAACGTTGGGGCCCTAGTGTTTCCTTGTAAAGAGAACATGTTGGCTTCGTATGGCTAAGGTTTCTACAGTACCACATAATTTTTGTTGACTGTTTATCTTTCGAATGTCCATGTTTCTCCTTATCCCGGTTGAATTCAGGCGACCTTTCAGGTGACGATACAAGTCCTTGTTTGGCACCAACTCGAACGGTGCATTGGACATCAGCGGCCACAAGCGGTAATTGCATGTTCGCATGGGTACCAGAGTGCTTGGAATATCCCATAGTCGCAGGTTCCTTCTGTTAGGTTCACATGATAGGATGCACCTGACATTTCTTGGTTTGCCCTAGTGTGCTCCATGACTCGAAAAATCGAGATCCTGACGTAAGTGGTACACTACATGCATGACGTTCGCGCTCGCTCTACTTTTTCGAATCTAATTCATCATCGCATCACAGATTGTATTATCGCCCACTATCTATCCAATGTATGTCGACTCCATCTTAGAAACATGGCTGCTAGTTAAAAGTATGTCTCCTTGACAACTGATGTTATTGGCAAATGACGCGTCCCCTTCAGTACCCCGTTGATGCACTCAACTAGGTTTGATGTAATGTGGTCGTATCGTAATCCCCCATCATACGACTGCGTCCATTGTTCGAACGGTATATTCGATACATACGCCACATTGCGAGAGTTCATGATGCTCAAATTAAGCAACATCTGATGGAATCAATGTTTGACAAGCTCGTAACCTGTCAAGAAATAGATATCAAGTAGTGTAGCTAAGTAACCCATGTTCCGAAATACATATTTCGAACTATAAACCCATGTTGATGACTAGATCTCACTCATTTGCCATGGGAAAACGTTGGTAGCAGTTGGATCCCACATGTTGTATGTTGTACCAATGGTGAGAGTAATCCTATAGCGATCCTTGACGATCAATCGTAGAGAGTATTTCGGTTCCCCTGTCCGATATGACGCATATGTCGAGCTGTAGGCAAATGAGGCGACGCAATTAACTTAGGAAGAAATCCCAATCATTTATCGTTTCCCCCAGAGTAATTGAGAACTCTATTGGCAAAATCCTCGTATTACCGTCTTAAGCAATGACAAGCAACTGATAGAATTAGAAAAGACCATTAATTTCTCCTTATTTTAAGTATAATTTGTTCCCATTATATCATGTTTAGCATTCATTTTTAGCATTTTATATTCAGTAATTAAATTTTCTAAGTTAGTGATGTTGGTTTAATTTTCTTTAATTTTGTCCTACTTTTGCTACTAATGTCACCATATTTAGTGCTCAGTTTTACATCTAAAGATGTCAACGCAGGAATCTGTCCCAAAAGATCAATGCAATTAGGTGTCCAAGGTTATCACAGCAATTTAGAATCTAGAATTGTGCCCAAACCTATCGTCACATGAACATATCCAGAAGTACTAGTGCTTGAGAATATCAAGGTTGTCGTAGAGAATTAAAATCTAAATTTGCATCCAGAAATGTCGCGACAACATTTAACTGGTTATTGAATGTATCAGATCTGTGTGAATGTACAATTGGATTAACTAGTATAGTTGTAAGGAAGCTAGATCTAAAGAAGAAGGACACCTGTATTTGGCATTGAAGATAAATACGGATGGAAAAGAAAAAGAAAAGAGGGGGAGAAAAATGGGAAGCTGGTGAAAAAATCAATTCAGTTTTTCATCTTTTCTGAAGCTTACCTCTATGACAACTTAGTTTCTTAGAGGGTGAACTGACTGTGACGAGAAGGCAATTCCTACTCCTAACGAGGAGTGTTCCTAAGTGCAACACAAGAGGAGCATTAGGGAAGAGCTCTAGTAGGCTAAGAATAGAATGCTTCAACTTGTTCTTTATTTCCTCTCAAATGCTGATAAATTCTAATGAAGTTAAATGTGTATGGAAGTACCTTTTAATTTTAGATCTAATTTGATTTCTACTCAATTTTCTCTGATCTGTTTATCTTTGGATTTAATTGCTTGATCACGAAAGTGCTATGGCAGTTACGGACACTGGAAAATGCAGTGACAAATTAGATTAACAAGCAAGGCAACGGAAGTTGCTTGAGGAACGAAGGAATTCTGGTCACTAGTTCTTGAATGTAAAGCATTGCTAGCACTAAAAGGTGTGGTTAATGTGAGTATTTGGGACTTTGATAAATTGGGAAGTCGAAGTTGGTAAGATCGCATTAAGCTTAATTATGGCGACAATTTATCTATTATTTACCTTGTGATTACATTTAGTGATTTGTCGACTTGTCAAGTCAAGGATCCCCCATTTCATTATCATTATTTTACTTCTTCAAATTTCTTAATTTGTATCGACAAATTATCTTCAACTCTCACTACATTTCTTATTGATTTGCTTCGACATCTTTTATTATAGTCTTACAAAAATTGCTTTGACAGATTAATTCTTTCATTACTGCATTCTTTTTCTTAATTGCGCTAACATTATTCATATAGTTTTTCTTATCTTAACTTTAATTGAATTAACAATTATAAACATAAACAACCATCTTTGTGGGATCGATATCTGATAATTTTATGCCTATCAACTATACTTGCATCGACAAGTGTTCACTTGCATAATTGTTGTGACATTCATAGCGCAATCAGCAACAGAAGCTGCTGATACTTTTCATAAAACCAGGTGCCATCAATTTGGAAAAGAGGCTTGCAGTACTAAAATGCAACGCGACACTGTTTAAAGGTCCAAAATAACCGGTGGAATATTCTTCTCCTACTGTTAGTTGATTCCCGATGTACCCTAGGCGCGTTTCGAGATCAGTTACTAAACTTGGTACATAACATTCTAGAACTTGACACCGTTGCCATATATAGTTATACGAACCCTCCCACTCGCGATGCAATTTCTACATAGCCTTTTTTTTTGCAACCCACACTTTGTAGTATGTCGGAGTGAACAGGAATTAGCTACGTATGCGTGCATGACCAGTGGCCAGAATTTCTTGAAACGGGACTTCGTGACATAGTAGTTAACATCGTTTGTGATGTTCTACCGCTTCAGTACATCAAGAAAAGCATCTTTGTTGGGGTATTCCATTTCAATGTCTGAAACTCGTACATCACGATCTGTAGTTGCATGACCAGGTCTCTTGTGTGGAAGCTGTAAAAACCCAGGATGATCATTGTCCGATAGGTCGATGTTCGTCATGTGCGGTGGTGGTATGCCCTTGATGGTGCATCTAGATCCACACCATCATCATCAGACTCGTCCGATTTCGGTTCTATTGTAAGTGGGTCCAGTTCAAAAATAATTCCACTTTTGAACCATCCACACCGCACTATCGGATTGACTCAGGTTCTGAAACATCATCGTTTCCCTTCGCACCCCTTCTTCCCCACTTGCATCTCCTTCCTTGTCAGGTCCTTCATTATCACCTTCGAGCACGATGTTGGACACACCTTCACCGGCCGCATCTATTTAAAGGAGTAAGTCATTAGTTCTCCTGTAACCCACGTGCTCACCAGAATCACCAATGGATTGATGCCCGGTGTACGTCGATTAGCCACCTATATAACTACTTCAGCCTCATGACATCGACCTAGTGTTGGAGTTGAAATCGAACACACTGACTGTATGTCGAGCTCGATTGTCTAAATTTGTGTTATGTTAATACCTCAACTAGTATTGGCCCTTAAAGTTTAGATCAAAGTCAGTGAACAATTAGTGTCATAGATGTTTCGAGAACATCGTAGTTGCCGCTCTGAAGCAGGCAAGAGAACCAATCGCACAATTATGTTGTAGGACTTCTTGTTACCACTTCGATACCTATATTTGTCGCAACGGTGGTCGAAGATGGACTAGATCCATCAACATCAGCAAAATCAAAATATAACTCCATCACAACATTCTCGGTTTCATTGTGCAATGAAAGGAGCATCTCGAGATGCGTCTCGCTAATCACATCGAATAGGTCATACTTATATGGGTTGACAGATTCTAGAAATTTGCATTGCAACCTCATAATTCTTTCCTAGGTCGATCCTTCGACTTTCCTCCTAATTTTGGCCTATAGCTCACGCATTTAAATGGTACAATTGAACGTAAATTCCACAAACTTCTCTCCTACAAACATCACCTCGAACTCTGTATTACATATTTGACCATCATAGAATATAACGAATTTCACTCATCGACTCATTTGAATATTGGGCATGATTTGGGTGAACTAAAATCAAAAAAATAATAAGTTATTAAATGTGAGATGAGAGAACAACACATTCACCTGGCCCCTTTTATAATAAAATTATACGAATGAGTGTTATGCGAATGCACACATTCTTTGCCTGTTTTTTTGTGCAAGTCATTTTTTCTGCACACTTATTCTTTACCTACATTATTGGTGCAAGTTATTTTTCTGCACGTGTATTTTTTGCCTACATTATTGGTGCAAATAATGTTTTTTTGCACGCGAAGCATATTTGCCTCTGCAAATAATTTTTTACAAAGTGTTTAGAGGCAATACAAAAATTTCATTTCAATTATGTCTTTCTTTGCATGGAGGAGTAGTAATTTATTAGAGAAAGCTCGCCCCTAAATCAAGCAATAATTTCTCAACCTTTAAATACATAAAACATTATGCTACTATTCCAACCACCGCATTTTTTTTTTTTTTGGCAAAATGATCCCACCCTACGCCTATAAAAGGCAACTTACACCATAGAGTTTCATCACCCCTCAATCAAATAAATTCTCTCCAATCTTCTTATTTCTCATTATAAAACTTTTCTTTATTAAAAATTTCGGTAGCGAAAAATATTTGGTTTATATTTGAGGTATTATTGAGTTACCGGTGATGTGATATCGCTCTGAGCAACACACATTTCAAATATCATGCTGATATTAGATCATTTCCCTTTGAAACCTATATTGGGGAAGTCGATTATGGGGTGAATTTTCTTCTTACGATCAAGGTTGAAAGTCAACATAGAGGTCCCAATCGACGACCATTATGCGATAATGGATTGAGGTATAATCGGGGAGCCAGATGATGGACGTTATGTGGCCACGAGTTCAATCTTTTCGAATACTCGAAAATGTTGCCTAATACCATACAAAAGTCTAAGGTCATAATCATACGGAAAAACTCTGAGGCTTCTCGGTATAATCGATGTAATTTCTTTCTCCATTTTCTGGCACCCGATACTTGTAACCTTCCTTCTTATTAGAAGGTCGGCACTGTGATGGGCGCAAGGGGACTCTCAGAGGCAGAGTGGCTATTGTGATACAATAAAGGTGATGCTTCTTTCTACTAAACTGCCAATTTTGGTTATTAAAAAACTAATAAATAACCACAACCATTGTCGCGCCGACCCGAGTTTCTCCTTTACTATGTCCGAACATTCGCTCTCCGCCTGAGAGTCCCCTTGTGTCAACCTCGATGTCAGCCTTCGAAAAAGATTGAAAGGTTAAAGATACCGACTGCTTGAAAATATATATAAAAATTACATTGAATACAATTGAATGCCCCAAAGTTTTTCCATACGATTATGAGATTAATATTATGTACGATATTTATAAGACATCATTAGCGGGTATCCAAAAACCTTAAACTCATTAGTGTGTAGCAACCGTCACCGAGGCCTTGATTATACGCGAACCCGTGAACACATCACGACCGTCAACTGGGACCTCCACTTGAACTTCCACCACCACTGATCGTATCAAGCATTGTCGCCCCAAAACCAAACTTCCATACAATGGGTTTCCCAGGGGATGGCCTCATCCAGTCATGACATATGAAATGTATGTGTTCAAATGTGTGTTATCACATCTCTGACCCCTCAAAACTACCTAAAAACATTCACCGTTCAAATTAAAAACCCTAAACCCCTAATATTAAATCAAATTAATGGGAGCTTTTCCCAAAAAGACCTATATCCCTATATATTCTTAAAACTGACACAAACTCCTAATTATTTATTAAAATCGGCATATTCTTCTAATTTTACCGAAGTTACGTTACTTAAATATATGCATCACGATTGCAATGTACAATTATATGTTTATATTTTAAGAGTTATTAGTAACTTCTATTTTATTTAAAAGTAGTCAATAAATAAAAACTAGTAAATTGAAGGCTTGGATCAAAATCAAATCCAAGTTAAACAAGAACAAAAACTGTTTAAAGGATTAAATTGAAAGAAAATAAAAATTATTTAAAGGATTAAATTGAAAGAAAATAAAAACTGAAATAAAAACCTAAACTAACTAAGTGGTTCACTTCACCAAACCCCTAAAATGAGTCTAAACATGCCTATTTATAGAGTTTATGTTCTGACCTAATTAGAATTTATTAGTAGCCCAAAAATTTGATTACATTTCATTGTTTGGACTAAAATACCTATAATTAAAATTTCTAATCGTTGCCCGGTGTCGCGACACCACGAGATCGGCATCACGACACTGCCTTTCGATTGGGAATAATGTGGCTTCGAAGTTTGATGTTCAAGCACAACTCTTCGATGTCGCGACAGTCATCCTTCGTCTCTTAAGCCCATAAATAGTGTCCTACACACTAAATGAAGTCGTTAAATCATCCTTAGCGCCCGTAGTGTCCCATTAGGTCATAACATTATTCAAAATTACGTAAAAAAAAGCTTATTTTGCATAAATTATACTTGAGATAATAAAAATCGAAAATAATATAAAAACACTCGAAAGCAAGCTTGTTAAGTTGCGTAAATACCTTAATTTGCAATAACGAATTGTGGCAGATCAATATGTTACTTAAATATATGTATCGAGATTAAAATATACATTTATATTTTTATATTTTAAGAGTTATTAGTAACTTTTATTTTATTTAAAAGAAGTCAATAAATGTTGATTGCGTGTTAACACGATTGGGATGGGCATTATTGTCAATGCAAAATGATATGGGTTCGAGTGCGTTGAAGCGTATTATTCTCCTATTTATGTGTTGGGAAGGTGCCATAATTAATTCTAGACATTATATAAAAAAGATTAGATATGACCACAACCTATAATAAAATTATTTATAAAATAAAATAATCAATCAATTCAGAAATTCATGTGTTATTTATTATTATAATATTAAGTTTCATTATCAAAAATATTTTCTTTAGCGCTACATCTCAAATTGCTTTAAATAAGAAAACATTTTTTTATGTAAGTAAAAAACTATTTACTTCCAATTAAACAATTTTTTAATTAACGAAGCAGATGGTTTTTTATTTTTCAAAAAATAAACGCGTTTTTTGCTTCTACTATTAGTCCATAAGCACAAAAGTCTTTGAGATTTTTCTTTTCCTTGCAATTTAAGGCCTTCATTCTCTCGCTTGGTCCCAAGCAATGCAAGTTAACTCTTAGGAGGGCTATCTTTTTCTGAAATTATTTGTATATTCTTCACTTTTTTCACAATAAATTTTATTATAAATAATAACAATTTATTTTAAACCATAATTTAATGTAAAAAACTATTTTTACAATTTTTACAAGATATTTAGAGAAGTTGAAAATATATAAAATCAATTTCATAAACGCATTTTTAAATTTTGTATAAAGAAGTTAAATACTATTATTAGTTTTTATACTTTATGAAAGTTGTATATTTAATCTCCATTAGAGATGGAAAATTCAAACCATTCGATGTATTCCAAATTGATCTGCTTCGAATAGAGTGGAATTTTTCTTTCGAAAAATAGATGCGAGGCACAATAAGATGGATTTTTTTTTTTTGAATAGTAGGTATGAAACAATTATGGTAATTGTTTATCCCACCCCGACTAATGTCATTAAACGAAATTACCATTTTATTCTTATATATATAAACTATTAAAAGGGTAAATTTATAATGACATAATATAGAAAAAATTCATTTATTTTATGTTCAAATATATTTTTTAAAAATTATACTTAAATATTTATGACTTTAAAAGAGAAAATATTAAAAATAAGTAGTAAAAACTAAATTGAGATGAAGCAAAGAACGAAATGAGATAAGGATGGATGTACCCAACATTCATAGAGATGATAATGGTTTTCAAAATAATACATCCATAATGGAGCGAGCCAAATGGTGAACCAAAACGTACCAACTATGAAACAGTGGTGAAATTAGCAATATTTGCTCTCATCTCACTCCATTGTCATCCCTAATATTTATGTTTCAATATGATCATTTTTAGTCTTAATACTTCTTGAATTAGTCAATTCTACTTCCTATACTTTTTTAATTTTAAAATTTTAAAGATGACTCAAATAGTAACCGTCAAATCTGTTTGGTTAAATTTAATTACTAATAATGGACCATACATACAATTGTAAATTTAATTCATATTTTTCAGTTAGAACATTCTAAGTCCTTATATTTTTCGAATTTAAAAATTTTAATTTTGACACAAATGACAATAATTAATCTATTAATTAGATTTTTAGTGAATGATATGTAAAAATAACAAACTAACATAACATTAAACATATGCCCAATTAAATTTTAAAAATAATATAACTTAATAAATTTAACAATTATCGTTTGATAATGATTAAAATTTTACAAATTTTAAAAATTTTAAAAATATGAGACCAAAAATGACCAAATTAAAATAAAAGTATTAAATTCATAACTTTAAGTACAGTAACTAATGGAAAAAAATTTAACCTATAAAAAATTTGCTGAGCTATGAACTGATTGCATAAAACAAAAAAAAAACATTCTGATATAATTAAATCACATTTTTAAATGGTATAAATTAAGAATTATTGCTTGGAAAGCTTTTCTATTCGGATTAAGTAAAGATTTAGTGCAAATTTCTAATAAGATTTAGTGTAAATCACATGTTTAAAGACTAAATTTCATCATTATTGTGAATTTGTTGATTTTGCCATCCAAAATTTTGTTTTGTTGTGACTTATCGAACTTACTAACAATTATAAAATAGAAATGGACACCAAAGCTGAGTTATGCAATTCAGAAACTTCCTCCGTTTGTGGAACTTTTTTCAGAGAGTAATTTACTAGAAATTTACTCATCAAATTGCAACCTCACTTCTATACTCCAATCTTAGATTGCTCTCCCATACCCCTTAAAGTTTAGTTTAAATTCATAAACAAAACAATTTACTGTAAATTAATTCCTCAATAAACAAGTTAAGTGCTCTGTCTCAAAGAAAATATGGGCATAGCTGCAGAAATAAAAGAATTGAGTACCCAGAATTCATCATTGCTTGTGCTTTTGACAATCTTCTTCTCATTCAATTTTCCCTGTTAGTCTGAAAAAGCAGCCATAAACCCTACCCTCCTAGCAGTCCTGCATAAACAATGTAATCCAACACTTTTTAGTGTTGTAAAATGGCACTGGAAGCAACTCTGACATGACATCTGCATCTTTTGCCATGCTTGGTAATGGTATGATAGATGAAAAAAATTTGTAAATCGAATAGTTGGGGTTCAGTTCTTGATATCAAGTCTTAGAGCAAATGTGCGGATTTTACATTTGAACATTACAAAATGCATGTGAACAAGTTTTTGAGGATGAAAATGACATGATAATAGCACCTATACTGAACTGGATATACCTCCAATATAGCTTTAGCTTCATGATCAAATGTTTTGCAAAGAATTTCATAGTTCTTTTCAACTCCCACCTGCGCAAAATGGTTAAAAATTACTCAATAATGTAGTCATGTATAACATATTATAATGCATATGTAATCAAAGTCCTACCAACGGATCAACTCTGGATGGTGAAATACTTGATACCACATATCTGCACAAAATTGATACATTTCAGTGTTTGCAACCATATAAAGTAAAAGAATAATGTAACACTGAAACTAAACTAAAGCAGTCTCCCATTTGCACGAATAGATATACGCTCAAAAATTAGCTTGCTGTATACATCTTAATTCTTAAAGCACATAAATTGATATTCAATCCAAAATAGATGGTCAATCTTTCATTAGGTCCTAAACTTTTGTTCTTCAATGCATCTCCGTAGTCCATGCTCAAAAATGCATCAGGTCCAAATAGGAAGGGAAAGAAACCTCTCTTTTTGGAACATTTTCAAAAATCGGTCATCTAGACTTGTCATTTTCTGCAACAGGATTATCACAGACTGTACAAGCAAGGCAATGTAAGTGACAACCTGCCTAGGGCATCAAAGGAGATACTAGATGCAGCATTGCTTAGATTTATTATAAGGCTTGGCATGGATTGCTTATTGAAACCAGAACCTTAGCAAAGATTTATCGAACTGTTTTGTTCTTTTAGCTTGATTGTGTTCAATTTAGTTCTTTCTTTCGGTTTCACAGAGTTGTTCTAATAGCTCTTTACCTTTTCCGTGTCTGTATTTGCCGCTCATATCTTATCCTTGCAGCAAATAACACACAAGTGCAAAACCACTAAGACTAAATTACACAAGGAGGGACATCTCTAAGTAAACAACAACCTTAGACAGTGAAGAACTTACCTTAGCTTGCTTATATAGAACTTCATGGCTAATGAGTTTGAGTTTTGAACAGTTAACACCACAGCACCCATCCGATTCTAAGAGAAAGATGAAAAGCAAAGCAAAGCAAAGAATCAGATCTTAGAACTTCAAATTTAGCTTGATAGAGTATAAAGCAACATTCAATTGCAAACATAATCCTAAATTCTACAAAACACAATGAAAATGGTACAAACAATAAATTCAAGGACATTAGAAAGAAAATTAGTATAGAAACCTCCTGAGCAATTAGGTCAACTAACTGCATCAAGAATTTCCCAAGTCCTTTCCCTTGCACCGAGGTATCCAGTTGCAATTCGTATAAATAGAGAACAGGTATCTCTTCTTCCAGAGTGAAACGGAAATGTAGGAAACCAAGCAAGGGAGTGAATGCATTGTCCATCATCTCATTGGCATTCCAATATACAAATATATAGCACGCCTCTGAAGCAACCATTTCCCTCCGCTTCACCTTCTCTTCTACTGCCCACTCTGATCCATACAGCCCTGCCATATTCGCCTATCAAAGCTTTCAATTAAAACAGAAACATCCAATTGAGAATTTGCAATTTAAAATTATTACATTCAGGATAAATTTGTTACCTTCAGGAGTTTCTGAATGTGTTGTTTCGTACAATTGGAGAGCTTATCTCCACGCCCCGATTCCAAGCATAAACAAAGGCCTAGTAGTGATTTAATCAACATTGTCAACTCTTTTATAAACATAAGTAATTTCATTTACTTGAAAATAGATGGGAAAACGGGTGATCAAGAATTACCATTTTTGTTGAAATAGCGAAAGGAAGGGAAAGAAGTAAGATGGTCAATTTGGGCAGAAGCGGCTTTGAGGAGTTGGTCTACTGCTTTCTTTTTCTCTAGTATCTATTCTTTGAAAGCCAATTGAAGAAAAAAAACATTTTTATAATGATCCTACTTTGCTAATGAAGAAACAAAAATAAAATCCCCCAAGTTATAATTTTACCTCTTTGCGTTTCAGCTTTTTTTTCTCACTTGCTCTGCTTGACTCCATGACTGCCTATTGCTGATGATGTGCTATTAGGAAACAAAAATTAGCATTTTATATGGTTAAAAGAATCAGAAAATAATTAAGTTTCAAGACCTATTATCAAGGTTGTTAGTACCCCAACAAACAATATTTTGGCTTTCTTAAAAAGCATTATATGCATCAGTAATAGTGATTTTGGCATATCATTTCTGGTTTTCTGGTTCAGTACAAAAATATTTGTAAATATACATGTGTACTTGTATCAAGAATAACTAGCAAAGTAACCTGTGCTTCATTGCAGGGTTACAGAAAAGGCTTAGATAAGGATCTACATATTGAATCATATTGCTGTAGTGATAAAAGCTAGAAGACATAACATTATAAAAAGAATGCAAATAATATAAGCTTAGCTCCTTAAACTTCACAAGATACAACATCTAACATTAGATATTTCAGCAAAATGTGTCCAACATAACATCATCATAAAATGGATTTGCATGACATGAAATCTAGTATGGAATATCAAAGCTTAAGAATTAAGTTTATAATTTAATCAACGTATACTTTAGCTCCATCCAATTTATCCCTTGTTCCGATATTGATTCTTAGGTTTGAAAAGGAGTTTTATTAGGTTAGAAAAATGGTTTTAACAAGAGATGGCAAATATAACATCAAAACAGAACAGAAAAATCACCTAAAAGATCCAAAATAGATGATATAGCAGCCTAAAATACTACACACATCCAAATAGTATTTGAAAGAAATAAAATATAATACACACATACAGCATTTATATATATAATGTCTTCACAGATTCGAAGTACAGACTCCGAATCGACATCCTGGATTCACATCCCACCATAAGAAGAAGACATCAAACTTAAAACCAGTAGTTTTCAGGAACATAAGATAAATCAGCTTACTATTCCAAATTTACATTATAACACTAAATTTACACTCAATTGAAACAACCCATTCTTAATATGGTTGTATTCTTTAAGGGTTACATCATTTATGTATAGGAGGGAAAACGGAATTTTGTAAGATACAAATATATAGTAAATCACTTGAAACACCTAGAAAATATAGCAAAAGATATTTAAGTAGAATGATGGAACAATTAATATTTCTAAGATACAAATACACAGTGCTGCTGTGGATCCCAAACGCTGCAGGTGAAATAAAGTACAAATTTCAATTTTTTTTCATTTTAATTTTTAAATCACTTACATCAATCTCTTAGAACTAAAAAAGGGAAATTAGAAAGATAGCTTACCCAAAAAGAACATACAACAGCTTTGAAATGGAGTGCAAGAAGAATGAGAATGGCAGCCGAGCCAAGCCCTTTTTCCTTTGTTCTTCTGCCTTCTTTGTTTTTGTCTTTAGATTTCTCGATGGCTGTTAGAAAGGAACTCAAACAATGGAAAAATAACTCGTCTCATGTCACTTAGGAAAGAGGAAAAGAACAACGCAATAAGGATTTTTTGGGGTAAACTTCCAAAATAGTCCCTTTTATTTGTCGCGGGTTGCATTTTAGTCACTTATATTTGAAATGTTACGTTTTAAGTCCCTTTTATTTGTCTCTGGTTGCATTTTAGTCACTTATATTTGAAATGTTACGTTTTAGTCACTTACATTTAAGGATATCAATTGGGCGGGGATGGGCGCTAGGGTACAAAACCTAAAACCATCCTCGCCTCGTGAACTGCAAGACAAACCATTTTCACCCCACCACCCACGTGAGTCTCCAAACCTGCTTAATCCCCACTATACCTGTCTCGCGACTCACTTTATATAATATGTTTATAAGTATCAGTTAAATAAATATATAAATCAAATTGGGTAAAAAATTGTGAAATGCTCTCTTTTTTTTCTAAAAAAAAATAGCAGGTCAATGTGAGTTGGGTACAAGGTCATACCCACACCCACCCCACTACCCATGCCGAGTCTAATTTTTGTCCTCATCCTCACCCCACCACCCACGAACCTTGTACCCATCCCCGTTCAATTGGGTGCGAAGTAAGGCAGGACTCATGAAACCTGCCTTATTGGCGCCCCTTCTTACGTTATCACATTGTAACATTTTATTAAGTCCTTAATTGCCATTAATGGTGTAATGGTAAGCTAACATAGCACGTTAAATCATCATTACAAACAAAAATTATAGGTTAATTTATACAATCAGTCTCCATATTTTTTCGTTTTGGGCAACTTAATTTTTTTCTTCTATGTTCTTTTAACTTTCCTTTTTTTTTTCTTCTTTTTTTTCATTCTCTTATACTTCTCCCTTTGTTTTCCTCCCTTCTCTATTTCTTTTAACATAGTTAATCTATGTTTTTCATTTGTTAAAACTAATCCCTATACTTTTATTTTTTGAAAATTTTAATTTTTTGAGTGAGGCAAGCTTGTGGGCTAGATTTAACAACTATAAATCATAGAAAAACTATGTGAAAGGAAATGAAGAAGGGAAGAAAACAGAGCAGGAAGCAAAAGAAAAACGAAAAAAAAAAAGTTAAAGAACATAAAAGAAAAAATTAAATTGCTCAAAATAAAAAATATAAGGACCAATTATAGAATTTAACTTAAAATTTTCATTTGAAGTGATGATTTAACCTGTTATGTCAGCTTACCATTATACCGTTAATGGCAATTAACGGCTTAGTACTAAAATGTTACAACATGATAACGTAAGTGGACTAAAACGTAACCTTTCAAATATAAGTGACTAAAATGTAACGTGAGACAAAAAAAAATAGCTATTTTGATAGTTTATCCTTTTTTTAACTACACTAATCACACAACTATTTAAATATTCTAATTTTGGTCATCAAATTATAAAAATTATCAATTTTATCAATTAACTCTAATTGAAACAATAATACATTTAGTCCTTAATATTTACATTTTCTATTAATCTAATTTTAATTTTAAATAATTTAAAAAAATTTATCATCTATATATAAAATTTACCAATTTACTCTTCAAACACATCTTAACCATAAATTAGAATTATAAATTAGAGACAATGAAATTAGACTCAACTCTAACATGAAGAACATGACCCTGATTGAATTGATACCATTTAAATAATTTAATAATAATGTTTTTAAAAATTATAAAAAGAGATGATAAAATGTTATTTAAGAAATCATAAAAATTTTAAAAATTAATTAAAATTAAAATAATGAAAAATATCTATATATTTATTTTTAAAAATTTAAATATAAACGGCACTTTCCATCCCCTTAGTTTACCTAAGAACAATCCATTAAAGAAAATGACAACTTTCTTTGACTATGTGGATCATAAACAGTTTTAAGCTTTCAATTTCAACAGTGGCGGCCAATTTGTAGGGTTCATTTGACCCCACAATCTACCGTGCAATTATCCCATCATTGTTATTGATACTAAACCTGGTAATGAATCGAGTCATTTGATCCGACTCAAAGGTTCGCCCGAAAAATGAGAGGATTTGGATAAAAATATAAGTTCGAAAAATAGGCTTGGACAAAAATGAGGCTTATTTTTTAAATGGACCAGGTCTCGGGTAAGAGTTTTTTGGCTCAGACTGGACTCGACCAGAATAAATTAACCATTTTTAATAAAAAATTATATTATTGTTTTGGTGCTGTTTTTTTACTGTTTTGGTTACTGTTTTTTGTTTTTTGGTATTTTTTACTGTTTTGATGCTGTTATTTTTATTGCTGTTTTTGTTGTTGCTTTGCTGCTATTTTTGCTGTTATTTTGATTGTTTTGATGTTATTTTTATGTCTTTTTACTATAGTTTCGTTGTTTTTTTTAATATTATTTAAATATTGTAGAACTTATGTTTTATTGTTAATTTTTCTACTATTTTATTTGCAACTATCTTAATATAAAAAAAATTAATGTATTTTAAATTTATTTATTTTTAATGTTTGTTTTAATGTTTTTAAGTTTATTTGATATATTATATATTTTTTAAAATTGTTGTATATAATAAAATAATCTAAAAAATTAATATGGTCGAGCCGGGTCAGGCTCGAGCTTGACTTCTATAATTTGGGTCGGGCTTGGACAAAATTTTAGGCCCATTTTTCGGACCGGGTCAAACTCGAACCTAATAATTGGACCTAAAAATTTATTGAAACCCGACTCAAACCCAACCCGACCCACGATCAACTCTAATTGACAGATTAAGATGTTTTCATTAATCTTTATCCATGGAGTTCAAAAAGATTAGCTTTTCCACAGTGGAAAGGAAGAAAAAGAGACTAAAATAACATATCTTAATATGTTTTACGTATAATAATACAAGTTACAACAAAGTTGATCAACTTATAGGCAAGGGCGAAGCTAGAAATTTTTTATTAGAAGGGACGAAATTAAATTATAATTTTATGATGGTAAAATTGTATTTTTTTAAAAGATTAAATCGAAATTTTATCATTTTTAAGGGGTCAAAGTGCAATTTTATCTTCACTAATTTAAAATTTTAAAAATTTTAAGGACCTAAATAAAAATTCTTCCATTTTAGGGAGAGCCAGAGCCCCTACCAACCCCTAGATTCGCCCCTTGCTTATAGGAAAACTTAGAGAAAAATAAATCAATTTAACGTCTACACTAAATTCGCATTCAAATGAGTTTGTCGTTAGTTAAAAAAACTCAATTAAGTTTCTCGGTTAATTTTTTTTCATCTTTAATCACGTTAATTGGTAAAATCAATCAACGAACAAATTAGATGATGACATCTGACAACTTCTGTCTAACATTATATTTTTCTCATTAAACAATAATTAAAAACTATTAAAAATTAAAATATATAAAATACTAAAAGTTTATAAAAACTTGTAAAAATTATAAAACTTAAAAAATTATAAAAATTCATAAAAACCTATAAATATTATAAAAACTTATAAAAAAAATTTAAATACTACAAATAGTTATAAAACTTATAAAAATTCATAATAAGATTAAATAAATTAGAAAAATTATAAATTTTTAATATCATTATAAAATTTATAAAAACTCATTTATTGGTACCTCATTTTAGAAATTAAACCCCTAAAATCAAAATCAACATGTGATAAAAATTCAATATAGAAAAACGATTTTGCAGCACAAAGAAAAATAATAAAAAAAATCTCTAAAATCGAGCCTTTATGTTTTTTGTAACAATATACCATCTATCAAATTAGTACTTGTGCCTTGGAATAGGTGAACTTAGTCGTTTTCCCGACTTCCTACCAACATGATCTTTTTTTGTCGAACTCTCAGCTTGTTAGAGTTTGAACTATAATTCATGAACCGTTAACACTATAACACCCCATACCCGATCATCGGGTTCGAGCCACAAGATACCACATTCGTTGCAGAGCAACTATGATAAACTATATTCAATTTAAATTATTATACATTTAAATGTGGCATTACATGTGTAAAGCATGATATATAATATTTTTCAAGTCATATACGAGCTTACAAAAGCTCAATATCATCCCAGGGTCGAACTAGGACTAAATTGTAAATTTTTCAAAATTTCCTAGGCTACTGTCACAACTTCCAAGGTTTATTGTTGTGACATTAAAGATAGTAACTAAGCTTCCGAACCAAAGGACCAAATTGTAAAGTTTTGGAAATAAAATAGAGTTGACGTCGTGACCTCAAATAGGGGACATCACGACATGAAAGGCTGATGTCACAACATCCATGACAGGTCACTATCTCTCAGTTTCATACTTTTCCAAGTTAATATAAGGCTACAAGGTTGGCCATAAGGCCCTAATCAATCATTCAACATAATCAAAACATGATTAAAACAAAATTGTCATTTCATTAATACCATTTACATGCATGACCAAAGTTATTTCCACCTATTCACAACTCATTTACAACCATTTTGACCATTTCCAACATTAAACAAGATAATCCTAGGTAAATGTCATTTGACCAAAATAAAAGAGTTGTACAAACTTAGTTGAGTTGAAAATGACGGTCCGAATGTTGATTCACTTTCCAGGGCTTCGAGGATCACCTAAACCTATGCACGAAACAAATAAATCATATGTTGAGCGATAAAGCTTAATGTTACTTTCATGATTCAAGATAATGTTACGTAAACATTAAGATCATGCTTTAATACAATTGCATATATATATATATATATATATATACTCGATATCCAATCATTTTATATCCTATAATGCCAATCAATTCTCATCATATTTCAATTCATATAAACATACCTATAAGAATGACAAACCAATTCACTTGTCAATTTCCAATCCTTAAACCACATTCAGTTTCAATATCAATCATGATCAAACATACAATTATATACCTTAAATAACATGCCATCTAGTAATATATTCACTTATCATCATTTACCTCACACCCCATATCTTTATTTAATTTTGGTTAGTTCATGTTCAAGTAAGATGTTTGGTCTAGTGGTTAGAAACTTAAATAAATTCCATTAAGTCCCATGTTCAATTCTTTATTCCCTCGTATTCTTTTTTAAATTTTTGGCATAAAAATCTTTGGTCAACCCCTTGTGTTGTCCCTTATAGTTGCCTTACTGAAATAGATTCTTTCCTCCTTTAGCGAGTCAACCTTCCTTCCTTAGCCCTCTTTGTGCTCCATTTGTTCCTCCTCTTGATCCACTTTTCATGCCTCTGTCCCTCAAATTTTCTTTTTCTTCACCTTTGACTTGCTTGTACCGTTTATCCCACCTAAATAGCCACCATTCTCACATTTTTTTTATTTTGTTACTCTTCTCCTCCTCTCTTGACCGATTCCTCCGTTGCTCCTATTTTCTCTTCCATTTTCTTCTTCTTTGAGCCACCATTTCATCTGTTTTGCTCCACCGCTCTTTCAGGTTCCTCCACCATTATTTAATCACACCACCACCACACCACCGTTGCACCACCACTGTGACCCTTCTCTTTTTGTCTCTACTTCTCAACGGAGTGATTTTTGTTTCACATATATGTATACTATTTTCTTTTGAAAACCTTGCTAGAATTTTATTGTTTCCAAACCAAAAATTTCATCCTATCATCTATTTTTCTTGATTTCTTAGATTGGATTAATTCAACTCATTTCTGGATAGAACAAACGCAAGTACGGTGTTATTAGCTGATTTTGTCATGTTTCTTCCATTTTCCTTCATTGACCGAATCTATATACATATGTTATTGACATATTTTTCTGGAACTAATTCCCTTTACAAAGTTTATTGATGAAGGACCAAATACGACTACTTTGAATTGCTAGAAATTTTGAAAGTGAATAATATCTCCGACATAAGTATTTTAACATAAGTATGGATTCGAAAATCAAGTTAATTATATATCAATAAAATATTATTGATTTTATAACAATGGATCCTTATTCTGAGATTAGATCCGAGATAACCTATTAGATCCAAGAATGGTGTGTTCGAAGGATTGTAGTTTTGCAATGGATCTACGAAGTTCAGGTGTGGATCTAACCTAATATAAAAATTGTATGAATAATTGTTAAGTAATATTTAGTAATGATTGATATTTTAAGTATTCTGAAATGTGACTATACGCAAATACAATGATAAATTCTTTAACAAAGATGATTCCCAAGTAAGTGATTCTGAACTATTCAATCTGTGATATTATAAATGTGTCTGTGTGTTATATTGATAGATGAAATATTATGTATATGTTTTGACACTCATGTTATGTGATTTAATGACATTATCTGATAAAGTAAAAGTCGATATTATTATAAATCATGAATATTGCATTCTATTTTGATAAGCATGAAAAATTAACCATGCCACTATTTCTGTTAATGAAAATATGATTCGCATGTTAACCATATCCATTGTATTGATTCCGTAATAAAAACATGATTCGTATTTTAAACATGCAAACTAAAAATTTATCTTTTTGTATGTCATATGACATGTATGGGGTTAAGACGATATTGAAAGGAGGAAGATTTTGCTAGTTTAATGATCTGCACATTCTGATGGTTTAACCACATTATCTGATAGTTTATCTACGATTCTAGTAGCTTATCCACATATATATGTATATGGAAGCTTGTTTGCATTATCTAGTGACTTGTCCACAATATTAATGTATTATTGGATGGACGAATTTTGGGGAACTTTTTATGATGTGTAACGGAGTTGGATAGAAACATTTTCTAAAAAATCTACAATAATTTTTGGAAAACTTTGCATCGACATTATCACACATATTGCTATATGTGAAATTGAATTGTTTATATGATTTATGCTATTTTTATGAAATGTATGTCTTAAATTCTATTGCTACTTAAGTTAGTACTCACACTGGAGTTAAATAGCTTACTTTATAATTTTTTAACATTTCAGATAACCTTCGAGATTAAGACATGAACGTGATCATTGGATGAGTTTTAAATAATTGCTTTACATTTTATTATTTCAATATTTTGGACTATATTATTATTATTTTTCGGATTGTGGCATGGGACATTGTTTTTGGGAACTTTTGTTTAATTTTCCATGATTTAAGTTTTAAACAATTTAAAAGATTTATCAATTTAACCTGAAAAATCGATTTTTCACCAAAAATATAAATTCAACATAATAACTTTATTATAAATTTAAGAGTAAACTTTAATAAGATTTTAATCTATTTTATTCAAATAATTGATATTTTAATGGAATATATGAAATAATGATTTTTAACAAAAACATGTTTTTATCAAGTCTCGCTACGATAATTTTTAAATTACCCATTTTTTTCTTCCTATAATCAGCTCCTATTGAGCCCGGTTTGACCATGAATCAGCTTAATCTCACAGTTCCTTTTTTTTTTTACTCATAGCAAAGATGAGCATAAGGAAAGAAAATATCAAAATGTTCCAGCCTTTTCCTCTACCTACCTTTCGGTCTAATCCCCACCAAAAGCCACTCACACCCTAAACCCATTAGTTAACATTATAAAAATATTAAGCATAATGATTAACACCCCCACCATCATCTAACTATTGAGTTTCATTTCAAAGAGACATTTGTAAATTTTAACTATGTATATAACCGGTGCTACTAGCCCAACTATCGAACCAAAATTCCCTCCTCAACCAAGGTTATAAATTGAAATAAAATGAATGTCTCTAGAGTTAGTACGTAAGAATTTAAACATTATTTAAATTTACAAAAGAACAAAAACAATATTTAACTGTCCATCTTATATTGAAATGACATTTTTACCATTTTAATCCTTAATTTAATTATGGGTAAATTACACCAGCAATCACTCAAATTTGATATTGGGAAACAAAAGTCACCGAGTTTACATTTCAGTCCTTCAACTTTGAAAATGTGACAAAATAGTTCTTTTTACGTTTTTCGTCACAGACGTCACGGAATAGTGACATGGCAGTTGACAACGTCAGAGGAGTGTGGAAAACATTCAGCTGGTCAGTTACATTACTCAACTTTGAAAATGTGACAAAACAGTCACTAAAGTTATCGAAAAGTGACAAAATAGTCATTTTGGCTTCTTCCATGGCTCCAAAATCAAGTCTCTAAACCTGAGTAGCAAAACTTGACTCCTCCCCCTCTTTAATCGAAACACCAACGATGCTATATCCTCAAATTCCTTCAACCCTTCTTTCACAACATTAACCGTGACGTCTTTAACCCTTTCCATTGACTCCTTGCCACCATCACTCTTTTCAAGTAAAAATCAACTTCCTTTTTCTTTTCATTCAGGTAAAAATCCTTGGCTGAAATCATCTTTGCCACTTCTATTAGCAAATCCAATGAATCATGAAACGCCATCGTCGAAGCTTTAACTTCACCCTCAGTGTCGCTCTTAAACTCTTCATTTTTTTGAATATCTGTAACATCAGAAGAAACATTTGTCGCTGTAGCTTCACCTGTACCTTTCTCTTCATCGAAACTTTTCTTAGCAAAACAATCAGATTTTTCTTCGCTCTTATCATCGTCGTCGACAAAAGAGCCTAATCTCAAGTTTCAATCAATATTGAACCCTCTCTTCTTGAAAAGGTTTGAGTTAATTTCACATGGTGGTGGGATGCTTGAAATTAAATGAAGAATCTTTTTGAGACAAGCTTGAGCTTTGGAACATGATCTTCCATGGCATGCGTTGGTAAAATAAGAATCTCTTACCTGATTATTACAGTACAGGGAAGCCATTTTTGGAGTCAAATAGAATAACACCTAGACTTCCCTTTCCTTTCACATCTCACAAGGCTTTTACCAAAATTTTTCGTGAAAATTCAAGAGAGAAAATTGAATAGTAAGTAGAGGACTAGTTTGTCACTTTTCGATAACTTTAGTGACTGTTTTTTCACATTTTCAAAGTTGAGTGACTGTTTTGTTAAATGTAACCGGCCAGTTGGAAGTTTTCCACACTCCTTCGATGTCGTCAACTACCATGTCACTATTCCGTGACGTATGTGACAAAAAACATAAAAAAATGATTTTGTCACATTTTCAAAGTTGAGGGACTGAAATGTAAACTCGGTGACTGTTTGTTTCCCAATATCAAAGTTGAGTAACTTTTGGTGTAATTTACCGTTTAATTATCTTAAAAGTTCTCATGCAATTAAAATTTCAAGAAATTAACTTTTGAATTTTTTTTCTTTGTACCTTATCCAACTTTCGAAATAACCAAAAATTATTAGATCAAACTTCAGTATTATACTATAATACCCTCATCACTATTAATGAATAATATCCATTAACTCTATCATTGAAAAATAGAATTCCAAAACCACCGTTTCTGACTCCATTGTCTTTCAAGTGGTTACAATTCTCTTCCCCTTTAAGAAATTTCGTCCTCGAAATTTACCTGAATAGAGATGGGGTACTAAAATTTCATTTCCAAATCATTTAATTTGTTATCTATCCTTTCAAAAACGTTCCCATCTATGGTACCTAACTAAAGGCCAAACTTTCTTACACAAAACCATCAATGGATCAAAACCCCTTTCCTAAATGAAGGTTTTACCTTGAAGTTCATTAAATTATTTTTTTTACATTCAGGTTAAGAAAATTCGAAGGAGTGGTATCTAATGATGGTTCAGATCCTACCGTATGTCTAATCTTTCGAGGAGGCAATCTAAATAATAAAGATGTAGAAGTAGGAACTTTAAACCTGGATAGGTTTGCTTCTCCCCTTTGCTTGGAAACCTGAAAAGTAAAGAGAAATAGAGAAAGGAAATGATTTCTAGGTTTTTGATGAGTTAAAATAAAATAAAAATGAGTTATAATGTTGTTTAAGTATTTATAATGGTTAGTATTTAGGGTTTTTAAGTGTAAAAATTTGGAAAAACTAAGCCCTTAACTGTCAGGTTGTGCAGTTAGGCCGAGTCAATTCTACAAAAATTACAGTCGATGTCGCGACATATCCTTCAGTTCTTCTAGGTCGCGACGTATGTGGAGTTTTGTCGCGACATTCTTCTCAACCCTGATTTCTATCGATTCTGTTTCCTTTGTCGCGATGAGAAGATAGCCATGTCGCGATATCGACTTCAGTCTTGCTCTTTCTGAATGCTATCACCTTCGTTGTAACACATCTGATAGTGTGTCGCAACATACCTCTGTTTTCTATTAAATACTAAAGGAAAATCATGTTAGAATGATATAAAATAATATACATAAGTTAGTACCACCCAATTACCTTTAAGTCTTACTATCGGACTCATCCTGTATGCTTACCCTTACTGAACGGATCTATTTTTGTTCACCTTTCTACAGCACTCATGAGATCTTTCCAATTCCTTCAATTGATCCCTTTCCTTAAAGTGATTAACTCTTTCCTTGTTCATGAATGGGATTCGATCATGCTCTTCTCCTTTGTTCAATTTGAGCAGATGATATTGTTCATTGTGCTATTTGGTTTCATCACTTTTATCCCCAAATTTGAAGGTTTCCACCTCACCATTTATCCTCATAGTAAGTTCATTCTTGTTTAGGTCAATGGTGGACCGTGATATGGCTAAGAATGGTCTTCCTAGTAAAATGGGGATATCCCTGTCTTCCTTAAAATCTAGAATAAAAAATCCACAAGGAAGATAAAACTTCTTACCTAGACTAAGACATCCTCCAAAATTCCCCTTGGTCATACAAATGATCGATTTTCCAGTTGCAAAGTAACTTGGGTATTCTTAAGATCTCCACTCCCAAGCTTCTCGAATACTGACAAAGGCATTAGGTTTATGCTTACACCAAGATAACACAAAGCCTTGTTAAACTGAAAATTTCAAATTTTAATTGGAATAGTAAAGCTGTCAGGATCCTTTAGTTTTTGGGGAATTACCTTGGAGATAATAGCACTGCAGGATGCATTTACCTCCACTTGCTCGCCTACCTTGATTTTTCGACACCTGGTCATGATTTCCTTTAAGAACTTGGCATACTTGGGTACCTTTTCTATTAATTCAATCAAAGGTAAGTTAATATTAAGGGATTTAAAAAGGTTAAGAAAACTTACAAAGTCGTCTTTGTCTTGTCACTTCTTTTCTTCCAACCTGTTTGGGAAGGGGATTACCGCATTCTTTCCTTCCTTAGGAACGCCCTCCTTCGTTTCTACTGCCTCTTTGAAAGGTACCTCATTAGGTTTGATGACTTCAGTATCATCGTCAGATGGAACATCTATGATCTCATGAGATTTAGTAAGCTCTTTTTCCTTGGCAGATTATTTTGGGCTACTCAATACTTTGCACGATCTCAATTCAATCACTTTAACCTGCTCTTTACCTTCCCTACGAGGATTATTTTCGATGTTTCTAGGGAGCCTTGAACCAATTTGACTTGAAAGATCACTCATCATGTTTTTTAATTGATCTATTCTTTCCTCTAGCTTCCCATAGATCTGGCGGTATTAGCACAATCAGACTATACTTGTTTCACATCCGCCCTCAAAGAATGTCCTATTAATTATGTCCATTCTTTGACCACAAGCAGTATGGTCACCTTGACTCGATTTGTCTAGATGTCTCTGTAAAAATGGAGGTTGATAACTAAGGTTTATCGCTTAGGTATTATTGTTACTATTACCCCTTTGACTTCCTCCCCATAAAAAATTGGGATGATCTTTCTATCTTGGATTGTAAGTAATTGAATAGGGATTTCGACTACCTATGTAATTGGCCTCCTCTAGGTTTATGAGATAGTGATAAAGAGGCTTACCATTTCCATTGGATGATGGGGCTACTATAGTAGACTCGATTCGATTAGTTTCTTTAACAATTGTTGGTATTTATCATCTTCTTTTATCATTTTCACAAAGCGGGTTTCTGCGCATAGGTGAACCTTTCACTAGGCCACTAACGTGAATTTATCGCCATATTTTCTATGAGCTCATAAGTATCATTATATATTCGGTTCATTAAGGCTCCTCCTACAGGTGGTCTAGAGTAAATATGGCGGATGCATCCAACCCATTATAGAAAGTTTGCAGCTACATCCATTCCGGCATACCGTGTTAGGGTATTTGCATACTAACATCTTAAACTGTTCCCATGTTTCGTGGAACCTCTCGCCCTTAAACTGTCGAAAGATTAACAATTCTCTCCTATGTTGGATAGCTTTTCCCATAGGGAAAAATTTTGCAAAAATTTCCCAACCAGTTCATCCCAAGTTGTGATGGATCCAGGTGCCTACGTATCCAGCCATGAAAAAGTGTTGTCAATTAAAGAAAAGTGAAACAATCTCAAATGAATGGCATCATCAGTAATACCATTAAACCTAAAAGTATCGTACAATTGTAAAATTTGTTTCAAATGTAAACTGGGATCTTCAGAAATTGTCCCCTTAAATTGTAAATTATTCTGAATCATTTGAATCATAACTAATTTTATTTCAAAATTATCAGTAGCGATAGTAGGTCTAGCAATACTCCGTTGAGTTAGATCTAGAGTAGATAAAGAGTATTCCATTATAGTTCTTTGTTCTTTTGCCATTGGTTTGTTTGTAGGGAGTTGGGGAGGTATATTTATGTCTTCTACATTAATCGCAGTATCTTCTATTAGATCAACTTGTTCTTCTGTCACCTCCGGTGGTGGGTTTTGCGTAACTTGTGGGTTTTTACAGTTACGTCTGATTAGTGATTCAGGGTTAGAGATAGGTTCAACCAAGTTTACTTGGTTTCGAGTCAAAAACCAAAATTAAATAAAAAGTAAAGAAAACGAAATTCAAAAAAAAAAGAAAATATAATTGTATCTATAACCTAACACTTTTCTAATTATTTTATTAAATATGAAAGAATAAAATTTACTAATGTGTTGTCTCCCCGACAATGGTGCCAACAACTTGACCGCCCCCGAACGTACTCCCTTTTGGCATAGATTTTGGCTTTCTACAAGTATACGAGTCATGTTGTAAATATAGTGTGTTTACAACGGAACACTTGAAAGTATTCTGAGGATTGTACCCAAAGGAGGCGTAAAGCTAAAGTAAATAAAATCCCTACAAAGAATAAAATTAATTAATACTTATTTTAAGGTTTATAGTAC
Source organism: Kokia cookei (assembly GCA_039519145.1). Taxonomy (NCBI): domain Eukaryota; kingdom Viridiplantae; phylum Streptophyta; class Magnoliopsida; order Malvales; family Malvaceae; genus Kokia; species Kokia cookei. The sequence goes on from CM076908.1 coordinate 22,166,240, forward strand.
GAAGGATATAACAGTTTGTTATAGAAGACATAAAATAAAAGATAAAATAAAATAGTAAATAAAAGAAAAAGCTTGAGTTGTAGAAATATTCTTATAAATGGCTTTGGGGATATTAGGTCGTTTTCGTATGAGTTCTTCAATTATTTGGTTTTGGGGATTTTTCTCAAATAAACTAGTCACTATCTCAATTGGATCTCTCGATCTTCTGTCGGCATAGCAAGTCGATAGAGATTACTTATCGCTAGATGTCACAATCTAAATCGGTTTGGGGAAAAGGTGTTCACAGATGGGCAATACCAATTTTGGGTTCATTCCCACCAAATTGACTTTCTAGGGTTGTCAAGCCTAGTGTTTGTTTGATGATCTTCCTTTGCTAAATAGTTGATCCGAAAGGTAAAATCCCTATAAAACAACAATCAATTATTCATATGTCCACTCCCTAATTCCCTAAAATGGAATTAGTTCCTCATGGTTTATTCATTCATCAATAACACAATTTATTAAAACATATAAATCAAGAATCAAATAAAAAAACTAGATTTGTATTGAGCTATTTGTCAGGAAAAACTCCTTAAGCATTTATGCGAACTTCTAAAATCTCGTTTCTCAATTGAAAAGTAAAAATTAAAGCCTAAGTAATGGTACGTAAAACCCTAGTGCTAAAGGTCTTACTTATAGCTTTAGATGGTTGTTTTCCCTCAACCCTAGGTCAACTATTGTTCCTCATATTTAAGTGGCATTGTAAAAATCAAAATGCCTTTCATTTAATGTGAGATCTACATCCAAGGGTCGATGTCGCGAAACACCAGGTCCTGTGTTGCGACATAGGCATCAGTCTCCATGTGAAGCGTCATCCTACAAGCATTGTAACGACATAGCTCATGTATGTCGCAACAAAGAAGTCACTCTTCGAGTTCCTTAAGCCTAGTCCTTTAGTTGCTATATAGCTCAGCCTATGTCCTGACGAAGTGATCAATATCCTGTTAGTACACTTCTTGTGGTCTCTTGCACACTCACCAAGTTAATTAGCTAATCTTTAGGCGTCATTTGGCCTTAAAGACAAATAAAACGGCATTTTAACACTTAGATTACACAATTTATTCACAACAAGAAATCTACCATAATCCTGTGAAAGCATAACGAAAATACTTGATTTTAATCTCTTCAAGTGTGAAAAATAGTTTAATCTGATAAGTATGAAATTGGCATATCAACGCCCGTGGGAGAGGCAACTACTACATTGGTACCTAGATTCGAGGGAAACAGAACGCAGCAATGAAAACTACAAGGGGAACCAGATAGCTGCAGTAACATTAACACATGATTTTGCAAAAAAATCCACCATTTTTAAAAGAGGTTATCGAGTAGCTATTAGCCCACCACACAAAGACATGCGAGTTTCACAAGTGGATTATTGATAAAGGCAATCATGTGAAAGAGTGGTGGTAAAAATTCGCAGACTTCGTAAATAAATATGATCGAGGAAAAAAGCTAGCGGTGATCTACGGAGGAAGAAAAGGAAAAATTTGAGAAAGTGAAAACCCCTAAAGAGTAGCCTAGCACGACGGTTGCTAGACAAACAGTGATAAAACAGACTGTCCTCGGGTGCTAAGGTGCACACTAAAATCCTTGTCAGACAATTCTGACAAGTACGCAATGTCTCGACGAAGTAATCAAGTTCCTCCAAATGCCACCCATGCATGCTAAGATGCGACATTCCCCTCGTACGTCACAAACAAGGGGTCAGGATGCTAAAAACTCAAAATTAACGGCTATGTCGTGACATTGGGGAAGCTACGTTGCGACATAAGAGCCAGTTTATTGGATCATCAAGAGTGAAGGTTTTGTCATGACGTAGGGTGAGCTACGTTGCGACAAACAGACACTAGCAAGTTGGTTGCGACAAACTTATGTTACGTCGCGACATCGTCTGTAATTTTTGCAAGGTTGACTCAACCCAATTGTGTAACCCAGTGGCAAAACCAACATTATCCGAATTTTAACACCCAAAACCCTAAAAATACCCACCCCTATATATATTATCCTAAACTAAACTTATTCCCTTCGCCTAAACACTCCTTAAGTAATCCCAAATCCTTCAAAACTCTCATCATTCCCTTCCCCTTCCCATTCAGAAACCTAAGACTCCATTCCTTCAAGAGTGATCCTTCATTCAAAGGTGCAAGAGGACTCCATCAACAAGGCTTATCCTCAAAATCAAAGGTATTTTCTTCATTTTTACTGTTCCATTAGCTATTGTTCATCTCTTTTTTGTGTTAGATTAAAATACCACCTTGGAAGATTACAATGGTACAAGAGAGCGACAACGATTCAGATTTCGAACGATTCATGAATGCTCAAATAGAAAAATACTTTTTGGCTTCACAAGGACAATCTCTCATTCAAGAACAAGGCTTCAAACCATTCATGATTCTTTACAAAGAGGTATGGCCACTGGTGCGGAACCATCAATCGGAGCAACGTTGTGTTCTCCCAATAGGTAACATAGTAGTACAGGTAGTCCATGAATTTTACACATCCCTTAAGGATGACATGGTTAAGAGAAAACCTTTAGGAATATTGATAGTTCGAGATTTTGAGCTTCACTTGTCACCTAAGGATATATGAAACTATTACAATATCCTTTACTATTAAAAAGATTATGTACAAAGAGTGGACTTTAATACATTTCAAAACATAGACATGGAGGAAATAGTTAAGTTCTTGACAGAAGGGTGAGGTGTGTGGAATTATAAGCCTGACATTGGCACACCCTCTAATTTTAACTAAGCTATCATGTTCCCGGTAGCTTAAATATGGATGCAATTCCTATCTAAATGACTTATACCTACTTTAAATCTTTCTAACATTAATTCTTATCGAGCTTTGCTATTATATAGCATTTTGCAGCATAAACAGGTTTGTGTAGGTTCTTGGATCTACGAGGAAATGAAGCGGTACACCTAGAGCCAAAAGAATGGTCTCTTTTTCCCACACTTGGTAACCACGTTATGCAAGAAGGTGGACGTACCAATGAAAGACGATGAACAAATTCTAAAGCTGACTCAGAGCATCATCAGAGGCTCCTTATACAAGCAATATGTCGAGCTACAGAGAAAACAAATCAAAGAGTGGAATCAGAGAAGAAAAGAAAAATGGATGTACTAGCTTCATTGAAAATAAACGAGAAAACAAAGAGGAGCCAAGGAAGCATCGAAGCCAAGCTCAATGGAATGATAACTTAGATGAATGAAACAACTCCTGTGCTGATGGAGTTTGCAAGGATACATGGGTTACCAACCTCAAATTACCTGATGAACATGTATGGGGAAGAAGAAGGAAGTGAGAATGAAACCGAGTTGGGAGGAGCCAACTTGGAGTAAGACGAGCCTAACACTGATGACGAGTATGAGGCAATCTTTCAGCCTCAATACTACACTCCCTAAGGACTGGTAATTTGGTGCCCAGCACAACGACAAGGTGGGAGCTCCTGACAAAAGTACTCCTGCAAGGGCAAGACTCTTATGGATCCTCAATCCGGCTCGAAAGAAGACAAGTGAATTTTAATTTATTTTCAAGACTTGGATTTATTTTAAAGACTTGTAATTGTTTGGAAAATTTTCTTTTTACTCTTTAGGATTATATAATTTGTAGGAGTAGGATTAAAAATTATTTTGTATATATGTCTTAATCCTTATTGTAGGAACCCATATTATGGAGACACAACAATTTCGAGCATTCACGCTAAAGGAAGGACAACCACCTTGAGAAAAAGAGGGCCTTTGATAGCTTTAGAAAATACCATTAATTTCTCCTTACTTATGGTATAATTTGTTCTCATTTGATAATCTTTAGCATGCATTTTTAGTCTTTTTTAACTTAGTTATTCCATTTTCTAACTCAGTGAAGCTTGGCCTAATTTTCTTTAATTTTATCTTGTTTTTACTAATAATGTCGCTGCATTAGTTGTTCAATATTGCACTCAAAGATGTCACTGCAGGAACCTGTCCAGAAGGATCAATGCATGAAGGTGTACAGAGTTGTCACTGCAAAATAACATCCAAATTTACGCCCAAAACTGTCGCCGCATGAGCACTTCCAAATGCACCCAAAACTGTTGTTGCATGAATATTTTCGGAATGCACCCAAGACTGTCGCTGCATAAATATTCTTCAATTGCATCCAGAACTATCGTTGCATAAGTATTCTTCAATTGCACCCCGAAATATCGCTGCATGAACATGTCCAGAATAGTCGCTGCATGAACGTGTCCAGAATTACGCCCAAAATTGTTGTCGCATTTGACAACTATCTGATAAGAACAGAAATGTATGAGTTGTCCAATCTGGTATAACCAACTTGTACAGCTTAATTCTGCAGAATAGACACCTGTAAAATTTGGGCTAAATATAAACATTCACAAGGAAAGAGAAAAAGGTCTCTCTCTTTTCCTTAGTCTTCCATTTTGCAATATTATCTTCTTCAACCTAGCTTTTGAGCTTTTCAGCTATGGTGGCTTAAGACCCCTCGGGTGAATCAACGTGAGGGCAATGTAGACTAGCTCCTAACGAGGAGTTCCTAAGTGTGACACAAGAGGAGAGTAAGAGAGCAAGTCGAGTAGCTTAGACATAGTATTCTCCATATTTTCTTTTATATTTCTTACTTAAACGATGGTCATTCATGTTATTTCAAGATTGTATGGAAGTACACATCATATTTAGACTAATTGATATTTTATCCAAACTTGCATTTACTGTTTAATCTTTTGTTTGAATGATTTTAGCACGAAAGTGTTATTACAGTCACAGTCACTGGAAGGTGCTGTGACAATTTAAACTAACAAGCAAGAAAACGAAAGTTGCTTTGGGATTGAAGGAATTTGGTCCACTTGTTCTTACGTGTGTTGCATTACCAGCACTGGAAGGTGTGATTTGTGTGCATACTAAAGTCATAGATCTAATAGAAAAGTGAAGTTTGGTAAGGTGCTCATTGCTTTACATTACGCCTACAAATTACCTATTATTCTTAACCTTGTAAGTCACACTTAGTTTTCTGCTGACTGTTCATGTTGTGGATCCCATTTTACCTTTATTATATTTATCTTTATTTTCACATTATTGCTCCGACAACCATTCTCACAATTTATTAAATTTTACTTACTTAATGCACTGACAATTTTAGGCAACAGACACCTATCCTCGTGGGATCGATATCCTACAGATTCACTTCTGTCTATTATACTTGCATCGACAGAATCAGATCATTTTTTCCCCACAAATGCTACAGCAAAACAACTTCGAAAACTTGAAGATACATTGTCAAAGAAGAAAAGATTAGGAGAAGTCGAAGCAATCACACTTACTAAAGGGTGCACTGCCATGACAATTAAGTTGCTCTAAGAATTTATAGATCCCTAAAGCTTCTCAATACCCTATTCCATTGGTGATCGGTATATTGGAAAGGCATTATGTGATGAAAACGTAAGCATAATTTTGATGCCTATATCCGTAATTAAGGAGTTAAGGAATTGGAAAAAAATGCAAGAAAGAGTTGAAATTTTTTTTTGGACCGTGTGGAGAATAAAACAATACGAAGCACTTGAAGAAGAAGGAACAAATACTGTGTTTACACCGATTGAGGAATAAGTAAACACCATTGTCGACGCATTAGGATTCCATTGTCAGCGTAATTTTGTACAGTTGTACTACACATACTAACTTAATGCTAAAAATAGAAGAAGTTCATGTGGAGGAAGAAAAAGATAAAGAAATAGATGTCGAGACAAATTTAGGTGAGAAATTTGTCCCCGCACCTAGAGTTGTTAGTGTAATAACTGAAGGCTTGGCGTAAGATGGCGGGTCAGGCGGAAGCTGTGGATGAAATTAATAAGGACCACAAACCCTTGGGCAATAGTGGTCTATAATGGACCAATGAATGAAGCAGTTGATGATGCCGGAGCAGAGATGAAAATTGAGGAGCAGTCTACAGACTATGCGAAGCTCAAACAAAAGAAAAAGAAGAAAGAAGAGAAGGACCTAATGTCATGATAAATTCGACTGAGGAATTTGTTACCGCACCTAAACTTGTGGGTGCATCATCTGATAATTTGGTGCCACCTGAAGCGAGTTAGGTGGAGGTTGTGATGGTTAGTAATGAGAATTTCAATCCTCTAGCCATGGTGCTTTGTGTTGCACCACTTGCTGAAATACACCTATCTGACGTCACAGTCGATCGTGCCAAGGCACAGCCTGTAGTTGAGGAGCAATCTAAAGATTCGGCTAAGCCAAAGGAACGAAAAAGGAAGCGCGCCAAGGACAAGAAGCAATCGAAGGAGAATCACAAGTGCAAGAAGAAGAAGACTCATGCAGCACATTGAGTTTGTTTTTATTTTTGGTACTTAGTTTTTTTCATGCATATCACGTAGCTATAATTTAATTGTCACCACATTTCCTTTGTCATTGCATTTTAATTGTCACTACATTTGCATTATCATTGCATTTACATTTCTCAATGCATTGAGGACAATGCAGACTTTAAGTTTGGGAGGAATGTATATGGGGTTGGAAATGCAATTGCACCCACATTTCAAAAAAAATTCTTTTTGAGTTGAATGAAGCATACAAGGTTATTGAAAATGTGTTTGAATTTTTTTTTCATTTGATGCCTAATTCTTGAGTCATATGAAATACTAATGAATGAGTTGGATGCATTTGATTGAATGTTGTATCATCGATTTTTGAATGAATGATTTAGATTGCATTAGTAATGGATGAATAGTATCATTATTTGAATCTTGAATCAATTTGCCATTTACAGCTACTTGTATATAAGTATAATTATGAATAAAAAAAACTACAAAGTGGGTGTATTGTGAACTATCAAGGGGGAACACTCTTATGCAAGTGTTAGAAAAGTAATTTAGCCAAAGGCTATCACTGCAAGAGTGTGTGTCGGCGCAATTACATACTCCCTAGGGGTTTGTTGCACCCCATCGTTACTTCCCAGGAACATGGGTATAGTGATGCAATGGCATCCCTCAATCACATAAAAAGAAGAAGAAGAAAAGAATAGAAAAAAAAACAAATGTATTTATATTAGTGTATAATAAATGTTGTATTGGTAGATAGAATTCAGGATTTGAAACATGATGTTGGCTTTGATGAAGTTGTACTTTTAATTATTCATACCTATAAATTGTCGGCACAATATTCTGTCATTTGAATGTAATTCATGCATTAGGATTTCAAAGGATTCAAGTTGCTAGAGTGACTATTGCTTGACAAAGATCTTTGTTATAACCTTGCTAACTTTTGTTTACTTGAGAACAAGTAAAAATTCAAGTTTGGAGGTGTGATAGCATAAGAAAATACCATTAATTTCTCCTTACTTATGGTATAATTTGTTCTCATTTGATAATCTTTAGCTTGCAATTTTAGTTTTTTTTAACTTAGTCATTGCATTTTCTAACTTAGTGAAGCTTGGCCTAATTTTCTTTAATTTTATCATGTTTTCACTAATAATGTCGCTGCATTAGTTGTTCAGTATTGCGCCCAAAGATGTCACTGCAGGAATCTATCCAGAAGGATCAATGCATGAAGGTGTACAGAATATTCGCTGCAAAATAACATCCAAATTTACACCTAAAACTATCGCCTCATGAGCACTTCCAGATTGCACCCAAAACTGTCGCTGCATGAATATTTCTGGAATGCACCCAAGACTGTCATTGCATAAATATTCTTCAGTTGCATCCAAAACTATCACTGCATAAGTATTCTTCAATTGAACCCAGGAATGTCACTGCATGAACATGTCCAGAATTGTCACTGCATGAACATGTCCAGAATTGCGCCCAGAATTGTCTTCGCATCTGACAGTTGTCTAATAAGAACAGAAATGTGTGAGCTGTCCAATCTAGTATAACCAACTTGTACAACTTAATTCTACGAAATAGACGCTTGTACAATTTGGGCTAAATATAAACACTCACAAGGAAAGAGAAAAAGGTCTCTCTCTTTTCCTTAGTCTCCCATTTTGGAATATTATCTTCTTCAACCTAGCTTTTAAGCTTTTTGGCTATGAAGGCTTGAGACCCCTTGGGTGAATCAGCGTGAAAGCGGTGCAGACCAGCTTCTGATGAGGAGTTCCTAAGTGTGACACAAGAGGAGAGTAAGAGAGCAAGTCGAGTAGCCTAGACATAGTATTATCCATTTGTTCTTTTATATTTCTTTCTTAAACGATGGTAATTCATGTTATTCCAAGATTGTATGGAAGTACACTTGATATTTAGACTAATTGATATTTTATCCAAGCTTTCCTTGGGTTTGAATGATTTTAGCACGGAAATATTATTGCGGTCACAGTCACTGAAAGGTGCAGTGACAGTTTAAATTAACAAGTAAGACAACAAAAGTTGCTTGGAGATTGAAGGAATTTGGTCCACTTGTTCTTAAGTGTGTTGCATTGCCAATACTGGAAGGTGTGGTTAGTGTGCATACTAAAGTAATAAATCTAATAGAAAAGCCAAGTTTGGTAACATGTTCATTGCTCTTCATTGCGCTGACAAATTACCTATTATTCTTAAGTTTGTAAGCCACACTTAGTTTTCTGTTAACTATTCATGTTGTGGATCCCATTTTACCTTTATTACATTTTTATCTTTATTTTCACATTATTGCTCCGACAACCATTCCCACAATTTATTGCATTCTACTTATTCAATGCACCGACAATTTTAGGCAACAGACACCTATCCTTATGGGATCGATATCCGATAGATTCACTTCTATCTACTATAGTTGCGTAGACAGTGTACGCTTGCACATTGTTGTGATGTTCATAGCGCATCAGCCTTCACGATCAATTGGGTAACTTCTTTCCTTTATTACCCATAGGGCCACACTTTGAGGACAATGTGTTTTCTAAAGTATGGGGGTGACATAGGAATTTTGGCATATAATTGTTTTTATTTATTCTTTTTGATGTGTGCTTGAGCTTGTAGAAATACAAGTGATTTGTTAAAAGATATAATAGGTTTATTGTGTTTTCTTGATAAACTTGGCATGATGATGAGAAATTTTACATTTTTTTAGCATGAAAATTTTAAAGTTCTATAGGTTACACTATGTATAGGTAGAAAAAGTTTTATTGATACCAAATTATATGCATAATATGAGGAAACAAGCATGCTAGTATATATGATAAACGATAATTTTGGAATTATGTGATTAAATTGATATTTGTGCATATTGAGTTCTTTGGGGATTTCCTAAGGCATTGTTTGGACACACCTAGAGCTAAAAAGCTAAACCTTGTTCTGAATTGCCAATTAATACCCATCTTTAAGCCTTATGACACCTTTTTGATGAGCCAAATTACAAGCCTCTTAAGCCTCAAATGATGATTTGTGTATATCTTTTTCTTTGGTCCTATTTTGCATGAAAATGAATATGTATTGAGGTTAGGTAGACACATTACGATGAAGGTATTAAAACAAAAGAGGGAGATTATGATAAGGTATGAATTTTAACCTAGTCGAAAAGAGATAAAAAGTGAAAAAAATGAGTAGGGATGAAAAAGAAAAATTTTTGAGTAAGGAAAACATGAAAAGTGTGACAAAGAAATCATTAAGTCACCAAAACGTAGAAGAAGACATCATACTAAAAAATCAAAGAAAATGATGTACTCATAGGCTAGCTAAAAGGATTACTTTAGATTGATTTCTTAAAAATGGAGAAATAAGGAGGTGAGATGGAATGAGACAAAAAACGGAAGAATAGGGAGCAATACAATGTGCCAAACTATTTTCGTGCTGCTTAACCCTTTGTGTGCTTAATTGTTTTTTGAAAATCATACCTATCTGATCGACCTATAAACGTCATAGCATTTAAGTGCAAGCGGGCACTCGTCGATGCAAGTATAGTTGATAGATTTGATCTATCGGGTATCGATCCCACGAGGATAGAGTTCTTAATTTTAAATTGTCGAAGCAACTAAAGTTAAAATTAGAGGAATTGCTACTACGACTGTCAGCGCAACTGAGTTAGATTTACACAACTAAAAGAGTTAATTTGTCAACGCAAATATAAAATAAATTGTAAGAGAAAGTTAAGATAAAAATGAATTGTTGTTAAGATGTTGTGAATTTAAATTTAGAACTTAAAAAAAAATGGATCAAGTGTAAAGAAGTGAAGAGGATCACTGACTTCACAAGTCGCAATCTAAATGTGATTGCAAGGTAACAAATAAATGAATTGTTGCCGTAATTATGCTTCAATGAGATCTTACTACTATCACTTCCTCTATTTAACAAAGACCCAAATGCTATTACCACACTTTCCAATGCTGGTAATGCTTTTCACCTAACAACAAGTGGCCAAAATTCCTTCTTAGCCTCAAGCAACTTCCATTTGTCTTGCTTGTTAATCTAACTTGTCACTGCACCTTCCAGTGACTATGACTGCAATCGCACTTTTGTGGTCAAAACAGTTAAATCCAAATATAGACAGATAAGGAGAATAGAGTCGGAATCAAATTAGATCTAACTTCAAATGGTACTTCCATACTCAATTGATAATTAATAGTATTCATCAACAATTAAGAGGTATCAAAGAAAAAAGTCGAAGCATCCTACTCCTAGTCTACTAGAATTATTTCGTGACAACTCTTCTTGCGCCGCATATAGACACTTCTCGTCATAAGTCTTGCTCCTTTGCTCGTCAGATTACCTTCCTCTGAAACTCAAGCTTCTATGGCAGCTTGTTTAAAGATTTGAGAAATTTTGCAGAGTTTAATTCTTCATCACTTGATATCAATCTTCTTCCTTTCCCTCCTATTTATAAGCTCTCGAAATTTGCAGCTCTCATCTCTTCTCAAATCTAACCATTTTGGCAGTTGTACAAGTTGGTTATTTCCAGCTGTGCACTCACACAGATCTGATGTGTTCATCAGGCATCTGCAGGTTGTCGCTGTATCTCTGGGCACAATTTATAATCTTTACTTGCGGCGACAACTTAGCATTCTCCTGCGCTAGTGCTTCCAGGTATGTTTGTAGCATGAATTCACTTGTACGAGGTGAAAGTATCTTTGCGGTGACATCTTTACCCGCAATTCCAAGTTAAATTTGAGTTGCATCTTTGAACACTTTCCAGCACTGATCTTTCGAGGTGGATCTTTGCGCTGACAATTTCAGATGCAAAACTTATGCTGTATACGACAACATTAGTAACACAAAAAAGGCTAAAATGAAAATAATTAAAGCCATACAACACTAAATATGAAATGTTTAAAATGCATACTAAATATGATACAAAAAGAACAATTACTACACAAATTTTAGGGAGAAAGTAAGTGTCATTTCTAATGCTAACACACCCCAAACTTGAGTTTTTACTTGTCCTCAAATAGATAAAAGTTAGCAAAGTCAGAATCAAACTTGTCACCGTAATCATTATTCTAGCAACTTAAGTTCTTTGGAATCCTAATGTATAAATTGCATTCATATCACAGAATAATGTGTCGACAATTTATAGGCATGAATAATCAAGACTGAAACTTCACTAATGTTAGCATCATGCTTTGAATCTTAACCTTTCTTAATCAATACAGTATTTATAGCAATATTTTTTTCTATTTTTTCTTTGCTTTCTTTTTCTTCTTCTTCTTTTTATACGTGAATGAGAGATGTCATTGCATTACTATACCCTTATTCCTGGGCAGTAACGATGGGGTGTAACAAACCCTCAGGAAGTATGTAATTGTGTTGACACACACTCTTGTAGTGAAGCCTTTGACTAGATAATTTTTCTAACACATGCAGTGGAGTGTTCTCCCTTGATAAGTCATAATGCACTCACATGGGAGTGTTTTTTTTATTAGTAAATATCGCTGCAATTGGTAAGTTAATTCAAGATTCAAAGATTGATACTACCCATTCATTACTAATGCAATTCCAATCATTCATTCAAAAATAGAAGGACTAAATATTCATTCACATTCATCGAATTCACATATCGACATCCCAAAAAATTTAAGATTTAAGCATAAAACAAAAATTGTGGCCACATTTTTCTTGTAACTTTGCATACTTTCATTAAACTAAAGAGAAAAGTAAATTCTTCAAATATGTGAGTGCAATTGCATTTCCATTTCATACAAATTCCCCCCAAACTTAATGTCTGCATTATCCCCAATGCACTGACAATATTATACAAATAAGAATGAAAATGAAACTATAATGCAAATGAACTATCAAGTAAAATGCAACGATAACTAAAATGCAATGACGATTAAATGAGATGCATATAACTAACTATTAAAAAGTAAACTAACTTAGTGTTCAGTAGCTGATGATGTGGCTGCCTTTGCTTTCTTTTTCTTCTTTGGGTGCTCCTTTTTGCGCTTCTTTTTCTTGTCCTTTCTCTTTCTTTTCTTTTCCTTGGAGTCAATCGGGGCAACATATTGCTCTTTCATAGCCAGTTAAGTGGAGGCTTCATCGACAGTCACGTCGGATGGGTGGATTTTAGCAAGTGGTGCCACATAGGGCACAATGACCAGAGTATTGGGATCCTCATTGCTGATGGTGACTGCCTCGGCCTGGCTCGCCCCAGGTGTTGTTGATTGTTCAGCTGTTACACTCACAGTCATGGGTGTGTCGATAAATTCCTCCTCTAAATTTGTCGGGGTAACATCTTCTTCCTCTTCTGGTCCTTCTTCTTCTTCATTCACCTTCTCCTCTCCATTTCCTTTTTCTTCTTCAGCTTTCTCCTTCTCTTCTGTGCCTTCCTCGTCTTTTCCTTCTCCTTCTTCATCTTCTTCTTCCAAACCCACAAAGACAACTGGTGTGCACATTTCCTTAGCAGCCTCTCGTTCCGCCATGTTGGCCCCAAGACTGTTAGAAAATTCATCCTTGGAAAGGTTAGTGATTGTTTTGAAATAGTTCCCCACAATCATGGAGTGTTCCTCGTGATCCTCATCATCAGAGATGTGGATTCTAGTTGGGGATGGAACGGGCTGAGGGCTACCTTCAGAAGTAGGTTGCTCGAATGACGATGGGCTTCCCTAATAATAGGGGGAAAAACAGGGAACTCTGGCATGAGGCTCTGGCTCAGACTTCTTAATGTAGTGACAATAGCATTGTTCCATACCCTTGTATAAGCATAAAAGAGATTTTACTGGTAATCCATCACCTCCTGTATGCTGACAAGTCATATTTGTCACATAGCCATGCAGTCAACAAGTTGTTCCATCGTAGCAGGTTCTTCCCCATCTAAGGATCTGTGGGCGCAGTTGCTTGTTTCTCTTTTTTCTTCCCCTTGCCTTTCTCTTCCTTTTTGGGAAGTTCTTTCATCAAAGAGGTTTCTTTCCCTCTGGTCATCCTTTCCACCAGATGTCATTGATATGCCCCTTATTCTCCAAAACTTCTTCACCATTACTAGGAATAATGCCCCTTTACTTGCATAACATCATTAGTAGAGAGAGGAAAGGTAAGATACCTGTCTGCTTGCTTGTAGTTTCAGCAATTTCATCATGCAGGATTACGTCGACATCAATGTAACGTCCTTTCAATAGAGAATGTAACAAGCACATACGATCTAGCATCGCAGTGGTGTTATGGGTAAACGGTAGAAGGTAGAAGTTAATGAAATGAAACCACACCTTGCTTTGAGTGGTTAGATAGTATCAATGCATAGTTTAGTTATACGAACCATTGCCAGTCCATATTGCGCCTTCAATGCATAAATCTTGCATCACAAGGTTAGAACCTTCATCAATTAAGTTCTCTAGAAACTTAGTATGCGCATATTCTCCTCAAGCGATATGAAAAGTGCATTGATGTGATTGGCGCTATAGGGTACCAAGCCTTCGCGAACAAAAACAAATTCCTGCTCAAAATCCATCAGGTTAGCCTATAATTCTCTCACCATGGTTAGGGAGTAGCCGGTCAGATGGTCACAGAACTATTCCCAATCCAGGCGAGAAATTGCTCTTGCGACTTGTTTTCCTAACGTCCGATGCGATGACAACTGGAAACCCTGTTCAGGGTGAAAGTTCCTATTAATCATCACATTGTGATATCTGTCCTTCGCCACTTTTAAGAGAAATAGAACATGCTCTTTCTGTGGTGGTTGTTCGACGCTCCAAACCATCGCGATTGATGATTCAGCAGGTGACTTCGTTTCCTGGATGCAATTTCAAACGTGAGTTAAATAAAAGTACCAACTGACCAGGGGAAAATTGTCACCGCAAAATGATATTGTCGTGCCATCTATTAGTTTTCTCCTTGTATATGGTTGCACTTTCATATGCATTACGTTGAATTTCTTCAAGCTAGAAAATGTCCAATAACTGTTTCTATCCAGCAGCATCATAATCCATGTTCACTTGTTTAATCGCCCACATGGCTTAATGTTCAAGCTCAATTGGCAAGTGACAGGATTTACCAAACACCAACTGATATGGCGACATCCCTAACGGAGTTTTATATGCAGTGCGAAGCACCCACAACGCATCATGTAGTCGCGAAGACCAATCTCGTCGAGATGGGTTAAACACCTTTTCAAGAATGCTTTTAATTTTTCGATTGGAGATCTCCGTTTGTCCATTCGTTTGTGGATGATACGTTGTTTCCGTATGATGCTTCACACCGTAGTGCTTCAAAGCTGTTGCCACTTGATTGTTATGGAAATGGGTGCCTTGGTCACTTATCAATGCTCGAGGTATTTCGAATCTTGTAAGGATGTATGTGTGGAAAAACTTTAGCACCGATCGAGCATCGCCTTTAAAAACCACAATTGCCTCGATCCACTTGGAGACGTTGTAATAGTCTAATTTCAGTGGTAAAGAGAGATTAGATTTAAAATTTTATTACATCCAGTAAATTAATTTTATTGAGTAAATTATACTCATAAGGTCATATGAAATATTTAGTCTAAGAAATTTCATTGGTAGTGATAATTAGTATAAGGTACTAAATAATGAAATGTGAAAGGTTATAAAGTTGCTAAAATAATAATTTGTGAGTAATCAAATAAATCAAATGATGATGGCTTTATTATTTTAAAATATTAAATAATATGTGAGTGGGTTTTGGTGTAAGAGTTTATAAAGGTTATTGTATATATATATAAGTTAGTGGAAAGTGTTGGAAGGAATTATAAAATTCTATTTTATTTTACTAAGGGATTTAAGTAAAGGAAATAAAAGAATTTTAAAAGAAGAAAAAGACAAGAGGGACACATTATCATCTTCTTTATTTTCTTTCTTTTTTAACCGAAAATCCATAGGAGAGAAAGCTTGGGAGTGGCTTGAGAGAAGTCTATGCATGTAGGTAAATTTAGAGTTCATTTCTAATAATTGTTGTATTTTTTTTTATCCTTGGAGCTTATTTCATAAAACCTATTTGTTATTTTTCAAAAATATAGTGAAGTAGTGAAATTGCCATGGATGGAATTTGATGTCTTGGCTACCATTAGAAATGATTCTTGAATTTAAAAGTTGGTTAGAAAGCTTCATAACATAGTTTTGGGGTTAGTTTTAATTTAAGGGTTTTATTGTTAATGCATGAACATATAAGGATTTTTTAGATAATTAAACATTTATGTTGTTGTTGAAACAAAAATGAAAACATTTTATGTCTTAAATTTCATATTTAGTTCGAATGAAATTAGAATCATGAAATGGTTTGTTAATTGTTAAAAAGGGGAGCTTTTATTAGAGAGTTTCATGGCATGTAAGAGGTTAGTTAATAAGCTAAGAACTTGGTTGTTAATGTATGAGAAAGTTAGGGCTATAGTAGCTAATTAGACAAATGTTATATTATTAGAACAAAAGAAATTTGAATGCTTTTAATTGCTATGCCTTTCATTCGATTGAAATGGAGCCATAAAATATATATAACTCAATTAATGACATAAGTAATTAGGGACATACAAGTAGTAAATAACAAAGATTTAGAAGTTATGGAATTTTTATATTTGTGTTGTGATTGAATAATTAAGATTATTAGATTTAATTTAATTCCTGAATGCTTGTTAAATTAGATCAAAGTACGGACATTCAGATGAACAATCGAGGGAAGGGGAAAATAGTTGAATAATTTATGCTAAATACCGTTGTCACTATATAAGTATGTTCGTTTCATTATCTCGTAATTATAAATTCACTTTATAGATGTTAGAATTGTTTTATATATGTTGTCTTATATAATGGTTGTTGTTGACATGTATAATCCTTTGTGGATTGATTTGCTTACAAAATTTTCAGGCTGTGTGCCTAGTAGGCTTTGTGCCGGTGTTTTTAGGCTGTGTGCCTAGTAGGCTTTGTGTTAGTGTTTTTAGGCTGTGTGCCTAGTAGTAGGCTTTGTGCCGGTGTTTTCAGGCTGTGTGCTTAGTAGGCTTTGTGTCGGTGTTTTTAGGCAGTGTGCCTAGTAGGCTATGTGTCAGTGTTTTCAGGCTATGTGCCTAGTAGACTTCGTGCCGGTGTATTTAGGCTATGTGCCTAGTAGGCTTTATGTCGGTGACCCAAGAACGAGTATCCAATCTTGAACTATAGTCATTAGTTTACCTTAATTACATTACTACTTGTATTACAAACTTAGTAAGTCTTAAATGACTTATCATGTTTGATTTTCATGATTGTAGGTCTCGAGGAATCTTAGCATCGGTTGGATCTAGTCAAGACTGCACACTATCATCTTCAACCTTGGTAGACTTTTTGAGTAATTATGTTGAGTTAAGGGTGGCATGTATATAGGGTGTTTGGTAGTTACTTGTTAAGGAATAGCTTTTGATAAGACTTTAGCTTAAGCAACTTTTGATGAAGGTTCATGTGATGGTTGTTGTTGTTGTGTTTTGGCATAAGTGATATTAGTAAATATAGTATGTTTATAACATATTACTTGTGTATTGGTTGTTAAGATATGTTTATGAATGATGCCTACTTAATGTGAATATATATGTGTTAGATACAAAGCTTGTAGTGTTTTATGAGTAACAATGAGACTTGTGAGTAATTGGAATTGAATATTTTAGTAGCAGACTAAGTTGTGCCGGTACTTCGTTGCTTAGTATCAGTAGAAGTATAAGGGATGGGAAACTTTAGCTACTGACTTATTTGGTTCCGGTAGTAAGAACTTAGACTAACGGTAGAACTATAAAAGTAGTATCGGTAGACTAATCTAAGTACCGATAGAAAATGGCAGTTATTGTTAACTTTGCTCACTGTCAATTTTAATACCGGTGGAACTAATATATATATATATATATATATATATATATATCGGTAGAAATGTCTAAATTAAATAGAATTGTTCACTGAGGTTTAAGGTATCGATAGAAGTTGTTTGGGTATCGGTAGATCTAGACCCTTTGTATCGGTAGAACTTTTATAGTACCGGTAGTTTATTGTTGAGCTTTATTAATTTAATCATTGTTTGTTTTACCGATACTTACCTGTTCATTTGTCGGTAGAAGTATCATTTCATATTAAATTTGCATGATGATTTTGAATTTCAAGCATGTGTTGTTTAACTACCTTTAAGTCTTATTGCTCATATATGTATATAGGGTGTTGGAAAGTTGAATTGTTAAACATTGTTAATAATGAATGTTGTTTGTAATGAAAGTTTATTTAAATATGTGAATTTGGTAGTTATGTCGGGTTAGGGGTGTCACAAACGTAATCAATAGCAACTAAAATATACACATTCCCAAAAGAGTTTGGAAATGGTCTCATAAAGTCAATACCTCAGACATCAAATAACTCCACCTCCATGATAGGTTGTTGGAGCATCTCATTGCGTTTAGATATAGAACCAGCGCGTTGACATTTATCACATTGCTGCACAAAATTGTGGGCGTCTCGAAATAATGTGGGCCAGTAGAATCTTGATTGTAGGACCTTTGCAGCAGTCCTCACACCACCAAAATGGCCTCCATAAGGAGCATCGTTGCAATGCCTCAAGATAGAAGACATCTCTTCCTCAGGAACACAGTGACAGATAATGTTGTCAGCGCATACCTTGAACAGGTATGACTATTCTAATGATATTTTTCAGCATCCCTAATGAATTTGACCTTCTTGTGACCAGTGGCACTCAATGTTAGCTTCCCACAAACAAGATAGTTGACGACATCTACATACCATGGGGATGCGTCGACAAAGAATAACTTCTCATTTGGAAATGCATCGACAATTTGGGATTTATTCCCATCCTCACTTCCAGCTTCTAGACGAGACAAGTGGTCTGCTACTTGGTTTTCAAATCCTTTCCTGTCTTTGATTTCAATATCAAACACTTGTAAAAGCAGGATCCATCTGATCAGTCTTGGTTTGACATCCTTCTTTGCAAAAAGGTATCTCAAGGTAGAGTGATCTGTGTACACTGTATTTTTTTCGTCGACAAGATATGAATGAAACTTGTCAAATGCAAAAACTACTACTAGTAACTCCTTCTCAGTAGTCGTGTAATTCATCTGCGCTTCAGTCAAGGTTTTACTAACAGAGTAAATTGAATGAAATACCTTCTCCTTGTGTTGTCCATGCACAACTCCTACAGCAAAGTCGCTCGCATCGTACATTACCTCAAACAGTTGCAACCAGTCTGGTGCGACGATAATTGAAGCTTGTACTAACTTTTTTTTAATTGTAACAAATGCGTCCAGACACATGTCATCGAACAAAAACTTTTTTATTCTGCTTTAATAAAGAACATAGTGGTTTTGCTATCTTGGAGAAATCTCGGATGAATCTTCTATAGAATCCAACATGCCAAGAAAGCTCCTTATTCCTTTTACATTTGTGGGTGGAGGTAGCTTCTTAATGATTTCCACCTTTACTTGGTCTACTTCAATGCCCTGACATGATATGCGATGGCCAAGGGCAATGCCCTCAATAGCCATGAAATGACATTTTTCCTAGTTTAGCACTAGATTTTCGTCCTCGCATCTCTTCAATACTTTCGCCAGATTGTCAGCGCATTGATCAAAATTGTGCCCATACATAGTGAAATTGTCCATGAAAACCTCCAATGAATCTTCATCATGTCAAAAAAAATAGCCATCATGCACCTCTAGAATGTAGCTGGGGCATTGCACAAACCAAATGACATACATCAAAAAGCAAAGGTTCCAAATGGACAAGTGAACATTGTCTTTGCTTAATCTTCCGGCGCAATTGCAATCTGGTTGTATCTAGAGTAGCCATCAAGGAAACAGTAGTAGGCCTTACCAAGTAGCCTATCCAATATTTATCAGTAAATGCAGTGGAAAATGATCCTTCTGTTTCGCCGCATTAAAACGACGGTAATCCATACACACTCACCAAACTGTAGCAATGCGAGTAGCGATTAGCTCATTTTTATCGTTACTCACCACTGTGATGCCGCTCCTTTTGGGCACACATTGGACCGGGCTCACCTGTGTGCTATCTAAAATGGGGTAGATGATGCCTGTGTCCAGCCACTTAATGATCTCTTTTTTTTCACTACTTCTTTCATTTTCTCATTTAGTCTATGTTATTGCTCAATTGGCTGCTTCTCTTCATCTTCCAGCCTGATTTTATGCATGCAAAAAGAGGAACTAATGCCTCTGATGTCTACAATGCTCCAGGCAATGACTCTTTTGTGCTGCTTCAAAATTGCGATTAGCTTTTCTTCTTAACATGCATTGAGACTTGCGCTGACAATCACAGGCAATGTTTCATTATCACCTAGGAAAACATACTTCAGGTGTACTAGCAATGGCTTTAACTCCAAGGTCAAAGCTTGTTCAATCGATGGTTTAAAAATAGGGATCGTCCTATTAGATAGATCCAAAGATTCCAATTACCAGCCTTGTCTCAGTTCACAAATATTAGCCTCAGCTATGTGGTCGCATTCAAGTAGGATATTGTTAGTAGATGTCACAGCATATTCGTCTTGAACTATTGAACTTCGTTCATTGAATTCTTCTGTAATTAACTCGTCCAACACGTCAGTGTGATGACATTGTTCTTTACTTCTTGACGGAGATGTTTCAAACACACTGAAGGTGACATGCTCGTCATTGTGACGCATAATCAGTTTGCCCTTGAAAACATCGATAAGTGTACATCCTGTTGCTAAAAATGGGCATCCCAAGATAATGGGCACCTCTTTATCTGCTTCGCAATCAAGAATGATAAATCAACTGGGAACACATGCTTATCAACTTGGACGAGGACATCCTTAATCTGTCCTTCAGGTTATGCCAATGATCTATCTGCACGCTGTAATGTCACCGCAGTAGGCTTCATAGATCCAATTCCTAATTTCCTGAAAGTGGATAACGGCATGAGGTTAGTACTAGCTCCTAAATCACATAAAGCTTTACCTAGGTAATGGTTTCCAATGGAGCATGGAATCGTGAAACTGCTAGGGTCTTTCATCTTTAGTGGCAACTTGTTTGTTAGCATAGCGCTGCATCCCTCTGTGAACGCAATCATCTTGATGTCGAAAAGCTTTTTCTTCTTTGACAATAGCTCCTTCATAAATTTTCCATAGTTGGGGATCTGCATAAGAGCATCAACTAAAGGTATATTAATATGTAATTGCTTCAAGGTAGAGACAAACTTTTGCTAATCTTTGTCATGATCCTTCTCCTTGAATCTCTGTGGAAATGACAAAGGTATATTGTCAGTGGGTTGTTGTAAAGGATTCGGCTACGTCAACATGGGTAGTTGCGTCGACATCTTTGTTGGTTAAATTATGGGTATACGAGTAACTATAAGTGGCTTCTCTTCATTTATTTCTACTGGGTCTTCTTTATAAGCAACTTCTTTTTGTTGCTTTGGTTCGAATTTTCAGTGTCGCTAGGCAAAGCACTTGGTGACCTTGTGCTCATGTTCGAAGCAAATTGTCCTAGCTGAGCTTCCAACACATGAATAGAAAAAGAATTGTCTTGAACGATTGCTTCTGTTCTTATGATATGCTCTCGCATCAATGCTTCAAGATTAGCCAACAGATCTGCTCTTGGTTGAGAATATTGCTATTATTGTTATTAATGCTATCCTCGTATATCTGGCATCGCATTCTGTTGTGGCGGCATTCGAATTTGTGGCTGCATTTGGTTGTATGACTGCATCTGGGTTTGTGATCGCATTTGATCTTGTGATCGCATATTATTTGGTTACGCATGCAATCGCGAATTATGATTATAATTCTACTATTTTTGGTTGTTGTTATAATTCCCTTGTCTAAAATTCCCTTGAGTTAAGGAATTTTCATATCTGAATGTGGGCGCATTCTGGCTCCCCCAAGGTTGTTGTGTACGATTAGAATTACTGTACGAATTACCATAGGAATTTCCTTTGATGTTGTTGACGTAGAATGCGTTCTCAACATGTTATGGACAATCCTCATAATTGTGGTTGTCCCCACAAATTTCATAGGAAAACGTGGGGACATCCATCTATTGGGCTACTTGAATAGGAGCAACATCACTCATCCTCTTCATGTTTTTTATCATGTTCGCCAATCAGGATACCTGTGCACTCAAAGCTGATATAGCATCTAATTCTATAACACCGAGATTAGTTTTTACCTGAGCAGAACGAGAAATTGGATATTGATAGTCATTCTATGCAATTCTCTCTAATATTCGTACGGCTTCATAGTAGGTGCAATCCAACAATGGACCATTAGCAGATGCATCGACAAGATTTTTTGTCTACACATTCAACCCATTGTAGAAGATCTCGATTTGAGTCTCCTGTTGGATTCCATGCATGGGACAATGTCTTAGAAAATTCTTGTAAAGTTCCTACGTAGTGTGTAAATTTTCATCATCCAGTTGATGATATGTCGTGATATCATTCTGCGACCTAGCATTCATTGTAGGCAGATTAAATTGCAAAACGAACTGCGTTGCTAGCGTATTCCAGGAAGTAATGGATCCAGCTGGTAAACCAAGGAACCATGTTCGTGCCCTCCCTTGTCAAGAATAAGGGAACAGTTGCATCTTCAAGGCGTCATCAGGAACACCATGTTGACTAAAAGAAGTACATATGAGCAGAAACAATTTGAGATTCTCTCTCACATCTTCATGAGGTAAACCTGCATATTTTCCATTCGAATTAAGCAATTGAAACATAATCGATTTTAATTTGAAATTACCAACTTGTATTGTCGATCTAACAACTCTTGGTTGTAAATCATCGAGCACAGGAACAACAAAATCTCTGATTGTCTTGCCTAGGATTTGCTCTACTTGTGGCAGTGGTGGTCATATATTATTAACTCTTTGTGGCTGTACTGGAGGAATAACATTTTGTGGTAGCAATGGTGGTAGATCATTGTTATTTCTAGCCATTTTTCTTTGCTCCTGCTTCCTCTTCCGAATTATTCGTTCGAGTTTTGGATCAAAACTAATAATATCCTTAGGATTTTTCCTTGTGGACATAAAAAACCTAATAAAGAAAATTGAAAAGAACTAACAAAAGATTAGTAATCAGTAGAAAATCAGAAAGAAACAAATAGTGCAACTACAAAAATAAACATCAAACAAACGCCATCCCTAGTAACAACTCCAAAACTTGATCGACTTGTAAACGTCATAGCATTTAAGTGCAAGCGGACACTTGTTGATGAAAGTATAGTTGATAGATTTGATCTATCGAATACCAATCTTACGAGGATAGAGTTCTTGATGTTTAATTGTCAAAGCAACTAAAGTTAAAATTAGAGGAATTGCTACTAAGAATGTTAGCGCAACTGAGTTAGATCTGCACGGCTAAAAGAGTTAATTTCTCAATGCAAATATAAAATAAATTGTCAGAGCAAGTTAAGATAAAAATGAATTGTTGTTGAGATGTTGTAAATTTAAATTCAGAACATAAAATAAATGGATCAAGTGTAAAGAAGTGGAGAGGATCACTAACTTCACAAGTCGCAATGCTAAATGTGACTGCAAGGTAACAAATAAATGAATTGTTGCCGAAATTATGCTTCAATGGGATCTTACTACTATCACTTCCTCTGTTTAACAAAGACCTCAATGCTAATAATTACCACACCTTCTAGTACTGGTAATGCTTTACACTTAAGAACAAGTGGCTAGGATTCCTTCTTAGCCTCAAGCAACTTCCGTTGTCTTGCTTGCTAATCTAACTTGTCACCGTACCTTCCAATGACTGTGACTGCAATCTCATTTCTGTGGTCAAAATAGTTAAATCCAAATATAAGTAGATAAGGAGAATAGAGTAGAAATCAAATTAGATCTAACTTCAAATGGTACTTCCATACTCAATTGGTAATCAATAGTATTCATCAATAATTAAGAGGTATCAAAGAAAACAGTCGAAGCATCCTACTCCTAGTCTACTAGAATTATTTCGTGATAGAGCCTCCTGCACCGTATATAGGCACTTCTCGTTAGAAGTCTTACTCCTTTGCTCGTCAGATCACCTTCCTCCGAAACTCAAGCTTCTATGGCAGCTTGTTTAAAGATTTGAGAAATTTTACAGAGTTTAATTCTTCACCACTTGATATCAATCTTCCTTTCCCTCCTATTTATAAGCTCTCTAAATTTGCATCACTCCTCCCTTCTCAAATCTAACCATTTTGCAGCTGTACAAGTTGGTTATTTCCAGTTGTGCACTTACACAGGTTTGGTGTGTTCATCAGGCATCTGCAGGTTGTCGTCGCAGCTATGGGCGCAATCTATGATCTTAACTTGCGGTAACAACTTAGCATTCTCCTGCGCTAGTGCTTCCAGGTATGTTTGTATCATGAATTTACTTGTACGAGGTGAAGGTATCTTTGCGATGACATATTTAGCCACAATTCCAGGTTAAATTTGTGTCTTCATCTTTGAACACTTTCTAGCACTGATCTTCCGAGGTGGATATTTACACTGACAATTTTAGATGCAAAACTAATGTTGCATACGGCGAAATTAGTAACACAACAGAGGCTAAAATGAAAAGAATTAAAGTCATAAAACACTAAGTTAGAAAATGCAAACACTAAATATGAAATGTTTAAAATGCATGCTAAATATGATACAAAAGGAGCAATTAATACACAAATTTCAGGGAGAAAATAAGTGTCATTTCTAATGCTATCACTATCCTAAGCCTCAACACGTTACAAGCTAAAAAGCCCTATGCGACCTAACCGACTTTATGCATGGATAAATGTAGAAATTGTATAATCTCATTATAATTGTTTGTATCATACTAGGATAATCAAAGTACTCATGTTTGGTATTGATGGAACCATATTAATGGAATTTTGATATTTGTATCTGTTGCAACTTAGTGAACTTAGATTGTTTCTACTTAGGAATAGTGAAGTTGCTTATCATGTTAAGATTATCAAAAGATGCATAAAGCTTAGAGTAGATGTTAAGAGCCTAATCTTTGTATGATACAGTTTCAAGCTCGATTTGCTTTCTTTTGTTTCTTGTCTTTTACTTTTGCTTTTGTTTTCTTGTTTGCTTAAGGACAAGAAAAGACTTAAATGTGGGGGAGTTCGATGTATAGGTTTCGTACCTAGTAGATTGAACTTATTTTCACATTTGATGAGCTTGAAATAAAGTAATTTCCCTTATGTTTTATGAATTTTTAGTTTAGTTTAGTTTTCTAATAAATAGTGCTAAGAAGGTTGTATTATTGATTTTTAGGCCAAATGAGGACTAAAGATTAGCTAACCTACTTCGTGAGTGCACAAGAGACTAGTAGTAGTGGAGCCATAGTGATATTGACCGCTTCTTCACAACATAGATAGCCCTATGTCGCAACATGGGATCAGTAGTGAACAATCAAGGGACTACCTTCTAGTCGCGACACAGGTCCTGGTATGTCACGACATCAGCCCCAGACTCCAACTCTGCATCCAGCAAGGGGAATTTTCATCTTCACAATGCAACTTAAGCACGAAGGACAGTAACTGACCTAGGGTTGAAACCCTAAAATAAAGTACTAATTAATTTTATTCTTTGTAGGGATTTGATTTACTATTGCTTTAAGCTTCGTTTGGATACAATCCTTGGAATACTACCAAGTGTTCCATTGTAACACACTATATTTACAACCTGACCTGTATACTTACGAAAAGCTGAAATCTACACGGAAAGCGAGTATGTTCGAGGGCGATTAGCGACGGAATACGAGATATGGGTGTTTCATTAAGTGGTATTAGAGTTACAGTTTAGCCAATTCTCGAACTGAACGTAGCGTGTTGAAAATCTAGAATTACATGCCATATAAACATGTGATAGTGTGATATTGATTTATCCGATCTAACCCTTGTTCTCTTGTAGATTTTTAAAGATGTCTCTGATTCTAAATGAGATGAAACTAATGAGGTTAATAGTAATATATCGATTACTAATTCTGGTACTAGTCACAGTATACTGGTTTCACAAATTTTTAAAAATGAGGTTAAAAATATTTTCTTATAGATTTAATGAATGTTAATAGAATTTGATTATATTAACTTCGTAGAGGTAAAATGTAAAAGTAATATTTTGGCTTTTAAACAGGAGGTAAGTTATAGTTTATTGGTTTTGTAATAGTTAAGTCAAAATTTCTTTTTGATTTAAGGAGTTAGTGGTTCACAGAACTGGTGCGAGCCAATTTAGTGGCCTTACAAGCTCTACCCCTTTATATACCCCTTATGGCATCTTGGGGTCTACAATGGACTAAAATATTTCGATGGCTTTCAATTAATTAATTAGATGGTATGATACTAAAGAATTCAGAGGTAAAATAAGTGATGATTAGACTAGGATCGAGGACTGGTTTGAAATTAGTAGAGGATTTGAGGATACAACTTTTTTCCTTGATGATTATCTCAGATGCATCATGTCTTTGATAAAAGGTAAGGTTCATAACTAGTGATCTACAATGGTACGAAGAGGCATGGTTAACTGGAATTTCTTCACATTTGAATTTAGAAAGAGAAATGTCATCAAATGTCATCTGGACAGGAATTTGTACAAGTAAATTAATATGCTCAAGAAATTGTGTCTGTGAATAGTGTTAATAGATGTCTAAATCTCAGAAAGGCTAACGCCCTGGTTAGAGAAATAACAGTGGAATTAAATGTAGTGGGACTAAAGACACAGTTGCTAGATCTGAAGCTACCATGCTTGAAATTATTTTTGATATGTTATATTTCTTTGAAATTATTTAATGTGCATGCGCTGATTGATACTATGTCAACTTATTCATATATTGCACTGTATTAGTAACAGATATGGATCTACTTATTGAGTTAACTGAATTCCAAGTTTGAGTTATAATCCATTAGGTTAGAGTGTAATGGTTATTTTTTGTTGAAAATCTACGACTGCGATTTTCTTGTTGATTTGATATTACTATCATTTAATGAATTTGGTATTATTTTGGAAATAGATTGACTAAATTTATATGAAACTGTAGTGAACTATAGACTGAAAGGAATTGACTTGAAATTGCAAACTAGTGTTGTGGTTATAGCTGAGTCTGGTAAATCAGATAGTGCAACCAGAGTTATTTCAGTTATCTTGGTACAGAAAAAGATAGAAAAGATTATAAAACATTTCTTTTGTATAAATATATCTATTTGATACTCAATAATTTGGATAAAAAATTAATTAAAAAATATTAATTATCATGTATCGATTGCCAGTGAGTTTCTTGAAAAATTTTTGGGATTTCTGCTTAATTGTGAAAATGGAATAAATGTATTTTATCTCGTATATACAACTTGTTTAATCAGTTAAAAGGGGAGTAACAGTGTTCATGAAGATTAATACAGATTCTATTATTCTATTGCTAGTTAAAGAAACTTCTTTTTGAACTTGAAATGATCATTATAAATTCGGGTAATATTGTCTGGACTAACTAACATCTTTGTTAATCTATGGATTTGATGAAATGGGTTTTTCAGTTTCATCTCGATATATATATTTTGTCACATTTGTGCTTATTGATGATATCCTGATCTATTCTAAAATAGAATACGGGCATGCTCAGTATTTGAGAATTTTATTACAGACTTTACATGAGAAATAGTTATGTGAAAGTTAGAAAGTGTAAATTCTGATTTAGCGAGGGTGGTTTTCTTGGATATGTAAATCTGACAGATGGGATTCGTATAAATCCAAGTAAATTCTTTCTGTTGCCATATGAGAACTCCAAAATGTCTTCTATAGTTTGGATCACCTGCAAGTTTTATTGACAAATATTTCTTTATTAGTCTACCCTGAATTGGGAAAAGAATGAATTGCATAGTAAGGGTTTTGTATTAGTCTAATTGAAAACTAGATCGTTGTTTCTGCAAAGAATTCAGGAATAGTAAGATAATGACCAGAAGGCGAATAGTTCAACGAGATCATATATAGGGTGTTAAAAACGTGAAATTTTGAAATAGTATTATTGATATATCATATTTTTGTAATATATGGTATTTTGAATGATCTGGAATTTCCATGAATCAGTATTAGAGCTTTATAGTAGTACGTACTCCATTTATCCGGATAATATTCAAAATGTTTTGTGAGTGAAACTAAGGTATAGGTGGCCAGCCTGTCATGATTATTGAATGGAAATGGGAGCGAGACATGATGAATATTGCATTTGGATTTCCTGTATCATTGAGGAGAAATATTTCATCTAGGTTATGGCTGATAGATTGACAAGGTCAGCTCATTTTTCCAGTTAGAACTAATCATTGGCTTGAGATGTAGTTGAGTTATATGTGTCAAAGATTATCAAATTGAATGGAGTGCCATTGTTATTATTTCTAATACCAATCTGAGATTTATTTCCAGATTTTAGGGTAAACTTTGGAAGGCTCTAAGCACTAAACTTAATTTCAGTACATCATTTCCTCCACGCGCAGGTGGGCAATCAGAGTGGGTAATACATGTTTTGGAAAATATGTTACGATGTTGCATACTCGAGTTTAAAGATAGCTAAGAAATGTAGAACCTTGTTATACAGGTTGAATTGAGTGAAAATTAAATAGTAGGACAAATGTAACTAGTGAAACCAAAGATAAAGTTCGGGTTATTCAAAATTGTTATGGGAATTGTTATCTTTCATATTTGGATGAGCTAGTAATTATTTCAGTTCTTAAGAAAAACTCTAGAATAAACAGGTATCGCTAGGTAAAAATTTCGTGGACGAAATTTCCCAAGGGAGGAGAGTTGTAACAGCCTATTTTTCAGTGGTGTTAGAAATAGTGGTTTCTGGACCACAAATTCGATGAGCAAGTTCATATAATTAGTATTTCAATTATACGAGTCAATAATAATTTTATATTAAATTTTAATTTGAGGAATTTTAATTAAATGAATTAAACGTTAGTATAAGTTGTTAGGTTCAAAGGTCAAGTGGTTTTTCAAAATGAGGTATTGAGCTCTCATTTTTATAATTTAGAGCTATAAACATTTTTATTAAATATTTATAGAATCATATTATGGATGAATTAAAGTTTGGTTCGGTAATTTTGATGATTAATTGCTTAATTAAGTTAAAAGGATTAAATTGTAAAAGAGGTAAAAGTTAATCGCTATAGATCTAAAATAGTAAAAGGACCAAAATGGTAATTAAACCATAGTCAAAAAGTCCAAGCAGTGGTGGATATGATTACCATCCACTAACTTTTGGGTTATTTATTCATTTAGTCCTAATTAGTTTAGGACTGAATTGGAATCAAGCTAGTTTAGTTTAAATTAAAGATCATTAAAGGACCAATTATGTAATTAAACCTTCCTTAGAAGATAAATATACGATATACTTAAAGAATTGAAGTTAAATTTGGTTAATTTGGTAAAAGATTAAATGATAAGTTAAATTAAAGAATTAAAGGTAATATCATCATTTCTTTTCCTTTCTTCTTCTTCGTGGGAAAGAGCCGAATAGCCATGGACGAACAAGGGAGCTTTCGGCCAAGCTAGGGTTCCTTGATGTAAATCTTGCCTGTTTTTAGTAACTTTTTATATTTTTGAACTTGTATTAGCTTAATCTAACAAATTTGGGGACTAATTTGTAAAATATTCAAATGTTTTGGATTATGTCATTGATGATTTTTGGATATTATTGAAGTCCTATGATGGATTATTTAGTTTGGTTGTAAAATACGACTATTTTGTAAAGTAGTTTTTGTTAATTTTAATGTTTAAGGAATAAAATGTTAAAGTGATAAAATTAAGAGGACTTAGTGTGAAATAAAAGCATGTATGGGCTATAGAGAACTATAGTATAATTTGGCTAAACTTATTTTTGCTTGAAATTGGTTAAATTGCAATTTTTGAGCTTAGGGACTAAATTACATAAAAGTAAAATATTAGGGACAATTTTGCAAAAAAGTAAAAAGGGACTTAATTGCATAAAATGAGTGCATTTTATTGTTGGAATTAGTTAATTGAATGAAATTATTATTTAGATCAAGAATGGGTTGAAAATCGAGGCAAGGAGAAAATTACGAAATAGTCCCTATATTATGTACTGCTGCAGTTTAGTCAGGTAAGTTTGTACTGCTATTTTTATATTTCAATAACTCTTTTGTTATATTTATTATTGTTTCATAAAATTAAAGCATGGTTACAAATAACGAAGTTTGAAATACGAATGAAATAACGAGTTATTAGGCCTTAGGCCGATGATCTGTACCAACGCGATGGCTGAAATCCTACATATGTTGTGGATTCACATCAGCTTGTGTGAGCAACACTGTACATGGTCAAAATTTTGTATCTGGCTTAAATAAGCGATATTTTGTATTTGGCTCGAATGAACGATATTTTGTATCTGACTCGAATGAGCGGTATTTTGTATATGGCTCGAATGCGTGATATTTTGTATCTAGCTCAAATGCACGATATTCTGTATCCGGCTCGAATGCACGATATTATGTATCTGGCTCGAATGAGTGCTATTATGTTATTTTTTAAATGAGATCATGCATAATTGGAATTGGAAAAGATTGTGTAATGACACTAGGTAGCTTTTAGATATTGTAAATTGTGGTTGACAGGGATTTCATTATTATTTCTCATAATTGAATTGTTGTATTGATTGGTAAGATTATTATTAATTTCGCAAACTTACTAAGCTTTCATAAGCTTACTCGTGATTTGTCTTTTTTTTTGTAGATTACATTTTGTATACAGGACATCAGATCAACCCAAAGAATCACACTATCCCAGGAACACTCTTTTGGTAGCTTTTGTAAACACATGGCTTATATGACATGTAATAGGATAAAGGTTGCTACGTTATATTTTAGGTTATATATGCATGATGGGTACTTGATAGTTAAATGATAGTTGTTGACATGTTATTTTGGATGATGTTGAATGTGACCTTTAATTTGTATGATGTATAGAAGTAAGCTAATTATGTGGTGTGTTCATATAATGGTTTGTGTTACGTTGAATTGAGGTTAAAGGTTGAAGTGGATCAAACTATTCAAGTTGGAATCATCACTTATTAGTTTAGTTGATGTTTAGAGTTGTCATGTTAAAATGCCATTGTATAATTGTTTGAATGAGAACTTAAATGGTTGAATGTGTAATGTTTTGGTATGTTTTTAAGTGTGTTTAAATGTATGGTAAAGTTTTTGTATGGATTGGTTTAGGTTCCTAAACAAATAGGTAAAGATTGAGCATGGTTTTGGTCACTTTTGGGCACACACGACCTACACACAAGCAACCCACAAGGGCTTGTGCCTTGAGTGTGTTAGGTGCAGGGTTCACATGGGCTAACCCACGGGCATGTAGCCCAAGTCAGTGAGTTACACGATCTGGCATACAAGCTGAGACATGAGCGTGTGGGACACACGGGCTTGTGGAAGAGCCGCACGGCCATGTGAGCCCACAAGGCAAACTTTTCAATTTTTCTTAAAATATTTTGATTTGTTTCGAGTTGGTCCCAGGTTGTTCGTAAACTGCTTGTAGGGCCTCGAGGACCCTATTTAAAGCCATAAATGTATGTTTAATATTATTTCAAATTATATCTGAATTAAAAGGAATTAAATTGATATTTAAATATTGTATGTTATGAAAATGTTCTGATGTGTGCAGTAACTCTTCGTAGCCCTATTCCAACGATGGAATTAGGGATATGGGTGTTACAATCAAGCCAATTGATAATCTCTTTCTTGACAATGTCCTTCATGATGGGATTCAACCTTCTCTGCTATTTAATAGAATTGTTGTGGCAATCCTCCAACAAATTTTTTTGCACGCAAATAGCAGGGATGATCCCCTTGATGTCGATAATCTTACATCCTAATGTCTTTTTTGATCGCCGCGGAACTTCTAGCAACCTGGCCGCTTGATCAAGTGTCAAATCCACAGAGATAACTACTGGCAAAGTGTTGTTGTCTCCCAAGTAAGCATACTTTAAATGTTGTAACAAAGGCTTCAACTCTAAGCGTGGGAGGTTCCTCATAAAAGGTTTAAGAGGTTTAAAAGAGCGATCTGATAACTTCTTCCCTGGTCTATCCACAAACTGCTTAGCCTCAATAAGATCATTGAGTTCCTCAAAAGTTTCTACTTCACTCAACTCAAACGGATCTGTATCACCATCAAAATTGCTGTGACAAAATTTTGCAAATTCCTCCTCCATTACTGTTTCTATTAACTTAATGGCGCGGAACGCCTCATTCTTGTCAGCACATTTCATGGCATCGAATACATTGAAAGTGATTTGCTGATCATTAACCCTGACGGTCAATTCACCTTATTGTACATCAATTAGAGTTCTTCTTGTAGCAAGAGAAGGTCTTCCAAGAATAATCGACACATCTTTGTCAGGTTCACATTCTAAAATAATGAAATCGGCTAGAAAAATAAGCTTATCTACTCTTACCAACACGTCTTAAATTTTACCTTTCAAATGTGCATAAGATCAATCAACTAGCTGCAGTGTGACTATAGTAGGTCTCGCTTTTCCAATTCCTAGCTTCCTAAAGACAAACATAGGCATTAAATTTATACTTGCTCCTAAATTGCATAATGCCTTACCAATGATTTCCAATTGAACAAGGGACAGTAAAACTCTTTGGGTCCTTCAACTTTGGAGGCAATTTATTCATGAACTTCGTTGTGCACCCTTCAGTGGGAGCAATAGTTTCAAATTCCCCCAATCTTTACTTCTTTGACAAAATATATTTCATGAATTTCACATAATTGGGTATTTGCTCCAAAGCTTCTACTAACGGTATGTTAATATGGAGTTGCTTTAGGACATCCAAAAATCTTTGTGTGACTATAGTAGGTCTCGCTTTTCCAATTCCTAGCTTCCTAAAGACAAACATAAGCATTAAATTTATTCTTGCTCCTAAATTGTATAATGCCTTACCAATGATTTCCAATTGAACAAGGGATAGTAAAACTCTTTGGGTCCTTTAACTTTGGAGGCAATTTATTCATCAACTTCGCTGTGCACCCTTCAGTGGGAGCAATAGTTTCAAATTCCCCCAATCTTTGCTTCTTTGACAAAATATATTTCATGAATTTCACATAATTGGGTATTTGCTCCAAAGCTTCTACTAACGGTATGTTAATATGGAGTTGCTTTAGGACATCCAAAAATCTTTTGAACTTAAAATCCTGCTTCCAATTATGAAATCATTAAGGAAAAAGTGGCGATGTTCGTCCTTCAGGCTACTGATATTATTTTGCTGTGGCATTTTTATCGGCGAAATGAGTTGATTCTACTGGAACAATATTTTTTTTGTCCTTCCAGTTGTAGGATGCTCCTCAAATGGTTCTGAATTCTTTCCATGGTGGAGATCCGTATTGTCCTCCTTTGTAGAGGCATCTTTAACAACTCTAGGTAGTTGAGTCTCACTTCTGAGAGTGGTTATCTTGCAATGCTCTTTCCCTTATGATCTCAAATTTTCAGTATCACTTGGCAATGCTCCTTGGGGTCTCGAATTTAAAGCATTTTCTATTTGCCCCACTTGATTCTCAAAAGCTCGGAGGGATGCAACTTGACTCTAAATCATAGCGTCATTCTTGGCCATGTATTCTTTCATCAAATTTTAAATAGATGAAGAAGATGATGTTGAACCTTGTTGGAAATTTTGTCGCAACATAGGTTGATTATAACCATGCGGTGCACTGGTGGCATTCTGTCTAACAACGATATTTGAATTCCTCGCTCCTTGATTATTCCAACCAAAGTTTGGATGTTGCTTCCACCTTGGATTGTAGGTGTTGGAATAGGGGTTATTATTGTAGTTAAAATTACCCATGTAGTATACAGATGCTAGGTTTGATGGGCATTCATCAAACACATGGTCTTCACCATAATAAACACACGATAGCTCAACTGATTTCATCTCTTGAACTGCAGTTGGTCTCTTCATTGTTTTGATCATATTAGCTAAAGATGATACTTGGGCTATCAATGAAGTGATTACATCGAGCTCCATAGTGCCAGCAGATCTCCTACCATTCCTAACTCGCGTAGTAGGATATTGATAATCATTGTTGGTGATCTGTTCCAAAATCTCATATGCTTCATTATAGGATTTATCCAACAATGTACCATTGTCAGAAGCATCAACTACCATCCTTGTATGTGTGTTCAACCCATTATAAAACATTTCCATTTGAGTCTAGTGTTGGAATCCATGCATCAGACATTTCCAAAATAATTCCTTAAATCTTTCTCAAGCTTCATATAACGTTTCATCCTTTGATTGCCGAAAATATGTGATGTCATTTCTAAGCTTAATATTCATATTTGGCGGATTATACCGTAGCAAAAACCTCTAGCAAATGTCATTCCAAGATGCCACTGTCCCCAACGGCAAAGCATTCAGCCATGCTCTATCATGATCTCTCAAGGAATATGGAAACAATTTAAGCCTCAAGGCATCTTCAAGAACACCTTGTTGTCTAAACGAATCACATACTTCTAGGAAAAGTCTTAAATGCAGTCTTGGATCTTCAGTGGGCAACCCACTGAACTGTCCTACTATTTGTAACATTTGAAACATCACCAGTTTCAACTCGAAATGTTAGGCTTGTATGTGTGATCTGACTATCCCTAGATTCAAATCATCCAGAATTGAAATGACATGCTCACAAATTGGCATATCTCGATCATCTACCACATGATGAATAGGAAGATTAACATCCCGACGATTCGGATTTAATGGATCTTCCAGACCAAGATCATTCCCTTCCTTAGCCATATCTCACAATTTTCTTCTCTTTCTTCGCATAGTTCTCTCGATCTCTGGGTGAAGAGGATATTCTTCGTTAGCATGAATGCCTCTTCTCATACACTGATGGCAAACCTGTAGAAATTAAATACAATTAAGTTAGATAAAATTAATTGAATTAGATAAACAATAAAAAAAAAATTTCTCCAAATTGTCAGTCCCCAGCAATGGCGCCAAAAACATGTTGCTTGTGAATATAGTATGCAAAATGTGAAAGTATACATGTCGAATCAAGTAATAAAATGATAAGTAAGATCGTCTCCACAGAGATTGGATAGGTATAATTTGGTCCACTTATTATAATGAAGTGTGTGAATTATGTTATGGAAAAACAGTAACAAAAATGTTGTGATAATTAAAACAATGATGATGTGTGCAATATGTAAAACAAACAAATAATTAAAAATGTTATGGAAAAGATATTATGACAAAGTGAAAAGGGTCTATGCTGTTGAATGGAAAGGATGGGATTACTAAGGAATCTACCTTTATAAATCAATAATGCCTCAGCAAAAGTCGTAATCAATCTACTACCTAGAATAGATCTAAGGTGGTTTGCTTCTTTCGAGAGCAAGACCTCAAGTTACTCACCTAGGGCGATATGCCTATTGGCCTTGAATGGAGTTCCCCGAACTATTTCTTCCTCCTTCTACACAAAACACTACTCTGTGTCTAGAGGTTGTTACGAGTATTCTTTAGAGTACTCACTCGTATCATTCAATTTCAATCCAACTAACCTAAACTTTTCAGAATTAGATTAAGTTTATGAACATACACATTCAACTATATCTAGAGACTACATGAATGCAATTCCAAAAGCACAAGTTGAATAAAACAATAAATCATATCAGATCTATGCTTTGGTCACTAAAGAAAATAAAAGTTTCATCAAGTAATCTCAACCCTATGAAATTTAGCTCATGCATTGGTAAATAAAATCTGATTCCAAAATATCATTCAACAAAATTTTCATCAGTTAATTTCAAAAAGAAGCAAATCAAGAAAATAAAGGAAGAACTCTAGGAAGATAGTTTTCGCCGATCCAACCCTCAACTCTGGCGATGCAACATCTTGCAAATACCAGGGTTGACTGCCTCCATCGTTTTCCTTGTGTTTCTCCTTACTTTGTTTCTCAACCGCTACCCTCTCTTTTCATCCCCAGATCTCTCTTCCCCATCCTTTTCCTCCAACCTTTGTTTTATCCACCGCTTTTTTCCACACTCACCTTCTTTTTAGGCATCTCACCCTTATTTTTCTCCATGTAGGTGAACGATTCCTTAATTCGGGGGAAAAGGTGGACGGTTTGGGCCTCAGCACATAATCTTTCCTCCGAATTTTTTGATAGATTTTTATGGTACATGTATAGCTGGGATGAGAATGACACACATTGAGTGGTGACTTGGTGTCTTCCTGAAATTGCCACGAAATTCGTGTTGGCAAACTGTCCAACATTTTGCCAGGACAAACCTTCATTCCTTTACTCCTTTTTCCTCGTTCTGCACCTATCACTTAATCACTAAACAAATCCTCCCCACAAACAATTAAAAGTAACATATAATAAAATTTTAGCACAATCCAAGCTACTTAATACAATATTCTAAAAAAATTCTAATGCAATCTCCTAAAATGCAACTAAATTCATCTAAGTACAAATAATAAACCAAGTCTAAAGATGTGAAATATAACTCATTTCAACAGTTATCACATGTTAAAGTGGTTGAGTTGTATAACAAATCACAATCCAAGAAAGGCTCAACACATCTTGGATAGACATCGCCATAAGGACATTGTATCAAGCTTAACTATGATAAATCCTTGTCATGATTATTTAGCTTATGGTGGTGTGTTGCGCAAACAACTAGGAAACTAGCTATTGGGTTATAATCACTTTTTAAGATCATGCTTTGTCCTTAAAGCGAAACTTTATGGATTGGACCATGGGTTATCTATGTGTTACAGTTGAGTGTGATAGTGTCGCGGTGGTACACTTGGTCACAACTAAATAAGTTAGTTGGAGTAGCCTTAGACATATAAGGGATATTAAATCCTTGTGCGAAATATCATTGGAAGTTTCCTTTTCACATATCTAACGAGAGATTGATACAAGCCAAAATGAATACCAACCAAAACGATGCGTTTTAATTTAGTGATACGATGCATAGAAGACTTGTAGAAGACTTAATGATACGGAGCATTTCATCCAACTATTTCCTTTTACTTTTTATTTTCTTTTTATTGTTATATTTTGTTGCTATCTTCCCTTATAAATGTTGTTTTGTTTTTGTCTGAGGGCATTAAGTCGTTAATGAAAATTGATGAGAAATTATTCTCTTTCTCTCTCTCTTTTCTGTTATTCTTCCCCTTCTTCTCAAAGTCTTCTCTCCTCTCTAGAATTTCTCCCTTCCTTTCCTTCTTTTTTTGTCATTTTTGGCTTCTTTATTTTTGTTCTTAATAAACGTATCAAAGCTTCAGTCGATCCTCCATGGCTAGTGTTGAGTCCAATCGAACCCTCTTAGTCACAATCTACCATATGCTTTATCCTAATCACTGTGGAAACGCTCCACCAAGTTTTCTCACCTCATGGATCAGTGGAGAAAATCGTCACATTTCAAACGTCAACTGGCTTTTAAGCCTTGATCCAATTTAAAGGATGTTGGAATGCTATCTTAGCTAGAATTTCTTTGTAGGGTCATAATATTTATGATGATTGCTGCCATCTTAACATACAATTTTATGGCGATGGTACAGTGATCCAAGGGTCATGTGTGGGCAAGAATGACTGGTACATCCTTCGTAGTACCTCAAACGCCGGTTTCCAAATCGAAAAATGGTGACGGTGACGGTGGTTTGGTGGAGGTAAAATGGCCTAATAGTCGTAGTTCTTTGCCATCTGATTCGACAATAATAGTACTGAGTGACACGGATGAGTACCACGTGATCCTTAAGAACAAGTTCCATCAAGTCTGCACAGCTACTGCTCTCTCTCATGCATCAACTGTGAAGGTAAAAGGTTTGTCTACACAAGTCAAAATTCAAGCGCTTCAATCGGATCCGATGCTCAAGGTTCCTCCAAATCAACATTCTTTCAGTAAAGTGCCAGAAACAAACAATCTAGTTGATGATTTCGATGGGATTTCAGCTGATTTTATTATTGGGAAATTAATGGCTTCTACTCTATTGTTCATTGGTATTCAGTTAGATTCGATAACCCTTGCAAAATCCTTGCTTTGAATTACTGATAGCATTAGAAATGACACTTAATTTCTCCTTAAATTAGTGTATAAATTGTTCCTTTTGTATTATATTTAGCATACATTTTTAGCATTTCATACTTAGTATTTGCATTTTATAGATCAGTGTTATATGGTCTTACTTTCTTTCACTTTATCCTTTTTGTGCCACTAATGTCACTGTATTTAGTACTAGTTTTGCGCCTAAAGTTGTTAGTGTAGAAATCACCTTGAAAGATCAGAGTAGGAACGCATTCAGAATTGCAGCCAAATATGTCACCACATGAACGCTTCTACATTTTATCAGGGATTTTATGTTGCTAACACATTCAGAAGCACCAATGCAGGAGAATGTTAAGTTGTCACAGCAAATTTAAATCATAATTTGCATCTAAAAATGTCGCGACAATCTGCAACTACCGAACGCATAAACCAAATATGCGTGAGTAGACAACTGGCAATAACAAACTTGTACAGCTACAAAAAGGGAATTTAGATCTAAGAAGAGGGAATGATCTATGCTGTGGAGTGATTATAAATAGAGGAAAGTATAGGAAGATCAATATCAAGCTGTGAAGAATTCAACTTTACAATTTCTCTCATTCATTCCCAAAGTCAGCTGCCATGGAAGCTTGATTCCGAAGGAAGGTGACCTGATGCAACAAGGAAGCAATTGCTTCTGATGAGAAGTGCCTAGGTGCGACACAAGAGGAATGATTGAGGGAGAATTCTAGTATACTAGGAGTAGCATGCTTCAATTTCTTCTTTAATCCCTCTTAAATGTTGATGAATTCTATTTAGTATTAATTGTATATGGAAGTATCTATTAATGTTAGATTTGTTTTGATTTCTACTCAATTCTACTCATCTATTTATATTTGGATTTAACTGTTTTGACCGCGGAAGTGCAATTGCAGTCACAGTCATTGGAAGGTGCAGTGACAAGTTAGATTAACAAGTAATACAACGGAAGTTGCTTGAGGCAAGAAGGAATTCTAGCCACTTGTTCTTGAGTACAAAGCAGTAACAGCACTGGAAGGTATGGTAATTGTGAGTACTTGGGTCTTTGTTAAACAGAGAGTTTGATAGCAGTAAGATCTCATTGAGACGTAAGTGCGGCGACAATCCATCTATTAGTTACCTTGTAGTCACATTTAGCGTTGCCAACTTGTAAAGTCAGTGATCCTCTCCAATTCTTTACACTTGATCTATTTTCTTTATATTTATGAATTTACATTTACAAATAGTTTCAAAAATCAATTCATCTTTTATTAATTTGCTCTGACATTTTATACTACATTTGCATTGACAGATTTTACTCTTAACTTGTGTACTTTTAATTGATTTGCGTTAACATTACTCTTAACAATTCTTTTCATTTGAACTCTAATTGCTTCAAAAAATTTAAGCAACAAGAATACCATCCTCATGGGATCGATATCCGATAGATTCATCTCTATCTACTATACTTGCATCGACAGTGTTCGCTTGCACATTTGTTGAGACGTTCACAGGCCGAACAAGTTTTGGCGCCGTTGCCGGGATGGTGTTTATTTTTGTAGTTTCATTTACTATTCTTTTTCTAAATTTTATTAATTAACTAATCTTTTGTTTATTTTCTTTTAAAATTCTTTTTAGGTGTTTATGTCCACAAAGAGAAATCCTAATAACATTGTTAGTTTTGATCCGAAAATTGAAAGAACAATTTGGGGGAAGAGATAAAAGCAAAGAAAAATGGCTGGAAATAACAACAATCTACCACATTTGCTACCACAAAATGTTGTTCCTCTATTGCAGCCACAAAGAGAGCAAATTCCAGACAGGACAATTAGAGACTTCGTTGTTTTTGTGCTCGATGATATACAACCAGGGGTTGTTATACCAGTAATACAAGCTAAGAATTTTGAATTAAAACTGGTGATGTTCCAAATGCTTAACTTGAATGAACAATATGTAGGTTTGCCTCACAAAGATGTAAGGGAGCATCTCAAATCTGTTCTGCTTATATGTGCTTCTTTCAGTCAACACGGTGTTCCTGATGAGGCCTTAAAGATGCAACTTTTCTCTTACTCTTCACAAGGAAGGGCACATAAATGGTTTATTGGTTTACTGGCTAAATCTATTACTTCATGGAATGCGCTAGCAACTCCATTTGTTTAGTGATTCAATCCACCCACAATGAATGCTAGATTGCGGAATGATATCATAGCATACCATCAACTGGATGATGAGAATTTACACACTACGTGGGAACGTTACAAAACTCTTCTTAGATGTTATCCCATGCACGGAATCCAACAAGGGACACAAATCAAGATCTTCTAAAATGGATTAAATGCGCATATAAGAAATCTTGTTGATGCATCTGCTAATGGTCCTTTGTTGGATTGCACTTACAATGAAGCTGTGTGAATCTTGGAAAGAATTGCACAGAATGATTATCAATATCCGATTTCTTGTTCTTCTCAGGTGAAAACAAATCTTGGAGTTATTGAGTTAGATGTCATTTCAGCCCTAAGTGCACAAGTATCCTCACTAGCGAATAAGATCAAGAACATAAAGGGGACAAGTGATGTTACTCCTATTCAAGTAGCCAAGTAGATGGATGTCCCAATGTTTTCTTGCGAAATTTGCGGTGACAACCATAGTTACGAGGACTATTCATAGCATGCTAAAAATGCATTCTATGTTAATAACATTTGTGAAAATTCTTATGGTAACTCGTATAACAGTTCAAGTAAAGCTCAACAACCTTGGGGGAGTCAGAATGCATCCACATACAGATATGAAAATTCCTCAAATCAAGGTAATTTTAGACAAGGGAGTTATGGTCAACAGCAGAAAAATTATAATCACAATACTCAAGTGTATGCGCAGCCTGACCAGATGCTATCACAAAACCAAATGCAGTCACATACTCAGATGCAACCACAGGTTTGAACGCAACCACAACAAACTGTGCTACCAAATATGCAAGGACAACATCAGCAACAGTAAAAACAGTATTCTCAACCAAGATTAGATTCATTAGCTACTCTTGAAGCTTTAATGCGTGAGCATATTACCATAACAGAAGCAATTGTACAAGGAAATTCGTCTTTCATTTGAGCATTGGAAGCACAACTAGGACAACTCGCTTCTAACATGAGCATACGACCACCAGGTGATTTGTCCAATAACACTGAAAATCCAAATAAAAAAGGAAAGGAGCATTACAAGACTATCACATTGCGGAGTGGAAAGCAAACTGTCGAACAAAGTAATAGCTCCAACAAAGCACCTATCGACGTAAACGAACCAAAGCAATAAGGAGAAGTTGCATTTGAGGAAGACACAACAGAAGTAAATGAGGAGGAACCACTAGTAGTCACACCAATGCCAACCATTCATCCTAAGAAGTTGTCGATGCAACTTCCCATGTTGTCACAACTAATTATATCACAACAATCCACTTTGGACATACCTTCGTCATTTTTACAGTGATTCAAGGAGAAAGATTATTATAGAGATTATCAAAAGTTTGTATCTACCTTGAAACAATTACATATTAATATACCTTTAGTTGATGCTCTAATGCAGATTCCCAGTTATGAGAAATTCATGAAGGAACTACTATCAAAGAAGAAGAAGTTATCCGATATTGAGACGATTGCACTCACAGAAGGGTGTAGCACTTTATTGACAAATAAATTGCCACAAAAGAATGCAAGATCCTAATACTTTCACAATCCCATGCTCTATTGGAAACCATTACTTAGGTAAATCTTTATGTGATTTAGGAGCTAACATTAACCTTATGCCATTGTCAACTTTCAGGAAATTAGAGATTGGTCATATGAAGCCCACTGCGGTGAAATTACAAATTGCAGATAGATCTTTGGCACAACCTGAAGGATAGATTAAAGATGTTCTCGTCCATGTCGATAAGTTTGTGTTCTCAGTCGACTTCATTGTACTTGATTGTGAAGCCAATAAGGAGATGTCCATTATTCTTGAGTGCCCATTTCTTGTAACGAGACGCACACTAATAGATGTTTTCAAGGGCAAGTTGATCATGCATCACAACGATGAACATGTAACCTTCAATATTTTCAAAGCATCTCCATTACGAAGTAAGGAACAATGGCATCATATTGGTGTTCTAGATGAGTTAATTATAGAGCAATTTAATGAACGAAGTTCAGCAGTGCTAGAGGAATATGCGGTAACATCAAAAGATAATGCATTATCTGAATGTGACCACAAAGTTGAGGCTAATGTCTGTGAGCTTAGACATGGCTGGCAATAGGAATCTTTTGTTCTGACTAATAGGACGCTTCTTATGTTCAAACCATCGATTAAAGAAGCTCCGACTCTAGAGTTAAAGTCATTGCCAACATATCTAAAATACGTTTTCCTGGGTGACAATGAAACATTGTCAGTGATTATCAGTGCTAGTTTCAACGTGAACCAAGAAGAAAAATTAATCGGAATATTGAAGCAGCACAAAAGAGCAATCGCCTGGAGCATAGCAAACATTAGAGGCATTAGTCCCTCTTTCTTCATGCATAAAATTAGGTTGGAAGATGAAGGGAAACAGTCAATTGAGCAACAACGAAGATTAAATGAGAAAATGAATGAAGTAGTGAAGAAAGAGATCATTAAATGGCTGGACACAGGCATAATCTACCCAATTTCGGATGGTACATGGGTGAGCCCAGTCCAATGTGTGCCTAAGAAAAGCGGCATCATGGTGGTAAGCAACAATAAAAATGAATTAATCCCTACTCATATTGCTACGGGTTGGCAAGTGTGTATGGATTACTGTCATCTAAAT
Organism: Kokia cookei; assembly: GCA_039519145.1. Classification (NCBI taxonomy): domain Eukaryota; kingdom Viridiplantae; phylum Streptophyta; class Magnoliopsida; order Malvales; family Malvaceae; genus Kokia; species Kokia cookei. Next base: position 22,208,475 of record CM076908.1, read on the forward strand.
GCGGCCACAAAAAAGGATCACTTCTCACTTTCGTTCATTGATTAAATGTTGGATAGGCTAGTTGGTAAAGTCTATTACTATTTTCTCGATGGATACTCTGGGTACAACCAGATTGTAATTGCACCGGAGGATCAAGCAAATACGACTTTTACTTGCCCATTTGGAACCTTTACTTTCCAACGAATGTCATTTAGTTTGTAATGCATCGGCTACATTCCAGAGGTGCATGATGGTCATCTTCTCGGTTATGATCGAGGATTCATTAGAGGTTTTTATGGATTATTTCTCTCTGTATGGGCAAAATTTTGATATATGCGCTGACAATTTAGAAAAAGTTTTAAAACGATGCGAGGACACCAACTTGGTACTAAACTGGGAAAAATGTCACTTTATGGCAATTCAAGGCATTGTTTTTGGCCATCGTATCTTGTCAGGGCATTGAAGTGGATAAAACGAAGGTTAAAATCATTCAAAAGCTACTTCCACCCAATAATGTGAAGGGAATAAGGAGTTTTCTCGGCCATGCCAGATTTTATAGACGATTTATCCGAGACTTCTCCAAAATATCAAAACCACTCTGCTCTTTGTTGGAGCAAAATAAAAAAAATTTTGTTTGATGAAGCTTGTTTGGAAGCATTCCTAAAAATTAAACAGCAGCTAGTATAGGTACCCATTGTCATCGCACCAGATTGGTCGTAGCCGTTCAAGGTGATGTGTGATGCGAGCGACTTTGCTGTGGGTGCTGTGCTTGGGAAACGAAAAGGTAAAATATTTCATTCAATCTATTATGCTAGTAAGACTCTAACTGAAGCGCAAGTAAATTACACAACCACTAAGAAGGAGTTACTGGCAATATTTTTGCATTTGACAAGTTTCGTTCATATCTTGTCAGCGCAAAAATTATAGTGTATGTTAATCATTCTGCATTGAGATACCTTTTTTCTAAGAAAGATGCAAAACCTAGGATGATTAGGTGGATCCTTTTATTACAATAATTTGATGTTGATATTAAGGACAGGAAAGGATCAAAAAACCAAGTAGTAGACCATCTATCTCATCTGGAATTTGGAAGTGAGGATGGAAATAAGTCACAAATAGTTGAAACATTTCCAGATGAGAAATTATTCTTTATCGACGCATCTCTATGGTATGCAAATATCGTCAATTATCTAGTCTTTGGAAAGCTATCATTGAGTACAACAGGTTATAGGAAGGTCAGATTTCTTAGGAATGCTGCTAAGTACCATTGGAATGAGTCATATTTGTTCAAGGTATGCACTAACAACATCATTCCTAGCTACGTTCTTAAGGAAGAAATGTTATCTATCCTAAAGCATTGCCATGATGCTCCTTATAGAGGCCACTTTGGTGGCGTTAGGACTACTGCAAAGGTCCTACAATCAGGATTTTACTGGCCGATATTGTTTCGAGACACCCACAATTTTGCTCAACAGTGCAATAAATGTCAACGCACCAGTTCTATCTCTCGACGCAACGAGATGATTCAACAGCCTATCATGGAGGTTGAGTTATTTTATGTTTGGGGTATAGATTTTATGGGACCATTTCCAAATTCTTTTGGAAATGTGTATATTCTAGATACTATTGACTATGTCACCAAATGGATCGAAGAAATTGCTAGTCCAAAGGAGGATGCTCAGACGGTGTTAAAGTTCTTTCACACATATATTCTTGCACGATTCGTAACACCTAGAGCATTAATAAGTGATCAAGGCACTCATTTTCATTGTAATCAGGTGGCGACATCTTTGAAACGTTACAGTGTGAAACATTGCATGGCAACCACATATCATCCATAAACAAATGGACAAACAGAATTATCCAATCGGTAAATCAAGGGTATTCTTGAGAAGGTGGTTAACCCATCTCGACGAGATTGGTCCTCGCAGTTGAATGATGTGTTGTGGGGGCTTCGCACTACATACAAAACACAATTAGGGATGTCGCCATATCAACTAGTTTTTGGGAAATCCTATCACTTTCCAATCGAACTTGAACATAAGGCCATGTGTGCAATCAAGCAAGTGACCATGGACTATGATGCTGCTGGAAAAAAAAAGATTGTTGGACATTTTAGAACTGGAAGAGATTCGACGTAATGCTTATGAAAAAGCTATCATTTACAAAGAAAACCCTAAAAAGATGGCATGACATGCGACGACAATTTTCTCCTAGTCAATTAGTGCTTTTATTTACTCACGTTTAAAATTGCATCAAGGAAAATTGCGCTCAAGATGGTCAGGACCTTTTGAAGTTGCTGAAGCATTTCCACATGGTGCTGTGACAATTAAGGATTTGAACGATAGGCACCAATTTAAAGTAAATGGCCAACAATTGAAGCATTACCGAAGCCCAAGCATCAACAAACAAAATGAGACCATAACCTGATCATATTTCTTTAGGATGTCATTATAATTTTTCTATTATTTTTTGCCTTTTAGTTTACTTTAATTTGTTTCTTTAAGTTTTTGCAAAAATAAAAGATCTCCTTTTTGTCGACGCACACAAAAGTACAACTTGTCGATGCATTTCATTGATGACTCAGCGAAGCATTTCGGGAAAGAATCACGCAAGTTTATTCACTTCTTCCCCAACCGTTGGATCACTCCGAAAAAGTAAGATCTGTGTCCTGGCATTTATTGGTTGCAGGTACAAGGTACTCCAAACAGCAGCAGCAATCATCACGTCTCTTCACTTCCATTGTCTATAAAACTCCATTTTTGTGCCGACTGTTCTCTCACACTCAACCACCATTGTTGCTGCAATTTTCTTTGTCCTCAACCTTCAGTTTTTTTTGCTAAATATTCTCACTCTCTTTATTTCAATAGTCATGGCAAGAATTGGTGGAGCGAAAACCCTATCCAAATCCACTGTTGAATCGTCGGCTGCTATGGTCAGAAACACAGATCAACCACCACCAAAGGAACTTGTCTTGTTCTTATCAAAAGAGACGAAGGACCGTTACCATAAGGTGATGATGAAAAGGAATTGTCATCCTAAAGAAGGATTTCAGTTGTCCTCACATCTAACATTGGGGAAGCGAGTTGCCAAAACCATTTCACGATTGGGTTGGGAGCAGTTTTGTGGCCATCCAGCCGGATATTCTCCCTCTATGGTAAGGGAGTTTTATGCTAATCTGGTTGATTCTACACAGGAATTTATATTCGTTCGTGAAGGGTTGGTGCCATAGAACGCTAACCACATCAATGCTCTCTTCCATATTGCTGAAGGAGAGGATGTACATGTCAAGTTCTTAGAGAACTTGATAGAGGACGATGCTAATCTATTGCTGAACGACTTATGCATCGATGACACATTTTGGACTGGCAACAATCCAAACAATTACACGATGCATCATCGCTATCTCACTATCTAGAGTAAGGTGTGGTTTCATTTCATCAATTGTCATCTCCTTCCATCCACTCATAACACCATTACAATGCTAGATAGAATGTGCCTACTGCATTCTATACTGAAGGGACTATGAATTGATGTCAACGCAATCCTACATCAAGAAATCGCTGAAGCTGCCACCAAACAGACAGGTATCCTGCCTTTCCCTTCTTTGATCATGATGATGTGTAAATAGAAAGGCATTGTGCCTCGTGAAGGAGAGGAGACTTTGGAAAACAAATGGCCAATTAATTATATTTCGGTGGAAAGGATGACAAGGGGACAGGAAACCCCTATAGTGAAAGAGGTGTCAAAATTGAAGGAAAATGGAAAGGGAAAAAGAAGGACACCACAACCCATGCGCCCACAGATCCTCAAATGTGGAGGAAGCTTGATGAGATTGAAAAGTTTGTTGATCGGATGAGTAGTAGATAAATCAAACTTGCCGATGCAATCGACGAGATGCAATTCAGACAGAACTTATTCTATGCCTATGTTAGGGCATAGAACACTTCTATTGTCAGCGTATTAAGAGGTTTGAGCAGAAATCTAATGTCTAAATTCCCTGTGTTCCCTCTTGTTATCGATGAAGCCACTCCATCATCAGAGCAGCATGGTCTAGAAGGCAGAACCCAGTCTGTCCAATCCCCAAATAGAATCCATATCTCTGATGATGAGGATCAAGAGGTGCAATCCAAGGAAATGGAAGATTGCTTTCGAAACATAGCCAGCCTCTTTGAAGACGACCTATCGAACAATTTAGGGGCCACTATGGCGGAGAGAGAGGTTGTTGCTGAGGAAGAGCACACACCAGTTGCTTCTATGGGTATTGAGGCAGAAGTAGAAGAAAGAAAAGAAGAAGAAAAAGAAGAAGACGTTGCCCCGACAAATTTATCGAAGGAATTTGTATATGCATCCACCAATGTGGGTGCATCTGTTGAACAATTGGCACCTTCTGGGGTGAGCTGGGCCGAGGCAATCACATCCGGTAATGAGGATTTCAATCCTCTAACTATAGTGTCATATTTGGCACCACTTGCTGCGATCCATCCATCGGACGTGACTGTCGATGAAGCCAACACTCAACTAGCAATGGAGGAGCAATCAACTCCATCGGGTGAACCAAAAGAGAAGAGGCACAAATGAATGGCAAAGAAGAAAAGCAAAGAGGAGTACCTTAAGAAGAAAAAGAAGTCCAAAGCAACCACTTCCTAGGCTGCAACACACTGAGTTAGTTTACTTTTCAGTAGTTAGTTGCATGCATTTCATCTAATTATCATTACATTTTTATTGTCTCTGCATTTTACTTGTTCTCGCATTTTCATTGTCGTTGCATTTCCATTAATATTTGTATAATATTGTTAGTGCATTGGGAACAATGCAGACACTAAGTTTAGGGGAAGTTTGGAATGGAAATGCAATTACACCCACAAATTTAAGAATATATTTGTCTCTTTAGTTGAATGAAAATATGCAAAGTTAAGAAAATGTGACCACAATTTTTTTCGTTTGATGCTTAAATCTTGAATTATTTGGAATGCTAATGAGTGAATTGGATGAATGGGACTGAATGTTGAATCCTTCTATTTTTGGATGAATAGTTGAAGTTGCATTAGTAATAAATGAATAGTATCATTCTTTGAATCTTGAATTAACTTACCATCTTGCAACTATGTATATAAGTATATTTGCTAATAAAAGACACTCAAATGTGGGTTAGAAAAATTATCTAACCAAAGGCTGTCACTACAAGAGTGTGTGACGGTGCAATTGCATACTCCCTGGGGTTTTGTTGCACCCCATTGTTACTACCTAGGAACAAGGGTATAGTAATGCAATGACATCTCTCAGTCACATAAAAAAAAAGAGAGAAAGAGATAAAAGAAAGAAAAGCTGATAAAAAGAATACATATATATATGTATATTATTATACAATAAATGTTGTATTGGTTAAGAAGATTTAAAAGCATGATGCTAGCATTAGTGAAGTTACCATTTTGATTATTCATGCCTATAAATTGTCGGCGCAACATTCCAGCATATGAATACAATTTATACATTAGGATTCCAAAGAATATAAGTTGCTAGAATGATGAGTGTGATGACAAGAATTTGAATATAACTTTTCTAGCTTTTATTTACTTGAGGACAAGTAAAAACTCAAGTTTGAGGGTGTGATAGCAATAGAAATTATACTTAATTTCTCCTTAAATTAGTATATAAATTGTTCCTTTTGTATTATATTTAGCATACATTTTTAGCATTTCATACTTAGTATTTGCATTTTATAAATTAGTGTTGTATGGTCTTACTTTCTTTCATTTTATCCCTTTTGTGCCACTAATGTCGTTGTATTTAGTACTAGTTTTACGTCTAAAGTTGTTAGCGCAAAAATCCACCTTGAAAGATCAGAGTAGGAAAGCATTCAGAATTGCGACCAAATATGTCACCACATGAATGCTTCTACATTTTATCAGGGATTTTATGCTGCTAATACATTCAGAAGCACCAGCGCAAGAGAATGTTAAGTTGTCGTAGTAAATTAAATCATAATTTGCGTCAAGAGATGCTGCGACAATCTGCAACTGTTGAACGCACAAACCAGATCTGCTTGAGTGCACAGTTGGCAATAACAAACTTGTATAGCTGCAAAAAGGGAATTTAGATCTGAGAAGAAGGGATATATCTATGCTGTGGAGTGATTATAAATAGAGGAAAGTATAGGAAGATCAATATCAAGCTGTGAATAATTCAACTCTACAATTTCTCTCATTCATTCTCATAGTTAGCTACCATGGAAGCTTGATTCCAGAGGAAGGTGACCTGATGCAATAAGGAAGCAACAGCTTCTGACAAGAAGTGTCTAGGTGCGACATAAGAGGAGCGATTAAGGGAGGATTCTAGTAGACTAGGAATAACATGCTTCAATTTCTTCTTTAATCCATCTTAAATGTTGATGAATTCTATTGACTATTAATTGTATACAGAAGTATCTATTAATGTTAGATTTACTTTGATTTTTACTCAATTGTTCTCATCTGTTTATATTTGGATTTAATTGTTTTGACCATGGAAGTGTGATTGCAATAACAGTCACTAGAAGGTGCGGTGACAAGTTAGATTAACAAGCAATACAACGAAAGTTGCTTGAGGCAAGAAGGAATTCTGGCCACTTGTTCTTGAGTACAAAGCAGTACCAGCACTAGAAGGTGTGGTAATCGTGAGTACTTGGGTCTTTGTTAAACAGAGAGTTTGATAGCAGTAAGATCTCATTGAGACGTAATTACGGCAACAATTCATCTATTAGTTACCTTATAGTCACATTTAGCGTTGCCAACTTGTGAAGTTAGTGATCCTCTCCAATTCTTTACAGTTGATCTATTTTCTTTATATTTATGAATTTACATTTACAAACAGTTTCAACAATCAATTCATCTTTTATTAATGTGCTCTAACGTTTTATATTACATTTGCATTTTACTCTTAACTTGTGTAATTTTAACCTATTTGCGTTGACATTACTCTTAACAATTTTTTTTCATTTGAACTCTAATTATTTCGACAAATTTAAGCAACAAGAACACCATCCTCGTGGGATCAATATCCGATAAATTCATCACTATCTACTGTACTTGCATCGACAGTGTCTGCTTGTACATTTGCTGTGATGTTCATAAGCCGATCAATTATTTAGATAGTGAGCTATTCAAGTGTTCCTCAATTGTTTGTGCTTGTCGCAGTCCACACATACCTGAAGAAAGTATGGTTTTGTTAGAAAATGGTGCAGTGTTCTTGTTTGATTTAGTTTCTTATGTTAATTGTTAGAAACTCAATGGCTATGTAAAAGGAAGTGAACTTAGTGTTTTATGGGATGATTCGAGTGGTGCAAATGGTTAAGTATTGAGTAAAATTTACATCCTAGGATTTTAGTTGTTGCCCGATCAAATGTTACTTTGTTACTTGATTTTATGCATGATGAATGTAGTGTAATTTGTTTAGCTAAGATTGAGATGTTGAGCTCATATGTTGTAGTTGATGAGGATTAGTTCTTAGCGTTTTCTAAAACATGAGCTTATGGGTTTCAATGCATTTTGGCTTCCAATACTGTCATTGTTGTGTTGGGCTCATGAACTAAATAATCCATGTTTCATTGATGTGATTAGGTTATTAGAATTAAGGTCACAATCTAGGGATGATACATATCAGTGGGCAACTAAATCAGGTTTTTTCATAATGTTGGGATCATTTTGGAATTATGAGTTCAGGTTGTTCTGTTATGGCCCTTCTTCAGCAAATGAAGGATATGTTGGTACGAAAATTTCAAAATTTTGCAAACCCTTTTTGAACAGGGATCTCTCAAAGTTGGTGTGCGAGTTAGATGAATTTGGTGGGTTTATTTTGATTAGGCTAATGTCTTCAAGGATGATTGAAGCTCAAAGATATTGTGCCTCATGGAATTTGGTCCTGAATTTTGACGTAGCTCATAGAAAACCATTGTTAAATTTTGGAGTTGTTCTGAACCTTCCTCAATTGCCTCTATTCTTACTAGGGAAGCCTTCATGCTGCAGCACTAAGTGGTCGCACAAAATGCAGCCTGATGATTTGCTTGTGGTTCATGTTCTTCCTCTCCCCATTCTACTCACACTTCACAAGTTCCATAAGGTTGTCCTGATTAAAAGAAAATGTGTGGATTTTCATTAAACATGGAGTTTGATCTTAGGTTCAATGAAGTCTTGTGGGTTGCTATAGAAATTGTTGTACCAGATTCCAGCTTGCTTAACAATGGTGAAATTGTCTCTCTTGCTGATGACAGGGATGAAATCTGGGTTAACTCTCAAAAGCCAAAACAATTCTTTTTATACCATCCAGTTGCAGGTGAGTCACATGGAAACCATATTTATAATGATGTGAAATGTACTACCATGAGTACCAAAGGGCATAAGGTTTATGATACTAGTGACACCATGGATAGTGTTGGTTGTAACACCCCTTACCCGGCCCAATCGCTGAACTCGAGCAAGTGGTTGTTACAACATACATCATACATTTCGGAGACAATTTAAGATCTTTAAAACCCTCTTTATTCTTTTTTATAAATCATTGTGCGAAAACAACTTTTAAAAATACTTTGAATTATCTCGATTTTAAAATGAGTTTTTGAAGTTGAGAGACTTCTACTAATACTTAGTCGAGCAAGTATCGGTGGAACTTGAGATGGGGAAACCCTAAAAGAAATGTACAAAATACTACCAATATAATTAGGAGTTCTACCAATACAAGTCCACTTCTACCGATATGACCAAGACTTCTACCGACACAATATACTCTAGTAAGCAACGTAGTTTTGGCCTGGAACTTCTACCGATATTCAGGTCCAAACTACTGATACAAGTCAGAGTATTATTGATACTCTTATGACTACTACCGAAACAATTCAAGTCAGTAGCCAAGGTCCCTTATTCCCTATACATCTACCGATACTCTATTGAGTTCTACCGAAACAACTCAAGTCAGAGGCAAAAATCAACCAAAATTTCCCATGGCATCGTGGTTCATAACATATACACATAAATAGAAGACCTAACTTATTATTTTAAACTTAGCACTTATCTAAAATAAAGGTTTTATGTAAAATAATGCTAATCATTAACCATCAAAATCACATCATAACATCCTATTTACATGTCACTTATAATCGAAAACATAAACAAATAATTACCAGGTAATCTTGCTTAAACCAAAAGTAATCCAATCGATAGCTCATATCCGACAGTCTGCAAGGAATAAAAACCAAATGAGGTAAGCTTGCTTAAAACTCTGTAAAACTTAAATTCAACTTACCATAAGAGAGGTAATATTAGGCCTTTTACAAAATAATTCAATATCATGATCATAAGTTCGTTAATTATCTATACATATCACAAATCTCACAAGGTTAATGAATTCGTGTGTAAACATACGACCTTGTCATGATATCAAATTTATACATGAACAACATATTTGGCATATAAACCAAATATCATATTTACACATAAGAATCACCTTTCATTTCATTTATATAAATCTAACATCTCAATATTTTTACATAGTAAATTTACGTATCATTTCGTGTAATCATTCCCTGTAGCCTTTTTCTTATAACCATTTCATTTTATACATTTAACACATAAAGATTCATTAAATCTTATACTTATATTTCCTTCCTATACAACGCAACCTCACAAGGTTGGTGAGTGTCACCAAGAAACATATAATTTTAACAATCAATGTAACTAAAAAAAAACAATGCATTAACTAAATATTTCATCCATCATATGCTCAATAATCACATTTTCCCATTTCAAACATTCGTATAAACATTTTTCAATTCTCCTGTCTTGACCATATACATTATATATATATATATATATATATACATATTAGTTAAAGTCTTTAACACCCTTTGAAGCAATTGAAATATCACTGGATATTTCTCAAACTCTTATCCATGTATTTCACATTTTTCTGAACATAAATAATCAACTTGATTATTATCATCTCATAATTCAACTCATATCATATTAATCTCAAACAGTTAAGCTCGATAACAATATAAACAGATATGTATTAGATCACAAAAAAATTTAAATAATTAGTTTAATAAATTAACCTTTTCGATCTTTTCATTTATTATCCTTTCGAATATATCCTTTTCAAATATATCCATCCGGATATAACCTTTTCAAATATACTTTCGGATATAATCTTTTCAATGATATCCTTTCGGATATCCCTTTTCATAGTATTCTTACGGATATAACATTTTCATTGATATCCTTGCAGATATCCCTTTTCAATAATATCCTTGCGCATATTCCTTTTCATTGATATCCTTGCAGATATTCCTTTTCAATAATATCCTTATGGGTATTCCTTTTCATTGATACCCTTGCGGATATCTCTTCTCAATAATATCTTTACCGATAAAGAAATCAATAATTAATTTTATCTATTTAATCGTAAACCTCAAAAATACACGAACTTACCTCAAGTAAAACAATTGCAAAAATAGAGTCAACCACTAATCCGGGACTTTAGCTTTCCCTCGATCAAAGTTTGCTTCTCTCGTTTCTTTCTAAATAATAATTTCATTTAATTAAATAATTCAAATAACTTAAAATAGTTAATCCAAGCCTATGACCCATTTTATTTTGAATTTACGACATTACCTCATCATTTTAACTTTTGTGCAATTTATTCCCTAAACCCAAAACTCACAATTTAAGCACGGTTAAAGAATACCCTTGCAAACTGATTTTTATCTTGTCCATATTCAACTCACTTTTATCAAAAATTCACAAGAAAATCATGAAATTTCACTATTTTAACATTTAATCCCTAATTACAAAAATTAACAAAATTTACTAAATCAAATAGTCCCTAAACATTTCATAACTTCAAAATCTAACACTTTCTATCAAAATTCAAACAATTTCACTCTAATTTAAATCTTTCTCCCTATTTCACATTTTTAATTTAAATTACAAAATTTACAAAATTTGGTTCTTACTACTTGAAATCAATAATTTAATTCACAAATTTAGTCTGTTTTCATTTCTAACTAAAAATATATCAAATTAGTCCTTAGAGCTTTAACTACTCAACAATGATAGTATTTAATACCTTTGACAATATCGAAAAATTAGACATGGGTAAGCTAGATTGAAGAATCGAGATTCCAAAAACATAAAAATTTCGAGAAAATGACTAGATTAAACTTACCAAATTGAAGATTGAACTTATTAAAAACTCTAGCTTTCTCCCTAAATTGAACTTATTAACTTAGAGCTCTGACGTGATAATAATATGAGGGCGCTCTAATGTTCCTTAATGGCATGCCACTAATATCCCAATAATTCTTATCTCATCTAATTAGGTAGGTTATAACATACACACATTACTTTTACACTTTTTACCATTTAATCCTTATAATAATACTTCGTATAATTTATATCATCCTCTTTCATTAACACATATGACTTATCTCAATATTTTAATTCTATTTCAATCAATCAATTGTTATATGTCAAAACATGCTTCAAATTAACTTTATACCAACTATCTAATGGCAACTAAAATTTAGAGTTCCTACTCTCATCAATTCAGTCTAATTCTTAACATTTAGTACTCATAATCGTAGTCTCATTTATGTGATAATTATAATCTTGTTTTGATCCTCAATCATACGAATCACATAATTTCATAAACAATTAAATTGATTCTTAATTTATAAAAAATTATACGTACCGAATCCCCATGTGATTGATTCATCAATAATGATCCCTTTTCGCATATTTATAAATCTACAAATACTTCATATAAAGACTTCATAAAATCATTTCATACATCTATTTCCATATAAGATTTTGTATAATCATTTAACACATAATCATTATGTATAACACCTTTTGTTTCAAGAAATCATGTAAATTCCTCCATTCATTGTCTAATTCCATATAATTATTTCATATGTTCCATTTCTTTAATAACATACTCATGTAATACATATGAAAAAAATAAAAATTGTTACTAGCTTAGTACATATAAAAGTGTCTCAAATTTTTGGTTATCTACTTCTCATAAAAGTAACAACATATTTGCTTTCAGATCTCTATTCAAATTAGCTAAAATTTTAGTTAATTTACTTTTCTTATCTCAGCCCAATATATCTTATGTTTTCCAATCACATAACTTTTCAATACATATAATCTGTATAATTCAATAATCATTAAAATAGTTTTGTACCTTTTTCAGAGGCCAATAGACTTAGCAGGACACAAAAGATATACATAACAGAATAGAACACTGCCGAAGCGGATAAAGAGAGAGCGAAGATGTGCATATCAAAGATCTCTGACGTGCTAATAATCTGAGGGTGCTCTAAGGTTCCTTAATGGCATGCCACTAATATCCCAATAGTTCTTATCTCATCTAATTAGGTAGGTCATAACATACACACATTACTTTTACACTTTTTACCATTTAATCCTTATAATAATACTTCGTATAATTTATATCCTCCTCTTTCATTAACACATATGACTTGTCTCAATATTTTATACTCTCTCATTATTTCACTAATAATTCTTATTATATATTTCACCTATCACTTTTACTTAACAATTTAGACCTCATCTTAACATCTCATGTAACAATGCCTTTCACTTTTAATAACATATTTCATTTCTTAATCTAATTTCCATAATTCATCACTTAGTCATATCTCATCTACCTTATGCTACTTTTACATTTATGACAATCTTAGTCCTTGCAAGGATAATTTATTTAACAATTATGACATGTCAACTAATATTTCTTAAAATACATTGTTCATAGTTTTATTCTTTCATGATATTCATTTTGTCAATAATATACCGATTCAAAGAAAACTTCCATATCAACTTAACCAGTTCATCACTACTCGGTTCATATACCCGATTATTATTTATTTCCAAGGGCATCATAGATGCAAGACAAAGGTACCAAAGTGCAATCAGGGGCACCTCTTCATTTTCGTATGCATGTCTAAATTCATTTCATTCACATATAATTTAATACACCTCTAAGAAACACAACTATACTCTCTTCTCAATTTCGTATATACATAAATATTTGCAACTCTCAGTGTTACATAAATAATCATAGTAATTTCACATATATATATTTATAAATCATTTAACTAGAAAGCGGGAATATAAATTACCCTTGAATTGCATTTAACAACAAATCACCATGAACTTTCTCTAAGCCCTTAAAACTTAGGCACCTTATGCGCAGCCCCTTGGTCGGTGACTGGAGCATAACTATGTATTCCTTCCTATATAACACAACCTCATAAGGTTGGTGAGTGTCACCAATAAACATATAATTTTAACAATTAATGTAACTAATAATAACAAAATATTAAGTACATATTTCATCCATCATATGTTCAATAATCATATTTTCCCATTTCAAATATTTGTATCAATATTTTTCAACTCGCCTTTCTTGACCATATATATATATATATATGTTTAAGTTTTTAACACCCATTGAAGCAATTGAAATATCACAGGATATTTTTTGAACTCTTATCCATGTATTTCACATTTTTCTGAACATAATAATAAACTTAATTATCATCATCTTATAATCCAACTCATATCATATTAATCTCAAACAGTTAAGCTCAATCACAGCATAAACAAATATGTGTAGATCACAAAAAAAAAACATTAAATAATTAGTTTAATAAATTTACCTTTTCGACCTTTTCAATTATTATCCTTTCGGATATATCCTTTTCATATATATCCATCCAGATATAACCTTTTCAAATATCCTTTCAAATATAACCTTTTCAATGATATCCTTTCGGATATCCCTTTTCATAGTTTCCTTACGGATATAACATTTTCATTGATATCCTTGCAGGTATCCCTCTTCAATAATATCCTTGCGCATATTCCTTTTCATTGATATCATTGCGGATTTTCATTGATATCATTGCGGATATTCATTTTCATTGATATCCTTGCAGATATCCCTTCTCAATAATATCTTTACGGATAAAGAAATCAATAATTAATCTTATCTTTTTAATCGTAAACTCAAACAATACACGAATTTACCTCGACTAAAACAGTTGCAAAAATAGGGTCGACTACTAATTTGAGACTTTAGCTTTCCCTCAATCAAAGTTCGTTTCTCTCGTTTCTTGATCTAAATAATAATTTCATTTAATTAAATAATTCAAATAACTTAAAATAGTTAACCCAAGCCTATGACCCATTTTATTTTGAATTTACAACATTACCCTATCATTTTAACTTTTGTGCAATTTATTCCATAAACACAAAACTCACAATTTAAGCACGGTTAAAGAATACCCATGCAAATTGATTTTTACCTAGTCCATAATCAACTCACTTTTATCAAAATTTCACAAGAAATTAATGAAATTTCACTATTTTAACATTTAATCCCTAATTACAAAATTTAAACAAATTTACTAAATCAAATAGTCCATAAACATTTCATTGCTTCAAAATCTAACATTTTCTATCAAAACTCAAACAATTTCACTCTAATTTAAATCTTACTCCCTATTTCTCATTTTTATTTTAATTTACCAAGTTTACTAAATTTGGTTCTTACTACTTGAATCTCTTTTCGTTTCTAACTAAAAATATATCAGATTAGTCTTTAAAACTTTAACTACACAAAAATGATAGTATTTAATATCTTTAATAGTATCCAAAAATAATATATGAGTCAATTAGATCGAAATATTGGTATTCTAAAAACATAAAAATTTCGAGAAAAAAACTAGTTTAACTTAAACTTATTAAAAACTCACTTTCTCCCCATATTTTTTCGTCTCCCCTCGCTGGTTCGAATGCCCGAATAGATGGAAGAAACAATGTTTCTTTTCTCAACCACTCGAGCCTGATATGCATCATTACATACCTTTTCTTTCTTTAATTTATTTTGATTAAAATTTCAAACAAAATTTTCCAACCACAAAAACACAACTAATTGGGAATTTTGCCCCATTGGTCCCTCCTACTTTATTTCAATTTAAAATCCTTTTATAAATTTCATTTTTACCATTTATGCAATTTAGTCCTCACACTTAAATTAAGCACTAGACATTTAAGATTTCTTATTCAAAAATCAATTATTCTACAATTTATTTCCGTATATATTTTTATTAAATATTTACGGGTCTGATTCACAATTACAAAGTTTCGAAAATACACTTTTCGACACTTCTGAATTCGGGTCGTTACAATTGAGCTAGAACTTTTTGATGATCTATGTCCCATTGAATTCAAGTTTGATGTTCCTGTCATGAACTTTGTGCTGATGGATGTCCTATGCTTGATCGAAGAATGAGTATTTATGATTATCCTATTGAAAATTCAAGCACTTTTCCTCACTTTGATCCTTGTAGACAAGGATCATTTTGAGGTGAAGATATTTGATACGAGCCAAAATGAATGCCAAACAAAACAATGTGTTTTGCTTTAGTGATACGGTGTGTAAAAGACTCGATGATACAAAGCGTTTCATCCAACTATTTTCTTTTACTTTTTATTTTCTTTTTGCTGTTATATTTTGCTGTTATCTTCCCTAATAATTGATGTTCTGTTTTTGGATGAGGGCATTAAGTGGTTAATGATAATTGTTGAGAAATTATTCTTTCTCTCTCTTTTCTGTTATTCTTCTCCCTTATTCCCAAAGTCTTCTCTCCTCTCTGAAATTTCTCCTCTCCTTCCCTTCTTTCTCTGCCATTTTTGGCTTCTCTATTTCTGTTCTTAACAGAGACGAAATAACTAGCGGATGGAAGGGCAATACTTCCTTGCAGCAATGAAACTGGCTTGCTTGGAGTATTTTGCTACGAGACTCCCTGAGGTTGATGCCCAACATTGACAATTCCTTCTTAGTCGTGTACTTTTTGAATAAATAATAATTTAAACCAAGTCAAATCAGTCTAAATTTTACAAAATAGTTGTCCCAAGTCTAATCGAAGAAATAGAGCAGGCGTAACTGTGATGTCATGGGTAAAATTCTTCCTAGATTTGCAGCACCTTTTCTATTGTTTTCTAAAAAGAAAGCAACTGAAAAGCAGCAATAGATTTATTTTATCCTATTTGGAGCACCTTTATTGAAAAAGTCGGTTTATTAACTTTGCCCCTTCAAATAATAATAATGATGAAAGAAACTCTAAATTTCATGCACAAATCTCAGATTGAATCTCTGCCCCACCAATTTCCATGAATCACCTTAGTGTGATTCTATATTTTGATGATTAGTGTTTTCATCTCAATTTTGCGTTTTAATGTACACTTTAAACCCTAAAGTATATCATTCTTTTCAATTTGATTCTTAATTTTTTTGTCCACTTGAGTCCCTAACATTATCCGACATTGTTAGTTTAGCCCCTAACGCTATTAGTCGTTACCAATTCAATTCTTTAGATGTTAAAAAAAATTGATTAGGATATCCAACTAATTATAAATTATCATATAACACACAATAATATCATAATGACATCATCATCCCGAAAAATAAAAAAACTTTTAAATTACAAAAAATATAAATAAATTAAATAAAATTATAAACACATATAAATGTTTAAAATTTATAAAAATATGTTGGAATTTTTTAAGAAATTGTAAAAAAATTATAAAAAAACTAAAAAATATTAGAAATTCTAAAATATTGTAAAAATTATTAGAATTCAAAAAGATTGTATAAAATTATTAAAAATTGTTAAGAAATAGTTAAAATTATTGTATCATGGAATAAGGTATACCTCCACTAATCACATTTAACATATTAAATTTTTTATATAAAATTGTTTATAGTTATACAATCAATTTTTATAAATTTTTTATTTTAAAAATATTTTAATAAAATTGAATAATATTTTATATCTATTTTTAATATTTTAAAATACATTAATTTTTAGTACTTTATCAATATTATTGTCAACATGTTTATTTAACTCAACTTCTTATGTAATGTTTGGAGTAAGACTCCTTCATCCATCATCTTACACGTACTCTTTTTATTTTGTACCAGAGTTCATTAGAATGGTGTAACACTTTGCAATGATGATCGACTTAGGTTGACTGATGTCATATTCAAAAATTTGTGAGCATTTGATTTATAATTGTGATCATAAATATTAATGATTCAAAAAATATTTGAATTCAAATATTTTGAGGTAACATATGCGCATATTAATATTTAGATATCCATTTCACTTTTATTTTTTATTTAAAAATTAATAAATTGATCTACAGATAAATAATTTATCTTGAAATAATAAAAATAATTGGATTAATTAAAAATATTATTTAAATTATTACTTATTAAAATAACATAATTTTTCATTATTTAAATAATTTTAAAAATTTTATCTAAATTTATTACCTAAAAAATCTACCAATTATAAATTCTGATATATTGAATTACAAAACAATTATCATGTAGAGTATCTTTTAAGAGACAGCACATGTTCTTGCTATTGAAAATGTGTTTTGCAAAATTTTAAAATTATTAAAATTTCTATTTTTAAAAAAAAAAAGTAATTTTTTTATATTTTTTATATTTTTTAATTTTGTAACTTATAATTTTTTGGGTATTTTAAATAATTTTATAATTTTATAATTTTTATAATTTTAATTTTTTTATTTTTTAAAGATTAATTTAAATTTTTCAGATGATTATATCACTGTGACATCATTATATAACTCGTGAGAGTATATGATTGGTTGGATATTTCAACCGTTAGTTATAATGTCCAAAAGATTGATTTGGAAACATCTAGTAACATTAGGGACTAGAATCCAACGAGTGGTTCTAGTGGATAAGATGATGTTATTCATCTTAGGAGAACTGGGTTCAAGCACTTGTGTATGCAAGATATGTGTGCATTGTCAAAGAATTAAAAATATATAAACAGATATTACCATGTAATCATATCAGTATATTTAAAAAAATAATATTAGGGATTAAAATGAAAAAAAAAATTGAAGATGAAAGTAGGAAAATGATTTACTTAAGAAATTAAAATATTCATGTATTTTTTATCATATTTTAATTATTTAATCGTATTGGTATGGTGGTGTACAAAATTGAGAGACCCATCTAATTCCTAAGCAGAAAGATGTTTTGCACTGAAAAGTTTCTTTTTTGTTTTTGTTCATTCAGTGAGTATGAACGCTGAAATATAAATAATGTGGGATATTTAAAAAAAAAAAAAAAAAAAAAAAACTCCACATTCTCTTTACCTTTCTTGAGATTGAAGACTGCATTTCTAACTCAAAGATTATTGTTTATTGAAAATTTTCCATGAAAATCTATTTTAGTTAATTATCATCATGGTAAATGCATTTGGAAGAATATGTTAAGTTCTTTTGTATGCTTTCATTTTTTTAACAGTGTGTTTATTTCTAATTAATATAAAAAAAAGCGGTAATGATAAAATTAAATATTGTAGCGATTAGATTTGTTCATGGATCGGGTCATCCAATCCGAAGGTTTGTCTAAAAAGATAAAGGGTTTGGATAAAAAAAATAGGCTTGTAAAGTAGGTTTTTGCAAAAAAAAAAGGTCCGTTTAAAAAATGGGTCGAATCTCGGGTAAGGCATTTTTTACCCGGGCTCGGCTCGAAATCACAAAAGGACAAAATGTTATTTTTTTTATTATTTTCTCTCTATTTTGCTACCATTTCACTATTATGTTGTTACTATTTTATTTTTATTGTTTGAATATTATATAACACTTGTTTTATTGTTAATTTTATTATTAATTTTAAAAGTATTTACTTGTTAAGTTGCATCTATCTTAATGTTATTTAAGCATACATAATTTTAAAATTTATTTTTAATTTATTGGAATATATTTATTTTAATATTTTTAATATTTTTAGTATATTATATATATTTAAAAATTATATAAAAATATTTTAAAAATAATTATATAAAAAAGTTAATACGAACAAGTCGAATCGAACTAAGTTTTATCATTTTTATCCGATCGGATTTGAACCAAATTTTAAACTTATTTTTGAGCCGAACTTGAACCTAATAAACGGACCTAAATTTTTTATTAAACCCGATCCATTCTATAAGCACCTCTAATAACAACCCTATAATATGAGACAAAAAGTAAGTCATATCTAGTAATTAATTTACTTGTTTTAATTTATACATCATCTATACACAAAATAGAAAGTTTACGTGTATTGGCTAAATATGAAGAAATATAAAGAATGGAATAAAGTGGGAATCTGATGCAAGAGAATGAAAACAAATGAAGAAAAACAGAAAAAAGGGCCAGAAAAGCCTTCACTTAGTCACCATCACTCCGACATCTAATCTTAAACACCTTCCTTACCTTTTTGTATTTAACATCTGAATTACACACTTCACTTTATACAACAAAAGCAACTGCAAAACAATAACAGCAAACTGTATATTTACACATATCATAACCAAGTTAAATGACCTCATTTTTTTATTTATAACAAGATACATACATCAAATGGTAGAGACAGTTCTATGCCTCCTTTTTTCTTTTTATGTTGGGAAAATTTTGTGGGAGCTCTCAATGAATCATCACCTTGTGTGATCACCTACTGCTTACCTTCGGGAATTTCTTTTATGGTCATGTCTACCATTTCGACTGCACTGAAACCTCCATCATTGGTGGCAATGGTTGATTGAGACTCGAGTCCCGACTGTGCTTGTATTTCCTTGAACTTTGCCATGACATCAATCATTGTGGGCCGTCTCCACGGTCAGTCATCCAAGCAATCACAGGCTAGCTTTAAGTGTTGTAAAAGCTCAATCTCGAGGCTCGGTTCCTCTTTCATGAGCTCCCGATCGAAGATGTCACTTATTTTAAGTTTTGCATGTTGTTTCACCCACCCCACAAGGTTGTTATCACCGAAATCAACAGAATCTGTAGGCCTTTTGCCTGTTAGCAACTCGAGTAAGACTACACCGTAACTGTAAACATCACCATTCGTCGAACATCTAAAGCTTTGGTAGTATTCAGGTGGAACATATCCAGGAGTACCTGCTAATGTGCTAACACTCAAATGCGTATCCATCGCACTCATAAGCCTTGCCATACCGAAATCTGAGACCCTCGCCTCCAAATTCTCGTCAAGCAGGACATTGCTCAATTTCATATCTCTATGAATTATATGAGGAATGCAATTATGGTGAAGAAATACCAGACCTCTAGCAGCTCCAATGGCAATCTTGCGCCTAGCCGCCCAGTTCAATTTGATCCCAGATTTCTTTTTGTCATGTAAAACATCCTCTAAGCTTCCATACCTCATATACTCATAGACTAGAAGCCTTTCTTCTCCCACCTTACAGTAACCTAAGAGAGGAACAAGGTTACGATGCTTGATCTTCCCGATGGTTTCCATTTCTGCAGTGAATTCACGGTCACCCTGTCCACTAATATGTATTAGTTTCTTGATTGCAACAATACTCCCATCTTTCAGTTGGGCCTTGTATACATCACCAAAGCCACCAGAACCAATAAGGCTGTCATCATGGAAGCCATTAGTGGCTTCAAGAAGATCAGCAAAGGTAAGCCTCCACAAGGGCTTCTCAAATGTAGCCAGGTTTATGCTTAATGCTTCTCGCGCGCCAGTTAGCTTCCAACTGGTATTTGCAGAGCCTGAGTGGGAGTTGCTGTCCATATAAACATCAAGAGCATTACCCTTTTCTTCCTTCTTTTCTTTGTCTCTATAACAGCTACGATCAAACCTAAGATGCAGAAGAGAGAGACCAACACTCCCATTCCCACAGTCTCTGCAAGAGTAGCTTTTCTGTTATGGGATTCCCAGTGCTCGGCATTTGAACTAGCCGACCGATCTCTTCCACAAGCAGGAAGAGGAACCCCACAGTGACCCGAGTTATTTAGGAAATCATTAGCTGGGAATGTAAGCAACTGACCCATTTCAGGAATCATTCCAGAGAGAAGGTTGTTTGACAGATGAATCTCACTGAGCATAGTAATGCCAGTCAAGGATTGTGGGATCGACCCTTCCAATCGGTTGTAGGAAAGATCAAGAATGCAAAGACCCTTCAATTTCCCAATGTCCTGTGGGATGGTTCCGGAGATATTGTTGTGGCCTAAGTTCAAGATAAAGAGATACGGCATTGTGCCAATCTCATTGGGAATTGTCCCTGACAGCAGATTGTATGAAAGATCAAGAAAGATCATAGAACCATTGTTGTTGAATGTGGGCAGTGTGAGACCTCCATACACTCTAGTAGTAAAGTTGCAAGGGTTCCTAGCAGAAATTATGTCCAACTGTTGTTCTCTAATTCCTGCAAATTCTAGTAAATTTCCTGACCCATGACACTCCTGGCTTCCATCATTCTTGATATACGTAAACCTCTTCCCGGCAATGAAATTGACAGCAATTTTACCAGATTGTTTGAACAGCATACGAGGGATGGTCTCATTCAAGTTATTAGTATTAAGATCCAACCATATCAAGCTTTTACAGTCTCCGAGCTCCAGTGGGATTCGTCCATAGAAGGAGTTATGCTGAGCTTGAGGATAGCAAGAATGGAAAGCTTGCCAAGCCAAGCAGGAATCTCACCAGTCAACCGGTTGTTGGATAATGAAATCCAATTCAACTTGGTACAGTTGCTTAGACCAGAAGGTATTGTCCCAGTCAACTCATTGAAGTCGAGAATCAATGTCTCAAGTGTCTGAATGTTACCTAGCTGTTGTGGGATTTCACCATGGAGCTGATTCATCCAAAGCTTCAAGTTCTTGAGATTGGAGAGAGATCCAATGCTTGGAGGAATCGTACCCCTGAGGTAATTGAAGCTCAAATGGAGTGAAACAAGCTGAGAACAGTTACTGAGAGTAGGAGGAATGGAGCCAGTTAAGATATTATTTTGCAGATACAGAACTTCCAACCTGTTGGTGGGATTTTCACACAAAGAAGCAGGGATGGATCCTGAAAAATTATTTGAACTGAGATCCAGGACGGTCAGGTTGGAAAGACTTGACAAAGATTCAGGCAAAGGACCAGAGAAATAATTAAAAGCTAAACCCAACTCCTTCAAGGAACTCATATTCTGGAATATTTCAATGGGGAGTTCACCAGTGAAGTTGTTACTCGATACATAAAAAGACTCCATATAAGAGCAAGAACCAAAGCCACTAGGAACCATACCAGAAAGCTTATTTGAAGAAAGATCCAGCTCAACAAGGCCTGAACAAGCTTCTGTGAGATAAAGTGGAATCTCTCCTTCAAACTTGTTTAAAGCTAAATAAAGGCGTTCCGTAATTTAGAAGTTGGCAGAGCTGGAATCGGCCCCGAAAACTGATTGTTTGATAGGTTCAAGAACTTTAAGTTCACACACGAAGAAATTTAATGGGAAATATCACCAGAAAACTTGTTGCCAGATACATCAAGATGTTCCAAAGCTAAGCAGTCTCCAAATGAAGGAGTCCCCATTGAGAAATTGTTGGATGAAAAATCCAAAAACTGCAACTTTCTGCAATTCGACACATTTATTTCACCACAAATCTTGTTTCCTTTCAAAGCCAAGAGCTTCAAGTCAGAGCACCCACCATAAAGAAGCCAAGGAACCACGTCTCCACCATATAGCTTGTTGAAAGAAAGATCCAGAGCTTCCAAACTTAGCTTCAAACCCCTGGATTTCTTTACCTGAAAACTCAAGGCTATTGCTTGATAGATTGAGAACCTTCAAGTTTGTGCAAGAACCCAAGTTGGAAACAGTTGAAAGAGAACCCGACAAGGTGTTTTGAGATAGATCTAAGGTTGTCAACAGGGAGCTACACTTGGACCCAGAAGGGAAAGAAATGTTGCCAGAGATATTGGCCTTCAACAAAGAAAGGGATTCCAGGTTTTGCAGGGATAAAAGGAAAGCAGCAACAAAATGAAAATCAGTGCTCAGTGCGGTGTAGCTGAGATTAATAGAGGAAACCTTGGAATCTTGGCATGTAACACCTTTGAAGCTACAAGGGTCTTGGTTAGCAACCCAGCTTTGAAGAAGAGATGGGTCAAGCAAGCTGGCTTTGAAGTTGAGAAGTAGCTGAGAATCTCTGCTTTTTGAAGTAGCAGCAGCAGCAGCAGCTTCGAGGGAGATAAGGAAGGTGGCGGTGAATGTGAGAATGAGGAGAGAAAAGAATGCTGTTGAGGCTAATAAAGGCCTCATTTTTGTGGGAAATTTAACTTCTTTTTCGGACAAGAAAGAAAGAGGGAGAGAGGTGTTTTAGTATATGATGGGTGCCATTAGAGAGAAAGAAGAGAGCTTTCAGCTCTGGTTTTAGAGAGAGAGAGATGGTGGTATTAATTTGGTTTGGGTTTGGGGTGGATTGAGGTTGAAGAAAGAAATAATGGGAGTCAAAAGACAGAGCAAAGATGGTAAGAAGGATGTATTATCAAAGTGGGGGAATGGAAACAGCTGCTGTTCACATGGCATGTGAGACTCTCCCTTTCTTCAACAAGTTCAATTCTTGGATAACTAAATCAATATGTTTAATCTAACAATTAAGTTAATGATTAAAATATTATGTTTGTCTCTCTAGATGGTTGATTAAGTGTATGAGATTAGGGTGGATGGGTCACTCCTTATCTTCTACTTATAATAACTAGCCCTTTTCTTTTTGACTTAACATTTAATATAATTAATTTGTTGAAAAAAAAATATTTAATATAATTGTATGAATTACTGACATTATGTTTGGAGATGAAGTCATAAAATTTTGTTAGAGTTAAAATTAAATTTTAATTTTTATGATGGTAAAAATATAATTTTTAAAAGATTAAATTAAAATTTTATCATTTTAAAGAGTTAAAATATAATTTTATTTTTATTAATTTAAAATTTTAAAAAAATTAAGTGCTTAAATGAAAAATATTTTATTTTAAGCGGTCAGAACCCTTGCTAGCCTCTAGATTCACCCCTGATTACGTCATCTGTATCATTTTTTAAATAATTTAATATAATATCAACATTTTCATCTTAAATATTAACATTTTCACTTTAAAAAAAATAAAAAAAATGATGTCACTATTTCTTATAATACTTTTTCTATAATTCTATACTAAATTTAAACTTTCTATTAGAGTTTCATCCCTACTTTACTAAAAAAAAATTAATTTAATCAAATAACACATTCAAATATTTTTATTAAATCATCAATTCAACTATTTATATGTAATTAATTAGTAAAAATTAATATTGAAATCATTTATATGTAACAAATTAATAAAAATAAGTAATTTAAATTCGTCTGTTTATCAATAATGAAATTAACTTTTCACTTTTTATAAAATTAAAATATCTCAATTCTAGGGTATAAAAATAATAATTACACTATAATAAAAAAATTGGGAATAAAAATCATATTTAGACTATAATGAAGGTAACGTAGGTCATACTATTAGTTAATAAATTAAAATTTTATAATAAATATTAGTACTTTTATTTCCCATTAGAGAGAAAATTTAAAACTCTTATTTAGTTTATTACTAAAATCTCATGTTTTCATAGAAAAATATCATGATTTAATTAGTTGAAAATATATAGTTATATATTATCAATATATAAATATAAATTAATTCTAAAAAATAATGGTTTATTTTGGTTATATATGAGGATTCTTGTCATTTTCCTACACTTACAACATTATTAAAGTTATTGTTTTCAAAATTAGACCAGTTGATCAAATCGATTAGACTTAAAACTAATTATTTATTGATCAAAAAATAAAGAGTTGGATCGATCAAATTTAAAATCGATGATTTGATCGATTCTACCATTAATTTAATTTTAAACATTTTGATTAAATTTTTTTATTACATTTATTAATTTGACATTTTAAAATTAAAAAAAAAATTAGAAACATTATAAAAAAACATAATTAAATAAAAATTTTAAACGATATTAACAATTAAATTTACATTTTTAAATAAAATATAAATATAATTTTCTTAAATAAAAAAAAGTAATTTTCAAATATAAAAAACATAGGAAGTTGGAAAGTATTTTAACATAAATTCTATTGTAACTTTGTGTTTATTATTCACTCGCTATCATTATCTTATTCTAACGTTAAAAAGAAAGAAAGAGAAAACTTGTTAAACTGTTTGTCTCTCTAGTTTTTGAAGCGTACGTGTGATAAAGGATTGATCTATCACTGTCAATTGATTGGAGATTCTCAATCTCTTAATTTAATAGGACTTTTTTTTTTTTTTGGTCACGAGGATTAATCAAAGTCATTTTGGCATTTATGTATCTGTAATTTAAAATTAGACACTCCTTTTCCTTTCTTAAATCTGGTCATTTATAAATAATATTATATTTAAATCATTTGATATTTATTTATATAAAATTTTAAAAATTTATAATTTATTTAATATTATTATTAAAAGTGAGTATTTTGGGATTCATTTTTTAACTTTACAGGTAGAATTATAAATTTATCACGTGTTTTATTTCTTTTGTATATATTTTTACTTTTTTTTACCATACTATATATACTTGTCATCAAATCAAACCTATTTGTGGAATTTTTAAATTTTACCAATAGTGTACCAAATATTTTCTCAATTTTTAAATTGTTTATATATTTATAATGTTTTAAGCAAGTTCTACATTTACTTTTCTTTTCATTAGAAACTATTTTCAAGAGAATAGAAGTTACATGATTACCAAATAGACTAGAGCGATCTAGTTACAAACAATCGAGAGATAACAAGACCACAATCGATTAGGACAAAGATGCCACAAAAGGCTTGACATGAAAAGTCACTTGTAACCTATAGAAAGAGACCACAGGCGATCTAGCAAAATAATGTTGGATTTGGTGTCCTAAGTGTAGTATATTTGTTTTTATACTTATAATTTTCTCGAACAAATTGATTAATAAAATTATTCATTAATTACATTAATACCTTTTGTATGATGTCCTCATGTGGTTTTTGCATGTAAAGCAAAATATAAGCAAATATTAGCTAACTGGTTATCTAATATTCAACTAATACGAAGCGGTATTATGTGGTCGGATCGTAATACAGAAAAATAACTTATATAAGTAGATGAACCTAAACATATCCTTACTCTAATCGAAAATGAGCAAACTGATTGAAAGACTAATATCCCGTCTATCAAGTCCAATTGAGGAAATGCTTTGTCTTGGACATCGAATCGGATGACTCCTAGAAAATAGAGACATAGATGTGGTTGACTGGATTGACATTCATAGTGTGACATACCTTAATCTTGAGTGGATGATGGACTATGCATGCGTGACTCGTATACTTTTATTCAAGTAAAAGCTTGAGTTCAAATAGATAAGGAGTCAAAAATTGGTGCGTTGGGTATACGACTTCTGCAGTATATTTAGCATAATTCACAATAGTAGATTTCATAGCCCAAAAAATGGGTAAATGATATCCTTTAATTGCCATTACATAATAGATGAAAAGTAAATGTGGTCACGGGTCATTCGTCTTTGTGATGAATGACTTAATTACTATTTAATAGTAATTGGCTTTTCATTAAGGAAGATGTAATCACTACCATTAGATAAAATATGATCATATTAGGAGTGTGAATTTATCCCAAAAAGATTAAGGATATCCTATAAGGGTAACACACTTATGATAAGGTCATTAGACGAGCACTGATCGAATAGCTTTCACAATGATATGTCATTAGGGATAGCTCAGTCACCATACTATAGTGGAATAATTTTGTGACTAAATGAGTTTATAAGTAATAGGCAAAATGATACATGCATGAGAATGTCTAATGAGATTTCAAATGGGTCAAATTCCAAGTTGTCCATGTATATACCAATTGGGTCAAAAGACGAGGAGAATTCAGGAGAAAATCCAATTGAAATTCCCATTGGACCTATGACTTGGGCTAGATCCAAGAAATTTAAAGAGGCGATGATGGGGCTGGTTCAGCAAGTTTTGGGCAGAACATGAGAAGTCCAATCCTTATTGGACTGAAGATAATGTTCCAAGTCCATGCAATGTTTTGCATGTGGTAGTTTATTTAGTTTAAATTAATTCTTCAATTTCTAATTATGTTTTTTTTTTTTGTTAAATGCATCTTTACTTAATGTTTTGCATTAATACATTTTGCATCCTTTAAAACTTGCATTATTTTTTCTGCATTTAATAAAATCATGCATTATGTAACTCTCATGTTTGTTAAGTATGCATCATAAGTAATGACATGCATTATGTAATTCTCATGTTAGTTAATTTTGCATCATAAATTATGACATGCATTATGTAACTCTAATGTTAGTTAAAGTTTACATCATTAAATTAAGTCATGCATTAAGTAACTCATTTTTTCATTTAGTTTGCATCTTAAACAATGCATTTAAGCATCTTAGTTTTTAAACATGTTTGAGTTACTTTATATATATGTGCTATTTATGTTGGCTGATACTTTTTAATGCATAAGTTATAATGTGTTTATTTTCATAAATAAATATGTGTATCTCTAGTTAATTGATAAGTTGAATAATGTTTATTTTCATAAATAAAAATGTGTGTCTCTAGTTAATTGATAAGTTGAATAAGAATGTGAAAAGTTTGCAATGTTTAATGCATCTTAAATAAATTAATTATGTGTTCAATTGTTTGTCCTAGGGAAGTCCAAAAGGTTGGTCACATATTTTAAATCTACAATAGGACTGTTTGTTTGCCAAGAAGAATCAAATGTTGCCACAATCAAATGACTATTCGATTTTGGCATAAAAGAGTGTGCATTCGGTTATCTAATTGCTGGTGTATAAAGGGAACGTTTTTGGTGGATAATGAAGCACTCAAAACTCATTATGGTGGCTGTTCAAATGGTGACTATTCATAAGACCAATGACTCTTCAAATTTGGATGATTTCAAGCATTCAAAAGATCATTAAGGTGGCTGTTCAAATGGACCAAAGAAGACTTTTCAAATTCGATCAGTTTTGGTGCCTTAAAAGCACATTAAGACGTCATTTTAAGAGTTCTATGCACAAGTCTTTCGACATTCGTTTTATGAGTGATAAAGAGACACCAAACAGCACATTAAGGAAACATTAAGTCCGCAATAAAGTGAATAGACATGCCTTTTCAACTATTCCAAAAACAAGTGAAAAGACATGACTCATTGGCTGCCAACATGAGTTAAAACGAAACTAAAAGCTTGTATTAACACTTGTTAAATGCTGAAGTTGAAAGGTCCTTCATATGCATTTGAATAATCATTATAGTACCTATAAATAGTTTGTAAGAGGACATTGTTTTGGTTAGACTATTTTGAATGAATATTTTTGAGTTCTATCTCTTTGTTCTTGATCTTATCACTTCCTTTTCTTTCTTCTTTATGAAGTGTGACGTTCTAATATATCATTGGTTCCTATTTTGCTAAATAGTAGGTCACGATTTACTTATTCTTTTAGATTTGTTCATTATTCCGCTGAATAGAAATCAGGTCACGATCATATATTGTTGATTCATTTCTAAGTGTTTGTTTCATGTAAGTCTTCCATTTAAAACCTTTTCCATCATTTTCTATAACCAAACTTCCATTATTCACATCTTCATCGTGGAAAGCATTTCGAGATGATACAAAAAATTAGACGATGAAGAAAGCTTAGCGTATTATATTGAATTTACAAATACAATCACGAATCATTTCGTATCAGAGCTATGGAAATCTAATTAGGTATCTTGTTAGAGGTCTCAAAATTAGAAAAAAAAAATTGAAATATTGTAAAAAAGAGAAAAAATTTAAAATATTGAAAAAAATTGAAGTAAAAAACCGATTCATATTATAGTTTATACCTTCCAGCAAATTGTCGCACGATTGATATCTCTCTATCACAAACATTACTTTCCTACCCTTTTGAACCTATCTTACCACATATCAACCGTTCATTTTTAACCGACTATTGCAAGTGTTCCTTGTTCAAGTCCTAATTAGTTCAATCCAGAACTTTGAGAAGAACTTGAGTGGAAAAAGGCACGAGTAGAGAGATTAAAATAGTGATAAAAAGCCAAACTAAGTGCAAATACGAGAGGAGTGACTTTCCTTTCTGAGTGAAAACTGTGAGGTTTATTTAGTAAGTGTTAAATAAAGCCTTATTGAATAATAAATTTTGATATAACAAATTAAAGTATTTTTGAATAAAAGTAAAGTTGAACAAATTGATAAAATCAAGTTGAAATGGTTTTAATTAAGTCAAACATTTTCAAATATGTTTCAACCATTTTCAAACAAGATAGAATGCTCCAGGACAAAAAGTATCGATACTTTTTGTCTAAGTATCAATAT
Organism: Kokia cookei; assembly: GCA_039519145.1. Lineage (NCBI taxonomy): Eukaryota > Viridiplantae > Streptophyta > Magnoliopsida > Malvales > Malvaceae > Kokia > Kokia cookei. The sequence goes on from CM076908.1 coordinate 22,237,783, forward strand.
TTTATGTGATATTGATACTCCTCTGATAAACGATACCGAATGAGCATTCTATTTTAGCTAAACCTAAGAAGTATCAATTTGGTATTGATACCTTTCATAAAGGTATCGATATTTTCCTCATGGTATCAATAGTTTTGCTCCAACGGACACTGAAATATGTATTTATTACAAAAATTATCGATACCCTTTTAGTAGGTATTGATACTCGTTGCTGCAGGTATAATTAATAAGCTAGTATTTCATCCCCAACGGCCATATTTACTTTCCTAACAACCACAGCGGTTGGAAATCTCTTATAGAGCATAAATATCATCTTCCAAAGGTTTAGCAACAAGAAGAGTATGTGCAAAACCTAAAAATAAATAAAAAAACAACTTTGAGCTTAATTCTTTCTTACCTATTCTTGTAAACAGTTGTGAGCTTTCATTGTATTCATTTAGCTCAAGTGTTGTTCTTTGTATTTGTGCTTAATTGACAAACATCCTAATCTTGTAAGGATTATTTATTTGTTTGCTTATTTGTTTCTTTTTTGAGAGAGGGTTTATACTTAAGTTTTGGGTACAAACCTTAAAGAGTTATCTCTTAAAACTTTGGGGTATAAGTCTTAAGTGACTGTAAGGTTAAGCCTTATCCTCAAAAGTTATACAAATCTAGTGGATTTAGGAAAATCCTTAGTTGTGGAAAGCTAAGATAGTGAACATAGGCAATTGAGGCTGAACCACTATAAATCCTTATGTTTTTTGTTGTAAATTTCAATTGCTTTCACCACAACATCTCAAAGGCCAATTCAACCTCTTTACTGACATTGTCGAGTTGATCCATCGAGCTAACAGTAAGGTATTTAATTTCCAATTCTAAAATTCTTTTGTTTTCTAATTCCTTTGATAAATCATGTCTAAAAAAATTCAGATTCTTAATTGCAATATGTGGTGAAAGAGATGTGAAGAGTTTTGCGATCAGAAGTTGAACAAATACATAAAAGATTAGATCATGTGAGGGAAGAAAATGAAGAGCAATAAACTATTCAAGCAAAAGTGAGGAGTGAATTTGTACTAACCAATCATAACTCAGTTTTGTCTAGTTGTGTTTCTTTGTCACAAGTTTTCAAAAATCCATTGTCGGATTTTTCATTACATTACTCCACTCTCGAAAGACAATTCCATTTGTGTGAGAGAGGAAAGTGGGAAACTGAAGTTTCTCCACAAGAATAAAATAGGTGACAACTCGAAGACATACCTTTTTAAAGAGGGAGGGTTTGAAATGATCTAATGATAGATCGCTCTATAATTGTACATTCATACAATTAGGGGTGTTCAATTAACTATTTATCTTTTCAAACTATGTTTGGTTTTCAGGTCTGCAAAAGTAATTTCCTCAATTCAATTTTCGAGGAGTGTCCTTTAAGAGGTTGTGATTGGATTAAAATTTTTTTTAGCAAATGGCTCGATTTGAGAACAAAATGTTTTGAAGAGGGAGGGGATGATACATGCATGGGAATGTCTGATGAAATTTTGAATGGGTTAAATTCCAAGTTGTCCATGTCTATACCATTTGGGTTGAAAGACGAGGAGAATTCAGGAGAAAATCCAATTGAAATTTCCATTGGACCTATGGAAAGTGAAAGAGGCGATGATGGGGCTGGTTTAGTAAGTTTGGGCCAAACATGAGAAGTCAAATCCTTTTTGGACTCAAGATAACGTTTCAAGTCCTTGCAATGTTTTGCATGTGGCAGTTTGTTTAGTTTAAATTAATTCTTTAGTTTTTTTTGGTGAATTACAAGAGGCAGGAAAAACCTTAATAACAACCTGATTGGCGTGACTCGAACTCAGTCCACACTTGGAGTAATGAACACCCTTGACCATCAGGCCAATGCATAGGGTTCCACTTTTTTAATTATGTTTTTTGTTTGTTAAATGCATCTTTACTTAATGTTTTGCATTAATACATTTTGTATCCTTTAAAACTTGCATTATCGGTTCTTCATTTAATAAAGTCATGTATTGTGTAACTCTCATATTAGTTAAGTATACATCATAAATAATGACATGCATTATGTAACTCTCATATTAGTTAAGTATAAATTATAAATAAAGACATGCATTATGTAACTCTCATGTTAGTTAAGTTTTCATCATAAATTATGACATGCATTATGTAACTCCAATGTTAGTTAAAGTTTGCATCATTAAATTAAGTCATGCATTAAGTAACTCATTTGTTCATTTACTTTGCAACTTAAACCATGCATTTAAGCATCTTAGTTATTAAATATGTTTGAGTTACTTTACATATGTGTTATTTATGTTGGCTGATAATTTTTAATGCATAAGTTATAGTGTGTTTATTTTTATAAATAACTATGTGTGTCTCTAGTTAATTAATAAGTTGAATAAGAATGTGAAAAGTTTGCAATGTTTAACGTATCTTAAATAAATTAATTATGTGTTCAATTGTTTTTCCTAAGGAAGTCCAAAAGGCTGGTCACATATTTTAAAGCTATAATAAGGATGTTCGTTTGTCAAGAAGAATCAAATGTTATCACAATTAAATGAATATTCAGTTTTGTCATAAAAGAGTGTGTATTCAGTTATCTAATTGCTGGTGCATAAAGGGAATGCTTTTAGTGGATAATGAAGCACTCAAAGCTCATTATGGTGTCTTCATATGATGACTATTCATAAGACCAATGGCTCTTCAAATTTGGATGGTTTCAAGCATTCAAAAGATCATTAAGGTGGCTATTCAAATGTACCAAAGAAAACTTTTCAAATCCGATCAGTTTTGGTACCTCAAAGCTCATTAAGATGTCATTTTAAGAGTTCTATGCACAAGTCTTTTAAAATTCATTTCAAGGGAGATAAAGGGACACCAAACAACACATTAAGGAAATTGTAGCATTCATAATCCGTTTTGTCACTGAAATAGGGTTACGAAGTATTACCATACAAATCGAAACATTTCATACCATGTAGCACCCAATTATCAAATTGATTTAATAAATACAAATGTAATTCAAAATGGAATAAAACATACATTTACGGACCTTAAATCGAGCCTATGAGGTCTTAAAAATAGTTTAAGAATAATCAGGGATTAATTCGAAACAAATTAGAAAGTTTAGGCAAAAATTAAAAATTTTCACTTTAAGGGTCACACGACCGTGTGACAGTTCCCAAACCATGTGGCTCCAAACATGGTCGTGTGGCTCCACATGCCCGTGTGCTCACTGACTTGGGTCAAACGTCCATGTGACCTTGCACCAAACACGCTCAGGGCGCATGCCTGTGTGTGACATAGGACCGTGTGACTGTCCGTGTCCCAGGCCGTGTGTGCCTAAAAATGTCCCAAAACAAGCCTAACTTCCATCTGTCGAAACAATTTTTTAGAAAAAAGAGTCATGAATTATATTTTGGAAAACGAAAATGGAGTCGCCACCAACCTTTTTTAAAATAGGTGTAATTGGATCACCTTAAAAATATTTTAAAATCATTAAAACAAATTTTGGTCTTTGAAATCATAAAATGGGTTAGAGAGTCGGTTACGCATAAGGAAGGATTAGTACCCTCAGATGCCCAAAATTGGTACCTAATCCATTATATAAAGTCTTAGTTGTTGAAAATTAAAAACTCGAAAAAAATTTAAATTATTGTATGGATGACATATTTATTTTATTTTGAAAAAAATATTTTTATGAAGAAGGCTTGTTATTTTGAATTAATGAAAAAAAAGTCACATCCAATAAGTTAGGATAAAACAATTTGAATTTTTGAAAATAATGAGCATTCTTAATTATTATCTCAAAATCTCGTATTTTTTAATTTTAAAAAGGATGTTCAATTATCTCGGTTCAAAGAATAAAAAACCACTCAATGAGCTAGAGTATGATTCTCTCAAATTTCCGAAAGAAAGAATATTCCTTATTTTTTGAAAACAATTTATATATATTTTAAAAAGATTTAAAATGTCATGCAAAAATGAATATGTATATAATTTACAATTATAATGACAAAATAAAAATATGCATGAATATAATAACTACAATGAATGCAATTAGCAATTAATAAAAAAATAATATAATAACATGATTGTGGTAATAATAGTTACAAATATTAATTAATTAAGAATATAAATAGGAAATCAATATAAGAAATACAATAAAGGAAAAAAATTCTAAAATAGTCAAGTCAATAGTGCAATAAAATATATATTCAATTTTAAGATAAAATATGACATGCAAATAAATACAATGTAAATAAAATTAATTATCATAAAATAACACATAAATAAATAATAATAAATTAAATAAAAAATAAATGTTAGTGAATAATAATAAATATCAATTAAATAAAAATATACACAAATCATGAAAAATAACAATCAAATTAATATAATCAAATAAAAAAAAAAAAATTCACAATGGCTAAATACAATTTAATAAAACAAACATGTACATAATAAAATATATGAGTAAAAATGAATAATAAATAAAATAAATAATTAAAATCATGCTAATTAAACAAATAAAAAATAATTAAAAATCATGTCAATTAAACAAACAAAATTGGTTAAAATAATGCAAAATAAATAAATAAAATGAAAAGGGGACCTAATTAATTGAATATTATAATAACAGGGGTCAAAATTATAAAAAGAATAAATAAATAGGAAAAATTAAGTAAAGGACTAAAATGTAAACGGTAACAAATTAAATAGCTAAATTAAAATGACCAAAATAATGCAAAAAAAGACTAAGTTAAAACCCCTGAAATTGAGAAAGGACTAAAGTGGCAATTTTCCCATCCGCATGAAAACATGCGGATCTTACCTAGGTTGGATCGAGTTAGTGGGTTAGAGCTTAAAACAACATCATTTTGATGCCTATTGTATTAGACACAAAACGACGCCGTTTTGTATGCACATATAATTGACATTCTGTTTAAACAATTTCATTTTTAACTTTGTTTTTAAAAAAAAAACTCCTCCTCTTTTCTCTCAAAAGTCAGTCAATCGATCTAGGGGCTTCAGTGTATCGAGGCTCCCCGATCCTAGATCTGACGTCTATTTCACCAAAATCTCATCTGATGCACTTCGAGAAAGTGAAAAAGCTTTCAATTTTAAGCCCCGCTCCTTCAACAGACACCCACGGCGGTGGGGAAGGGTAAACGTTACAAAGGTAAGAAAACTTAAGCCTCTTTTTCTTTTATGCTTTTGAATCACAAAAATAAGCTAGATCTTATGTTAGTTTCGAATATAAGAAAAGAAAATACATATTGATACCTTGAATATTGTTTTTGGTTTTTGACTGCTTTGCTTGTGCTTGAGATCTGATTGCTAAAAATTGATTCTGACTTATATTTCAAAATTTCGTGTCCGATTTACAGAATAAATTCGTGTTTTTATACACATATTACGATATTTCTTTTTGATTTGATTTTCCTATTATGTTCTTGATCGCCTTTCCTTTTCTTTGCATATTTGTATCTTAGAGATCTGGGTAGATCCTCGGGTAGTGGCGGCATCCGGTCATTCGAACATTGAAGGGGTAGTAGCATAAGCAGCTAGATTTTTTTTTTGGTGTTTAGGGTTTCTTTCTTTTTTTGGGTTAATTTTTGGGCTTTTGGGCTTGTAATGGTTTTGGGATATTTAGGTTTAATGTAAGGTTATTGGGTTAATAAAACAAATTGGATTTTTTGTTTTATTTATTTTGTGTTTGAAAAAGAAAAATAAATAAATAATAAATGGTAATAGTAGGAGCCCAGACAAAAATGAGCTAATGCGGCTGCCCCTCTTTGCTCATTATCGTGTAACAGGAATGAAGCAAAGACTCAAAAAGGAGACCAATTTTGTTCGATCTTTCGGCCTCCAATGATTCTTTGTTCTTTCATCTCATTGGTGGTTCTACTCCACTGTACCTGTTTCGCTACCATTTAGGAAGACAAGATGCAACTTCAACTTCTCTCATTGAAACTTCAAGGAGATAAGGTTTGTTGTTGTAGCTTCATCTAGAATTGCTGAAACTCCAGAGTGGTTGCTGTTTGATTTGCTTCACTGTAACTTCAAGAAAATAGGATTCAATCTTTCTCTTAATATTTTTTAAAGGTGTAAGATTCACCATTGCGGCTTCAATCTGTTCCGTCTTCAATTTTTTTCAAAAGGTGTAAGATTCGTCGTAGTGGCTTTATTCTACTCCCTCTTCGATTTTAAGGTGTTAGATCTTCCGTTATGGCTTCAATCTATCCCTCTTTGGTTTTAAGGTGTTAGGTCTTCCGTTACGGCTTCAATCTATCCCTCTTTGGTTTTAAGGTGTAAGATCGACCGTTGCGGCTTTAATCTTTTCTTCTTTGGTTTTAGGGTCTTAGATCCACTATTATGACTTCAATCTATCCCTCTTCGATTTTAAGGTGTTAGGTCCATCGTTACATCTTCAACCTATCCCTCTTAGGTTTTAAGGTTAAGATTCGTCATTACGACTTTAATCCTTCCCTCTTCAGTTTTAGGGTGTTAGGTCCGCTATTACGGCTTCAACCAATCCCTGTTCAATTTTGAAGGTGTAAGATTCGTCATTGCAATTTCAATCTTTCCCTCTTCGATTTTAAGGTGTTAGATCCGTCATTGCGACTTTAATCTATCCCTATTTGGTTTTAAGGTGTTAGGTTCGTTCTTTGTGGCTTCAACATATCCCTCTTCAACTCTAAGATTTGGTGTAGCTTCATTCCATTCCACTATAACTTCCATGGAGATTGAAATCTGCCACTTGTTTTACTCCACCCTTATGCCATTTTAAGGATATAAGAGTTGTTCTGTCATGTCATTCTCTAGGGATATGACCTGTAGAATCTGTCTTATAGGCCTCTATCTAGGCCATGCAATTAAGATGCCATGATTTGAATGAATCAAACTCTCCAGTCTAAATGTACATGAATGATGTTGATATGCATGCAAAGATGTCATATTTTAGAACGATTTTCTGTTTTGGTCCTTAGGTCCACATTGTTCATCATTTGCCTAGGTTCCATCCTTGATACATCACCATGTCTTCTTTTCAAGTCTAGTGTCCTCAACATGAAATCCAAAAGGTAGTTATACTCTAAGCCACTGTTTTAAGGTTCTTTCAACCCTCGGATTTGGTTATTTCCAACTGGTAGTCCTATTTTAGGTGTAATAGCCAAAAATCCAAAACCATCTCCGGTCTAAGGTCTCAGGGTGTACAGAACTTTTCGAGTCTTTTTTTTTTTACATACAATTCAATCACAACTTTTACAATTATAATTTGTAGCTCAAAATACTAACTACATTTAATTTTTACACATTCATTTACAACCTTTCAATCAATAAATAATCAAATTCAATCACGCAAGAACTTAAAAATCACGTACAAATATTTTCCATCAAGATCACATGGTCCTGTATCTTAAACACACAGTTCTCACCATTATCTAACCAAACATACTTATCATTGCATCGCAGAAGGAATGAATATTAATTTCACAAATCATGACATCCATTTTTCATGTCTGTAATACCCAAAACCCGAAAACCATCGCCAGTTAGGGTCCTGGTGTCTTTCTATTCATTTATCACTGTTCATCTTTTAATATCATGTCATACATAATCATTTAAATATAATCATAACTCAACAAGGGCAAAAAAATCATTTCCATGATATTTGAATACTTCTACCGATACTTGTTGGACAAGTATTGGTAGTTGTCAAGTCAATAAACAGTTCAAGAATAGTGTAGACTTCTATCGATACTTGAGACAATACTACCAATATAAGTATGACTTCTACCGAAACATATCATACTTCTACCGATACTTAAAACTTCAGAGAGCTAAGAAGTTTTACCTTACAACTTCTATCGATACAAGTATTCAAACTACCGATACTACTATGAGCAGAACTTTCGATACTTCGTATGTTACCTACCGATACAATGTAAGTCAGTAACCAACCTCTCCCCTACTTTGTACTTCTACCTATACATGCTAGAATTATACCGAAACAAGTATATAAAATTCTATTATTCACACAAGTCCTGAAGTTTGTCAACCATCATTCAACACAAGATTCTTATTCAAATCCTCATCCTGCAAAATCTATACATGACAATACTTGTTTCATCATATGACACAAAATACAACCAATCATCACAAGTATTCTTAAATTCACATGCCAATTCATTATCAAACATATTTGCTTAATTACATGCCAATTCATTACCAAACATATTTGCTTAATTACAACATTAAGCAAGCAAGCAAGTTTAGTTCAACAAAGAACCAACATCCAAAATCAAACATTTCAAGGGTAACATCATCCTAGTACATGCCATATAACCAAGTGATGTAAATACTACCTATTGAGCTCCCGAGATAGTGTGATTTCTTCGAGATGATCCGATCTTCAAACAGCAAACAATCTACAAAACAACAATAACATCTTTGGTAAGCTTTAAAGCTTAGTAAGTTCGAGGAGTTTAAAGAGTTACCAATCATATGCATAAAGCAATTATATCTCAACCTAGTTAAGATGAATTGTTGCTTCCTCAAGCCATATTTGGTGTTCCAACTTTCCTGTCTATAACTTTTCTGTTACTAGTACTCGATGTTGCTCACACAAATTGTCGAGGACTCGTAATGTATGTGGTACCCTAGCCATCGGTACGGTGCCTGTCTGTACTATAAACTATTCCCTAACGATGCTGCTCACACGAGCTGTTAAGAGTATGCAATAAGCATAGTCCCAACCATCGTAGGGCCTGTAATCCATTTAGGATTCATATCTCTTTCTTGAGTCACGATACTGCTCAGACGAGCTGTCGAGGACTCGCAACATATGCAGTACCTCAGCCATCGATACGATATATGTGCATATAACTGTTCCCTAACATGCTGCTTACACGAGTTGTCGAGAATATGCACTTATGCATAAATCTCAGCCATCGTAGGGCTTGTAATCCATTTAGGATCCATATTTCTTTTCTCATTTCTCGATTCATGATGCTGCTCACACGAGCTGTCGACGACTCGCAACATATGCGGTACCCCAACCATCGCGTCGGTTTCAAATCATCAACTCAAAGCCTTATTTCTCTTTCATTCATTTCTTTTTCATCTTTTTAAATTTCACGTACCATAACCTGTTCTGTAACAATTATAAAGAATACAAATAATATACTATTTAAATGTAAATTTAACGTTATGAACTTACCGGATGAAATTGCAGTTAAATTGAACTTCAAGGGCAAATTCGTAATTTTCCCTTTTCCACGATCGGGACATGATCTTGATCTATTACAATAATTTCATTCAATTATTTAAATCAACATAAATTTTTAATCATTTTGTGCAAATAAGCCTTTTTGGTATTTTACAAAATTACCCTTAACTTTTCACTTTTATTCAATTTAGTCCTTTAGCTCAAAACTTGCAAATTAACCACTTTTGCTTAACAACAAGTTCAGCCAAATATTACAGCAATCCAATACTTCCCATATTTGTTTTATTTAACAATAAGTCCTTGTACTTTTACGATTTCTATATTTTTGTCCTTTAACATGAAAATTACTAAAAATTACTTTACAAAATAGTCTCATTTAACAACCAAGCTTACTATTTTATCATTAAACTTCAAAAACACACTAAACTCATCAATGGAATAAACCAAAATGTTTAACAGTTTTACAAATTCGTACCCCGGTTAGCTAGATCAAGCTAAAGCGAGTTCAAAAACATAAAAATTACCAAAAATAGGCAAGATTTTCTCACGCTATCTAAGAACCCAAGTGACTGAGGATTGCTTCTCCCCTTTGCAATGGATTTTCGGCTCCTTGGAGAAGAAGTTGATTAAATTTCATCTTTTAATTTTTGGTTTAAAACATTTATTTACTTAATTTACCAATATTCCCTTTGTTCACACTTTAATTTTAACCAAATTTTAGTCAAGATCGTCCATTCAAATGACAAATGATTATATTACCATTTAAGGACCTTAACTTACTTTTCAATTGACATCTAATACCTTTAATTACGAGAATTCAACTTTTGCACCTTTTTCAATTTAATTCTTTTTACTTAATTAACTACCTAAACAATAAAATTTCGTAACCAAATTTTAATATGATGCAAATGACCTCGTAAATATTAAACAAATAATATTTACAGTTTGACACATCGAAGTTGTGACCTCGAAACCACCATTCTCGATCGTACTAAAAATAAACTAATTAGTAAATCCTCATTTAATTAGGATTTAATCGCAATTTACCCAAAATCTAAAGAGTTTCACATCATTTCTATCATTAAGCCATTTAAAGAGGGTCCAATTTCATAATCGGTCCTTCAATTATATTAAATTTTAATGAAGTAAACTTGTTTTCCAATTTAGTCCTAAATTAATTAGGACTTAATGAATAAATAACCCAAAGTTAGTGGATGGTAATCATATCCACCACCGCTTGGACTTTTTTTTTATCATGGTGTGTTACCACTTTGGTCCCTTTTATTTTTAATCAATAGCAATTAACTTTTACCTCTTTTACAATTTACTCCTTTTTCCTTCACTAAGCAATTAATCATCAAAATTACCCAACCGAACTTCAATTCACATATAATAAGACTCTGTAAATATTTAATAAAATTATTTACGACACTTAACTTCAAAAACGAGGTCCCGATACCTTATTTTCTAAAACCACTTGACTTTTGAACCAAACCACTTATACTAAATTTTAATTCAATAATTAAAAATTTTTAATTCAAAATTCCATATAAAATTATTATTGACTTATTTAATTTAAACACTCATTATAAAATTTTCTCGTCGGATTTGTGGTCCCAAAATCATTGTTTTCGACACCACTGAAAAACGGGCTGTTATATCAGGTCATTGTACTTTTTAGAAAATTTCCAAAGCAATATGCAAAAATCTTTTTATACCTTATACTGTCTAGTCCACTAACCGTTATTTCAATGCAAAGAATGTCTTGAACATGGTTATGAAACATGGATAAAATTGAAGTTTATTGAAGACAATGCTTAAATGAGAATGAATGATAGCAATCATTAGTCAAGAATATCAACATTGATCAAAAGTCGGTTTGATTAAATAATGGCTAAAAGATTACAAACATTGGTCAAAAATAGCAAATGTCGATCAAAAGATGGCAAATATCAATCAAAAGTTGCTAAAGTACAGACAAGAGTAATACAACCAGATGCCACAAATACCAACATATGAGTTTCTAAGAGCCTGATGTATACCAATGGAAAATGTTATACCTCGTCGATGCCCAAGATGTAACGTCTCTACATCTTGTTACTTTTGAGAGAGAAGACCATTTCATGCCCAATATTTTGGTCCAAATCTGAGCTGCCCTTTACGGGTTTTCGACTCAAATCTCTTTTAGGTTTCGAGAAGCCCTTTGCGAGTTTTCATATCGACCTGTTCTTTCTTTCTTTCTTCTTCTTTTTTTTTAAGCCGCCGTTTTAGGTTTTCAATTCAAATTTTTGGATTTTGATTTTTTGAGCAGCCGTTTCAGGTTTTCAACTCAAACTTTTGGATTTTGATTTTTTTAAGCAAAATATTTTTCACTGAATCTGAGTTCACAGGGTTTGACAGATCCTTGTCATCTAGCTCAGTTAGAATTAAAGCTCCTTCAGAAAAGGCTTTCTTTACCACTATAGGACTTCCCAATTTGGCATCCATTTCCCCCGAAAGTCCTTTTGTCTAGGAAGAATCTTTTTCAAAATTAGATCTCCCTTATGGAATTCCCTAGGGCGAACCTTTTTGTCATAAGCCCACATCATTCTCTTTTGGTAAATTTGACCATGCTAGATAGATTCCAATCTCTTTTACTCAATCAAGTTTAGTTGATCATATCTTAACTGGATCTATTCTACTTCATCTAACTTTACTTCTGATAAGACTTGGAGAGAAGGAATCTCAACTTCAATGGGTAGAATTGCCTCCATTCCATATACTAATGAGAACGGTGTTGTCCCAGTAGAAGTTTTGTCAAACGTTCTATAGGAGTAGAGAGCAAATGGTAACGTTTCATGCCAATCTTTGTGGGTCTTTGTCATTTTCCCAACGATCTTCTTAATGTTCTTTTTAGTTGCCTCCACTGCCTCGTTCATCTTCGGGCGACACAGTGCTGAATTATGATGCTTAATCTTGAACTAACTGCAAACCTCTACTATCGTGCTATTTTTCAAGTTCAAAGCATTGTCGGATATGATTTTTTCTGGCATTCCATACTGACATATTATTTCTTTCTTTAAGAATTTGCTGATACTGATTTTATAACATTAGCGTAAGAAGTAGCTTCTACCCACTTAGTAAAGTAATTGATGACCATAAAAATGAACCTATGCCCATTAAAAGCCTTTGGTGAAATTGGCCAAATGACATCTATCCCCCACATAGAAAAAGGCCATGAGAAAGTCATAACATGAAGAGGTGAATGAGTTACATGAATTTTGTCTCCATAAATTTGACATTTGTGACATTTCTTAGCATATCTAATGCAATCTCCTTTCATGGTTGACCAATAATATCCAATTCTCATGATCTATCTAGCCATTGTGAAATCATTGGCATGCGTTCCAAAAACGTCCTCATGGACTTCTTCTAGAATTTTCTAAGCCTCAACAGTGTCGACTCATCTCAACAAAACCTGATTCTCTCTATTTGTATAGAATATCCCCATCAAGGACATAATCAATTGCGAGACTTCTCAACATCTTTTTATCGTTCTCAATGTCTTGCTCAGGGTACTTGTGGTCCTTTACATATTGCAATATTTCTTTGTACCAAGGATGATTATCCTTTTCTCTCCCTTCAATATTGTAGCAATGAGCTGGAACCTCATAGATGCTTATCTAAATGGGCTTCATATCTTCTTGCTTATTGGTCATAATCATGGAGGTAAGGGAGGCCAAAGCATCAGTCATCTGATTTTCTTCTCGTGAGTGGTAATAGAAGGTGATGTCCTCAAATTTTTTAATTAACTTCAGAACCAACATTTGGTAATCAATCAACCTAGAGTCTCTCGTTTCCCATTCACCATTAAGTTGATAAATTGCCAAAGCAGAATTTCCACACACCTCCAAAACTTGAATCTTGTGTTCTGTAGCTGCACAGATACCCAAGATACATTCTTCATATTCCGCAATGTTATTTGTGCAATTGAAGTCTAGTTTACTTGTGAGAGGGTAACGATCTCCTTCTGGGGATACCATAATTGCTTCAATTCCTTTACCAGTGACATTTAAAGTGTAATCAAAATTCATTTTCCATGGATGCCTTTCTGAAATTTCTTCTTCTGTGGTTGCAACATACATTAAATCTTCATTTAGGAAATCAAAAAGTAATGGCTCATAGTCTTCAAGAGCTCTGCTAGATAGAAAATCTGCTATTACACTCCCTTTTATTGTTGTCTGATTCACATAGACTATGTCAAATTTATAAAGCAACATTTTCCATCTAGTCATTCTTCCATTTAATGTAGTCGACCCTATCATGAACTTAAGAGGATCCAATTTTGAAATCAACCAAGTTGTATGGTATAACATGTATTGCCTCAACCTTCGAGTAGTCCAAACCAAAGCGCAACATAATTTCTCTATTGATGAATATATTATCTCGAATTCAGTGAACTTATTGCTGAGATAATAATTTGATATTTCTTTCTTTCCTGACTCATCATGTTGGCCCAGTACGCATCCCATAGAGTTTTCAAATACGACCAAGTACAGGATCAAAGGTTTATCTGGATTCTATGGCATTAAAACTAGAGCGTTGGACAAATAATGTTTAACTTTGTCAAAGGTCTGTTGGCATTCATCATCCCACACTCTAGGGTTGTGCTTCTTGAGAAGACGAAAGATAGGATCACACTTCTTGGTTAGTTATAAGATGAATCGAGCAATGTAATTCAATCTCCTTAGGAACCCTAGAACTTCCTTTCGAGTACGTGGAGGTGGTAACTTTTGTATAGCTTTGACTTTATCAGGATTGATCTCAATTCCTCTTCTATTGACCACGAAGCTTAACAACTTGCCTGAAGTAGCCCCGAGGGTACATTTGTTTGAGTTTAACTTCAATTGGAACTTTCTCAATCTTAAGAACAACTTTCTCAAAATCTTCACATGTTCTTCTCCTATTCGAGACTTTGCAATCATATCGTCGATATAGACCTCAATCTCCTTGTGCATCATATCATGGAACAGAGTTACCATAGTCATTTGATATGTTGCTTTTGCATTCTTTAGTCCAAATGACATGACTTTGTAGAAAAAGGTTCCCTACATGGTAAAGAATGTGGTTTTGTCTATGTCCTTAGGATGCATCTGTATTTGATTGTACTTGAAAAAAACATCCATGAAGGAGAACAGAGAGTAGGCTGCTCTGTTATCCACCAAGGTTTTGATATGAGGTAGAGGAAAATTATCCTTTGAGCTAGCTTTATGTAAGTTCCTAATTATCCATGCACATTCGTACCTTCCCATCTTTCTTAGGAACTGGTACTATGTTAGCTACTCATTCTGAGTATTTAACCACTTGTAGAAAACCTACATCGAATTCTTTTCTGACCTCTTCTTTTATTTTTAACAGTACGTCAAGCCCCATTCTTTGAAGCTTTTGTTGGACCAGTTTGCATTCTTCTCTTATAGGAAGTTTGTGCACCACAATATCAGTACTTAGATCGACATGTCTTGATAAGACCACGCAAATACGTCTTTGAACTCTCGAAGCAATTCAATGAGATCTCGTCTCGTTTCTGTAAAGATACATGTTCCAATATTCACCTCTGTTTTTTCAAAATCCTAAGATTCTTTTGAACACACATCTTGCTCAAAATGAGGCTCTAGGTCGGCAACAACGTAACTCATATAATTGATATCAAGGGATCCAACATATGAACAAAATGGAATCCAAAGAACAAATGAATTTAGGAATTATTGATTATGGTATGAAACGAACAGAAATAATAGTAAGATGTTTGCAAAATGGGATGAACAAAATGCATCGTTTTTATTGAAATAACATATAGTAGTCATGTGCCCTTTACAAAAGGATCCTTATTACTCTCGGGTTTAGAGCAAAAAGTGTGTTCTGAATATTAATCTGGAAAAGTCCTAAAAGCTACAGGAAGCTCCTCCACAACCTAGTTGTCCAAAAACGCTTTCGAGGGTGTAGGGACGAATTCTTGCTAGGTTCCCTTCTTCATTCCCCTTTTTGGATATAGTTTTAACACTAAAAAGTTTCCAACATTGCCCCCCATAATTTTGATTATTTTGCTTTCTCTTAGTTTTTGTTCAGAGTTGATAACACACCCCTTGGCATGAATGATTTAAATATGTGAGGATTATATTTTATTTATTTATTTATTTTGAAATTTAATGCATGTAATGAAATGCAATGCTAATGAATGCATGTATGCATATGAAATAAAGGTATTGATTCTTGGTCGAATTCTGATAGAATAACTTTACTAGAAAATGAATGTCTTTACATAAGATAAATTACATATAAAGTCTTGCCCTACTACTTTGAGTCTTAATCTTTTGAAGGAGATATGCTAACTTTTGGCCCTTATCAAACTCTAATTCATACTCTAAGCTCAAAACATTGGCTTGAACAGCTAATTTCTGCAAGTATTCCTCCACTTCTCTTACTTGAGTCATTGCTTCACCCATAACATAGTATCGATCTCTAACTTGCCTCTGAGAGTTCTGAAGTTGCCTATCATTTGTCTCTAAGGTTCTTTCAAAGAACTCAATCTGGATCTCGCAGTTTTGCAAAGAAGTTTCAAGTTCTTCTACTCTCTTTTTCAACTCCGCATTCTCAACCTGACTTGCCCTTAATTCTGTCGCAGAATTAAGACTATGGTGCCTATGTAGAGACTCCTTCAACTCAACTATCTGGGCTTTCAACTTATCTTTCTCTAATAGCTTACTCTTTATGGCATCTTCTTGAACTTAAGCATCTTGAAACTTTCTCTTCCACTGATCTGCTCGAATCCTTTCCTCTTGGATTTCTTATTGCCACTATTTTGATGTCTTACCTAACCCAGTGGTTCTCATTGATAGACGGAGCTTCTTGTAGTCTTTCTTCAAGCTATCCAAGTCCTCCTCAAGCTTTCTCTTTCCTTTCCTCAGCTTCTCGGCCTCTAACCTTTAGATGTCAATATCCAATCCCAGTTGCATCTTTTCTTCTTCTAGCATCTCTATCTTCTTTCCCATCTCAGAACTCTTTTTCTCAAAGTCTTACTTTATGAGTTCTAATTCTGATGGAACTACCTACAAGTGATCCTGAACTGGGATGACATTTTCTGGATTTGGTATAGGGATATTGTCATTGGTTCTCCTATTCCTCCACTCATCATACTCTAGGGTTACCATGAGATTTGCAGCAAATGTCTTCAATATGAGAACTTGGTTTCATGCATTGATATCTCCCGAACCTTCTTCTTGTTGTTCTCACCCTTATACGCAAACTCGCACTAACCTTGCATCATTGGGATGAACTACCTTGATCTATTCTGTCTCATCACTAACAAAGGGGAATATCCTTTAGCTCCTCATATCCCAAGTAATGGTACCCAATCAAAATCTTCACATCGATAAAGTATTTCATTAGAAACAAACCATGATGCTCACCATTCGATGTCTTCATCTTAGAGACTATAGAGTATCGCCATCCGCTTATTCTCATAAATTATTCTATTATGTCTACGCAGTCACAAATTCTCTCAAAGGGGAATAACTCTCAGAAAATACTCAATAGGAGACTTTTTTTGTAACATCTAGATTTTCAATAGTGTCAAAAATAGTAATTTCGGGATCACAAATCCGACGAGTCGAG
The DNA here is from genome assembly GCA_039519145.1 of Kokia cookei. Classification (NCBI taxonomy): domain Eukaryota; kingdom Viridiplantae; phylum Streptophyta; class Magnoliopsida; order Malvales; family Malvaceae; genus Kokia; species Kokia cookei. The sequence goes on from CM076908.1 coordinate 22,254,656, forward strand.
TCGTTAATTTATTTATTTGAATATTTATGACTTTTCTAGTATCGTATTAAAAGTTAGTGAGGAAATTTTAATGTTTAAATAGTTAATTGAGTAGAAAGGATTAAATTGTAATAGGTGTAAAATTAAAGATGGTTGATTAGAAGGATCAAATGAATAAATTAACCAAAGAATTATTAGTGGGTGAATTAGCATGATTTTTATTAAGAGAAAATAGTTTTAATTAAGATTAAAAGTGATTAATTAAAGCTTAATGATGAAAGTCTTAAAATTTACAAAATTACCATTGACTATATATATGAAATTTAAAGAGAAAAATGAGATTTTCACTTTTTTTCTTCATCTTCTCCACGGCAAGGCTAAAAAAATTTGGGTTTCCATTGTTGAAATTTTGAGCTTTGATTTGGGTAAGAAAATCTTGATTGTTTTTAGTATTATTTATGTTTTTGAGTCTGTGTTAGCTTAATCTAGCTAATTTAAGGACTAATTTGTGAATATGTCAAATGTTATAAAACCTGCTATTGTTAAAATTTCTTGTTCTTGAGAGCTTTTGATGGGTTTGAATGTTTGATACTTGGGTTAGATATTTTTGTAAATAGATTTTTTATGAAATTAGGGTTTAGGGACTAAAATGTGAAAATGATGAAACTACATGTATTGTTGCGCAAATGAATGTGTGAAATGGTTGGGTAAACAACCTAGAGAATCCGATTAAGGTTGATTGTGTAAGAGAATGATTATCCTGGCTCGGTTAAGCTATAATTGCTTATTACAAATGTTTAGTAACTCCTTAAACTATCAAACTTACTAAGCTATGAAGCTTACCAAAGATGTTGTTTTGTAGATCGTTTTGCTAATTGAAGATTGGATCATCGTCATCTCTGCGGAGTCACACTATCGCGGAGCTTGTTGGTAGTTTTTGCATCACTCGGTCTTATGGCATGTACTAGGATGATTTTTTCTTTTGCTTATGTACTTTGGATTTGAGAAAATCTTGTTATGTTGATGAATGTAGCAAATGCTTGTTGTGTAAGTTGGAATATAGACTTAAAAACATTATGTTATGGTTTGGAATCTATGTGTTTCGTGTTAACTTAATGCATATTGATGTCATGAATGTTTTGAGTTGATAAACTTGTGTTGTGACATGATTCGTGTGATTCTGCATACTTGTTTCGGTAGAACCCATGCATGTATCGATAGAAGTACAGGGTAGGAGAGAGGTTGCTCATTGACTTGGGTTGTATCGGTAGATGAATAACAACTATCAGGATTCATGTGTTTAGAAGTATCAGTAGTTTGCATACTTGTATCGGTAGAAATAGTAAAGTAAGATTTTTAGCTCTCTGAAGTTTTTAGTATTGGTAGAGCTAAGACTAGAATCGATAGAGAGTCACTTGTATCAGTAAAACTGTCACTTGTATCGGTATAAATGTGCAGTATTCTTGAACTATTTACTGACTTGATAACTACTGATACTTGTCCAACAGGTATCGGTAGAAATTTCAATAAATGTTTGAAAGGACCTTTTGCCCTTATTGATTTGTGCTTATAATCAAATAATGATTTATAACATGTGGAATACAATCCTTTAATAAAAATAAAGTCTGATTAATATTATGTAAAGATGAACAGTGATAAATGAATAGTAAGACACTGGAACCCTAATAGCTCTACTTAGGATAGGCACTTAAGGTTCATTATATGTATTTTGAGTTCTAAAGTAAGGGTACCCAAACCAGTAGATTCCTTAATCCTCACCTATTATAGGCTCATACGGACGAGTTCGGTTCAAGGGGACGCATTTCCCATATGTTTGTACGGAAGTGAAAACCTCACGAAAACATAGGTACAGATATATCCCGAAAGCGATCCACTATCCTGCACGAAGGCGAAAATCTTAGTGGAGTCGCCAAGTTGTCGAAACCATTTTTTTTTTTAAAAGTCTCAAATTATATTTTGGAAACGAAAATGGAGTCACCACCGATATTTTTTAAAATAGGTGTGATTGGATCGCCTTTAAAAAATTTAAAATCATTAAAACAAATTTTGGTCTTTGAAACCATAAAACGGGTTTAGGAGTCGGTTACGCATAAGGAAGGATTAGCATCCTCACATGCCCAAAATTGATACCTAATCGATTATTAAAGTCTCAGTTGTTGAAAATTAAAAACTCGAAAAAAAAATTTAAATTATGATCCTTGAGTGTATGAATGACATATTTATTTTATTTTGAAAAAAATATTTTTACGAAGAAGGCTCGTTATTTCGAATTAATCGTGAAAAATGTTACATCTAGTAAGTTAGGACATAATAATTCAAATTTTCAAATATAACGAGCATTCTGAATTATTATCCCAAAATCTCATATTTTAATTTTAAAAAGGATACTCAATTATCTCGATTTAAAGGAAAAACCAAACCTAGTGAGTTAGGGCATGATCCTCTCAAATTCTCGAAGCAATGTTTCGATTTTTTTTTAAAAACAATTTATGAATTAAAATGTCATGCAAAAATGAATATATACACAATTTACAATAATGACAAAAATAAAACATGCATAAATATAATAAATACAATTAAATGCAATTAAGAGCACAAAAATATAGAATAACATAATTATGGAAACTAAAGTAAATAATACTATGAGTCATGTAATTAATTTAAAGGTAAAAATATAGTATGCACATGAATAAAATATCAATAAAATTTAATAAAGGCAAAATATTTAAATAGCATACACTAACAATAGATAAAAAAAATCAATCAATTATGAACAATAAAATTATAGCGAGTAGTCATGAAAATTGAGAGTAAATAAATAAAATACCTATATAAAAAAATAAATAAAGTTAGATGTAAAGTAAAAAAATAAATCACAAATAAATAATTAATAAGTAAAAATTAAATAATGAAAATAATATGAAAAAAAATGAAAATGAGACCAAATCAAATGAGAATTAAAACAATAGGGGTTAAAATTATAAAAACGATAAATAAATGAGCCAAATTGAATTAGGGACTAAATCGTAAACACAAAAAAATTGAAAGGCTAAAATTAAAACCTATAAAAAAATGCAAAAAGGACTAAATTAAAACCTATAAAATTACGAAAAGACCAAATTGGTAATTAACTCATAGTTTAAAAAAACACGTGAATCCTAGGTTTGAAACAGGTTAGGTTTCGGGTTTTAATCAGTACGACGTCGTTTTGGGGATTTGGCTCCTAGACCAAAATGACGTCGTTTTCAATCTCTATTTAAACAAATTTTTTTTAAAAAATTCAATTTTGTCTTTAGTTAAAAAAAAACCTTTTGTTCTCTTGATTTTTCTCTCTATGGAGACATGGTCGGCCATGGGCTCCAGTGTGCCACCACCATGAGTCTGTCGTTGACCTGTGTCGATGACCAAATCCAAAAAGTCTCTCCCTTACCTTTCGAGCATCTTCGATCCAAAATCTGACGTCTGTTTCACCAAAATCGCAACCAATGCGCTTCGAAAGTGTGAATAACCTTTCGGTTTTAAGCCCTACTCCTCCTCTGACACTCCCCATGGACACCCATGGCGACAGTGAAGAAGAAACAACACAAAAAAGGTAAAAAAACAACTAAAGTCCTCCTTTTTTATAGTTTCAAATAAAAAAAAGTTAAATCTCATGTTAGTTTAAAATAAAAAATAAAAAATAAATACTTTTGAATTTTTGCTTTCGAACTTTGAATGTATGCTTGAATGCGTGAATCCGATTGCTAAAAAAATTGTCTGATCTTTTATTTCGAAACTTTGTATATTCTTACATAAAAAATCTATCCTTATTAGAGAGATTTTTCATTTTTATATACACGATATTACAATCCCTTTTGCATATTTGATTTACAATCTTTCTGTGGATTTGATTTTCCTTCCTTTTTGTTCTTGATTTTGCAGAGATCATGTATCTTGGAGATGTCCGAGCAGATCTTCAGGCAATGGAAACATTCGGTCAACCGATCATTGGAGGGGTAGCAACATAGGCGACTAGGGTTTTTTGTGTTTGGGGTTTCTTTATTCTTTCTTTAATTTTGGGCTTCTAGACTTGTAAATGGGTATTGGGTTAGGACTAATTAATGGCATTAGGCTTTGTCTTATGTTTTTGGGTTTTAAATAAATAAAAATAATACTAATAATATTGGTTGGAACCCGGACAAAAATGGACTCCTACACCATCCAATTGCATAGGTACTTATACCATCTCATGACACATGATTTCAAGCCTCAAACATATTCAAAAACCAACATAGCATGCTAAATCCATCAACCATAAGCACTATTCAATATCATGCAAGTCCCCCACGTTTCAAGCAACTAGCCATTCAATGACTTAACTAGACTTCCATACTATCACATTTGAGACATCTAGTTCACATGTAAGTTAACAATCCTACCATTTGATACACATATCCATACCACTTGTGCCTAGGTGGAAAACCTACAAGCATGCATCAAGGCTATAAAATACCACCAAAGCATAAGCAACCAAATTACACAATACAAGCGACAACAACACTCAAATAACAACATTCAATCCCAAGTTACCATATCTACCTCATGCCATCTTACCATTCCATATTCATCCATTATGTTAAGCTTGGAACTTAACATGCATACCACATTAGTTACTCATTTCACAACATCATAAGCACCCACATGCATATTACATCAATACATATGAACCATTACAACCATGAGCAAATGGTTTTACTTCATAACATAATGATATTTTCCTATATCATGCCACATAGGTCAAGTTGAAATCAAAATCTAACAAAAAGATTCTGGATAGTGTGATCTCCTCGAGTTGATCTGATCTCCCGACTTCCACCGAACGTATCTATAAGGAAGGGCAAAGACACGAGTAAGCTTATGTAAAGCTTCTTGAGTTTGTAATAAACTTAAACTTTAACTTACTGAAAATGATGTAATTTAAATATTTACAAGATAGTTCAATATCATGGTCATGAGTTCATTCATTACCTAAACACATCACATTTCCCATTTTAAACGCTTATTCCAAATGTTTCTTCATACATATCTATCCAAGTCAATAAACATTTTCATATATGGATATTCAGAATTTATAGTTCATTTATTTCAATGAAATAGGTTCTTATCAAACAACCTTTATTCTTACGATGGATCTTTGTAAAAGTATTCAATACATAAGTCTGAAAATAGATGAGGCTCGTATGAGCTAATCAGATACAGCGTAAATGTGTCAGGTTACCCGTTCATGCTAAATCAATGACAACACAGAAAAATAGCCTGGTAAGGGCTATTTTTACATATAAGGTTATCAGTCCAGGATAAACCTTTAAAATAACAACGAATTACCAGTCCAGGCTAAATCTGAGTCACATGTATATCCGAGTCCACAACACATGCTAGAGCTCAATCCAGAACAAAAATTCAATCATATATCTCTTGTATGTAACTTTTACTCAATCCATCAAAATAATTTCAGAATTTTAGTATGTTTCACAACTATAACTATATAACTTTATCAAGACATAACATTTATAAGTAAACAAACATATAACCTCAATTCACCCATCATATGTTCATTTACCATGGTTCACAAATCAATTCTTTATTTCCAATTTCATGTCCTACCTCAATTAATCATGTTCATTATAATATATACATAAACACCTTTATTATTGAATTCAAGTCATTATAAACACATTATTTCGTCACAATAATTCATCTATGTAATTTTCCATTTTCAAGCATAACCTTTCACTTAATTAATATTTCAACTTAATCCATTTCATTGCTTACAATTTATATACATATACATATATTAAAACACAAAAATAGCAATTAAACTAAATTAAATTAATTTACAAACTTACCTAATCATAAATTTTTTCTTTTTCCCTGTTTGTCTATTGATTGATCCATTTCTTGATCTATATATAAGAATTTCATTCAATTAACTAAATTAAAAGCAAAAATTAAATAATTTAATGCAATTAAGTCCTTTTTGACATTTTAAAAAAGTTGCCCTTAACATTTTACAGTTATACAATTTAGTCCTTAAACCCCAAACATGCAAATTAACCATTTTTAACCACAACTAATTTCAATCAAATTATTAAATACCTCTCTACAGCCCCTACTTGTTATTTCAGATCAAGTCCTTTTAATTTTATCGCTTTTATATTTTAGTCATTAAACATCAAAATTACAGAAAACTACTTTACAAAATATTCCTATTTAGCAGCTAAGCTTAATAATCTACCATTAACTTCAAGAACACATTAAAATCATTAGTAGCATAATCCACAATCTTGAACCATTTTGAAAATGGAGATACGGGTTAGCTGGACCTAGTTGCAACGATCTCAAAAACATAAAATTACAAGAAAGAAATTAAAAATCGACTTACAAATTTGGAAGGCAAGCTTGGTCGAAGCTTCCTTCTCCCTTAACCATGGCTATTTGGGTTTCATCCCCTAAAAGAAAGAAAAAAGATGATAACTGTAACTTTTCTTTAACATTCTTTTAATTGAACTTTTATTATAAAAGTACCAACTTATTTTTTTATTAAATTAATAAAATAGCATGTGATAAGCATCTAGAATCGTCCAACATAAAGCACCATGGCTTAATTACATCCCCTATAGTAATCCTTTTTAAACTAATAGCAATTAACTTTTTGTAGTTTTTATGCTTTAGTCTTTTTCTTTAATTACTAATTAATAAGGATCTAATTGCAATTAACCATAATCTAAAGAATTCCACATCATTTGTATTATTAGGCCATTTAGGGGAAGTTAAATTTAACAATTGATCCTTCAATTATATTAAATTCCAATTAAATAAACTTTATTATAATTGAAACTTAAACTAATTAGGGATTAATAGGCAAATATCCCAGAAGTTTGTGGATTTAATCATGTCACCACCGCTTGGACTTTTTGACCATGGTTTAATACCATTTTGGTCCCTTTAGTATTTTAAATCTATATCGATTAAATTTTACCTCTTTTACAAATTAATCCTTTTACCTTAATTAACTATCAAATCACTAAAATTTTCGGATCAGACTTTAATACACCTATAATATGATTCTATAAATATTTAACAAGACTATTTATGGCCTTAAATTATGAAAACGAGGTCCCAATACATCATTTTCAAAAACCACTTAACTTTGGATTGAACCACTTATACTAACCACTAATTCAATTAATTAAAATGAATCCAATCAAAATTCAATATGAAAATTATTATTGACTTATATAATTTAAATACTAATTACATGAACTTACTCGTCGAATTTGGTGTCTTGAAACCACTATTTTTGACACCATTGAAAAACGGGTTGTTATAACTATCCCCATTTAGAAAATTTCATCCTCGAAATTTTTACCTAGTAGTACCTGTTTATTCTAAAGTTTGCCTCACGAATTGAAATAGTCATTAGAAATCGGTACATGATCAATCTTTGATCCTAATTCCTGAGTATCAAGTAAGTATATATATACGAGGAATGTTTTACAATCTTTTCAAATAATTTTTTGTACCAAGATAATTGGAATAACTCTAGTCGTACTATCTGATTTACCAGACTCAACTATAATCACTACATCATTCTGACATTTCAAATCAATTCATTTCAGTTTATCGTTCACTTTAACATCGAATAGCATCCTAGATTAATATCAAGTTTATGAAATGTTAATAACATTGTATCAATAGGAAAACTACAATCATAAATTATCAACAGACAATTTTGACATATCAAGTTAACTATTATACTCTAACCCAATGAATTATGACTCGAACATCAAACTCAGTTAGATAGATCCTTATTCGTTACTAATACAGTGCAATATATGAATAAGTTGACCTAGTATCAATCAGTGCAAACTGAATAATTAATATCAAAGGAATAGAACATACTAGAATGATATCACGCACGGTAGTTTAGATCCAACACAGTGTCTTCGATCCCACTACATTTATCTCTAGTTTCATTACTCTAACCAGAGTGTTTACTTTTATGAGGCGTAGACAACTATTTAACACTATTCAATGGCACAATTCCTTGATTACATTTATTAATCAGTACAAATTCCTGTCCATATGACATTTAATGACATTCTCCTTTCTGAACTCAAATATGAAGAAATCCCAGTTAATCCAATCTCTCGATACAACATCCAATTTCTCCGGATATTTTCAAACCAGTATCTAGTCCTAGTCGAACCATCACTTGTTTTACCACTGAGTTCTTCAGCACCATACTTTCTAATTATTAATCAAGAGTCATCAAACTATTCTAGTCGATTGAGGACCCATAGGTTCCATGAGAAGCATATCAAGGGGTAGAGGTTGTGTGGTCCCTGAATTGGATCGCGCCAGCTCTGTGAACCATTAACCCAATAAATCAAAAAGACATTCTGATTTCTCTATCAGACAGTCATGAAACTTGTAAACTATGATTTACTTCCTGTTTGGAAGCTAGAATTTTACTATCAAGCATTTGTAAAATCGGTAAACTATATTTTATTTTATGTTTAAAAGTTGGGTTATTACCTTTTACTTTATCGAGGTCAGTATGACCAAATTCTATTAACATTCACTAATTTGCAAGAAAAATAGGGTTAGATCAGATTGATCCATACCATACTATCTCAGATTTATATGGCATGTAATTTTTAGACTTCAAACACGCTACATTCAGTTTGAGAATTGACTAAACCATAGCTTTGATAACATTAAATGTAACTTAAATGTAACACAAGTAATTCATTCACATTGGAATAGGGTAATGGAGTATTACCATACAAATAGAAATATTTCATACCATGTAGCATCCAATTATCTAATTAATTTAATAAATACACATGTAATTCAAAATGGAATAAAACATACATTTACAGACCTTAAATCGAGCCCATGAGATCTTTAAATAGTTTAGGAATAATCAGAGACTAATTTAAAACAAATCAAAAAGTTTAGGAAAAATTGAAAATTTTCACTTCATGGGTCACACGGTCTTGTGTTTAGGCCATGTGATAGAGCCCAGACCGTGTGGCTCTAGACATGGCCATGTAGCTAACCCACAGGCCCGTGTGCTCACCCATGTAACTCACTAACTTGGGTCTCGCAGTCATGTTGTAGGCCATGTGTCAACTCGTGTGACCTTCACCAAACACGGTAAGGGCACATTCCCATGTGGGCTGTCCGTGTGTGATACACGGTCATGTGACAGTTTGTGTCCTAGTCCGTGTGTGTCTAAAAATGTTTCAAAACAAGCCTAACATCCATCCAATGGCGTAGGTACATATACCATCTCATGACACATAATTTCTAGCCTTAAACATATTAAAAAACCAAAATAGCATGCTAAATCAATCAACCATAAACACTATTTAATATCATGCAAGTCACCCATGTCTTAAGTAACTAGCAATTCAATGACTTAACTAGACTGCCATACTATCTCATTTGACCACATTTAGCTTACACGTAAGTTACACATTTGACCATATCCATACCAATTGTGCCTAGGTGGATACCCTACAAGCATGCATCAAGGCTATAAAATACCACTAAAGCATAAGCAACCAAGTTACACAATATAAGCCACAATAACACTCAAATAACTACATTCAATCCCCAGTTACAATATCTACCTCATGCCTTCTTACCATTCCATATTCATCTATTATGTTAACCTTGGAACTTAACATGCATACCACATTAGTTACTCATTTCACAACATCATAAGCACCCATATGCATACTACATCAATACATACAAACCATTACAACCATGAGCAAATGTACTTACTACATAACATAACCAAATTTTCGTATTACATGTCGTATAAGCCGAGTTAAAATGTAACCCTTTTTACTCGGCCTAGATGTTATGATCGGATCTAGAAGGTCACTACTAAAATTCTACCCTCACGCAACTTACAATCCACATTCAATCACATACATACATACATACATACATACATATATATATATATTATAATTATAATTTAAACTAGTTAATCAATACATATACCAAATCTCAATTTAAAAAAACTTACAATCCCAATAAAATAATAATAATAAATAGATTGAAATCCCAAAATAGCTTATACGTAGTAGTAAAAGATAATAGATTAAAATAAAGAAATCAACAAATGTGCCTTCGGGTACCAAGTCACCTATGTCTCAAGTATCTGTAAAGAAAACTGTAGGGAAATGACCTAAAACGCCTAGTGTGTCTTTAAAGAACATGCATCCTATTGCATTATCACAATAATATTACAAAACTTAATATAACCACAAAGCATTATACAATCACAAGCATAATGCAATGCACCCATACTTCAGCACACCAACACAGTGAAGAGGTTCCCGAAAACCCCTTTCCAACCAATCGTCACCAATTATAGTGTGGTTTTATTATCAGTCGTTTTAAGGGGTGGTAACCACGTCTTCCACCGTACAGACCCAACCCATGAGCACACAATGGTATGATCACATGTATATCTCAATCTCAATCTCAATCTCAATCTTATGATAATACACATATATCAGAGTTCATAATATTTTTATCACAATATATTAAATTAATCACACTTTAATAGGCGTGCATGACAATATCAACATGCTTAATATAACTCAAAACACATTCATACCATTTCCACAACACAATATAAATCACCACATTGATATCATATTTCAGTATCATCATAAAATATCACAACACAAACATCACATGCAATAGGATATGTCGTAACTAGAAACACACCTCTAGACTGAATATCTAATGACGAGGAGGTCATCTACCACGCACTGATCTAGCACTCCCGTCTAATAGGATTAGAGCCTACAAAAACAAACTTAATATTAACACTATTCTTATGCCACCAACTAAATACAAAACTAAATTGAAATAACTCACGTGTAACTCTCGGAGCTGGTGCAGGAGCAGGTTGCACAGGTTGAGGAGGTGGTAAGTCGTCGGCCTCAAAGTCGTGATCACCTAAACACAAACATCTCACATTAGATTTCCCAAATCAAACCTCTAAATAACTCTAAGTACAAAATTAAGAGTAAAACAGCTAAAATGAGGCTTTCGAGTTTGAATTTGATGAAACAAACAGCGGAAATGAACTTAAGACGTCGAAAAACAGTAGGATTTTTAGAAAAAGTCAACGATCAATGACCAACGATCAACGGTCAACGATCTGGTTCGATCAAAGTCAACAGTCCGGTTTAGGTTTTGTCAATGGGTCGGGTCAGGTTTGATCAATTTGGATTGAGCTAGGGTTTGGGTGTTAGGTATTAGTTTTGGGTTTGGGCTTAGGTAATTAAGAGCCCAACCAATCCTTAAAGCACAACAAAATTAGGGTTTTGATAACCCAATCGGTTACGTCAGCACACCGTCACCACACACGATGCACGGTCGACAAAGTAAACACCAACACAACCCAAAAATAAGGTCTCCAAGTTAAGCACTACTCACCTAGACCCACAAAGGTGAGAAAAATCCCAAGAACATGGCGGAGGTGACGTGTTTTAAAGGAGGTCGAACGTTAAAACCATTGTTGTCACCAACGAAAACGATGATACAATAATAAAAGGGGGAAGGTTTTGATCATAAGGGAACAAGGAACACAAGGGTGTCGGCGATGTGGCACACGGACAACGAATGGTCAGTCATCGGAGGGTGAACAGAGAACAAAAAGCAAGGGAGAGAGGAGTTTAAGGTTTTTTATAGGTAAGAGAAACAACAAAAAGAAGCTCAAGGGCCTCACACAAAAGAAATAAGGGGTTTAAATACCCAAGAAATAGGGATGTTTACTCGGAGGTCCCTAAATAACACTAGGGTTTCTAGATTTGACCTAAAATTTTACATACTCCACAGTTAAGTCCTAAAATTCCTCAATTGGCCACAAAGGTTTTCACTCAATTCAATTTAGCCCCTAACTTCTTAAATTCCCAAATTAGTCTCTAAATTTTACATCATTCACAAATAAATCCCTAAACTAAATAAGGTGTTACATGAAATCAAAATCTACCAAAACGATTCTGGATAGTGAAATCTCCTCGAGTTGATTCGATCTCCCGACTTCCACCGAATGTATCTACAAGGCAGGGTAAAGACATGAGTAAGCTTACGTAAAGCATAGTAAGTTCGTAATAAAATTTAACTTTAACTTACTGAAAATGATCTAATTTAAACATTTACAAGATAGTTCAATATCATGGTCATAAGTTCATTCATTACCTAAACACATTACAAGTCTCACTAGGTTAGGGAGTTCACATATACGAAACTTATAACATTTTCATGTTATAAAACATATACAGGTAAACACATTAGATATACTATTCATTCAACATATATTCATTTAACATTCCACATTTCCCATTTTAAACGTTCATTCCAAATGTTTCTTCTTACATATCTATCCACATAGACATATCATATAACACTTCAAATGATTATTTCAATATAACCGACTCATATAATTATTTCATTTATCCGTTTTCGTATAATCGATTCATATAACCATATCGTATAACCATGTTAAAGTGTTAACCTTAACACAACATGATTCAAAAATTCCAAGTCAATAAACATTTTACATATACAGATATTAAGAATTTCTAGTTCATTTATTTTAATGAAATAGTTTCGTATCAAACAACCTTTATTCTTACGATGGATCTTTGTAAAAGTATTTAATACATAAGTCCAAAAATAGATGATGCCCGTAAGAGCTAATCAGATACAAAGTAAATGTGTCAAGTTATCCGTCCGAGCTAAACCAGTGACAACATAGAAAAATAAGCTGGCCAAGGCTATGTATACATGTAAGGTTACTAGTCCAGGCTAAACCTTTAAAACGATAATGGATTAGTCCAAGCTAAATCTGAGTCACATATATATCCGAGACCACAACACATGCTGGAGCTCGATCTAGAACAAAAATTCAGTCAGATAACTCTTGTATGAAAATTTTACTTGATCCATCAAAATTATTTCAGAAATTCAATATATTTCACAAGTATAATCATATAACTTTATAAAGACATAACATTTATAAGTAAACACACATATAACCTTAATTCACCCATCATATGTTCAGTTACCATGGTTCACAAATCAATTCTTTATTTCCAATTTCATGTTCTACCTCAATTAATCATGTTAATTATAATATATACATAAACACCTTTATAATTGAATTCAAATCATTATAAACACATTATTTCATCACAAGAATTCATCTATGTAATTTTCCATTTTCAAGCATAACCTTTTAACATAATTAACATTTCAACTTAATCCATTTCATTGCTTACAATTTATTATGTAAATAAGCTATTTCACAACATACATACATATAGTTATTAAAACACAAAAATAGCAATTAAACTAAACTAAATTAAATTAATTTACGAACTTACCTAAACCGATTCTGTAATAATTATGACTCCAAGGACTAATTAGTAATTTTTTTTCCTTGTTTGTCTATTGATTAATCCATTTCTTGATCTATATATGATAATTTCATTCAATTAAGTAAATCAAAAGCAAAAATTAAATCATTTTATGAAGTTAAGTCCTTTATAACATTTTTACAAAATTACCCTCAACATTTTACTTTTATTTAATTTCGTCCCTAAGCCTCAAACACGCAAATTAACCATTTTTAACCACAACTAATTTCAGCTGAATTATTAAATACCTCTCTACAGCCCCTAATTGTTATTATTTCACATCAAGTCCTTGTAATTTTATCACTTTTAAATTTTAGTCCTTAAACATCAAAATTACCAAAAACTACTTTACAAAATATTCCTATTTAGCAACCAAGCTGAATAATCTACCATTAAATTCAAGAACACACTAAAATCATTAGTATCTTAATCCACAATCTTCAACCGTTTTGAAAATGGAGATACGAGTTAGCTGAACGTAATTGTAACTATCTCAAAAACATAAAATTACAAGAAACAGATTAAAAAGGGCTTAAAAATTTGAAAGGCAATCTTAGTCGAAACTTCCTTCTCTCTCAACCATGGTTATTCGGGTTTCATCCCCAAAAGAAAGAAAAAATATGATAACTTTAACTTTTCTTTAACATTCTTTTAATTTAACTTTTATTATAAAATTACTAACTAATTTTATTTTTAAAAAATTAATAAAATAGCATGAGATAAGGTTCTAGGATCGTCCAACATAAAGCACCAATTCTTAATTTCCCTTTAAACCCCTTAGTAAACATTTTAAAACTAATATCAATTGACTTTTGTAGTTTTTACGATTTAGTCCTTTTTTCTTTAATTACTAATTGATTAGGATCTAATTGCAATTAACCACAATATAAAGAATTCCACATCATTTGTATTATTAGCCCATTTAGGTGAAGCCAAAATTCACAATTGATCATTCAATTAGATTAAATTTTAATTAAATAAATTTTATTACAATTTAACCTTAAACTAATTAGGACTTAATAAGCAAATAGCCCAAAAGTTAGTGGATTTAATAATGTCACCACTGCTTGGACTTTTTGACCATGACTTAATCACCGTTTTGATCCCTTTAGTATTTTAAATCTATTGTGATTAATTTTTACCTTTTTGACAAATTAATTCTTTTACCTTAATTAACTATAAAATCACTAAAATTTTTGGATCAGACTTCAATACACCTATAATATGACAATAAATATTTAAAAATAATATTTACGGTCTTAAATTACAAAAACGAGGTCTCAATATCTCATTTTCAAAAACCACTTGACTTTGGATTGAACCAGTTATACTAACCGCTAATTCAATTAATTAAAATTCATCCAATCAAAATTCAATATAAAAATTATTATTGACTTATACAGTTTAAATATTAATTATACAAACTTACTCGTTCGATTTGGTGTCCCGAAGCCAATATTTTCGACACCACTAGAAAACAGGTTTTTACAGAAACATTAAGTCCTCAATAAAGTGAAGAGACATGCCTTTTCGACTATTCCAGAATCAAGTGAAAAGACATGACTCATTGGCTACCCAACATGAGTTAAAACAAAATTAAAAGCTTGTATTAACACTTGTTAAATGTCAAAGTTGAAAGGTCCTTCATAAGCATTCGAGTAGTCATAATAGTACCTATAAATAGCTTGTAAGAGGACATTGTTTTGGTTAGACTATTTTGAATGAATATTTTTAAGTTTATGCGAGAATTCTCTCTCTTTGTTCTTGATCTAACTTACTTGGACTTGTCAAGGAATTCCTTGTCGCGTCAATTCCTTTTCTTTTGAACTTATCACTTCCTTTCCTTTCTTTTTTTTGAAGTTTGGCGTTTTAATATATCATTGGCTCCAATTTTGCTAAATAGTGGGTCACGATTTACTTATTCTTCTAGATTTGTTCTCTATTTTGCTAAATAGAAATTAGGTCACGATCATACATATCATTGGTTAATTTCTAAGTGTTCGTTTAATGTAAGTCTTTCAGTTAAAACTTTTTCCATCATTTTCTATAACCAAACTTCAATTATTCACATCTTCATTGTAAAACCCTAAACCTGAGAACACTCAACTAGTACGACATAAATTTAAAAAAATCAATGTTAAAACAATTCTAAATTTACATTTACTTGCCAAAAACTAAACTAATACTATTATTAATACACGTAATTAAATACATACTTGATTAATCTAAATCAATCAACTTTAAGGGTTAAAAGTGTTTTAAGAGAATCTAAATCGAAGTTGGGATTATGTAGAAAAATTTAAAATTTCTAAGCAAAACTAAATACAGAAGTCACACGACCGTGTGACCAAGCCATGTACAATGCAAATTACCCCTAAAGCAAGTAAAGACAAACACCCTTCCTTGATCACCAAGACTTGTCATGACTATCATAAGTTAAGGGTTTAAAAATACATTCAAGCTTTAATATCATGTCAAAATTCATTTATCCACTAGACTAGCCTTTATGTCTTTCAAAAACACTCTAAATCGACACAATACCAAAATATATGGTACCATCAAATCAAGCACATCAATTCCAATTCCTATGTTCAATATAAACATAAATATAACAACAAGGCACATCAAAAGTACTTCGTTAGATATCATGTCACTCTCAATACATGTTCATTACATAGCATTTTATCCTAAAATGACCAAAATACTAACCAAACCCAATCCCGACTAATTATTATGGGAACATCCAAGTAAAAGACTAAGAGCCCTATATGTACATGCCACTTCTAACAAAGTAAAAAGATTCAAAAGCTACCAACTCAAGATGATAGTATGATCTCCCAAGCTTTCCGATCAACGATATTTCTCTAATAACCTACATGAGAACAAAACCAACACAACATAAGTTTTCACTAAACTTTGTAAGCTCGTAGTTTCATCAAATCGATTGGCAAAATAAACGTTACAACAACAATATAAGATTTCTTTAATTACTCATTTTCTTCACAAGGGTTATAATACTATCACTTATTTACTCGTACTTTTCTCAACTTGCCCTTTTCTCATCCTTTCTCTTAGTTAGTTAGATTCTTATAAAAAGAATCATATTAAATATTTTGACATCCCTCATAATTTTCTTACATGATATATTATAACATTACATCAATTTCCACACAAATCTTACAAAAATTTAGAAATTGACAGCATTTCACCATCTAAAAGCTTGTTAGGTGTAAAAAGCTGAGTTTCTTCACCGGCTTATAGTTTGTTAGACATGTGGTCTATTTTACTTCACCTGTTAGGCTCAAAGCCTACTAAGCTCAAAGCTAGATTCATCTCACCGGCTTAAAGCTTGCTAGGTCCGAGACCTATTCCAACTATTATTATTTTAATTTCGTTCCCATAGCAAGCTTTATTCCAATATATATATATATTAACATTAATATATTAATAGGAGTAATCAATAATAAAATAAATAAAATAAAATAAAATTTGTAAGATATAAACTTACCGATATCAGGCAATATTTATTCTACGGCTTTTCCCTTCCCACAATCGTCAGTCGATCTACTTGCTTCTTGGTCTAAATACAACAACTTAATTCAATTATTCCCACTAAATACTTTTTTTAAACATGAAAATTCATATAATAAACTTGTTAATATTAATTTACAATTTCACTCAAACTTTTACTTCGATGCATACATGTTTCTTAATTCATACTTCCAATTCAGCAAGAACTAATTCCATTCAAGTCTAACCAAGCTTAATAGGGTCTTGAAATAGCCCCTTAATATTATCTTTTCTAAAGATTTCATACCAACTATTCTATTTTTACAAATGGGTCTTTAAACTAATAACCATTCAAAATTTCCTTTCAAACTAATACAACCCAACAACAAATTTAAATGGAAAATTACTTAATACCAAAACACATTCAAAACCAATAACTTTCACTTCAAAAATTATTGAAAAAATTCATAATCTAAACCTTGGGTTTACTTCCTTGAACTAAATCTCAAAAAAATGAAAATCACCAAAAATCATTTGACTTACATGCAAGTGTCAAATGTCCTTAAAGGTTGAAGCTTTTACTTTTCTCTAACTATGGTGTTTCTTAATACGTGTAAGAAGATTACCCCAAAAGACACAATATTTTATTATGTTTTAACTATAATGGGTCTTTATTTATTTACTTATTTACCTTTTTACTTAAGCCATCCCACTAACTAATTTGCATGTACTTAGCCATCCACCACTCTTCATTATGGTCAAATTACCATACCAAGCCCTCATTTCTTGATTTCTTCTTCTTTTTATGAAATTCATTCGTAACTTTAAACTTTTGTAACTTCTATAGACTAGTCCTTTTTCCTAATTAAATATCTACGTGACCAAATTTTTATACAACAATACCATGACCCTCTAGTTATTAATTAATTTAGTAAAAAAATAACTTACTAATCATAGTTGTAAACCCAAACTACTAATTCTAACGCCACTAAAAATAGAGTGTTACAACCCTCCCCACCTAAAGGAATTTTTGTCCCAAAAAATCTTTCTAGAGAAAAGATTTGGGTAATGCTTCCTTAAGGTTTCCTTGGGTTCCCAAGTGGCTTCTTCGACACCACTATGTTGGTAGAGAAATTTTACCAACAATATCCTTTTGTTCCTAAATTCCTTAATTTCTCGAGCTAAAATTCTAACCAGTTCTTCACTATATAATTCAACCCCAGCCAAAGAAATCACATGTGTAGGATCTGATCGGTACCATCTCAACATTGACACATCAAACACATTATGAATCTTTTCAAGTTCTACCAGTAATGCCAATCAATAAGCCACTAGATTTACTCTCTCGGTAATCTCTTATATGAGCTGATAAATCTAAGACTGAGCTTACCCTTCTATCCAAAACGAAGAATCTTCTTCCATGGCAAGACTTTCAAGAATACCTTTTTGCCAACCTGATATTCAATGTATTTTTTTTTTGAAATCGGCATATGAATTTGGAAGATCTGATGCAACTTTTAAGCAATTTTTGATAATTCTAACTTTATCTTCTGTCTCGCGAATGATATCAGGGCCAAATATCTTTCCATCACTCAACTCCATCCAAAATAACGGTGTTCTACACTTCCGACCATATAAAAATCTTCATACAGCACCATCTTAATACTTGCCTGGTAGTTATTCTTATAAGCAAATTCCACTAATGAAATGAATTTTTCCCAACTACCTTCAAATTCATGTATGCAACATCGAAGCATGTCTTTCAATATCTGAATTACTCATTGATTGACCGTCTGTTTGCGGATGAAATGCTTTACTAAACTTTAGTTTTGTACCAAAAGTCTCATGTAGTTTGCTCTAAAATCAAGAGGTGAATCTTGGATCACGATCTGAAATAATTGACAATGGAACTTCGTGCAATCTAACAACTTCAGTTACATATATTTCTGCTAACTTCTCAAGTGAGTAATCAGTACGTACTAGTATGAAATACGTGGATTTAGTTAGTTGATCCAAAATAACCCAGATTGCGTCTTTCTTTTTTCGACGTTAACGACAACCCATATACAAAATCCATATTAACATTTTCCCACTTCCACTTCGGAATCCTAATTGGTTGTAATAAACTTGATATAACTTGATGTTTAGCTTTTAATTATTGGCATACTAAACATCTCGACACGTATTTAGAAATTTCACGTTTCATTTTTGGCCACCAATATCTTTGCTTCAAATCAGAATACATTTTAGTACTACCCGGATGTAAGGAATACATGTTGTTATGAGCTTCAGACAAAATCTCCTGTTTTAACTGTAAATCTCCTAGCACACATAACTGATTACTAAAATACAAACCTCTATCCATACAAATCCAAAAATTATTTAGCTAACCACGCTCAGTCTCTTCTAGCTTAGTCACTAGGGTCAGATCTATAATTCCTTAATTCTTTGTAAAACCAAAGGCTTAGCTTGAAGTTCAACTAAAATAGATCCATCATAGTTTAAGCGAAGTAGAGTATTCATCATTCGAAGAGCAAAAAGAGACTTTTGATTTAAGGCATTTGCAACAACATTTTCTTTCCTCGGATGATAATCTATAATCAAATCATAGTCTTTCAACAGCTTTAGCCATCTTCACTGACGTAGATTCATTTCTTCTTGAGTCATCAGGTATTTCAAACTTTTATGGTCCGTAACAATGTGACATCTCTCACCATATAGATAATGTCGCCAAATCTTCAATGCAAATATTATTGCAGCAAGCTCAAGATCATGCGTTGGGTAATTTTTCTCATGCATTTTAAGTTACCGTGACGCATACGCAATAACTTTCCCTTCTTGCATCAAAACACACCCGAGACTGTTTAACGAAGCATCGCTAAACAAAATGAATTCTTTCCCCGATTCAAGGTGCATCAACACAGACACTTCAGTCAACATTTTTTTCAACTGATCAAAACTTTTTAAACATTTTTTTGTCCACTCAAATTTAACATCCTTTTGTAATAACTTTGTCGTCGGTAATGCGATTATCAAAAAGTTTTTAACAAAATGATGATAATATCTGGCTACTCCCAGGAAACTACATACTTCAAAAATGTTTCGCAGAGGATTCCAATTGAGAATAGTAGAGATCTTGCTCGGATCAACTCGTATGCCTTCAGTCGAAACAACTTGTCCGAGAAATTTGACTTCTTTAAGCCGAAACTCACACTTACTAAACTTTGCATATAATTTTTTCTTGCAAGATTTGTGATACAATTTTTAAGTGTTGTGCGTGTTTGGCCTCAGTTGCAGAATAGATTAGAATGTCGTCAATAAATACGACGATGAATTTTTCAAGATGTGACCGAAACACTCAATTCATTAAGTCCATGAATGCTGCGGAGGCATTTGTTAGCCCAAATGGCATGACCAAGAACTCGTAATGTCCATAACGAGTTCTAAATGTTGTTTTTAGCACATCAGCCTCTTTAACTTTCAACTGATAATATCTAGATCTGAGGTTAATCTTGGAAAATACTGTAGCACCCTTCAATTGGTCAAATAAATCATCAATTCGAGGTAATAAATATTTATTCTTAATCGTGGAAAATAGTTATCTATAATCTATACATAACCTCATTGATCCATCTTTCTTTCTTACAAATAATATTGGTGCAATCCAAGGTGAAATACTTGGTCGAACAAAACCTCTATCTAACAATTCTTGCAACTAAGCTTTCAATTCCTTCAGTTCAGTCGGGGTCACTCTATATGGAGAGATTGAAATCGGAGTAGTCTTTTGCACTAACTCTATAGCAAATTCAACTTCCCGATCTGGAGGTATCTCGATAATTCTTCAGGAAACACATCTTGGAACTTGCAAACATCAGCACTTGGTTAACTCCATTTCTGTCTCTCTAGAATCCAAAATATATACTAAATTCGCATTGCAACCCTTTTTGACTAATTTATGTGCTTTCACTGTCGAAATTAAACTTGAAGCATAATCAAACTTTTCTAAAACAACAGATACTACTTTACCACTCTGAATCTTTAAATCAACCCTTTTTTGTCGACAGTTAACTACGGCATCATGAACATTTAACCAATCCATACCCAAGATAATATCAAACTCGTTAAATGGAAGTAACATAAAATCCACAGGAAAATCTTGGTTTTGAATTTTCATGGGACATTGCGTACATACTAAGTCAACTATAACATATGACCTAGTGGGTTGGTTACCTTAATAACACAACCAGTTGACTCAATAGATAAATTCTTTTCCGATACTAATGTAGTACATATGTAAGAATGTGTTGATCCCGGATCAATTAAGGCATATACATTAACATCAAAGAGAGGGAAAGTACTAGTAATAACTTCAAGAGCTGATACCTCTTCACATGCGCAGGTGGCATAAGTTCTAGCCGAGCTTTGATTTCTGATCTAGCCCCTACATCTCTATTTCTACCTCTGTTAATTCTAGCTGAACTACTCTTTCCAAGCTGCCTACCTCGAGCAGAATTCATAATAGATCTTTCATTCTGGTCACTACTATGCTCATTTCATGGTAGTCTTTCCTGAAATGATTAGGGGAACAAAAGATAAAACAAGTCTCATCATTCAATCTACACACTCTAGGGTGATAGCGACCACATTGATTACATTCGGTCCTACTAATATTTCGTACACTGCCTGCACTAGCCACTGACAGAGCTAGAGATCTCGCATAACTCTGCTTGAAGTGATATTTCTTCAAAAATCCTGAAAGTTCTGGAAATTTATTGCTCGTTTCTTTTATCTTCTTTTGTAGGGAGTTAGAGTAAGATCTAGGTACCCCACGCTTGTCGAATTCATGAGTTTTCGGTTCATTTTGTCTCTTACAAGTGCATATTTCTTTTATTTTTTGAGCTCGACCAGCTAGGATGACAAATTCACGAATTTCTAATGCCCCTAGCAATGTCTTTATCTCATCATTAAGTCCATCTTCAAAACGAACACACATGGCTTCTTCAGTAGGTACAATCTCCTGAGCGTACTTAGTCAATTGCACAAAATGTCTTTCATACTCAGCCACTATTCGATTGCCTTATTTTTACTCCAGAAACTCTTTCTTCTTCCTTTCTAAATATCGTTTGCTAATGTACTTCTTTCTAAATTCAGTTTTAATGAATTCCTAAATAATTCTTTTTCTGAACCACTGCTGTTAACGTGGACCACCACTAAAACGCTTCCTCCTTTAATAATGACACCCTGCACCTCAAACAATCTTTAGTGAGCATAACATTTCATTAAGTATTCTCTGTGTATGCTCCAACCAGTACTCAGCCTTGACAAGATCATCACTCACATTTCCGTAGAGAACGAGAATGTCTAGCCATAGGATTTGTAGGTACATAAGCCTCAAACATATCCTACATTATGTTAAGAAATGTATGGAGAGCCTCTTCTCTAGGCTTTCGATTCCTAAGTGCGTTATTTCTAGCTCTTTGAGCATCAGTTGGTGTATTACTCTGCGCATCATCGAATATCGTTCAATTAGAATCAGTAAACATCTTTTAATCTACAAGAAAATCATTTAATTGATTAAGAACAATCACTTTATCATCGATTAATAAGTGGCATGTATTTCTAGACCATGTACTTACTATGTTTAGTCTTAGAATCGATAAACCATGCTCTGATATCAGTAAATGTAAGAACCTAAACCCGAGACCATTCAACTACTATGACATAAATTAAAAAAATCAATGTTAAACAATTCTAATTTACATTTACTTATCAAAAACTAAACTAATACTATCATTAATACACGTAATTAAATACATACTTTATTAATCTATATTGAAATTGGGATTATGTAGAAAATTTTAAAATTTTTAAGCAAAACTGAATACAGGGTTCACACGGTCGTGTGACCAAGCCGTGTGCAACGCAAATTACCCCTAAAGTAAGTAAAAACAAACACCCTTCCTTGATCACCAAGACTTGTCATGACTATCATAAGTTAAGGGTTTAAAAACATATTTCAAGCTTTAATATCATGTCAAAATTCGTCTATCCATTAGACTAGCACAATACCAAAATATATGGTACCATCAGATCAAGCACATTAATTCCAATTCCTGTGTTCAACATAAACATAAATATAACAAGAAGGCACATCAATAGTACTTCATTAGATATCATGTCACTCTCAAAACATGTTCATTACATAACATTTTATCCCAAAATGACCAAAATTCTAACCAAACCCAATCCCAACTAATTACTATGGGAACATCCAAATAAAAGACTAAGACCTTGTAACCCCCTTTACTCGACCCAGGAGACATGACCGGATCCAGAAGATTATTTATATAACTATACCCACACGCAAACCGATAGTTCATATCCATTCACATACATTCATGAATAAATATATATATACTCTATAATTAAAATAAAATAATTAATCTTCCAAAATAAAATACCAAAATCCCCATAATAAAAATTAACTTACAACCCAAATATAATGATAATTAACAAAGTATAATAAAAACCCAAAAACAAAATAATAAGATAAAATAAAATAAGTATATAATTACGCCTTCGGGTACCAAGTCACCTATGTCGAGAGTATATGAAAAGGAAACTGTAGGGATATGAGCTATAAAGCCCAGTGTGTCTCTAAAGTACATACAACCTAGTATATAATCACGACAATCAATAGCCAAAAAGTAACCATAAAAAGTACTACAATCACATGCACAATGCAATGCACCCATACTCCAACACACCAACACAGTGAAATGGTTCCCCAGAACCCTTTCCCAACCAATCGTCACCAATCGCAGTGTGTTTTTAGTATCAACCGTTTAAAGGGATGACAACCACGTCTTCCATCATACAATCCCACCCCAATGACACAATGGTATGATTACATAATTATCTCAATTTAGTCTCAATCTCAATCTCATAGTAGTTCTCATATATAAATATGTATCTCAATGCACAATAAAATAATCACAATAATTATTCAACCACAAGCTTGGTATATATATGCATGACATTATCAACATACAATTACACAGCTCAATCTCAATCATACCATCTTTTCATCACAACATAATCATCTCAATATCAATATACCTTAACACAGCATGAAATCACATATAAAACAACATCTCATTCAATAAATTATGTTACAGTTAGAAACACACCTCTAGGAAGCAAAAACTCTAACGGCGAGGAGGTCGTCCATCACGCACTGATCGAGTACCCGGTCTAACAGGATTAAATCCTACAAACACAACCAAATATTAACACTATTCCTAGTCAACGGTCAACGGGTTGGTCAATGGGTCAGGTCAACGGGTCGGGTTTTTGGGTTATACTGATTGGGCTTAGTTCACTTGGTTTGAGTGTGGGCTTGGTTTGATTTGGGTTTGCTTGGTTGAGGTTTGGGTTATTGGGTAATAAGGGTTTGGGTTTGGTATTAGGTCAAAATTTGAGCTTGCCTTGGCTTGAGATTTGGGTTTTGACAAATGCTTAGCCTACTTCACATAACATCACAAGGCATTTAGGGTTTGAAACACCCCCAACGGCGGTACCATCCCACCGCCACCACGTACAGTGCTCGACCACCAATAAAATCACCATAACCCACCCATAAAAACCCTCATTACTTACAAAACACTCACCAAAGTCACAAATCACAGCACAAGAGTTGTAGTATGTCGAAAGAAGGCGATGAATAGTGACCCGATAGATTAGTTGCTCCAATCTCTCTCACGACGACGGTAAATAGAATATTTCTAGGAGGTTTTACTCGTAAGGGAAAGGAGATTGCAACGATGAGGGCGGTGACGTGCACGAACGGCAAGTACTAGCTCATCGGATATTGGTCGAACTTGGAGAGAAAGAGAGAGGGAGGAGTTTTGGTGGAGAAAAATCGGTAGTTGATCGATGTTTTTACGACACAAAAATTGTGTAAGTATACACATGTTGATGCAAGTATAGTTGATAAACAATTCTCTCTAGGAATGGGTTCTTGATGTTAGTGCGTTATGTCAAATCTGCACACTAAAAATGATCAGTAATGTCAATGTAATTAGAAGTAAATTTCAGAGGTTAATGTTAGTGTACTGAAAATAAATCCAATTGAGTTGAGTGTTGAGTACTAAATATTAAAATACATGAAATATAAATGTGACCAAGTGTAAAGGGTAGAAATGGTTCACTGAATCTACTAAGTTGCAATGCTGTTCGACAAGGTGTAATATTGATGGATTGTCACTGCAATGAAGACCCTTTGATTCCTTACCAATAGTAGCTCCTTACTTAATCCTGACTCAAGTACCCACAATTACACCACCTCTCGGTGTGAACAACGATGTGTACTTGAGAACAAGTAATTGGTTTTTAACCCAGTCTCGAGCAGCTCTCCTAACCCACTTATTAAAGTAACCTGTCACCGCATCTCTCGATGTCGACATATTGCAATTTTACTCTTGTGCTTAAAGCAGTTAGATCTAAGAATAAACAGACAAGCAATGTAGAATAAGAATCAAAATGATATAACATTAAAAGACACTCTTGTATTCATTTAATATCATCAGAATCCATCATCGTTTAAGAAGAATTAAAGAGTACAACAAAGCTTACTATCTCTAGACTACTAGGCCTACTCCCTAATTGTTCCTCTTGTGCAGCATCAAGCACTTCTCGTCAAAAGCAGTTGTGGACTTGCTTTATCAGCTCACTGATTTCCAACTCAAACCTTCAATTCACACAGAATTTTTAGAATTTAATCCCCTTGCTTTTGATGATTTCTTTCCTTCTTTATCCATCTATTTATAGCCTCTAAAATGTTGTAGGATTCAGCTTTCTCTCTCAGATCCAGATCTGGATTTTGTAGCTATCAAAATTAGTTAAAATACAACTGTGCACTCATGCAGTTCTAGTATGTTCTTCTCAGATCTATAGATTATCGCTGTATCACTGGACGCATTCTGAATTTGTAATCGCAGTGACATCTACGAAATTCCTGCGTTAGTGCTTCCATATGTTAATTCAGCTTGATTCTTCTCATTTGAGATTCAGTTTCAATGCGGCGACATCTCTTTATCGCAATATTCAGCTGATTTTGTGGCTGCAATATTCAGCTGATTTTGTGGCTACAATTGTTCAGCATTAGGCTTCTAGGTTGATTTCTTGCTCTGAAAATTAAAACGTAATATTTTGACTGCTTGCGTCGATATTAGTACAAAAATAGATAAAAATAACAAAAATTTAAACTTACTATCAATAAGTTGGAAAACATGAAAATTAAGTATAAAATGCTAATGAGGCATGCTAAATGAACTGTAAAAGGAACAATTTAAACACTAATTTGGGAAGAAAATCTATGTCATTTTTAATACCATCACACCCCCAAACTTGAGTTTTTACTTGTCCTTAAGTAAACAAAAATTAACAAAGTAGCAATTAGAAATGTCACCTCAATCATTATTCACACAACTTGAATTCTCTAAATTTCTAATGTTTAAACTGCATTCATATAATAGAATGATGCGCCAACAATTTATAATTCATCAATGTTAGTATCATGCATTGAATCTTAACCTTCCTTGAGCCTTTTCAGTAATTTATTCTTATTATAAATATTTTTTTTTCTTTTTCTCCTTGTTGTAAGTGACTAAAAGATGTCATTGCATTAGTCTACCTTTGTTCCTGAGTAGTAACAATGAGGTGCAACAAACCCTTAGGAGGCATGTAATTACGCCGACACACACTCTTGCAGTTACAGCCTTTTGCAAGATAAGTTTTCTTTTCTTTGTCTGCAGTGGTGTGTTCTTCCTTAAAAGTCACAATGCACTCATATTGGAGTGTCTTTTATTCATACAATGTCGCTGTACTGATCAGTTAGTTCAAGATTAACACCAATACTATTCATTCATTACTAAAACAATTCCAATTATTCATTCCAAAATAGCAGACTCATCATTCATTCATACTCATCCAATTTCTACATCAATATTCAAACAATTCAAGAATATGCATCAACATAAAAATTTGTGGCCACAATTCTGTTGAAATTTTGTCAATTTTCATTACTAAAGAAACAAAATAAAAGTCAAATGAGAAGGTGTAATTGCATTTCCAAGTCACATTAGCTTCCCCCCCAAACTTAATGTTTGCATTGTCCCCAATGCACTGACAATATATATACAAAAAGTACTGAGAATGCAGCTACAATGTAATAAACTAAGAGAAATGCATTGACAATGAAAATGCAGGCATAAGAAAAATGCATGAAAACTAATTAAAAAGAGATGTACCAATTTATTTAGCAGCAGTCGATTCAGAGGCTGCTTTGGTTTTCTTCTTCTTCTTTTTCGGGCGCTGTACCTCGTTATAGTGTTTTTTCTTTTTCTTATCCTTGCGCCTCTTCCTTTTCTTATCCTCTGAACCAACCGGCTCGGTGAATTGCTCTCCCTCGGTTGGTTGGGTGATGACCTTATCAATTGTCACGTCGGATGGGTGAATTTTGACGAATGGTGCTATGTACGGTACAATAGCGAGAGGATTCAGTTCCTCTACTTCGCTAGTGACAACTTCAACCTGACTCGTAGTAGTTTTGAGTCTCTTCTAAGCTGGATGCCCCACAACATCCTCAATATCATTACTGGGGCATCGGTTTCCTTCTACACCTCGGTAGGTTCAATTTCTTCCTTCTTTTCTTCCTTTCCTTCTTTTTTTTCTTCATCCTTATCTTGAGCACCTCTCTGATTGGTTTCCTCTTCCATATGTTGCGCAGGTTCAGTTAGGTCAGTGTCAATGCTTTCGACTATATCGATATCTTCTTCTGTAACAGTTGTTGTCTCAGCCATATTTACACCTAAACTATTGGGGAATTCATCATTGAACAGATCAACAATATTACGATAACAATCCTCCTCAGTGTTTGAATTCCCTTCGTTGTTTTCATTATCAGATATGTGAATTCTTGTTGGCATTTGAGTAGTCTTACCATCTGTAGTAGGCTGGTTAGATGAGGAGTGGTGCATAGGATAGAAGATATCAGGGAATGCTAGAAAATCTGGCAATGGTCTGGTGCTGATGTGACGCAATGCAATGATAATGGCTTCGTTCCAGGCTTTTGTGTATGCATAAAATATATGCTGCCTGTAATCCAAATCGTCTAATACACTCATAAGGCGGATTATGCACGTATCAATACAGTCAAGATGGATTTATGAACTAGCTAGTCTTCTTAATATTTGTGGATATGTGAGCGCATTAGTCTGCTTCTTTCTTTTTCCCTTTCCCCTTCTCTTTCTTTTTCGAAGCTTCATTGGCCACAGGTGTATCTTGGCCTCATGTCATCCTCTAAACAGATGTATCATTGATCAAACCTTTATTTTCCATGGCCTTCTCATCATCTCTTGGCACAATACCCTTATGTTGGCAAATCAGCATATAAGAGAGGGGAAAGGAAAGATACCAATTTGCTTCCCTGCTGTTTTCGTAATCTGGGCATGTATAAGTTCCCCAATGTCGATGTGCCAATGGTGCAAAATGGAATGTAGCAAACACATTCGATCCAATGTGGATATAGTACTGTGAGTGGAGGGCATCACACGACTATTAATAAAGTGAAACCATACCTTGCAGAAAGTTGTTAGGTAACGTCTATGCATCGTGAAATTGTGGAATCCACTGCCTGTCCATGTAGCATTGTCGACACAAAGGTCGTTCATCATCTCAGTCAAGCTATCTTCGTTTAAACTGTGCATGAAGGGTGAGTGGCTATCTACGCGTTCTGGTATCCATAGCAAGACATTGATATGTGCCGCACTCCATGGTACAAGCCCCTCTCGAACAAAAATAAATTCTTGCTCTTTGTCCACTAAATTGGCATAAAAGTCCCGAACTAGAGTAGGGGAATAACCTGATGTATGGTCACAAAAGTATTCCCACCCTAAACGATTGATAGTGCGGTGGACTTATTTTTTGAGGGTCAAGTGTTGTGAAAGATGGAAGTCCTGTTCAGGATGGATATTACGTTTGAGCATGATATTGTGGTATCTATCTTTAGCCGCAGTCGTTAAAAACAACACCGGGCTTGTGGATGAAGGTGGTGGTGTCGTGGACAGAATCTCAATAGGGGTGGTCGGAGTGTTTTTGGAAAAAGGTTTGGGAGTATTCTTAGAAGCACGAGTCTTAGCCATGATGAAAGTAAAAGAGAATAAAGAAAAATTTTAGAAGGATATTGCTTTGAAATATGAAAAGGAAATTTGTCGATAGTGAGGGAGATGAGTTGCAGTAACAATGGCGATTGTGAAGAGGAAGATAACTGCAATGGGGGATTTTATAAACTAAATGTAATGAGTGAAAAAATATGAGAAATCATTATGTCTACTACCATTAATTGCCAGGTTGCAACTCGTACCGTTTTTGTTTTGATCTAATGGCTGGGATGAGAGAAAATCGATCGGCGCGATTCTTGCTGAAAAAGTAACGTTGACTCATCGTCGAATGCGCCAACAATCAGTGCTTCAATGCGTCGACAAAAAGATGATTTTTATTTCTGCTAAGAATCTGAAACAACATAATGAAAAGCGAAACAAATAAAAGAAAATAAATGAATGCATCGACATTATTTAAGTGTCACCAGATCAACGGTTTCATCTGGTTCTCGAACATCTGGGCTCACATAGTGTTTAAGACGTTGGACATTCACTTTGAACTATTACCCATCCTTTAAGTTTTCGATTGTCACCGCACCGCTTGGAAATGCTTCGACAACTTTGAATGGTCTTGACCACCTTGATCGCAATTTTTCTGGATGTAATTTCAAACGTGAATTAAATAAAAGTACAAACTGACCAGGATGAAATTGTCGACGCAATATGAGGTTGTCATGCCATCGCTTTGTCTTTTCCTTGTATATCGCAGCATTCTCAAAAGCATGGCATCGGATCTCTTCTAATTCCATGATGTCCAACAATCTTTTCTTCCCAATAGCATCATAATCCAAATTTACCTGCTTAATTGCCCACATAACTTTATGTTCAAGTTCGACAGGTAGGTGACAAGATTTGCCAAACACTAGCTGATATGGTGACATTCCTAATGGGGCTTTGTAAGCGGTGCAAAGCACCCACAATGCATCATGTAGTCTCACTGACCAATCCTTCCTAGATGGATTAACCACCTTTTCAAGTATACCTTTAATTTGACGATTGGATACTTCGGCTTGACCATTAGTTTGTGGGTGATACGTGGTGGCTATACAATGCTTCACATCATATCGTTTCAATGCAGTTGCTACTTGGTTATTGTAGAAATGAGTGCCTTGGTCGCTTATCAACACTCTTGGGGTTCCAAACCTTATAAGGATGTATGTATGGAAAAACTTCAACACTGTCTGAGCGTCGTCTTTTGGTAGTGCAATAACTTCAATCCACTTGGATACGTAATCAACAATCACTAAGATATATACATTTCCAAAAGTGTTCGAAAATGGTTCCATAAAGTCTATACTCCAAACATCAAAAAACTTTACCACCATAATAGGTTGTTGGAGCATCTCATTACGTCGAGATATTGAACCAGTGCGTTGACAACGATCACATTGTTACGCAAAATTATGAGCGTCTCGAAACACATTAGGTCAATAGAATCCTGATTGTAGGACCTTTGTAGCAATCTTTGTTCCACCGAAATATCCTTTATATAGGGCATCGTGGCAATGACTCAGGATTGACTTCATTTCTTCTTCAGGTACATAACAGCAATTATATTGTCGGTGCATACTTTAAATAGGTATGGCTCGTTCCAATGATATTTGGTAGCATCGCGTATGAACTTGATCTTTTTGTGACCAACTGCACTCAAGGTAGCTTCCCACATACAAGATACTTGATTACATTACCATGGCTATGTGTCGATAGTGAATAATTACTCGTTAGGAAATGCTTCTACAATCTGGGTGTTTTGTCCAATTTCACTTCCATTTTCTAGCCGAGATAAATGGTCAGCTACTTGATTCTCAAATCCCTTCCTATCTCTGATTTCAACATCAAATTCTTGGAGGAGTATGATCTATCCAATGAGTCTAGGTTTGGCGTCTTTTTTGTTGAAAAGGTATCTCAATGTAGAATGATCCGTGTAAACTATAGTCTTTGCGCCGACAAGGTAAGAACGAAACTTATCAAAGGCGAAGACCACTACTAGGAATTCTTTTTTAGTTGTGGTGTAATTAACCTACGTTTCAGTTAGTGTTTGCTAGCATAATAAATAGAATGAAATACCTTATTTTTCTTTGCCTGAGGACAGCTCCGACAACAAAGTCACTAGCATCGCACATTAGTTCGAATGGTTGCGTCTAGTCTGGTGCTACAACAATCCAAGCTTGTACCAACTACTTTTTTATTTATGTGAATTCACCTAGACATGCATCTTCGAACATAAATTTTTATTCTTCTCTAGCAATGAGATTAAAGGTTTAGCTATCTTGGAAAAATCTTTGATAAATCGTCTATAAAAACCTGCATGTCCAAGAAAGATTCTTATTGCTTTGACAGTGGTAGGTGGTGGTAATTTTTTGATGATCTCGACCTTTGCTTTATCGACCTTAATGCCTTGACAAGAAATGCGATGGTCAAGAACAATTCCTTCAGTTGCCATAAAATAACATTTTTCTCAATTCGGAACCAGATTGTTTCCTCGGATCATTTTAAAACTCTTACCAAATTACCGGTGCATTGGTCGAAACTCTGTCCATAAATCAAAAATTATCCATGAATACCTCGAGTGAGTCCTCAATCATATTCGAGAATATCGTCATTATACATCTCTGGAATGTTGCTGGCGCATTACATAACCCAAATGGCATCTGTCAGAAGGCAAAGGTTCCAAAAGGACACGTGAATGTAGTCTTTGCTTGATCTTCCGGCATAATAGCTATTTGATTGTATCTAAAATAACCATCCAAGAAGCAATAGTAGGCTTTACCGGCTAGCCTATCTAGCATTTGATCGATGAAAGGAAGTGGAAAATAGTCCTTCTTTGTGGCCGCATTCAGTCATTAGTAATCCATACGCACTCGCCATCCAGTTGCAATGCGAGTAAGAATTAACTCATTCTTATCATTAGTCACAACTGTGAAACCACTCCTTTTAGGCACACATTGGACGAGGCTTACCCAGTTACTATCAGAAATAGGGTATATAATGCTTGCATCCAACCATTTGATAATTTCCTTTTTTACCACTTCTTTCATTTTCTCAATGAGCCCTCGTTATTGTTCTATGGATTGCTTCCCTTCATCTTCTAACCGTATCTTATGCATGCAGTAAGAAGTATTGATGCCTCTTATGTCTGCGATGCTCCAAGCTATGGCTTTCTTGTGATCTTTCAGGATTGTAATAAGCTTCTCTTCTTGTGTTGTGTTGAGGGATGCGTTGAAAATGATAGGCAGTATTTCATTGTCACCAAGGAAAACATATTTCAAAGGTGTCGACAATGGTTTTAACTCCAAGGTAGGAGCTTGCTCAATAGACGGTTTAAATACTGGGATTGTCTTGTTGGACAAATCTAAAGATTCCATTTTTCAATTTCTACGCATCTCACAATTATTTACCTACTTTTGATAATCCTTATTATGGACTTTTTCTTTAAAACATTGTGGAAATGACAAAGGTATGGTCGCAGTAATTGGTTGTGGATAACTTTGTTGCTTCGATAATGATGGTTGTGTCGACAACTTATCTAGACAGACTATAGGCACAGATGGTACTACAATTGGTTCTTCAGCATTATTTTGTGCTTGACTTCCTTCAGTTATAACCTCTTGTTGTTTGTGTGAAGTGGATGCTTCGACATGATCTTGATCAGAATTGCTTAAATCTATCGTCTGTTTCCCACTTCTTATCGTGATTGCTTTGCAATGCTCCTTCCCCCTTTGCGTTGGATTTTCAGTATCACTAGGTACAGTACCCGGTGATCTAGTGCTGAGATTGGATGCCAACTGCCCAAGTTGAGCTTCCAATGCTCGTATAGAAGAAGAATTACCTTTCACTATCACTTCGGTTCGTGTGATATGCTCGCGCATCATCGCTTCAAGAGCAGCCATAGGATCTACCTTTGGTTGAGTAAATTACTACTGTTGATGCTGATGATGTTGTCCTTGCATTTGTGGTAGTACAGATGGTTGTGGCTGCAATCGCGATTATGGTTGCATTTGACTATGTGACTGCATTGGTTCAGTACGGGAATTTACTTATAGAATTTTGATGGTAGTTCTACGATTGGCTGTTGTTGTAACCTCATTGCCTATTACTTCTTTGGTTTGAAGAATTTTCATATCTATATATGGACATATTTTGATTTCCCCAAGGTTGTTGCGAGCGACTATTGTAGGAGTTACCAAATGAACCTCCTCGGATGTTGTTAACATAGTATGCATTTTCTGCATGTTGTGGGTAGTCTTCATAGCTGTGGTTGTCGTCGCAAATTTCACAGGAAAATATCGGCACATCCAATTGTTGTGCTACTTGTATAGAAGCAATACCGCTTGTTCCTTTCATATTCTTTATGATGTTGGCCAGTAAAGATACCTACGCTGACAATGCAGAAATAACATCTAATTCAAGAACTCCAAGGTTAGTTTTCACCTGTGTAGAATGAGAGATTGGATATTGGTAATCATTCTGAGCAATTCTCTCTAGAATTCGAGCAACTTCATTGTATGTACAATCCAACAACGGACCATTTATCGATGCGTTGACATGATTTCTTGTCTTAGCATTTAAACCATTATAAAAAAATCTCAATCTAGGTCTCTTGTTGAATTCCATTCATTGGGCAACATCGAAGCAATGCTTTGTAGTGGTCCCATGTTGTGTAAATTCTCATCATCAAGTGCAATGATGCCATTCTGTAACCTCACGTCCATTGTCAATGGATTAAATCTTAAAACAAACTGCATTGCTAATGCATTCCAAGATGTGATAGATCCAGTCGGCAAACCTAAAAACCATGTTCGTGTTTTTCCTTGCAATGAGTAAGGAAATAATTGCATCTTCAATGCATCATCAAGGACACCATGTTGACTGAAGGATGCACAAATAAGTAAAAGTGATTTCAAATGTTCCCATGCATCTTCATGCGAAAAACCTGAATATTGTCCATTAGAATTGAGCATCTGAAGCATCACTGGTTTTAGTTCAAAGTTACCAACCTGAATTGCTGGTCTCACAACCCCTGGTTGTAAATCATCGAGTATAGGTACAACAAAATCCCTTATTGACCTATTTGGTAATTGCTCGTTTTATGGTGGCAGTGGTAAATCACCGATTGCTTGTGGTAGCACAGGAGGATTTCCATTTTATGGTAGCATTGGTGGTAAATTATTATTGTTTCCAGTCATTCTCCTTTTCTCTTGCCTTCTCCTCCTCAATGTCCTTTCAAGCTTCGGATCAAAACTAACAATGTTGTTAGGATTTCTCCTTGTGGACATGCAATACCTTCAAAACCAGAAAAGAAATATAAACAAATTAACAAAAGTTAAAAGTTAGATAAGTAAAACTAATTGCAACTATAAAAGTAAACATCAAACAAACGTCATTCCCCGACAACGACGCCAAAACTTGATCGGTGTTTTTACAACACAACGATTGTGCAAGCGTACACATATAGATGCAAGTATATTTAATAGACAATTCTATCGAATATCGATCCCTCGAGGAATGGGTTCTTGATGTTACAATGTCAGAGCAACAACTACTGAAATTAAAGGTAATGTGAGTACTGATGTCAGTGCGTTATGTCAAATCTGCACATTAAAAATGATCAGTAATGTCAACGCAATTAGAAGTAAATTTCAGAGGTTAATGTCAGTGTACTGAAAGTAAATCCAATTGAGTTGAGTGCTGAGTACTAAATATTAAAATGCATGAAATATAAATGTGACCAAGTGTAAAGGGTAGAAATGGTTCACTGAATCTACTAAGTTGCAATGCTGGATGTGTCGACAAGGTGTAATATTGATGGATTGTCACTGTAATGAAATCCATTTGATTTCTTACCAACAACAGCTCCTTACTTAATCCCGACTCAAGTACCCACAATTACACCACCTCTTGGTGTGAACAACGATGTGTACTTGAGAACAAGTAACTGGTTTTTAACCCAGTCCAGAGTAGCTCTCGCCTAACCCACTTGTTAACCTAACCTGTCATTTCATCTCTCGATGTTGGCACACTGCAATTTCACTCTCGTGCTTAAAGCAGTTAGATCTAAGAATAAACAGACAAGCAGCATTCAATAAGAATCAAAATGATATAAATTAAAAGACACGCTCGTATTCATTTAATATCATCAAAATCCATCATCGTTTAAGAAGAACTAAAGAGTACAACGAAGCTTACCATCTCTAGACTACTAGGCCTACTCCCTAATTGTTCCTCTTGTGCAGCATTAAGCACTTCTCGTCAAAAGCAGATGTGGACTTGCTTCATCAGCTCATCAATTTCCAGCTCAAACCTTCAATTCACACAGAATTTTTAGAATTTAATCCCCTTGCTCTTGATGATTTCTTTCCTTCTTTATTCGTCTATTTATAGCCTCTAAAATGTTGCAGGATTTAGCTTTCTCTCTCAAATCCATATCTGGATTTTGCAGCTATCAAAATTAGTTAAAATACAGCTGTGCACTCATGCAGTTCTAGTATGTTCTTCTCAGATATGCAGATTGTCACTGTATCACTAGATGCATTCTGAATTTGTAATCGTAGTGAGATCTGTGAAATTCCTGCGTTAGTGCTTCCATCTGTGAATTTAGCTTGATTCTTCTCATTTGAGATTCAGTTTCAATATGGCGACATCTCTTTATCGTAATATTTAGTTGATTTTGTGGCTACAATTGTTTAGCATTAGGCTTCTAGGATGAGTTCTTGCTCTGACAATTAAAACGTAATATTTCAACTACTTCCGTCAACATTAGTACAAAAATAGATAAAAATAACAAAAATTTAAACTTACTGTCAATAAGTTGGAAAACATGAAAATTAAGTATAAAATGCTAATGATGCATGCTAAATGAAGTGTAAAAGGAACAATTTAAACACTAATTTGGGAAGAAAATCTATGTCATTTGTAATACCATCAGTAATAATAAAACAAAAGGGAGAAGAAGGGTCAACTAGGGTGAAAAAGAGAGTTTTATACCCAATAAATTGGAGCATTTACTCAGAGGTCCCTAAACAACACTAGGGTTTCTAGTTTGACCCAGAACCTTTACACACACTACAATTTGATCCCCAAAATTCCAAATTGACCCCAAGTTTAATCTAAAGCTCAATTAAGTCCTTAATTTACCAAATATAACACAAAAGACCCTCAAATTCCCAAATTTCCTACTTTAATCCCTTAAACAATTTTAGGGTGTTACAGAGCCCTATGTACATGCCACATCTAACCAAGTAAAAAGATTCAAAAGCTACCAACTCAAGATGATAGTGTGATCTCTCAAACTATCCGATCAATGATATTTCTTCGATAACCTACACGAGAACAAAACCAACACAACATAAGTTTTCACTAAACTTTGTAAGTTCGTAGTTTCATCAAATCCATTGGCAAAATAAACATTACAACAATAGTATAAGATTTCTTTAATTTCACACTTTCTTCACAAGGGTTATTATACTATCATTCAATTACTCGTACTTTTCTCAACCTATCCTTTTCTCATCCTTTCTCTTAGTTAGATTCTTATACAAAGAATCATATTAAACATCTTTACATCCTTCATAATTTTCTTACATGATATTTTATTATAACAGTACATCTATTTCAACACAAATCTTACAAAAATTTAGAAATTGACAACATTTCACCAACTAAAAGATTGCTAGGTTTTAAAACCTAAGTTTCTTCACCGGCTTATTGCTTGCTAGACCTAAGGTCTGTTATTTCCCCGGCTCAAGCTTGCTAGGCTCAAGGTCTGTTTCCATTCACCGGCTTAAAGCCAACTAAGCTCAAAGCTTGATTCATCTCATCGGCTTAAAGCCTGCTAGGTTCGAGACCTGTTCCAACTATTATTATTTTAATTCAATTCCCTTACCAATCTTTATTCCAATATATATTAACATTAATATATTAATAGGAAGTAATCAATAATAAATTAAATAAAATAAAATTTGTAAGATATGAACTTACTTTTGCAAAAATTATCGATATTCGGTAATACTATGGCTTTTCCCTTCCCACAATTGTCAACCGATCTACTTGCTTCTTGGTCTAAATACAACAACTTAATTCAATATTCTCGCTAAATATTTTTTTCTTTTAAACATGAAAATTCATATAATCAACTTGTTAGTATTATTTTACATTTTCACTCGAACTTTTACTTTCATGCATACACATTTCTTAATTCATACTTCCAATTCAGCTAGAACTATTTCCATTCAAGTCTAACCAAACTTAATAGGGTCTTGAAACAGTTTGTTAATATTATCTTTTCTAAAGATTTCATACTAACTATTCTATTTTTACAAATGAATCTTTAAACTAATAACCATTCAAAATTTCCTTTTAAACTAATAAAACCTAACAACAAATTTGAATGGAAATTTACTTAATATCAAAACACATTCAAAACCAATAACTTTCACTTCAAAAATTATTGAACAAATTCATAATCTAAAACTTGGGTTAACTTCCTTGAACTAAAATAATATCAAAAACACGAAAATCACCAAAAATGGGCAGCATTTGACTTACATGCAAGTGTCGAGTGTCCTTAAAGCTTGAAGCTTTTGTTTTTCTCCAACTATGGTGTTTTCTAATCAGTGGAAGAAGATTACCCCAAAAGACACAATATTTTCTTATGTTTTAACTATAATGGATCTTTATTTATTTACTTATTTACCCTTTTACTTAAGCCATCCCATTAACTATTTTGCATGTACTTAACCAGTCACCACTCTTCATTATGGTCAAATTACCATACCAAAACCTCATTTCATGATTTCTTCTTCTTTTTATAAAATTCAATTATAACTTTAAACTTTTGTAACTTCTATAGACTAGTTCTTTTTCCTAATTAAATATCCACATGACCAAATTTTTATACAACAATACCACGACCCTTTAGTTATTACTGAATTTAATAAAAAAATAACTTACTAAACGAGTTGTAATTTATAACTACTAATTCTAACACCACTAAAAATAAGGTGTTAAATTCATCGTGAAAACCATTTCGAAACAATACAGAAATTAGACAATCTGGAAAGCTCAGTGTATTGTATTGAATCTACGAATACGATCACACATCATGAAAAATTAGAACTTAATTATAAATCATTTGAGTCATAATCACATATGTCTAATCAATCTCTCCACTAGCTCGTTGAAATTAGAAATGAATTGCATGTTGAATCAAAGAAGAGAAATGTATAAAAATGGTAAAGATAGAGAAATGAGGAACATTCAGAAATGAATTTGGTTTTCTCACTAAGCATGGAAATGACCTAAGGATTAATTTATAGTTTTTCGATTTATTGTTTATTTAATTAAATAAAATAATTTAAGTTCGAAATAAAATCAAATTAATTGGACATTGTGAATCCGTTGAATGCATAAAATTAAATTCTTGTTAACTCAATGTATCAAACCGAAATTGCCAAGAGGGGGTGAATTGGCCTTTTAAAAATGGTGGATGAAAAGAGAGAAAATAAAATAAAAAAATTTGACACAAGGACTTTAGAGAGATTCAGCCCCAAATGTCTACTCCACTACCTTAGCTTTCCACCACTAAGGTATTCCCAAATTCACTTATTTGTACAACCTTTGAAGATAAGGTTTAACCTTACAACTCACTTAAGATTTCTACACAAATTTTAAGTCACAAACTCTCCCAAAATAGATACAAATAAGCAAACAAAAAATAATCTTAACAAAATCAAATTGTTCGCAAATGAAGCTCAAAATACAATGAAATACACTTGAGCAAAAGAATGGAAATAAAGCTCACAAGTGTATATAAGAAATATATGAAAAAATTAATCTACTAGGTTGTTTGATTGAAGATATTTGCTTGAAAGTGCTTTCTTAGTTGTTGTAGGTCTTTGGAATATGATATTTATACCCCCCCCCTAAAAAAATTGATTTACAACCGTTGTGGCTGTTGGTGTAATGAATATAGTTGTTAGGGATGAAAAACTAGAACATTTATGTCACTTGCAACTGCAAGTATCGATACTGTACAAAAGTGTATCGATATTTTTTGTCATAAATGCTAAATTCAGTGACCATTGGTACCTTTTAAACTGATACCAAAATAAATTATCGATACTTTTTCAAAAATGTATTGGTACTGGAACGATATTTCCTAAGATTTGTGTAAACAAAATATTCATTTGGTATCGTTCTTAAGCAAGGGTGTCGGTCTTTTTTAGAAATTATCGATACTTGTAAAATGGTATCGATATTTTTCAAGCTTTATCAAAACAAAATGCAAGTTTGATCTCAATTTTTCAGAGGGTATCATATTTCAAGAATTATCGATACTTGACCAAAAAGGTATCGATACTTTTTATCCTACAACAATTCTAACTTGTTTGAAAATCATTTTGATGTGTTAAAATGATTTTGATTTGGTTGAAATCATTTTTACTTGTTTAAAATCATTTTAACTTGATTTTAAAATTGTTTCAAAATTTTCTAAGAGTTTAATATAAGAATTCAAAATTTTATCTCTTTGACTTTAAATTGAAAAATTATTTTGTCAATTTTAATTTATATTTAAAAATACTTTAATTTGTAATATCAAAATACTTTATCAAATAAAGCTTGGATTAACAATCGCCTCCTTTTTATATAACAAAACATTTGGATTTTTTTTTTTTTTTTGAATAATTGCAATTTGAATTTAAGACCAAAATAAAATTTGTCATTCAAGTTGGAATTCATTTTTTCTTTTAAAAAATTAGTCAAAATATTTTGCATTTAGCATTAAAACAATAATCAAACATATTACATTTTCTTCTTCCTTTTTTTGTCATATCAAAAAAATCATATAAAGCTTAAAGAGAAGAGAAAGTTAGTTCATCACAATATATAGATAAAAATTGAATGAACAATGAATTAAAGAAATCAATTGTATCTAAAAATACCAATAAAACAATCAAGCTCAAGTGTATCTAAAAATACCAATAAATCCCCTCATATTGAATATAAGGGACGACAAACCTTAGTATGTTTAAATAGGGTTGTCGCCCTTTTATTTCCTAGTTCAACTAGGAGATCATTTTTCTATTAAATAAGCTTCTATTAATTCAATAAGGGTTCACTTTCTCTCACTGTAAATAAATGGAACTGGTAGGACTAAAAAGACAATAAGTTTTATACAACTTTGAGATATTGTTATTTTATCCGAAAATAGTGAGAATTTATTTCAAAGTATAAATTATATTTTTTAGGAATAACAGTTCTATCAGTTTCTATTAGAGAGAGTTTCATTTTCCCACTGAAAGTAAAGTAAATAATTTATGGTTCTGTGTTTGATTTGAATTCGATTGAGCTCATGCTCGAAGCAGTTCCTGGTGCG
Source organism: Kokia cookei (assembly GCA_039519145.1). NCBI lineage: Eukaryota > Viridiplantae > Streptophyta > Magnoliopsida > Malvales > Malvaceae > Kokia > Kokia cookei. The sequence continues at coordinate 22,295,260 of CM076908.1, forward strand.
AGAATAGCAGAGAAGGTCATCTGGTTGAAAGCCTGAAACGATAAGGATTCGTCTAAGCCAAAATACAGGTGCATTTTCATGAAAATTTTATTACGATAAATATAACAAATTGGCTCGATTTTTAGAATTGTATTTTTCCAATGTGCAAGAAAATCGTTTTCGAATAGGATTTTTTTTTCCAAAAAGTTATATCAAAGCTAGGTTGTGCTATGTTTATATTATAAACTGATACCAAATTTTTCTCTCTTCTTCAATGTGTGATTGATTTTTGATAATATGTGACATTCTTGTAATTATAAGTATGTTTAGGGATATGTATGTGAATGAATGTATATTATTATTTTATTATTTATATGATAAAGTAATTTTGTCAAAGTTGTGATTCCTAAAATTTTGAATGTAATTATTATTAATTTTTGGGTATGTAATTAGATCATGGATTATCATCTCCACACAAGATTTTTTGATATTATTATCTTAGAATAATTTATGTGAGAAGAAAATGGACATAAGACTTATGTAACCAATAGTTTTGGCAGAACTCAGAGAACTAAGACAAATCCAAGCTGATTGAGATGACACAAACCCAACTCAACCAAACTAGTAAAAGATCGATTTTGGTCTGGCAGCAGAGGTTGATGGTAAGGGTCGGCAATGGTTGGCGACAGTTCGACGATGGTTGATGGTATCTGACTACTGTGGTAAAACAATGATAACATGAATCGATATGACAGCTTTGGGTGACTTTTATAATTTTATTATTTTTCTATGATGGAATCATGGAAACTCTGGTTGCTCAAGGTTATTTAAACTTTATGCTTTTATTTATGATAGCCTGATGATATTTATTTGACTATGGAATGTTTGTTCATGCATATGTATGATAAGCATGCCATATAGTTTAGGAAAAGAATGCCACATGTACTTGTCATGGATTTATTAATCATTTATGATTGAAACTAAAAATTAAAAACACTGAATGTTTTTAAAAGATTGAGTGGAAGAAAGTCCCTAAACAAGACCTACAGCCTCCATCAATGGTCTCTTGTAATGACATGGCAATTTAACTGCCCCACGGTAGGATTGTCCTGTGGATCTCATTAAGGAGATTTCCTTAAAGTAAAAAGAACTATATTGTAATTGTATGATAGTTAATTGTCCAATTTTGATTTTTCGTGGTTGTGTTACCCGACACATCTCCCGGTACAAGGTCGCCAACACGACGAACCCCCAACTGAGTTTGCCCGCTTCTCTGAAGTTGAAGAGTTTTAGCAGCCACCTTAGATGGACGAGTGTTCGTGACTTGTCCGGCATTAAGATACCTCTGATGATCTGAAGGATGTATGCCCAAGTGTTCCGCTCTCTTTCGACTTGTCAAATCCTCATCCAGCCGCACGAAATTTCTTTGTAACCAACTCATTTCGATTCGGCCTCCGTAAACCGTCTCCGAGACCGTACCCAAAAGTTCACCGCATGCGCCTCTCTTATCGACCATGTGAACAGACCAAATGACTATCGACCCATCCACTGGTAACTCCAACTGTAAGTGCACGTCCTCTAGAGTGATAGTACACTCACTACATGGAAAATGAAATGTGTGTGTCTTAGGTCTCCACCTTTCCATCAACGCGTTTACAAGTGTACGGTCCAACTTACACCCCCTACCTACAAGGGCCACGTGCCAAAAACCGGCTTCCCTCAAGTGCGGTTCGATCAACGGTGATGGAGGAATGTGTAGATTCCGCCTATTTAGGAAAAGAATATACAAAATATTAAATTAAAATATAACAATGAAATAAATCAAATAAACAACTTGAAATTTATTAAAAAATATTCTTACCACTTGCAATTGATCAATCAAAATATGCTTGTCATCAAAATGGATTAGAGATTCAATCATTGCTAATATAAAAACACGAACTAACTTTCTGCATTTCACTTGAAAACTCTTCAGCTGGAAGCGTTTTTGTTAAAACGGTCTATTCTTATAAATATTTCAAAAATCGGTCTAATTAAATAAATTTAAAAAAATCAACATTTTTTTAGTTCTTAAGTCACTTGCAAGTAATTGAGGTAGAAGAATAAATTTGAAGTAAAAAGGTAAAATTTTAGCAATCTAATTAATTATTCTAACAAAAAAATTTTGACTACATTTTGAAGATTGCATGTCAAAATTATAAAAAAGAGCAAAAGTGATAAACTAATTATCATTAGAGGCTAAAATGTTATTATGCCTTATTACTTTTTTTTTTGTGGTTAATCAATTAAATTTTAGATAAATGAATTAATTGTCTATGGAATCTTAATTTTATTGGCATTGGTATTGCTACAAGTGCATGAAGACGTGAGTTCGAGTATGCTGAAGTGCGTTTATCTTCCTATTTAAGGGTTGATATGAGTTATGAGTAGTTTTAAGCATTATATCATTTTAAAAACTTTCATATAGTTTCACAATTGAAATAAAATTTCAAAAAAAAAATTAAATGAATTAATTGGGTAATTTACCAAAATAACCCAAAAATTTTGATTATTTACAAAAATGACCCAAGTTAAAAAATATACACCAAAATGACCTGAAATGAACAGTAAAAATTGATATTGGCCATCTAATAGTCGACACCACCTGGCCAATGATTGGTGTCAGACATAAAAATTTGTGTTTTTTGGTGTTGGCCATGCAATGGCCGACACCTATGTATTTTTTTTTAAATATGATATTTTATTGATATATGAAAATAAATAATTTGAAAAAAAAATTTGGGTGTTGGCCACTGCATGGCTGACACCCCTTTTTTGTCAGAAAAAATTTTCAAAATTTATTGGTGTTGGCCATTGCATGGCCGTCACCCCCTTTTTGAGAAAAAAATTCAAAATTTTTTGATGTTGTCCATTGCATGGCCGACCCCTCCTTTTTGAGAAAAAAATTCAAAATTTTTTTGTGTTGGTCATCCAATGGTAGACACTCCCTTTTTGAGAAAAAAATTGCTTTTTTGGGAGTTGGCCATGCATTTTGAGAAAAAAAAATTCAAAATTTTGCATGGCCGACACTCCTTTTTTGAGAAAAAAAATTGCATTTTTGGGTGTTGGTCATTACATTGCCGACACCCCCTTTTTGAGGAAAAAAAATTTCAAAATTTTTTTTGTTGGCCATGCAATGGCCGACACCCCCTTTTTGAGAAAAAACTTGTATTTTTGGGTGTTGGCTATTGCATGGCCGACACCCCCTTTTGAGAAAAAAAAATTTCAAAATTTTTTGGTGTTGGCCATTTTGAGAAAAAAAAAATCAAAATTTTTTGGTGTTGGCCATGCAATGGTCAACACCCCTTTTTTGAGAAAAAAAATTTGCATTTTTGGGTGTTGGCCATTGCATGGTCAACACACCAACACCCCCTTTTTGAGAAAAAAAATTCAAAATTTTTTTCGAATAAAAAATTGCATTTTTGCATGGCGACACCCCCTTTTTCAGATAAAAAAATTTCAAATTTTTTTGGTGTTGGCCATGCAATGGCCGACACCCCTTTTTATTTGGTAAAAAATTAAATTTTTGGTGTTGGTCATGTAATGGCCGACACCAACTTCCCCTCATTCTCTATAAATAGGGTTTAATTTTTTTATTTTGAAGTTGTAAGTAAGAAATATTTCTATCAAAATAACAAGAAAATGAGAGTGTTTTATTATTTATCATTAGATGAGTGTTTTGTTTTGGAGGATAGTTGTGAAGTGTACAATCAAATTTCGGGGTTGAACTATATATTGTCATGTATTGCTGGAGTTGAATTATATATTGTCATGTGAAGCGGCAAAGATATGTCTTCAGTGGTAAGACGATTTTCTGCACCATTGAAGACTATCCGAGATACCCAACTCAGATGGACATTATCTACGTTGGAATAATTTGTTATCACAGAAAATACTGTCGAATAGCTATTCCAACGTATATATATTGTTGCTCTATGTAGGCGTTGTGGTAAGGTCGTAAAGGTTATGCTGTCAAAGGTCGGATGACTTTGTCCGTCATTTAACAAGTAACCGAGACCAACTGCATTGTGTCTTACGAATTGAAAAGGTTATGTTTAACCACAACCCAAGCAAGTTTCTCGATACTAATGTTTGCAGCTCGATTTTCAAGCAGATAGACATTATCTATGTTTGTATTTTGTTATATCTGTAAATTTCTTTTTTTAAATTTTGTGTATTAATATTAACAAATAATTGTAATTTATTGTATCTGTAAATTTAATTTGTTGCTTATTAATAATCAAACACAATATTTGTATTTTCTTGTATTAAAATAATTTCGAATTATATATAAAAAATTAAATTTGTTGTCAAAATGTGGGGAAATAAATATTATTGACAAAGATGATATAAATTTTTAAAAAATAATAATTAGAATATACAGGAAATTAGAAAAAAAAATTAAAATATACAGGAAATTAGAAATTAAATTTAAAATAAAAACGAAATTACAAATTAAATTTAAAAAGTAAACGGAAAAAAAATCAAAATTGAGTAGATCCCGGCGACGTCCCTGGCGCTGATGTGTAAGTTCGGCTTCCTCCAGGCTCGGCGAGGCCGAGGCGTAGTACAGTTTGTTCAGGAGGCATTACATTGGTGTTCGTCGGCTCATCCTCGATGGTGTCAACATTGGGTGTCCCGATTGGTGTACATAGAAAGGTGGTAAAATCGTACGTATCATCAACGTAACCGAGAGTAGGTTGAGTGACCTGAGGTGCCGAGCGCGTAGTACAGTTTGTTCAGGAGGCATTACATTGGTGTTCGTCGGCTCATCCTCGATGGTGTCAACATTGGGTGTCCCGATTGGTGTACATAGAAAGGTGGTAAAATCGTCCGTATCATCAACGTAATCGAGAGTAGGTTGAGTGACCTGAGGTGCCGAGCCAAAAATATCCTCCATTGTTGGAGTACGTTCTTCCGGATGGATCTCCGGTTGATATAAGGAAGAACTAGAGTAACATGTACGTTGAAGGTCGAGGTCGACGCTAAAAATCTCCTCAATGGAACGATGATAATAATCGTGTAGCAAAAAAGACGAAGAGCCGGATGTTTGATATTGGGGATCGGGTTGGTGCTCCGGCTGGTACTCGATTTGGTCCTGAGGCTCATAATCGGGCTGGTAATCGGCCTCGTCCGCGGGCTCGTCATTGGGCTCATCCCTGGGCTCGGAATCTAAACCGGGGATCCGACCACGACGTCCATATGCGTTATTCGCCGGACCCAATCGGTTGCCTCCCGGAATAAGTCTCCTTGGCGTATACTCTCGGGGATCAAGCACCGGCATCCCGTATGTCGTATACCATTGCTTGTAATATGGGCTACCGAAATAATCCCCATTACACCAATACAAGGATGAACACCTATTTGCTCAGTCATTCCAAAGCACGATATATGCTTGAAGATCGTGAGCCCAATTTATTCGGTTTTTACCATGTCCCTTTTTGTCGAGCTGGTGGACCTCACCAAGTTGGAATGGAAGGTTCAGAATAAATAATGTATTGTCAAATTAACACAATATTTGATATAAATTGTAATATAATAATAATAATTTTTATTTAAATATTTAAAATTAATAAATAATGTATTGTCAAATCAACACATTATTTGATAAAAATTGTAATATAATAATAATAATTTTTATTTAAATATTTAAAATTAATAAATAATGTATTGTCAAATCAACATATTATTTGATAAAAATATATAATAATAATTTGTACTTTAAATATGAAAATTTGATAAATAATGTATTGTCAAATTAACACAATATTTTATATAAATTGTAATATAATAATAATTTTTTTATTTAAATAATGTTAAATTAATTTTAAATGTAATTTAAATTTCTACTTCAAATTTAAAGTAGAATTTTAAATTCAAACTTATATAATTATGAAGTTTAAATTATTTAAATTTAAACATGTTCATTAATTTTCAAATTAATTTCAACTTAAATTAATTTTCAAATTAATTTTTACACAAATATTCTTCGTGTATACTAGTGGACATGCGCTCATTCTTCATCGGACAATCCGGTATTACGAGAGGATTGACCGGAAATATAGACACGATATGGGCAAGTGGATCGGTTATAGCCAGGCCTTTGGCAAACACTGCATAATTTCGGTTCCCCCGTCTCCCTAATGTCCATATCAGAGCGAATCCTTGTCGAAGGTGGTCGACCTCTAGGCTTTCTACGGAGACTATGATCCGGTAGTTTCTCAAAAGCAACCGGTGGAACTTCCCAGTTCAATACATCGGGCATTACGGGAAATTCATTCTCCCATATCTGCAATGTACGTTATAGCGTGTACACCTCGTCTATGAATTGGTCGACATTTAAATTTGCAGTCGCACAAGCTGCATGAACATGCGCACAAGGATATTGGAGAGCTTGAAATCTAAAGAACTCGCATCGCCTGTTTGCCAGATCAACTGCGTACGACCTCAGTGGAACACTCGAGCGACGACCGATGTACTCTGAAACCCAAAAAATCTCCAACTCCCTCGAATAAATTTTTACATTCATCGTTCGAGCTCTCTGACTATTTGCCGCCATGGCCCTTCGAATGTCCTCAACGTACACGTTTTCGGCCTCCATCTGTACCACTTGTCGCTGCCTCATCGTAGGCATCAATGTGGCCAACCTATAGAAGGTTTCCGAGAAAACAGCAGCAATTGGTAGATGTCGTGTTCGCATCAAGACAGAGTTAACTGACTCGACCAAGTTGGTCGTCATCTAGCCATACCGAGCCCCCTCATCGTAACTTTGTGTCCATTGATACGTCTGGACACTACCCAACCACCCACGAAGATTTTTGTCATTTGGTAAATGTTTCATCTTAGCTTCAAGCTTTGCGATCTTTTGTCTGAATCTCCGCGGTTCAAATTGATGAGCTGCATATGCATATGGAATTTCGAATAAGTATTTTTTTTATTTCAAAAACTGATAAAATTTAAAATTAAATTGAATAAAAAAATACAAACAATAACTATTACTCATTTCCACGAATTCTGCTTTCCATTATTTATTTTTGTAATCACTATGAAAGTTTGCCGACATGTGTCGGATGCAATAAACGAACCTCCATGGAACCTCCGATTGCCTTATTACAGCAAGTAGTCCCTTCGATCTGTCCGATATAAGGCAAATGTTATCTTACCTAACAACGTGCCTCCTCAGATTTTTTAAGAAAAATTCCCACGACTCAAAGCACTCTTTCTCGACTATAGCAAATGCGATCAGAAGTACATTTCGGTTGTCGTCTTGTGCAATAGCAATCAGTTGTATTTGCGTGTATTTACCGTACAACCAGGTTTCATCAACTTGCACCATCGGTTTGCAGTGAGGGAAGGCCTTAACACACGAGTCAAACGTCCAAAATAATCAGTGAAAACGTCATTTTCCCGGATCAATCACCCCGTCCAGACCTTCATATGGCAATGTTTGTAAATCATTTACGGTCCCCGGAACATACTCTCGCATCGCTGCTATCCACCCTTGGAGCTCGTTGTATGACGCATCTCGGTCACCATACAACTCCCGCATCGCTATTTGCTTCGCCCACCATTCCTTCCGGTACGAAACCTTATAATTGAAGCGAGCTTGCATAGTCGAAATATAGACCGATACCTTATTCAATGGAGACTCTTTCACCATGAGCATGATGCAGTTGCATATGATCTTTGCATCTAACTTCCGATGGTCTTGCGTCATACGAGCCATGGTGCATGTGTGCGGACCTTCCATTTTCCTTATTGTCCACAGTTGAGTCCGCTGCATTAACGCGGCTCGGATACGCCACTTACACCCACTCTCGGCTATCAAACATTCTCCGATGTACAAAGATTGCGATGACTTCATTACTTTATAATCCATAGCTAACTTTAAGCTGTATTGTTTTATTGCATTTAAGTAGTCGTTCTTGTTCCCAAATTGTTGTCCTACGAACAACTCTTCTACGTCGGTTTGTTCGTTGAGTAGGTGAGCCGGAACTATGTTTCTATATTCTGAAAACTCACGAGCTCGACCCGCATCTAGGTCTACGTCGCTCATTAAGGCCTCCAGATTATTCCTAATAACTATACTCGGGCTCGTATTTCCTCCTGAATGGGTGTTAACATCATCACCCTCCATCGACCCCTCCTCATATAAGTCTTCGAGGATGTCATCCAAATCGGAGTCTTCCAAAGTTTCATTTTCTTCATCATCTTCTATTGGGGCCAACACTTCCGGATGAAATTGTAGACGATGACACGTGTTTTGGATGTTATACGAACATCCACCGGTGTTTGGATTTTCTGGAGCGGACCCTCCATAACCCGATTGATCTTTCTAGCATACATTAAGATCAATATCTATTCCAGAACGCTGGCTTACTGGATTTAAGACTTGAATTGGTTCGAGGTGTGATATTTTCGCGAACAACTCAATGGGGCATGGATTTTCGATCTCAGATGGGCAATAAATTTCAATCATTGTCCCTAGATCATCATTATCAACAAGCTCCATTTCGGAGAACTTTATCGGATCTAATGAAACCGAAAATTTGTAAAACTGTCTCAACATTTGCTTCTCGCTTGGAGTAGCTATCTTTGTACTGATATTCCGTTTCAATTCATCCAACAAAACACGCTTGTTCAGTCTCGTTCCGATTTTTTCTCTGCTTTCAAATACACAACCTTCATTGTCTATATTGATAATTTTTCCATCAAAATGAACATAAACAAAGAAAATGTTGGAACTCATCTTGAAAAAACTTGAGATTATAAAAAAATGAACATAAACAAAGAAATTGTTGTATTGTTAATGAGAACAAAAAACTCGAATTTTTAGTACTAACGGTTATATATATATATCTGGTGCTGGAGTTAAAAGTCAATCTCGACCATTAACTATACTAGTGTTCTTTTCTTTTGATTATTTTCGTTTATTTCGTAAATTTAATTTTAATTAATATTTTTTAATATATTTTTAATTTGTCAATAATATTTATTCCTTAACATTTTCATAACAAAATATTTAATAATTTTTAATAAATCAAAATTATATTAATACGATAAAATAATAAATCTTGTTGAATATTACAACAATACAAATTAAATGTACAGAAAAAAATGCAATTATAAATAATTGTTAATATTAATACACTGAATTTTAAATTTTGAACAATAATACAAAATAACCTACAATACCCTAAACTTGCGCAACTTGTCTCGGTTAGATAATGTTATCTGCCTGAAAACCTGGCTAATTTCAATAAATTCTTCTAACCCTCAAATAATACGGGTCCATATTGACTGAATACCCGACCAAGTCATCTCGGTCAGCCGTTCGATGGCAGAGTTTCGTCAACCGACCTTTGATAGCATAACCTTTATAGTTATACCACATAGTTAAATTTAGCGGCAATTATATCATATATATATAAGATTTTCCTCAATGGCGCAGAAAACCGTCTAACCACTGAAGACATATCTTTACCGCTTCACATGTCAGTATATAATTCAACTCCGACAATACATGACAATATATAGTTCAACCCCGAAATTCGATTGTACACTTCACAACTATTCTCCAAAACAAAACACTCATCTAATGACAAATAATAAAACACTCTCATTTTCTTATTATTTTGAGAGAAATATTTCTTACTTACAACTTCAAAATCAAAAAACTAAACCCTATTTATAAAGAATGAGGGAAAGTTGGTGTTGGTCATTACATGGCCAACACTAAAAAATTTAATTTTTTACCAAAAAAATTTGAAAATTTTTTATCCGAGAACAAGGGGTGTCGGTCATGCAATGACCGACACCAAAAAATACAAATTTTTTATCCGAGAAAAGAATGTAATTTTTTTTCTCAAAAAGGGGGTGTTGACCATTACATGGCCAACACAAAAAAAATTTGAAATTTTTTTTCTCAAACCCAAAAATGCATTTTTTTTCTCAAAAATGGGGTGTCAGTAATTGCATGACCAATACCAAAAAATTTTGAAATTTTTTTTCTCAAAAAGGCATGGCCAACACCCAAATTTTTTTTTAAATTCTCGTATTTTCGTATATCAATAAAATATCATATTTAAAAAAAAAACATAGGTGTCGGTCATTGCATGGCCAACATAAAAAAACACAAATTTTTATGTCTGACACCAATCATTGGTCAAGTGGTGTCGGCCATTAGATGACCAATATTAATTTTTACTGTTTATTTCAGGTCATTTTGATGTATATTTTTGAACTTGGGTCATTTTCGTAAATAATAAAATATTTTGGGTTAATTTGGTAAATTACTCGAATTAATTTACTTCAAAATTAAAAAAAAAAAGGCATAATAATTTATTTCACCTTCCAACTTTACAAAAAAAAAATATTTTAGCCATCCATTTAATTTTTCGTCTCTTTTAACCATTCAGCTTGCATTATTTGTCAAACCGCCTCAAAATTGATGGAAAAATTAAGGTTTGTTAACTTTGCTGGCATGACATATACATGGATTGCCACGATGCCACCTCAATGATAAGTGCTAAAAGTAATATATTTTTAATTCCTTTCTTAATGCGTTTTTAGATGCTTTTTTTTTTGTAAAATGGTATATTTGATGTTCTTAATCCTTTAAATTCATGTTTCTATACTTTGGAGAGCATTTGAGAACAAAAAGAGCGAAAAACGAGTGAAAATAAAAAAATCGAAGCAAGGTACAGGGGTCACACGAGCTAGACCCTCTTACACGGGTTAGGCACACGATTGTAGAAGTCACACGGGCGTGTGTCAAACCGTCTGAAAATCGTGATTTTGACTCCAAAGAACGGGAAAACAAATATTTTAGGTTTTTTTTGGCATTCTAAGACCTATATATACCTAATATAAGAAGAGAAGAGTGAGTCGTCATTGAATAGTCAACAAAAACAACTCAAAAAACACCATTGAAGTCGACTCTGAAGCAAATTTCCATCAAGATTGAAGATCTCCTTTTGATTTCTTTGCAGTTTATTATGAGTTTATTTTGTTTCTTGTATAATGTCTTTTGGATGTTTTTATTTGCGATTATGAATTAACTTTCTAAATACTAGGGGATGAACTCAAGGATAAATTCTGTCTTTTGATTTTTGTTTTACGCAATAGATACTTAGATCTTGTTCTCAATTATATGTGCTTAATTCTTGGTTTAATATTTTTGGACTATTAATCCATGTTTGATGTGCTTAAATCAGAGAAGGAAAAGTCTCTGTTTAAGAGTAGATCTAGCATAATTGAGTGAAGTTGCATGCATTCCTAAAAATAGGATGGCATAAATCTACTAAATTAAAGTCAAATCTAATAGAGGGATCCAAATATCGAGTTAATGCGATAATAGGAGTTTTAATTAGAAATTTTTTTTTAATTAATCAACATAGAGTTGGTTGCTCTTACTCTCGAAAGAGATATTAACATAGTTTAGGGATTTTTACAGATTAAGATACTAAGTGAATAAATTGTTTAATTCAGATTGATAATGACAGATGAAATCTAGGTGGATTCTTTCCTGGGTATTGTTTTGCTTCTTGGTTGATAATCGTTTATTTTCCTGATTTGTTCTTTGTTTTGTTCATAGTTAATTTTAGTTTTAATCAACCCTCAAATTTATTAGTTAAATAATAAAAAGACGATAATTATTAGTACTTTTAGCATCTGTGAGAATGATATCTTGCTCACCATGACTATACTGTTAATTAATAGATGCACTTGTCTTAGTTAAATTTTTAGATGGTTTATGACTACATCACTCAACAATTAATTAATTTTTTAAAATTATAAAAATTATAAAATTATTAAAAATATAAAAAAAATTATTTTAAAAAAATTAATTAATTGTTACTGTGTCATAAATGTGACTTATATAACAAACATTAACTCTTCTATCATTTTTAAGGTGATGTGATAAATAATACAAGCAGTGGCGAACCCAAGGTGGCTGGCAAGAGTACCGACCCGACTAAAATGAAAAAAAATTCTATTTAGGCCCCTTAAATTTTTAAATTTTTAATGGTAAAATTATATTTTGATTCTAAAATGATAAAAACTTGATTTAATCCTTTAAAAATTATAAAAATATATACTATTAAAATGATAAAATTATTTTTTTAATATAATAAAAATATACAACTTAATTTTAACTCCTCAAACAATTTTAAATTCACCCTTGAATACAAATTTAAAAACTAAAAAAGAAAAAGAAAAGTTAAAATAATTCTTTTTAATTTGGAGGGTTAAAAATTCATATGCCAAAAAATAAATGGAATGGATCAGTACGCTAACCATGAGATCACCAGTGGCATGCACTGTTATTGGCGCTCGTGTTAATGTAATGGAACAACAAAGGCTGCCATCATGAACTGTTAATAATTTAATATTTTGTTACGGTATCTATGACTCTCTAGTCGGCGCGTTTACCTCATTCCCCGACCAACCTTGCCTCGAAGCGCAAGCGTGTTGGCACAAACGACAACTCAAATTTTCAAAAGACGCTACCGTCTCATTCCTGTTTACCCATCTGTCAATGGGTCCACTTTGACTCTACACCAACTCTCCAAATAATTGGCGCTTCCTGTTCACGCGCCTTCCTTCCTAGTAGCTTTGGAATTTTCTCTTCATCAATATTTATGGTTGTACTTGGCAGTGTTGTACGAAGGATTCATTTTCATTTCATTTAATAACATTTAGCAACTTTCAATTAGAATTGTTTATGGATCGAGTTAAATTCAGATTAAATTTAAATAGAATATTAGTATATTTTATATTTGTTTAAGTTTGATTTGATTCGAAATTTAAATTTAAATTTAAAATTTTGTTTAAATTCATCGATATTTGTAAAAAATTTAAGGGCTAATTCAGTATTACTTTTGAAAAATACTTTTAAAAAGTGTGGTGAAAAATATTTTTAAGAAATACTTTTGAAAATTTTTGTTTAAGATTTGATTGTTTAGCATTATTATCAAAAAATGCTTTTGAAAAATAAAATATTCATTTTAAACATGATATTAAGTAATAAATATGCATTTAAATGATGTTCAAATTAGTTGATATTATGATATTTTAGCAAAAATATAAAAAATAATTTATTATAATTTATTGTTAATACTTTAATATATGAAATATTAATTATAAATATTTCTAAATAATTAATATTAATTATTTATAAAATTTAATTAGAATATATAAACTATATTTTAAATATTTAAATATAATCATTAAATATTTATATTTAAATATTAGCACAGTTGTATTATTTTAAATTTTTTTAATTTTTAATTAATGATTTTAATATATTTGTATTATTTTATTTTAAAATGTAATTTGAATATATAACTCATAGATATTAACATAATATAAAAAATATAAACCTAACAAATTAAAATATTACATGCATTTGGATTAAAGTTTCAAAAAGATGTAATATTTATATACTAAATACATCATTAAAAGTTTCACATTAGCATTTATAATTCAAAGTGAATTCATTAAACTAGAAGCTATAGCATCTCTTGTCAATTCTATTTCAAAACCACTTGAATTGTTTGATTCACTACCATCATCATCATCACTTTCTCCATCATGCGCATCTTCTCAATCAATAATATCCTCGTATGGCTTGTTAATATTTTCGTATTCCAAAAAATCTGTATCATTTTGACCAGCATGTTTTCGGATAAAATTGTGTATCATCATTGTAGCAACAACGATCATCGCTTGCTTTTCAAAACTATAAACTTAGCATATCCCTTAAAACGACCCATTTTTTTTTTCAAAACACCAAAAGTTTGTTCAATCACACTGTGTAACAGCCCGTTTTTTAGTGGTGTCAGAAACAGTGATTTCGGGATCACAAACCCGACGAGAAATTTTTATAATGACTGATTAAATTAAATAAGTCAATAATAATTTTATATGAAATTTTGAATTGAATAATTTTAATTATTGAATTAAAAGTTAGTATAAGTGGTTTGTTTCAAAAGTCAAGTGGTTTTAAAAAATAAGGTATAGGGACCTCGTTTTTGAAATTAACAGTCGTAAATATTTACAAAGTCTTATTATATATGAATTAGAGTTTGGTTGGGTAATTTTGATGATTAATTGCTTAATTAAGGAAAAAGGAGTAAATTGTAAAAGAGGTAAAAGTTAATTACTATAGATTAAAAATAGTAAAGGGACCAAAATGATAATTAAACCATGGTCAAAAAGTCCAAGCGGTGGTGATACGATTACCATCCACTAACTTTTGAGTTATTTATTCATTTAGTCCTAATTAGTTTAGGACTAAATTAAAAACAAATTTGTTTAATTGAAATTTAATATAATTGAAGGACCAATTATGAAATTAATAATAGAAATTGTCGAAACCATCCTTTTTTGGAAAACGACCAGTTTCGAAAATTATTTTAAAATAAAAAAAATGGGAGTCGCCACCAATCCTTTATTCGGTGTGATTGGATCACCACAAAACGTTTTAAAAACCACTTTGAAAACATGTAGGTCTTCGGAATCCAGAAAAACAGGTTCGAGAGTCGATTACGCATGAGGAAGGATTAGCACCCTCATACGCCCAAAATTGGTACCGTATTGATTATTTTCGGGTCTTAATTTGTAATATTTAAAAGTTCAAATAAAGCTTAAAATACGATCATTGAATGTATGAGTTAAGTTTAAAAGAAATCGAGTTTGTTTGGAAATCCCGCTATTTCAAAGTGATCGAGGAAGAAAGTTACGTCAAGTGAGTTAGGACACGATATTTCAAGATCCAAAAATAATGAGCTTTCCTTTGTAAAACTTTTTTTAAAAAAATTTTACGAAGAGGATATTCGATTATCTTGATTTGTAGAAAGGTTGCACCTAGTAAGTTAAGGCGCAATATTTCAAAATCGAAGATAAGGAAACATTGCCTCGATTAAGGGTATTCGATTATTTCGATTTGAAGAAAAAATTGCACCTAGTGAGTTAAGGCACAAATTTTTGAAACTCGAAATAAAAGAATATTGCCTCGATTTTTAAAGCTTTTATAAAAAAACAATTTAGAAAACAAGCATGCAAGTTAAATATGAATAAGCAGTTAATAATAGATGAATAACGCGAAGCAAGATAAATAAGAAGATAAAATGATGAAAAACACAAAAATATAGAATACGAATGCATAATGGTTAAAATAAACACAAATATTGATGATGAAAAAAAAGGACGCGATCGGGTTTGAAAATGAGACTTTTCGGATACTCGAGGGGCAAAATGGTAATTTTGGGAAAATTCGAGGTTTAAAAATAGAATTTTTAGACATTCGAGAATAAAAATGGGATTTTTGGAAGTTCGAGGGTAAAAATGGAATTTTTGGAAGTTTCGAGGTTAAAAATGGGAATTTTGGAAGTTTGGGGGTAAAAATGGAATTTTTGGAAGTTTCGAGGTCAAAAATGAAATTTTGGAAGTTCGAAGGTAAAAACGAATTTTTTGGAAGTTTCGAGGTCAAAAATGGGATTTTTGGAAGTTCGAGGGGTAAAAATGGAATTTTTGGAAGTTTTAGGGTTAAAAATGGGATTTTTGGAAGTTCAAGGGTAAAAATAGAATTTTTGGAAGTTTTGGGGTCAAAAATGGGATCTTTGAAAGTTTAGGGGTAAAAATGGAATTTTTGGAAGTTTTGGGGTCAAAAATGGGATTTTGGAAGTTTTGAGGTAAAAACAGAATTTTTGGAAGTTTCGAGGTCAAAAATAGAATTTTTGGACAATCCAGGGTAATAAAACCAAAAAAAAGTGACACGTGATAGCCCCTCAGGCATCCTGAAGTCAAAGGACCAGTTTGAAAACCATGGAAAAATCTTGGGTCAATTTTGTAATTAAAACGAACTTGATTTAAGGATTAAATTAAGACAAATTAAAAATAAAAGGGACCATTGGTAGAAATAAACCTAAATAATGACACGTGGTAGCTCCTGGTGCTTTTAAAAGGTCGAGGGGCTAAATTGAAAAACCATGAAAATCATTAGGCCAATTTAAAAATAATTAAAAGTGTAAAAAGGACTTGATTGAAAATTTTAGAAAAAGCGGAAGGATCGAACGCATAAATAACCCCTCCTTCGAAAACACGCGGATCCTAGGTCGGGTCGAGTCGGATTTCGGGTCGAACATGGGTAAAGGCTTAAAATTGGGCTCCAACAGTTGCCCCTCCTTGCTCGTTGCTGTGTAACAGGAATGAGCAAGGACCAAAAGGAGGCCCAATTTGGTCTCGTCTCACTTCTTCGACGATCTCTCTTCAATTGGTCGACTTTCCACTTTGTTTAACTGTTTGGTTTTGCCGCATCTACCTCTGCATCATGACTCCATCTTGCCCGTAGTCTTTGAGTCTAGTTTTACTGATTTGGTCTTCTTCTTAGTATCTCATCTGGAAGCTAACCATTTTATTACTTTGACCTTCTTCTCAGTATCTCATCAAGAAGCTGGGGTTCGAAGATTTGCTCATATCGAGCATGGGTTTGATTTGGTTTTCTTCTCAGTATCTCATCAGGAAGATGATTGCATCGTTTGTTTCAATTCGCTTCTCTGTATCTCAACAGGAAGACGAATTTGGTCCACTTCTTAGTATCTCATCAAGAAGCTAACCATTTTATTGCTTCGACCTGCTTCTCAGTATCTCATCAGGAAGCTGGGGTTCAAAGATTTGCTCATGTCGAGCATGGGTTTGATTTGGTCTTCTTCTCAGTATCTCATCAGGAAGATGACTGCATTGTTTGTTTCAATTCGCTTCTCTGTTATCTCATCAGGAAGACGAATTTGGTCCACTTCTTAGTATCTCATCAAGAAGCTAACCATTTTATTGCTTCGACCTGCTTCTCAGTATCTCATCAGTAAGCTGGGGTTCGAAGATTTGCTCATGTCGAGCATGGGTTTGATTTGGTCTTCTTCTCAGTATCTCATCAGGAAGATGACTGCATCGTTTGTTTCAATTCGCTTCTCTGTTATCTCATCAGGAAGACAAATTTGGTCCACTTTTTAGTATCTCATCAAGAAGCTAACCATTTTATTGCTTCAACCTAGTTCTCGGTGTCTCGTCAGGAAGCTAGGATTCGAAAATTTGCTCACATCGAGCGTGGGTTTGACTTGGTCTTCTTCTCAGTATCTCATCAGGAAGATGACTGCGTCGTTTGTGGATAATCGCAATCTGCCCCGTGATCGGGGTAAGGCATTGGAGTCCCGCACCTTTTCAACTTGGTGATTTAAATGATTCATCTCGCCATGTGGCTGGGGTGTGACCTGTGAAATATGCTTTTATGGGCCTCTATGTAGGCCTAAATTAGAAAGTCATGATTAGAATGAATTAATTACCCCTAACTCGTATGAATGTGTATGATGAATGTCAGATTTGTTTATTATTTATTCAGGTCGGCATGGTTTGTCGCCCGTTTAAATTCTGTCTTTGATGTGTTGCTCTATCTTTTCTAGGTTGTTCTGGAACTGTTTGTTTTTAAACTTGTCTTCCCGTTGGTGGTCTTGTTTCGGACTTGTTGTAATTTCGGAAAACTCCAGAATAATGCTCATAACTTTTTGTATGATTTATTAGTTCATTACCCGTTATTTAAATGCAAAATGCTTGGACAAAATTGTGCAGAAACAAAGTCGTATTTCAAAAATTCTATTAAGAAGAGGATCAAAGGAAACAATATTAAAAAGAGGATCAAAGGAAACAATCGTTAGTTGAAAATTGCCAAGTATACAATGAAAAATAATTGGTTGCCCCAAATATCGCAAAATGAGCTACTCTGTGCCAACTTTGCTTGAGAATCATTCCTAATCTCAGATGTGTGTCTAGAAGATCTAGAGTGCTTTGTTGATGTTTCAAGTTGTAACCTTCCTCCATCTCGTCGACCCGTTCTTGGACCTGAGCCGCCCTTTGCGGGTTTTCAACTCAAAGTTTCCTTGGTTCCAAGACGCCCTTTGCGAGTTTTCATCCTGAACCCTTTTTTTTTGAGACGTCCTTTGCGGGTTTTCATCTCAATTCCCCTTTTATTTTTAGGCGAAGTATTTTTTCACCGAGTCAAAATTGACAGGGTTGTACGGCTCCTTGCCGTCCATTTCTGTTAAGATGAGAGCTCCTCCTGAGAAAGCCTTTTTTACCACATAAGGCCCTTCCCAATTAGGCATCGATTTCCCACGAAAATCTTTTTGTATGGGAAGTATCTTTTTTAAAACTAGATCTCCCTCATAGAATTCCCTAGGACGAACCTTTTTGTCGTAAGCTCGCATCATTCTTTTCTGATACATCTGGCCATGGCGAATGACTTTTAATCTCTTTTCCTCGATTAAATTCAACTGGTCATATCAAGCTTCGACCCATTCAGCCTGGTCTAGTTGAAGCTCTGTCAAGACTCGAAGGGAAGGTATTTCAACCTCAATAGGCAAGACTGCTTCCATACCGTATGCCAACGAGAATGGTGCTGCCCCAGTAGAAGTTCTGACTGAAGTTCTGTAGGCAAAGAGGGCGAATGGTAGTTTTTCGTGCCAGTCCTTGTAAGTCTCAGTCATTTTTGCCACAATCTTCTTGATATTCTTATTAGCTGCCTCCACAGCTCTATTCATTTTTGGGCGATAGGGAGAGGAATTATGATGCTTAATTTTGAACTGTTTACAAACTTCTGCTATCGTGCTATTGTTCAAATTGAGGGTATTGTCGGATATGATCCTTTTGGGCATCCTGTATCGGCAAATAATTTTTTTTTTCAGGAACTTGCTAACCACAGACTTGGTAACATTTTCATATGAGGTTGCCTCTACCCATTTAGTGAAGTAGTCAATCACCACAAAGATGAATCTATGGTCATTGGAAGCCTTTGGAGAAATTGGCCCGATGACATCCATGCCCCACATAGAAAAAGGCCAGGGAGAGGTTATGACATGAAGGTGTAATGGAGGTACATGATTTTTGTCTCCATAGATCTGGCATTTATGGCACTTCTTGGCATAATTGATGCAATCGCCCTCCATACTAGACCAGTAATACCCAAATCTCATTATTTGTCGGGCTATCGTGAAACCGTTAGTGTGTGTCCCACAAATACCTTCGTGAACTTCTTCTAAGATCTTTTTAGCTTCAATTGCATCGACACATCTTAGCAACACTTGATCTTTCCTCGTCTTGTACAAGATTTCCCCGTCTAGGACATATTCACTAGCTAGTCTTCGCAGTGTCCTCTTTTCATTTTTTGAGGCTTGCTCGGGATATTTTTGATCTCTCACAAACTGAAGAACATTCTGGTACCACGGGTGATCATCTTTTTCTTATCCTTCCTCTGTCTCAATATCGCAACAATGAGCAGGAGCTTCATAGATACTCATCTGAATTGGCTTTACATTTTTCGTCCTACTCACCTTAATCATCGAGGCTAGAGTGGCAAGAGCATCAGCCATCTGGTTTTCTTCCCTTGGAAGATAGTGGAATGTGACGTCATCGAATTCTGTGATAAACTCGAGGACCAATTTACGGTAATCCATTAACTTGGAATCCCTTGTTTCTCATTCTCCTTTTAGTTGATAGAATACCAGTGCAGAGTCTCCATAAATCTCCAAAATTTTGATTCCTCGTTTTATGGCCGCACGGATTCCCAATATACATGCTTCATATTTAGCCATGTTATTTGTGCAATCAAAATCAAGTTTGCTGGTGAAAGGGTAATGATCTCCTTCTGGTGATACCAGGACTGCCCCGACCCCATTACCTGTGGCATTTGAAGCTCCATCAAAATTCAATCTCCAAGGTCGTTCTTCCATGATTGCCCCTTCAGTAGTTGCAATATACATTAAATCTTCATTCGGGAAATCGAAGTCTATCGGCTCATAGTCTTCTAAAGCCCTACTTGCCAGGAAGTCTGCTATCGCACTCCCTTTTATTGCCTTCTGATTGACATAGACTACGTCGAATTCCGAGAGCAAGATTTGCCATCGAGCTAATCTCCCATTCAATGCTGCTGACTCCATCAAATACTTCAGATGATCCAATTTCGAAATCAACCAAGTGGTATGATATAACACATATTGTCTTAATCTGCGTGTAATCCAGACTAGTGCACAACATAATTTCTCAATAGGTGAATATCGTGTCTCGCAATCAGTGAATTTCTTGCTGAGATAATATATCACCTTTTTCTTTCTTTTCGGATTCATCATGTTGGCCTAGTACGCATCCCATGGAATTTTCAAAGACCGTTAAGTACAGGATCAATGGCTTATTAGGAATTAGAGGTACCAAGATGGGAGCCTTGGATAAATAGTCTTTGACCTTATTAAAGGTTTCCTGACATTCATCATCCCATATGCCCGGGTTGCGCTTTCTAAGCAGGCGGAAGATAGAATCGCATTTCTCAATCAATTGTGAAATGAACCGAGCAATGTAATTTAGTCTTCCTAAGAACCCCTGTACTTCTTTTTGTGTGCTGGGTGGTGGTAGCTCCTGTATGGCTTTGACTTTATTCGGGTCAATTTCAATTCCTCTTTTGCTGACTACAAAACCTAACAATTTTCCTGATGTGGCCCCGAAAGTGCATTTTGCTTGATTTAACTTTAATTGATATTTCCTTAACCTTCCAAATAACTTTCTCAGGATTCTTACATGTTCTTCCTCTGTTTGGGATTTCGTAATCATGTCATCGACGTAAACCTCAATCTATTTGTGCATCATGTCATGAAACAGGGTCACCATGGCCCTTTGATAAGTTGCCCCTGCATTTTTTAGTCCGAAGGGCATCACTTTGTAGCAAAATGTTCCCCATAGCGTGACAAAAGTGGTTTTGGTCATATCCTCAGGGTCCATCCTTATCTGATTATACCTAGAGAAGCCATCCATGAAGGAAAATAGGGAATGTCCTGCCGTGTTGTCGACTAGAGTGTCGATGTGGGGTAAGGGAAAATTATCCTTTGGGCTAGCTTTATTTAAATCCCGATAGTCCACACACATGCGTAACTTTTCGTCTTTTTTAGGAACGGGGACTATATTAGCTACCCATTCGGAGTATTTAACCACCTGGAGAAAATCGACGTCAAATTGTTTCCTGACTTCTTCTTTTATTTTTAACAACACATCCGATCTCATCCTTCGGAGTTTTTGCTGCACGGGTATGCTTTCTTCCTTTATAGGGAGTTTATGCACCACAATGTCAGTGCTCAAGCCGGGCATATCCAGGTAAGACCATGCGAAGATATCTTGGAACTCTTGAAGCAACTTGATAAGATTCCTTCTGGTTTTTATGGAGATGCTTGTCTTAATTTTCACCTCTTTCTCTTCATCTTCGTGTCCCAGATTAATAACTTCCACTGGGTCAGAATGAGGCAGGATCTGTTTTTCTTCCTGTTCCATCATTCTTAACAGATCCGAAGGTAAATCACAATCTTGATTATCTTCAAGGTCCTAAAGCTCTTCCAAACACGTATCTTGCTCGAAGTGAGGTTCTAAGTTAGCATCAGGGTTGCTCATATTATTGATATTCGAGGATCTGTCGAAGGATGAAAGGAAGGTCCAAAGAGCAAAATAAATTTACGAAAGAATGACTATGTGGTATATGTATGAGTATGTATGTATTAATTTTGTTCATTAGATATGCACAAATGATTTATTAAGCTGAATTAAGAAATGAAAGAATAATTATGGAGAAGAATGAAAAGTGCACTTCATTTGAAATAACTGAATAATGACCATGGGCCCTTTTACAAAAAGATCCATATTACTTTCGAGCCTAAAGCAATAGGTTTTTTCGAGCATTACTCTGAGGAAATCTTAAAAATTACAGGGAGTTCCTCCACGGTCCAATTATTCAAGGTGCTTTCAAGTGCACACGAACTAATTCTTGATGGATTCCCTTCCTTTCTTTCATCTGATATAGCATTAATGCCTAGATCTTTTATGATGCCCTCTTTGGTTTCAATCGTCACTCACTCTTTTTCCTGCTGGTTGATCACCTCTCCTAAGACGAAAGTCTCGTAGATGTGTGGAAAGACCATGGGTTCCCCCGAGATGTCCTTTCCAGCCAATCTGGCCCTCCTTCTTTCTTGCCTTTTTTCCAGCTCCTTCCTCTTTTGTTTCGCGTCTGGCTTGTACCCCAGGCCATAACGATCCCGCTTTTTTATTAGTATCGGCACATTAACTCTTCTTTGGAGGTATTTTCCTAGTCCTCTCCTAGGTATCGCTCCTTTTCCGACTGTTAATTTTAAACCCATCCTGGTGGTCGATGATATTGTAGGCACAGGTATTTTCCTCCCTTCCGAAATGAAGGTTGCATTGACAAACTCTAGTGAACGGAACGAGCATTCCACAGCCTCCTCGTCTATTCCCACGTAGGGTGAATTACTTGTTATAGACGCAATTATTTCCTCCTCAGCATTAATCGTGATCAGCAACCCTTCATTTATTAGCTTCACTTTCTAGTGCAAAGAGGAAGGTACTGCCCCAGCTGAATGGATCCGTGGTCTTCCCAGCAGACAGTTATAAGTGGGCCTAATATCCATTACTAGAAAATCTACTTCATATGTATTTGGCCCAATTTGAAGGGGTATTAAATCTTCCCCATTACCTTCCTTTCTGTCCCGTCAAATGCTCTCACTATGTTACTACATCCTTTCATGTGAGAGCTATCAATTGGCAATCTTTGCAGTGTAGCTAGCGGTAGCACGTTTAGGGCTGAACCATTGTCTATGAGTACTCCAGGTAGCGTATACCCTTTACAACGGGTAGTGATGTGTAGGGCCTTGGTAGACCCTATTCCTCCTGTTGGTATTTCATCATCGCTGAAGAAAATAAAGTTATCAGAACTCACATTATTGACCAATCGATCTAGTTTGCTGACAGAGATGTCATTTGCTACATATGTTTCGTTCAGCACTTTCATTAGTGCGTTTCGATGGGCCTCCGAGCTTAAAAGCAATGACAGGATCGATATCCGAATAGGCTATTTGTAGTTACTTTACTACACTATATTCACTATGCCTTAAGAACTTTAAAAACTCCTTTACCTCATTCTCGGATACAAGCTCGGTGATGGGTGCTTCTGGCTTGTTAGTTATTTCCTCCTCAGGCTCACACATTCTAGCTTTCCCTTTATTAACCTCTTTTTCTTTATTCACAAGGTTATAATTCTTACCGCTACGGGTAACAAGATTAACGTCCTTCCTGGGTTCCCCCTCTCTTGGTATGGTCACATTGCAATTGTAACTCCATGGGACCTTCTTGCTATCCTTGTAAGGAAACGTTGCAGGCTTTTGTATAATAATGCGGGGAATTGTCTGTTCTCTTGCCATGCCACGAATAATCACCTTGGGACGACTGCTTCCGTAAGTCTTAGTTGTCCCGTCCTTAGAGGCGTAAACATCATTAGCTTCCCCTACTTCTTTAAAAAATTTCAGCTCTTGATTGTCCATCAACATCTGGACCACGGCTTTGAAGTCGATGTAACTTTGAATTTTATGCCCTTTAACGGCGTGAAACTAGTAGTGGTCATCCTCCCCGATTATCATACTCTTTTTATCGCTCACAATTATCCCTTCTTTAACCAACTCTTGCCATACCCACCGAAGTGGAAACTTGATTTCTTCAATACTTCTCTTAATTTTTCGAGCTCCTTCTTCCAGCAAGGCGTTCACCCCTTGCTCTGGGTGATTAGGCAGGGGATTTCCAGCTACATTGGGCTTTGCTGGCTCTTCTAACTTTATGATTTCATGCTCTATGAGTCCTTCGACTCGTCTTTTAAAAGCGGGGCAGTTTTCAATCGAGTGCCCTTTTGCCCCTGCATGGTATTCACAGTAAGTTTTTGCATCGTACCAAGCTGGGAATGAGGGTTTGCATGGTCTTACACGTTGAGGAGCTACCTCATGCACATCATATAATATCTTGTAGATTTCGCCATATGACATCGGAAGAGGAGTATATTGAATTCTTCCTCTATTTGGCCTAGTGTCCGTCTCCTGCTACGGGGCATTTTGATAATTGCCCATTGGAGTTTTGGGCTGACTTATCACGAAGGATCTGGTGTAGCTAGGTCTGTATATGCTTGCATTGTTGACCTCTTTATCCTTTTTTCTAGGGGTAGGCCTTTTAAGGCTTTCTCCGGTTTCAATTTTGTCGACTTTGATCGTATTTTCAATCATTTCCCCTGACATGACCATATCAGAGAAACTCTTGGTAGCATTTCCTAACAGATGATTTAGGTAAGGAGCTTTGAGGGTATTGACAAACAACATTGTTGTCTCCTTTTCTGTTAGCGGTGGCTGTACTTGGGTTACCACCTCGCCACTTTTGCGCATATGTTCTAAAGCTCTCATTTGACTTCTTTTCCATATTCTGTAGTGTAAGTCGATCAGGGGCTATTTCTATCACATGGCTGTATTGTTTTAAGAAAGCTTGTGCCAAATCTTTCCACGAATGGAGTTTTGATCGGCTCAACTGATTGTACCATTTGATTGCTGACCCGGCTAGGCTGTCTTGAAAATAATGAATTAACAGTTGGTCGTTATGTATGTGCCCAACTGATTGTACCATTTGATTGCTGACCCGGCTAGGCTGTCTTGAAAATAATGAATTAACAGTTGGTCGTTATGTATGTGCCCCGCCATCTTTCTGCAGAACATGGTTAGGTGAGCTTCAGGGCAGCTCGTCCCCACTATATTTTTCAAATTCTGAAGCTTTGAATTAGGGAGGGAGAACTAGATCTGGAACCAGACTTAGTTCTTTGGCATCTACTCCACAGGAAATTTCAACCCCCTGTATCGCGTCGATTTTCTCTTCTAACCGCCTGTATTTTTCTTCTATTTGTTTGGGGAGATCTTCTCTTATCATCTCGTCAAAGTCTGGGACACCCAGATTCGCGGCATTATCCTCTTGATTGGACCCTGATCCAATTGGATAATTAGCCGGTCGCGACGTGCCTGTGGCTGGTTGCTATGCCCTTACAGTAATGGTGGGCTCCTGTGCCGGCATTTCATGCGACGCCGAGTTATGGAGGGGTGTAAAGCCTATAGGGACCATTGGGTCCTCTTCTTCCTTAATAGCCGGGCTTTTTCCTTTGTCAGCCATGCTTTGTTTTACTTGCGCTAATTCATTCATTAAGCTTTTCTGTACCTCCATGAATTGATTCTTCATTTCTTTGCACATCATGCTCATTTGCTCTTGGATGCGCTCTTGCATCTGGTCCTGTAACTCTTTTTGGATTTGTTCAAGTCTTTATTCCATGGCTTTAGTTTTCTTTCGAGTATTATAGCGGTGTGAGTTTTCAATGGTTACTGATGTAGCTGTATTGTAAATTTTTAATAAGTTAGGATTGTCATGCAGAAGTATGAAAAAATGTGATGTGAATAAGATGCACGTATGCAAGAGAAAGGTATTGACTTATAATTCATTTTCCATTTAAAAAACTTCATTTGGATAACAAGTTCCTTAACATAAAGCAAATTACATAAACGGTTTTGCTTTGATGCTCAGAGCCTTGACTTTTTAAAGGAGGCTTGATAGCTTTTGACCTCGTTCTGTCTTCGTCTCATACTGTATGTTTAGCTCTTCTGCTTTAACTGCCAGTGTCTGCACATGATTAGCTACTTCGCGGATTTGATTTAAAGCTTCACCCATAACATAATCCCTTTCTCTGACTTCCTTTTGAGTTTGCTAAAGATGCCAATCATTTGTCTCCAACTTCCTTTCCAAGATCTCAAATCGTATTTCACTATTCTACAAAGAGGCTTCTAATTCTTCCACCCTCTCATTTAGTCTCTCGATCTCAGCTCGGCTTGCCTTTAACTCCATTACTGAATTTCTGCTACGATGCCTATACAAGGACTCCTCCAATTCTCCTACTCGAGCTTTTAATTCAGTTACTTCAGCTTGGCTTTCCAGAAGGCTACTCTTCATAACATTTTCCTGAACTTGGGCTTCTTGGAATTTGTTTTTCCAGTGACTTGTTTTATTTTTCTCTTCGCGGACTTCCTGCTGCCATTGCTCTGATGTCTTACCCAAACCGACGGTTTTCATTGACAATCGAAGCTTTTTATAGTCCTTTTTTAGGCTACTCAGATCTTCTTCAGCCTTATTCTTCCTTCTCCTTAATTTTTCCGCCTCTAGCTTCTGAACATCAACGTCTAGTCCTAAGAGCACCTTCTCTTCCTCTAGTTTTTCTATCATTCTCCCCATCTCAGCATTTTTCTTTTCGAAATCTTGTTTAATTATTTCTAATTCAGTCGGAACAACCTGCAAGTGTTATTCAATTGGGCGGATAATCTCTGGGTTTAGCACAGGAATATTATCGTTGATTCTTCTGTTTCCACCAATCATATTCTGCAATCATCATGGGATTGGCACCGAATGCTTTCATTTTTCGGACCTGGTTCCATGCATTTGAGATTTCTCGAATCCTTTTCTTATTATTTTCTCTCCGGTACTCGAATTCACACTGAGCTATCCCCTGAGTTACGGGTATGAACTGTCTTGATTTGTATTGTCTTGAAACCAGCAAAGGTGCATATTCGATTGCGCCCCATATTCCTGCCAATGGGACCCAGTCAAGATCTCCGCACCGATACAATATTTCATCAGGAACGAACCATGGTGCTCGCCACTCTATGTCGTCTTCTTTGAGGCTTTGAAGTATGGCCATCCACTTTTCTTCTGAGAAGTTTTTTTGTCTCTGCGTGGCCACGAACTCTTTCAAACAGGAGTAATCTTTAGACAAGTACTGATAGGAGTCTTTTTCTGTTTTCCAAAAGTGACTATGAAACCATACCATTAGTAGCGATGTGCAGGCGATAAATCGACCTTCACCCTCCTTTCTGCATGCATTTAGGGATCTGAAAGTTTTAGCTAGTATAGCCGGGACAGGTGTCACTCTTTTACTTAATCTATCAAACAAATCTATCACCGCGTCTTCTTCGCATCTGGATAAGCCAATATCAAATATCGCAGGCTTTTCCACGTGATGCACTTGTGATCACCTTTGACCTTAACTCGAGCTGCAACCCACTGTTCGCTCATGCCCTTGATGTTTATTAATATTTTAACCATGGTTGGGAGATTTTGAGCTCTAGAGTAGGCCTTATCTACTGACATCTTCAAACAGCGGAGCAGAGTGGTGTATTCTTCTATCGTCGGTGTCATGTCTATATTCCCGAAGGTGAAGCAATTGTAGACCGAATTCCAATACTGTGTTAAGGCTCTAAAGAGGGATTTGTCCACCTTAACTTCGCACAAGTATGACAAATCTCCGTATTCTTGGTAAAAGGTCTGTTTCATGTTGTTGCCCCAACTGTCCCAGATCTCCTTCAATTCCAGCACATTGTTTTAAGCTGTGCTGATCTTGGTGTAATCCCAAAGCTCGGACTCATATCCTTCCACTAAGCTATCCCCTTTTTGGCGTTGAGTCTCCTCCGACCACATGCGCACGACCATATTGTCCTCCACTTTATCAAAGTACTTGTTTTTCATGTTTAATTCTCTTATCGGTAACTGAACTTTTGAGTCTATACCTTCTCTTTATGATGATGAAATGAAATGCAAAGAGAGACAAAAATAAACAAGTTAGCGAAACACAGCAATATCAATATACAAATAAAGCATAAGACCTAAGAGTTTGTCTTGGAAGGTTGCTAAATGGTTTAGTACAACTCCTTCTAAAGCAAGTTTCTACGTCTTACTACATGTGGTTTTAGGTTCTAAAGTAGGGGTACCCAAACCAGCAGATTCCTCAATCCTCACCCATTACAAGCTTATACGGACAAGTTCGATTTAGGGGGATGCATTTCCCACATGTTTGCACAGAAGTGAAAACTTCATGAAAACAAGGGTACTTTGTAATCCCGAAAGCGATCCACTATCCTGCACGAAGGTGAAGACCTCTCGAAGGAGTAGTTTCCGGCTTCCACTTAAAAGGTAATATCAAATGCAGATGTAAGCAAATTTACACTAGTAATATCACATGATATAATGTCACAAAAGATGTCGAGGATTGCATATTAAACAGAACTAAAGCTTAAAAGTTTCCAAAGAAGACCCAAAAATAATCAATTTTGGCTTGACTCTCGTTTATTTTAAAAAATCCCTAACGGAGTCGCCAGCTGTCGAAACCATCCTTTTTTGGAAAACGACGAGTTTCAAAAATTATTTTAAAATAAAAAAAATAGGAGTCGCCACCAATCCTTTATTCGGTGTGATTGAATCACCACAAAACGTTTTAAAAACCGCTTTGTAAACACGTAGGTCTTCGAAATCCAAAAAAACAGGTTCGGGAGTCGGTTACACATGAGGAAGGATTAGCACCCTCATACGCCCAAAATTGGTACCGTATTGATTATTTTCGGGCCTTAATTTGTAATATTTAAAAGTTCAAATAAAGCTTAAAATACGATCCTTGAATGTATGAGTTAAGTTTAAAAGGAATCGAGTTTGTTCGGAAATCTCGCTATTTCAAAGTGATCGAGAAAGAAAGTTACGTCCAGTGAGTTAGGACACGATATTTCAAGATCTAGAAATAATGAGCTTTCCTTTGTAAAACTTTTTTTTTTTAATTTTACGAAGAGGATATTTGATTATCTTGATTTGTAGAAAGGTTGCACCTAGTAAGTTAAGGCAGAATATTTCAAAATCGAAGATAAGGAAACATTGCCTCGATTAAGGGTATTCGATTATTTCGATTTGAAGAAAAAATTGCACATTGTGAGTTAAGGCACAAATTTTTGAAACTCGAAAAAAAAAATATTGCCTCGATTTTTAAAGCTTTTATAAAAAAAAATTTTGAAAACAAGCACGCAAGTTAAATATGAATAAGCAGTTAATAATAGATGAATAACGCGAAGTAAGATAAATAAGAAGATAAAATGACGAAAAACACAAAAATGCAGAATACGAATGCATAATGGTTAAAATAAACACAAATATTGATGATGAAAAAAAAAGACACGATCGAGTTTGAAAATGAGACTTTTTGGATACTCGAGGGGTAAAATGGTAATTTTAGGAAAATTTGGGGTTTAAAAATAGAATTTTTAGACATTCGGGAACAAAAATGAGATTTTTGGAAGTTCGGGGATAAAAATAGAATTTTTGGAAGTTTCGAGGTTAAAAATGGGATTTTTGAAAGTTTGAGGGTAAAAATGGAATTTTTGGGGTCAAAAATGGGATTTTTGGAAGTTCTGGGGTAAAAGCAGAATTTTTGGACAGTTTAAGGACCTCCAAGGCAATAAAACCAAAAAAAGTGACACGTGGCAGCCCCTCAGGCATCCTGAAGTCAAAGGACCAGTTTGAAAACCATGGAAAAATCTTGGGTCAATTTTGTAATTAAAACGAACTTGATTTAAGGATTAAATTAAGACAAATTAAAAATAAAAGGGACCATTGGTAGAAATAAACCTAAATAATAACACGTGGCAGCTCCTGGTGCTTTTAAAAGGTCGAGGGGCTAAATTGAAAAACCATGAAAATCATTGGGCCAATTTAAAAATAATTAAAAGTGTAAAATGGACCTGATTAAAAATTTTAGAAAAAATGGAAGGATCGAACGCATAAATAACCCCTCCTTCGAAAACACGCGGATCCTAGGTCGGGTCGAGTCGGATTTCGGGTCGAACATGGGTAAAGGCTTAAAATGACGCCGTTTTGGGGCTGAATTTGAAGGCTTATAAATACCCCCTCTTAGTGAAAAAAAAATCATTTTCCTTAGATTGTAAAAAAAAAAGCTTCTTTCCTTTTATTCTCTCCTCTGCTCTCATGCTGGCCATGCTTCGGCTCGCGTCCGACCGGGCTCCGATCGTTGGCCCGTCGTGAGTCCGCAGCCACGCGCCGTTGCGCGTCTCCGCCAGGGCAACGTCCGATCGTCCACGCGTCCCACATCTCTGGTCACCAGTTCTTAGCCACGCGTCGTGGCGCGTCTCCGTCGTAGCACCATCGATCGTCCACGCGCCCCACATCTCTGGTCACCGGTAAGTTCAAAAGTTTCCTTCTTTTCGGTTATTATTCCTTAAAACCATCTTCTCATTCAAAAATATTTCGTATTATATTTAAAAAAAAAACAGTTTGATGCTCTGCAGGTCGGTGTACGCCAAAATATAAGTGACGATCGGAGGTGGCTTCGATAGAACTCCGGCGACAGCGTAACAAGGGGGTTTCCTTTTTGTCTTTTCAATTTCTTTTTATTTATTTATTTATTATTATTAAATAATTACTAATGTCATTTATTATCGTCGTTTATTATTAATGTCATTAATATTATTATTATTATTATTTAAAATGTTTTGTATTTTATAAATCAAATAAATGCTGAATAAATATACATGTATTCACAGTTATGTCGGGAAGTCTGTCTTAAATGTTGGTGTTGATTGCTTTAGATTCTTCGCACTTGGCCTAGAAACGTTTGCTGTTTCTTCTTAAATTTTGAAGAAAATTGTTTCTCTGTATTGATTTTTCAGAAAATCCTCGTAACCCATTACAAGTGTTTGAATCTGGTTTTATATCCAGATTTACCATCATTATTTTTTGTCTTACACAACTAAATGTACATCAATTCTTCTTTTTGTAGGTTCGGCAATGGAGGTTTGTAGCAGTGGCGGTGGCAGTCCCAGCTGCTGGTGATTGCAAGTTGAGTCTGGTCAAAGCTGACATGGCATGCGCTGGTTGGCTATGGATGAACGGCAACAGATGCAAGTGGGGTGGCCACAGACCCACTTGTATTTTTTTTTAGGTGTTTTTAGGAAATTTGGGCTGTTTTATAATTTGGTTTTGGGCCGATTTGGGTCATTTTAATTTAGGTTTGGGTCATTTGAATTTGGGCTCGATTGGGCTTTGTCATTGGACATTGTTATTTTTTGGACTTTTTAATTTTGAAATTAAATTTAAATTTAAATTAAATTTAAACTTAAGATTAATTTAAATTTAAAATAAATCTAAATTTAAAATAAATTAAAAAGGGGCCCGGTAAAAATTGGGCTCCAACAGAAATGATATAAAACGCTTTAGATTTTGGTAAATTGCACTTAAATCCTAATAAAATAAGGATTTACTAATTAGTTTAATTTAGTATGATTGAGAATGGTAGTCTCGAGGCCACAACTTTGATGTGTCAAACCGTAAATATTAATTATTTAATATTTGTAAAGTTATTAGTATTGTATTAAAATTTGGTTATGAAATTTTATTGTACAGATAGTTAATTAAGTAAAAAAGATTAAATTGTAAAGGTTGCTAAATGTGGTTATCATTGATTAAATGTGTAAATTGATAAATGAAAGGCATAGTTAAGTCCTTAAAGGAAAATTAGACCATTATTAAGGTGAGTGGATGGTTTTGACTTCTTTTTGGCTAAAATTTAAGTGATATTAAGAAAGGGTAATTTGGTAATTACTTAAATTGGGTTAATGTTAATTAAACAAAAGGGGATGAAATTAATTATCTTCTTCTTTACTCTTTTGATTGTCGAAACTTCATTGCCAAGGGGAGAAGTAAGCTTCGGTCACTTGGGTTCTTAGATTGGGTAGGTAAACCTTGCCTGTTTTTAGCGATTTTTATGTTTTTGAGTTCGTATTAGCTTAAACTATCTAGCTCGATGACTAATTTGTGATTTTGTCAAATGTTATAAATTTTGTCATTGATGAATAAGCTTGTTCTTGAAAGTTTATGGGAGATTTATAAGCTTGGGTATTAGATTTGATGATTTTGTAAAGTAATTTTTAGTAATTTTTATGTTAAAGGACTAAAATGTTAAAGGAATAAATTTGTAAGGACTTAAGGTGAAGTATTGCAAAAAAGTGAGCTGTATGAATGCTTTTAAACATTTGGCAAAAACTGAAATTTGAATAAAAATGGTTAATTTGCAAGTTTAAGGCTTAAGGACTAAATTGACTAAAAGTGAAAAGTTAAGGGTAATTTTGAAAATACCAAAAAATTATTTTCATAAAATTATTAAAATTTCATGTTGATTTAAATAATTGAATGAAATTATTGTAATAGATCAAGATCGTGCTACCGATCGCAAAAAAGGGAAAATTACGAATTAGTCCCTAGAGTTCACTTTAACTACAATTTCATTCGGTAAGTTTGTAACATTAAATTTGCATTTAAATGTACATTATTTGTATTCTTTATGATTGTTACAGAATATGTTATGGTACGTGAAACTGAGAGATGAAAAAGAAATGAATGAAAGAGATATCAGACTTTGAGCCGATGATTTGAAATTAGTCTGATGGCTAAGATCTTGCATTTGTTGCAGATTCTCTATAGCATCGTGAGTCACTTAAATGTGAAATGAATTCAAGAATGAATTACAGGCCCTACGAAAGTTGAGATTTATGCTTGATTTTGCATATTCTCGTTAGCTTAGTATGAGCAGCATCGTTAGGGGACAATTATATGTATAGACACCGTATCGATGGCTGAGGTATTGGATATTTTGCGAGTCCTCATTAGCTTAGTGTGAAGCATCATATACCGATAACAGAAATGACATTTGGTCAAAAAGGATGAATTCTGATTATAGCCTATTGGAGCACCGTTCTGATTTGGGTCAATTGATTCACAAATTGTACAACACGTGTTATTCGGTAACTTATTAAACTCTATGAACTTGCTAAGATATGAAACCTTACCTCTAAAATTGTTGTTGTTTTTTAGATTCTATTTTACTTCTTGAAGATCAAATCGTCTCGAAGAAATCACACTATCTCGGGAGCTCACTCTTAGTATTTACATTACTTGGATATATGACATGTACTAGGATGTTGTTATCTTCAATAGTACTTGGTTTGGATGAGTTGTAAAATGACTTGTTGAGCTTATGTTTTGTAAGTTTTGTTGATGTTTCAAATAGACATACATGCATAAGATATATATTGTCTTGTGAATCCATGAATATTAATATGTTATGCTTCCTTCTCATGAGAAATTGTATATTTTGTGTTGTGAAATGATGGAAGTTTTGTTATCATTCAATTATGAACTTAGAAGATCTAAGTGCATACTTGAAATTTGCATACTTGTTTCGATAGTACTTTTTCATATTTCGGTATAAGTACAAGGAATTTAAGACTTTGGTTATTAATTAGCATTGTATCAGTAACATTATAGAAGTATCGGTAGTTCTGGTCATAGTAGTATCGGTAGTCTAATACTTGTATCAGTAGAAGTTATAAGGTAGAACTTAGCTCTCTTGAGTTTATTGTATTGATAGAAGTGTGAATTGTATCGGTAGTAGTCATACTTGTATCGATAGAATCTTCCCAACTATCGGTAGGAAACTACAGATATTTTTAAGTTGTTTACTGACTTGACTTCTATCGATACTTGTCCAATAGGTACTGGCAGAAGTTCCCAAAATTGTGAAATGACATTTTTGCCCTAAATAGACTGCATTGTTATTCAAGTTTATAATTATTTTTGTCTATGATATATTAATTTATTAAAATATATTAAAATGAAGTGATATTGGAAATTAGTCAACGGTAAACGATCAGAAAAACCTTGAAACCCTAACTGGCGATGGTGTCGGGTTTGGGTACTATACAGTGATAATAAGAATAGTTGATGTAGCTTGAATGATATTGTGGTATTATGGTTTGATATGGAATATAGATGTCATGATACGTGATATGAATATTGATTTCATAATGCAATGTAATGATGAATATGTTTGGGTTATAATTTGGTTAGCTAGTGATAAAAGTTGTGTGTGTTTGAGACACATGGCCAGGTGATCCCTGATGAAAATTTTCCGTACATGATTCCTAAGTTATTGTGTGATTGAATTTGATTCTTGATTGATTGAAATGTTGTAAATAAATGTGTAAGATTAAACGGAGTTAGTATTCTAAGTTGCAAAAAAAAAAGACTTGTAAAGTTCTGTAAACCTTGACACCCTAGACCGGAGATAGTTACGATTTTTGAGTGTTACACACTGCGTAATGATGAATGTGAATGGTTGAATATCTCTTCTTTATCAGATATTAGTCTATCTCTACGAAAGTCAGGTAAATGATATTGTTGACCTCTATATGGTCCAAGATAACCTTTCATTTGAGAATATCCAGAATCAACAAGATAATATTTTCCTACATGTCATAATATAACAAACAATTAATTCAAGAATTCTTTATTTTTTAAATTATCAATTAAAGAACTTATACTTTATTATTTTTTTTAAAAAAAAGAAATAAATGAAATATCTTACCATTTGATGGGTGCGAAAATTTGTATTTTGGATCTTGAATTGCATTAAGAAATATTCTAGTGTCATTCGTCGATCCTTCCCATCCAGTCATAACAAAGATGAAACACATATTAAAATCACACACTACCATAACATTCTGAGTCGGGACACCTTTTCTTCCAATGTAGGGAATTTGTTCATTTGGTGGAAGAATAGCAGCAATATGAGTACCATCAATTGCACCTATGCAATCCTAAACAAATAATCATATTAGTCCCATGCATATTTTTAATAGATAAAAAATATTAAAATATAATAATATAATATTAAATTCTAACCTTAAAATGCGACATATATCTAGAATCATTACGTATTTGATCGAGTATTGAGTTGAAAAAATGATCTTCAGGTGCAATTAGATCAATGGTCATCCTTGAAACTTCCTCAAGCTCAATTGCAAAGTATCGACTTATTGTTGCTCCAAACCTTTGAAATCTTTCTCGACATTGGGAAACTTTTGCATCGGTGCCCAAGATGTACAAAAAAATTCCCAAAATTTCACGAAAAGATATGTGTCTTGAAGTTTGCAGGTTGTATCTTGTCTCCAAAACTCTCAACAAAATTGTGAATACAATTTTAGACATCCTAAAATTAATCATATAACGTGATTCATGATCATCAAGAATCTTTCTGATCCATGCTTCACCTGACTGTTTTGAATCCATGCATGGTTGCTTCAATATATACTTCTCATAATATAATTGCACGAAAGAAGATGCAATAACTAATAATCGGTTAAAACATTCCATGCGTTGTAAAATCTCTTTCTTTTCCCTTTTATCATCACTTTCATCACCGCTAGAATTGTCAACCATGCTCGTCACCTCTGAACAAATTTTATATCCAAAATCAAATATAAATAACTATTGATAAAACTGAAATAAATAAGTAGAACATAAATTCAATATCCAAAAACCAAACATAAACAACTATTGATAAAACTAGATTACACATAAATAAGTAGAACATAAATTCAATATCCAAAAACCAAACATAAACTACTATAGATAAAACTAGTTTAGCATTGTAGTTTAGTCACATAGTATATATCTCTAGACCTTAGAAGACTAGAAAATTTTCAACTATCCTCCATCTCCATCTCTGTCTTAAGCCACATAGTTCTAATCACGGGATAATTGATAAAACATAATTCGCTTGTCCTTGTTGAGTAATAATCTCAGTGAGAAAAAGTATAGCGAACTTGTAACATCCCAATAACTGAAGTATGAATAATTGAGAAATCGAGTTTTGTAGAATCAATTATTAATTAATATCCTTCAGTTAGTAATTGGTTATTTGGAAACTTAATATAAAAAAAGGGGGGATTGAATTGAAATAGTGGGAAAATATAGTAGTTAGGAGTTAAAGGAGCTAGTAATCAAGGAGTTAGGAAATGAGGCATTTAAGATGCAATTGTTCAAATAAATAGTGAGTAGACAATGTTGGGCTTGAGAAAGTCAAGGTTTGATAGAGTGAAATAAGGGTAAATAAGTAATTAAATAAATAATTATAATTAAAAGAAAGACAGAAAAAAGGGGACTTTTCTTCTTCTCTCTTGTTCTTGCCGATTTTGGGAAGGAAATAGAACACCATTTTCTTAGCTTGTGGTTTGGTCAATACAAGTCTTTGCATGTAAGTGATTTTGGCTTATAGTCTTATAAATTTTTGTATTTTAATGATCATTGAAGCTTAAGTCATGTAGTCCATGTTTCATTTTGTGATAATGTGGAAAGTTGGTGAGTTCACATTGAAAGAATTTGAATGTTCTGTTGTTTATACATGAAATTGCAAGTTTAGAATATTGTTAAATGGTTTCATAAGGTAGTATTGAGTGGGTTTTTGTAGTGAAAGGGCTTAATTGCTTAAGTCACAAAATTTCAAAGGTTTTAGTTAATAATTAGACATTTAAAATGTTATGTTTGAACAAATGAAAATTGTACAGGTTTTATTCCCTGTTCGATTAGAATTGGAAGTTAAAGATTTTGAGATTTATTGATTTTGAATGGAATATTTTGAGGAATAGTTTTGTAAAGAGCATTGATCATTGAATTGTGAATTTTTCTTCTTTTTATAAGAAAGTGACTTAATGTGTTAAGATAAATGGATTGATTTAAATATTTATTAATTAGATCAAGAACCGTGTGCTTTGGGGGATAAACGTGGAAAGGAAAAAGTGGTCGAGTGATCATCGTCAAATATCTGCCGTCACTGCACAAGTAAGTTCGTAACTTACAAGAAATTATTTACGTAAATATTTTGTGTATCTTTTTAGTAGGTGTATATGCTCATATATATAGATAGATATTTGAATGTTTAAATGCACTTAATGATGTACATAGAGTATAAAATGATTGCTTGAGAACTTTGGAAATTCGAATTGTTAGATTCGGTTTTAATGTTCAAGCTTCGACTTAGTAGGCTATGAGCCGGTGTTAATATTCAAGCTTCAACTTAGTAAGCCATGAGTCGGTGTAATGTTCAAGCTTCGGCTCAGTAGGCTATGAGTTGGTGTTAATATTCAAGCTTTAGCTTAGCAAACCATGAGCCGGTGTAACATTCAAGCTTCGACTTAGCAAGCTAAGAGCCGGTGTTAAGATACAAGATACGGCTTAGCAGGCTATGAGCTAGTGAATTCATAAGAAACAATTGTGAAATAATGGAGTGATAATGACGAGAAAGTCAATTGTAAGAATGTGAGAAGTAAAGAGAGAAAGAATCATGAGCATGAAAGATTGAGGTGTAAAAGTGAGTAGATGTGTGAAAGTTTGGGAATGGTAAAAGGAAATACTCATACCAAGTATTTGTGTATATTTTTCTTTATAGACATATGATGTTGGAATTTGGAAGTTGGTTACTATGCCATATAGATTTTGTGAGGAAGTGAAATTGTATCAAGTCTTTTAATTTACCAAGTTATTACATGAACTCATGTTGTTGTTTTTATTATGGTGTAGGTCATCATATATAAAAAGTAGATCAGACGGCTCAGAAGATCACACTATCAACCCGTTTTAGTAGATTTTGTTCTTTATACTTTTGGGTTAAGAGTGGCATGTACATAGGACTTATAGTCAAAGTTTTTGGGTAGTACTTAGTAAATATTTAAATGAAGAATTATGTGTTTCTTTTCCTTAGGATGAATAAGATGTGGTAAATAACAATGACATATAATTTATGAAATTAAATGAGAAATGTTTTGAATGATATTGTGGAGTTAATGTTTAAGTGTGGTTTTGTTTTAAACATTATTAGTGAAATGTAACATGCATATGTTTAAAGATGTGTATTGAAAGCTTGTGATGTTTGGTTGGTATAGCATGATGTTGAATTTAGCTTGTTGCCCTAGTTGAGCTTATCTATATCTTGTTTAAGAGGTTAACTTGTGACACACGGCCTGGGACACGGATTGCCACATGGCCGTGTGTGATTTTTGAGTTAGGTGCAGGTTTGTTCGAATGTATACATGGATTGGTACACGATCGTGTATCATTATTTCGCACACACCCATGGGCTGACACATGGGATGATGCACAACCGTTTGTCCCTATTTCGAATGTTCACACGATCTGAGCCATTGTTACACAGTCATGTGCTTCTTTCAAATTTTTCCTTAAGTTTTACTTCAACATTTTGACTTGTTTTAATGCAATTTCGAGACATATCTTAACTGAATTGTGTATAGTTGTTAATTATATATGATTAGATGATAGAAATGTTTAGTTAATTGATTTTTAAATTGAATAATCTTGATGAAATGGTAAAGTATATTGGTTGAGTTTTATAAGAAAGGTTTGGTATTAAATATACATGCTAGAAACGGGTTTGGGGTGTCTCAGGACTAGCTTCAGGAACTTCCTCCGACATGTTGTCAAGCACTTTGATTGCTTGTGGAATACCATATGGATCCATAACAAGAGTCAAACAAGATGTGGCTTGACTCATATTGTCAACTGCATTGCATAATTTTTTTATTTGACTAGACAATCTTGCAACCCCTCCAATTTTCTTTGAGGATTTTTCCTTCCAATTTTCAAATGTGAAGTTGATATCTCATGTGTTTTCCTTTTTTTACCATTTCCATCAATGTTAACATCATTTTGAAATTTGAACATCATTTAAAATGTTAACATCATTTCCTGCCTTTTCTTCCTCATTCAGGTATGTCATTGTCAACATCCTCAAAAAAATTCACTACGGAGTGTGCCAGAAGAAGGTGCCCTTGCTTTATCACCTGTTGCAACTACCCCCATGAACATTTGGTCCAACTTCCCTTCCAAGTCAAGATTAATGCCCGATGTTCTAAATTTTTTAGCTTCAGGCATAACCTACATATAAAATAGTAGTTTAATAAAAGAAAGACATAATGAAAAAAAATTAGCCCCTAATGTTTGGGTGTTTGGTCACATTGGCCCTTAAGGTTTTTTTGCACTCACTTTCATTTTTAATGGTCTTGTTGACGTGGCCGTTAAGGGACTAACGGTGTTGACGTGTAAAAAAATTTTCCACCTAGGCGTCACACGTATGTTGAAACACCCAAAACCCAAAAATCATCGTCGGTTAGGGTTTCGATGTCCTATTGTTCATCTATCACTATTTGTCTTTCAATATCATGTTAATCAGCTTTATTTATTAAAGAATCGCACTTCACACATTATATCTATCATCATTTAATCATACACACAATCTAGCAAGGGCAAAAATGACATTTCCATTAATTTCGAAGACTTTTACCGGTACCTAATGGCCAAGTATCAGTAGTAGTCAAGTCAATAAATGACTTAGAAATTGTGCAGATTTCTATCGGTACTTGTGTTAGTTCTACCGATACAAATCATGCTTCTACAGATACTAAAAACTCTAGAGAGCTAAAATATTCACCTTGCAACTTCTACCGATACAAGTATACAAACTACCGATATATCAAAACACATAACTACCGGTACTTGCAATCCTACTATCGATACAACCCAAGTTAGTGAACAACCTCTCTCCTACCCTATACTTCTACCTATACATGCATGGGTTCTACCGAAACTAGTATGCAGAATCTCAAGAATTATGTCAAAACACAAGTTTATCAACATAACATACATCATTCTAAATATGCATTAAGGCAAACACACAAAATATATAGTCTCCTAGTCATTACATAGTATTTTAAGTCTATACTCCAACTTACACTACATGCATTTCTAAATTCAACATTATAAGATTTTACTATCTCTGTTACAAAACAAAAAATAACAACATCCTAGTACATGTCATAAGATCGAGTGATGCAAGAACTACCAACAAACTCCGCGATAGTGTGACTTCGAAAAGATGATGATGATCCGATCTTCAATCAATAAAATAATATACAAAACAATAACAACACCTTTGGTAAGCTTCATAGCTTAGTAAGTTTGATAATTTAATGAGTTACCAACATTTGTAATAAGCAACTATAGCTCAACTGAGCCAAGATATTCCCATTGTTCTTGAGTTTAATACAACTTCATTTTCATGTCTTTAACTTTCTATTACCAGTACCCGATGTTGCTCACACGAGCTGTCGAGGAATCACAACATATGCGATACCCTAGCCATCGGTACGATGTCTGTCTATACTGTAAACTGTTCCCTAACGATGCTGCTCACACGAGCTGTTGGGAGTATGCATAAAGCATAAGTCCCAACAATCGAAGGGCCTATAATCCATTTAGGATTTCATATCTCTTTTTCGAATCACGATGCTGCTAACACAAGCTATCAAGGACTCGCAACATATGCGGTACCCTAGCCATCGTATCGGTACTATTTCAATGGCATAAAGCCTACTATCTCTTTCGTTTCATTTCTTCGATCCCTTCAATGTCAAGTGCTTCTGATTCGCTGAACATTGACAACATACACTCAAGATTTTTTAAGTAAATTTTACATTACAAACTTACTGGACTGAATTGCAATTTAAGAAAGACTTCAGGGACTAATTCGCCAATTTTCCTTTTTCGCGATTTGTAGCACGATCGTAGTCTACATCCATAAATCATTCAATATCTTGCATTAAAACATTCAATTTCTTGCATTAAAACACTCAATCAGATCATATAATATAATTCGATCCTTTTTGGGAAAATTATGGTTTTACCCCTAATATTTTTCTTCTATTCAATCTAATCCTTTCAACACAAAACATGCAAAATAACCATTTTCTCACACAACCAACCTTATCCGAATTCCATAGGGTGTTTATCCCACCCCTTCACATATTTATTTTCATAACAATACATGTAATTTCATCATTATCACATTTTAGTCCCTGAACCCTAATTTCATCAAGAATCTCTTTACAAAAAGATCTAACCCAAGCATTAAACATTCAAATATAACAAAGCTTTCAAGAACAAGTATTTTCAACAATGACAAGTTTCATAACATTTGACAGATTTACAAATTAGTCCTTACATAAGCTAGATTAAGCTAATACAAACTCAAAAACATAAAAATTACCAAAAACGGTTAACATTTGCTTGCTCAAATCAAAACTTGAAGCTTAGGATGCAAAACCCTAATTTTCTTCCTCTTGGCCGAATGTTGAAATGAAAGTGTGAAATATTAAGAATTTTTATCATTTTTCTTTCTTTAATTTCATATATATAGTAATGGCAAATTAGTAATTTTTGTAACTTTCATAATTAAACTTTTTAATCACTTTTAGTCTTAATTAAACCTATTTACACTTAGTATAAATCATGTTAATCCACCCACTAACAATCCTTTGGTTAATTTACTCATTTGGTCCTTCTAATTAATCATCTATACTTTTGCACCTATTACAATTTGATCCTTTTTACTCTATTAACTATCTAATCATTAAAATTTCATTACCAACTTTTAATACGATGCATATAACACCATAAATATTAAAATAAATAAATTTACGACTCGACTCGTCAGATTTGTGATTCTGAAATCACTATTTTCGACACCATTAAAAATCGGGTTGTTACATATGTGGATTCTAACGTGGCACTATTTTGTCTTATATGCCACATTAGCAAATTATTTTAAAATTATTAAAATTATTTTTTAAAAATATAAATTTTTAAAAAATATTTTTTAAAGATAAAATTATTAAAATTATTAAATAATTTTAATTTTCAATTTCATCTTTTTCCCCATTATGTCTTTTCTAATTTCATCCTCTTCCTCATTTTTCCATCTAACACCACTTCTTCTTCTCACCATTTTTCCATCTAACACATTTAAGTTCCCAAATTTGTACAAAATTTTGAACCAAACCATGGCTACTTCTCCACTTGGATTTTGAACCAAACCATGGTTTCTTCTTCTTCCATCACTCTCCCAACCCTTCAAGGTTCTCTATTTCAATCTCATAACCATGGCTACTTCTCCACTTGGATTCTGAACCAAACCATGACTTCTTCTTCTTCCATCACTCTTCCAACCCTTCAAGGTTCTTTATTTCAATCTCATTTCTTAGGAAAAAGCCCCATCACCTATTGTCCTCATAAACCAATTTTCTCGGCTACCAAACAGCCTAAAAAAGCCTTTTATGCTAAGTTTGATCTATTTGAAATCTTAGTAGGTAGAGGGCTCTACAATGGAGAAAAAGGCATTAAAGTTGAGCTAAAGAGAAACGTGGATGGTGAAAAGAAATTTCTGATAGCATAGATGTTAAAAGTTCTGATAGCACAAAAATTCCAGTTCTAGACGATGCTTTCGAAAAGGAGATGATGGGGCTAACAGGAGGGTTCCCCGATGGTGAAAAGGGATTGAAAAAGTTCATCGAGGAAAACCCACCACCGGGGAAGCAATCACTTTCTCATGTTATTTTTATGGATTATTTGGTGCTATTTATATGTTTGGTTGCTTGGAAACTGCTGGGAAATGGAAGAATAAGAACAAGGAAAAGAGTAACTAAACTCACACTTGAAAAACTCTTATTCATTGCTTCTATTGCTTCTTTCTTGTTTTCTCATGTTATTTTTATGGATTATTTGGTAATGTTTATATGTTTGGTTGCTTGGAAACTATTGGGAAACGGAAGAAAAGTTTTTTCTTTTAATCAATTTTGCCCAGAATAGATTGGAGTTCATCGGGGTCAATCTTGGGTAAAACACATTCCTTTATGTCGTGTTGAACATCGAGCAACCCATCGGAACAACTCCTGAAAATGACCACCAAAGAAGGAAAATAAAGGGAAGGGGAACAGAAAAAAAACCCAGGAAAATCCAGATGAACGGGATGATGATGATTATAATTTTAAAATAATTTTAATAATTTTATATTTTAAAAAATAATTTTAATAATTTTAAAATCATTTGCTGACGTGGCATATAAAACAAAATAGTGCCACACATCAGCTGCTGCATACGTGGACTTCCCTAGGTGGAAAAAAATTTGCCATG
The DNA here is from genome assembly GCA_039519145.1 of Kokia cookei. Classification (NCBI taxonomy): domain Eukaryota; kingdom Viridiplantae; phylum Streptophyta; class Magnoliopsida; order Malvales; family Malvaceae; genus Kokia; species Kokia cookei. Next base: position 22,337,926 of record CM076908.1, read on the forward strand.
TCAGTACTGTTAGTCAACTAACACGACCACGTCAGCAAGACCATTAAAAAATGACCAATTTGACCAAAAAAATTATGTATGAAATTGAGCACAAAAAAACCTTAAGGGCCAAAGTGACCAAACACCAAAATGTAAAGGGCTAATTTTGTCATTATGCCTAAAATAAATTATAAATAACCTCATAAATAAGAAAAAAAAATATCTAGAATTATTAATGTACCTTTAGCCTACTTTCCCACCAATCATTCGATGCATCAACGGTTTTTTTTATAAGATTTCACCCTAAACCAGTATCTCCGTCTTTAAGTTTCTTCCAAGCCTTCCGTTCTTTTTTCAAGGCATCCCACCTATTTTTAAGTTGTTTTTGTGAATAAACCTTACCTGTTTCTTTTTCAAAGTTGGTCATTATTTTCAACCATCCATCTTCTGTGAAATGAGTACCAGGTCTATTCCCTTTCAATATCTCTTTAATATAAATATCACAAAATGTTTCTGTCAATATCTTATCCCATCATGCTTTGACTTTTTCACCACTAACTTCAATCGTCAAGGTACTCATTCTTCTTTGATTGCTCACTTGACAATGTATAAAACCTTATTTTAAAAAATTAAGTTATGCTCAAAATCAAGATCACATTACATTGAATATCTAAATGTTTAAGCAAAGTATGAACACTTATTGTTTAAGTAAACTAGTTATGAAATGAGAATGGTAATCATGTTTACCAAATCTAAAGTTTAAGCCAAGTGTTGGCAATATTTGAACAGCTCAAAACCTTTTTTTTTTTCATGAACAAAACCACCATTAGCAGTTGACTTAGGCCTAACAAGTTTTACAATTTGCTTTGTTGATTACTTTTTGACTATTTTTTTTCCAAGCTGGTACCTATAAGAAGACCTTATCTTCGGTCATTGTTGATGGTTTTGCTGTTGAAATCAAAGAAACTCAGGTCCTATATGGGTGTTTGCAATATCAATTTTATTTTATTTTTACACTTTGGGTTGTGTTTATTTATGGTTTTGTTTAATTTAATCAGACCAATGTGCTTAGATCTGCAAACGGGGTTAAAGTTGTGGAGAAGAATCAAGAGCTTCCTTAGTGGAGATAGCTATGAAGAATATTCTATTATATATTAAAAAGCTTGAAGTTTGTAGAAGATTGATGAACATTTGTACATGTAGGTTTAATTAAGTTATCTCCTGTTAAATAAAATCATTTCTATGGAGATTTAAGTCCAGAAATATATCCTTTTTCTAATCGCTACTTTTTGACTTTTTTTCCAAGTGTTAACTATTTTTTTTTAATTTTTTCCAGGAATACTTTTACCTTTTAGTATTTTATGTAAATGCAAGAATAATTTATGATTTTTCTCTGTAACTTCATTAATTCAAAAAAAGTGGTGAAATTTGAGTTGTAAAGCAGTCTTGTGCAAATTACTTGTGGAAGTGAGGGGCATGAAACATAGCCAGGGTTTGTGTACATCCTAAACACCCACTTCCACTTCCCTTACCATTATTATCAAAAACAAAACCAAATATCTAGAGCTTAAAACAAGCTTTGAGCCTTGAATTTCAATTTAACTCGAGCTTCTTACATCTAAAGCTCAGGTCGGCTCAATTATAGATTTTATAAAAAAGTTATATAGACATGGTCTATATTCTAAAGCAGTACACATGATGCAATCTGATCAACTCAACAATTCATAATGTTAAACATCAAAAAAAAAAATTATATAGCAACCCAAGCTAACAAGGATGGATTCCTTTCTTAAGTAAATTAGTTATGAAATGAGAATGGTGATCATGTCTACCAATTTATAATAATGTTTGATCTAAATCTAAAGTTTAAGCCAAGTGTTGGCAATATTTGAACAACTCAAAAGCTGCTTTTTTCCATGGACAAAACCACCATTAGCAGCTAAATTACGCCTATAGTAAACTTATGTAACTCAATCTTCATATAAAATTAGAGAACAGGGAAACCAACAATTCTCATAGTTGCATTTAAAGGAAAAAGGTTGAAACTAAAGAAACCCGAATTTGGGGTAACCCAACCAGTTAGAACAAGCAACTTCAGTACTAATAGAAATGAATAAGCAAACAATATATACCTCGAGTAATTCTTGGAGCAGGATAAGAACTCTGATAGCTTGAGAAACAACCTGAAAAAAAAAATGTAAATTTAGAACATGTGTTTACAAATACAAATTAAATCGTCTTTAGCTAACTCTGATTATGAAATTAAACAAAAAATACCTACTTGAAACCCACAATTACAAAAAGAAACCGATTAGGAAAGGATTGCAGCAATACTGGTTCTGGTATGGCTTGAGTCTTCCAACGCCTCTATATTGTATGATTTGATTGAGCAAAAGAAAAAACAAAAGGAGGGATTTTTGTAGTGAAGAAAATGGAAAAAATGGAAGAAAATGGAAAATAACTCCGACAGTAGTGAAGAAAATGGAAAATGGAAAAAAAAATGGAAGAAAATGAAAAATAACTCCGACAGTAGTGAAGAAAATGGAAGAAAAAAGGGAAAACAAATAGAAAAAGGGAAGAAGGGAAGGAAATAAAAGAGAACCAAAGAAATTTTGGAAGAAAAAAGAAAGAAAAAATTGGACCCGTGAAAAATTGAGGCTAAAAAGGTAATTAGCCATTCCAAAAGCTTGTTTGCCCTACTGCTGCTAAAATTCTCAGCTTTTTTAATGGAAGAAAAGCCTGTTTTAAAAGTAAAAAAAAAAAAAAAACTCAAATGTTTTTTCAATAATGCTTCAAAGCCAAAAGGGTTTTTTTAGTGAAAAACACTTCTAAAAAGTGCTACTAAACGGGACCTAACTCAAGTTCGTTTTATACCTGTCCATATTATTTTTATAACATTTTTAAATATTTATATTATATTATTTTATACATTTTTTATTTATTAAAATTTTTATATAGTCACCTTAACATTATTTTAATGTTTATATTAAAGTAATATTATATATTTAATATAAGTTTATTTTTTTAATGTGTTATAAATTACATAATATATAAAAATAACATAATATAAAATATTATAAACTTAAAATAGGTCGGGTTGTGCAAGACTCGGGCCTTGAATGTTTAGGCCTAACCCTAACCCATATTTTAAATGTGCCTAATTTTTTTGCCCGAGCCTATTTTTCAGACCTAATATTTTTACCCAAACCCTTTCAAATTTCGGACGAATCTTCGAACTTGAAGGAATAGTCCAATCCATGAACAGGTTTACGCTCAATACATATTTTAATATTTGAGTTCCAAATTATTTTAATACAGTATTTGTATTATTTTTATTCAAGGTGATATTTGTATTTTTATTTAATTTAAGTTTCAGAATTAATTTGATGAAAATTTATAATTAATTAATAATATTAATAATTAATTTTTATCAAATAAACTTTAAAATTTAAATTAAATCACATCCATCAAATTGTATTTGACAAGTTAAATGTAAAATTAAAAGAATTCACAATTAAAACTAAAGTTATTCTATTAAAAATCATAAAAATTTTAAACCTAATAATATTAACAATTAACTTTTATCCAATCAATTTAGAAAATTGAATTAAACTATATAAAGCTAACACGGTTACTTTTGAGTATCAAAATTTATAATTTTTGGTCAAATACATGTATCAAATTGAAAAAATAAATAAATATCAAATTAAAAAAAAGGTCAAACTTGAGCACCAAATAATATACTAAATCATTAAGGATACCAAGTAGTTATTGTTATCAATTTATCTATTATTTAACAATAAATTTATTATACTCTTGAAGATTAAAGCACGAATATGCCCTTCTATATAAAGAAAAACTTCGACAGACATTATGGTAATATCATGTCGTCTTTTTTATTGGAATATAAGGAATAAAATTAAGAGATTAAATTACCCTCAAATAAACTCTCTCTATAATAAAAAGTCTAAAGTGCCTACTCTGAGTTTCTAAAAGAATCAGTCTTTTCTGGGGTTTGGTTGGAGAGAGGTGGAGACTTTTACTTGAATTTTTTGGGGTTTTTTTGTTATGACACCTTGTATGTATTGGGATTGTTCAAGATGGATGGTGATGAGATTCAATTGTTGGAAGCAGAATTAGTTAAGCTGACAGTTCGAAGTTCGAAGATCCTGTCGGATAAGAATCCTACTCTTTTGTGTACTGTATGGACTCGAAAAACTTTTAATCCGGAAAGTTTAAGGGCTCAGATGTTGAGCATCTAGAAATTGAAGAAAAAGATTGATTTCCAATTGATTGGAAAAAATTTGTACAAGCTAGTCTTTAATCTTAATGAGGATTTGGAATCTATTCTTGGTGGACGACCTTGGTTCTTTAGGTGGCAATTAGTTCTTTTTGATAGATTAAATGATCCGATTGATCGTAAGCATATTCGTCTAATTCATTCCGCATTTTGATTAAAGGTCGAGCCTTGTACCTGGAGTGCGATAAAAAGGACCTAATGCATGACGTGAGTTCATCTTTTGGTGCCCTAACTGGATCGGAGGAGATGGGTGAATTCTGCCGTATTCGAATCCGATTAAATGTGACTCAACCTCTACTGAGAGGAGTGTTTATTTCAATAAACAATCAAAATAAGGTTTGGCTAGCGTTTAAATACGAAACTTTGCCAAATTTTTATTTTGGATGTGGCAAGATAGGACATGGAGTGCAGGAATGCAATGATATTTCCCTTTCGGATAGGATGAAAGATGAGGACAATTTTCCTTACTCGAATTCGTTAAGAGCTGAGTCAAAAATGATGGGTAAGGAGTGTTATAAATTCGGTTTCCTTTCACAGAAGTCAAGGAAACAATGCTGTTATACCGGGGAAGACAGTCCTAACGATGAACAGGAAGGTGGCAAACCATCGGAATATTCTACTGTTCTTGGTGTGCCGACGATGATGGCTGATAACTTGAGAGGTGAAGAGATGGGAAAATCTAGGGAAAATTTTGGAAAGAAATCTATGGTGAATAAATTTTGGGATTGTGAGTTTCAATCTAATTCCATAATTGATGGAATGGCAGTTAAGGAAAGTGATAATGGGGATTTTAAGCAAATAAGTCAACTTGTATTAAATACTGTTTTATCTATAAATGGGACGAGTCAGGCAAATCAGTCACACGCAAAGATAGATAAAAGACAGGGTTGAAAACGTGTGGCCCACTTAATGCATTTGGATTCACCTATCACTACTATTGATTTGGGTAAGCGAAACGGCGGCCCTATATCTTTAGGTGATGTTGATTTAAATGATGATGTGGCGATTCTTAAAGAATAGAAGTTACATGAGGTTGTAGTTCAGGAATGCATGATTTTGGACAATTCTAATGGAGTGTCCTTAAAGCAGGTAGATAACTCAATATATACAGAATTGACGGCAGCCAAGTGGCTTGCCGATTTGGAACAATGAAAACATTGTGCTGGAATATTCGTGGGCTAGGGAACACACGGACTATTCGACAACTTCGTTCAACTTGAAGTCAAATTCTCCCCAGTCCGTCTTTCTTATGGAGACGAAAGTTGATAAAACTCGTATGGAAGGGATCCGCAAGTCTTGTGGGTTTGTTTTTGGGATTGATGTGGATGCAAATGGATCCCTAGTGAACTTGTTTAGCTTGGAAGGCGGGTTGACTGTTAATCTTTGGAGCTATTCTACAAACCATATAGATGTATTGTTTTGTGTCGAAGATGATAATAATTAGTGGCGCTTTACTGGGTTCTATGGGGCCCCATGTGCTAATGAGTGCGCCATAACACATGGAATTTGTTGCGACAATTGGAATAGGATCAAAACTTTCCTTGGTTAGTGGGAGGGCACTTCAACAAAATACTTTATGCTTTTGAGAAAGGAGGTGTGCCAAGGGCTAAAAGCCATATGCAAGAGTTTAGAAGAGTTCTGGAGGATTTCCATTTAGTTGATATTGGGTTTTCAAGTTCTCGCTTTACTTGGGAGAGAAGGAATCTTCCAGAGATGAATATTCGGGAAAGGCTTGATAGGGGTGTCGCAAATGACAGTTGGCTTGATTTATTTCCCAATTATCGCCTTTATTATGTGATTCATTCCACTTCTTATCATTGCCTAATTCTCATATTAAATGATTCACGACAGATTCATCGAGATGTTTCACGATTTAGGTTTGAGATGTGATGGACAATGGAAGACTCTTTTGAGAGTAAAGTATCACGATTATGAACATATTTCAATGGATCACTTTTTGAAAAATTAGAGAATCTTGAAATTGGTCTGTCTAAATGGGCTCGAATTATCAAAGCTAATAGAAGTGATGGAAAAAAAAAGAAAAAATTGTGGAAAAATTGAAGTGACTGTCTATGGTTGATATTATTGACACTAAACTACAATTAAATTGGGAGGTAAAAAAAGAGGAGGCGTATTGGGAACAACGAGCCCGTGTGAATTGGCTCCGATTAGGCGACGAGAACACGATTTTTTTCAACGTCATGCTATTTGTCGAAATAGACAAAATAAAATTAATAAACTACAAGGTACGAATGGTTCTGATATAATGATGAATTGGGTATGCAACATTTGGCTACTGATTATTTTAAGAAATTGTTTGAAGAAGGAATGAGTGGAGATTTCTCTCATATTTTAAGTGGAGTTACAGAATCTATTTCTCATATGAATAATCAATAGCTTCTGGCTACGTATACTGAAGGAGAAGTGTTGGCTGTGTTGAAAGGGATGGAAGCGACCAAGGTGCCTGGTTATGATGGCTTCCTGACAATATTTTTCAAGCGATATTGGCACATTATCGAAATTGATGTACTCTCTTACAGTCTAAGAGTTCTGAATCACGATTACTCTCCTTATATTGCTAATAGGAATGAAATTGTGTTAATTCCCAAAATTCAAATTCCTATGAATTTAACAAATTTTAAGCCTATTAGCTTGTGTTCAATTCCATATAAAATTATTGCAAAAACCATGGCTAATCGTTTATATCATGTTATTGTAAAATGTATAGACAGTGCACAAGGTACTTTCATTCCTAATCGTTTGATTCTTATTACGTATGAGTTGTTGCATAGCCTTAAGATGAAGCGTTATGATAGGAATGGGGTCATGGCTTTAAAGCTCAAAATGAGCAAAGCCTATGACAAAGTTAATTAGACTTTTTTGAGGGCAATGATATGCAAGATGGGATTTGCGATTGAATAGGTAAATTTAATTATGCGTTGCGTCACAACAACTTCCTTTTCTGTGATTGTTAATGGATCTTGTGGTGATCGTTTTATGCCTTCCCGAGGGTTACATCAAGGGGACCCTCTTAGCCCATTCTTATTTTTAATCTGTAGCGAAGGGCTATCAGCTTTGATGAGGTTAGCAATGACAGAAGGGCGCATAAAAAGGGTGAAGGCTACTAGACAAGTTCCTTCGATTTCACATTTACTGTTCGTTGATGACAGCGTATTATTTGGAGGTGCGACTATTGAGGGTGCTTCTGTTCTAAAGTCTATCTTGCAAGAATATGAGTTAAGCTCAGCACAAAGTGTCAATTTTACTAAATCTACTGTGGTTTTTAGTAAAAATACGACGGGGTGACTCAAGTGAAGGTGTTGCGAATTTTTGGTATGCTCAGCTCTACTAATTCAGAGAAGTATCTTGGACTTCCTAATGTGGTTGGTAAAAGGAAAAAAAGCTTCTTTTCAATACATCAATGATAGAATTCATTTGAAGATCGACAGTTGGAGCAACCGAGCATTATCACAAGGGGCAAGGAGATTTTTATCAAGTCAATTTTACAGGCTCATCCTACATATGCAATTGGATTTTTTTGATGCCTAAGTCATTTTGCGCGGAGATTGAAAGCATTTTGGCTAATTATTGGTGGAAGAATGGTAAGAGTCGCAAAGGGATACATTGGTGTACTTGGAAAAATACGTGTCAGATGAAAAATTTGGGAGGCTTGGGTTTCAGGGAGATGACCAAATTTAATTTGGCTATGCTGGCCAAACAAAGGTGGAGGATTTTGACAAATCCTAATTCTTTTTTTGCTCAAATTTTGAAAAGTAAGTATTTTTCCAATGTGGATTTTCTACAGCCACAGCTAGGTAATAACCCATCCCACACATGGAAAAGCTTATGGGCTGTTAGAGGTGTGTTGAAATTGGGGGTAGTTACTAGCGAGTGGGAACGAGGCAGCAGATTTCGATTATGGTAGATGCGTGGCTTCCAGACAGTCCTAATCATATGATCACTACAGTTACTCCTAATTTGCAGTATAATAAAGTTTCAGACTTAATTGGTAATGAGCAACGTGGTTGGAAGGCAGATATTATCACAAATACCTTTACTGTGGAGGATGCCCAGAGGATACTGTCGATTCCCTTAGCTAAAGAGGCCCATGATGACTTTTTGGCGTGGGGAGTGGAAGGCTTGGGAGATTACTCGGTGCGTAGCGCTTACAAATTATTACAGACTCAAGACTTGGATCCTAATGCTTATGATGTACAGAACGCAACTAGGGACTTTTTTCATACACTTCGGAATTTAAACCTCCCTAAAAAAATCCTAGTTACAATTTGGAGGTGTGCCTGGAACTATCTCCCTACTTATGCAAATTTAAAATGTAGAAAGCTGCTTCAAGAGACTACTTGTCCTAGGTGTGGGCTCATAGATGAGACTATTGATCATCTACTTCGACATTGCTCTGTATCAATGGAGGTATGGTCAGAGCTTAATTTATCTTATACTTCAAACTGCCATAGCTTAAATTTTACTCGGTGACTTACCAAGACTTTTGGGGGGAGCTCCAATTCTCGAAGACGACTTCTGTGCTGTGCTATATGGGCAATTTGGTTTGATAGAAACAGTAGAATCCATTCGAAGAAAAGTCAGATTGGGAAACAAATTGCTAATTTCTCTGTCAATTGCATTCAAGAATTGGACGGTCTGGAAGTGAAAAAATCTACCTGTGGCCAACCTGAGATATGTGGGAAGAAGCCTCACGAAGGTGTGATCAAAATTAATTTTGATTGTGCTTTTAGGAGATTACAGAGCAAATCAGCCTCAGCCTTAGTGGCCCATAATGAAAGAGGAGAAATTCTGATATCGTCCGCTCAGTTCCATTATGGTTTTTCGACGCCGTTTGAAGCATAATCTATAGCCTGTTACCAAGCAACTCAGTTAGGGGCAAATCAAGATTGGCCCAACATCCAGATTGAAGGTGATGCATTATCAATAATCAAAAAATGCCAAACAAACAGCAGAGACAAATCTTTAGTGGGAGCTTACATATCGAATATTCAGACCCTCAAAAATCGATTTGCATGGATTCGCTTTAACAAAATCCCTAGGAATGCCAACAATTTAGCACATATTTGTGCTATTGTTTCTCTCCAGAAGGATGAGGTTTTTTACCTGGAAGGGCGAGTTCCTCCTATTGCACATGCCTGCTATGAGTCGGAGAAGAACAGAGAGCCAAATAGAGGGATTTGTTTTTCCTTTTGACGACCTGTCGATTGCCATTTGTTGGGTATTGCTTATATGATTTCTGTCCTGTTTGGACTTTTGTATTTGCATTTTGGTTTTTTCAGACTTTTAAATATATAAAGCCCAATCTGAATTTTCTCAAAAAAATTAAGAGGTTAAACTATATTGTTAGTCTCTATCCTTTGATACAATTTAAAATTTAGTATATGTAAAGCCCTCTTAGTTTTTATTTAAAAATCTCAATATAATTATTAAAATCGTAAGTATTTTCTACAAAAAAAACTTTCAATTTTGAATTTTTGTTAAGCTATCTTCATATGACATGGTATCTTTTTACAAAATAAAAGTGATGAGTTGACAAATTTTGATAGAAACTATCAACAACGATAATGATTGAACTAAAATTTTTAAAGTGAAAAAAATAAGAGGATTAAATTCTTAACTTTTAAATCTCAAATTATATACAAGTACATTGACTAACATATTTTAGCCAATTAAATAATTTATTTTGATCAAACTCCTGGGTTTATTCCTCAAGTGGTTATTTTGTGTAAAATTAAATTTTTTCCTCGATTCTTCGCTCATCTGGTCTCATTTGAACCAATATCTTCTTGACTGATGGATTGAATTTAATTAGTATTGATATTTTTTACTCGATTAAATTTTATCCAAATGAATATATTCATAGTCATACGATTAAGACTAAACCACATCATTACTTAATTAAATTTCATCCAAATCAATTTTTTTCTCACTCTTACCTCAGGTCATCTTGTGTGTAAATATGTTGTATGTAAATATTATTATTTTTATAATGTGCTTGGATTATAAGTTAGTAGTTTTTAAAATGAGTAAAGTATCTCGTTAGTCACTCTAAAACTATAATATTCTTATTTTGATCATTTCAATTTTTTAATTTACTCACTATCATTAAATAGATTGATTTATTTCTTTGATTTTTCTTCATTTTTCATCTTCTCCATTCTAATATAGAAACCTCCCGCTACCTCCCGTAGAGATGTTCTTTCTTCCTTAGTCAAACCATTGCTAGTGAATGAATGATGCCAAGGGACACTTCTTTCTCCCTTTTTTTCTCTAATCCCTTTTTCCTTTCTTCTCCTTACCGATGGTTGTTGCTTCTCACTGTCATTGTTGTGATCATTCGATGTTTTCTTCGATGTCAAATTGAGGATCCAAAACCACCAAAGTGAAGCTGAAAGACTCCTCTTCAAATCTATAAGATTAAATTTTTTTTTCAAAAAATCCCTAAAAATGTGTGGTCTTCTCGAAGCTTTATAAATTCAATGCTCCAATCTCCTAATCTTGCCATTGATATGGCTTGATTTTGAGATGTCTCTCTACTTTTGAGCTCATTAATGGTGATTTGACGGAAGAAGCAACAACATCTTTAAAGGAGGTGGCGGCTAAGATTTTTGGGTTATAAAGGAGAAGATGAAAAAGAGAGAAGATAAAAAAAAAAAGAAATAAAAGGGAAAAAAGAAGAATTCAAAAAATTAAAAATGGATTTAACAGTGGAAAAGATGGATTTAATGATTGAGGGATTAGTTTATTTAATTTCTCTAACAAACATGACCAAATTCACAATTTTTTTTTAAGTGATCAAAATAGGAACAACCAAATTTTAAAGTGAGTAACGACTTCGTTTACCCTTAAAAAATTCAACATGATTGCAAAGTAGTAAAATAAATATATTTTTAGTACTTGAATTTAGTTTTAATATATAAATTGGTGGCTTTCTTTTTTGTTAATATTGGTACCTCAATTTGGCTTTTATCACAAGTTTAAGTACATTTAAGCCCGAATTAAAAAAACTATAAAATATATTACATTGTTAAACAAATACATCAAAATATAAAAAACCAAAATTTAAAATTTTGAATAATTTATTGAAACTTTAAAAAATTTTAAAAGCTAAAAAATTAATACATATATAAAATTTCAGAATTTTATCAAATTTAACTAGTACTGTAATACCCATTATCCGACCCAATTATCGAGTCCGAGCTATAAGATGTCACATTCCTTGCCAAAACAACTACTGTTTGAAAATAATTACTACTACAAAATGAAATCGTTAGCACTGACTAGTAAAAATAATAATAAAATAAGCAGAACAGAAATTGATCGTGTTGTGGAAGAACCACTGCTTTAAAAGCGAAATTAGCCTGATTGGTGCAATCCTCGAAATTGGACATTGCCCCCTAAGGTTAACACGGTCCTTCGAAATTTTGTACACCTAAAATTCTGAAGTGGATATCGACGGTACTGCTCTTCTCAAAACAAATTTGAAAAGAAAGAAGTATTTTCCATTGAATGAAACAAGCTTTGTAAATAGAGAGGACAGAAAAGCTAAATGTTTTCGGTTTAATTTGCAAATGAGGAATCCATCTCTATTTATAGGCTTGAGGCTGAGGCTAAATATGTCCAGAAAATAGCCAAATTTATGAGATTAAATTCATTGTCTCCAATCAATCTTTAATAGGTTGCAAAAAAAATGAAATAATTTATTCAATTTAAATTCAAACGGAATAATTTATTCAATTTAAAATCAATCAGCTATATTTTAGGGATTGACAACCTTAATATTCTGGAAAGATCCAAGCATCAGCTTATAAATACTGGAGCATTTTTTGTTTGAAAAGCTTTAGAAAAAGCCTCTGAATTTTCCCCAAAAAGAATATATGTGTGTGGTATGTGTCGAAGACATATAATTACCACGAACCACGACTGGACGTCTAGCGGTCTACGCGCGTGTGCGAGGGATGTATCCACCAATGCTCAATAAAGGAGGGAAACGATGATTCACTATATATATTCACCAATCCATATACCTTTCATATGTGGGATTCGCTCACAATTTGTTTATTTTCATTTCTAACATTCCCCTACAAATGCATAAGAAATTTTATTGAGAATCGAGAAGTCTTTTGAAAATTTGAGAAGAGCAATAGCGAAGTCAACCGCTTAAGTATTAGTGAACGTATTTGGAATTAATACATAGTGAAATGAGCGATTCTTCTCTTAAACAAGTGAACGAATCTGGAACTTGTTTAATATAAGAGTAAACTCATGACACACGACTAACTCCATTCATCCACCGGAATCCTCGATAAATCAACAATATGGTCAATATTTCTCAAGATGTTGGTAAGTGCTCTAGAGAGACAACCCAAAATCCCCCATAGAAGGTGGCTAATTCTTCGCACTTACATAGGTGACTTCATCAAGTCTATCTCAACATAGACCAACCCAATCAGGGATATGAAATCATTAAGAGCTTTTCTATAAGCTCATCCTCTCATAAAAATTAAGGTGAATTTATCAAGTCCTTTGAAAGAACCACCCAACCTTTGGGATATACATTCATTAAGAATAAAAAACTCAACCTTTAACTTCATCAAGTCCTTCTCAAATAGAATCGCCCATACAATATGGGATATGAACATTTAAAAAAAAAATCTATGAATTCATTAAGTCCTTCTCATTAGGACCACCCATACAATTTGGGATATGAATTCACTAAGAGAAATTATTCATCCTTTCAAGCCGGTGAACTCATCAAGTCCTTTTCACTAGGACCACCCATATTTGTGCTACGAATTCGTTAAAAGTGTGAACTCAACCTTTGCATGTACATTATTTGCGGTAGGGATTGGTAGGTATATACACTATGAGTCTTTCCATAGCTTTGTTGACCCATGGAACTTAGTAAACTAAGTTGGGTATCCACTATGAATTTCTCAACCAATGGGCTTAAGACCCATCCCCCTCGACGAATCTAGAACCAATTTCCTACTTAATCCCTTAGTAAATGGATCAGCTAAGTTCCTTTTTTACCTCAAATACTCCAATGAGAGTACTCTGTTCCTTATTAGATGTCTCACAGACTCATGCCTTATACACATGTGTCTTTTCTTTCCATTATGTACTTGACTATGAGCTACGCAAATAGCTTCTTGTGAGTCACATAATAAGGACACTAGAGGAGTCAATTTTCCCCACAAAAGAATTCTTACAAGTAAATTCCTAAGCTACTTAGCTTCTTGCCCAGTTAGGTCGAGAGAAATAAATTCTGACTCCATGGTAGAGCGAGCAATACATGTTTTCTCAGTAGACTTCCATGGGATAGTTTCTTTGCCTAAAGTAATTACATACCCACTAGTAGAGTTTACTTCATCATTGTCAATTACCCAATTTCCATCACAGTATCCCTCAAGGATTGCAAGTTATCCAAAAAATTCTAATTTCCAAACAATAGTATCATTAAGATATTTTAGTAAGCAATTAAGTGCAATCCAATGCTCACTACTAGGATTATGGGTGTATCTAGTTAGTCTACTTATTGCATAGGTAATATCAGGCCAAGTATAGTTCATTAAGAACATTAGGCTTCCAATTATCTTAGCATATTCAGTTTGGGAAATACTATTTCCTTTATCTTTACCAATTGGATGCTAGAGTCATAAGGAGTTTTAACAGGGATTACCTCAAAACTATTGAATTTTTTAGCACTTTTTAAATGTAATAAGATTGACTAAAAAAGAATCCCTTTTCTGTCTTTGTAACATTAACCCCTAAGATTACATCTACCTCTCCCAAATCCCTCATGTCAAATTTGGTAGAATTTTTTTTTGGTTTTATTAATGGCCTCTATGTTGGTACTAAAAATCAACATGTCATCTACATATAAACTTATGATGGCACAATCTGTGCCAAACATCTTGGAATAAACACATGCATCAACACCATTAACTATAAAATCAAAACTAAGAATAGTTTTATGAAATTTCTTGTACCATTATTTTGGAGCTTGCTTAAGACCGTAGAGAGACTTCTTGAGTCTACACACTATCTTCCTTACCAGGAGTTACAAATCCTAGAGGCTGCTCCATGTAGATATCTTCGTCCATATCTCCATTCAAGAAGACAATCTTTACATCCAACTGATGCACTTGTAATTAGTGAATAGAGGCTAAAGCAAACAAAGAACGAATAGTTGAGATCTTAGTCACAGGAGAATAAGTATCAAAGAAATCAATTCCATATTTCTGAGTAAACCCATTGACAACTAGCCTTGCCTTATACCTTTGGATTGACCTATCTGATCTAAGTTTCTTTCTAAAGACCCATTTGTTACTGATTGGTCTAAATCCTGTAGGCAAGTCTACTACTTCCCATGTGTGATTAGACTTAATAGATTCCAATTCTTCATTAATGACATCCTTCCAAAAACTATCATTTATTGACCTTATAGCCTCATCATAGGTTTTTGGATCTGCATCTATTAGGAACGCTTGAGCTATGGGATCATAAATTAAGTCTAAGTCATTTATGCTAGCTATGAAAGAAGTAATAAAATCTAGTAGCCTCATCATAGGTTTTTGGATCTGCATCTATTAGGAACACTTGAGCTATGGGATCATAAATTAAGTCTAAGTCATTTATGCTAGCTATGAAAGAAGTAATAAAATCTAGCCCAAAACTAGTGGCAGCTCTTTGTCTTTTACTCATTCTAGGTTCTAAGTCTTCATCTAGACTTTTTCTAATAGGTACACTAAAAGAAGTAGATGCATGATTATCAGGTTGTATATCAATTCTTATGCTAGATTTCTTTAATGGAAAGACATCTTCAAAGAAAACATCATCTCTAGATTCATAGATAGAATAATTATGCAAAGACATAAAACGATAAGCAACACTATTAACAACATATCTAATAAACACGACATCAACGGTTTTAGGTCTAATAGTAGTCTTCTTAAAAGAAGGCAAACCCACTTTTGCCAAAAACCCCTACACTTTCAATATTTAAGATTAGGTGCATAGCCTTTCCATAATTCATAAGGGGTATAGTTTAACTTCTTATGAGCTACTCTATTTAAATTATGGTTTGTAGAAAGAATGGCTTCCCTAACATGTTATTAGCTAAACCATAACTTATTAATAAAGCATTCTTCATTTCTTTTAAGGTTCTTTTTTCATTTAGTAATACCTTTTTGTTGAGGAAAAACCTTTCCTTTACTCAGAACTTCTAAGCTGCTTGAGTTCCCCAAGTACACTTGATTACCTTTCCCAAGAATTTGGAATTTAGTGAACATCTTCCGGTTTGCACAGAAATGCTTGGAGACATTAGTGTCAATGATCCACTCGGTATGGTTCTCAACTAGATTCACCTCTGACACCATAGCAGCAATCACCTCATCAATTTTTTAACAATGTGGGCTTGGTTTGTGGTTTATTCTCATTTTGGCGATTTGACTGTTGATAATACTGGTACGCCTTATGTATAGCTTTTCCGCAAACATAGCAGTTGATTGACCAACAAGCTTTCCTTGTTGTTTGTTCTTTCTAGGCTTTTTGAAGTTCGTCTGCTTGTTTTGGGGCTTAAGCTTCTTCTTTGGGCCCCCACTATTTCTGAACCTATTAGTTCCAAAACCTGAACCACACTCCACAAGGTTAACTTTTAATGGAAAATTAATAGAGGAAGTAGAATCCTTATCTTTAAGCTGGTTGGCTTTTTCTATCTTCATGTGGTTGATTAGTTCTTGTAAAGGAATGTCCCTCTTTTTATGTTTGAGGGAGTTACGATAATCTGACTAGAACTTGGGTAGCTTTTCGATTAGGACAGTGGCTTAGAGGATCTTGCACATCTACATTCCCCTTACCAATATGTCAAAGACAAATCTCTCGTACTCGTGAATTTGGTCTACTCTGCCATTTGAAATTTAAGCTACTCGCCAATGTCATACTTCTTGACTCCAGCATCATCGGCACCATACTTTTTCTATAGTGTGCCCAGATAGTTTTGGCATTCTTTTCCTTGACAAACAAGTCAAAGAGATTGTTAGCCATGTGGCTTAACAAATAACTTCTCACCATCTTTTTATCTTTCTCAAATTTCTCTTTGACGACATTAGTAGTAAAGATGATAGTAGTCGAATCTACGGTGGTGTCAGTGATCAAATCAACGATGGGTGGGTTGAAAAGGATATAGTCAAATTTAAGTTGCTTGAAGAAGATTAGAATCCTCTTAGACCATCGGTGGTTATTCTTTCCATCGAGCGGGTTGAACTTGGACAGATTTGGGATTAACTTGTTCATCCGGATCGACATTGACAATAGTATTTTATAAATTTGCTTCTAAATTGTTTGAAAATAATTACTATTGCAAAATGAAACCGTTAGCAGTAACTGGTAAAAAATAATAAAATAAGCAAAACAAAAATTGAATGTGTCGTAGAAGAACCACTCACTGCCTTAGAAGCGAAATCGTCTTGATTACTGTAATCCTCAAAATTGGATGTTTCCCTTTAAGGTTAACATGATCCTTTAGAATTTTGTACACCCAAAAATTTAAAGTGGATACCGACGATACTACTCTTCTCGAAACAAATTTGGAAAGGAAAAAGTATTTTCTGTTGAACGGAACAAGATTTGTAAATAGAGATGAGAGAAAAGCTAAATGTTTTCGGTGTAATTTGCAAATGAGAAATCCCTCTCTATTTATATACTTGAGGCTGAGGCTAAACATTTCCAAAAAACAACCGAATTTATAAATTTAAATTCATTGTCTCCAATCAATCTTTAATAGGCTGTAAAAAAATGAAATAATTTATTCAATTTCAATTCAAACGGAATAATTTATTCAATTTAAAATCAATCAACTATATTTTAAGGATTGACAGTCTTAATATTCTGGAAAGATCCAAGCATCAACATATAAATACTAGAGCATTTTTTCGTTTGAAAAACTTTAGAAAAAGCCTCCGAATTTTATCCAAAAAGAATATATGCACAGGCGAGCGGCTGTGGCGACGCGCGTGTGTGAGTAATGTATCCACCAATGCTCAACAAAGGAGGGAAATGGTGACTCACTATATACCTTCACCAATCTATATACCTTTCCCATGTGGGATTCCCTCACTATTTGTTTCTTTGCATTTCTAACATCTACAACTAATTTTAATACGATTTAACCATTCTAGTAGGCTTACAAGTGTAAAACACTTTCTCTATATGAGTTATAATCATTTCTGAGTCTTATACGAGTTTACAAAAGCTCTTTTGCTAACCCAAGGTCGTTTAAGGACTTAATTAAAAAGTTTTCAAAACTCACAGGCTGGCCTGGTGACACCATGGCTATCACGTTGTGAACTCGTCAATCAGTGAGTGTCGTTGAGACTTTTGAAAGCTCCAGGTTACAACGCCACTCACTATCGATTTAAGTCGCAATGTTGGGAACTTATCATCGTGATGTTACCCCTTGTTTTGGAAAAAATAAAGTTGGGACACATTTAATACTTCCCACCAGAAACATTTTAACATACATATGTTTATTCCAATTCAACAAGTCAGCATATCATGATATTTGGGTACATAAGGCTTACTAAACTTCTTGAGATCAAAGAATTCAATTGGCATTTGATACATATTCATGAACTTGACATAATTATGCCAGTTTCGAACTTTCCATACCAAGTTACCACATTTTGTAAGTTTAAACACGTAAGGCCTATGCAAACTTTGAAATCAATATTTCAAATGGCATTAAACATGATTACAAAACTTGGCATAAACTAATTCATTTACCAACATTAACATACAAACATAACATTAGCCTACAAATACAATATTGGCATTCACATTGAGGATGATCATTTACATAGCAAAAGACCCTATATACATGCCACAATATTAGGTACCAAAATGAACATACTTCTACCGTATTAATGATAGTGTGGTATCCGCATTGATCCAGCTTTATGGGTTCCACAAACTAAGGATCTACACATAAGAAAAACAATGATAGGTACGCATTTAATGCTTAGTAAGTTCAAATGGAATTTACAACACTTGCCTTGATCATAGGTGAGCATGTTAACTACTAAAGGTTTAGACATACATCTAGTTAGAACATGACACTTAATGTCACAACAAAGTGAGCATAACAAATATCGATGCCTATATTTATTAAACATTATAAACATAACCCAATACATCATCAATTTGTACCAATTCACATAAGTTCATCACAATTTCATATACTTTCATTAAGCTACTAGTCCATGACAATACAATTTTACTCACATACTTTTATAGCTTACCAAATCTGGTTCATTTTCTTTCACACCCGATTTTCATTAAAATCCCAAAGTTAAGGGAGAGTCGGGAGTTAATTGAATAAAATAGAAAGTTGGAGAGCTTTATTGGAAAGCTTGCGAATTTTTGTGGCTAATTGGTAATTAGTTGATTTTCAATTCTGGTTCAGTTAAAATGGAACCAGCTAGTTTTTTAGTGGGAGGCAAAATGATTACCAATGGATGGCTTAATTGAGGCTTTGGTGACCGTACGAGAAGGGTTGTATATATGTGAGAAGACTTATTCAACAGATGGAATTCTTCTCAATTTTGTTTGTATTTTCTTCACATCTGCATCGTCTTCTTCGGTTACTCTGAAGAAGAGAAAGTTAAGGAGAGTCTTGCATGGGATAGCAATCATGAGGTTTAAGTCTAGAATGTAGTGGATTTGGTGAACTAGTAAGCTTCTTAATCTTACTTTATTCGTGAATTGATAAAAAGAGAAGTTAAGGAGTTTATGGAATTTTTTTAAATTTTTACATGAAACTTGATTCGGGGATTTAAAGTTTGAATGCTTCTGATTTAACCGGTATATTTGATTGCCATGCTTAGCTGCCAAGACGAAGGAGGCTGTGGCATTCGGAAAAGCTAAGCTGTCAAGGACGAAGGATATTAGGTGAGTTTGTGTACTCCACTTTGGGTGGTTGCTTGTTGTTGTGTTGCTTATATGTTTGTTAAGAATTCAATTTGAATTCCATGGTTGTTTATGATTATGGCAAATGAGCATGTCATGCATGTATAAGGCTGAGTGAATATTTGTAAATCTGCAAGTACGCTTTGTATGTTAGAACTATGTAACGATGTATTGACATGTGACATATTTATTATAATTGTATATTTCATGTTATGCATGATATGTATGTTTACGAAATGAGGAGTAAGGAGTAAACTACTTTGATGGGTTAATTGAAGATAATAAATTTGGCCTAATGGAGGAATGTGAAGAATGAAAAGGGATTCAAGTGAGTTTGGTGGCATCGTGGAATGCTTATCTATTTGTCCTTTAAGGTGACATTGTGTAAACGATAGATAGGTCCTTCAGGGCGACACTGTGTAAATGATATACAAGTCCTTCGAGGCGACACCATGTAAATAATATACAGGTCTTCCGAGGTGACATCGTGTAAACGGTATACATGTCTTTTAGGGTAATACCATGTAAACGATATACAGGTCTTCCGAGGTGACATCGTGTAAATAGTATACAGGTCCTTTAGGGCAATACCGTGTAAACAATATACAAGTTCTTCAAGGCGACACCGTGTAAATGACATATAGGTTTTATGGGGTGACACCTCGAAAAGGGTTTATTGATTCTTTGGAACCAAAGTACATGGTTAGCCATGACATGATCCAGTTATGAATAGGTTATATTATGGAAAAAATGGGTCTACTAGGACAGTGAACAGGGAAGCTTGTCAGGGCATAAGAAGGGAAGTCACTGTATGACTCACATGGTGAACAGCTTGACATGATGGTCATAGCACATTTAAGAATGCTAGCAAAAGTGCTAATAGGAGGATCCGCCAAAAGGCAAAGGTAAGAGGTACTATAGAAGTGTCTTAAACATAAGCATATGCGAAAGGAATGGGTATTTTCTTTCAAAGTATTTTTAAATAAATATTTGCCATTAAGAGTCTGCTAGGGTTGCCATATAAACCATCATTGGCTATGAAGTAACGGAACGATTCTTCAGGTTTTAATCATAAGCATTCATGGGTAAAGAGCTAGAAATGGGGGAAGTCTGACAATTACTCTCTTAAGAAGGAAGTCCACTAAGGATAATCTAAGAAAAAGATAGTCCATTGGAAACTATTTGTTATTGGGAGTATCTTGATAGGATGATCTGAAGTGGGATAGTCCTATCAGACTATCTTGTAGGTACAAGTCTACAAAGAATGAGGTGCTTATCTATCATCTAGATCTTATATTCAAGGCTACAGATGAGGATGTCAGTAAATGGGTCTTCCTTAAAAGAAGGGTTTATGCACAGGCTAAGTCATAAAAAGATAATTTCTAGGTAATATAATAAATCTATATTAAGTTTAGTGTGGAATGAAGGGATTAGGTAAGAATCTATAGTTGTGGCGAGATATCTACAAGTTTACCAATAGTTATCGTCAATCCGTATATTCGTGTATATGGTTATCTTTGATGAGTCAAAACAAAAAATGTAAAATGGAAGTCTAAAAAAAAGCTAGAATGGTCAAGTCTCAAAAAGGAGTAAAATTTCAACTGAAACAACCTGATTTGTTCGCCAATTATTCATTCAAGAAGAACATATGGGCGCCGTTTAACACGTAGGTTTGTGCAAGTGTACACAGTCATTATCAAGTAATAAGTAAGTATTGAGTTATCATCTCCACAGGGACTGTATATGTGTTAATCAATAAATTGTAAAATTATACTAAACAACTTGGCAGTAAGAACATAATATTTGGAGGTTTGATGATTTAAATTAAATGTAAATGATCTATATGCAATTGATCCCTAATACAAATTAACCTAAGTATAAAAATTATCTATATGAATGGATGAATTTTAGCAACAGATTAAACACAATTCACAACAATTAATAACATAAATAAACTAGGAAATCACATTAATTAATTTAATCCATTCTTAACATGCTTATTAACATTCGGAAAAACATTTCATGGGCTTGGAAACCAAATTAAGTCCTTTTTAAATCTAACTTAGTTAAATGTGCATTTTACTGATCATATAACTAAGGGTTTCTTAGTATTCATGTGAGGTAAAAAGGAATAGGTCGATTTGAAACAATTTAATCTCATGAACCTAAAAGCCATGCAAGGTAATAGAGCTTGGTCAAGTTATTACAAACCTTCAATTCATTCTAGGTTAGATATGAATTAAGCAATCACATTTCAATTATTGTGTCTATTAGCCGATGTCTGCTTTGGATCACTCAACTAATTCTAATGCATTTGGTAAGCAAATTATTTAAGCAATTTATTTGTCTATTTCGAATTAATTTCGAGGAAAGTACTTCTAATTTCCTACATTTTCTTATTAGGTACACAAATTGGTGTTGCTTTACCTAAAAGAAAGCAAAAGTGATTAAATTGAAGACATGTGTGAAGAGATGGGCTATATTCGAATTTGGGGACATTTGAGGGCTTAATTGCAAAGGAGTCCTTAATTGAAGTGGTCAAATAATCTTATTCAAAGTTGTTATTTTATTAATTTTATTTTGACTAAATTATTTAAAGTTGTTAATTTCATTTTGACTAAATTTATTTATTTTTAGTAAATGGGTAATTTAGTTTAGAAGGACTCAAGCTATTTTTAGTAACCCAATTGTGTATAAATAACGTTACTTGGGTTCAATTGAAAATGTACTTGATTTTAGTGAGTAAAAGAAGCAATTGAGCATTTAATTATTCTGTTCCAATTTCGTCAGTTTCCTTGCTGCCATTTCCACTTCCATTTTTCATTCATTTGCAAATTTGTCCAATTGCCATATTAGTCCCTCCCCTTTCCATCTTTCATAATCATAAGCAAGCCATCACCATCATCCATCAAACATGATTAAAATCATGCACCACTAAAATTCCATCTTGGCCTTACGCCGGTATTCTTTCTGGTCAAGAATCATGATATATGGATTCGAGTTAAATATCTTTCTTACGATATTCATCATCTCTCCCAAATATCGGGGATAGTTGATCGGTGTTTTTACGTTACAACAATGTGCAAGCAGACACGTCGATGCAAGTATAGTTGATAGATAAATCTATCGAATATCGATCTCACGAGGAATGAGTTCTTGATGTCTAATTGTCGGAGCAATCAATATTAAAATTAAGTTTAATGTGAGTACTGATGTCAGTGCAATATGTCAGATTTGCATACTAAAATAATCAGTAATGTCAACACAATTAGAATTAAATGTCAGGTGTTAAATGTCAATGTACTGAAAGTAAATCAAATGTGTTGAGTGTTGAGTGCTGAATATTTAAATGCATGAAATGTAAAAGTGATCAAGTGCAAAAGGGCAGAATTGGTTTACTGATTCTACTAAATCACAACGCTAGATGTGTCGACAAGGTAAAATATAGATGCGTCCCTTAGAGTTCTTACCAATAACAACTCTCTACTTAATCCCGACTTAAATATCCACAATCACTCCACCTCTCGATGCGAGTAATGATGTATATTCAAGAACAAGTAACTGAAGTTTGTCCCAGTTCCAGTCCTAAGCAGCTCTCGCCTAACTTACTTGTTAACCCAACCTGTCACCGCATCTCTTGATGTCGGCGCACTGCAATTTCACTCTCGTGCTTAAAGCGGTTAGATCCAAGAATAAACAGATAAGTAGTGTAAAATAAGAATCAAAATGATTTAACATTAAAAGACACTCTTGTATTCATTTAATATCATCAAAATCCATCATCGTTTAAGAAGAATTAAAGAGTACAACAAAGCTTACTATCTTTAGACTACTAGGCCTACTCCCTAATTGTTCCTCTTGCTCTGCATCAAGCACCTTTCGTTAGAAGTGGTTGCAGACTTGCTTCATCAGCTCCCCAATTTCCAGCTCAAATCTCCAATTCACACAAAATTTTCAGAATTTAATCCCTTTGCTCTTGATATCTTCTTTCCTTATTTGTTCGTCTATTTATAACCTCTAAAATGTTGTAGGTTTCGACCTTTATTCTCAGATCTAGATCTAGATCTTGCAGCTGTCAAAATTAGTTAGATTACAGCTGTGCACTCACGCAGTTCTAGTATGTTCTTCAGAGATCTGTAGATTGTTGCTATATCGCTGAGCGCATTTTGAAATCATAATTACAATGACATCTGTGAAATTCCTGCGTTGGTGCTTCCAATTGTGAATTCAACTTGATTCTACTCATTCAAGGTTCAGTTTCAGTGTGGCGACATTTCCTGGTCGCAATTTCTAGTTTATCTTATGGCTGCATTCGTACAGCATTAAGCGTTCCTACACTGACAATATTAAGACGCAATATATCGGTTACTTGTGTCGACATTAGTACAAAAAAAGATAAAAATAACAAGAATTTAAACTACTAAACAATGAGTTAGAAAATATGGAAACTAGGTGTAAAATGCTAATGATGCATGCTAACTGAAATACAAAAGAGACAATAAAAGCATTAAATTGGGAGAAAATCTATGTCATTTGACATACCATCACTCCTCCAAACTTGAGTTTTTACTTGTCCTCAAGTAAATAAAAATTAACAAAGTAACAATTAGAAATGTCATCGCAATCATTATTCATACAACTTGAATTCTCTAAATTTCTAATGTTTAAATTACATTCATATAATAGAATGATGCGTTGACAATTTATAGGCATGAACAACTTCAAACTGCAACTTCATCAATGTTAGTATCATGTATTGAATCTTATCCTTCCTTGAACCATTTCAGCAATTTATTCTTCCTTTTCTTTTCTTTCTTTTTTTTTTCTCATTTTTGTTTTTCAAGTGATTGAAAGATGTCATTGCATTACTCTACCTTTGTTCCTAAGTAGTAACAATGGGGTGCAACAAACCCCTAGGAGGTAGGTAATTGCGCCGACACACACTCTTGCAGTTACAGCCTTTGGCTAGATGAGTTTTTTTTCTAAGTCTGCAGCGGAGTGTTATCCCATAAAAGTCACAATGCACTCACAATAGAGTGTCTTTTATTAATACAATGCCGATGTACTGGTTAGTTAGTCCAAGATTCAATATCAACACTATCCATCTATTATTGATGCAATTTCAATTATTCATTCAAAAATAGCAGACTCATCATTCATTCATATTCATCCAATTTCCACATCAACATTCAAACAATTCAAGAATTACGCATCAAAATAAAAATTATGGATACATTACTATTGAAATTTTGTAAAGTTTCATTAACTAAAGAAACAAAATAAAAGTCAAACATGAAGGTGTAGTTGCATTTCCAATTCACATAATCTTCCCCTCAAACTTAATGTCTGCATTGTCCCCAATGCACTGACAATAGTTATACATATATAACGGAAATGCAACTACAATGCACTAAATTAAAAGGAATGCAATGACAATTAAAATGCAGTCACAATAAGAATGCGTGAAAACTAACTAAAAATAGATGTACCAAATTATTCAGCAGCAGCTGATGCAGAGGCTTCTTTGGTTTTCTTCTTCTTCTTCTTCTTCGGACGCTCTCCCTCGTCATGGCGTTTCTTTTTCTTATCTTGCGCCTCTTTCATTTTTATCCTTTGAACCAACAGACTCGACAAATTGTTCCTCCTCAGTAGGTTGGATGATGGCCTCATCAGTTGTCACCTCAGATGGGTGGAATTCTGTGAGTGGTACCACAAAAGGCACAATAGCCAGATGATCCAGTTCCTCAATCTCACCAATAACAACTTCAGCCTGGCTTAATAGGTCTAGCCTCATCTGAGCTGGATGTCCCCATAACATCCTTAACGATCATTGTTGGGGCATCGGTGTCCTTCTCCTCCTGTATGTCGACAGGCTCTTCTTCTTCCTTTTCTTTTTCCTTTCCCTCTTCTTTCTCATCTTGATCCTTCTTTTGCAAGTGATCATCTCCCTAATTTGCTTCCTCTTTTACATGCAACTCATGTTCAACTGGGCTAGTGTCAGCGCAATTGACTGCATCGACATCTTCTTCCAGAGCAGCTACCCTTTCCGCCATATTTGTACCCAGACTATCAGAGAACACATCTCCGAATAAATGAGCAATGTTACGATGAAGATCATCATCAGCCTGTGACTACCTGTCATCCTTCTTATCATCGAAAATATGGATCCGGGTTGGTGCAGGGGCAGGCCTACCATCAAGGGTAGGTTTCTCGAAAGATGAGTATTTCATTTGGCGGTAGATGGATGGGAAAGTTAGGAAATTTGGCAATGGGATCAGGTTGATCTAACTCAATGTAGCGACAAGGGCTTCATTCCACGCCTTAATGTAAGCATAAAACTTATGGAGTCAAAAATCCATATCGTCCACGATACTTAATATTTATATTTTCTAACTCATTGTTATTTGACTTAAATTCTCATTATTTTATCTCTTCTATGCACTAATGTCAGTGTATGCAGAATATGTTCATAATTATCAGCGCAGGGATCTATATCAAAAGATCAATGTTAGAAAGAATTTAAAGATGCAGCCATAAGTTAGCTTGGAATTGCGGCCAGAGATGTCACCGCATAGAAACCTTTACTTTGTATGAGTGAATTCACGCTGCAAACACACCTGGAAGCACCAGCGTAGGGGAAGAATACGTTGTCGCTGCAATTGAAGGTTCCAGATTGCGCCCAGCAATGTTGCGACAACGTGCAGATTTATGAAGAACACACTAGATCTGTGTAAGTGCACAACTGGATTTTAACAAACATTGATAGCTCCAAAATGAGTTAGATCTAATAGGAAATGAGATCTACAATTCTTGAAGCCTATAAATAGAGGAAAGAAGAAGAAGAAGGATATCAAGAGGTGAAGAAATTAAATCTTCAAATACTTTGAGTTTTGAAGCTTTATGCTGGAGTCCGATGAGCTGATAGATCAGGCGAGCAACAACTTCTGATGAGATGTGCTTGGTGCGATACAAGAGGAGCGATTAAGAGATAATCCTAGTAGCCTAGGGATAGTATGCTTCGATTTATTTATTAATCCCTCTTTAAATGCTAATGAATTATTATTGACAGTTGATTGTATATGAGAATATCTTTCAATGTTAGATTACTTTGATTCATACTTAATTCTTCCCATCTGTTTATTCTTGGATTAAACTGTTTGACCACAAGAGTGTAATTACAATCTATTGACACTGAGAGGTACGGTGACAAGTTGAATTAACAAGCAAGTCAACGAGAGTTGCTTGAGACTAGAAGGGATTCTATCACTTGTTCTTAGGTGTGAAGCAATGTCAGCACTAAGAGGTGTGGTACTTGTGAGCGCTTGAGTCTTGATTAAAAGGAGAGTTGTTATTCGTATAATTTCATTGGAACCTTATTGTGTTACAATTCATCTACACTATACATTGTCGACACATCTAACGTTGCTACTTAGTGAAATCAGTGTCCACTCCAATCCTTTACACTTGATCACACTTTTACTTTTACGCATTTAAATTCTCCAAACTTCAACAACTATTTGATTTAATTTCAGTTGCTCTAACAATTAACTTTTATAATTACATTGATAGCTTTGACTATTTTAATTGTGCAGTTCTGATTTAATTGCGCTGACATCCTTACTAGCATTTTCCCTAATCTTAGCTTTAGTTTCTTCGACAGTTTAAACATCAAGAACTCCTTCCTCGTGGGATCGATATCAATAAAAGCAATCTATCAACTATACTTGCATAGACGTGTGTCTGCTTGCACAATTGCTGTGACGTTACAGGCCGATCAAGTTTTTGCGCCGTTGCCAGGGACTGTCGTTTGTTTGATTTTTTTTTTGTAGTTGCAATTATTCTTTCTTACTTAATTTCTAATTTTTACTAACTTGTTTAACTTTCTTTTATTGAATTCTGTCAAAATTGTTTAGGTGTTGCATGTCTACAAGGAAAAATCCTAAGGATATTGTGAGCTTTGATCCAGAACTTGAGAGGACACTCCAGATGAAAAGACAAAAACAAAAGAAAATGGCTGACAACAATTACAACAACCTACCACCATTGCTACCACAAAATGTAGTTCCTCTAATACAACTACAAATAATAAATAATGTACCACCGCCACCACAAGAAGAACAAGTGCAGAATAGAATAATTAGGGACTTTATTGTTCCTGTACTTGACGATTTACAACTAGGTGTTGTAAGGCCAGTGATACAAGTTGGAAATTTCGAATTGAAGCCGGTGATGTTCCAAATGCTCAATTCAAATGGGTAATATGTGGGCCTACCTCATGAAGATGCAAAAGAGCATATTAAATAATTTTTGCTTATTTGCGCAAATTTTTGTCAACATGGTGTTCCTGATGATGCCTTAAAAATGCAATTATTTCCTTATTCATTGTAGGGAAGAGCAAGAACATGGTTCTTGGGTTTTTCGGCTGGATCCATTACATCATGGAAAGCGTTAGCAATGCAATTTGTTTTATGTTTCAATCCGTCGATAATGAATGCAAGGTTGCGTAACGATATCACAACTTATCATCAGTTGGATGATAAGAACCAACATACAACATGAGAGCATTATAAAACTCTACTTAGATATTACCTTATGCATGGAATTCAGCAAGAGACTCAGATCAAGATTTTTTATAACGGATTGAATGCCCAGACAAGGAATCTTGTCGATGCATTTGTTAACGGTCCCTTGTTGGATTGTACCTACACTGAAGCTGTACGAATTCTAGAGAAAATTATGCAGAGCGATTATCAATATCCTATCTCTCGTTCTGCTCAGGTAAAAACTAATCCTGGCGTTCATGAGTTAGTTGTAGTTTCAGCCTTAATTGCACAGGTATCCTCTTTGGCCAACATTATAAAGAACATGAAGGGAACAAGTGATGTTGCTCCCATTCAAGTCGCCCAACAGATGGATGTCCCGACATTTTCCTGCGAAATTTACGGTGATAACCACAGTTATGAGGATTGCCCTCAACATGCTGACAATGCGTTTTATGTCAACAACATCAGAGGAAATTCTTATGGTAACTCATACAGTAATTCTAATAAAAACCCATAACCTTGAGGGAATAAGAATGCGTCTACATATAGATATGGAAATTCCACACAACAAAGGAGTTATAGACAAGGGAGTTATAACAACAATCAACAGCAGAACTACAATCATTATTCTCAGGTACATTCACATCCTGATCAGTTGCAGCTACATAACCAGATGCAACCGCAAGTGTGAATGCAGCCACAACAAACTGTGCTGCCACATATGCAAGGACAACATCACCAACAACAACAACAATTTCTCAACCAAGATCAGATCTTATGGCTGCTCTTGAAGCGCTGAGGCGAGAGCATATTATGGGAACTGAAGCAATTGTTTAAGGTAATTATTCTTCTATCCATGCGTTAGAAGCCTAGCTAGGACAATTGGCTTCTAATTTGAGTACAAGATCACCAGACACTTTGCCTAGTGATATGAAAAATGCGACATAGAAGGGGAAGGAATGTTGCAAAGCTATCACGTTAAGGAGCGGAAAGCAAACTGCTGAACCAAGTAGAAATTTAACTCAAGAACATGTCGACGTAATTGACCCAATGCAACAAAGAGAAGTTACAGCTGAAGGAAACCCAGCAGAAATAAATAAGGGGGAGCCACCTGTAATAACTTCTATGCCTATAATTCACTCAACAAAGATGTCGACACACCTACCTATGTCAATGTAATCGATTATTCTGCAACAACCCATTGACAATATGCCTTTACCATTTCCACAGAGATTTAAAGAGAAAGATCATGATAAGGATTATCAAAAGTTTGTTTCTACTTTGAAGCAATTACACATTAACATACCTCTTGTAAATGCTCTTGTGCAGATCCCCAATTATGAGAAATTTATGAAAGAGCTGTTATCAAAGAAGAAAAAGTTATCCAAAATCGAGACGATAGCATTCACAGAGGGGTGCAATGTTGTGCTAACAAATAAGTTGTCACCTAAAATGAAAGACCCTGGCAGCTTCACAATCTCATGCTCCATTAGAAATCATTATCTAGGTAAAGCTTTATGCGACCTGGGAGCTAGTATTAACCTTATGCCTTTATCCACATTCAGGAAGTTAGGAATTGGATCAATGAAGCCTATAGCAGTGACATTACAGCTTGCTAACAGATCTCTAGCACAACCTGAAGGCCAGATCAAAGATGTCCTTGTCCAAGTTGATAAGCTTATGTTCCCTACTGATTTCATAATACTTGACTGCGAAGCAGATAAAGAGGTGCCCACCATCTTACGACGCCCATTCTTAGTAACAGGACACACTCTTATTGACGTTTTCAGGGGTGAGCTCATCATACGACATAATGACGAGCACGTTACCTTTAGTGTGTTCGAAGCATCTACGTCAAAAAGTAAAGAGCAATGTCACCATATTGACGTGCTAGACGAGATAATTATGGAAGAATTCAGTGAACGGAGCTCAGCAGTTCCAGATGAAGATGTAGTGGCGTCCACTGATGATATCTTAACTGAATGTGACCATAGAGCTGAGGCTAATAGTTGTGAGTTGAGACAGAATTGACAATTGGAATCCTTGGATTTGTTTAACAAGATAATCCCTGTGTTTAAACCATCAATTGAACAGGCTCCGACCTTCGAGTTGAAGCCATTGCCGAAGCATTTGAAGTATGTCTTTCTGGGTGACACTGACACGCTACTCGTGATTGTCAGCACAAACCTCGAAGCAACTCAAAAAGAAAAGCTCATTGCAATTTTAAAGGAGCACAAAAGAGCCATAGCTTGGAGCATTATAGACATCAGAGGCATTAGTCCCTCTTTTTGCATGCATAAAATCAGGTTGGAAGATGAAGGGAAGCAATTCATTGAGCAACAGCGAAGACTTAATAAGAAAATGAAAGAAGTAGTAAAAAAGGAGATTATCAAGTGGCTAAACGCGGGCATCATCTACCCCATTTCAAACAGCATATGGGTGATCCCTATCCAATATGTGCCCAAGAAGAGCGGTATCACAATAGTAAGTAATCATAGGAATGAGCTGATCCCTACTAGCATTGCTACAGGGTGGCGAGTATGCATGGATTATCGTCGACTCAATGCGGCCACAAAGAAGTATCACTTCCCACTAGTATTCATTGACCAGATGCTGGATAGGCAAGCTAGTTAAGCCTACTATTGCTTCCTAGATGGCTATTCCGGATATAATCAAATTGCCATTCTTCTAGAAGATCAAGCAAAGACCACATTCACGTGCCCATTTGGAACCTTTGCCTTCCGATGTATGCCATTTAGATTATGCAATGCATAGTCACATTTTAAAGGTGCATGATGGCTATCTTCTCGGACATGACTGAAGATTCTTTTGAGGTATTCATGGATGATTTCTCTGTATATGGGCAAAACTTTGGCCAATGCGCTAACTTGGCAAAAATATTGAAGAGATACGAGGACACAAATCTAGTGCTGAACTAGGAGAAATGCCATTTCATGTCAACTGAAGGCATTGTCCTTGGCCATCGCATATCATGTCAGGGCATTGAGGTAGACAAAGCAAAGGTTGAAATCATTAAGAAATTGCCACCACCCACCAATGTCAAAAGAATAAGAAGCTTTCTTGGTCATGTTGGATTTTATAAGAGATTTATTCGAGATTTTTCCAAGATTGCTATAACCACTATACTCGTTGCTAAAGCAAAATAAAAAGTTTGTGTTTGATAACGAATGTCTGGACGTATTTGTCAAAATAAAGAAGAAGCTAGTACAAGCTCCAATTATTGTTGCACCGGATTAGACGCAACCGTTTGGATTAACGTGTGAGATTAACTTTGCTGTAGGAGCTATGCTGGGACAATGCAAAGAGAAGGTATTTCACTCCATTTATTATGCTAGTAAAACTTTAACTGACGCGCAGGTAAACTATACAACTGTCGAGAAGGAGTTACTAGCAGTAGTTTTTGCAATCGACAAATTTCGCTCATATCTTGTTGGTGCAAAAGTTACTGTCTACACAGACCACTCTGTGCTGAGATACCTTTTTACAAAGAAAGACACCAAATAGAGATTAATCAGATGGATCCTACTCTTACAAGAATTTGATGTTGAAATCAGAGACAGGAAAGGATTCGAGAATCAAGTAGCAGACCACTTATCCCGTTTGGAAGCTGGAAGCGAAGATGGCAATCAGTCACGCATTATCGACACATTTCCAGATGAGCAATTATTTTATGTCGACACATCTCCATGGTATGCTAATGTTGTTAATTATTTAGCTTGTGGTAAGCTACCCTTGAGTGACATTGGTCACAAGAAACTCAGATTTTTGCATGACGCTGTGAAGTATCATTAGAACGAGCCATACCTGTTCAAGGTATGCATCGACAATATTATCCGTCGCTGCATTCCTGAAGAAAAGATGACTTCCATCATAAGACATTGCCATGATGCTCCCTACGGAGGCATGAGGACTGCTGCAAAGGTCCTACAGTTAGGATTCTATTAGCCCACATTGTTTCACGATGCCCACAATTTTGCTCAACAATGCGATAGATGTCAACGTACTGGTTCTATATCTCGCCACAATGAGATGTTCCAACAACCTATAATGGAGGTGGAGCTATTTGATGTCTGGGGTATAGACTTCATGGGACCATTTCCAAACTCTTTTGGGAATGTGTACATTCTAGTTGTTGTTTGTTATGTCTTAAAAGGCAATTACGGTTCCAAAAGATGATGCTCGAACGGTGTTGAAGTTCTTCCACATGTATATCCTTACACGATTTGGAACACCGAGGGTATTAATAAGTGATCAAGGTACTCATTTTCACAGCAACCAAGTGGCGACAGCATTGAAAAGATACGGTGTGAAGCATCACGTGGCCACCACATATCATCCACAAACAAATAGCCAAGCGGAGGTGTCCAATTGGCAAATTAAAAGCATCCTTGAGAAAGTGGTTAATCCATCTAGGAGAGATTGGTCTTCGCGGTTACATGATGCATTGTGGGTGCTTCGCACTGCATATAAAACCCCGTTGGGGATGTCACCGTATCAATTAGTGTTCGATAAGTCTTGTCATCTACCAGTTGAGCTTGAACACAAAGCCATGTGGGCAATCAAGTAGGTGAACATGGACTATGATACTGCTGGAAGAAAATGGTTGTTGGACATTGCTGAGCTGGAAGAAATTAGATGCAATGCCTATGAGAATGCTATAATATACAAAGAAAAGACTAAGAGATGACATGACAATATCATCTTGCGTCGACAATTTTGTCCTGGTCAGTTAATACTTTTGTTTAATTCACGCCTAAAACTACATCCATGTAAATTGTGTTCAAGATGGTTAGGCCTTTTTAAGGTTATCGAAGTATTCCAGAATGACATGGTGACAATTAAAAATATGAAGGATAGTCACCAGTTCAAGGTGAATGGCCAACAACTAAAGCATTAGGTGAGCCCAGATGTCAAAGAACCAAACGAGACCATTAATCTGGTCACATATCTTTAATGTCAACGCATTTTTACATTTACTTTTATTTTTTTTACATTTACTTGTTTCCTTTAAGTCTTATGTAGCAATAAAAAAATCGTCTTTTTGTCGACGCATCATAAAGCACAACTTGTCGGTGCATTATGTGATGACTCAGAAAAGCATTTTCAGTAAGAATCGCACTGATGATCTTTATCCATCTCTAGCCATTAGATAAACCAAAAGGTATGATCTGCAGCCTGACATTTATTGGCTGCAGATGCAATGTTTTCCCAAGACAAACTGCAATAATCATGTCTCTTGCCACTGAAAGGTTATAAAACCCTTTTTTTATCGACTTCCTTCCTCCACTCACAATCGTCATTGCTACTACACTTATCTTCTTCATCATTTTTAAAGTTTTTTTGTAGTTTCTCTTAATCTTTTTACCTAGCTATCATGGCAATGACATGAGGCGAAAAACTCCGTCCAAAACCCTTATTGAATCTTCCGCCACCATGATTTGAACCACAAACCAACCCTCACAAAACGAACCAGTCCTATTTCTGTCCAAGGCGACGAAGGACCGCTACCATGAAGTTATGCGTAAGCGAAACTATCACCCAGAGCAGGGTCTACAGTTATCCCCATACCAGACATTGGGGAAGCAAATCACGAGAACGATAAGTCGTTTGGGCTGGGAATTTTTCTACCACCACCCAGTCGGATATTCCCCCACCATGGTAAGGGAATTTTATGCCAATATTGTAGACACTGAACAAGAGTATATTTTTGTAAGGGAGGGCTTGGTACGCTAGAGTGCTGCCCACATTAACGCTCTGTTTTGGACTACTGAGAAGGAAGACACCTACACTGCATTTTTAGAAGAGTTGACCGATGAAGGTGCTAACAAGGTAATGAGAGACCTTTGTGTTGAAGGTACTGTGTGGACTGGTAATAGTCTGCACAACTACACAATGCACTGACGTTATCTTACAACCCAAAGCAAAGTGTGGTTCCACTTTGTTAATAGTCGTCTTCTACCTTCAACCCATAGCACAACTACGACACTAGATCGCATGTGCCTCCTGCACTCTATCCTTAAGGGTCACCACATCGATGTCGGCGCAATTCTCCATGACCAGATTGCTGAAGCTACTACTAACCAAATAGATATATTATCTTTCCCTTATTTGATAATGTTGTTGTGTAAACAAATGAGGATTGTACCTCATTATGGCAAGGAAGTGTTAGAAAAAAAAGGCCCATTAACGACATTTTAGTGGAGAGAATGACGAGAGGGCAAGAAACTCAGCTGGTAAAAGAGGCACCAAAAAAGAAGGACAAAGGGAAAGGAAAGAATAAGGAAAAGCAGGAAAATGCGCCCACAGACCATCAGATGAAGAAGAAATTAGCTGAGATTGAAATACTCGTTGACCGCATAGATATGCGTCAAATCAGACTTGTCAGCATGTTAGAGGAAATGGACTATAGACAAAACCTATTTTATACATCCATCAGAGTGTGTAACAAAACTATTATCGATGCATTGAGAAGTCTGAGCCCAAATCCCTTACTAGAGTTCTTTATCTTCCCACCTATTGTTAGGGAAGCTCTCTCATCCTCCGACCAGCCTACTCTTGATGGTAGGCCTCAAAATGTCCCATCCGCAACAAGAATTCATATCTCCAATGACAAGGAGCACGAGGGACATGCTAACATCATGGAGGACTGTTATAGAACAATTACCAGCTTGTTTGAGGAGAAATTTTTGAATAGCCTTGGAGCTACCATGGTAGACAGGGCGGTTGTTATTGAGGACTTACACACCCTGATCGTATCTGTGGGGCGAGAAACAGAGGAAGGCGCTGAGAAAGATACAACTGAGTAGGAGAAGCCTAAGGAAGAAAAAGCAAAGAAAGAAGAAGGAGAAAGAAGGAAAGGAAGGGGAACTTGATGAGAAGGAACCTGAAGAAGACAAGGAAGAGAAGAAGGACGATGCCTCAACAAATATTGAGGTAGAAATTATTGGCACACTCACAAGTGTGAGGGCTTCCAGTGAAGACATGGCTCCACTTGAAGCGAGCCAGGATGAGGCAGTTACCAGCAGCGTAGAGGATCTTAATGCTCTAGCCATTGTGCCTTATGTGGCATCGCTTGCAGAAGTCCATCCATTAGATGTAACTGTCGATGAGGCTGCCACCCAACCAACGGTGGAGGAGTAATTCGCTACTGCAGTTGATTCAAAAGACAAAAAAAGAAAGCGCAAGGATAAGAAAAAGAAGCGCAAAGAGGAAGACGAGAGCCTAACGAAAAAGAAGAAGAAAGCTAAGGCAACCACTACATTAGCTGTTGAATAATGAGTTAGTTTACTTTTTAGTTGGTAGTTGCATACATTTCATTGTCATTGCATTTTTATTTGTCACTGCATTTTTCCTGTTAGTTTATCTACATTGTAGTTGCATTTTCATTCTTATTTGTATATTATTGTTAGTGCATTGGGGACAATGCATACATTAAGTTTGGGGGGATCTTGTGTGAAATGGAAATGCGATTGCACCCACATATTTGAAAAATTACTTGTGTCTTTAGTTCAATGAAAGTATGCAAAGTTTCAACAAAAATGTGACCACAATTTTTATTTTTATGCATAAATCTTGAATTGTTTGGTATGCTGATATGTAACCTTCTATTTTTGGATGAATATGAATGAATATTGAACCTTATATTTTTGGATGAATGATTGAAATTGCTTTAGTAATGAATGAATAGTATCAACCCTTGAATCTTGAACTAACTTATCAATTGCAGTGATATTGTACAAATAAAAGGCACTCCAATGTGAGTGCATTATGACTTGTCAAGGGAGAACCTCTTCTGCTTGTGTTAGAAAAATCATCTAGCCAAAGGCTGTCACTGCAAGAGTGTGTGTCGGTACAATTACATACCTCCTGAAGGTTTGTTGCACCTCATTGTTACTACCTAAGAACAAAGGTAGAGTAATGCAATGACATCTCTCATTCACTTATAAAAAAAAGAAAAAGAAAGAAGAAAAAAAGAGAAAAAAGAAGAAATATATTGCCATAAATGTTTTATTGGTTAAGGAAGGGTTAAGATTCAAAGCATGTTACTAACATTGGTGAAGTTGTAATTTTATTTATCCATGTTTATAAATTGTCGGCTCATTATTCTATCATGTGAATGCAATTTATATATTAGAATTCTAAAAAATTTAAGTTGTTAGAATAATGATTGCGGTGACATGTTTTCTTGTGAAATTTTCTAATTTTTGTTTACTTTAGGACAAGTAAAAACTCAAGTTTGGGGGTGTGTTAGCATTAGAAATGGAACCTATTTTCTCCCTAAATTTGTGTATTAATTGTCTCTTATGTAGCATATTTAGCATACATGATAGGCATTTCATACTTAGTATTTATATTCTCTAACTCATTGTTCTTTGACTTAAATTCTCATTATTTTATCTCTTCTATGCACTATTGTCGGTGTATGTAGAATATGTTCATAATTATCAATGAAGGGATCCATCTCAGAAGATCGATGCTAGAAAGAATTTAAAGATGCAACCACAAGTTAGCTTTGAATTGCAGCTAGAGATGTCACCGCATAGAAACCTTTACTTTGTATGGGTGAATTCACGCTGCAAACACACCTGGAAGCACCAGCGCAGGGGAAGAACACATTGTTGCCACAATTAAAGGTACCAGATTGCACCCAGCAATGTCGCGACATCCTGCAGATTTATGAAGAACACACCAGATCTACGTGAGTGCACAACTGTATTTTAACAAACTTTGAAAGCTGCAAAAGGAGTTAGATTTGAGAGGAAATGAGATCTACAATTCTTGAAGCCTATAAATAAAGGAAAGAAGAAGGAGCAGGCAAGAGGTGAAGGAATTGATTCTGCAAATACTTTGAGTTTTGAAGCTTTATGCTGGAGTCCGATGAGTTGATCGATTAGGCTAGCAACAACTTCTGATGAGAAGTGCTTTGTGCGATACAAGAGGAGCGATTAAGAGATAATCCTAAAAGCCTAAGGATAGTATGCTTCAATTTATTTATTAATCCCTCTTTAAATGCTGATGAAATATTATTGATAGTTGATTATATATTAGAATATCTTTCAATGTTAGACTACTTTGATTCATACTTAATTCTTCTCATCTGTTTATTCTTGGATTCAATTGTTTGACCACGAGAGTGTAATTGTAGTCTACCGACACTGAGAGGTGTGGTGGCAAGTAGAATTAACAAGCAAGTCAGTGAGAGTTGCTTGAGACTAGAAGGGATTCTGTCACTTGTTCTTAGGTGTGAAGCAATGCCAGCACTGAGAGGTGTGGTACTTGTGAGCACTTGAGTCTTGATTTAACGGAGAGTTGTTATTGATATGATTTCATTGGAACCTTATTACGATGACAATTCATCTACACTAGACCTTGTCGACACATGTAGCGTTACTACTTAGTGAAATCAGTTATCCACTCCAATCCTTTACACTTGATCACACTTTTACTTTTATGCATTTAAATTCTCAAAACTTCAACAATTATTTGATTTACTTTCAGTTGCTTTGACAATTAATTTTATAATTGCATTGACAACTTTGACTATTTTAACTGTGCAGTTCTGATTTAATTGCACTGACATCCTTACTAGCATTTTCCCCTAATCATAGCTTTAGTTGCTTCGATAGTTTAAACATCAAGAACTCCTTCCTCATGGGATCGATATACGATAGAACCAATCTATGAACTATATTTGCATCGACCTGTGTTCGCTTGCAGAGTTGCTGTGACATTACAGGCCAATCAACCCCCAAACGTAAACCATTGCTCGTCCCGAGTAATGTTCATGCACAACAAGGGTTTTTGCTAAGACAATATTGCTAAATGTTTAAGGAGCATCAATCTTTGGCACATACTTATGCATTAACAAAATCTTGTTCATAGACTCTCTTTATTGATAAGTTGCTCGCATGCAAACATTATTCATAATTTTTATACTAAGTATCATGATATGCCAACATGAGTCATAGTTTGCATGCATTTCAAAGTCATAGATAACATTCTCCATTCAACATAATTTCCTATACATTTGAACAAAACAATCATAAGGTTTATTTACGATATTCATATGTTGAACTTTGTAATTCCTCTACACTAATGTAGGTGACATAATCATCAAATCAATAGGTCTTTTGTAAGGTTGTAATGGGGCTAGGCTAAATGTATGGATTAAAGAGAAATGAAATTTCGATTTCAATAATCTTAACCCTTAACTTTGTCTTGGGTCTTTTTGTAACACAACCTTCTTCTTGAATGAATCTTTGGAATACCCCAAACTTATTTTGAACTCATGTTCATACATTTTTTCATAGATTGAGCAAACTTTTCTTCGCTCTTTCTTTTTTTTTTTAGCATGAGCATGTACATCTTTTTGAAATTTTCCTTAAGTGTTGATCACCAAGATAACTTTAGTTAAGATGGGTGCACAAAATATAATAAGTTAAAAAGATGGTAATATGACTTATGATGTAGGTAATTTGCAATAAATAGGCCATTAAGCTCAAAATTAAAATTTCAAGGGTTTAATGTCATAAGGTTGGCTTGAAAGGCTCAAACGATCCCAAGAAATGGTGCCTATATCATATTTAGAGTTTTATGTCTCCTAGGATTGTGCCTCAAGAAAGTTACTAAGTCAGTTCTAATGATATAAACCTTTATGCATGTCTAATCTTAAGGGAAACTAAATTTTCATGGGAAACATTACCTAAGACTAAGATCATACAAACATTCCGCCATTCATGATAATATTCATTCAACTTAGATAGAATCATCATTCATGCTTACATTCAAACTAACTAAAAAACAATTTCTCTAAAATTCATTTATTAAAGCAATTATTCAAACTAACTTATGTAAAAAGATTGAAACATACTTGAAAAGTTAAAAACTTCGAGCAATTATTTACCTTACCCATTTTAAAAAGAAGCAATATCATCATTGCAAAAACAAAGTAATGAATGAAAACTAAACATCAGGTAGGGTTGTAAGAAAAGAGAGGTGAGTCATTAAGACTGCTTAAATACGAAGTCTTTCTTAACAATCCAATCCTAGACATGTTCATTCCCATTACCAGATCACTTAGTCTTTTCTTTATAAAGAGGTGTTAAGCTTATTTATGTTTGCAATGTTTTTTTTTGCAAAAATAAAATCCTAACTACGAAAGAAATAAACACCTAAGGACTTAGAAATAAATAAATAAACAAAGACAAGAATCCCCCCTTTTAGTTTTTGACTTATCTCCCTTGTCTTCTTTTTCTTCAGCTCCATCCTCGCTTTCATAGTCGTTGTCGAAACATTTCTTTTTTAATAAGGTCTCGAAAATATTTTTAAATTGAAAAATGGAGTCGCCACCAATCTTTTTTATTTGGTGTAATTGGATCACCATAAAATGATTTAAATTCATTTTGAAAAATATTTTGGTTTTCGAAATCCAGAAAATAGGTTCGGGAGTCGGTTACGTGTGAGGAAGGATTAGCACCCTCACACGCCCAAAATTGGTACAATATAGATTATTTTCCGATCTTAATTGTCAAAAATTTGAAACCTTGAGTGAAGTTTAAAATACGATCCTTGTATGCATAATTTATTTCGTTTGATTTTCAAAAATTAAATTTGAAGAGAAAAATGCCCGTGTGTTTCGAATTTCTCGAGTAATTGAAGTCGTGTCCAACACGTTAGGGCACAACATTCTCGAAATTTTGAAATTGAAGGATATTTTTTAAAAATTTAAAAGAGGATATTTGATTGTGCAAATTTTACGAAAAATCATACCCAGCACGTTAGGGCGTAATTCTTCGAAGTTTTCACATGAGAGGATATTGCCTCCATTTTAAAATTATTTGTTTTTTTTTTAAAAACGAAAAACAAGCGTGTAAATTAAATACGAATGTGCAATTAATGAAAAAATTAAATATCACAAAGAAAGAACAATTATGCAGATAAATAAATATGCAAAACTAAACATAAGATCAATAAAATACAAAATATGAAAAAAAACGCGAATCAAAATCATCGAAAAAACAGGATTCATTTAAAATACGAAAAAAATAATTTAATTTTATATACAAAGAATCGAAAAAGGAAAAGAGGAAAAAAGGGTCAAAAATGAAATTTTGGAGAATTTTGAGGTGAAATTGTAATTTTGGAAAAATTTAGGGGTTAAAATGTAATTTTAAAAAAGTTTAGGGTCAAACTTAATTTTGGAAAAGTTTAAAGGTTAAAATGTAATATTTAATGGAGTTTAGGGGTTATATTGTAATTTTTAGACAAAACAAGGGTTGTTGGGGAAATAAATCCAAGAATTTGGACACGTGATAGTGTGCTTCCTAAAGTTAAGGGACTAAATTGAAAATCTTTTAAAATTTCTAGGTGAAATAGAAATAAGTTAAAAATGACATTAAAAACTAAATTAAGATAAAAAAAATTCGAAAGGACTGAATGAGTAAATAACCTATCCTTAAAAAACATGTTGATCCCCTTTGCTAGGTCGGAGTGGGCCGGATCGGGTCAAGTGAAACAACGTCGTTTTGGGTATTTTAAGTTATGCCCAAAATGACATTGTTTTAGGAGGCTTTAAATACCCTTTAAAAC
Source organism: Kokia cookei (assembly GCA_039519145.1). Taxonomy (NCBI): domain Eukaryota; kingdom Viridiplantae; phylum Streptophyta; class Magnoliopsida; order Malvales; family Malvaceae; genus Kokia; species Kokia cookei. Next base: position 22,378,345 of record CM076908.1, read on the forward strand.
TAGAAAAAAATCACTTTACCCCCTTTTATTTAAAAAAAAAAAATCTACTTCCCTTCTTCTTTTCTCTCAAAGGCTCAAAGCCTTCCCCCATGGCCGGACATGTTCCGATCGTTGATCTATCGCACCCCCGTCGTCGACCACTGCCATTTGCCACTATGCACAGTGGCCCATGGTAAAAATCTTCCTTTTTTATTTTTTTTTGATGTGTTTTGGCCTTCTGGATATAAATCCGGTGTCAAAACGAAGAAAAGGTGTCAGATTTTTTTTAAAAAGGATAGAAACCTTTCGGTTTCAAGTTTTTAGGGTTTTATTTTAAACAATCCTTTTTTATTCTTTTTTCTATTATTTTTCTTTTTATTTAAAAAAAATAGATCTAGATCTAAACTAAATCTTTTTGAAACTTTTAAAAAATTTTGATGATTTTTTTATTTGTTGTTTTTGTTATTTCTCTTTTTTTATTTTCTTTTTTGAATCGGTGAAACTTTCTTTGTCAGAGCCCTCTCGCGAACATGAAAGAATTCAGAGGGGCTCCATCCGAGGCTACGACGATGGCCGTTCAGATCAAGGTATGACCCTTAAACTACCTTTATATTTATTTTAAAAAACGTTTCGAAAATAAAATAAATGAAGCAATAAATGGACAGTATCTAAAATAGGTAAAGATATTAATATCAATATTTAAATCATATACCTTAATAACACTGATATTTGAATGCGTTGAAATCTGATCTGTATTTTGATATCAATTGCTTTGTAACAAAAACAACATATTTTAAATCGACTTTTAAAGCTAATTTTGCAATGATGCTATTTTTTTTACAACTAAATGAAGGTCTTTTCCTTCTTTGCAAGTGCAGATTCGACAGTGACAATGCTGATGTGGCGGGAGCTGAGTGGTCTGAGGCTGCGGTGGTTGGTAGCAATTTGCTACAATTAAGGTTTCTTTTTTTTTTCAAATATATTAGGCCATTTGGGCTTGTATCTGATTTGGGTTAGGGTTTGAGTTTTTTTGGTAATTGGGTTTTGTAATTTTGGGTTGTAAATAGATAATTTTTAAATTAAATAAATTTAATTTAAATTTATTTTTGGGTTATTTTTCAAGTTGGTTCCGATTAAAATTGGGCTCTAACAGCTGCCTCTCTTTGCTCGTTGCTGTGTAACAAGAATGTAGCAAAGACTAAAAAGGAGGACCAATTTTGTCCGGTCCTGCTGGATTTGGCTTCTTTAGAAGCTTTTCTTCAAGTAACCTGCTCTTTGCTTCACTAGTCGTTCAACTTCACTGCATCCGCTTCTCTACAATTTTGGGAAGATGAGAATTAGTGTCGTGATTCCACCCTACCCCAAGGCAATTTCAAAATGACAAAATTTGTTAGTATATTTTCACTTCGTTCCACTGTAATTTCAGAGAGATTGAGATTTGTTGTTGTAGTCTTTGATTCAATCCTCTAAAACGTAAGGGATTTGGCATCGTAGTTTCATATTTTTGTCTATTTCTCTGTATCTCCTCAGGAAGATGACTGCTTCATTGTTTGACCCATTTCTCTCTATCTCATCAGGAAGATGGAGTTTTGAAGTTTCACTTACATTGAACTTTGCTTCATTATTTTGGTCTACTTCTCTGTATCTCATCAGGAAAATGACCACTTGAATGTTTGATCCACTTCTCTATATCTTATCACGAAGATGGGGGTTTGGAGTTTCGTTGACATTGAACTTCGCTTCATTATTTTGGTCTACTTCTCTATATCTCATTAGGAAGATGACCACATCATTGTTTTGACCCGCTTCTCTGCATCTCATCAGGAAAATGGGGTTTTGAAGTTTCATTCACATTGAGCTCTGCTTCATTATTTTGGTCCACTTCTCTATATCTCATCAGGAAGATGACCGCTTCATTATTTTGACCCACTTCTCTGTATCTCATCAGGAAGATGTTCGCTTCATTATTTTGGTCTACTTCTCTGTATCTCTTCAAGAAGATGACCTCTTGATTGTTTGATCCGTTTCTTTGTATCTCATCAGGAAGATGGGGGTTTGAAGTTTCACTCAGGTTGAGCTTTGCTTCATTGTTTTGGTATACTTCTCTATATCTCATAAGGAATATGACGACTTGATTGTTTGATCTACTTCTCTGTATCTCACTAAGAAGATAGGGGTTTGAAGTTTCACTCACATTGAGCTTTGCTTCATTGTTTTGGTCTACTTCTCTGTATCTTATCAGAAAGATGAACACTTCATTATTTTGACCCACTTCTCTGTATCGCATCAGGAAGATGGGGTTTTGAAGTTTTGCTGACATTGAGCTTCGCTTCATTATTTTGGTCCTCTATATCTCATCAAGAAGATGTCCGCTTGATTGTTTTGACCTACTTCCTTGTATCTCATTAGGAAGATCGGGTTTAAAGTTTCACGTGCATTGAGCTTTTCTTACTATAAAGTGTGTTTTTATGAACCTTTATGTAGGTCATATGGTTAAGATGTCATGACTAGGATGATTCAAATGCTCTTAGCTAAATGAATGCAGATGATTAATGTTATTTGGGTTGACATGGTCTGTCGTTTGTCCAAATCTTGTCATTGGTGTGCTGCCTTGTCTTCTTCTAGGCTTAACTTGAACTGCTTGTTTTCAAGTTTGTTTTCCAATTGGTGGTCCTATTTCGGGCCCCTATACCATTTAGGAAATTCCAGAGTGATGCTCATGGATCTTTGCATAATTTATTGTTAGTTCATTATCCATTATTTTTAACGCAAGATGCTTGAACAAGATTATGAGAGAATAAGGTCGAAATTATCGAAAATATAATTCAAAAGAAAGAATCAAAGATGACAAACTTTAGTAAAAAACTACCAAGTATAAAAAATATATAATTAGATGCCCTAGATATCGTAGGATGAGCTTCTTTGAGTCGACTCGCTAAGAATCATTCTTAGCCCAATATGTGTCTAGAAGACTTGGAGTTCCTTGTTGATGCTTCAAGCTGTAAACATTCTCCGTCTTGTTACATTTGAGAGAAACGATCATTTCGAACTCATTCTTCCTTTCGAATTTAAGTCACCTTTTGCGGGTTTTCATCTCAATCCTTTTTTTTAGGCAAAATATTTTTTCACTGAGTTTGAGTTAATGGGATTATTCAGATATTTTCTGTCCATTTCTTTTAGAATGAGAGCTCCCTCTGAGAAAACTTTCTTTACCACATAAGGCCCTTCCCAATTGGGCATCCATTTCTATCGGAAGTCTTTATGTATGGGAAGTATCTTTTTCAGAACTAGATCTCCCTCATGGAATTCTCTGGAATGGACCTTTCTGTCATAAGCTCGCATCATTCTTTTCTGGTACATCTGAGCATGACGAATAGCAATCTCTTTTCTTCAATTAAATTCAACTGATCGTATCTAGCCTGAATTCATTCTGCCTCATCTAACTGTAATTCTATTCAACCTCGATAAGTAAGATTGCTTCCATACCATATGTTAGTGAGAATGATGTTGTCTTAGTAGAAGTTTTGATCGAAGTTTTGTAAGCAAAAAGGGCAAATGGTAGTTTTCATGCCAGTCTCTATAGGTCTCAGTCATTTTTGCAACAATCTTCTTGATGTTTTTATTATCTGCCTCCACAGTTCCATTCAATTTTGGGTGATAGGGAGATGAATTGTGATGTTTGATTTTGAATTACTCGCAAACCTCCACTATCATGCTATTATTCAAATTCAAAGCATTGTCGGATATGATCCTTTCTGGCATCCCATATCGGTAGATGATCTCATTTTTTAAGAATTTGCCAACTGCAGACTTTGTGACATTGGCGTAAGAGGCAGCTTCTAGCCATTTGGTGAGTAGTCGATAACCACGAAGATAAATCTATGACCATTAGAAGCCTTTGATAAAATTGATTCAGTGACATCCATGCCCCGCATAGAAAAAGGCTAAGGAGAAGTCATGACATGAAGGTTTGATGGGGTACATGAATCTTATCTCCATAGATCTGACATTTATGACACCTCTTAGCATAATTGATGCAATCACCTTTCATGATGGACTAGTAAAACCCAAATCTCATTATCTACCTGGCCATTGTGAAACCATTGGCGTGTGTTCCACAAATGCCTTTGTGAACTTCTTCTAAGATCTTTCTAGCTTCGATTGCACCGACACATCTTAGCAACACCTGATCTTTTCTCCTTTTGTATAAGATTTCCCCGTCTAGAACATATTCATTTGCAAGCTTTCTCAATGTCCTTTTATCATTTTCAGAAGCTTGCTCAGGATACCTACGATCTCTTACATATTGAAGAATAACTTGGTACCATCGGCGGTCATCCCTTTCTTCTTCTTCTTCTTCTTCAATATCATAAAAATGGTTCGAAGCATCATAAATGCTCATTTGAATAGTTTTCATATCTTCTGGTCTGTTTACTTTAATCATCGAGGCCAAAGTGGCCAAAGCATTAGCCATCTGATTTTCTTCTCGTGAGAGATAATGGAATGTGGCATCATCAAACTCCTTGGTTAACTCGAGAACCAACTTTTGATAATCAATTAGCTTAAAATCTCTCATTTCTCATTCTCCTTTGAGTTTATAAATTACTAGTGAGGAGTCTCCATAAATCTCTAAAACTTTGATCTCCCGTTCTATAGCTACACGGATTCCCATGATACATGCTTCATATTCTACCATGTTGTTTGTGCAATCAAAATCAAGTTTACTGGTGAAAGGATAGTGGTCTCCTTCTTGTGATACCAAGACTGCCCAACTCCATTACCCGTGGCATTTAAAGTACCATCAAAATTTAATCTCCAAGGATGCTTCACTGTGGTTCCCTCTTCAGTAGTTGCAACATACATTAAGTCCTCGTTTCGAAAATCGAAGTTTATTAGCTCATAGTCCTCTAAAGCCCTGCTAGCTAGGAAGTGTACTATTGCACTCCCTTTTACTACCTTTTGATTGACATAAACTATATCGAATTCAGAAAGTAAGATTTCCCGCCTAGCCAATCTTTCATTCAGTGCGATCGAATCCATCATATATTTCAGAGGATCAAGTTTTGAGATTAACTAAGTTACGTGGTACAACATGTATTGTCTTAATCTTTACATGGTCCAAACTAGAGCGCAACATAGTTTTTCGAATGGTGACTATCGAGTATCGCCCTTTCCTTCTTTCCAGACTCATCGTGTTCCTATAGAATTTTCAAAAACTACCAAGTACATGATTAATGGTTTAATAGGAATTGGGGGCACCAATATGGGATCATTGGACAAGTAATCCTTGACTTTGTCAAAAGTTTCCTGGCATTCACCATCCCACACACCTGGGTTGTGCTTCCTAAGCAAACGGAAGATGAGAACACATTTCTCTACCAGTTGTGAGATGAACCAAGTAATGTAATTTAATCTCCCTAAGAACCCTCGAACTTCTTTTTGCGTACTAGGTGGTGGTAACTGTATGGCTTTGACTTTATCTGGATCAATTTCAAACCCCCTTTTACTGATCACAAAGCCTAACAGCTTGCCCGAAGTGGCTTCGAAAGTGCACTTGGCTGGGTTTAACTTTAGTTGATACTTTTTTAGCTTCACAAATAGCTTTCTTAAGATCTTTACATGTTCTTCCTCTATTCGGGATTTTGCAATCATATCATCGACATAAACTTCAATTTCTTTATGCATCATGTCATGAAACAAAGTCACCGTAGCTCTTTAGTATGTTACCCTCACGTTTTTTAGTCCAAAAGGCATCACCTTGTAGCAGAATGTTCCCCACATTGTGACAAATGTGGTTTTCTCCATGTCCTCAGGATCCATCCTTATTTGGTTATACCTAGAGAAATCATCCATGAATGAGAATAAGGAGTGACCTGCTATATTATCTACTAAGGTGTTGATGTGAGGCAATGAAAAGTTATCCTTTGGGCTATCTTTGTTTAAATCCTAATAATCCACACCCATACACACTTTCCCATCTTTTTTAGGAACAAGGATTATGTTGGCTACCCATTCTGAGTATTTAACCACTTGGAGGAAACCAACGTCGAACTATTTTTTGACCTCCTCTTTTATCTTTAATAACACATCAGGTCTCATCCTTCAGAGTTTTTGTTGAACAGGCTTGCATTCTTCCTTTATAGGGAGCCTATGTACCACAATGTCCGTACTTAGGCTAGACATGTCCTGATAGGACCATGCGAAGACATCTTTGAACTCTTGAAGTAACTCAATAAGATATTTTATTGTTTCTACTGAGATGCTTGTCCCAATTTTCACTTCTTTCTTTTCATCTTCGTTCCCCAGACTTATAACTTCCACCGATTCTTTATGAGGCAGGATTTGTTTTTCTTCTTTCTCCACCATTCTTGACAAATAATTGTAAGAAATAGACAGAGATGAAAGCTCGTGAATTCAGCAAACATAACTCCAACCGAACCTTTTTTTCTCCTCCACAAAAGAATATGAAAGAATCTAGCAATCGTTTCTCAAAGCCATTTGAATTTTCAAGCAAAGAACGGTTCAGACAGCACAACATCAAACCATCGGCACCCTCAATAACTAGTGTAGGTAGCGTACGACACATACCCAAACCAAAATGTAACCATTATGGCCGAAATCACTTTGGTGAATGCAAATTGAATGACAAATCCTACTTCATATGTGGGTCCTTTGAGCATTACAAGAGAGATTGTCTGAAGTGAACCGAGTTGAATAAAGATCAGAATGCAAAACCTGTTTTCACAACTACTAGAGGTAGAAGACTAGGAGCTAGTGGAGCTGCAGGAATTAGCAGAAGTGGGACTAAAGATACAGCTGTTTGATCTGAAGCTCAGGCTTCGACTAGAGCTTATGCAATATATGCACGTGAGGAGACTTCAACTCTTGATGTTATCGCTGGTACATTTTCTATCTTTAATATTAGTCTTTATGCTTTTATTAATCCGGGATTAACACATTTGTAATATGTATGACATTATTGCTAGATAAGAAATTGCCAATGGAATTAGCTAAATTTGTGATTAAAGTGACTAATCCTTTAGGCCAGCATGTGATAGTAGACAAAGTTTGTAGGAATTATCCCTTAAAAATTAGAGATTGCTACTTCCTGGCTAACTTGATGCTACTACCCTTCCATGAGTTTGATGTGATACTAGGCATGGATTGGTTAACGTTACATGACGCTGTAGTGAGTTGTAAGCAGAAGAGAATTGTATTGAAATGTCATGATGGTAGATTAGTTACGGTTGAATAAGATGGGTGTGATAATGCTTTGAGAACTATCTCAGCTATGTCAGCTCAGAGTTGTATTCGTAAAGGTTACGAGGCGTTTTTGGCATACATTTTGGATACTAGAATTTCAGAAAAAAAATTAGAATTTGTACCGAATGGCACCTGCCGAGATGAAAGAGCTGAAGACACAGTTGTAAGACTTGACGAATAGAGGATTTGTAAGACCTAGTTTTTCTTTATCGGGTGTGCCAGTGCTTTTTGTCAAAAAGAAGGATGGATCGTTACGATTATGCCGATTATTGTCAAATCAATAAAGTTACGATCAAGAATAAATATCCTTTTCCACGTATTGATGATTTGTTTGATCAATTGAAAGGGGAAAAGGTGTTTTCAAAGATAGATATTTGCTCGGGATACTATCAACTTCATGTTAAAGATATTGATGTACCGAAGACTGCTTTTAGAACCAGATACGGGCATTATGAATTTTTAGTTATGCCTTTTAGGTTAACTAATGCACCTGCATATTTATGGACCTTATGAATAGAACTTTTCGACCCTATTTTGATAAGTTTGTGGTTGTATTTATTGATGATATTTTGATTTACTCGCGAGATGAGGAAGAGCATGTAAAAAACTTGAAAATAGTATTGTAGATTTTACGAGAGAAGCAACTTTTTGCAAAGTTTAGTAAATGCGAGTTTTAGTTGCGAGAAGTAGAGTTTTGGGGGCATGTATTTGCTGATGGCATCAGAGTGGACCTGACTAAAATATCTGCGGTGTTGGATTGGTAGCCTCCAAAAAAGATTACAGAGATCAGAAGTTTTTTAGGACTAGTTGGATATTATAGAAGGTTCGTTAAGGGATTTTTGATTAATGCATTGCCTTTAATAAAGTTGCTTCAAAAATATGTGAAGTTTAGCTAGACTAAAAAATGTCAACGGAGTTTCGAGCAGTTAAAGAAAATGTTCACTGAAGACCCTATCTTGGTTCAGCCAGAATCAAGAAAAGAATTTATTGTTTTTAGCGATGCTTCGTTAAATGGATTGGGCTGCATATTGATGCAAGAGGGGAAAGTGATAGTGTATGTTTCATGACAACTTAAACTGCATGAGAAGAATTATCCCATGCATGACTTGGAAATTATTGCAATTTTATTTGCATTGAAGATTTGGTGGCATTACTTGTATGGGGAAAAATGTCATATCTTCACGGATCATAAGAGCTTGAAATATTTAATGTCATAAAAAGAGCTTAACTTGAGGTAACGAAGATGGTTACAACTATTAAAAGATTATGATTTAATCATTGACTATCACCCGAGTAAGGCTAACATTGTTGCTGACGCAGTAAGCCAAAAGTTTTTATTTGCTTTGCGAGTTCTGGATGCACGAATTTTATTAGTGGATGATAGTTCTATTTAGCTTAATTAAAAGCTAAAGTAGTATTCTTTCAAGAGATTTGTAAAGCTCAGAAAAATGATCTAGATTTGGTCAACAAGAAGCAGCAATTAGAAGAAGCAAGTGAGTCGGAATTTCATGTTGGTATGAATAGGGGATTATATTTCAAAATAGGATTTGTGTTCCAAAAATTCAGAGATTAAGCAGAAAATTTTACAAGAAGCTCATGATAGTAGTTTTTCTATGCATCCGAGAAGTAATAAAATGTATAGTGATTTGAAACAATTGTATTGGTGGTTTAGTATGAAGCGAGAAATCAGAGAATATGTGTCTAAATGTTTGGTTTGCCAACAAGTCAAAGCTGAACATCAAGTACCTTTTAGGTTGCTTCAGCTCATTTTGATTCCCGAGTGGAAATGGGAATGAATTACCATTGATTTTGTGTCAAGATTATCGATGTCCCGTCAGAAGAAAGATGCCATATGGGTAATTATTGATCGTTTAATGAAATCTACACACTTCATTCCCGTTCGTATGGAATTTTCACTTGAGAGATTAGAAGAGTTGTATGTTATGAAAATTTTTAGATTACATGGTGTTCCTACGAGTATAATATCTGATCGAGATTCGAGATTTTCTTTAGGATTTTGGGATAAATTATAGGAAGCTTTAGGAACTCGGTTACATTTTAGCACAACTTTTCATTCACAAGCAGATGGCCAATTCGAGCGAGTTATCTAGGTGCTTGAAGACATGTTGTGATGTTGTGTTCTATAGTTTGAGGGTAATTGGGAGAAAATTCCTTCTATTGGTAGAATTTACTTACAATAATAGCTACCAAGTGAGCATTAGAATGGCGTCGTGTGAGGCTCTGTATGGATGAAAATGTCGAACACCACTTTATTGGACTGGATTGGGGGAGAAGAAACTTTTTGGTACCGATTTGGTTTGGGAAATAGAAGAAAAAGTTAAGGTCATTCGTGAGTGTTGATAGCATTAGAAAGAACCATTGATTTCTCCTTACTTATGGTATAATTTTTCCCCATTTGTTTTTCTTTAGCATATATTTTTAGTATTTTTAATTTAGTTATTGCATTTCCTAACTTAGTGAAGTTCAGCCTAATTTCCTTTAAATTTCTCATGTTTTTACTACTAATGTCTCTGCATTAGTTTGCTTAGTATTGCGCCCAGAGATGTCACTGCAGGAACCTGTCCAGAAGTATTGATGCATGAAGTTGTCCAAAGTTATCGCTGCATAAGAGGATCCAGAATTACGCCCAAAAATGTTGCAGTACTTGATAGTTGTCTGGTTAACACACTAGAAATGTGTGAGTTGTACAGTTGGTATAACCAACTAGTACGGCCAGAGAATGCTAGATCTGAATGGAAGGACACCTGTACTGTGAAATTGCTATTAAATACTGAAGAGAAAGAGAGAGAAGCGATCTTTTTGCTGAGCCAGATTGGATTTTCTTCTTCAATCCTGACGAGGAGCATCCTATGTGAACTACAAGACGAGAGTAAGGGAGCAATTTGAGTAGACTAGGAATAGAATGCCCAAATTGTTCTATCATCTCTTTCTTAAACGTTGGTAATTCTTGTTATTTCAAGTTTTATGGAAGTATATTTGAAATTTAGAACTGAATGATATCTATTTCAATCTTGCCTTTACTGTTAATCTTTGGATTTAATAGTTTGGCCACGGAAGTGTGATTGTAATCACTGTTACTGGAAGGTGCAGCAACAAATTAAGTTAACAAGCAAAACAATGAAAGTTGCTTAGGGACTGAAGGAATTTAATCCACTTGTTCTTGAATATGTTGTGTTGTCAACACTGGAAGGTGTGGTTATTGTGCATGTTTGAGTCTTGGATCTAATAGGTGAGTCAAGTTTGGCAAGATTTTCATTGTGCTTATTTGCAGCGACAAATTACTTGACATTTTAAACCTAGTGAGTTACACTTAATTTTCTGCCAACTTTTCATGTCAAGAACCCTATTTCATTATCATTAATTTACTTCTTGAATTTTTCATTATTGCTTAGACAAATCAATCTCATACTTTTACTGCATTTATCTGTCCATTACTCCGATAACTTTACCACAATTTATATTGTTTTATATGTTTCTTGCATCGACAATTATAAACACAAACATCCATCCTTGTCGGATCGATATTTGATAGACTTACATCTCTCTACTATGCTTGCTTCGACAATGTATGCTTGCACATATTTTCTGTGACGTTCATAGCGCGATCATGTTTTGGCGCCGGTACCGGGGATGGCGTTAGTTTGATGTTTATTCCTTTTTTTCATTCATTCTTTGTTTTCTAATCTTTATTAGTTACTAGCTTGTTCTCTTTTTTTTTGACTACGTTTATATTTTTCTTGTAGATATTTTATGACCTAGAGAAATCTTGAATTTATTGTTGGCTTACATCCAAAAATCGAATGCACCATTCGAAGGAGATGACAAGAACAAAGAAGTATGGCTCTTCCAGGAAATGATGCAGCCATACCACAATTGCCACCACAAAATTCTATTATACCTTCGATACAACCACAAAACGTGAATAATCAACCGTTACCGCAAGAAGATCAGATGCAAAATCAAACTATTCAAGATTTTGTTGTTCCAGTTTTGGATGATTTGCAGGTGTTGTTAGACCATCTATTCAAGCTGGAAGCTTTGAATTAAAACTAGTCATGTTCTAGATGCTAAACTCCAGTGGGCAATATGCTAGATTGCCACATGAAGTTGCGAGAGAGCACCTTAAATCCTTCCTACTGATTTTCGCTTCTTTCAATCAGCACGACGTTCTTGATGGCACCTTGAAAATGCAACTATTCCCTTATTCATTACAAGGACGTGCTCGTACCTGGTTCCTTGTATTACCTGTTGGATCAATCACGTCATGGAATGCGCTCGCAACTCAATTTGTTTTACGTTTTAATCCACCGACTATGAATGCTCGTCTTAGAAACAATATTACTGCGTATCATCAGCTACATGATGAAAATTTGAATACTACATGGGAGCATTATAAATCTCTTCTTCAATGTTGTCCCATGCATGGAATTCAACAAGAGATGCAAATTGAAATTTTCTACAACGGGCTGAATGCACAGACAAGAAATCTTGTCGACGAATCTGCTAATGGTCCTTTGTTAGACTGTACATATGATGAAGTTGTTAGAATTTTAGAGAGGATCACTCAAAATGATTACTAAAATCCAATCTTTAGAGCTGTACAAGTCAAAGCAAATCTCGGAGTTATTGAATTAGATGTTATATCTAGTTTAAGTGCACAAATTTATTCGCTTGTAAACATGATGAAGAGCATGAAGGGGACCAGTGAAGTTGTTCCCGTTCAAGTTGCTCAACAAATGGATGTCCCTACATTTTGTTGTGAGATTTGCGGTGACAACCATAGTTACGAGGATTGTCCAGAGCATGCAAAAAAATGCTTTCCACGTCAATAACATCCGTGAAAATTCTTATGGTAATTCCTATAACAATTCTTCAAGAAGTAAACAGTCTTAGAGAAGTCAGAGTGCGACGACATTCAGATATGGAAATTCATCTAGTCAAGGTTATTTTTCACAAGGAAATTATAATCAGCAGCAACAAAATTTTAACCAAAATCCTCATATGCATGCACATAAAGATCAGATGCAGCCGCACAATTATGTACAGCCACAACAATTTTCAATGCTACATCTGAATGCTCAAGGACAACAGCAGCAGCAGTACACACAACCATGAGCTGGTCCTTTAGCAGCCCTTGAAGCCCTGATGCATGAACATATAATGCGAACAGAAGCCATTGTGCAAGGAAATTCATCTTCTATCTGAGCATTGGAAGCACAATTGGGGCAACTTACTTCGAATTTGAACACAAAACCACCAGGTACTTTATCCAGTGATATAGAGAACCTAAGCTCAAAAAGGAAGGAGGCACTACAAGGCTATCACTCTTCAAAGTGGGAAACAAACTGTCGAGCCAACTATCAGCTCTGATGCAGCACCTGTCATTACTAGTGATATAAATCAAGGTAAGGAGGTTATGTCTGGAGAAGTTATAAAAGAACCAAATAAAAAGGCTCCACCAATTGTTACTCCCATGCCTACTATTAGACCAACAAAATTATCAGCACAACCAGTTATGTCAAGGCAACCTAGTGTATCCATATCATTGCTATTTCCATTGCGATTTAAAGAGAAGGAGCATGATAGACAATATCAGTAGTTTCTGATCACATTAAAATAACTGCATGTCAATATCCCTCTTATGGATGCTCTAGTACAGATTTCCAGTTATGGGAAATTCATTAAGAAGCTCCTATCCAAGAAGAAGAAGCTGACTGATACTGAGACAATTGCGCTAACAGAAGGATGCAGTGCATTGACTGTGAATTGACTGTGAGAAGAAGGCAACATCTACTCCTAATGACAGAGAAGAAGGCAACAATTGGCAGTAAAGATAAATACTGAGGACAGAGAAAAAGAAAGGGGATCATCTAGCTCGTGACAATTCAATTCCATTTTCTCATTTTTCTTAAGCTTGCTTCCATGGCAGCTAAATTATCCTGGAGGGTGAATTGACTGTGAGAAGAAGGCAACATCTACTCCTGATGAGGAGTGTTCTAAGTGCGACGCAAGAGGAGCATTAGGGAAGAATTCTAGTAGGCTAGGAATAGAATGCTTCAACTTGTTCTTTATTTCCTCTTAAACATTGATAAATTCTGATGAACTTAATTGTGTATGAAAGTACCTTTTAAATTTAGATCTAAATTGATTTTTGTTCAATTCCTCATATCTATTTATCTTTAGATTTAATTGTTTGATCACGGAAGTGTTATTGTAAACACTAACACTAAAAGGTGCATTGATAAGTTAAATTAACAAGTAAGACAATGAAAGTTGCTTGAGACACGAAGGAATTTTGGTCACTTGTTCTCGAATGCAAAGCATTGCCAAAACTAGAAGGTGTGGTTAATGTGAGTATTTGGGTCTTGGGGTCACATTTAGTGATTGCCAACTTATCAAGTCAGGGATCCCCCTATTTTATCATCATTGTTTTATTTCTTTAATTTCCTTAATTTGCATCGACAAAATATCTTCAACTTTCACTACATTTCTTATTAAATTGTCTTGACATATTGTATCACGGATTGTGCTGCTAGACAGACTGGTATTTTGGCTTTTCCCTCATTGATCATGTAGTTGTACGAGCAATGGGGAGTGATGCCTCTTGTGGGAGAGAAAATTTTAGACAACATGGGACCCATCAATGACAACTCCATCAAGCGCATGACTCGTGGGAAAGACACTCCTATTGTGAAGGAGGCTGAGGCCAAAAAAAGAAAAGGCAAGGCAAAAGTGAAAGAAAAGAAAAATACTGTCACCACAGACCCATCTTTATGGCGTAAAGTCAAAGAAGTAGAAAATATCGCTGATTCCATCAATATCATGCAGATTAAACTTTTTGTCATTGTTGAGGATATGGAGAGGTCTCAAAACTTATTCTATGCCTACACCAAGGCATGGAATAATGCCATTGTGAACACACTACGACATATGAGCAAGGCACCTCTACCAGAGTTCCCTATTTTCCCTCCGATCATCAGACAAGCTGACCCTTTAACTGAGGAGGCTAAATTAGGAGGAAAGGACCAATCTGTGGCATCCCTGCAAATGGTGCATATTTCTGATAATGAACGAGAGGTGGATTCAAAGGAAGTAGAGGACTGACTCAGGAACATTGCAAGCTTATTTGAGGATGATTTTTCTATCAGTCTAGAGGCCACTATGGCTAAGAAAGAGGCCTATGCTGATGAAGGGCACCCGCCGGTAGAACATGTGGAGATAAAGGAAGAAAATGAAGAAAGAAAGGAAGGAATTGATGTCAAGGCAAATTCGGCTGAGGAATTTCTCATCGCACCTATAGTTGTGGGTGCATCATTTAATGATTTGGCGCCACCTGAAGCAAGTCAGGTGGACATTGTGACTGCCAGTAATGAGGATTACAATCCTCTAGCCATAGTGGTTTAGACTGCACCACTTGCAGTGATCCACCCATCTAATGTCACGGTTGATGATACCTAGGCACAGCCCGATGCTGAGGAGCAATCAGAAGATCTAGCCAACCGAAAGAATGAAAGAGAAAATGCGCCAAAGACAAGAAGTGTCGCAAGGAGGAGCAAAAGCACAAGAAGAAGAAGACCAATACAACCACATCTTCGGCTGCAACAAATTGAGTTAGTTTTTTTTATTTCAGTTCTTAGTTTTAGTTTTCATGCATATCATATAGCTGTAATGTAATTGTCACCACATTTCCTTTGTCATTGCATTTTTATTGTCACTGCATGTACATTGTCATTGCATTTCCATATATCATTGTAAATTAATGTCATTGCATTGTGGACAATGCAGACTTTAAGTTTGGGGGGAATGTATATGGGCTGGAAATGAAAATGCACCCACATTTAAAAAAAAATCTCCTTTTGAGTTTAATGAAGCATGAAAGGTTATTGAAAATGTGCTTGAAATTTTTTTCATTTGATGCTTAATTCTTGAATCTTGTGAACTGCAAATGAATGAGTTGGATGAATTTGATTGAATGTTGTATCTTTAATTTTTGGATGAATGATTTAGATTGCATTAGTAATGAATGAATAGTATCATTATTTGAATCTTGAATAAATTTTCCATTTACAGCTACTTGTAAATAAGTATAGTTATAAATAAAAGACACTCCGATGTGGGTGTATTATGAACTGTCAAGGGGGAACACTCCAATGCAAGTTTTAGAAAAAGTAATCTAGCCAAAGGCTGTCACTTGAAGAGTGTGTGTCGGTTCAATTACATACTCCTTAGGGGTTTGTTGCACCCCATCGTTACTTCCTAGGAACAAGCGACATCCCTCAGTCACATAAAACAAAGAGAAAAAGAAAAAAAAGGGAAAAGAAGAAAAATATATATGTAAATATTACTGTACAATAAATGTTGTTTTCGTAGAAAGAATTTAAGATTTAAAGTATGATGCTAACATTAACGAAGTTGCAATTTTAATTCTTCATACCTATAAATTATCGGCGCAATATTCTATCATTTTAATGTAATTCATGCATTAGGATTTCAGATGATTCAAGTTGCTAGAATGGTCATTGCCTTGATAATTTTTATTTTATTTTTTTGCTATAACCTTGCTATTTTTTTTTACTTGAGGACAAGTAAAAACTCAAGTTTGTGGGTGTGATAGCATTAGAAAAAACCATTGATTTCTCCTTACTTATGGTATAATTTGTTCCCATTTGTTCATCTTTAGCATACATTTTTAGTATTTTTAATTTAGTTATTACATTTTCTAACTTAATGAAGTTCAGCCTAATTTCCTTTAAATTTATCATGTTTTTACTATTGATGTCACTGCATTAGTTTCCTTAGTATTGCACCCAGATATGTCACTACAGGAACTTGTCCAGAAGTATCGTTGCATGAAGTTTTCTAGAGTTGTCGCTACATATGAGGATCTAGAATTGCACCTAGAGCTGTCGCAGCACTTGACAGCTGTGTGGTTAACACACCAAAAATGTGTGAGTTGTATAGCTAGTATAACGAACTAGTACGGCCAAAGAATGCTACATATGAATGGAAGGACACTTGTATTATAAAATTGTTGTTAAATACTGAAGAGAAAGAGAGAGAAGGGATCTTCTTGCTAAGCCAGATTTGATTTTCTTCTTCAATTCATATTTTCTTAAAGCTTGCATCCATGGTAGCTTAACTTCCCAAGGGTAACCTGACGCAGAAGAGAAGGTTGAACTACTCCTAACGAGGAGCATCCTAATACAAGAGGAGAGTAAGGGAGCAATTTGAGTAGACTAGGAATAGAATGCCCCAATTATTTTGTTATTTCTCTTTCTTAAACGTTGGTAATTCCTGTTATTTCCAGTTGTATGGAGGTATATTTGAAATTTAGAACTGAATGATATCTATTTCAATCTTGCCTTTACTATTAATCTTTGGATTTGATTGTTTGACCATTGAAGTGTGATTGCAGTCACTATCACTGGAAGGTGCAGCGACAAAGTTAACAAGCAAGACAATGGAAGTTGCTTGGGGATTGAAGGAACTTAATCCACTTGTTCTTGAATATGTTGCATTACCAACACTGGAAGGTGTAGTTATTGTGCATGTTTGAGTCTTGGATCTAATAGAAGAGTTAAGTTTGGTAAGATTTTCATTGTGCTTATTTACAGTGACAAATTACCTGACATTTTAAACCTTGTTAGTTACACTTAGTTTTCTACCAACTTTTCACGTCAGGAACTCCATTTCATTATCATTGCTTTACTTCTTGAATTTTTCATTATTTCTTCGATAAATCAAGCCTATACTTTTACTGCATTTACCTATCCATTGGTCCGACAACTTCACCACAATTTATATTATTTTATATATTTATTGCATCAACAATTATAAACACAAACATCCATCCTCATGGGATCGATATTCGATAGACTTACATCTATCTACTATACTTGCATTGACAATGTATGCTTGCACATATTTGTTGTGACGTTCATAACATGATCAAGTGTTTAAAAACTTCACTGGATCGTTAGAAATCTTATGTTGATTTGAAAAGAAAGGATATTGAATTTCAAGTTGGAGACAAAGTATTTCTCAAAGTATAGCCTTGGAGGAAAGTTCTCCGTTTTGGAAGGAAAGGTAAATTGGGTTTGCGGTTTATTAGACTATATGAGATTCTTGAAAGAATCGAACCAGTGGCGTATCGTTTGGCATTACCGCCTGAGTTGAAGAATATGCATGACGTATTTCATGTGTCGATGATATGGTGCTATAGATCTGATCCTACACATGTGATTTCACCGGTAGATGTGGAGATCCAACCTGATATGTCGTATGATGAGGAACCAATCAAGATTTTAGCTGGGGAAATAAAAATTAAGAAACAAGCGGATTGCATTAGTGAAAGTATTATGGCACTGTCACGGTATTAAGGAGGCAACTTGGGAATTGGAAGAGGCTATGTGAAGCCAATACCTAAATCTATTTTCTAGTAAGATTTTCGGGGACGAAAATTCCTAAGGGGAGAATTGTAACAACTCGATTAGCATGGTAACGGAAATGGTGGTTTCATTACCACAACTCTGACGAGTAAACTATTATTTATTTTTAATTATATGTGTTTAATGCAATTAGTAAGTAGTATACAGAAAAAGTTATAGAAGAATTAAGGTTTAATTAGTAAAGTATGAGAGGTATGGATTGAATTGAATAGTGTGCAAACAATAGTAGTTAATGTCAAGGGAATTAAATGGTATGATAGGTAAAAGAGGGGTTTTGCATGTAAAATTACCCAAAAGTTATGATATTTAAAATTGGTGTGAGTTAAGTAGATTAAAATATAATATTATAATGTTTAAATTATAATGATTAATAAATAAAAGAAAAGATAAAATTATAAAAAAAAAAACAAAGAAAAAAAGAAAGTTTCATCTCTTTCCTCTCTTCTCTTCTCTCCACCAAAATCCACCATTGTGTGAAAAAGGAAGTTCAAGCTATTTTGTGAATAAATCCTCTTACATATCAAGGAAAAGATCAACCGTGATTAGACAGAGGGAAGGCTAAAGTCGTAGATTAGCCGTCAATCGCACTCTCCAACTTTAGTATTCGAGTTAAGTTCGTATGAACTTATACGCTATGATTATTTATGTTTATTATATATATATATGTAATTAGTAAAATTAATTAACATGTTGTCATAATTGATTAGTTGGTAGAAAATAAGAGATACATGAGCAGGCTTCGAGCTGGTGTATATTTAGCAAGCTTTGAGCCGGTATATATTTAGCATGCTTCGAGCCGGTGTATATTTAGTAGGCTTCGAGCTATGTATATTTAGCAGGCTTTGAGCCGGTGAATGTTTAGCAAGCCTTGAGCTGGTGAATGTTAGCAGGCTTCGAGCCGGTGAATGTTTAGCAAGTACTATCTACTGTGAATTAGACTATTATGATGGCTTGAGATCCTACATGTATTGCAGATACTCTGAAGCTTGTGTGAGCAGCATCGTAGGTCGGTTTAAGTTTGGAGAAAAAGGATTAAGGAAAATTTTGCTATTTATCGAAAGCATGGTATAGAACATGTTGAAATGAATTGAATGCACCTATAATTACATGTGTGGATATTTTATGAACTTACTAAGTTATATAAAACTTACAGTATTGTAATGTTTTCCTTGTAGGTCATCGGACACTTGTGGTTTATCGGAAGCTACTAGAGGTCACACTATCCCGTATCATATACGGTAGATTACTATTATTTTTTGGTTCTTGAATATAATGGCATGTAAATAGGACATGTTTTGAGTTAGGAGTGTAGTGTCTCAAACCTTTTGAAAGTTGGCTAGAATTTTTATGCAAATGGTCATTTTGAAGTGTTGTGGTAAACATGTTATTTTCGAATGGTATGAACTGTAAATGTTATGGTTCAATTTTTGAATCCTTTAAATGGTATGATATGATATTTTGATTCTTGAATGCTCTTTGGCTATGTTATGTTTGGATGACTTGAATGGTATAACTTGAGGTACCTTGAAGGGTACATTGGTTACTTTTAGGCGTTGAAACCATGTTTTGTAATTGTTGTGTTGAATGTATTTTAGCCTAGGTACCATGTTCTTTATTTAGGTATCTTTTTGTGCAAGTTATATTGAGAAAATGACTTGTTTTGGAAGTAAAACATGTAACACATGGTTGTGTGCCATTTTAGAATGCAGTGCATGTTACACGAGCTGTCACACGGCTGTGTGCCATTTTAAAATGCATTGTAGGTTACATGGGTTAACACATGGGCTTGGACAAGATCGTGTGGCCCATTTTCGCATTGACACATGGCTTAGCACACGGTCCCTTACACAGGCATGTAATACTAGATGGTAAGGTTATTCTGAATAGGTACACGGGCGGGTACACGTGCTAACACATAGCCGTGTGACCCTACTTTGAAGTCACACATGGGCAAGGACACAGGCTGGCACACGACCATGTGCCCCTGTTTCACAAAACTTTCTAACTTTTCCTTAACCTTTCCAACTTGTTTTAAACCCATTCCAATTAGTATTTAAGTTATCCCTAGAGTCTTAAATGTGTATTTTATTGTTTAATGTATGGTATAATATGGATGTAAGTACGTGCATGTCTACATTGAGTTGAGATGTTATCATGAGTACGATAGTATGATTTGTCTGGTGATACTTCCTTACCTTACTTCGGCGATGGATACGAGTTAAGGGTGTTACAGTAAAATTATTAACACCATTAGTGGTAAACTATTTTAACATAGAGGAAATAAACGATACCTGAGCTGAGAGTGAAGTAAGTGTGTTAACTTCATGAACTTCGGCTACACATCTTCCTAAAGCTGCTCAATTTGTTGGCCATTGATAGTTGTTGCTAGCGATCCTCTCGATTATCTCATAAACCTCATTATAAGACTTAAACAAAATTGCATCATTCGCAAAAGCATCTACCTTTACTCTTGTATGTGCATTGAGACCATTGTAAAACGTCTCCAACTAGATACAATGAGGAATCCCATGATGAGGACACTTACGAAGTAACTCCTTAAGTTGTTCCCAAGCCTCGTACAAGGACTCGTTATCAATTGCTAGAAAGTTGTGATCTCATTTCTCAACTTAGCATTCTTACAAGGTGGGAAATACTTAACCAAAAATCTTTTTGCTAATTCTTGCTAAGTCGATATTGAACTTGGTGGCAACAAATTAAGCCATGCTCGTGCTCGATCTCGCAACGAGTACGGAAACAGCTTCAACCTCAGTGCATCTTAAGTCACACTGGCTATCTTGAATGAATCACTCACCTCTATAAATAGTCGATGGTGAAGATGTCGATCTTCTGTGGGCATACCACTGAACTGGCCCACTATTTATAGCATTTCAAACATCACTGGTTTCAACTCAAATTGGGGTGCCTCAATATCCGACCTTCTTGTTCTCGGATTTAACTCACTAAAGAGTGGCATAGCATATTGTTTGTTGCATCGATCCCTCTCATCGACAATGAGGATGGGACTTCGCACATGATCAGATGCAATAACTTGGCCATGAGTCTGACTTCCATGGTCCATCTCAACTTGTCTCTAGGCTAATCATTCGCGTCTTCTCTTTCTGAATGTTTGCTCGATTTCAAGGGTCTACAAGAGTAAATCGATGATTTGATATATGCTCATAAACACTTAAAAAGAAAATCACAAAGATTAAAGAATAAATTAGCAATGTTAGAAATAAAAATAAAAACCAAATTGTAAATAAGTAATTCACAAAAATGATTAAGGAAACATTTCTCGATAACAGTGCCAAAAACTTGTAACGACATAGGTTTGTGCAAGTGTACACAGTCGTTATCAAGTAATAAGTAAGTATCAAGTTATCATCTCCACAGGGACTGTATATGTGTTAATCAATTAATTGTAAAATTATATTAAACAACTTGGTAATAAAAACACAATATTTGGAGGTTTGATGATTTAAATTAAATGTAAATTATTTATATGCAATTGATCCCTAATGAAAATTAACCTAAGTATGAAAATTATCTATATGAATGGATAATTTTAGCAACAGATTAAACATAATTCACAACAATTAATAACAAAATAAACTAGGACAATCACATTAATTAATTTAATCCATTCTTAACATGCTTATTAACATTTGGAAAAACATTCCATGACAACTCGATATTTCATGGGCTTGGAAACCAAATAAAGTCCTTTTGAAATCTTACTTAGTTAAATGAGCATTTTACTACTTATATTAAACTAAGGGCTTCTTAATATTCCTGTGAAGTAACAAGGACTGGGTTTGTTTGATACAGTTTAATCTCATGAACCTAAATGCCATGTAAGGTAATAGAGCTTGGTCAAGTTATTAGGAACCTTCAATTCATTCTGGGTCGGATATGAATTAAGCAAGCACATTTCAATTATTGTGTTTATTAGTCGATGTATGGTATAGATCGCTCAACTAATTGTAATGCATCCAATCACGTATGAATGAAATACATGTTTGATATTAATTGAAAACATGATCGATTGAGGCACAAACATCATAAGCATGAATCAAATGAATATTATTCAATTAAAGCAATATCCTAGCTTAAATAAAAATTAAGCTATCATTTTTTATGACAAGATCGAAGAACACATAGCAAACTTTATAAACTTAAATATAAGAAAAGAAAGAATAAACTCTATTGAAGTGGTTGTCACCCAAACTCCAACTGAGATGACTCTTTCGAATCTTTGTTTCGCTCCTTTGCTGATGGCTCTTTAAGGTGGCCAACCAAAGGATCTTTGAGAGGCTTAACTGCTAAAATATGGAGAGAAAAGAAGGGATTCTAGGCATGAGAATGGAGAAGGGATTGAGAGGATGAGAGAATGAAGAATGATTAAATGTTGAGGGATGATTTGAAAGTGTGGTGGAATGACTCTATTTATAGGTGAGGGTGGAGGTCACATTTACTAAAAATAGAGAGTTTGAATCCCCGATTTTCCTCTCATGCTTGGCCGGCCATGCTTTGAGGATTTTGAGTTGATTTGGTTGCTTCATTTTGAAGCATTCAACTTGCCACATCAAGCAGGGACCAAGACTCAATCAGCATTATCCTTCTGGGCCAATTTCTGATTTCTTTTCAACTGCAGGGACTCCTTGCAATTAAACTAAAAATAATTTATTAGGCAGTCATGGTGTTGCTGAAATTGGGCTTCAAATCCTCTTGGGTTGGACAGTTTTAATGACCCAACAAAATAATCAAACCTATCCAAAGCAATTTAATTTATATTGGGTCAAATTAATTTATTTATTTAACCCAATTTCTTAACATTTAATCAACTCAATTTTAATGAAATAATTTATGTTAATTATTAAATATAATTTCATGCTTTAAAAATTAATTAAATTGTGCATGACCCACTTTATACATTAAAATGCAACATATTAAATTAAACAATAAATAAGTCATTTTATGCATAAAAACTATATAATAAAGCATAAAATCAAATTTTAATAATTTCCATGTGTTAAATTAATATTTAAGGATATTCCACTAATTTATTAAACTATTACTCGGTTTTAACATTGATTTTAAGTAAAAAAGTGATGAAATCTATAGGAAAAATCTATATCTTTTTTAGCTTATAGCCGTCTACGCCAGTCAAACCGCGAAGCCTCTTACGATATACAAGGAGTTTAATTACATGTATAATTCATTTATTTCTTGAACTTCAAGTGTAACACCTTATACCAACCCGATTTACCAAATCTGAATATCAGGTGTCACAATACCTACATACTTAACTAAAATTTTCAATCTGCGGAAAACTATATTGAATGTACCTCTTATTTATTTAAAATCATTTCCAAGACAGTAGGTTGAATAATACATTTATTGTTTGTCACAAACTTTCAAAGATAAAGTAAAACCTTACAACAATTTGTTTGATAAAAATAGACATGTTTGTAGCGTATTTTACTTTTTTTCATTACAAAACATGTTTCTATAAATGCCCCTCTGTATGCATAATATTGCCCTCGATCTACCGTCATGGCGCAACCTTGGCTTGGTATCTCTTGGCACACTAGTTCAATTCATAGACCTCCATACCAAAAGATAGATATAAGTTCAAAGGAACTTAGTGGGTCTGACTCATAATTACCTTTTTACGGGGCCGAAGAATCTTTTGTCTCGAGGGTTTAGGTTCCCTCTTAGACCTTGGCAGATACTTTTTGGTTCTTGGTTGGCAGATAACCGTACGTCAATCTCTGCATTTGACCATCTATTACTCATTTCACCTTATTGGCAAGTCTTAGACTTTACACCATATTTCGAAACCCATTACTCAATTTCTTTGTAGTTTGTAGTTAAATATGTTTCTTAAAACGATACCCAGTGGATACTACTCTTGACGGAATCCTATACAAGACCCAGTGATTATAAAAATACCAGTTACATTATATCTTCAATTCAATCTAGTCAAACATACTTGCTTAAAAGAATACAACGTTTTCATTCAAGTATTAGTCTCCTAGATAACTTCAATATAAGACCTAAGAAATTCAAAGTTTGGCGGGTACATACACTACCCCATGTTCCAATTCATAAAGTTCTCTCTCATGACAGATCACTGACGACCTCCGAACGTACTCTCCTTCAGAGTATATTTTGGGTTTCTGCAAGTATACGAGTATTGTTGTAATATAGTTTTCAACGGGGTAATGAGTACTCCGAGGATCGTACCTAAGGGAGGCAAGCACTAATAATTCTAACTCCTGCACTAAAAAGATCTAATTAGTACTTTCTCTAGGATAATAAAACAAAAGATTAAATAAATTATTTTTAGATATTTTTATAACTAATAATGACTAAAACTATAAGGAAAGAAATAAATAACAAAAACTCAGAAACGTGATAAAAGAATCGATAAACTGGATCATAGGGGATTAGCTCGCTTTGGCATGATTTCATCAACTGTTGCTTTGGGTTTTCCATCAATCAACTAGTCATTACCCTAGAAAGATCTTTTGATATTCCACTAACATAACAGTTGACAAGAATTATTAATCTTCAACCTCACAGTTCATATAGGTTTGGAATAAAGGTGTTCACGAATGGGCAATATTTTTGGTTAATTTCCACCTTGATGATTTCCTAGGGTTGTCAGGCCTAGGGTTTGTGATCGCGTTGTAAACACGAGCAAATATGTGCAAGCATACACTGTCGATGCAAGTATAGTAGACAGATGTGTAACATGTCGGATATCGATCCCACGAGGATGGATGATTGTTGTCTATAATGGTCGGTGCAATGAACAAGTAAATGCAATAAAATTGTGAGATTGATTTGTCAAAGCAATAATGTAAAATTAAAAAAAATGCAATAATAATGAAATGGGGTCCCTGACGTAAATAGTCGACAGAAAACTAAGTGTGGCTCACAAGGTTAAAAATAACAAGTAATTGTCGTTATAATAAGGCACAATGAATGTCTTACCAAACTTAGTTTTTCTATTAGATCTAAGACTTAAAAATGCGGCATTAACCACACCTTTCAATGCTAGCAATGCAACACATTCAATAACAAGTGGATTAAATTCCTTCAATTCCCAAGCAACTTCCGTTGTCTTGCTTGTTAATTTAATTTGTCACTGCACCTTCCAGTCATAGTGACTGCAATAACATTTTCGTGGTCAAAACAATCAAACCCAAAGAATTAACAGTAAAAGCAAGCTTGAATAATATATCATTTAATCTAAAAATCAAGAGTACTTCCATAGAAACTTGAAATGAACATGAATCACCAACGTTTAAGAAAGAGAAATAAAAGAACAAATGGAAAATATTATTCCTAGGCTACTCGATTGCTCCTTCTCCTCTTACGTCACACTTAGGGCTCCTCGTCAAGAGTAGATCTGCCTCCCCTTCACGTCAGTTCACCCGTGGGAAGCTTAGGCCTCCCTAACTGAAAAGCTCAAAAGCTAGGTTTTAGAAGATGATGCACAAAACGAGACTCAA
This sequence comes from Kokia cookei, assembly GCA_039519145.1. Classification (NCBI taxonomy): domain Eukaryota; kingdom Viridiplantae; phylum Streptophyta; class Magnoliopsida; order Malvales; family Malvaceae; genus Kokia; species Kokia cookei. The sequence continues at coordinate 22,403,579 of CM076908.1, forward strand.
GGAGAGAGCTTTTACTCTTTCCTTGTGAGTATTTATATCCCTCAAAATTGTACATGTGTCTCTTTTGCAGAATTGAGTTGTCTATGGTTGTACCAGTTGGTTATACCAGACTTGACAGCTCATGCAATTTTTGTTCTTATTCGGATAACTGTCAAATGCAGCGACAATTCTAAGTGCAATTCTGGACATTCTCATGTAGCGACAACTGTGGACATATTCATGCAGCAATAATTCAAGACAAGTTTTTGCAGCGACAATTCTGGGCGCAATTCTGGACATAGTCATGCGGCGACATTAGTAGTGAAATATAACAAAATTAAAGGCAACTAGGCTAAGGTCCATTGAGTTAGAAAATGCAATAAACTAAACTAGAAAATGCTAAAATATGTGCTAAGGATGACTAAATGAGAACAACTTAAATAATAAGTAGGGAGACATCAGTGGTTCTTTCAAGTACTATCAGTTGGTTTCTCGTTCTTCATTCTCCAAAAAATTGATCTGTTGAAAAATCCTACACAACAATTAAACCATCATGCGTCCACTCGTTAATTCCTGATAAAAGGGAATTAGTTCCTCATGAGTTTAATAAACAAAATATATTCAATAAATGGATGAAACATAATTGATGTATTGAAAATATTATGAATAGAAAATCCCTGATTTGTATTGAAGTTTGGAAAGAATTCCTTGAATGTCTACGCGCATCTACAAATCACTTCTCCGAATAATGAAAGAACAAAATAACTGAAACCTAAGAAAGAAAATACTAAAACCTAAATTACAAAGAGAGAAAATAACTAAGGAAAATATGTGCAAAACTAGGTGCTCAAAGGGCCTATTTATAACATTATGATGGTCGTTTTCCATAGCCCTATGTGAACTATCGTCCCTCAAGTTTAATGTCGGATTGTGAAGACCAAAATGCCCCTCACTCGGTGTATTTCCGCATTCAGGAGTCAATCTTGAGACACCCAGGATTCGTGTTGCGGCATGGCAGGTAGTATAGTATACTCTTTTGGTGTGATTTCCAAGCTTTGTCACGACAGCCTGTGCCTGTGTCACGACTAAGAAGACAACTTCAGGATTCTTTGGTTCTAGTCCCTATGTTGCAACATCTCTCATCCAGTGTCATGACATAGTGATTAGCTTCAATATAGTTCATTTTTTAATGGTCTTATACACACTCACGAAGTTCGTTAGCCAAACTTTATGCCTCAATCAACCCTAAAGTTAATAAAAGACACATTTTTACACCTTTTACACCTTTTATTTACTAAACTAAAACTAAAGTAAATCCTAATTAAAACCTAAAAATAATGCCTAATTTCAAGCTCTTAAAATGCGAAAACTAGTTTAATCTACTAGGTCGAATTATAACAGATCAAACTTCTGTACACATAAGTCAATGCTTGTCCTCAAGCAATCAAAAACAAAAATAATTAAAAGAACACAATTACTTGAGCACATATCATAAAAACATTAGGTTCAAAACATGTATCTTAGGCATCTCATATTCTCTAATAACTTCAGTATGATAAATAGGCGATCTTACCACTTTTGACCAAGACATCTAAGTTAAGTAGGTTATAAAGAGTACACATATTATGAGTCTTTTCAGTAGGATTCCATCAATGATTAATATAAGTACTTTAATTATCCTAGCAAAATACAAATGGTTGTTTTATGAGAATATTCAACACCATATTAATTAATGCATAGAGTTAATTAGGTCACATAGGTCTTTTCAACTTGTAATGTTCTGAGGCTTAGGACAATTATGAAATATTAAAAATGGTAAGCATCAAGAGATCACAAAAACAAAAATAGTTTGGCATATTGTATTGTTCCCTATTCTTCCCTTTAAGACCCTTTTCCCGCTCACGGTCTTATTTCTCCTTCTCTCACCTTCCTCATCTCTCCATATAGGAAATCTTAACATGATATATTCCCTTTAGCTAGCCTACGAGTGTGTACACAATTTTGAACGGGTTTTCTTTTAACTTTGTGACTTTGTCACCTTTTCATAATTATTTTCTCACTCAAGAATGTTTTTTTTTTCACTTTTTCATATATTTGTACTCATATTTTTATTCTTTTGGATTTTTCTCTTATTTTGTAATTTTGGCTAATCTAAAGTTCACATATCACATTAATTTTTCCTATTTCACTCTATTTTTAAAAACTCCACCTTGATGTGTCTACTTACCCTCAATACATATGGCTATACGTCTATAGTCGTGTAATTTAGGACCAAAGAAAAAGGATAAACACAAATTGACATTTTTTAGGTTTTATGGTTTGTAATATAGTTCATCAATAAGAGTTAATAGACTCAAAAATTTGTACTGATAGGCAATATCAAAGTAGGTATGATTTTATGCTCTAAATGCGTTAGATCATCCCTAAATATCTCAATATGCATAAACTTCAATTGATTAATCAATCCCAAATACAACCATTTATCATATATACTAGCATGCTTGTTTCCTTATAATTTTCATATCTTTTGGTACAAATAATATCTTATAACCTACATTCAGTTTAACCTATAAAACTTTATTAGTTTCAAAAATTTTAAAAATCACTTATTATAATGTCGAACTTATTTGAAAATACAAGCAATCTAGGTACATGCTGCTAACCAATCACTTGTATTTCTACAAGCTCAAGCACATGACGAAAGAAAGAAAAAAAATCAAAAAAGTAAATTAAAATTTCTATGTCACCCTCACACTTTAGAAAACACATTGTCCCCAATGTGTAGCTCCTAAAAAGTAAGGAAAGAATTTACCCGATTGATCGTGATTTACTCATCAGCTTTTGGTGGGTGCCTTTTCCTTTTGTCGTGAATAGCTCCAAAATGTCGTGTTTTCCTTATGCGAGGTTCCTACATAAAAACTTGAAAGAACTACAAACTTACCTAAAACATAAAGTACTTCAAATTTTACTCATACTCTTAAAATAAATAAAAATATCCAATTAAAGTTACAATCCAAAACAAAATTAATCATCCTCTTCCATCTCATCATCCTCATCATCTCCCTCGTCTTCACTCTTAGTTTCATCTTCATCATGTTCCTCAATCGTTGACCCAAACGTATCAAGTGTGTCGTTAGGGACCCGAATGTTGTTTTGTCGAGCAAATTCTTGAAACAATGGTCCTGATTCTTGCTTCCATTATATCATCCAATCCAGTTTTAGATGACTACCTTCACCAACATCCTATTGAGTTGTCACCAACCTTTGCGATGAGCCTAGTGTGGTTTTCGTTTCTCTTTGTCTCTTCTTCCCTTCCTTTATTTGCTTAGCTCGAAGCTTTATGTATTGTTAGAAGAGAGTATCACTGATGATGCTCCTCAACAACTTTAATGATTGTTCAGTGGAAATCATGGGTATTACTTCCCTTTTGAAAAAAGTCATCACAAAGTGGGGAAAGAATATACCCACTCTCTGTCAATACAAACCTGTTTTTTATGCAAAATAGCAAAGAGTAATACCACTCGAAAGGTATTGACATTAGAAACATTCAAAGCATGTACGATACGGGTACATATGAATTGAATCCACATTTTAGCCTCAAGAAACATAATGAATTGATTAAAAGATGTGGGAATACTAGTGCTAGGACAATATTTCCATTCACCCCTCCCCTCAATTAAATAATTTATCACATTGTCCATATTTCTGTCTTTAAAGTACTCTAAATTAATTTGCTCCATGAAATCTTGTTCAGAGTATGGAGCATCATAAAATTTGTAAATAATTTGAGGAGTGACTTTCACATTTATTCCTCTCGCCACTATTGTATCCCATGCATAGCCATTGGTACTCCTAGATATATATTCCCTTAATGATGCATAAAACTCTTGTACAATTGGGACTATAGTAGTTTCTATAAGAATCATCCAAAAATGTTCCCACCTATGGTATCGTACTATTGGCCATATTTCCTTTCAAATTACCATCAATGGGTCAAATCCTCTCTCTTGAATGTTTTCCCTTGAAGTTCATTAAAGTACTTTTCAACATTTTCATTTAAAAACCCCAAAGGAGCTGTACCCATTGATGGTTTCAATTCATTAATACGTTTAATCTTTCTAGGAGGCATGATATTTGATTATCAAATAAAAAATAATTGTGAGAATTAAAAGATAGAAACCCTTAACCTGAGTGACCTTTGACTTTTCTAGTTTCCGCACTATGTTCCCATCCTTGGTATACTGTAGATGCTTTGAAGATTCTGTTCAAAGAGAAAGAGATGAAAGATGAGGGCTTTTAAGGTTTAAGAGATTTTTGGGAGTTTAAAGATAAGTTAAAAGGTGATTTAGACTTAATGAAATGTTTCGTATATATAGTAAATGAACTTTTTAGGGTTTATGAGTGTGTAAAAAATAAAGGTTAGTCGTTGGGTCACGAAATTGGATGGGGTTGACCTTGCAAAAATTACAACCGACATCGTGACATAGGGGTTCCATGTCGTGGCATACCCTTCAGTCTTGCTTTTTCGAGACAAAAGGGCTCTATGTCACGACATCTTCATTAGTTTCAACTTTTCTCCAGACTACTACCTTCGTCGCAACACAAAGAAGAGGTGTCACAACATAAAAAAAATTTTGCTACGTATACTATAAAATCAGAGATAAAGAAAGGAAAAAATGTTAGTAATATATACAATAATTTATAAAAAAAATTATAGTGTCTACCGTCATGTTTTGCTGCCAGATTCATTCGATAATCTTACCCCCACTTGTTAGCTTATTATATTTTCGGTATTAGTCCACTGACCATCATGTTGTTTCATCCTTACCAATTTATCCCTTTCTTTGAACCTTTTTATGCTTTCTTTATTCATGAAAGGAATCTTACCTTTTATTTTGCAACTTCCAACAGAGAGCATATTACATTATTCCCTTTTCCCCTCATTTTCATCTAACTTATCTCTACATTTAAAAATTTCCACTTCACAATTGATCTTCATGGTTAATTCGTTTGTATCTAAATCAATAGTGGATTGAGAAGTGGAAAGAAATGACCTACCTAGCAAAATTGGTATTTCACGATCCTCTTCAAAATCCAAGACCAAAAACTCTATTAGGATGATAAAGTTACAAACTTTGACCAATACATCTTCCAATATTCCTTTCAGATGTATTGAGGATCTATCAGCTAACTGTAATGTCACTTGTATGTTCTTGAGTTTCCTTGATCCAAGCTTTTCAAAGATTGAGAGAGTCATTAAGTTTATACTGGCTTCGAGATCACATAAAGCTCTGTTGAATTGGAAGCTCCAAATCTTTATGGGAATTATAAAACTACCAGGATCTTTTAATTTTCGAGGGATTTGTTTGGAGATAATAGCGCTATAAGATGCATTAATCTCGATTTGTTCACCTACCTTGATCTTCCTACGCTTCAACATAATCTCCTTTAGGAATTTAGCGTATTTTGAGACTTTCTCAATTAATTCAATCAATGGTAAGTTAACATTTAGGGTTTTAAACAAATTTAAGAAACTTACAAACTCATCATCATCTTGCTTCTTCTTTTCCTCTAACTTTTTAAGGAATGGAACTTTTGTACCTTCACTTTCCTTGTGGGTATCCTTTTTCTCCAGCTCTATCGTTGAAGGTTCTTCTTTGTTTACTTTGACTTCAGTGTTATCATCTAAGGCTATCTCTATATTGATCATTCGATTTTCCTGTACTTTTTTCGTATTAGGGTTTTCTAGTCTACTCAGTATTTTGTCTGATCTAAGTGCAATTGCCTTGACATGCTCTTTATCCTCTCTTCAGGGATTATTTTCTATGTTGCTAGGAATGTCAGTGTCAATTTTTTGTTTAATGTCCACTATCATACTCATTAATTGACCCATTTGCTCCTTTAATTTAGTCAATGTTTTCGAGGAGTTAGTACACTCAGACTGCACATGTTTTACCTCAGTTCGCATTGACTACATCTCCCCCTGTATTCAATACAATCTTTGACCACATACAGTATGGTCATTTTGATGAACTTTTTTTAACTACATTTGTAAAGATGGAGGTTGGTAGTTGGTATTTCTCGGTGGGTTTGCATTACTACTTCCTCCTTGATTCCCTTCCCATCTAATATTTGGATGGTCCTCCAATCGAGATTATAGGTATTTGAATAAATGTTTCCACCCCTATTCCAAACATAATTCACGTCCTCAGTTGTATTAGCAAAATAGTGATAGAGAGGTTTGTCTTCAACTTGCGGTGGTGGTGTACCTATTGCAGATTCAATACGGTTGCGCCTTTCCAACAATTGTTGGTACCTATCATCTTCTTGGATCATCTTAACCGATGTTAACTTCTGTCCATAGGTGAACAGTTCAGTCGGCCACAAACTGGAATTCATTGACATGTTCGGTTCATTAAAGCCCCTCCTGCCACACCATCGAATTTAGATCTTGCAGATGCATCCAATCCATTATAAAACATTTAAAATTCTAACCACTCAGGTAAATCATGGTGTGGGCACTTTTGAAGTAGGGTATTAAAGCGTTCTAATGTTTCATGAAACCCTTCTCCTTTGAATTGTCAAAATGTTGGGATCTTTGTTCTTAGTTGGATTGCTTACTAATAGGGATAAATTTCTATAAAAATTTCCCTACTAACTTGTCCCATATTATGATAGAACCTGGTGCTTGCGCACCTAACCAAGAGAAAGCATTATCAGTCAATGAAAAGGGGAACAACCGAAGACGAATACCGTTATCAGTGACCCCATTATATTTGAATGTGTCACACAATTGAAGGAACCATTTTAAAAGTAGACTTGGGTCCTCTGTCATAGTGCCTCCGAATTGAAAGTTATTTTGGATTATTTGGATCATAACTAGCTTTATCTCAAATTTATCTGTGGCAATAGTTGGTCAAGCGATGCTTCCTCAAACCAAATCCATATTAGGTAGGGCATATTCCTTTAATGTTTGCTGGTTTTGTGCCATTGGTTCATTTGTTAGTAACTGTGGTGGTAATCTGTTGTCATGAATATGATCGTCAACATGATCGAGTGGTGGATCTTCGTGTACTTGCTCGTCAGCAAGTGGTGGTGGATTTTACATGGGCTACTGCTGTCGAAGATTTTACCTAATAAGTGATTCGTGATTAGAAATTGGATTGACCAAGTTTCCTTGGCTTTGAGTCATAAACTATAATAAAAAGAACAAATATTTAGTAATAAGTAAAAAAATAAATAAGAACGTGTCTATAATCTAAAATTTTTTTAATTATTCTTCTATAAGTACAAAAATTAAAATTACTAAAGACGTTGTCTCCCTGGTAATGGCGCCAACAACTTGACCACCTTCGAACGAACTCTTGTTCAGAGTATATTTTGAGCTTCCCACAAGTATACAAGTCGAGTTGTAATATGGATTACAACAGGACAATGAGTACTCTGAGGATCGGTAAGGGAGGCCGTCATTAAATTCTAACTCTTGCACTAAAAATATCTATTTAGTACTTTCTTTAGGATTATAGTATAAAAGATTAAATAAATTAATTTTATAGATTTTTATAATTAATAAATACTAATACTAAAAGGAAAGAAATAAATAATAAAAACTCGAAAACATGATAAGAGAATCGATAAATCGGATCATGGGGGATTAGCTCGCTTTGGCATGATTTCATCAATCGTTACTTTAGGTTTTCCATCAATCAACTAGTCCTTACCCTAGTAGGATCTTTCGATCTTCCACTAACATAACGAGTCAACAAAACTTCTCTTCTAACCTCACAGTTCAGATTGGTTTGGAATAAAGGTGTTCACAAATGGGAAATACCAATTTTGAGTTACTTCCTACCTTGATGACTTCCTAGGTTTGTTAGGGCTAGGGTTTGTTTCTCGTTCTTCGTTCTCCAAACAATTGATCCGCTAAAAAATCCTATACAACAATTAAACCATCATGCCTCCACTCACTAATTCCCCATAAAGGAAATTAGTTCCTCATGGGTTTTATAAACAAATTATATTCAATAAATAGATTAAACATAATTGATGTATTGAAAATATTATGAATAAAAAATACATGATTTGTATTGAAGTTTGGAAAGAATTCCTTGAACGTCTACGCGCGTCTACTAATCACCTCTACGAATAATGAAAGAAAAAAATAACTAAATCCTAAGAAAGAAAATACTAAAACCTAAATTACAAAGAGAGAAATTAACTAAGGAAAAAGTGTGTAAACTAAGTGCTCAAAAGGGCTATTTATAGCATTCTATGGTCATTTTCCTTAACCCTAGGTCAGTTATCATCCTTCAAATTTAATGTTGGTTTGTGAAGACCAAAACACCCCTCACTCAGTATTTTTCGCGTTTAAGAGTCGATATAGCGACACCAATGATCCGCGTCACAACATGAGAGGTAGTATACTCCTTTGGTGTGATTTCCAAGCTTTGTTGCGACAACCTGTGCCTGTATCACAACAAAGAATATAAGTTCAAGATTCTTTAGTTCTTACCCCTATGTTACGATATCTCTCATCCCGTGTCCTGACATAGTGATCAGCTTCGATATAGTTCATCTTCTAATGGTCTCTTACACACTCACGAAGTTCATTACCTAATCTTTAGGCCTCAATCAGCCCTAAAGTCAATAAAAGACTCATCTTTACACCATTTACACATTTTATTGACTAAAATAAAACTGAAGCAAATCCTAATTAAAACCTAGCAATAATGCCTAATTTCAAGCTCCTAAAGTGAGAAAACTAATCTGCTAGGTCGAATTACGACAGATCAATAACTAAGGCAAATTCTTCTGTTGGTTACTTTGTCGAGAATTCTATTAGAAATTACCTCGTAGGCATACCCAGATCTCATGCAAGGTAGACTAACATCTCACCACTTGATCATTATAAAGTTCACTGTACAAATTTTCCAAATTACTCACCACAAAGGCTTTCCACAAAATTAACCAGAAGGGCTTCCCAAATAACACGCCACAAGGGCTTTTCACAAGATTAGCCATAAAAGTTTTTCCACAAGATTAGCCACAAAGGCTTTCCAAGTAACCTGTCGTGTTTAGCAATATGGATTTGCCTAAAATCAGCACCATCTAAGGAGCGCCCATCATCGTCCCAAGGACATGCAACAACCCTATATGGCAAAGGTGGCTCATCCGCCATTTCCAGAACATGCCATGGCTATGGTCTTTCCACATGATTACCACACTAGCCTTCATGTTTACTATCTTGGTGGACGACATTAATACACCACCTCATGGACCATTATCGTATCACATAATTTCTCAAAACTCCTCCCAAACCCACTTAACACCAATCATACATTGTCATGAATCACTCAAATAGCATAACGGACACATTAAAACAAATTTCATTCATACTCACAGTTAGACCTTATTTCTTGTCACATAGATTCTCATATACGCTTACTACTCATCATTAGTACAGTGCAACATAACATACACATCAATACATACGTACAGATGCATCACAGATAATTACATGAAAAAGCATACATACAACAATTTCTCAAGAAGACATGCTTATCTAAGTGTACGACAATCATACAAAGGATCATGATATTATAACACACAGGAGAGGAGTTTAAAGACTCACCTTAACCTCGGCCTGTAGCTTCAGTTTCAATGTTCGTCTCAAACTAACAGCAACAATTGCTTAAAAAATTACAAGATTCCTATTAGAATCCCCAATACAGACATTTTACTAACATTTCAACCACATACAACCCCAATATAAGGACTTCTTGTAACACCCTTCCCTTCTATAAACGTGACGTGCAAAGCTGTAATACTTATTAGAAGGTTGAATCATCCACTGATTAAACTAGATATTTGTTCGATCTTAACGAAGAAGGAAGTGTTAAGGTTAGAAAGAAGAACATGAATATTAAGCAAAAAGAAAAATCATTTGAAATGATCCCCTTCTATAAATATACTCTCAGACCCTTTGATTTCCCTACCAAATCTAGGGTAGGTAAAAGAAAATTCGACGAAGGTTAACTTCACTATTGACCAGTCATGGGAAAGGTCAAATCAATCCATTTGACTCTTATTGAGATGTGGTCAGCCATGATGTTTATGTTGATTTGTTTAGTTGGCTTGTTTTAGTGTACAAGCAATCTTTCATACATCTTGCTATTTACTATGATCTCTGCTTTTGTTGTTCAAAGTCCCAACAACTCCAAACCAAACTTGATACAAGATCCAATTGACCAATACTCATAAAAATGGGGCATACTATATCTTGGTGGAGACTCACGTTTGGTGTGGTCTTAAAGACAATTAAGTCTCCATATCTTCCTCAAATACTTTATAGGCTCTTAGTGTTCAAACAAAACTTTGAGGCGTACACTTTCTTGGGTGCAATCATTCTTCACTTGAAAACATCCTATGACTAATTCCTTAGATACCACCAACAAGAGGATGCTTTAACGCTAGTATGTGCCAATACTCTAACTCGCCATCAGTCTAACAGGGTGACGGATTATGTTACCACAATGTGTCCAATAGTTTACCTACCTGCCCTACTCATCTTCTCGGATCTGTTGTTTTTTTAAGCGTGACATCAAGTCACTTGCAAACACTATTTTATAGATTCTCACTATTTCGAACTTACATTTATTTTACCTTGAATGTAGGGTCAAAGGATGGATCAAGGATCGTGCGGAGGGACCAAGCCAAACACCACCAAGTCCACGCGAATGGCATCATAGTTGTATCATGCATTAAGAAGGGAACCCTTAGAGGTTATGCCTCATGGGTCAAACAAGTGAACTTTTATTAAAGTTTTAAATTTACAAGTCGTTGTATATATGTAAACATACACATGCTTAATATGGAAAATAGATTGTAAGAACCTTAGTAATTATAGAAAGTTTATCGAAAGTTATATTTCGAAACCTGTTGATAATTAAAAACATTAAAGGAAAGTTATGTGATAAATATAAATTGATTCTGGCGTTAATTAAGTAGTAAATAAATTAAGTTAGATTTGATGATAAATAACTAGGGTTAATTGTGGCACTTAGTATCCGAACTTAACGATCGAATTTGGTAAAGGGTGTTACATTTTCATTTTTCATTTTCAAGTTCAATTTTATCATTTCACCAAATGGAACCTTAGTAAAATGGACTCGAACACACGAGTGAACTATACCACACCAAAATAGCTCGTATGAGCATAAACTACACCACAACAAAGCACTAATGTGCCAAGACCGTAGGCGTCAGATGTATATACAGATGCAAATATTTCCTTCCACCACACTAGGCTCTCCAAAGAGACCATGAATATTCGATGATCCGCAGCAAATATTGGATCCCGAAATAACATATCATAATCTCCACATCATCAACTATCTCGAACACAAGCGTGCATATGACTCTATTGGCATGTCAATTGTATCCTATCCTTTTACTAAGTTCACATGGGCATCAATCATCCATATTTGCATAACCATAAGCTATAGTTATCACATATCAATTTTCGAATTCATATATCAAGTCTGACATGAATTACACATAAAATTAATGATACATTTAAGTTCTCTTGTCATTATTCTAGTTACCAATCAATAGATATAACATCATTCACTCATCACAACTCATCTCAATTTATTTATGCTCCTAGCCAAGTATGTCAATTTCCACCAAAGTCTTAACATAAGTTCAAATATAATTAAAATGAAATTGAATACAATCATACCTATCAAACAAGGAAGGGTAGTAAGTTTCATAAGAACTTACCTTTAAAACACAAAACAAGAAGATTTCTCAAGGCTTATTCCACAATTTTAGTTTTTCCTTTACAAGCTCCACTTTTATCCAATTTTGGTTGTATACACATTTATACATACATACCAATTCAATATCATATATTAACACAAAATAGCCATTCAATGACTTACCAAAAATAATGTCATGATATGCATGATCCTAATAATCCTATTTTTGAATACACACATATTTTTCATTTTATTCAATTTACTCATTGAACTCAAAATAAGAATATTTTTCGATTCCTAGCTTCGGATCAAAATCCAATTTCACATTTTATCATTAGGGACCCTATACTTTATACTTTTAGCATAATCTCATGAAAAGTATTTTAATTATTCAATTTGGTCCCTAATGTTACAAAGCTAACAAACAAGTTTGTTTAACTTTACAATTTAGTCATGATCATGATCTTAGCTCAATATCTATAAATTATATGTCGGATTCATCAATTTATCAACAATAGTAACTTGCTAAAAACTCAAAAATTGAGCAAATTGATACATGGGCTAGATAAATCAAGCTCTCATTATCATAGATTTATTAAAAAAAATACATGAATTTAACTTAAATTACCTTTCAATTGATGATGGTCGAATGCTAGGAGAACTTTGTACCTTTTATCTAGTTTTTATCTATGGTGGACGGTAGGAAATGAGGAAGATGATAAAATTTCCCACTAACTTACCTATTTATACCTAGATTAGGAAATAATTAATATTAATTAATTAACTTAATTATAGTTTAATTATAATAATCTAATTATTAATTATACTTAATGAGAATGCCATAATCATCCACTAACTATAAGAAAACAATTATTTAATTACCATTTTAGTCCTTTTGATAATTACTATCTAGGTCCTCAAATCTTTTCTTAATGAAAACTTAATAGCAATTGGAATTTTACAATTTAGTCCCTAAGTTTTAATTCACTATTTTATCATCCAATTACTTGATCATTCTTTATTATATTCTCATAATAACACCGTATATATTCTTATTTTACATTTATGGGTTCGATTTAGAAAATAAAATTTTGAAATTATATTTTTTAATACCATTAAAAATCAAGTTGTTACAAGCATTGACTGATCAACAATAGAAATTTGTTGCTAACCAGCACTAATGAATATCAATAAATGCTAGTTAAATTATGGACTTTTGGTTCAAAATTAAAAATTGATTGATTTGACTAACAAAAAATTTCAATCGTTGGTTAACATTGATCAATGCCGATCAAGACATGTCTAAAACTAATCAAAGTTGATATTTTTTTAATTATATAAATATTATTTTTGAAGTTTCAGTAAATTTTTGCTTTCATGTTTATTTTTTATGATTTTTCTAAAATTTCAGCTAACTTTATTTTTTTTAAAGTTCATAACATTTAAATAAACTTTTATTAACATAATCCTTAATTAGTTTACTTTAACTATAATTAACCTCATTAGTGGATGATAACATCACCATCCACCATATATATTATAAAATGATTTAGTTTTCATTTTAGATCTTTAATAAAGTTTCATTTAAGTCATCAAGCTTTTGGCCAATTAAAATTCTATAACGATTGGACTTTTACAATTTAATCTTTATATCTTAATTAAATATTTAATAGACAAATTAAAGGATTAAACTTTAATATTATTTTTTACTAATTCTGTAAATATTTTAATTTAATATTTATGAACCCGTTTTACAAAAAGAAAATTCCAAAATCGAATTTTCCAGCACCATTGATTTTCGGATCACTCCATACGCTTTTTAGTAAAGAATTTGCCCTCAAGTCTATTTGATCATTTTGACATGCAAATATTTAAAAGAAAGTAAAACCAATTTGATCATCAATAAACATGGATCCCATAATATTTTTCTTCGAAATCTTCTTCCCGTATTTGTTTTTTCTCAACTTCTTCCCAATTGTCTCTTATGTTAAAAAAAGAGATCATAATATGATAAATGAGTGGATAAATTTTTTTATGAAAAAATATATGGGCGTTGAATCGATGTGAGAAAGAAATTAAAATCAAGGTCTAAAAATAGGGGAGAAGCTTGTCAAAATGTGGGTTTTGTCACTAAAAAATTGGGTTTAAATGAGTTTTTCGACATGTTCTTGAAATTTTTGTCACCAAAATTTTGTGAGTGAAGAACAAAAGAAAGAAATTGTTTTTAAGATTTTTTTTTTATAAAAGCTGAAAGAAACAATATTTTAACCATTTTTGAATTTTTTTTTTTATAAGTTTTGTGTCACAAAATGATTGTTTAAAAAAAAATTTACGGACCAAATGATTAGGGAAATATATGTAACAAAATCATAATTTAATAGTTTAGATATTATTTTTGACAAAAAAAAAAAGTAAGTACTAAAATGAAAAAATAATATAATTTAAATATAAAATTTTCATTTAAGCCAAATTTTTATTACATATCTATATGATATCTAAACTATAAAATCAATTTAGTACTTTATGAGAATTTAAATCTCAAGGGCATAACAACAAACAAAATTCTAAAGTGACTGGTATAAAAGAGTTAAACTCACCAGTGAAACATTATACTAAAACTAGTTTGTGGTACAACCATGAAATGGGTGAAAAAAATATATAACAATTTTATAAAAATAGACATAAGAGTCAAATGTAATTTTGGTTAAGATGGAAAAGTTGAAATAATAAAAATCATAATATTTTGAGTTCAAATTAAAATATATTTTTATGTTTTATATAAAAATATAAAAAAAATACTTGTAAAATAATATTTATTGATTTGTAAAAATAATAATTTTTTCGATGAATTATAAGGTAAGGGCAAAACCTTAACAACAACGCGACTGACATGATTTAAATCTAAGCCACACTTAGAATAATGAACACCCTTAACCATCAGGTCAACACTAACTCAAATCTAATTGATAAGTAACACTAACTCAAATCAACCTCTTAAATATACATAATGATAACTTATTAAGAGAAAAAAAAGGACCCCACAAACTATTTTTTAAAAATGTCTGAAACATTGTCTCCGGTGGAATTTGCGATTGGCTCAAATGCGACCAGTTCGAATGGTGGTATTGGTCGCGCGACCAAAAAGGTACGCCGTCGGGTAGATCAGGTCCCGGGGGTGGAGGATCCCATGGTCGACAAGAATGGCTAGGCAGTGTCTGAGAAGATTGTTGATGGTGTGCCATATAAGGAGACCCTTATGGGGAAAGGGGAGGATTGGACTATGAGGGATCAGCAAGAATCTGATTTTCAATTTCAGGATGGAGACTACACTACGGAAGTGATTGAGGGTGTTCCTACTGTTCGTTTTTCGACAAGGGTCCATGGTTTTATAGAGAAATGAACGGAAAATACACTTGTGGTTAAACTTCTTGGTAGGAGTATTGGTTTTGCTGCCCTTTTGAACAGAATTAAGATTTCGTGGAAGCCTCAATCCCATTTTCAACTAATGGATTTAGATAATAACTTTTACCTTGTTCGTTTCATAGACAAGGAGGATTTGGAGCGGGTTATGATGAGAGGGTCGTGGATTGTGTATGGTCACTATCTTTCTGTCCAACCATGGACTCCATCGTTCTCTACAGATAATGATGCCTTTGGGAGTCAGGTGGTTTAGATTCGGCTTCCTACTTTGCCGGAGTGCTTCTATTCTGAATGTCTACTAAGGGCAATAGGTCAACTGGTTAGCCCTGTGATTAAGATTGATCTCAACACAACCCAGGCTAGGAGAGGGCGGTTAGCTTGGCTAGTGGTGAGTGTCGACCTTCGGAAACCTTTGGTCTCTAAGATTCGTATTGAGTAACGATTACAGAGAATTGAATATGAGGGCTTACCAAATGTGTGCTTTCGTTATGGGTTGTATGGCCATGGGTCTGAGATGTGCCGATAAGGTGAAACGATGGTTGATGATCCACAATCGGGTGTTTCAAAAGATAAAGATGCCATTCACAAATCGGTGAAAGAGGAAGATTTCAGTCCTTGGATGCTTGTTGAACGTCGACAAATGGGGAGGAAGAAGGCTTCATTAGATGGTCCGCCTGATGGTGGTCAGAATTTGGTGGTGGGTGGTTCTAGGTTTGGCGCTCTCGCTGGTTTGAATTTTTAAAGGGAATCTAATGATCTTACCCCTCCAGATTTTTCGCCTATTTCCTTCAATGATGGGGGTGTTTCGGCTTAAGCAGGTGATACTAAGGTTGGGGGGAGTGTTGTTGATTTGGGTGTTAGCGTTAAGGAGGGTAAGTGTAAGGGTAAAGGTAAGAGTAAACATGTTGGGTTTGGGCCTGGGTCTGATAAGGCTAAAGGTCAAAATGGTGGGTTTAGTAGTGGTTTCAAGGTGGGTCGGCAGGTTCTTAAGAGTGTGAATGGCCCAGTTGGGAAATTTGGTGTTGGGCATGAGGTTTGTTTGGGTAATAATTTTGAGGTATTACAGGTGTCAAACAAATTGGGGAATGGCAAGCATGCTGCTGTGCGCCCTTTAGTTGGCGATCAAACAGAATTTTTCAAAGGGAAAGAAAATAAGACCTTTGTTTTTGGAGGTAATGGCCAGAGGAATTCTAACCCGAAATGTTCTTTGGCTTCGGATAAGAGAGGTCAATTTAATAAAATGTCAAGTGAAGTTGGTGATGACTTGGATAATTCTTTAGTTGAGGTTGGTGCAGCTATGGATGTTGTTGTTGCACAATTAACAACTCAGTGGTTCATAATGTGAATGATGACCAGATTGTCGAAACTAGTGAGAAGATGGATGTGGAGAGTAGGGGTAATTTAATTAATTCCTCATGATTTGGTTTTTCTTTCTGATGGTTGTTCTTTGGTATTTAGTTTTTATGGTTAGTATGAATACAAAAATGATGTTTTGGAATTGCCAAGGCATGGGGCATCCTAGATTCCACAATTTTGTTGCTGAGTATAGGAGGGAGCTTAATCTAGATATTATCTGTTTTGTTGAAACTCGTATGAGTAGTGAAAAAGCGGATAATATTATCAATAGGTTGGGTTTTGATAATTCCTACCGTATTAAAGTTGTGGGGTTTGCTAGTGGCATTTGGATCCTTTGGAAGGATACTGTTATGATTGATGTTGTTGACTTACACAACCAAGCTATTACATTCAATGTAAGGGACAGAGTTGGGGCTTCTGACTTCACTGTTTCGGCTATATATGCGAGTCCTCATAGTTCAACTGGACGGTTTCTTTGGGATTACCTTAGTAGCCTAGATTTAAAGGTAGAAGGGTCATGGATGATTGCAGGTGATTTTAATTGCATTTTGGAAGCATTTGAGTAGGTAGGTGGCTCTTTGATGATTCGTTGTGGCTGTAATTTGTTCTAAGAGTTTATGTTTATTCATGGGTTGAGGGATTTGGGTTGTTTTAGGTCTAGTTTTACTTGGAGTAGAGGTGGTTTATATCAAAGGTTGGATAGGGCCATTAGTAATGGTGAATGGGATTTGCGATTTTCGAATTGCTCAATTAGGAACTTGCATCGCTTGAAGTCTGACCATCATCCTATTTTTGTTTCCTTAGATTGTTCACGTCCTGCTGTTCAGAGACCTTTCGCTACTTGGATAGTTGGATGTTACATAGGGATTTTCATTCTTTAGTGGAAAAGAACTGGGTTTCTAAGAACTCTATTATTGGAAATTTGAAACATTTTCAATCGTCTGTTTTGGAGTGGAATAGGCAGGTGTATGGTAACATTTTTGATCGAAAGAGAATACTTACTTGGGAGTTGACTCGGGTTCAGCAAATTTTGGAGTTGCATGATTTTGAGAAACTCCGTAAACGAGAAGGGGAGATCTGAGCTGAGATTGAAGATGTCTTGAAACATGAGGAGGTTTTATGGTTTCAAAAGTCTTGAGCCACTTGCCTTACTAATGGCAATCAAAATACGAGTTATTTCCATAGTCACACGCTGGCTAGATGGAGACAGAACTGGATTAATGGTCTTTTAATGGGGGAGGATGGGTGGTGTTTTGATGATGATCGGTTGAGGCAGCATGTTGTGAATTTCTTTTCTAATCTCTTCTCTATCAAGGGAGGTATCTCTTGCTCTTTTTCTTGAAGAGGTCGTTTCCTTATGATCTCGAATATGGATGTTAATACCTTAGAAGGGGTTGTCTTAGACTTATAGATTCGGTCTGCTTTATTTGTAATGGCTCCTTTGAAAGGGCCCGGGGTGGATGATTTCCATGCAAAGTTCTTCCAACTTAATTGGGATATTGTTGGTCCCTTGATTTGTGCCATGGTTTGTAGTATTTTGGAAGGTCAAGTGATGGATCCTGCGTTAAATTGCACTTTATTATTCTTAATTCCTAATGTTAGCAGTCCAGAATGGATTACCCAGTTTCGACCGATCATTCTTTGCACGGTACATTATAAGGTTGTTACTAAGACTGTTGTTAATAGATTGCGCCCCTTAATGGGCCATCTTACAAGTCCGAACCAAGCCAGTTTTGTCATGGGTCGTAATATTGGTGATAATATTGTGGTGGCTCAAGAGGCTATTCATTGCTTGAGGAATTTTAAGGGGAATAAGGTGGGAATGGCTATGAAGATTGACTTAGAAAAAGCCTACGATCGCATCCGTTGCGATTTTTTGGAGGACACTTTAGTGGATGCAGGTATTCCTAATTTACTGATCAGAACTATTATGCACTATCTGTCGTCTTCTTCTCTTCAAGTTCTATGGAATGGGTCTTTGACTGAGGACTTTCGACCATCACGTGGAATTCATCAAGGGGATCCGCTATTTCATTATTTGTTTGTTCTGTGTATGGAGCGTTTAAGCCATCTTATTGCGGAGGCTTTCGAGTAAGGGAAATGGAAGCCTCTCTATTTATCTCGAAGGGGACTACTATTGACGCATTTATTTTTTGCGGATGACCTTTTCCTTTTTGGAGATGTTGTTTAGGAGTAGGCATCATTGATTAATGCTATCTTGGACACATTTTATCACTTCTCCGGGCAGAAAGTCGGCAAGGCGAAGTCCCAGGTTTTTTTCTCACTGAATACTCTTGCTTGTAAGATTAATGATATATGTCGCATTGTTGGATTTGAGCATGTGGAGGATTTGGGCATGTATTTGGGAATGCCTTTGTTCCATGAGAGAGTGGGGAAACAGATGTTTGAGTTTATGGTTGACAAGGTCAGGAAGAAACTTAATGGTTAGGATGTTAAGAGGTTGTCCATGGCAGGTCGTATTACGCTTGCTAAGTCCATTTTATTAGCTATTCCCAATTACTTTATGGGGACTGTTTAGTTACCTATATATGTTTGCAGAGAAGTTGAAAAGATTGTCAGGAACTTTATTTGGGATTCTTCTATGGCAAACCCCAAAGCGGCTTTGTTATCTTGGGAGGTCGTGTGTCATTCGCATGAGAATGGAGGGCTTGGATTGCGACGATTGGAGGAACAAAATAAAGTCTTTTTTTTAAAGCTTGGATATCAACTGTTAACAAATACGAAAGCTTTATGGGTTCGTATATTATGAAGTAAGTATCGTATGGTTGGTCTTTTGCCCATTACTATTGCTCGAGTGAATTGTTCTTTTGTTTAGAATTCCTTGTCAAAGGTGTGGCCTGAAGTGCTTGAGAATGTTGTATGGGCTCTTGGTGATGGTCGCACAATTAACTTTTGGAATGATATTTGGCTTAATGTGCATAGGCCACTTCTTGATTTATATATTGGGACGGATTACGTGCTTGTGATTTGGTTGATACCACTGGTTTTTAGAATTGGGAGCGTCGTTGATTTTAGATTGTTTTGCTGCACATATTCCTCCTTAAATCTCAAGGTGGTTAGGATCAATTTATATGGAAATGGCGAGCGACTGATAAATTCTCTACTAAGGAGACTTTTCATAATTTGTTTCATGATTCAGGTATTGTTTCGTCAGAGCATTGGAGCCTTGTATGGAAGGCTAAAACGCCTCAGCATGTACGAGTCTTTCTTTGGCTCCTTTGGCATGATAAGATTCTTACTAATGGGGAAGCTGTTGAGGAGACACATGACTTTGGATGGCCATTGTTTGCGTTGTTGGGAAGGAGTGGTAACATGCCTTCATGCTATTCGGGATTGCCTTTTTCCTTAAACAGTTTGAAGGGAGATTGTTCCTAACCACTATCATATATCTTTTTTCTCTCTTAATCTTAATGAGTAGCTTAGGTGGAATCTGGATATTACTTCCTCTTGGTGTCAAGATGAGCTTCCTTGGAATTCTATTTTTCCTGTTGTATGCTATTTTTTATGAAAGAGTAGGAATGCATTTGTGTTTTCGGATGGGCAGAATTGTGTATAGGAACTGATGGATAAAGCTCTTAGTTGGACAAGAAGCTTTGTTACAGTAGGGGTTGATTCGACTTTCACACATCCAAGGGCCATTCAACATCATTGGTTGCATCCTCAAATTGGGTTTGTGAAGTTGAATTCTGATGGGGCAGTCTTTTCTTTGAAGAATAGTGCTTTGATTGGTGGGGTTATACATGATGATTTAGGAATTTGGCAATGTGGTTTTACAATGGCTATGGGTCAGGGTCCAATATTTCAGGTGGAAGCTAGAGTGTTGCTTGAAGGACTTCGATTGGAATGGAAAAGAGGTTACCATAATGTTGAGGTTGAGTGTGATAATAGCTTGCTCGTTAATCTTATCCTTGTGGGAGGGGTTGTAGACAGTAAGATGCTTGAAAATTCGAATCATTTATGAGCTACTAAATAGAATATGGGACGTTCATATTAGATATGTGCCTCGAGGTCAAAATATGGTTGTGGATCGGTTGACAAAGATGGTTAATCCTCATTTGATGCATTTGATTTTGTTAGATACTCCACCATTATTTGTGTTGCTATTTCTCATGAAGAATGCTGATGTTTCTTCTTTAAGCTAGTTCTTTTATCTGTTTCATCTTTGGCTATTTTATTTTACTAAAAAAAAAGACCCCACACGTGTGGTAGCATATGCACACAATAATTAGAGGGCCTAGCTTGAATGGCTGAGTGGGCCCACTGTTTTAGGGGCATAAGATAAAATAAAGGAATGATTAATTATAAAGAGAAAATTTGAAGTTTATTTCTACTCATTTTTATCCCTTTAGGGCTAGATTTGATTTGTTATTTTTTAATGACTTAATTATTAATTAAGGAAAGAGTTAAGTTGTCCAAGCCTACTAAGCAAAGTTCCTTAACGTTGAGAATAAAGTTAAGAAATCATGAGTGAACAATCGACGATATTCTCTAGTAGGGCTGTTAAAAAAAGCAGGTGGAGGGAAGAGGAGCCATCGGATGAGGGTGGAAATTCAGAGGGTTTGGGCAATGGTGCGTCCAAACCAATTTCTTTCAAAGATGCGGTATTAAATTCAAGATCTGTAAATCTATCTGTGGATGATGATCTTGAACTTCGAGAGGAGGATGTAAGGAAAGAAGTTGTAGATGGTGTGCCTACGATTGAGTTTTCGAACAGGGTCTATGCCCTTATTGAAGAAAGTATGTCTACAACGTTAGTAGTGAAGTTGTTGGGCAGGAGGGTTAGATATAATGCTTTATGGAATAAGGCATGTTCTCTCTGAAAACCAACAATGAGGTTTCAATTGATGGATATTGACAACAATTATTATCTGGATAGGTTTGAATCTGCTTCGGATTGTAATAACATTCTATCAAAAGGTCCATGGGTAATTTTTGGTCACTATCTGACTGTCCAATCTTGGTGGACAGATTTCTCGACCCTTGATGATTTTCCACAAAATGTGGTGACTTGGATACACATTCTTAGGCTATGTGAGTCCTTTTACAAAAGGACTCTCCTTCAGGAAATTGGTAGTATGGTTGGTAAGGTCATTAAGATTGATATTCAGACTGACAAAGGCTTGAGGGGTCAATTTGCAAGATTTGTGATGCAAGTGAATCTCTTAAAACCTCTGGTTTCTAAAGTTCGTATTGCAAGAAGAATTCATCGGATAGAATATGAATCTCTCCCATCCATTTGTTATCACTATGGGAGATTTGGACATCTAAAGGAAGGTTGCCCCTATGATTCTAAAGCAATTGAGATGGAAGAAGAGGGTGGGAGTAAATAAGGAACCTTGGCGCCAATTCAAGGAAAACTTGGATTGAGGAGTCTAGGAGAGGGTCGAAAGAGAGGAATTTGGAGAATGGATGGTGGTTGATTGCCAACAGTGTAGATAGGTCCGGCGAGAGACGATGGGTTCAGAATAAAAATCAGGGGAATATTCGACTAGGATCTCAATTTAATATTCTTTCCAATTTTGGATAAACTAAGGATGAACCCCAAGCACAAATATCGAGTTCCTTTTCAATTTTGGAAATAAAATTTTGCAGCTGGTAAAGGGGCAGATGTCGAATGTTGATAATAGGGAAGGATTTGGTGATGGTAAGGAGGATCATGGGGTTAAGTAAATTTTGGAAGGGATTAGGAATAATAATTTTAAAGGAAAGGGGCTAAAATTGGCGTTAAAGTCCAGGAAACAAAAGCAAATAATTAAGGAACAGTTGGGGTAGTAAATTGGGCTATCGAAAGGAGGGTTTAGGGAGTAGTTCTAGAATAAATGAGGGTGGGCTGATATTTGGGCTTGGAAGGAAGAGTAGTAGGGGTTCAAGTGGCCAAATGTTGCTAGACCTAAAACACCATTTCATGGTGATTTTAAAAGAAAATAGAAGCCCAAATGTCAGTGTTGCTAAACCACTGGAGAGTTTGGGTTTTACTAACTTGATCGAAACAAGTTATCTTCCGATGAGATTGAAGACAATCTTAACTAAAGATAGGTTAAAAATCAGAGAAACTAGTAACGATCTAAGTATGACAGGGATGGACTTCTCAATTCCTGTTGAAAAATAAGTAAAAGGGCTAGTGAATAGCCTGGAAATAGAAGAGAAAAGAATGGAGATTCGGAATGAGACCACCATGACAATCATAACAGATTCACCGAACATACAACCCAATCCGAAGGATTCTACTAAGAATGTACAGGGGAAGGAGTTTGGTATGGACGACTCGTAGGAGCGATGATGGTAGTTAAGGTTAGTGGATTATAGTCATTATGATATCTGATATAATAGTGTGGAATTGTCAGGGTGTTGGACACCCAAATTTTCACAAGGTGCTAAAGGAATATTTGAGAGATTTCAATCCTAGTGTCGTTGTTCTAATGAAAACTAAAGTGAGTGGGTTAAAGGCTGAAAGAGTTGTTAAGAGCATTGGTATGCCAAATTCCCATAGAATTGAAGCATGTGGGTACTCTAAGGGAATTTGGATATTATGAAAGGAAACAGTTAAAGTTATGGTTATCTTTAATCAACTTCCATATGTTCATTTGAAATTGCAATATTCGAACTCTCATGAGTGGCTTTATCTTACTAGAATCTATAGGAGCCCCAGGTGGTAATTAAGGAAAGAGCTATGGAAGGAATTAGGAGATATTGCAAAGAATTTAAATCAGTCATGGCTAATGGCAGGTGATTTCAATGCAATGCTTAGTGAGGATGAGAAACAGAGAGGTTCAACTAAATTTTGGAGTAGTTGTCCTTTGTTTTAGCAATTTTGTAATGATTTTGTATGAAAGATCTTGGATTCCAAGGTGTAACACCCAAAACTCGAAACCATCATCGGTTAGGATCTCGATGTTCGTTCAATCTTATTTTTTGCATTTAATCTCTCATTACTGTGTCGTTTAATCATATTTTAATAAAGTAATTCAAAATACACAACATGAATCATCAATTGAATGTCAACATAACTTGAAAAGGGAAAAAATGTCATTTCCATGAATTTTGGAGTCTTTTATCGATACCTGTTGGACAAGTATCGGTAGTAGTCAAGTCAAGTCAATGTGCAATCTTAGAAACAATGTAGACTTCTACTGATACCTGAGTAAGTTCTACCAATACAAGTGTAACTTCTACCGATACTAAAAACTCCAGAGAGCTAGGGAGTCCTAACCTACAACTTCTACCAATACAAGTATCCTAGCTACCGATACAAGCATACACACAACCATTGATACATATTATGCAACTACCAATACAACCCAAGTCAATAAACAGCCTCTATCCTACCCTGTACTTTTACCGATACATTAATGGTATTACAAATGACATATATTTTCTCCCTAAATTAGTGTTTTAATTGTCTCTTTTATGCCCCATTTAACATGCATCATGAGCATTTCATACTTAGTTTTTATATTTTCCAACTTATTGCTAGTTAGTTTAAATTTGTGTTATTTTTACATCTTTTTGTACTAATGTCGATACAAGTAGTCGATATATATTGCACCTTAGGTTTGTCATTACAAAAACTCAGCCCAGGAGCTTAATGCTGGAAGAAGAATGCAGCCACAAGATTAGCTTGGAGTTATGACCAGAGATGTCACCCCACTGAACATGAACTCTGAATTGTCAAGTTGAATTCACATATGGAAGCACCAGCGCAGGAACATCACAAATGTCGCCACAACTACGGTTTCAGATTGCGCCCAGCAATGCAGCGACAATCTGCAGATCTCTAAACAAAACATTAAAACTATGTGACTGCACAGCTGTACTCTAACTAACTTTGGCAGCTGCAAAATCTAGATCTGGATCTAAGAATGGGAGGCTAAAATTTGCAACTTTTGAAGACTATAAATAAGAGAATGAAGAATGAAGAAATCATCAAGAGTTGAAGAATTAAATTTGCAAATTACTTTGTGTTCTTTTGAATTTATTGTTGAAGATCAGAGAGCTGATTGAGTCGACGAGTAGCAATTCCTGATGAGGAGTGCTTGATGCTGAGTAAGAGAAGTAATTAGGGGGTAATCGAAGTAGCCTAGAGATAGTATATTCCAATATATTCGTTAATTCCTTTCTTATGGATGATGAACTATTATTAATATTTGAATGAATACGAGAGTATCTTTCAGTATTTGATCACTTTGATTCTTATTTAATGCTTTTTATTTGTTTATTCCTGGATCTAATTGCATCAAACACGAGAGTGGCTTTGCAGTCTACATACATCAAGAGATGTGGTGACAAGTTAGGTTAATAAGTAAGTTAGGTGAGAGCTATTTGGGATTAGAAGAGATTCTGATCACTTGTTCTTGGGTATACAACGTTATTCATACCGAGAGGTGGAGTAATTGTGGGTACTTGAGTCGTGACTAAACAGGGAATTGTTATTGGTAAGAATTCATTGAAGCTTCATTGCTGCGACAGTTTATCTATTAAAAACCTTGCCAACACATTCTACGTTGTGACTTAGCAAAATCAGTGATCCACTTCAGATCTTCGCACTTGATCACATTTACATTTAATACATTTAAATATTCAGTACTAAACACTCAACACAATTTGATTTACTTTTAGTACATTGACATTTAACTTCTTACATTTAACTTTGATTGCATTGACAATATTGATTATTTTATTGTCCAGATCTAATGAAATTGCGTTGACATCATTACTCACATTTCATCTAATTTCAGTATTAGTTGCTCCGACATTGAAACATCAAGAATCCAATTCCCTGAGGGATCGATATCCGATAGAATTGTCTATCAACTATACTTGCATCGACGTGTGTTCGCTTGCACATTGCTATGACATTTCAAACTTGATCATACATGCATGAGTTCTACCGAAACAAGTATACAAAAATCAATAGAACATGCATAAACTACAAGTTTTCAACCATGCATCACTTCGTAACTTCAAATGAAATATACCAATACATTGCTCATGATTTCAAGACCTTGCATACAACACAATATAGTATGCATATCACATTTAACTGACAAACTAACTTCACCAATATTCATCCAGAACTTACAACAAAAGATCCATTCATCCATACAAGAAGTACAAGTCAATTCATCCTAGTACATGTGATAAGACCAAATGATATGATTACCACCGAACAAACTCCAGGATAGTGTGATAATCCAAGATGATCCGATCTTTGAACAGCAAAATTGAATTTATAAAACAACAACAATTTTCACAGGTAAGCATTTCAAAGCCTAGTAAGCTTATAGAGTTAAGTAGATTTACCAAACTTTAAGAGTTGAAAAATCTAATCAACCAAACTGAGTAAGCTGTAAAATTTCGAGGTTGTTTTTAATTCGTATTTGATTCTAAGGATAACATAGAGTCATCGGACTTTTAATCCGTATTGGGATTCATTTTATTAAATACTCACGATGACACATAGTCATTGGACCTCATAATTCGTAAAGGATTCATATACTCACAATGACACATAGCCTTCGAAACTCATAATCCGTAAAGGATTCATATACTCACGATGACACATAGTCATCGAACCTTAAAATCCATAAAGGATTCATATACTCACGATGACACATAGTCATCGGACCTCATAATCCGTAAAGGATTCATATACTCATGATGACACATAGTCCTAGGACCTCATAATCCTTAAATGATTCATATACTCACAATGACACATAATCATCGGACCTTTCATTTACGGTTCAAAGCTCTTTAACCCTTTCTTTCCTCTGTTCCTATCTTCCACACTTTTGATTATCACTTCAACTCACAACAATTATTTACAAACAATAATATGCAGTTTAAATTAAAACTTCACAATACAAACTTACCAGACTAGATTGCAGTTATGGTTAAACTACAGGGACAATTCTGCTAATTTCCCCTTCTTGCAATCCGTGGCATGATCGTAGTCTACATTCACAAATCATCCAATTCTTACATTAAATTACACAATCAAATCATTCAACATAATTTGATGCTTTTTGGTAAAATTACAATTTTACCCCTAACCTTTTACTTCTATTCAATTTAGTCTAAGGTTTAAACATGCAAAATAACAATTTCTCATTCAATCCCATAACAATCGAATATCTATGGGTGTTCACCCAACATCTCCATTCAACTATTTCACAACAATGGTATGTATTTTCTCCATTTTTCACAATCTAGTCCTCAAACCCTAATTCCATAAAAAATCATTGTACAAAATCAATGAATCTATTCATCAAGCATTCAAATTTATCCATAAATTTCAAGAACAAGCATTTTCATCAATGGTAAGTTTTACAACATTTGACAGATTTATAAATTAGTCCTTAGATTAGCTAGATTAAGCTAATACGAACTCAAAAACATAAAAATTACAAAAAACGAGCATCATTTGCTTACCTAAATTAAAGCTCAAAGATTTAAACTCCAAACCCTAGTTTTCTTATTCTTGCCATGGAAGAAGAAGGTGAAAAGATGATATTTTCATCTTTTTTTTCTTCTTAATTTTCACTTATATACTTAATGGCAAAATGGTAAGTTTTAAGACTTTCTTAATTAATTTAACTAATCACTTGTTTAGCTTTAATTAATCATATTTACTTCTAATATTTCTCATGATAAGGCACTCACTAAAATCCTTTAGGGTAATTTTCCATTTAGTCCTTCTAACTCATCAACTCTACTTTTGTACCTTTTATGATTCAGTCCTTTTTACTCAATTCACTATCTAGACATTAAAATTTCTTGTCCAAATTCCAATGAAATACTAATGACATCATAAATATTAAAAATAAATAAAATTTTGACTCGATTCATCAGAGTTGTGGTCCCAAAACCATTGTTTCCCACACCATTATAAACTGAGATGTTACAACTCTCCCCCTTAAGAAAATTTCGTCCCGAAATTTCTTACCAGTGAACAGGTTAGGGTACTGTGATCTCATCGAAGCCTCTGTCTCTCGTGCTTCCTCTATCTAGTGACGGTTCCAAAATACTTTCACCAACAGTACTCTTTTGTTTCGTAGCTCTTTTACCTCATGAGCTAAAATCTTAACCGATTCTTTTAAGTATGACAAATTCGACTGTATCTCAACCTCACAAGGTGTAATCACATGAGAAGGATCTGATCTGTACCGTCTTAACATCGAAACATGGAACACATTGTGAATCTTTTCAAGTTTTAGGGGCAAAGCCAGTTTATAAGCTACAGAACCAACCCGCTCAATGATCTCATACGGCCCGATAAACCGTGGACTCAACTTTCCTTTTCTGCCAAAACGTAGCACCTTCTTCCAAGG
Source organism: Kokia cookei (assembly GCA_039519145.1). NCBI lineage: Eukaryota > Viridiplantae > Streptophyta > Magnoliopsida > Malvales > Malvaceae > Kokia > Kokia cookei. The sequence goes on from CM076908.1 coordinate 22,431,444, forward strand.
TGAACTCTCAAGAAGACTCGATCTCCCATTGCATATTCTGTATCTTTCCTTTTAAGATATGCGTATGACTTTTACCGGTCAGATGCTGCTTTCAAGTAAACACGGATTACCCGTACTATGTCTTCAGTCTCATGAATCAAGTCGGTTCCAACTAACTTAGGCTCGCTCAATTTTGACCAATATAAAGGTGTTCTGCATTTCTTACCATATAATGTCTCAAATGGTGCCATTTTAATACTAGACTGATAGTTGTTATTATCTGCAAACTCTACCAATGATAGATATTTCTCCCAGCAACCCTCAAACTCAAATATACAACATCGTAGCATATCTTCCAGAATATGTATCACCCGCTCTGATTGATCATCCGTCTACGGATGATATGTAGTACTGAAATTCAACCTGGTTCCCAAAGCTTCATGCAACTTACCCTAGAACCTCGAGGTAAAACATAGATCTCTATCTGAGATAATAGATGTTGGTACCCTGTGTAATCGTACGATCTCTGACACATATAACTCAACCAACTTCTCAAGTGGATAATCTACCCAAATAGGAATGAAGTGAGCTGACTTTGTCAATCTGTCTACAATTACCCAAATCGAATCTTTCTTTCTCAATGTTATCGATAGTCCTTTGACAAAATCCATAGTGACCCGCTCCTACTTCCACTCAAGAATGAAAATCAACTGTAGCAAACAAGATGGTACCTGATGCTCGACTTTCACTTGTTGACACACCAGACATTGGGTTACAACTTCTGAGATCTCTCGTTTCATACCTAGCCACCAATACATCATTTTCAAATCGTTGTACATTTTCACACTCCCCGGGTGAATGGAATACGTATTGCTGTGAGCTTTTGTCAGAATATCTCATCTCAAATCTGATTCATTAGAAACACACACTCTACCTCTGAAATATAACATACCATCCGTATCAACTGTAAACCTCGAGGTGACATCACTTTGTATTCGCTCTCTCTTAGCCTCAAGCTTTGGATCATTTTTTTGCGTCTCTTAAATTTGCTGTAAAAATAGTGGTCTCGTCCTGAGTTCAGTGATGACAGAACCATCCCTCTCTAGAGACAAGTGGGCATTCATCGCCTTCAATGCAAACAATGATTTTTGGCTCAAGGCATTAATGATAACAATCGCTTTCCCCGGATGATATTCGATCACAATATTATAATCCTTCAACAGCTCTAACCATCGGCATTGTCAAAAATTCAACTCCTTCTGTGTCATGACATCTCTCACCATATAGGTAGTGACGCTAGATCTTTAATGCAAAGACTATGGCAGTTAACTCTAGATCCTGAGTCGAAAAATTCTTTACATGTGGCTTTAACTGTCGAGAGGCATAGGCTATCACTTTCCTGACTTGCATCAAAACACAACCCAAACCATTCAAGGATGCGTCGTTCAACAAATTCTTTTCCTGATTCAGGCTGCGTAAGCATCGAAGCTTCCGTTAACATTTTCTTAAGCTGATCAAAGCTCTGTTGACACTTTTTTGACCAAACAAATTTATTGTTCCTCTGTAGTAACTTCGTCAACAACAAAGCTATGATAGAGAAATTTTTCACAAAACGACGGTAATAACCTGTTGATGGTATTACAAATGACATATATTTTCTCCATAAATTTGGGTATTAATTGTCTCTTTTGTATCCTATTTTGCATGCATCATAAGCATTTCATACTTAGTTTTTATATTTTTCAACTCATTGCTAGTTGGTTTAAATTCTGGTTACTTTTACACCTTTTTGTACTAATGTCACCGTAATCAGTCGATATATTACGCCTTAGAATTGTCAGCAAAAGAATCAACCCAGGAGCGCAATTATGGAAGAAGAATGCAGCCACAAGTATAGCTTGGAATTGCGACCAGCGATGTCGACGCAATGAATTTGAACCTTAAATAAATAGACTCAAGCTGAATTCACATCTGGAAGCACTAACACAAGAATATCATAGTTGTCGCTGTAATTTTAATTTCAGATTGTGCATTGTAGTGCAGCGACAATCTGCAGATTTATGAAGAACACACCAGATCTGCGTGAGTGCACAGCTGAAATTTAACTAACTTTGATAGCTGTCATTAGATCTAGATCTGAGAAGAGATGAGGTCTACCATTCTTGAAGTTAGAAAGCATTCAGAGTTGCGGTCATAGGTTGGTCCAAAAATGCAACAAATTATCGGTATAATTTATTAATTGTGCCGACATTCTGCAACAATCCAGTAAACAAATCAGATCTGAACAGTTGTCAATAACAAACTTTTATAGCTGTACAAAGTTGTTGGATCTGAGAATAGAGAAAATCTGCAATTTCTTGAACTTATAAATAGAGGAAAGAAGAAGGAGATAAATCATCAAGGAGTGAAGAATTTAAATCCAAAAATCTTTCAAATCTTCAAGCAAGCTACCATGGAAGCTTGATGTCGGAGGAGGGTAAGTTGATGGAGCAAGTGTGCAGTAACTTTTGACGAGGAGTGCTTGGTGTTGGGTAAGAGGAACAATTAGGGAGTAGGCCTAGTAGTCTAGAGATAGTAAGCTTTATTGTACTATTTAATTCTTCTTAAATGATGTTGAATTTTGATGATATTAAATGAATACAAGAGTGTCTTTTAATATTAGATCATTTTGATTCTTACTTTACACTGCTTATCTGTTTATTCTTAGATTTAACCACTCTAAACAAAAAAGTGAAATTGTAGTACACCGACATCGAGAGATACGGTAACAGGTTAAATTAACAAGTGGGTTAGGCGAGAGCTGCTTGGGACTAGGACAGACTCCAGTTACTTGTTCTTGGATACACATCATTCCTCACATCGAGAGGTGGAGTAGTGTATTTGAGTAGGGATTAAGTAGGGAGCTATTGTGGGTAAGAACTCAAAGGGACTTCATTGCAGCGACATTCCATATATATTTTACCTTGTCGGCATATCCAGTATTGCTACTTAGCGAAGTAAGTGATCCACTCCAATTCTTCACACTTGATCACACCTTTACTTTTATGCATTTAACTTCTCAACACTTCAAAAAAACTTTGATTTACTTTCAATTGCTTTGAAAATTAACTTTTATAATTGCGTTGACATTCCTAATTATTTTAGTGTGCAAAATTACGTATTGCACTAACATTAGTACTCACATTACATTTAATTTCAATATTGATTGCTCCGACATTTAGACATCAAGAACCCATTCCTCGTGGGATCGATATCCAATAGATTTATGTATCAACTATACTTGCATCGACGTGTATACGCTTGCACAATCGTGTGTCGTAAAAACACAAATCAAGTTTTAGCACCGTTCCGAGGAATGGCGTTTGTTTGATGTTTATTTTTGTCATTGCATTTATTCTTTATTATCTAAATTTTATTTGTCACTAACTTGTTTCCTTTTTGTTGTTTACTTTTACATTTTTTTAGTGAAATATGGCTAGGAATGAGGTATATAGAACCTCAAGATGTTAGATGAGTGATGCTATAGAAATGGAGCTCGATGCTATAAATGCCGAGGTATCTTCTTTGACTAATATGAGTAAATCAATGCACTACAGTAATTGCAGAATGGAAATTTGCTGCGACAAGTTACGATTACTGTGGAAGCAACCATGAGTTTGAAGAATGCCCATCAAATCCAACAAATGTGTACCATATGGGGAATTTCAATGAAAATCCATATTCCAACACCTACACGCCAGAGTGGAAGCAACATCCAAATTTTTGTTGGAACAATCAAGACCGTGGAAGTATAGACAATGATGTTAGATCTGAGTGGACATTTCCCAATTATGATCAACCTTTGTCAAGACAAAATATCCAGCAAGACAAAGCATCAGAGTTTTCATCAATTGGAAATTTGCTGAGACAATATATTGCCAAGACTAATGTTGTGCTTCAGAATCAAGCTGAATCCATACGAGCTCTAGAATATAAATTTGACCAGATTGTAGGCGCAATGAATTTGCGGGCACAAGAAACTTTGTCGGTTGATATTGAGAATTCGATATCACATGGGTAAGAGCATTGTGAGGAAATCATTCCCAGAAGTGAAACTCAACTAAATGAAGTTGTTAGAGATGCTACAGCAAAAGAAGATAATTCAAATCTCAACAATGGAGAGATGTCAGTGCAATCTGAAAGTAAACTGTAGCTGAAGAGGTTAAACAAAATATTGCGGCGACAATATCAAATCACTTTGTACCACAATTACTACAGCAAAACAACCTCAAAAACTTGAAAACACATTGTCAAAGAAGAGAAGGTTAGGAGATGTCGAAGCAATCGCACTTACTGAAGGGTGCACTTCATGACAATTAAATTGCTCCAAGAATTTAAAGATCCCAAGAGCTTTTCAATACCCTATTCCATTGGTGATCGGTATATTGGAAAGGCATTATGTGATTTCAAAGAAAACATAATTTTGATGCCTATATCTGTAATTAAGAAGTTACAGAATTGAAAAAAACGCAAGAAAGAGTGGAAATTTTTGAGACAATGTGATGAATAAAAGAGTACGAAGCACTTGAGGAATAAGTAAACACCATTGTCGATGCATTAGCATTCTATTGTCAACGCATTTTACATTTCCTTTTACCTTTTCACTTTTACTTGTTACCTTTTCAATTTTATGCAGGAATAAGAAAAATCATCTTTTTGTCGATGCATTACAAGCACAACTTGTCAAAGCATTATATAATGACTTAGCAAAGCTTTTTCAGTAAGAGTCGCGCCAGTTGATTTTCTTCTATCCCCATCCGTTGGATCAAGCAAAAAGGTTATAAACCCTTTTCTACTGACTTTATGCTTCCCACTCACAATCGCCATTTCTGTTACATTCATCCTCTCAATATTCTTAAAGTTATTCCGTAGTTTCCTTTTTACCTTTTACACATAGCACTACGGTGACATTAGATCGCATGTGCCTCCTGCATTAAATCTTCAAAAGTTGCCACATCGATGTCAGCGCAATTCTTCATAACCAGATTGCTTGAAGCTACTTCTAAGCAAACAGAGATGATGAGGAGGTGCTAGAGAATAAGAGTCCTCTCAACGATATCTCAGTAGAGAGAATGACAAGAGGGCAAGAGACACCGATAGTGAAAGAAGCACCCAAGAAGAAAGAGAAGGGAAAGAAGAAGGACAAACAGGATAATGCGCCCATAGACCCTTATTTGGGGAAGAGGTTGGCTGTAATGGAACTAAACATTGATCACATCGACATGCGCCAGATTCGTATTTTCAGCGCATTGGAAGACATGGAATATAGATAAAAATCTATTTTATGCGTACATAAGAGTATGAAACAAATCCACTGCCAACGTATTGAGAAGTCTAAGCCCAAATCCCCTACCAGAGTTCCCTGTCTTCCCACCTATTATTAAGGGAGCTACCTCATCCTCCGACCAGCCTACTCCTGATGGTAAGTCGCAACATGTTCCCTCTCCAACAAGAATCCACATTTCATATGACGAGGAGCATGAGGGGCTTTCTAATGCTATAGAGGATTGCTACAGAACTATAGCCAGCTTGTTTGAAGAAGAGTTCTCGAACAGCCTTGGGGCTAATATGGCAGAGCGGGCAGCTATGGTTGAGAAGGTGCATAATCCAATTATATCCATGGGTATGGATGTAGAGGAAGGCGCTAACAAAGACACCACTGAGTAGGAACAGCCTGAAAAAGGAGAAGCAGAATAAGAAAAAGGCTAAGAGAAGGAGAAGGAAAGAGAGGAAGAACTTGAGAAGAAGAACCTTGCAGAGAAGCAGAAAAACAAGACGATGCCCCGACAAATATCACTGAGGATATTGTCAAAGCACCCGTAAATGTGAGGGCATCCAATGCAAACATGGCTCCACTTGAAGCGAAACAGGCTGAGATAATTACTAGCAGTGCTGAAGATTGTAATCATTTGGCCATAGTGCCTTATACAGTACCACTTGCAGAAGTCCACCCATCAGATGCAACTATCGATGAGGTCACCATCCAACCAACTAAAGAGGTGCAATCCACTGATCTGGTTGGTACAAAGGAACGAAGGAGGAAGTGCACCAAAGACAAGAAGCAACGCAAGGAGGAATAGAAGCGCAAGAAGAAAAAGACCAATGCAGCCACATCTTCGGCTACAATGCACTGAGTTAGTTTTTATTTTTTTAGCACTTAGTTTAGTTTTCATGCATATCATGTAGTTCTAGTATAATTGTCCATGCATTATTAATCCCACTGCATTTTTATTTGTCGCTGCATCTACATTGTCATTGCATTTCCATATATATATTTATTAATGTTAGTGCATTAGGGACAATGCACACTTTAAGTTTGGGGGGAATTTGTGTGAAATAGAAATGCAATTGCACCCACATTTTTTAATTTTACTTGTTTCTTCTGTTAATGAAAATATGTAGAATTTCAACAAAAATGTGCCCACAATTTTTATTTTTATGCGTAAATCTTGATTTGCTTGGAATGCTGATGTGTAAATTGGATGAATGTGAATGAATATTGAGTCCTTCTATTTTTGGATGAATGATAGGATTGCATTACTAATGAATGGGTAGTATTAATCTTTGAATCTTGAATTAACTTTCCAATTGGAGCAACATTGTATTAATAGAAAAACTCCAATGCGAGTGCATTGTGACTTTTCAAGGGTGAACACTCCGCTGCAGTTTTAAAAAAATCATCTAGCCAAAGGCTGTCACTGCAAGAGTGTGTGTCAGCACAATTACATACCTCTTGGGGGTTTGTTGCACCCCATCGTTACTGCCCAGGAATAAAGGTAGAGCAATGCAGTGACTTATCTCAGTCACTTGAAAAAGAAAAATGATAAAAAAAGGGAAAAATGAAAAGAAAAAAATTTAAATGTTGTATTGGTTCAAGGAAGATTAGGATTCAATGCATGATACTAACATTTATGAAGTTGCGGTTTTTATTATTCATGCCTATAAATTGTCGACGCATTATTCTATCATGTTAATACAATTTGTACATTAGAATTTTATAAAATTAAAGCTGTGAGAATATTGATTGTGGTGACATTTTTGCTTGTGACTTTTTATTTTTGTTTACTTGAGGACAAGTAAAAACTCAAGTTTGGGGCTACGATGGTATTACAAATGACATATTTTCTCCCTAAATTTGGGTATTAATTGTCTCTTTTGTATCTTATTTTGCATGCATCATAAGCATTTCATACTTAGTTTTTATATTTTCCAACTCATTGCTAGTTGGTTTAAATTCTTGTTATTTTTACCTCTTTTTGTACTAATGTTGTCACAATCAGTCGATATATTACGCCTTAGAATTGTCAGCGCAAGAATCAGCCCAGGAGCGCAATTATGGAAGAAGAATGCAGCCACAAGTATAGCTTGGAATTGTGACCAGCAATGTCGACGTAATGAATTTGAACCTCAAATAAGTAGACTCAAGCTGAATTCACATTTGGAAGCACCAACGCAAGAATATCACAGTTGTCACTGCAATTATGATTTTAGATTGCACATTGTAGTGCAGTGACAATCTGTATATTTATGAAGAACACACCAGATCTGCGTGAGTGCACAGTTGGAATTTAACTAACTTTGACAGCTGTCATTAGATCTGGATCTGAGAGGAGATGAGGTCTACCATTCTTGAAGCTAGAAAGCATTCAGAGTTGCAGCCACAGGTTGGTCTAGAAATGTGGCAAATTGTTCGCACAATTTATTAATTGCACCGACATTCTACAACAGTCCAGTAAACAAATCAAATCTGCACAACTGTCAATAACAAACTTTTACAACTGTACAAAGTTATTGGATCTGAGAATGGAGAAAATCTGCAATTTTTGAGCTTATAAATAAAGGAAAGAAGAAGGAGATAAATCATCAAGGAGTGAAGAATTTAAATCCAAAAATCTTTTAAATCTTCAAGCAAGTTACCATGGAAGCTTGACGTCGGAGGAGGGTGAGCTGATGGAGCAAGTGTGCAGCAACTTCTAACGAGGAGTGCTTAGTGCTGGGCAAGAGGAATAGTTAGGGAGTAGGCCTAGTAGTTTAAAGATAGTAAGCTTCATTGTACTCTTTAATTCTTCTTAAACGATGATGGATTTTGATGATATTAAATGAATACTAGAGTGTCTTTTAATATTAGATCATTTTGATTCTTACTTTACACTGCTTATCTGTTTATTCTTGGATTTAACCGCTCTAAACACAAAAGTGAAATTGCAATACACCGACATCATGAGATGCGGTGACAGGTTAGATTAACAAGTAGGTTAGGCGAGAGCTGCTCGAGACTTGTTCTTTGATTCACATCATTGCATGCACCAAGAGGTGGAGTAGTGTATTTGAGTCGGGATTAAGTAGGGAGCTAACAAAGGGACTTCATTGCAGTGACATTCCATCTATATTTTACCTTGTCGGCGTATCCAGCATTGCTACTCAGTGAAGTCAGTGATCCACTCCAATTCTTCACACTTGATCACACCTTTACTTTTATGCATTTAAATTCTCAATACTTCAACAAAACTTTAATTTACTTTCAGTTGCTCTGACAATTAACTTTTATAATTGCGTTGACATTCCTGATTATTTTAGTGTGCAAAATTAATGTATTGCACTAACATTAGTACTCATATTACATTTAATTTCAGTATTGATTACTCCAAAATTTAGAAATCAAGAACCCATTCCTCGTGGGATCGATATCCGATAGATTTATCTATCAACTATACTTGCATCGACGTGTGTACGCTTGCACAATCGTGTGTCGTAAAAACACCGATCACCTGTCAATCCTAAAAAGCTACGTACCTCAGTAACATTCTTCGAAACTTTTTAATCGAGGATAGTCGAAATTTTTCTCAGATCAACCCGTATTCCTTCTACAGATACCACATGACCCAAAAATCCAACTTCTCGAAGCCAGAATTCGCATTTGCTAAATTTTAAATAAAAAGGTTTTCCTCACAAAATCTATAATACCTCTCTCAAATGCTGAGTATGCTCCAACTCTATTCTAGAATAAATCAGTATGTCATCGATAAATATAACCACAAATCTATCTAACTGAGGTTGGAACACTCGATTCATCAGATCCATAAATGCTACTAGAGCATTAGTCAACCCAAACGGCATCACTAAAAACTCACAATGTCTGTACCGAGTTTTGATTGTTGTTTTCATCACGTCGTAATCTTTCACTTGTATTTGATAATAACCTGACCGAAGATTTATCTTGGAAAATACAGTTGCTCCTTTCAATTGATCAAATAACTCATGAATACGAGGCAACAAGTCTTTATTCTTGCTTGTTACCTTATTCAGTTTCCTGTAGTCTATACACATTCTCATAAAACCATCCTTCTTTTTCATAAACAACACCGTTGCGCCCCAAGGTGATACGCTTGGTTGGATAAAGCCTCTGTCTAAAAACTCTTGTAGCTGCACCTTTAACTCTTTCAAATCAGTTGGCGCCATTTTGTATGATGGAATCGAGATTGGTGCAGTGCCATGTACTAAATCAACGTCAAATTCTACTTCTTTGATCAGTAGTAAACCTAGTAACTCTTCTGAAAATACATCTGTAAATTCCTTAATAATCGACACCTGTTCTAACTCTGTTCTGGTACGTCGATTAACAAGCATATAAGCCAAAAATGCCTTGCAGCCCTTACGAACCATCTTCTATGCAGATAAAGTTGAGATTATCCTGGTGTCACTGTTCAATTTCCCAAACTAAATTATAATTACCTCACTTGTTGGGCATTGTCAATCCATCTTCGTTTACAATCTACATCGTGCTCAATTAACCAGTCCATTCCCAAAATTACATCGAACTCAATGAATGGTAATAGCATCAGATCAAATAGAAATTCACAGCCTTGTACTTTCAGTGGACACTTACGACATATCATATTAACAATGGCATTATGACCCAATGGGTTTGTGAGTTGTACATCGAATTCAGTCGACTCAATAGGAAATTTCTTTTTAGTAGTTAATGCATACATATATATGAATGAGTCGATCCCAGGACAATCAACGCACACACAATATCATTAAAAAGATAAAATATACCAATTACAACATCAAGAGCGGTAGCCTCTTCTCTAGCTCGGATGGCATAAGTCTGTGCAAGTGCTCGAACCTCAGATCTGGCTGCATTGTCCCTATTATCTCCGCGATTTCCACTTGTACCACTACTTTGCCATTAGCATCTACTCTTTAGTGGTGTAGCAGGGGGTTTTACACTCTGTTCCTCTTTTGCTTCAGATTTCATCGGATAGTTTCTTAGAAAATGATCTACACTTTCGTATCAGTAGCAGGTCCCTTTCATCTTTCGACACTCACCTACATGACTCCTTTTACAATACCCGCATACTAGAGTAGGTGCATTACAAACGCTAGCTACACTATCTGCGGGTCTGTTCTGGAATTTAGATTCCGGGGGTCTTGACTTACTCCTGCTCAAAAATCCTGAAGAAGCTAGCCCTCGATTAACCTCTTCTCTAAATCGCTTCTGCGGCGACATAGAGAAGGTCATGACAATATTCTTATTTCAAGATTCTTGAAACCTCCTTTATCTCTGTCTCTTGCTATTATAGATTTCTTCCATCTTTTGAGCTCTGTCTACTAAAACCACTAACGGTCAAATTTCAAAACCATCTACCATCATTTTTATCTCGTCATTTAGCCCGTCTTTCAAATGGGCACACAGGGCTTCATCCGTCGGTACGATCTCTCTAGCATACTTGCTGAGCTATACAAGTTCTCGTTCGTACTCTACCACTATTTTTTTCCTTGTCTCAGTTCTAAAAATTCCTTCTTCTACTTGTCCAGGTATTGCTTTCTAACATATTTCTTTTTTAATTCTGTTTGAAATAATTCCCAAGTGACTGCTTTTCAAGCATCATTGCTACAATCATTGCCCACCAATTGTAAGCCTCGTCTTTTCGTAGCGAAGTGACACACCTCACATAGTCTTTCGGAGGATAAGCCATCTTATTCAAAACTCTCAGTATATTTTCCAACCAGTATTCATCTCTGGAAGGATCATCTTCTACGCTTCTCCAACAGTCTTCAGCTCCTTATTTTCTAACCACTAGGGTGGTAGAGGTTTGCTACCAATAGGGTAGCACTGGGGTGGAGGAGGTGATACTCTCGGATTATTTCTCACGAACTCCTAAAACCACTGCCCCATCAATCCGAAGAACATGTTATTTGTTTCATTTTCTGTTATTGGCAATATTGATTCACTATGGCTAGCCTCGAAATCATTAGTCGGGACATTGTTGTTCACCTCATTAGTTTCTTCCTTTTTTGAGTCAAGCATCCTGTAATTATCTGTAAGAATCATAGTTAGATCGGATTCATCTATATAATACTATCACAGGTTCATATTGCATGTACTTCTAAATAATTAAACATAGTCAATACAGTCTAAGAAACGGTTAAATCGAAAGCTCTGATACCACTAAATGTAACACCCAAAACCTAAAATCATCATCGATTAGGGTCTTGATGTTTGCTCGGTCTTATTTTTGCATTTAATCTCTCGTTACTGTGTCATTTAATCGTATTGTAATAAAGTAATTCAAAATACACGACATGAATCATCAATTGAATGTCAACATAACTCGAAAAGGGTAAAAACGTCATTTTCACGAATTTTTGAGTCTTCTACGATACCTGCTGGATGAGTATCGGTAGTAGTCAATTGAATGTGCAATCTTAGAAACAGTGCAAACTTCTACCAATACTTGAGTAAGTTCTACCGATAAAACTGTAACTTCTACCGATACAAGTCATGCTTATACCGATATTAAAAACTCCAAAGAGCTAAGGAGTCCTACCCTGGAACTTCTACCGATACAAGTATCCTAGCTACCGATACAATCATACACAGAACTATCGATACCTATTATGCAACTACCAATACAACCCAAGTTAGTAAATAACCTTTCTCCTACCCAATACTTCTACCGATATATGCATGAGTTCTACCGAAACAAGTATACATAAATTAATAGAACATGAATAAACTACAAGTTTTCAACCATGCATCACTTCATAACTTCAAATGAAATATATACCAATACATTGTTCATGATTTCAAGACCTTGCATACAACACAATATAATATGCATATCACATTTAACTAACATACTAACTAGACCAATATTCATCAAGAATTCACAACAAAAGATTCATTCATCCATACAAGAAATACAAGTCAATTCATCATAGTACATGACATAAGACCAAATGATATGATTATCACCAAACAAACTCCAAGATAGTGTGATGCTCCAAGATGATCTGATCTTCGAACAGCAAAATTGAATCTACAAAACAACAACAATTTTCATAGGTAAGCATTTCAAAGCCTAGTAAGCTCATAAAGTTAAGTAGATTTACCAAACTTTAAGAGTTGAAAAAACAAATCAACCAAACTGAGTAAGCTGTAAAATTTCAAGGTTGGTTTCAATTCGCATTTGATTCTCACGATAACACAAAGTCATCGGACCTTTAACCCGTATTGGGATTCATTTCATTTAATACTCATGATGACACATAGCAATCGAACCTCATAATCCGTAAATGATTCATATACTCAAGATGACACTTAGTCATCGGACCTCATAATCTGTAAATGATTCATATACTCACGATGACACAAAGTCATCAGACCTTATTATCCATAAAGGATTCATATACTCACAATGACACATAGTCATCGGACCTCATAATTCGTAAAGGATTCATATACTCACGATGACACATAATCATCGGACCATTCATTTACAATTCAAAGCTCATTAACCCTTTCTTTCCACTGTTCCAGTCTTCTACACTTTTGATTATCACTCCAACTCGTAGCAATTGTTTACAAATAATAATATATAATTTAAGCTAAAATTTAACAATACGAACTTGTCAGACTAGATTCTAATTGTGGTTAAACTACAAGGACTATTCCACTAATTTTCCTTTCCCGCGATCCATGGCACTATCGTAGTCTACAGTCATAAATCATTTAATTCCCACATTAAATCACACAATCAAATAATTCAACATAATTTGATCCTTTTTGGGAAATTATAATTTTACCCCTAACCTTTTACTTCTATTCAATTTAGTCCTTAAGGTCTAACCATCATAAATAACAATTTCTCATTCAATCCCATAACAACCAAATATCTATGAGTGTTCACCCAACATCTCCATTCAACTATTTCACAACAAGGGTATGTATTTTCTCTATTTTTCACAATCTAGTCCTCAAACCCTAATTTCATGAAAAAACATTATACAAAATCAATGAATCTATTCATCAAGCGTTCAAATCTATCTATAACTTTCAAGAACAAGCATTTTTATCAATGGTAAGTTTTACAACATTTGACAGATTCTCAAATTAGTCCTTAGATTAGTTAGATTAAACTAACACGAACTCAAAAACATAAAAATTACCAAAAACGAGCATTGTTTGCTTACCCAAATTAAAGCTCAAAGATTTAAACTCCAAATCCTAGTTTTCATGTTCTTGCCGTGGAAGAAGAAGGTGAAAAGATGATAATTTCATCTTTTTTTCTTCTTAATTTTCACTTATATTCTTAATGGCAAAATGGCAAATTTTAAGACTTTCTTAATTAATTTAATTAATCACTAATTTAGCTTTAATTAATCGTATTTACTTCTAATATTTCTCATGATAAGGCACTCACTAAAATTTTTTAGGGTAATTTGTCCATTTAGTCCTTCTAACTCATCAACTCTACCTTTATACCTTTTACTATTCAGTCCTTTTTACTCAATTCACTATCTAGACATTAAAATTTCTTGTTCAAATTCTAATGAAACACTAATGACATCATAAGTATTAAAAATAAATAAATTTTTTACTCTATTCATCGGAGTTGTCCCAAAACCACTGTAAATCGGGTTATTATAACTGTCTGAAGTTTACTTGAAACAGAGGCCTAATGTTTGAACAGTTGGATAGAGCATTATGCAATGTTGAATGGGATATGCAGTTCCCACAAACGACAATTTATCATCTTCATAGAATCAAATATGATCATCGTCCTTTAGCTATTTGGAGTGGTAAGGATAGTGTTAGGAGGCCTTCTCACCCATTCTGGTTTTTGAGTGGCTAGTTGTCGCATATTGATTTTAGGAATTTGGTTAATGAGAATTAGGAACATGGTGAATAATGGAGGAGTTAGTTAGACAATTTCTTTTAGCAGCAAAAAAATGGAATATTGAAGTTTTTGGCAATATATTTACAGAAGAACAGAAAATTGCTAGCACACCTTGGTGGCATTCAAAGAAGCTTGGAGAAATATAGATCACGAAAACTTATTGAGATTGAAAAAAATTGCAAGTTGAACTTAAAGGTGTTCTTGATAATGAAGAGTTACTCTAGAAATAGAAATCTCGTAATGGCTGGTTGGCATTTGGGGACCGTAACACTGAGTATTTCCATAGTCAAGCAAATTCAAGAAGACGCCTGAATCAGATTAAAGCGCTGAAATTGGATGAAGAGGAATGGGGTTATGAGGAGAAGTTAAAATTCGAGGTTGCTTCCTTTTATCAAAAGCTGTACACTAATGATATAGGTAATGTGGGTAGCTTTCCTATTAGAAATATGTTTCCTATTGTTAAAGATGAGGCAATGGAAGCTCTTGATCGAGAGGTTACCATACAAGAAGTTCATGATACATTATTTGGTATGGGGTTGCTCAAGGCTTTGGGGATTGATGGATTGCACGTTTAATTTTATCAATCACAATAGAATGTGGTTTGTGGATATCTAGTTTCATTTGTGAGGAAGGTGTTCGAGGATGGTAACTTAGAAGGGCTTTTTGACAAAACGTTGTTTATTCTTATCTAAAGGCTACTACTCTTGAATCTATTACACAATTCAGGCCTATCAACCCTTGCACTGTGCCCTATAAAATCATCACAAAAGTTACGGTTAATTGTCTTAAACTGTTGATGCCCTTTTTGATTGTTGGTAATCAAACTAGCTTTGTAGGTGGTAAGAATATTATGGACAATGTTGTCATAGTGCAAGAGGTGATTCACTTGATGAGGGTTCGAAAAGGAAAGAAAGGGTGGATGGAAATCAAAATAGGTATGGAAAAAGCATACAATCGTTTACGTTAGGACTTCATTAAAGATAGTTTAGAATATGCACAACTACCTAGCAAGTTCATTTGCACCTTGATGCTATGTGTTTCGATATCTACAAAGTAGATTTTGTGGAATGAAGGGTTCACGAAGGAATTCTATCCATCAAGGGGTGTAAGGAAAAGCTACCTAATACCACCTTATTTGTTTGTACTAGCAATGGAGCAACTTGGCCACGCGATTAATTTGACGGTCTCGAATAAGAAGTAGAAGCCTATTAAGTTGGGAGAAGTCGGCAGAATCTATCTCACCTTTTCTTCGTCGATGACTTGATTTTATTTAGGGAGGCAACTTTGGAGAATGCTAAGGTTATATAGGAGATACTTGAGTTGTTTTGTACTTATTCTGGTCATAAAATTAATGCCAGTAAGTCGAAGGTATGTTTCTCGACTAATAGGGATGTAATGGTGATCGGTGTTTTTACGTCACAGCAATGTGCAAACGGACACACGTCGATGCAAGTATAGTTGATAGATAAATCTATCGGATATCAATCCCATAAGGAATAGGTTCTTGATGTCTAAATGTCGAGGCAATAAATATTAAAATTAAGTGTAATGTGATTACTGATGTCAGTATAATATGTCAGTTTTGCATACTAAATTAATCAGTAATGTCAACGCAATTAGAATTAAAATGTCAGGTGTTAAAAGTCAATGTACTAAAAGTAAATCAAATGTGTTACGTGTTGAGTGCTGAATATTTAAATGCATGAAATGTAAAAGTGATCAAGTGCAAAAAGGCAAAATTGGTTCACTGATTCTTCTAATCACAACGCTAGATACATCAACAAGGTAAAATATATATGGAATGTCGCTGCAATTAAGTCCCTTTGAGTTCTTACCAACAACAACTCTCTACTTAATCCCGACTTAAATATCCACAATCACTCCACCTCTCGGTCCGAGCAATGATTTATATTCAAGAACAAGTAACTCGAGTTTGTCCTAGTCCCAAGCAGCTCTCACCTAACTTACTTGTTAACCCAACCCGTCACCGCATCTCTTGATGTCAGCGCACTGTAATTTCACTCTCATGTTTAAAGTGGTTAGATCCAAAAATAAATAGATAAGTAGTGTAAAATAAGAATCAAAATTATTTAACATTAAAAGACACTCTCGTATTCATTTAATATCATCAAAATCCATCATCGTTTAAGAATAATTAAAGAGTACAACGGAGCTTACTATCTCTAGACAACTAGGCCTACTCCCTAATTGTTCCTCTTGCTCTATATCAAGCAACTCTCATCAGAAGTGGTTGCAGACTTGCTTCATCAACTCCCCAATTTCCAGCTCAAATCTTCAATTCACACAAAATTTTCAGAATTTAATCCCTTTGCTATTGATATCCTCTTTCCTTCTTTGTTCATCTATTTATAACCTCTAAAATATTGCAGGTTTCAACCTGCATTCTCAGATCTAGATCTAGATCTTGTAGCTGTCAAAATTAGTTAGATTATAGTTGTGCACTCACGTAGTTCTAGTATGTTTTTCAAAGATTTGCAGATTGTCGCTGTATCACTGAGCGCATTTTGAAATCATAATTACAACGACATCTGTGAAATTCCTACGTTGGTGCTTCCAACTGTGAATTCAACTTCTACTCATTCAAGGTTCAATTTTAATGTGACGACATTTCCTATTCCCAATTTCCAGCTGATCTTGTGGCAGCATTCGTACAGCATTAAGCTTCTAGATTGAGTTCCTACATTAACAATATTAAGACGCAATATATCGGATGCTTGCATCGACATTAGTATAAAAATAGATAAAAATAACAATAATTTAAACTACTTAACAATGAGTTAGAAAATATGGAAACTAGGTGTAAAATGCTAATGATGCATGCTAACTGAAATATAAAAGAGACAATAAAAGCATTAAATTGGGAGAAAATCTATGTCATTTGAAATATTATCACACCCCCAAACTTGAGTTTTTACTTGTCCTCAAGTAAACAAAAATTAACAAAGTAACATTTAGAAATGTCACCGCAATCATTATTCATACAACTTGAATTCTCTAAATTTATAATGTTTAAATTTCATTCATATAATAGAATGATGCGTTCACAATTTATAGGCATAACAACTTAAAACTGCAACTTCATCAGTGTTAGTATCATGTATTGAATCTTATCCTTCCTTGAACCATTTCAGCAATTTATTCTTCTTTTTCTTTCCTTTCTTTTTTTTTTCTAATTTTTGTTTTTCAAGTGACTAAAAGATGTCGTTACATTACTCTACCTTTGTTCCTGGGCAGTAATGACAGGGTGCAACAAACCCCCCAAGAGTTAGGTAATTACACCGACACACACTCTTGCAATTACAGCCTTTGGCTAGATGAGTTTTCTTTTTTAAGTCTGTAGTGGAGTGTTCTCCCTTAAAAGTCATAATGCACTCACAATGGAGTGTCTTTTATTAATACAATTTTGCTGTACTGGTTAGTTAGTCCAAGATTCAATATCAACACTATTAATCTATTACTGAAGCAATTTCAATTATTCATTCAAAAATACCAGACTCATCATTCATTCATATTCATCCAATTTCCACATCAACATTCAAACAATTCAAGAATTACGCATCAAAATAAAAATTATGGACACATTTTTGTTGAAATTTTGTAAATTTTCATTAACTAAAGAAACAAAATAAAAGTCAAACATGAAGGTGTAGTTGCATTTCCAATTCACATAATCTTCCCCCCAAACTTAATGTCTACATTGTCCCCAATGCACTGACAATAGTTATACATATATAAAGGAAATGCAGCTACAATGCACTAAACTAAAAGGAATATAGTGACAATGAAAATGCAGGCACAATAAGAATGTATGAAAACTAACTAAAGAGAAATGTACCAAATTATTCAGTAGCAGTCGATGTAGAGGCTGCTTTGGTTTTCTTCTTCTTCTTCTTCGGACGCTTTCCCTCGTCATGGTGTTTCTTTTTCTTGTCCTTCTGCCTCTTCCACTTTTTATCCTTTAAACCAATTGACTCGACGAATTGTTCCTCAGTGGTTGGATGACGGCCTCATCAGTTGTCATCTCGGATGGGTGGATTTTTGTAAGTGGTGCCACAAAGGGCATAATAGCCAGAGGATTCAGTTCCTCGATCTCGCCAGTAACAACTTTAGCCTGGCTCACAATAGGTCAAACCTCATCTGAACTGGATGTCCCCACAACATCCTTAACGATCATTGTTGAGGCATCGGTGTCCTCCTCTTACATGTCAGCAAGCTCTTCTTCTTCCTTTTCTTCTTCTTTTCCCTCTTTTTCCTCGTCATGATCCTTCTCTTGCAAGTGATCACCTCCCTGATTTGCTTCTTCTTCTACACGTGGCTCATGTTCAACTGGGCCAATGTCAGCACAATCGACTACATCGACATCTTCTTCCAGAGCAGTTGCCCTTTCCGCCATATTTACACCCAGACTATTGGAGAACTCATCTTTGAATAAATGAGAAATGTTATGATAAAGATCGTCATTAGCCTGTGACTGCCTATCATCCTTCTCATCATCGAAAATATGGATCCGGGTTGGTGTAGGGGCAGGCCTACCATCAAGGGTAGGTTGTTCGGAAGATGAGTATTTCATCGGGCGGTAGATGGATGGAAAAGTTGGGAAAGTTGATAGCGAGGTCTGGTTGATCTGACTCAATGTAGCGACAAAGGCTTCATTCCATGCCTTAGTGTAGGTATAAAACTTGTGGAGTCGAAAATTCATATCGTCCACGATACTGTCAGTGTGGATAGAACGCATGTCAATGCGGGCTAAGTGAACTTCCATTAGAGCCAGCTTCTTTGCTACTGAAGTCTCTATTGACGCATCAGGTTTGTCAGCCATCTTCTTACCCTTTCCTTTGTCCCTTTTCTTGCAGGTCTCTTTGGCCACTAGGGTGTCTTGGCCTCATGTCATCCTCTCAACAAAAATATCGTTGATTGGGTCTTTTTTGTCCAAGACCTCTTCATCATCTTTGGGCACAATGTCCTTGTGTTGACAAAGTAGCATAATAAGAGAGGGAAAAGGAAGGATACCAGTTTGCTTTACTGCAACTTCTACGATCTAGGCGTGTATGAGTTCACCGATGTCGATGTTCGGTGATGCAAGATGGAATGCAATAGACGCATACGGTCCAAAATGGTCGTAGTGCTGTGGGTTGAAGGCATAACACGTCTGTTGATAAAATGAAACCATACCTTACAAAAAATTGAAAGGTATCATCTATGCATTATATAGTTATGAAAGCCATTGCCTGTCCATGTAGAGCCATCAATGCAAAGATCTTTCATCATTAAGCCAGGCAATCATCTTTCAGACTATGCATAAAAGGTGCATGGGTGTCCACCCTTTCTGGAATCCTTAGCAAAACATTGATATATGCAACGCTCCATGAAACAAGCCCCTCTCGGACAAATACAAACTCCTACTCTTGGTCCATCAAATTTGCGTAAAACTCCCTAACCAAAGTAGGGGAGTAACTCGAAGGATGGTCGTAGAAATATTCCACCCGAGGCGATTAATGGTATGGTGGACTTGCTTTTCAAGAGTAAGTTGTGAAGAAAGTTGAAGGCTCTGTTCGGGGTGGATGTTGCGCTTAAGCATGACATTTTGGTACCAATCTTTGGTTGCAATCGTTAAAAACAAGACTGGGCCTGTGGATAAGGGTGGTGGTGTTGTGGATGGAACCACAGTAGAAGTGGTTAGGGTGGTTTTGAAGGAGGGTTTAGGAGTGTTTCTTGAAGCACGGGTTTTTTCCATGGTGAGATGAAAAGAAAGTAAAGAAGACTTTGCAAATAAAGATTGCTTCGAAAAGAAAATATGCAGACAATGAAATAAAGGAATTGTAGTAACAATGGCGGATGTGAAGAGAAACAGTAACTACAAGGGGAGAATTTATAACCTAGGCGTAATGAGTGGAAAAACACGGGGAAATGTTACGTCTGCAACCACTAATTGCCAAATTCTATAGATTTTACTTTTTCGTTTAATCCAACGATTTGGATAGAAAGAAATCAATCGGCGCGATTCTTGCTGAAAAAGTAATGTTGACTCATCATAGAATACGTCGACAGTCTATGCTCCGATGCTCCTAAAACAATTTGATTTTTATTTCTATAAGGAATTTGAAACAACTCAAAGAAAAAGTGAAACAAATAAAAGTAAATAATGAAATGCGTCGACATTATTTAAATGTCACCAAGTTGATGGCTTTGTCTGGTTCTCAAACATCTGAACTCATATAATGTTTAAGACGTTGGCCATTTACTTAAAATTGTTGTCCATCCTTTAGATTTTGGATTGACACCACAGCACTTGGGAATGTTTTGACAACTTTGAATGGTCCTAACCACTTTGATCGCAATTTCCCTGGATGCAATTTTAAACGTGAGTTAAATAAAAGTACTAATTAACCAGGATGAAATTGTCAACGCAAGATAATGTTGTCATGCCATCTTTTTGTCTTTTCCTTGTATATCGCAGCATTCTCATAAGCATGGCATCGGATTTCTTCTAATTCTGTAATGTCCAATAGTCTTTTCCTTTTAGCAGCATCATAGTCCAAATTTACCTGCTTAATTGCCCATAACTTATGCTCAAGTTCGACAGGCAAGTGACAAGATTTTCCAAACACTTGTTGATATGACGACATTCTCAACGATGTTTTGTAAGCAGTGCGAAGCGCCCACAATGCATCATGTAGCCGTCCAGACCAATCCTTCTTAGATGAATTAACCACCTTTTCAAATATGCTTTTAATTTGACAATTAGATACTTCGGCTTGACCATTGGTTTGTGGGTGATATGTGGTAGTCATACGATGCTTCACACCATATCATTTTAATACAGTCGCCACTTGGTTGTTATAAAAATGGGTGCCTTAGTCACTTATCAACGCTTTCGGTGTTCCAAATCTCGTGAGGATGTATGTATGAAAGAACTTCAATACCATCCGAGCATCGTCTTTGGGCATTGTAATTGCCTCGATCCACTTCGAGATGTAGTCAACGACCACTAAAATATACACATTTCCAAAAGAGTTTGGAAATGGTCCCATAAAGTCTATACCCCAAACATCAAAGAGCTATACCTCCATGATTGGTTATTGGAGCATCTCATTGCACCAAGATATTGAACCAGTGCGTTGACAACGATCACATTATTGTGTGAAGCTGTGAGCATCTCGAAACAATGTAGGCCAATAAAATCTTGACTGTAAAGCTTTTACAGCAGTCCTTATTCCACCAAAATGGCCTCCATAAAGGGCATCATGACAGTGTCGCAGGATTGACAGCATTTCTTCTTCAGGTACACAACGACGAATGATATTTTCTGCGCATACCTTAAATAGGTATGGCTCGTTCCAATGGTATTTGGCAGCATCGCATATCAACTTGATCTTCTTGTGACCAATAGCACTCATCGGTAACTTCCCACATGCAAGATAATTGTCGACATCGGCATACCATGACGATGTGTTGACAAAGAATAATTCCTTGTCAGGAAATGCTTTGACAATCTAGGATATCTGCCTATCTTCACTTCCGACTTCCAGCCGAGACAAGTGATCAACTACTTGATTTTTAGATCATTTCCTATCTCTGATTTCAATATCAAATTCTTGAAGGAGTAGGATCCATCTAATGAGTCTAGGTTTGGCATCTTTTTTGTTGAAAAGGTATCTCAATGCTGAGTGGTCCGTGTAGACTATAGTCTTTGTGCCAACAAGATAGGAACGAAACTTGTCAAATGCGAAGACTACTGCTTGCAACTCTTTCTCAGTCGTGGTGTAATTAACATGCGTTTCAGTTAGAGTTTTACTAGCATAACAAATAGAATAGAATACCTTTTCTTTTCGTTGGCCAAGTACAGGTCCCACAGAAAAGTCGCTTGCATCGCACATAAGTTCAAACGTTGCGTCCAGTTCAGTACAACGATAATTGCGGCTTGTACTAGCTGCTTCTTTATTGTCATGAATGCATCTAGACAGATGTCATCAAACACAAACTTCTTAATTTGCTCCAGCAATGAGCATAATGGTTTAGCAATCTTAGAGAAATCTCGAATGAATCTTCTATAAAACCAGCGTGTCCAAGAAAGCTTCTTACTGCTTTGACGTTAGTGGGTAGTGGTAGTTTTTCGATGATTTCTACCTTTGCTTTATCAACCTCAATGCCTTGACAAGATATCCGATGCCCAAGGATAATGCCTTCAGTTACCATGAAATGGCATTTCTCCCAATTCAGAACTAGACTTGTGTCCTCGTATCTCTTCAAAACTCTCACCAGATTGTCAGCGCATTGATCAAAGTTCTGTCCATAGATAGAGAAATCATCCATGAATACCTCTAAGGAATCCTCGATCATGTCCGAGAATATTGCCATCATACACCTCTGGAATGTTACTGGCGCTTTACACAACCCAAACGACATCCGTCGAAAAGTAAAGGTTCCAAAAGGGCATGTAAATGTGGTCTTTGCTTGATCTTCCGGCGTAATAGCTATTTGATTGTATCCAGAGTAACTGTTTAAGAAACAATAATAGGCTTTACCATCTAGCCTATCCAGCATCTAATCAATGAAAGGTAGTGGAAAATGGTCCTTCTTTTTGGCAACATTCAGTCGTCGGTAATCCATGCATACTCGCCATCCAGTTGCAATGCGAGTAGGAATTAACTCATTTTTGTCGTTAGTCACAATTGTGAAATCACTCTTTTTAGGTACATATTGAACTGGACTTACCTAACCACTATTTGAGATAGGGTATATAATGCCCACATCTAACCATTTGATAATTTCCTTTTTCACTACTTCTTTCATATTTTCATTAAGTCTTTGTTGCCGCTCAATTGATTGTTTCTTTTCATCTTCTAGCCTAATCTTGTGTATGCAAAAATAGGGACTGATGCCTTTGATATCTATTATACTCTAGGCTATGGCTCTTTTGTGTTCTTTTAGAATCATGATAAGCTTATCTTCTTGCATTGCATCGAGGGATGCATTGACAATAACAAGTAGTGTTTCATTATCACCAAGGAAGACATATTTCAAATGCGTGGCAAAGGCTTCAACTCCAAGGTAAGAGCTTGCTCAATAGATGGTTTAAACATTGGGATTATCTTGTTAGACAAATCCAAAGACTCCATTTTCCAATTCTAACACAACTCACAATTGTTAACCTCTTTTTTGTCGACATAGTCATCTAAAATTTCATCGGTAAATGTCGTCGCATCATCATCAGATAGTGCTGAACTTCTTGCGTTAAATTCTTCCAGAATAATCTTGTCTAACACATCAATATGGTGACATTGTTCTTTAGGTTCGGATGATGATGCTTCAAACACACTGAAAGTTACATGGTCATTATTATGACGCATGACAAGTTCTCCTTTGAATACGTTGATAAGTGTTCGTCCCGTTGCTAAAAATAGCCTCCCCAGAATTATGGGTACCTCCTTATCTGCTTCGCAGTCTAGGATGATAAAATCAGTAGGGAACACCAACTTATCAACTTGGACATGAACATCTTTGATTTGTCCTTCAGGTTGTGCTAAGGATCTATCCTCCAGTTGCGATGTCACCACAGTGGGCTTCATCGAACCTATTTCTAATTTCTTGAAAGTAGACAAAGGCATAAGATTAATACTTGCTCTCAAATCTCATAAGCATTACCTAAGTAATGATTCCCGATGGAGCATGGAATTGTGAAACTGTCAGGACCTTTCATCTTGGTTGGCAACTTATTTGTAAGCACAGCACTGTACCCCTTCGTGAGCATAATCATCTCGATGTCGGATAATTTCTTTTTCTTTGATAACAACTCCTTTATGTATTTCCCATAATTGGGTATTTGCATAAGAGCATCTATTAGAGGTATATTAATATGCAATTGTTTCAAAGTAGAAACAAACTTTTGGTACTCTTTGTCATGGATTTTTTTCTTTGAATCATTGTGGAAATGACAAAGGTATTGTAACATTGGGTTGTTGTGGAAAACTCGGTAGTGTCGACATTGGTAGTTGCATCAACAACTTAGTTGGGCAAACTATAGGTATAGATGGCACTACAGTTGGTTCCTCTTCATTTTCTTTTGTTTGACTTTTTTCAGCTATATCTTCTCCTTGTTGCTGTGGTTCAGTTACGTCAACATGGTCTTGGTCATAACTATTTTCCCTACCGCCTATTTTTCACTCCTTAGCGTAATTGCTTTTCAATGCTCCTTCCCCTTTTGTGTTAAATTTTCAATATCACTAGGTAGAGTAACTGGTGACCTGGTGCTGAGACTAGAAGCTAACTGACCAAGCTGAGCTTCTAATGCTCGTATGGAAGAAGAATTACCTTGCACAATCGCCTTTGTTCTTGTGATATGTTCGCGCATCATTGCTTCAAGAGCAGCCATAGGATCTACTTTTTGTTGAGCAAATTACTGTTGTCGATGCTGATGATGTTGTCCTTGCATTTGAGGCAGAGTGTTGTGGCTGTAATCTCGATTTTGGTTGCATTTGACTATGTGACTGCATCTGGTCAAAACGAGAATTTATCTGTGAATTTTGATGATAATTCTACTGTGGATTAGTATTGTAACTCTCTTGTCTATAACCCCCTTGGTTTGAGGAATTTTCATATTTGTACGAAGTATTTTAATTTCCATAAGGTTGTTAAGAACGGTTGTTGTATGAGTTACAAAATGAACCACCTCGGATGTTGTTAACGTAGAATGCATTTTCTACATGTTGTGGGCAGTCCTCATAGCTATGGTTGTCCCCGCAAGTTCCATAGGAAAATATCGGCACATCCAATTGCTGAGCCACTTGAATAGGAGCAACATCACTTGTTCCTTTCATATTCTTTATAATGTTAGCTAATGAAGATGCCTTCTCTGACAAAGCAGAAATAGCATCTAACTCAAGAACTCCAAGGTTAGTTTTTACCTGTGTAGAATGAGAAATGGGGTATTGATAATCATTCTGAGCAATTCTCTCTAGAATTCTTACAACTTCATTGTATGTACAATCTAACAAAGGACCATTAATCGATGCGTCGACAAGGTTCCTTGTCTGAGCATTCAAACCATTATAAAATATTTCAATTTGGGTCTCTTGCTAAATTCCATGCATTAGGCAGCATCAAAGCAATGTTTTATAACACTCCCAAGTTGTATGTAAATTCTCATCATCCAACTGATGATATGAAGTAATGTCATTTCGCTTGCGTTCATTGTCGGTGGATTGAAACGTAAAACAAAATGCGTTGCTAACGCATTCCAAGATGTGATAAATCTTACCGGTAATCCCAAGAACCATGTTTTTGCTTTACCCTGCAACAAATAAGGAAATAGTTGCATTTTCAAGGCATCATCAGGGACACTGTGTTGACTAAAGGATGCACAAATAAGCAAAAATGATTTAAGTGTTCTCATGATTCTTCATGAGGAAAACAAGAATATTGCCCATTTGAGTTGAGCATCTAAAACATCACCGGTTTCAGTTCAAAATTATCAGCCTAAATAGTCGGTCTCACAACTCCTGGTTGTAAATCATCAAGAATAGGCACAACAAAATCTCTTATTGTCCTATTATGTATTTGTTCTTCTTGTGGACATGGTGGTGGTATATCGTTAACAATTTGTGGAAGCACTGGAAGAATTCCATCTTGTGGCAGCAATGGTGGCAAATTATTATTGTTGCTGTTACCAGCCATTTTTCGTTGTTCTTGCCTTCTCTTCTTAAATGTCCTCTTAAGCTCCAGATCAAAGCTTACAATGTCTTTAGGATTTCTCCTTGTGGACATGCAACAATTAAAAATCTGAAAAAGAAAACAATTAGAAAAAAATAACAACAGATTAGTAAAGATTAAAAGTTAAGTAACTAAAATTAATTGAACCTACAAAAGTAAACATCAAACAAACGCCATTCCCCAGCACCGACGCCAAAACTTGATCAGTGTTTTTACGTTATAGCAATGTGCAAGCAGACACATGTCGATGCAAGTATAGTTGATAGATAAATCTATCGAATATCGATCCCATAAGGAATGGGTTCTTGATGTCTAAATGTCGGAGCATTCAATATTAAAATTAAGTGTAATGTGATTACTAATGTTAGAACAATATGTCAGTTCTGTGCACTAAATTAATCAGTAATGTCAATGCAATTAGAATTAAAATGTCAGGTGTTAAAAGTCAATGTACTGAAAGTAAATCAAATGTGTTGAGTGTTGAGTGCTGAATATTTAAATGCATGAAATATAAAAGTGATCAAGTGAAAAAGGGTAGAATTGGTTCATTAATTCTACTAAATCGCAATGATATATGCGTCGACAAGGTAAAATATATATGGAATGTCACTGCAATGAAGTCCCTTTGAGTTTCTACTAACAACAACTCTCTACTTAATCCCAACTTAATTATCCACAATCACTCCACCTCTCGGTGCGAGCAATGATGTATATTCAAGAACAAGTAACTGGAGTTTGTCCCAGTCCCAAGTAGCTCTCGCCTAACTTACTTGTTAACCCAACCTGTCACCGCATCTCTCGATGTCAGCACATTACAATTTCACTCTCATGCTTAAAGCAGTTAGATCCAAGAATAAACAGATAAGCAGTGTAAAATAAGAATCAAAATGATTTAACATTAAAGACACTCTTGTATTCATTTAATATCATCAAAATCCATTATCGTTTGAGAATAATTAAAGAGTACAACGAAGCTTACTATCTCTAGACTACTAGGCCTACTCCCTAATTGTTTCTCTTTCTCTGCATCAAGCACCTTTCGTTAGAAGTGGTTGCAGACTTGCTTCATCAGCTCCCCAATTTTCAGCTCAAATCTCTAATTCACACAAAATTTTCAGAATTTAATCCCTTTGTTCTTGATATCCTCTTTCCTTCTTTGTTCGTCTATTTATAACCACTAAAATGTTGCAGGTTTCAACCTTCATTCTCAGATCTAGATCTAGATCTTGTAGCTGTCAAAATTAGTTAGATTATAGCTGTGCACTCACGCAGTTCTAGTATGTTCTTCAGAGATCTGCAAATTGTTGCTGTATCGCTGAGCGCATTTTGAAATCATAATTATAGTGACATCTGTGAAATTCTTACGTTGGTGCTTCTAGCTGTGAATTCAGCTTGATTCTACTCATTCAAGCTTTAGGTTCAATGTGGCGACATTTCTTGATCGTAATTTCCAGCTGATCTTGTGTCAGCATTCGTACAACATTAAGCTTCTAGACTTAGTTCCTACACTGACAATATTAAGCCGCAATATATCGGCTGCTTGCGTCGACATTAGTACAAAAATAGATAAAAATAACAAAAAATTAAACTACTTAACAATGAGTTAGAAAATATGGAAACTAGGTATAAAATGCTAATGATGCATGCTAACTGAAATATAAAAGAGACAATAAAAGCATTAAATTGGGAGAAAATCTATGTCATTTGAAATACCATCAAATGGATAGGAGTATGCTTCGTACGACTTTAGGATTTCAAGAAGAGGAAGACTTAGGAACTTATTTAGGATTATCGTTGTTTCATAAAAGGACATCAAAAAGTACTTTTCAATTTATAATTGATAAAGTGCAAAGAAGATTAAACGAATTTGGTGGAAAGTTGTTGTCATTGGCAAGACGAACGACTTTGGAAAAATCAGTCCTGCTAGCTATTCCGGGCTACTTTATGCAATCTACAATGATCCCTATTGGTTTATGTGAGACAATTGAACAAATTGTTTGACGATTTGTATGGGGTTTGACGAGCAATGTGCAGAAGATTACTTTGGTTAATTGGGAAGCTTGTTGCCAGCCTTTGAAGAAAGGATGCCTTGGATTAAGGAAGTTAGTGCCGCAAAATATTTCTTTTTTAATGAAACTGACCTATCAAATTGTGACCAAGGCGGATGCATTATGGGTAAGAGTTTTGCGTAATAAGTATAAAATGGTGGAGACCTGCCCTCGACCGATTAGTAGGAATAACTATTCTTGTGTTTGGCGTGATAAAAGATCTCTATTCGGATTATTAAGTTTTGTTTTTCATTGCTTTTTAAAGAATTTTTATCATTATTTTTCAATAGTACTTTTGCGATAAAAATATATTTGGAGTCATAAATAATATTAAACAAACAACTTTTGAACTCAAAGGTAAAATTTTTTAATTGTCTTTGAGAAAAACACTTTTAGAGTAAAATGACATTTTCAACTTTGTTTATAATTTAATTTATTTTATGCAATATTTATATTGGGTACACAATTATTTCATTATTGAAATTTATTTTAAATATATAATATAATATATTTAAATTTGTAATGATTATATTTTAATATTTAAAATATAATTTACATATTTAAATTAGATTTTACAAATAATTAATATTAACTGCTTAAAAATATTTAAAATTAATAGTTCATATCAAAATATTAAAAATAAGTTACAATAAATTATTTTTTATATTCTTACTAAAATATCATAATATTAACATATTTAAATATTATTTAAATGTATATTTTTAATTTATAATATCATATTTAAAATAAATATTTTAATTTTAAAAATTAATTTTTGACTATAATATTAAATTTTTAAAATTTTAAATTAAAATTTTCAAAAATATTTTTCACCATACTTTTGAACTAGCTGTTAGTTAAATCAACCTTGAATTGAATACTGTACCTTTTACTTGAAATAATAATTTGAGAGTGGGTCTCTCACTCATTTTTGTCCTCCTTTCTTGTTTAAAAAATAAATGTAAAGTACAAAAGGAAGGGGGGAGGGGAGATGGAAGAAAAGAAAACGAATGAATGCCACACGAGGGAAAGAGAAATAGATGATTATTGAAAGTAGAGGGTCCTACCCCTGTAATTATTTTGCTATCAGTCAATAATCTTTTTTAAATGAAATCTATATCTTTTTTCGCTGGCTACTATTAAAATTATCAATGTAATAAATTTTGTGTGTTAACTTTATGATTATAAGTATTTATTATTTTAAATATAATTTAAATTTAAGTTATGTCAATCATATTATTATTAAATTTTATTTTATAATTTATAAAAAATTATCGATATAATAAATAACACTTATGATTCTAAGACATATTTGTTTAATGTTAATTTTATTAGGAGCAATAAAGATCAGAGTTATTTGAGAATAGAATTCAAAATTTAATATTTATTGAAAATTTAAATATAAATTTTTATTCCTGTTGTTGTATTTCAAATCACTCAAATTGTAATAAATTGATCTTAGTTGAAAGTATTATAATAAACTAATCATTCAATTAGTTTTATTTATTTATTTTGGTATTAGTTATTTGGTTTAATATAATATTTGATATCTGAATTTGATATTTTTTCTTAATTTGATATCTTAATTTTTTTTGATCTAATTTAGTTCTCAAACTTGACACTTTTTTTCTAATTTGGTACCTAAACTTGACACTTTTTTTTTAAGTTGGTACTTAAACTTTTTGGGGTCCAATTTGGTATCTGAACTTGACTCTTTTTCTTAATTTGGTACATAATCTTTTTTAATATTAATTCTTTAAGCACAACTTAATACTTATTTTTAACATGATTTTTTTCTAAAACTGATAATATTTTTGTAGCATAACAAAAAAATTTTAACACTGTTATTTTTTGCATAATTTTTTTAACATTTAATAAATTTAGGTACCAAATTGAATCTAAAATAAGCTTAGGTACCAAATTAGGAAAAAAATGTCAAGTTTAAGCATCAAATTAGGTCCAAAAAAAGTTTAGATACCAAATTAGGAAAAAATGTCAAGTTCAAGTACCAAATTGAGTAAAAAAAGTGTAGGTACCAAATTAGGAAAATGTATCAAGTTCAAGTATCAAATATTATATTAAGCCTACTTAAAATCATCCAAACAGTAGAAAATATCACATTTCCAGAAAATGATACTATATTCCAAAAATCATTTTGTGTAAGATGTTTTCAATGAATTAGACAAATTCTAAAACGATAAAATATGTAAACATTAGGTACCTATTTTGTCATTTTTCCTTAAATATTCATATTCAGTAAAATGGAAGTTTGTATTGAAAACACACCATCCAGTTACCTTTGTGTTTCTCTGCCTCAATTTCTCCACGATCTTTTCTTTTCCTTCCTTATTCCGCCCTCAACTCAATCCTAATCCTCTCCACCTGTCCCCCCTTCTCTCTCTTTGTTAGGGTTTTATTTTTATTTTCTAAATTTTCATTAAAAAAAAGCTATGTCGAAGAAGAGGAAATCTGATGCTACGGGACTGGACGAGGTGGATCGGAGCATGTACACCAGCTTCTGCAGCGCGGCTAACTCGCTTGCGCAGCTTTTTTCGCAGGCCATGAACCACCAGCGCTTCTCTTTCCAGGCCGGTGAACGTCACGCGCTGGTTGGCTTCTATCTCGTCTTTTATTCATTGAACTTTTTTTTTTTTGTTTCTTTTTCCCTTATCTAATATCTCTGTTATTAAGAATATATATTTGTTGGAGAATTGCTATTCTGCTATGCTAGAATAAAAAGAAATGGAAATTTCTGTTTGAAACAAATTTATAAGAAGCATAATTACCTTGTGAAAGAATTAAGTTGGGTTAGTATTTAATTGCCCATTTGCTTTTGAGTTGTTCTGTTATAAATTGGTCAAACTTGTCAGCTTTATTTATCTGATAAATTTTTCCCTTAAAAGAAGTTGAAATTTTATGTTAATTTCTGTACATTAGTGAATTAATTTTCCCTGTTATGTATTGTATTTAGTGTATGGAATTTGATTACTTCTTTGTTTTGTTTTTTCAATTTTTTCTTTCAAATTGTTGTTCTGCAATGCTGATTGAACTCATCAGAAGTTCCCTGGTTTTTTAATGGAGGGACAGTAAGAAGGTGTTTTAGTCATCCCATAAATCAGGATTACAGAAATTAATTAGCTGAGCTCGACAATCTTTAATCCTCCCCAACATTACAATCAAGCTTAGTAAGATTATGGGAAAACTGATGTCCTAGCTGAAAAGTGTGGTGAAAAACACATGATCCCAAATGCAAGACCAAGTCCAAAATATCATTAAGCAAACCACTCCACTCCAAAAAACTAGGACTCAAACTGTTTATCTCTTTTACTGCTAACTTATCATCACTTCCACTACTACATTCGAGGGTCAATATTCAGCTGCTAGTTCCAAGCTGAACAGAATGGCCTTCACCTCAGTATTGAGCACATTATCCACTTGATCACAGCATGAAGTTCTTTAGTCTTTATTACCTTAAAAAAATGATCAATTTTTTAATGGGCTATTTTTGTTTAAAAACTTGAAAGTAAATAAATAAAATATAAAGGCAGTGTTTGGCTGTTTCTTTTGATACTTCTTTTTTTTTTTTTTTGCTTTCAGAAGCAAAAAATTAAAAATGCTTTTGTAATAGAAAGTACATTAGAGTTTTAAGATTCAAGAATAATATAATTATTTTGAAGGAAAAAAGTGTATTTTTTGTTTATATATAAAAAAAGTTAAATTATAATTAATGGTACATTTTACTCGCTTTCTCAAATTTAGCAAGTTACTATGATATTAATTTTTAAAATTCTTTTGCTTTAAAGCAACTATTTCAGGTATCCTGAAGCTATCCAAACTGCGACTTTGATGTGCCATAATTTTTTATTATGCTGACAGAATAATATAAAATGGTCATATAATTATGTTCTAGAAAGATAGTCACAGGATATAAAAATTGTCCTCGGAACTTAACCCTATATTTAAGAGACATTAAGCCCTCAATTTAGAAGCTGCATGCTTTGAGCTCCCCTGATCAGCCATAGCTTCCTCAAAGGAAAAATGATGATTGTAGCAAGCATGCAGACCTTTTTTTTTATTGTAGCAAGACTGGAAAAAGTTCCCTAGTTCTTGAACTTGTGTTCTCAGTTCTCATGATATAGCCCCCTGCTTCTAGATTTTTTACTTGGTACTCTAATTTATTGATTTGTTCATATGCGGTGAATGGTGGTTGTAGTTGATTTGCCTCCTTGTTTTATTCCATTGGTCCCGTACTCTTGCTCATTGTTGTCTTAAATTGATTATGAATAATTTCAGCCTACTATGTTTTCCACTGCAATGCTTTCATTGCAACCCTTCATTTTAAAATATGGCTGCAGGCTTTCTTTTGTTTCCGTTTTCAGTTGTATAATTGTGTTTTCATTTGTCCCTGGTTGACATCTGGTACTGTACCTACTATATAAATCCTTCCTCTCTTTTCCCTTGTTCTTTGCAGGAGAAACTGTTTCAATGGATTTTGAGGGAGCAAGAGGAAGGGTCAAGGGTTACAACAACTGATATAGTTTCATATTTGCAGGTATCTTCTGTGATTTCTTGCTCTTATTGTTTTGATGAATCTGCTTGGCTAATGGTGGTTCTTTTACTTTAGCACCAGTCTTATACTCAATTTTATATCCTTTATATTAAACTTAATTCTTCAACCAACAGTATGTTTCTGCACCTCTCCGGTGAATTCAACTGTAGTGTCCAAACAGTTAAGCACTTAACCAGATCAGTGTATTTTGGAGTTTGTGTAGAATAATCAGAGTAAAATGATAGGTGAGAGGATGAGGAGGGTAGTGTAGGATAGAAGAGAAGAGAAGAGACTATTGTTTTTCTAGAAATCCTAATTAATAGATGCTTGGTCCTAGTTTAGAAGTATGTTTGGTGTTTTGGATAGAAACAGAGTAACATAATGTGTGGGAGAATGAGGTGATGAAAAGACTTATCAGTTTTTGAACCTCCTAATAGATGCATGATTGTGCACCAGTTTTTATGATCACACTTTCTTTAGAAGCAATTGCTGTTGAGGTTGCTCCATGTTCTCTACTGTCAAATTTGCTCAACCTCTGTCAGATAGTCATATTTTTCCAGTTGATTTCTGCATGTACACCTAATGCAATGAGTCACTGATGACCCCAGATTATAAGGTTGAATATTTTCCATTAAGATTACCTTTTCTTAAGGACCCAATCAATTGGGATTTCTTCAAATTTGATTGATTTTTATTAGCAAAAGTTTGAGGAGCAGTGCTTGTGATGGTGAATCAATAATATTAAATGTCTGAACTCTGAAGGACTTTTCTGAAGGTTACCTTCTGGTTCTTTAAGCAGCTAATATTTAGAGAGTTGATCTTGGAAATTAGCAGTTTAGAGATATAAGGAATGTTGTTCACAAGAGAGTCTAGTGTTTAAAAGTAAAAAGATAAAGCAAAAAAGCCTGGGTAGTTAAGGGCCAATACCAC
The DNA here is from genome assembly GCA_039519145.1 of Kokia cookei. Lineage (NCBI taxonomy): Eukaryota > Viridiplantae > Streptophyta > Magnoliopsida > Malvales > Malvaceae > Kokia > Kokia cookei. The sequence continues at coordinate 22,464,905 of CM076908.1, forward strand.
ATATCTACTTTCAACTGAAATGGAAATCAGTTATGTAACACATGCCTTTGCTATTCTAATCTGGCTGATGTGGTGATATTGAATTGGAGAGGTTCTTTTGTAATAGCAGTTTTGTATTTCTTAGCTTTTATAGGGAGTTGTGACATTCTTTCGAGGATATGTGGCACAGGTTTGAACTGGTAGTGCAATAAGTTATTATAAGGTTATAGATTTAGGCTATGACACTAGTCAGACAAGTACTACAATTGTTTCTCTAAACAGTTAAAAATGATGGGGCGTTACGTCTTGTTCTCTTTTCCTCGCTGCAGTTCTAAGATCTGTGTCAGGATAAAAACTGGTCTTATTGCTATCCCATGGGTAACAACAGAATATGAGGTACAGTTATGGCTGCGTAGCATGTTGGACATGCTGTTCGGGTGCGGAAAATAGGAGGTACAGGATGTTATGGACGAGGGAGATTGGCATTATTAAGCAAAATTAACTCTCAGATTGACAATCTTATATTTCTAAACTACTGAGGGACAAATACAATTAACCTAGAGTACATTAACGTCTAATCAAGTTTGGTTTTACTCTTCTTTGTACTTCAAATTGACCTTCCATTCGTTATTTTTGTTGAATTTCTATAGAATGAGGTCGAATTTGGAGCAGAGGAGTCCCCAATGTCGCCCAGGCTGCCATTTCAGCCGCAGCAGCACCCTCAAACTGTGACACAGCTGAACACTTCAAGTGCCCCCTTTTCTTCTACTCCAATTTTAGCAGCGAAGAACTCTGTATTCTCAAATGCACTGTCAAGCCCTGTTCGTCGGAGCCTTCAGCACTACCACTCAGTCCAGGTTGGTTACCATTCAAATAACGTACTGTCTTCTGCTAATGGATCTCGAAATACTGAGACCAACTACTGTCACCAACAAATTAGGGAACTCAATTCCCCAAGCCCTAATGATTGCATGGACATGCATGCTGATAGTCCAGCCCGTGATTTTCTTTGAATTTCTCTGTGGCAATTTATTTATTTATTTATTTTTTCATTTTCAATACTTGTAAGGCTAGAAACCGAAATTACTTGAGCGCAATGAAGTTCAATTTTTCTGCATCATTATTATTTTTGGTACAACAGAAGGCTAACTTATTGAAGTTCACAATGTTTATGTATTATAAGGTAAAAATACCTCTCAATCCCTCTCAATTTCAATATTGAGCAAATTGTTCCTCTAAAAGTAAAGTAATTTAGTTTTCTCAATTTCGAAAGTGAACAATTAAGATAATTATTAACGGCATTTACATGTTAATTTATCTTACTTTTGCTAAGTATAATAACAAATCTAGCTTTTATATATTTATACATTCTAACAGATAGTCCATGATATAGTTTTTTAGAAACATTAAAAAAATATAAAATATTGTAAATTTGTCTTCAATTTTCTAGAATCTAAGATGAAACTTATAAAATGTGTAAACAGACTAGGTTAAATTTATTATTATACTAATTGAAAAGAGTATAAGTTGTTTCAATTGTTTTAAGGGACCAATTTGCTTGATAAAGAAATTAAAAGGGATTGCTAATAATAAAATTTACTCAATATGAATATTGAGAGGAATTACTAGCGTATGAGATGTGTAAAATGAGAATATCAATTGAACATGGTCAAGATAGGTGGATTTTTTTTTCTAATGTTCAAAATTAAGATACTGTTTATAATGATCCAATTTTATCCGACCCAAAAAAAAAAAAAAAAACCAAATATTAAAAATAAGTTCATATTATAAAATAATAAATATAAAATCTATTTACAAACAAATCTAAGTCAAAATTACCCAACAAATCTGTTAAATCTAAACACCCAATGCCTGGGCTCAAATCCAACCTTAAACCCAATTACAAGTCCACTACCCTAAAGTCCACACACATTAAATTAAACCTATCAAAAACCCTAGGTCCTCTAATCGTCACTCCTGCCACATCAGCAGCCGTCACTCCTCGCCACGTCGGCATTATCACCTGAGACACCTTCAGATCTGTTGCCACACCAACGTACCAGCAAAACAAAGAAAGGACAGAAAACATAAAAGAAAATGTACAAAAAAATGTATAATTTGTTGCTATAAAATGGCACAAATTTGATGTAAATTTTTATGCGCGCAAAGAAATCAAAAAGGCATTTTTTTCACAAGGTATATTTTTATTTTCAAAGCAAAATAATAGAATAATATAGAAACAAGTTCAGAGTTTTTTTTCTTTGATCGTTTGCCTTCTGCCACCATAGTCGGATGAGGACGTCGTCCCCGATGAAGGGCGGTCCCTTTCTAATACGAAAGCCCTCTGAGTTCTTGTAATATTCATGAAGAGGCTTCGATAGAAGCAAGAACAGGAGCCCCCTTTTGTTTTAAAAAATAACATAAAAAAACTGAGAGGTTTTTCAGGTTTTTTAGAATCTTGGATAGGTTTTTGGGGTTTTACAACTTAGATTTGGCTTTAGGAAGTCAAAAGGATAAAAGGAAAGAATTTTTATTTTGTCGACCACCAAAGGTGACGATCTTTGTCGCCGATGATCGATGGCCACGACAAAGATCCATCGACCCAAGGGTCGATAAGGGGGAGAGGCTTGAGAGAAAAAAATGAAAAAAGGAAGTTTTTTTGAATAAGGTAAAAATGATTTTTTTTTTTTAAGTTTTGGTTTAAATAGGGTCCCATACCACATCGTTTTGGGTTTAGCTTAAAATGTCCCAATACGATGTTGCTTTGGACTTGACTCGATGACCCAACCCAGATCTCCTTAGGATCTGTGTGTTTTCAAAGGAGGATCTATTTATCTCCTTGGTCCTTCTGTCTCTAGGCATTTTTAAATTTGGTCCTAAGCTTGATTTTCTTTTGTTTTTAATTTTGCCCTCAAATTTTATTCTTTTTGCACTTCGATCCTCTGACTCTGACTGTTGACCCCTTTTGATGAATGACACATGTCAGGCCGAAATATTTTCCCTTTTAATCCATGTATCTTATAATTCATTTTAATTTAATCCCTTATTATTTTTTTCTTTAAAATTTTGTACACTAAATTTGTTCGAATTTCAATTTAGCTTTTTTAATTCATGCTTTAAATTCCTTACAGATTATAATTTAGTCTTTTTTTTATTTTAGTCCCATTATTTCCTGTTTTTTTATGATTTATACTTAATTTTGTTTATTTTTCGTAATTCGATCATTTATTTTATGTTTATTGGTTTTGATTGTTTTATTTATTTATTTCATTATTTCCATCATTTATTATTTTATGTTTTGTATTTTTTCCCTCTTGATTATGCATTTTATCTTTATCCTTGATTTAATTACGTTTTATTTTATCATAATTGTGATTATTTTTGTTGTTATTGTTAGCTTGATAAATGATTATTGTTATTATCATCATAGTTAAATATCAATTTTAGTTATTATCATTACTATTACTATTTTATTTTATTTATGTTATTCCTTGTATTATTAGTATTATTATTTTGTGTTATTATCCATTTATTTATTTTATTTTTGTCATCATCATGTTGTATATTAGGCTTTGATTTAATCGAGTATTGTATTCAATTAAAAGGTTGTTCTTGATTTTCGTGTAATGTATAAGCAATTTTCAGAACTAAGACAATGTCCTTTGTTGGAGCCTAATTTGTCTGGGCCTAACCAAATAAATAAATACAAAATGAAAAAAAAAACAAATAAATTAAAATTTAAAACCAAGTCCAAAGTCCAATTACAAACCCATTTACCCACCTAAAACCCAAAGTAACCCAACCCAACCTAGCCCAATTAACCAAAGGCCCAAATGGCCCAAATCCTAAACTAAGGCAGAAACCCTAATCTGCTAAGAGCCACCTACGTCGCAGTCACCCACGCTCAGGCCACGTCATCCGTGCATTCTCGAGGCCATCTGACACCCAACGCCTGAGACCACCATTGGACTGCCAAGGATTTGCCTGCCATCGTCGATACACCTGCAAAAACAGAAAAGAAACAGATGCAAGAACAAGATACTAATAGCAAAAAAACAAAGCACAATGATTGTATCTTGGCTATAAAAGCCTTTGATTTTTCTTTGTAACAGTTTTACGAACATTAATGAAATAAAGATAATATTTTGAAGGTATATTTTTAGATATATTTTTATTTTTATTTTTTGGTTCGAATATAAGAAAACAAAACAAAGGTAAACAAGAAAGAGGGGGGGAACTTTACCTGAGTGTCGATTTGACACTGCCTTCCATCGCTCGTGGTTAAGGCCACCACCTCTGATGAAAGGTGGTCGTCAATCCCTTCGAACAACTCATGTTCGTTAACGGGATCTCTCAAAACAAAAAACAAAAATAGGTTTTCTCCTTTTGAAAAACCCTAAAGGTCAAATAGGTTTCATGTATTTGGGGGATTTTGAGGTTGGATTTAAAGGTTTTAAACCCTAAATTTGACCTTGAGGGTAAAAAAACCGAACATAGAGGGCTCTTCTCTGGATTTCTCGGCCACCGTAGGAGGTGGTTGCTATTGCTGATGACAATGGCCTATGGCAGGGTGGACGATAGTTCCCCATGATCGGCCCTTGAGCTCTCTAGAGAGAAAATAAAGGATTTTCTAAAATTTTTTTATAAAATGAATGCTGAAAATGAAATTTTCAAAAAACTTGTCTTAAATAAGGAGCTCGTATGACGTTGTTTTGGGCTTGGGATTCTGACCCCCAAAACGGCGTCGTTTGATGCCAAAACCCGGATACTCGACCCGTCTGAACAAGGTCCGCGTGTTTCCAAATGATAGGAAAATTTGCTTTGTGGTCCTCTTGACTTTTTAGGGCTTGTAAGTTAGTCCTTTGGGTGTGAATTAAGGCTCCATATGATGCCGTTTCAAGCTTGTTTTCAGTGGCTTCGAAACGTCATCGTTTCGACAACATTTTTTTAAAAGGGGAAATTTCCCTTTGCCTTTAGATCTCATGCAATTAGGTCCCAATTTGCCTTTCTTTTGTTTTTTTTAAATCTCCCCTAAAATGTTCACCCTTTTGCATCTTGGTCCTCTGACCCTAAGTGCATGAGAGAGTGACATGTGTTTGGATTTGGGAAAAATTCCCACGCAATCCCTGCTTTTTTTAAATATTCGGGTTTTTACCCTATTTTTTGTTTTTGTTTACCTAAAACTATATTTTTATTTTTATTTAACCCTAATTTTTTTTCTTTCCTTTTTAAATTTGGCCCCTTTTGTTTTTTTTTTAAATTTAATCTGTTTATTTGTTTTTTAGTCAACTTATATTTACATATTGTTTATTTAATAATTTAAATTTAAGTGTAATTGTTTAATTTATTTCATGCACGTATATTTTTGTTATTTTTAAATTGCAAATTAAGCACATATTTGTTCAAGCTTTGTAAAAATATTTTAATAAAATGAATTATGTGCCATTCTATTACAAAAATTATTTAAAAAATGAGGGAATGTTCTTTTATATGAGAAATTCAAAAAATTATGCTCTAACGTATTGGGTATAGTATTTTCATTGATATTTCATAATTGAATATCCTATTTCAAATCAAAGTATGTAATGTCAGGTTAACAAATGACCTTTATTTTCGAATATTCGAGAATTTTATGCCCTAACGTCTTGGACACGACTTCTTTTTTTCTAGATTGATTTGAAATAAAAGAGCATTTCTTTACAAAAATTTGATTTTTAAAATAACATCAAATATGTCATTCATTTAAGGATCGTATTTTAAATTTTACTCTAGTTTTCAAATTTTTAACAATTAAGACATCAAAAAATTGACTGGGTACCAATTTTGGGTGTGTGAAGGTACTAATCCTTCCTCACACGTCCTCCCGAACCTATTTTCTAGATTTTGAAGACTAAAACATTTGTTTAAACAGATTTAAATATTTTATGGTGATCCAATCACACTGAATTAAAAAATATTGGTGGCGACTCTATTTTCAGTTTTAAAATAAAATTCGAGACTTTTTCAAAAAATTATTTCAACAGCTTGGCAACTCCACTGGGGACAAAATAAAGACAGTCAAGCCACAAGTCAATTATTTTTTGGTCTTTTAGTTAAAAAATTTAAAATTCGGTTTGATTTAACATACGATCCTTTGCATTTTATTTTTGTGTGCCACTTTGATAATCTTGTTGATATTGTTAGAATAGGATTATTTGCATTCATTGCATTGTTGCTACACCCTTTAAGTGGAAGTGAGAAGCTATTCCTTAGTGAGGTTTTTACCTCCGTGTAGGATAGTGAATCGTTTTTGGGATACATCCGTACTTATGTTTTCGTAAAGTTTTCACTTCCGTGCAAACATATGGGAAATGTGTCCCACTAAACCGAACTCGTCCATATGAGCCTATAATGGGTGAGGACCGAGGAATCTGTTGGTTTGGGTACCCTTACTCTAGAACTTAAACCACATGTAATAAGCCCTAAGTACTTTCCCTAGATAGAACTATACTAAACTCTTAGCAATTACCCAAGATAAAGGCATAGGTTCTGTGTTTTATATCTTTGATTTGTTGTAAAGATTCATAATGATTATGCTAACTTGCCTTATTTTTGCTTGCATTACATCCTCATACCAGAAAATGTATTGATTTAAGCTCGATTACTGATAGAGAAATTAATCATGGAGAAGGAGTATCTTGATAAGGTAGAGGATAATGTGGCTGGCGTATGTAGTCGGAGTATAGGAAACGCGAGAAATGTGATAGCTTGGTAGAAGGGCATGTGTCAGATTCTTGGGACTACACTCGAATAAGCGTGACCCAGAATAGTTTGCAAGAGCTAAAGAAGATATGGGACCAATGGGACGACGAAATGAAGCAAATCTTTTACCATGAGTATGGGGATCTACCATACCTACTTGAGGTTAAGGTGGATAAATACCTTTTCCAAGCCTTGGAACGACACTGGAACCTAGCCTACAGTTACTTCACTTTTTGAAACGTAGACATGACGCCCACGATAGAGGAATACACTACTCTACTTCATTGTTTGAGGATCTTGGCTAATAAGGCATACACTAGAGCCATCAATGTCCTAACCTTCCTCAAGAGATTAATGAACATCAAGGGTATGAGTGAGCAATGGGTCGCAGCTCGGATTAAAGTGAAAGGCGATAACAAATGCATTACTTAGAAGAGTTTGTGAGACTTGATCTTGGCATACCTAGATGCGAAGAAAAGGGTCGACATCTTTGCCCTAAGTTTGTATGGGTTGGTCATTTTTCCCAAGGCTTTGGAACACATAGAAGATGCGATTACTGGACTATTCGACTGGTTGCATAAAAGGGTCATGCCAGTCCCAGTAATATTGGCTAAAACTTTCAGATCGTTGAACGCGTGTAGAAGAGAAGGAGAGAGAAGATTCATCGGCTGCACATCGTTATTGATGGTATGGTTCTATAGTCACTTTTGGAAAGTGGAGAAAGTCTCCTACTGGGTGTTTTCCAGGAATTTTTCTCCTTTGAAAGAGTTTGTATATACACAAAGGCAAGGAAACATCTTTGAGGAAAAGCGGATGAAAATATTTTAAAGCCTCCGAGATGAGGATATCGAGTGCGAACACCCTGGTTAGTGCCCGGTGAGATCCTGTTTCGATGTGAAGATTTCAATTGGGTTCTTTTGCTCGAGATATGGGAAGCCATAGGATACGTCCCTTTGCTTGTGCTAAGACAATTTAGATCGAGGCAGTTCATTCCAATGACACATGGTTTGGCTCAATTAGAGTTTTCATACAAAGGGGTCAACTATAAGAAAAGGGTTCGAGAAATATCAAACGGATGGGCCCAAGTTCAAAAGATGAAGGAATTTGCTACAAATCCTACAACGACTCCAGAGTATGATTGGTGGAGGAATAGAAGAATAAACGATAACATTCCTGTACCATATACATAAATTATATGCCCGATTGAGGAACACTTGCAAGTTGTCCTAACAGAATTAGATATCATCAAGCAAGACTTTGAGAAAAAGATAGAGATGTTAGAAGAGGAGAAGATGAACTTAGGTTTGGATATCGATGTCCATAGATTAAAGGCAAAAAAACTGAGGAAAGGAAAGAATAAGGCTGAGGAAGACCTAGATAGCTTGAAGAAAGATTATAAGAAGCTCCGTCTGTAGATGAGAACTATCGGGTTGGCCAAGACATTTGAACAATGGCAAAAAGAAATCTGAGAGGAAAGGAATAGAGTGGATTAATGGAAAAGAAAGTTCCAAGATGCTCAAATCCAAGAGAATGCCATGAAGAGTAAGATGTTAGAAAGTGAAGTTGAGAAAGCTGAACTAAGAGCTCGAATAAAGGAGTTAGAAGAATCCATGCACAAACATCATAGTCATAACTCGATTACAGAATTGAAAGGGAGTCGGGCAAAGAATGGGGAGTTCAAGAAAGAGTGGAAGAACTTAAGATCTCACTATAGAATAGCGAGATACGAACTGAAATTCTCGAGAGGACTTTGGAAACAAATGAAAGGCAACTTCAACATGCTCAGAGGCAGGTTTGTGATACAGATTATGTATGGGCGAAGCTTTGACCCAAGTACGAGAAGTGGCCGATCACTTACAAACACTAACCGTTGAAGCCAATGTGTTGAGTTTGAAGTACAAATCGGTGTTAGATCAGGGTCGAAGATTAGTTGGGCTTCTTAGGGTCATGCAATAGGGCAAAGCCATATATGTAAATTTGCCTTATGTAAAGAAACTTGTTATCTAGTGAAGTTTTTCTAATGAAATTGAATTAAGAGTCAATACGTTTTTTATGCATACATGCATTCATAAGCATTACATTACATTTCATTAACATGCATATAATTCCAAGAAAATATCCCTAATTAATTAAATTTGTAATGGTTACAATACTCATAGTAAATCTAAAGCCATGGACCAAAAGATAGAAAGGCTCGAACAAACTCAATGGGACATGCAAGAACAAATGCAGACCCAATTGCAAGATCAAATGACAAGAATGTAGCAAGATATGAAAGACCAGATTACCGAAGCACAAAGGGACATGATAAACCAATTAGCCCAAATGTTGAAAAGCGGGGCTGATAATGGAAAAGGTCCCACAATAAATCCTCAAGAAGAAGGCAGGGATCCCAAGTACCTCCTAGGCTATACACCTCCACATAACAAAGTTCTACCAGAAACATACACACGAAGGGCTCTTGTTAACATAAGAACACATCAACTCCCTGCTGGCACTTCAGGGCCGACCAATTATCTAATGGGATCAGGATCTAACCTAGGAGATAACATCGCGAATCCCATTGTCTCGACTTTGATGAAATGGTAGAGATGGAAAGAGCAAGAGTGGAGCTCCCCAAACAGTGGGAATAGCGATACAAATGGTTAGAAGAAAAAGTCGAGGCAATGAAAGGAGCCAAAATCTACTGTGGGATAGACGCTAAGAAATTAAGTTTGGTCCCACACCTGGTACTTCCTCCCAAATTCAAGGCTCCAGAATTTGAAAAGTACAATGGAACGAGAAGCCTAGAGGCGCATATCACCATGTTATGCAGAAAGATGATAGGGTACGTCTACAATGACCAACTACTAATCCATTTTTCCAAGACAGTCTGACAGGATCTACTGCTAAATGGTACAATCAACTGAGCTGTTCAAAAATTAGTTCATGAAAGGACTTGGCTTAGGCTTTTATGAACCAATACGACCATTTTACTGAAATGACCCTTGATAGAATCACGTTGCAAAACATGGAGAAAAAACTAAATGAAAGCTTCAGGTAGTATGCCCAAAGGTGGAGGGATATAACAACTCAAGTGCAGCCACCACTGACTGGAAATGAAACAATCATGCTTTTTATTAATACCCTAAAGCCATCTTACCTTAATCATTTGCTAAGGAAGGCTACCAAGAGTTTCTCCAATATGGTTATGTTTGAACAAATGATTGAGAGTGCAATCAAAAGTGGAAAGATCGATGCTAGAGAAAGCACCAAGTGGCCTGCTCCCAAGAAGAAGGATAACGAAGTAAACAATGTAGGCATGTATAGGCCAAATTATGTAAAGCCGATCATGATGACATAATCAAAAGCCCTGACAACTATTTACCGAAGCGCTCCAAGATAAGAATCAAGCTCGAGACTAAATATTGAAATAGCCTAGTTCACCCATATCTCGATAACATACAAGAAGCTCTACCAAAATTTGTATGATGCTCATGTAGTGTCCCCACACTATTTGAAACCACTACAATCCCCATTCCCAAACTGATATGATACAAATACTCAATACGAATATAATGTAGGACCCCACCTTCAAAAAGCTAATTGAGAGGCTTATTTAGTTGGGAATCGTGAGGTTCGACAAGCCAACAAAACCTAATGTAGCTAAAAATCCCTTGCCCAATAACCCCGATCAGGGAATGAACGCGATAGTGAAAGAAAAGAGCAAGAGGACCAAAACTGATATTGGAGAGGTCAAATCTCCACTAAAATGAGTCTAGCGTTAGATGGTTACATGGGTTTGATCACACAAGAGGAGGAAGACACAGTGATAAGGGCTTAAAGTTATTGTGAGTTTCATGCCACTACAGGGCATAAAATCCAAAACTGTGCAGAATTCAGAGCCTTGGTATAAGATTTGATGGACAATAAAGAGATGGAGTTTTTTGAAGAAGAAGGGGAAGTAAAAGATGTTTACACTTTTGAAGAGGGAACAACAAAAACCTACGGGGTAAATCACCCGATGGTAATTATTTCCAAGCCTGGGGGCACTGAAATGTGAGAGCAAATGACAGCACGTGTCATAATACGAAAACCTATGGCATTTCCATACAAGGACATTGAAAGAGTCCCGTGGAGCTATGATTGTAATGTGACGTGTCAAAGGGGGAAGGACCCAAAGAAGATGTGAATCTTGTTACTCATAGTGAGAAATGCTATGATAAAAAAATGAAGAAAATAGAGCGAACAAAGGGAAAGCCCCAACGATTGAGCCTAAGGAAAGAAGGACCAATGAACCCGAGCTATTGGTAAATGAGCCCATAACGGAGAAAGAGGCCGAAGAATTCTTAAAATTCCTAAAACATAGCGAGTATAGTGTGATAGAAAATTTGCATAAATAACCAACCCATATATCAATTTTAGTCTTATTACTAAACTTAGAGGCCCGTCGCATTACAATAATGAAAGTGCTAAATGAGACGTAAGTGGCTAATGATATCTCAATAAATAAGCTAGACCCTTTGATCAACAGTGTGAGCATTGACAAATTCATCTTCTTCAATAATGATGAGATACCATCAGGAGGTATGGGATCAAAAACAAAGGCCCTACATATTACTACTCGCTATAAAGTATATACATTGCCCTGGGTACTAATCGACAATGGTTCTGCTCTAAACGTGTTACCACTAGCTACCTTGAAGCGGTTACCAATTGACAACTCTCATATGAAAACATGCCATAACATAGTAAGGGCGTTTGACGGGGATTGAAAGAAGAGTGATAGGTAAAATTGAGATACTACTCATATTGGCCCAAACACGTATGAGGTGAACTTCTTGGTAATGGACATTAAGTCTACTTATAATTGTTTGCTGGGGAGACCTTGGATCCATTTGTCAGGAGCAGTATCGTCATCACTGCATCAAATGTTGAAGTTGGTAATTGAAGGACGGTTAGTTACAATAAATGTCGAAGAGGAAATCATTGATGAGTGATGTGTCTTACATAAGGGTAGATGGAGAGGCCATAGAGTACTCTTTTTGGTCATTAAAGTTTGTCAACGCAACCTTCATCGCTGAAGGAAGTAAGGTTCCTGCACCAAAATTATCTCCAACTACGAGGATAGGCTTACGATTAATGGTTGGAAAAGGAGCATTACTTGGAAAAAGGACTTGGAAGGTACATACAAGAGAGAGTCAATGCACCAATGCTGGTGGAAAAATGAGATCGCTTCGGTTTGGGATACAAATTGGATGTAAGGCAAAGGAAAAAAGAGATGGAAAGGAAATAAGAAATAAGAAGAGCACAACTGACTGGGGAAGAAGAAATAAGAAGAGCACAACTGACTGGGGAAGAGATCAAGTGGGAATCGATGATCTTTCCCCGTATATCCAAAATGTTCGTATCCGGTGGAATCGTCAACTAAAAAAGGATGGAGGAGAGGGAAAAGGAAGATTATCTAAATTGAAGGAATAATAAGGAGTTTGAACATCATTGCTATATTTGAAGAAGGAGACGAAGAATAGAGCTTATCAGGAATTCGTCCATGTACCTTAGGAAGCATTCTAAGCAACTAGACTGTAGAGGAACTAACTGTAACCTTTTGGATTCCTTCAAAGTAATACCCAAAACATGCCTATTTCTTTAAGCACGAAAGCTATAGGAATCCTTTGTAAAAGGGCACATGATCATTATCAGTTATCTTTAATGAAAAATACATTTTCTATCCCATTTGGAAAATATCTCACTAGTTATTCTTTTGTTCTTATCTAATTCAACAAATATTTCGTTTATGAATCTACACAGTTAATCATTTGTAAAATACATTTGTTCTTGTCCAATGTGACAAACATTTTTATATACTCATACTCATACCATACAATCAATCATTCTTAAATTTATTTTGTTCTTTGTATCCCTTTTACCCCTTTTGACAGGTCCTTGGATATCAATGATATGAGTGACGGTGATACTGACTCACAACCTCATTTTGAACAAGATATGTGTTCAGAGGAACCTCAAGACTTTGAAGATGATCAAGATTGTAATTTGTCTCCCAATTTGTTAAGAATGATGGAACAAGAGGAAAAATAGATCTTACCTTATAAAGAGTTAGTGGAAGTTGTAAGCTTAGGGAACAAAGTCGAGAAGAAAGAAGTAAGAATTAAGACAACCATCTTCGCGGAAACAAGGCGAGATCTTATTGTTGCTCCAAGAGTTCAAGGATGTCTTAGCATGGTCTTACCAAGACATGCTTGGCTTAAGCATTGACTTTGTGGTACATAGGCTCCTCATAAAGGAAGAATACAAACCTGTTCAGCAAAAGCACCGACGGATAAGAGTTAATGTATTATTGAAGATAAAAGAAGAGGTTAAAAAGCAACTTGACATTGGTTTCCTCTAATTGGTCAAATATTCAGAATGGGTAGTCAACATAGTCCCTGTTCCTAAGAAGGATGGAAAGGTGTGTATGTGTGTAGACTACCGAGATTTGAACAAAGCTAGCCCAAATGATAATTTTCCACTACCTCACATCAACATTCTAGTAGATAACACAGCAAGTTATTCACTATTCTCCTCCATGGACGGTTTCTACGAATACAACCAAATAAAAATGGATCCTGAAGATATGGAGAAAACTACGTTTGCCACAATGTGGGGGACATTTTGCTTTAAAGTGATGCTGTTTGGACTTAAAAACGCAAAGGCAACATATCAAAGAGCTATGGTGACTTTGTTTCATGATATGATGCACAAGGAGATCGAGGTTTATGTCAATGATATGATTGCAAAGTCTCGAATAGGGGAAAAACATGCAAAGGTCTTGAGGAAGTTGTTCTTAAGATTAAGAAAGTTTAAGCTAAAGTTGATCCTAGCAAAGTGCACTTTTGAGGTTACTTTAGGCAAATTGTTAGGCTTTAAGTTCAATAAGAGAGGAATTGAGATCGATCCAAATAAGGTCAAGGCCATATAGGAACTACTACCACCCCGTACACAAAAAGAAGTTCGAGGTTTCTTAGGGCGATTGAATTACATCGCTCGGTTCATCTCACAATTAACTGAGAAATGTGACCCCATCTTCCGTCTCCTTAAGAAGCACAACCCAGATGTGTGTGACAATGAATGCCAGAAGAATTTTGACATGTTCAAGCATTATTTGTCCAATGCTCCAATCCTAGTTCCGCCAAGTCCTAATAAACCATTAATTCTATACATAGTAGTATTTGAAAATTCTATGAGATGTGTACTAGGTCAACATGATGAGTCAAGAAGGAAAGAAAGAGTGATATATTATCTTAGCAAGAAGTTCACCGATTATGAAATTATATACTCGCCAATTGGAAAGCTATGTTGTGCCTTGGTTTGGACCACTCGGAGATTAAGATAATATATGCTGTACCACACGACTTGGTTGATCTCGAAATTAGATCCTCTGATATACATGATGGAGTCGACCGCATTAAATGAAAGAATGTCTAGGTGGCAAATCCTACTCTTTGAGTTCGATATAGTCTATGTAAACCAAAAGGCAGTAAAGGGGAGAGCGATAGTAGACTTTCTTGCTAGCAAAGCTCTAGAAGACTATGAGCCCTTAAATTTTGACTTCCCAAATGAAGATCTAATGTACATTACAACCAATAAAGAAGGCACTGCAGTAGAATGTCCTTGGAAACTAAATTTTGATGGTGCTTCGAACGCCACAAGTAACGAACTTGGGGTAATCTTGGTATCACCAGAAGGAGACCACTATCCTTTCACCAGTAAACTCGACTTTGATTGCACAAATGACATGACAAAGTATGAAGTATGTATTATGGGAATCCGTGTAGCCATAGAACGAGAGATCAAAGTTTTGGAGGTATATGAGAATTCTACACTAGTAATCTATCAACTCAAGGGAGAATGGGAAATGAGAGATTCCAAGCTGATTGATTATCGAAAGCTAGTTCTCAAGTTAATTAAGGAGTTTGATGACATCACATTCTATTATCTCCCACGAGAAGAAAATCAGATGGTTGACACTCTGGTCACTCTAACCATAATGATTAAAGTAAATAGGTCGAAAGATGTAAGACTCATTCAAATGAACATCTACGAGGGTCCAGCCTATTGCTGCGACATTGAAGAGGAAGAAAGGGACGACCATCCTTGGTACCGAGACATCTTACAGTACGTAAAAGTTCGTAAGTACCCGGAGCAAGCAACTGAGAATGATAAAAGGATACTAAGAAGGCTTGCAAATGAGTATGTCCTAGATGGAGAGATCTTGTATAAAGAAGGAAATATCAGGTGTTGCTAAGATGTTTCCATGCCATTGAAGCTCGAAAAATCCTGGAAGAGGTCCATGAGGGCATTTGCAGGACACATGCCAATGGTTTCAAAATGGCTAGTCAAATTATGAGATTTGGATACTATTGGTCCACCATGGAGGGTGACTACATTAACTATGCTAAGAAGTGTCACAAATACCAGATCTATAGAGATAAAATTCATGTACCTCCGTCACATCTTCATGTCATGACTTCTCCATGGTCTTTTTCTATGTGGGGCATAGATGTCATTGGACCAATTTCGTTGAAGGCTTCTAATTGGCATGGGTTCATCTTTGTGGTTTCGACTATTTCACTAAACGAGTGGAAGCTGCTTCCTATGCCAATCTTAAAAAGTCTGCAGTTAGCAAATTCTTGAAAAAGATGATCATATGCCGATATGGGATGCCAGAAAGGATTATATCTGACAATGCATTGAATTTGAATAACAACACGATAACAGAGGTTTGCACTCAATTCAAGATCAAACATCAAAATCCATTGCCCTATCGCCCAAAAATGAATGGGGTTGTAGAGGTAGCTAATAAAAACATCAAGAATATTGTTGCAAAGATGACAGAGACATATAAAGACTAACACAAGAAGTTACCATTCCCCCTTTTTACTTATAAAACCTCGGTCAGAACTTCTACTAGGGCTACACCATTCTCATTAGTATATGGAATGAAAGTAGTTTTACCTATTGAGGTTGAGATTCCTTCTCTTCTAGTCTTGTCAGAATTACAATTAGATGAGACAAAATGGATCCAAGCCAAATATGATCAGTTGAACTTGATCGAAGAAAAGAGATTAAGAGCTATCAGTCATGTTCAAATGTACCAGCAAAGAATGATGCGAGCTTATGACAAAAAGGTCCGTCTTAGAGAATTCCATGAGGGAGATCTGGTTCTGAAAAATATACTTCCTATACAAAAAGACTTTCGAGGAAAATGGATGCCCAATTGGGAAGGGCTTTATGTAGTAAAGAAAGCCTTCTCCGGAGGGGCTCTCATTTTGATTGAAATGGACGACAAAGATCTGCACAATCTCATGAATTCAGACTCGGTAAAGAAATATTTCACCTAAAAAAGAAAAAAGAAAAGAAAAAGGAGAGGTCAAGATGAAAACCCGCAAAGGGCATCTTGAAACCAAAGGAATTTTGAGTTGAAAACCTGAAAGGGTGACTCAAATTTGGAGCAAAGAATGGATTTGTAATGGTCGTTTCCCTCAAAAATAATGAGGTGGAGGAACTTTACATCTTGGGATATCGACGAAGTACTTCAAATTCCCTAAACGTATATCAGGCTCAGAGTGGTCCTCATCAAGTCTGCTCAGAGAAGCTTATACTTTGATATTTGGGGCACCTAATTTTGTTTTTATTCATTTTTTACCAATATTTACCATTTGTCAAATTCTTTTCTTTCAGCTTTGTCTCCAATAAAATTCAATCTTATCCTTTCACGACCTTGTTCAAGCAATTTTTTATTAAAATAACGGATAATGGACTAATGTTATAAAACATAAAAGGTTTTACGTGTATCACTATGGAAAATTCCTTAATGGTACATGGACCTAAAACAAGACCATCAGTTGAAAAGAACCCAACTTGAAATAAGCAATTCAAACTAAGATCGCTTCGTCGAGTTTCATCGCAAGCCCAAAAAAGAAGACAGGGTGTCGATCAAAGGACAAAGAAAATTATTTTGAAATATGACATTCATACCAATATCATGCATACTTATCTAGTTAGGAGCATTTTACTCATTCCGATCATGACATCCTAATAGTTTGTCCTACACAGAGGTCCATAGAAGCATATTCTACAAGTTTCATTCCCTACGAAATGGCGTGATGGACCAAGTAAACATCAGATCCTATACCCTTGAGTTTCAGTGGGTTCGTTTAAAACAACAAAGCAAATCTTAATGTCCCTAAGGTTATAGTGGAATGGAGTGAAGCACCAGATCCTATACCCCTAGACTACATGGACGGGCAGTGGATTCCATAATTTTACGATGCATAGACGTTACCTGACGACTTTCTGCAAGGTATGGTTTCACTTTATTAATAGTCGTGTGATTCTCTCCACTCACAATACTACAATCACATTGGACCGTATGTGTTTGTTGCATTCCATCTCATACCATCGTCGCATCAACATTAGGGAGCTTATACATGCCTAGATTATGGAAGCAGCAAGGAAGCAAACTGGTATCCTGTCTTTCCCCTCTCTTATTATGCTCATTTGCTAACATAAGGGCATTGTGCCTAGAGATGATAAGGAGGTCATGGAAAATAAAGGTCCGATCAATGATATATCGGTTGAGAGGATGACACGAAGCCAAGATACACATGTGGCCAAAGAAGCTTCAAAAAAGAAAAACAAGGGAAAAGGGAAAAAGAAAGAAGAACAAACCAATGCGCCCATAGATCCACAAGTATTGAGAAGACTGGCTAGTTTGGAAATCCATCTTGACCGTATTGATATGCGTACAATCTGCCTTATGACCATATTAGACAATTTGGATTATAGGCGACATATAATTTTATGCATACACAAAAGCCTAGAACGAAGCCATTGTCACTGCATTATGTCACATTAGCACCAGACCACTGCCAAATTTTCCAGCATTCCCTGATATTGTCTATCCTATGCACAACTCCTCATCTGATCAGCCTACTACTGATGGTAGGCCTACTCAAATGCCAATAAGAATTCACATATCTGATGATGAAGAAAATGAAGGGCATTCAAACGCTGAGGAGGATTGTTATCGTAATATCCCTGCTCTATTCGAGGATGAATTCTCCAACAGTTTAGAGCAAATATGGCTGAGAGAGCAGCTATTACAGAAGAAGATGTCGAGGCAGTCGAATGCGCTGACACTGGCCCAACTGAACTTGAGCAACATATGGAAGAGGAAGCCAATCAGGGGGTGATCAAGAGAAGGATGAAGAGAAAGAAGAAGAAGGAAAGGAAATAGAGAAAAAAGAAACTGAACCTGCTAAGGAGCAGGGCGAGAAGGAACCCGATGCCCCAGTAATGATCATTAAGGATGTTGTGGGGGCATCCAGCTCAAAAGAGACTCGACCTACTACGAGTCAGGTTGAGGTTGTCACTAGTGAAATAGAGGAACTGAATCCTCTAGCTATTATGCCTTACATTGCACCACTCATCGAGATCCACCCATCAGAGGTGATGATTAATGAGGTCGTCACTCAACCTGCCAAGGGAGAACAATCCACCGAGTCGATTGGTTCAAAGGACAAGAAGAGAAAGAGGCACAAGGACAAGAAAAAGAAGAAAACCATTATGAGGAGGAGCGCCCAAAAAAGAAGAAGAAAATAAGAGTAGCCTCTGCATCGGCTACTGTTGAATAATTTGGTAAAATCCTTTTAGTTAACTTTCTTGCATTCTTATTATGCCTACATTTTAATTGTTGTTGCATTTAATTTAGTTAAGTACATTGTAGCTGCATTTTCATAAATTTTGTATAATTTTTGTCAGTGCATTGGGGACAATGTAGACATTAAGTTTGGGGGGGAAGCTAAGGTGACTTGGAAATGCAACTACACCTTATTTTACTTTTATTTTGTTTCTTTAGTAATGAAAATTGACAAAATTTCATTAAAAATATGGCCATAAATTTTTAGTTAATGCGTAATTCTTGAATTGATTGAATGCTAATGTGAAGATTGGATGAGTATGAATGAATGTTGAATCTGCTATTTTTGAATGAATGATTGGAATTGCTTCAGTAATGAATGAATAGTATTGGTGTTGAACCTTGAACTATCTGACCAAGTGCAGTGACATTGTTTGAATAAAAGACACTTTAATGTTAGTGCATTGTGACTTCTAAGGGAGAACACTCCGATGCAGAAAAAGAAAAGAGAAATTTATTTATCCAAAGGCTGTAACTACAAGAGTGTGTGTCAATGCAATTACATGCCTCTTGGGGGTTTGTTGCACCCCATCGTTACTACCTAGGAACAAAAGTAGAGTAATGCAACGACATCTTTTAGTCACTTGAAAAAAAAAAAAGAAGAAAAGAAGAAAGAAAAGAAAAAGAAAAATAAATTGATGAAATGGTTCAAGGAAGTTTAAGATTCAATGCATGACACTAACATTGATGGAATTGCAGTTCAAATTGTTCATATCTATAAATTGTTGACGCATCATTCTATTATATGAATGCAATTTAAACATTAGGATTTTAAAGAATTCAAGTTGTATGAATAATAATTGAGGTGACATTTCTCATTACTTTGTTTACTTGAGGACAAGTAAAAACTCAAGTTTTTGGGTGTAATGGTATTACAAATGACATAGATTTTCTTCCTAATTTAGTGTTTAAATTGTCTCCTCTGTACTTCATTTAGCATGCGTCATTAGCATTTTATACTTAGTTTTCATATTTTCCAACTCATTGATAGAATGATATTGGTAGAACGCAATCACAAGATCAGCTTGGAATTGCAACCAAGAGATGTCATCACATTGAATTTGAACCTCAAATGAGTAGACTCAAGTTAAATTTACATCTGGAAGCACCAGCGCAGGAATATCACAGGTGTTGCCACAATTACAATATCAGATTGTGCCTAGCAGCGCATCGACAACCTACAGATCTCTGAAGAAAACATGTAATCTACGTGAGTGCACAGTTATACTTAACTAACTTTAACAACTGCAAAAATCTAGATCTGAATCTAAGAATGAAGGCTAAAACCTACAATATTTAGAGGCTAAAAATAGACGAACAAAGAAGGAAACAAGGAATCAAGACCTAAGGGATTAATTCTACAAATTATGTGTGAATTGGAGATTTGAGCTAGAAATCAGGGAGCTGATGAAGCAAGTCTGCAACTGCTTCTGACGAGTGGTGCTTGATGCCGAGCAAGAGGAACAATTAGGGAGTAGGCTTAGTAGTTTAGAGATAGTAAGCTTCGTTATACTCTTTAATTCTTTTTAAACGATGATGGATTTTGATGATATTAAATGAATACGAGAGTATCTTTTGATGTTAGATCATTTTGATTCTTACTTTACACTGCTTATCCGTTTATTCTTGGATCTAATCACTTTAAACACGAAAGTGAAATTGCAATACGCTGACATCGATAGATGCAGTGACAGGTTAGGTTAACAAGTGGGTTAGGCGAGAGCTGCTCGGGACTAGAATAAAAACCAGTTACTTGTATCGTTATTCGCATCGAGAGGTAGAGTGATTGTATTTGAGTTAGGATTAAGTAGGAAGCTGTTATTAGTAAGAACTCAAAGGGACTTCATTGCAACGACAATTCATTTATATCTTACCTTGTCGACGCATCTAACGTTGCAACTTATCAATATTCAGTGAACCATTTCTACCCTTTACACTTGATCACTTTTACATTTTATGCAATTTAAATATTCAGCACTCAACACTCAACATATTTGATTTACTTTCAGTACATTGACGTTTAACACCTGACATTTGACTCTAATTGCGTTGACATTGATATCTAATTTTAGTGTGCAGATTTGACATATTACACTAACATCAGTACTTACATTACACTTATTGCTCCGACATTTAGACATAAAGAACCCATTCCTCGAGGGGTCGATATCTGATAGATTTGTCTATCAACTATACTTGCATCGACATGTGTACGCTTGTACAATCGTTATGTCGTAAAAACATCGATCACTCATATAATAGTTCAGGTAGAGCTTAATAACCTTAGGGGAGTCAGAATACGTCCACATACAGATATGTAAATTCCTCAAATCAAGGTAATTTTAGACAAGGGAATTACAGTCAACAGTAGCAGAATTATACTCATCCGTAAGTATATGCACAGCCTGACCAAATGTGATCACAAAACCAAATGTAGTCACATAATCTGATGCAGCCACAGGTTCGAATGTAACCACAACAAACTATGCTACCAAATATGCAAGGACAGCATCAGCAACAACAACAACAACAACAACAGTATTCTCAATCAAGAGCAGATCCATTGGCTACTCTTGAAGCTTTGATGCGTGAGCATATTACCATAACAGAAGCAATTGTACAAGGAAATTCATCTTCCATCCGAGCGTTGGAAGGACAACTAGGACAACTGGCCTCTAACATGAGCACACGACCACCAGGTGCTTTGCCAAGCGATACTGAGAATCCAAATCAGAAAGGAAAGGAGCATTGCAAGGCCATCACATTGCGAAGTGGAAAGTAAACTGCAGAGCAAAGTAGCAGCCCCAACCAAGCACCTGTTGGCACAAACGAACCAAAGCAACAAAAAGAAGTTGCAGCTGAAAAAGTCATAGTAGAAGTAGGTGAGGAGGAACCACCGATAGTCACACCGATGCCAACCATTCATCCTAAAAAGTTGTCGACACAATTGCCTATGTCGACACAACCGATTACAACAAAACAACCCACTGTGAACATACCTTTGTCATTTCTACAGAGATTCAAGGAGAAAGAACATGACAAAGATTATCAAAAGTTTGTATCAACCTTGAAACAATTGCATATTAATATACCTCTAGTTGATGCTCTTGCGCAGATCCCCAGCTATGGGAAATTTATGAAGGAGCTATTATCGAAAAAGAAAACACTATCCGATATTGAGACAATTGCGCTCACAGAAGGGTGTAACGTTGTGTTGATAAATAAATTACCACCAAAGATGAAAGATCCTGGCAGTTTTACGATCCTGTGCTCTATTGGAAATCATTATTTATGTAAAGCTCTATGTGACCTAAGAGCTAGCATTAATTTTATGCCATTGTTAACTTTCAAGAAATTAGGGATTGGTCATTTAAAGCCCACTGCGGTGACATTTCAACTTGTGAACAGATCTTTGGCATAACCTGAAGGACAAATTAAAGACATTCTCGTCTATGTCAACAAGTTTGTGTTCCCAGCCGACTTTATCATACTTGATTGCGAAGCTGATAAGAAGGTGCCTATTATTTTAGGACGTCTATTTCTCGCAATGAGATGCACTCTTATCGATGTTTTCAAGGGCGAGCTGATTATGCGTCATAACGATGAGCATGTAACCTTCAACGTTTTCAAAGCATCTCCATCACATAGTAGGGAACTATGTCATCACATTGATATTTTGGACGAGCTAATTAAAAAGGAATTTAATGAACGAAGCTCAGCAATGTTAGAAGAATATGCAGTGACATCTGATGACAATATCGCACCTAAATGTGACCACACAGTTAAGGCTAATGTCTATGGGCTGAAACATGGTTGGCAATTGAAATCTTTGGATTTAACTAATCGGAGGATCCCTGTTTTCAAACCATCAATTGAAGAAGCTCCGATTCTGTAGTTAAAGCCATTGCCAACACACTTAAAATATGTTTTTCTAGGTGACAATGATACATTACCTATGATTGTTAGCGCAAGTCTCGATGCAAGCCAAGAAGAAAAATTAATCGAAATATTGAAACGGCACAAAAGAGCCATCGCCTGGAGCATAGCGGACATCAGAGGCATTAGTCCCTCTTTCTACATACATAAAATTAGGCGGAAGATGAAGGCAAACAGTCAATTGAGTAACAACGAAGACTGAATGAGAAGATGAAGTAGTGAAGATGAAGATTATCAAGTGGTTAGATGCGGGCATAATTTACCCTATTTTAGACAACATGGGTGAGCTCGGTCTAATGAGTGCCTAGAAGAGCAGTATCACGGTAGTAAGTAACGATAAAAATGAGCTAATCCCTACTCGCATTGCTACAGGTTGGCGAGTGTGTATGGACTACCGTCGTTTAAATGTGGCCACAACGAAGGATCACTTCCCACTTCCATTCATTGATCAAATGTTGGACAGGCTAGCTAGTAAAGCCTATTACTATTTCCTTGATGGGTACTTTGGATACAACCAGATTGCAATCGCACCGGTAGATCAAGCAAAGATGACTTTCACATGCTCATTTGGAACCTTTTCTTTTCAACGAATACCATTTGGTTTGTACAATACCCCAGCCACATTCTAAAGGTGCATGATAGTTATCTTCTCGGATATGATCGAGGATTCATTAGAGGTATTTATGGATGATTTCTCTGTGTATGGGTAAAATTTTGATATACGCGATGACAATTTAGCAAAAGTTTTGAAAAGATGCGAGGACACCAACTTGGTCTTAAATTGGGAAAAATGCCACTTCATGGCAATCGAAGGAATTGTCCTTGGTCATTGAATATCTTGTCAGGGCATTGAAGTGGATAAAATGAAGGTACAAATCATTGAAAAGTTACCTCCACTAAATAATGTGAAGGGAATAAGGAGTTTTCTCGGCCATATCGAATTTTACAGAAGATTCATCCGAGACTTCTCTAAAATAGCAAAACCACTCTGCTCCTTGTTGGAGCAAAATAAAAAGTTTTTGTTCGATGAAGTTTGCTTGGAAGCATTTCTAAAGATAAACCAGTAGTTAGTACAAGCACCCATTGTTGTCGTACCATATTAGACGCAATCGTTCGAGGTAATGTGCGATGTGAGTGACTTTGTTGTAGGTGTTGTACTGGGACGAAGGAAAAATAAGGTATTTCATTCAATATATTATGCTAATAAAACTTTAACTGAAGCGTAGGTGAATTATACGACCATTGAGAAAGAATTGTTGACAGTAGTTTTTGCATTTGACAAGTTCCGTTCATATCTTGTCAGCGTAAAAATTACAGTATACACTCTTCACTCTGTTTTAATATACCTTTTTGCTAAGAAAGATGCCAAGTCCAGGCTGATCAGATAGATCCTTTTACTCTAAGAATTTGATGTTGAAATTAAAGAAAAGAAAGGATCAAAAAGCCAAGTAGCAGACCACCTCTCTTATATAGAAGCTAGAAGCAAGGATGAAAATAAGTCACACATTGTAGACGCAATTCCAGATGAGAAATTATTCTTTGTCGGCTCATCTCCATGGTATGCAGATGTCATAAATTACCTAGTTTGTGGAAAGCTACCACTGAGTGCAACAGGTCATAGAAGGTTAAATTTCTCAGGGATGCTGCTAAGTATCATTAGAATGAGCCATACTTGTTTAAGGTATGTGCCGACAACATCATTCGTCGTTGTGCTCCTGAGGAGGAAATGTTATCTATCTTGAAACATTGCCACGATGCTCTTTATGGAGGTCATTTTGATGGTGTTAGGACTGCTGCAAAGGTTCTGCAATCAGGATTTTACTGGCCTACATTGTTTCGAGATGCACACAGTTTTGCTCAACAATGCGACAAATGTCAACGCACTAGTTCCATATCTCGATACAACAAGATGCTTCAACAACCTATCATGGAGGTTGAACTCTTTGATGTGTGGAGTATAGATTTCATGTGACCATTTCCAAATTCCTTTGGGAATGTTTATATCTTAGAAGCTATTGACTATGTCTCCAAGTGGATCGAAGCAATCGCTGTTCCAAAAAACGATGCTCAAACGGTGTTAAAGTTCTTTCACACATACGTCCTTACAAGATTCGAAACACCTCAAGCATTAATAAGTAATCAAGACACTCATTTCCATTGCAATCAAGTGGAACCAGCTTTGAAACGGTACGGTGTGAAGTATCATATGACAACCACGTATCATCCGCAATCGAATGGATAAACGGAGGTCTCCAATAAACAAATTAAAAGTATTCTTAAGAAGCTGGTTAACCCATCTAGACGAGATTGGTCCTCGCGGTTACATGATGCATTGTAGGCGCTTCGCATCGTTTACAAAACTCCGTTAGGGATGTCGTCATATCAGCTAGTGTTTGGAAAATCATGTCACTTGCCTGTCGAACTTGAACATAAGGCTGTGTGGGCAATCAAGCAAGTAAATATGGAATATGTTGCTGCTGGACAGAAAAGATTGTTGGACATTTTAGAGCTGGAAGAAATTCGGCGCAATGCCTATGAAAATGCTGCCATTTATAAAGAAAAAACTAAAAGATGGCACGACAACATCATTTTGCAACAACAATTTTCTCCTGGTCAGTTAGTGCTTTTATTAAACTCACGTTTAAAATTACATCCAGGAAAATTACGCTTAAGGTGGTCAGGACCTTTCCAAGTTGTCGAAGCAGTTTCACATGGTACGGTGACAATTAAAGATTTGAACGATGGGCACCAATTTAAAGTAAATGGAAAACGATTAAAGCATTACTGTAGCCCAAGCATCAAGGAACAAAACGAGACCATTAACCTGGTCACATTTACTTAATAATGACATTGCAATTTTTGATGTTTACTTTTTGTCTTTTGTTTACTTTTAATTAGTTTTCTTTAGTTTTACGCAGAAATAGAATATCTCCTTTTTGTTGACGCACACAAAAGCATGACTTGTCGATGCATTTCTTTGATGACTCAACGAACAAAACGAGACCATTAACCTGGTCACATTTACTTAATAATGACATTGCAATTTTTGATGTTTACTTTTTGTCTTTTGTTTACTTTTAATTAGTTTTCTTTAGTTTTACGCAGAAATAGAATATCTCCTTTTTGTCGATGCACACAAAAGCATGAATTGATTCACTCCAATTCCCAACCGTTGTATCGTCCTAAAAAGGTATGATCTGTGTCCTAGCATTTATTGGCTATAGACATATTGTACTCTCTACTATCATCACGTCTCTTCGCCTCCATCGTCTATAAAGAATCTTTTTTATGCTGACTGATCTCTCACACTGACAACCTCCGTTGTTACCGTATTTTATTTATCTTCAACCTTCTATGTTTTCTACAAACTAATCTCACTTTATTTCTTTCAGTCCTCATGGCAAGAACTCGTGGAGCAAAAACCCCATCTAAATCGATAACTGAATCCTCGGTTGCTATGGTCAGGAATGCTGACCAACCACAACCCAAAGAGCCTGTTATCTTCCTATCAAAAGCGACGAAGGACCGCTATCATGAAGTTATGCTGAAGAGGAACTGTCATCCTGAATAAGGATTTCAATTGTCCGCGCATCTGACTCTTGGGAAATAAGTCAACAGAACAATCTCTCGTTTGGGATGGGAACAGTTTTATGACCATTCAGTCGGGTACTCTCCCTCTCTGGTAAGGGAATTTTACGCTAACCTGGTAGACTCCAAATAGGAATTAATATTTGTTCATGAAGGGTTGGTGCCTTGGAGCGTCGATCACATAAACGCTCTCTTCCATATTATTGAGAGAGAGGATGAACACATCGAGTTCTTAGAAAATCTGACTGAGGAAGGTACCTAGCTTTTACTGAACGATTTATGTGTCAACGATGCAGTTTGGACTGGCAACAATCCAAATAACTACACCATGCACCGTCATTTTCTCACTGTTCAAAGAAAGGTATGGTTCCATTTTATAAACAACCGCCTGCTGCCATCTACCCATAGCACCACTGGAATACTAGATAGAATGTATATGTTGCATTCTATACTAAAGGGACGTAGAACTGATTTCGGCGCAATCCTTCACCAGGAAATTACTGAGGCCGCCACAAAACAAAAAAGTATCCTACACTTCCCTTCTCTGATAATTTTGTTGTGTAAATAAAGAGGCATTGTGCCTCGGGAAGGGGAGGAGATTTTGGAAAATAAGGGCCTAATCAACAATGTTTCGGTAGAGAGGATGACTAAAGGGCAAGAGACCCTTGTGGTGAAAGAGGTTTCGTAGAAGAAAGAAAAGGGAAAAGGAAAAAAGAAAGTCGCCCAAACCCATGCGCCCACAGACCCTCAAATTTGGAAGAAGCTTGATGAGATTGAAAAGTTTGTCGATTGAATGAGCACCAGACAAATTAGACTTCTCTGTGCAATGGAAGAGATGCAATTCAAACAGAATTTATTCTATGTATATACTAGGGCATGGAATAATGCTATTGTCACCACATTACGCGACTTGAGTAGGAACCCAATGCCAAAATTCCCTGTGTTCCCTCCCATCATCAATGAAGCCACTCCATCATCGAAGCAGCCTGGTTCAAAAGACAAAACCCAATCCGTGTAGTCTCCAAATCAAATTAACATCTCTGATGATGAGGATCAAGAGGTGCAATCCAAAGAAATAGAAGATTGCTTCAAAAACATAGCTAGCCTCTTTGAAGATGAACTATCGAACAATTTGGAGGCCAATATGGCGGAGCAAGAGGCTGCTGTGATGAATGAATACACACCAATTGCCTTGATGGGTATTGAGGCAGAGGAAAAAGAAAGATCAAAAAAGGAAGAAGAAGAAGAATAAGAAGGAAGAAAAAGAAGCAGATGTTGTCCTGAGAAATTTATCTGAGAAATTTGTCGACACATCTATAGGTATGGGTGCATCTATAGAACAATTGGTGCAAACTGAGGCAAGCTGGGCCGAGGCGGTCACATCCGAGAATGAGGATTCCAATCCTCTAGCTATTGTGTCATATGTGGCACCACTTGTTGAACTCTATCCATCAGATGTGACTGTCGATGAAGTCAACATTCAACCAGCAATGGAGGAGCATTCTACTCCACCAGTTGAACAAAAAGAGAAAACGAAAAGCCAAGA
This sequence comes from Kokia cookei, assembly GCA_039519145.1. Classification (NCBI taxonomy): domain Eukaryota; kingdom Viridiplantae; phylum Streptophyta; class Magnoliopsida; order Malvales; family Malvaceae; genus Kokia; species Kokia cookei. The sequence continues at coordinate 22,492,435 of CM076908.1, forward strand.
AGAAAAGCAAAAAAGAGTGCCCAAAGAAGAAAAACAAATCCAAAGCAGCCACTTCCGAGGCTACAACACAATGAGTTAGTTTACTTTTTCGTAGTTAGTTGCATGCATTTTTTGTCATTGCATTTTTATTGTCCCTATATTTTATTTGTTTTCATAGTTGTATTATAGTTGCATTTCCATTATAATTTGTATAATATTGTCAATGCACTGGGGACAATGCAGACATTATGTTTGGGGGGAAATGTGGAATGGAAATGCAATTACACCCTCAAGTTTAGGAATATATTTGTTTCTTTAAGTTGAATGAAAGTATGCGAAGTTAAGAAAAATAATTGTGACCACATTTTTTTCATTTGATACGTAAATTCTTGAATTATTTGGAATGCTAATGCATGAATTGAATGAATATGATTGAATGTTGAATTCTTCTATTTTTGGATTAATGATTGAGATTGCATTAGTAATAAATGAGTAGCATCATTCTTTAAATATTGAATTAACTTACCATCTTGCATCTATATTTATAATTATATTTACTAAATAAAAGACACTCCAATATGGGTGCATTGTGACTCAATAAGGGGGAACACTCTACTGCAAGTGTTAGAAAAATTATCTAACTAAAGGCTGTCACTGCAAGAGTGTGTGTCGGCGTAATTACATGCTCCCTAAAGGTATGTTCCCATCGTTACTGCCCAGGAACAAGAGTGTAGTAATGCAATGACATCTCTTAGTCGCATAAAAGAAAACAGAAAGAAATAAAGAAAGAAAAGTTGACAAAAAGAATATATATATATATATATATATGTATGTATATTATTATACAATAAAAGCTTTGTTGGTTAAGAAGATTTAAGATTTGAAGCATGATGTTAGCATTAGTGAAGTTGCAATTTTGATTATTCATGCCTATAAATTGTCGATGCAATATTCTAGCAAATGAATGTAATTTATACATTAGAATTTCAAAGAATATAAGTTGCTAAAATGAGAAATGTGGTGACAAAAATTTAGATATAACTTTGCTAGCTTTTATTTACTTGAGGACAAGTAAAAACTCAAGTTTGAGGGTGTGATAGCATTAGAGATGACACTCAATTTCTCCTTAAATTATAAATTGTTCCTTTGTATCATATTTAACATGCATTATTAGCATTTCATACTTAGTATTTACATTTTCTAACTCAGTGTTGTTTGATTTTATTTTCTTTCATTTTCTCTATTGTGCTACTAATGTCGTTATATTTAGTACTAGTTTTGCGTTCAAAGTTGTCAGCGTAGAAATCCATATAAGAAGATCGGAGTAAGAAAGCATTCAAAGTTGTGATCATAAGTTGATCCAAAATTGCGGCCGAATATGTCGTCATATGAATGCTTCTGCAAGAATTTCACGTTGATAACATATTAAGAAGCATTAGCGTAAGAGAAAGACAAATTGTCACAACAAATTAAAAACCATAATTTGCGTCCAAGAATGTCCCGACAATCTGCAACTAATCAATGAAGAAACCATATTTGCGTGAGTGCATAGCTGACATTAACAACTTTTACAGTTGCATCAAGGATTTAGATCTGAAAATGGAGAAAGATCTGGAATGGCTAGTGGTTATAAATAGAAGGATGAAAGAGAAGATGGATCATCAAGGTGTGAAGATTTCAAATCTATAATTTCTCTTATTCATTTTTGAAGATAGCTGCCATGGAAGCTTAATTTTTGGAGGAAGGTGATTTGATGCCACAAGGACGCAACAACTTCTGGCGAGAAGTGTTTGGTGCAACGCAAGAGGAGCGATTACAGGAGAATTCTAGTAGACTAGGAATAGGATGCTTCAATTCATTTGTTAATCCCTCTTAAATTGTTAATGAATACTATTAATAATTGATTGAATACGAAAGTATCTTTTAATATTAGATTTGCTTTGAGTTCTATTCAATTCTTCTCATTTGTTTATATTTGGATTTAACTATTTTGACCACGAAAGTGCGATTGCAGTCACAATCACTAGAAGGTGCGGTGACAAGTTAGATTAACAAGTAAGACAGTAAAAGTTGCTTGAGACTAAGAGGAATTCTGGTCACTTATTCTTGAGTGCTCATCGTTACAATCATTGGAAAGTGTGGTAGTCGTGGGTACTTAGGCCTTTGTTAAACAAAGAGTTTATATTAGTATGATCTCATTGGAACATAATTGCGGCGACAATTCATCTATGAGTTACCTTGTAGTCACATTAAGCGTTGTTAACTTGTGAAGTTAGTGATCCTCTCCACTTTTTTACACTCGATTTATTTCTTTTATATTTCTGAATTTACAGTACAACCTCTCAACAATAAATTCATTTTACATTACATTTGCACTAATATTTTTTTACTACATTTGTACTGACAATTTTTACTCTTAACCTATGTAGTTTTAACTAGTTTACGTTGACATTATTCTTAGCAGTTCTTATTTTTTACCTCTTTTTTGCATCGACAAATTTAAGCATAGACAGTCATCTCTGTGGGATCGATATTTGATAGCTTTACACTTATCAACTATACTTTCATCGACAAGTGTTTGCTTGCACAATTGCTGTAACGTTCATAGCACGATCAGGTGAACATCGAGATTTTGAGAGTCTCTACATCGTGCTCTAGGTACTTGGTTGAACTTAGTACTACTTACCATCCGTAGACTAACGGTTAGTCCGAGCGTGTAATTCAGGTTCTTAAGGATATGTTAGCATTTTTCAGTATCGAGGTAGTTGGGAGGACTTTCTACCACTTACAGAGTTCGCCTACAGTAACAATTATCAGGCTTTGTATGGGCGTAAGTGTCACACTCTCATTGGTTGGATTAAGTTGAAAGAACATCGTTTATTGGGTCTAGATATTATTCAAGAGTCTGAGGAGACTGTCAGGTTGATTCGAGAGAGACCTAAGGCAACTTTTGACAGACAGAAGTCTTATGCTGATTTGAAGCATTAAGACATTGAGTTTAATGTGGGTGATGAGGTTTTCATAAAAGTATCTCCGTTAAATAAGGTGCTCAAATTTGGTCGAAAAGGCAAGTTGAGTCCCCATTATATTATTCCTTATCGAGTTCTTCGTCGTTTGGGACCTATTGCTTATTAGCTTGAGTTACCACCAGAGCTTGAGCGGATTCATGATGTCTTTCATGTTTCCAAGTTGAGGTGTTACCAATCGAACCCGTCTCATATTGTTCTTATGGAGGAGATCGAGGTTTGTCCTAACCTGTGTTTTGAGGAGGAATTGATTGAGATCCTTGCTCAAGATAAGAAGGTTCTCAGAAGGAAGATCATTAAGATGGTTAAGGTCTTGTTATGTAACCATGGCTATGAGGAGACTAGTTGGGAGCCCAAAGTCGTCATCAAGGCCCAATATCTACATCTTTTTGGTCCAAGTAAATTTCGAGGTTGAAATTTCTTTTAATGGGAGAGAGTTGTAATAACCTAATTTTAGAATTAGGGATTAAATTGTATTTTTGTGAAATTTGAGGGTTTAATTCATAAATTTAGTGAGCTTAAGGACTAAAATGAATTATGAATAAAATATATGGGCCAATTTGGGAATCTTAGGACTTAATTGTGATTTGTATAAAATTTTGGGCTAATTTTAAAAACCTTAATGTTTTCTGAGGTACTCCGTGTAAATGACCCATTTTTGTTGGGTATTTAAGCTTAATTTTGTTTCTTCCCAAACCCTTCATCTCTTTTTTTGGTTTTGCCTCTACCGAATCTCTCTCAACTCCCTTCCCTTCTCCTTTTTTCGACAAGCCTCTAGTCTACCTTTCGCCGTCGTCCGTGAGGCACATTGCCACCTTTATCGTGCTTGTCATCGTCATATGAGTAAAACCACACCCTTAACCTGACCCTCACTATCGCCATTTGTGAGAGCGGCATGAAAGCCGTGTTGGTTCATTTCTTTATGTCGCCTCTATCGTAATTCTACCATTTTCTTACTATTATGGGCATTGGTGAGTGGTGCATCCTATTGGGGCCTTGATTTTGGTTTCTTGGTTGTGCTGTTTTCGATGAACTCACGTCATTCTGTCGAGGCGTCGACGACGATATCGATGTGGGTTGAGAAAACCCTAAATTTTTATGTATGGTTTGTGTTACAATGGATGGGGTGTTGGGCTATCAGTTTCAAGCCCAATTTTGGAGACCCAAGTGTGGTATTTGGCTGCTTGGTGCAAACCCAAGCCAAGACCCTTAAATCAAGCCCAATTCGAATTGACCCAATTGAGAGCCCAAAGCAAGTGACCCAATATCCATTACCCAAAACCAAACTCATTAACCCGAGTTGATTGACCCGAACTGTTGATCGTTGACCATTGACTTTTTCGAGAAACCCTACCATCCCATTTTTCGACGTCTTGATTTTGTTTCCATAGTCTGTTTCGTGAACTCAAACCCGAAAGTCTCATTTTAGATATTTACACTTAATTTTGTACTTAGTGGCTATTAAGAAGTTGAATTTGGGATCTGATCTGAGATATTTTATGTTTAGGTGATCACATCTTCGAGGCCGACGAGTTACCTCCTCCTCCTCCTCCGCCTATACAACCTGCTCCTCCACCAGCTTCAAGAGTTGCACGTGAGTTTTGTTATTTCAGTTTAGTATTGTGTTTAGTTGGTGGCATAGAATAGTTTTAATGTAAAATTTGTTCTCAAAATTCTAATCTAGCTAGACCCGGTGCTAGATCTGAGCGTGGGAGACGTCCTCTTCTTAGTTAGAGCTTCAGCCTATTTAAGATGTGTTTCTATCTGTGTTACATAATATTAGGTGATAATACTTTGTATTGAGTTAATTGTGTGGTAATGGTTTAAGTTTACAATGGTATGATCCTGTTCGATGTTATGTGATCGCATGTTGATATTGTAAGCATATCTATCAGATTGTGGACAACTTAAAATATTGTGATTAAAATGTTGTGTACTTTGATATATATATATATATATGTTATCATTAGATTGCGATTGAGATTAAGATTGAGTTATATGTGCTATCATACCATTGTGTGCTCATGGGTTGGGATTGTACGGTGGAAGACGTGGTTATCTTCCCTTCAAATGGCTGATAGTAAAACCACATTACGATTGGTGACGATTGGTTGGGGAGGGGTTTTGGGGAACCACTCCACTGTGTTGGTGTGCAGGTGATTAGGTGCATTGCATTGAATGGTAACATGCTTTGTTGTTACTTTAAATTCTATGAAATATTTATGATATTGTAATGTGGATGTATGCACTTTAGAAACATAATGGGCTCTTTAGATCATTCCCTCATAGCTTTTCTTTTAGATACGTTGGACATAGGGGATTTGGTACTCAAAGAAACTCTTTAATTTTATTCGTATTTCTTTTATTATTCAGTATAAGTTATTTTGAGATTTTCAAATTATTTTATTATATTATTCTAGGGTTATAAAAATTTAAATTTTGGATTTTTAATGTTTATTTAAGTGTTTGAGATTATTTAGAAATATCGGGAAATGGTTTGTTTTATTGTTATTTAATTTAATTATGATTTATATGTATATATGTATGATTATGGATTTTGTGGTTATGTGAGGGTGAAATTATAATGGTAACCCTCTAGATCCGATCATATCTTTTAGGTCTGATAAAGAAGGTTACATTTAATAATATCCCTTACTCACTCGACCACTACCCCAACCTAACAACCCAACATAACTAACCCCCAACTAACATAATATCACATACACATGAAACCACTATATAAAGTCTCCCTCAATTCTAAACTTAACTCAATCATCCTCGCACACGAAAAAACATTTAATCTTAAACGGTTAATTTATCAAAATGATCCAAAAAAATTTATTATTTATGTAAATGACACTAATCCAAAATAATCACCTAAATTACTTAAATGAACAGTAAAATTGGGTAAGGGGATCTTAAGGCCGGCATCAACATCTCTCCTGACACAATCATTGCCTCACGATTGTGTCAGGGCTTAACAAATATTTTTTTGAGTTGTGAGAGCTTAATGGCCGACACTAATTTTATCATATATAAAAAAATTATTTTTTGGGTGTTGGGACACTGATGATTGAGACCCAAGTACCAGATAGATATAGGTGTTTTGTCTTCCATTTGAGCTATTTGTTTGCTTTATTGGTTGAAACTCGAGTTTAATAATATCAAAATTTTTTATATCTGATAAAGTTGATGTCGACCATCAGTGTTCAAAAATTTAGATAAAAGATTTGGTTCTCGAAAAAAGTGGTGTCAATCATTTGATATCCCAAACCCTAAATTTTTTTAATACTAGATAAAGTTGGTGTTGGACATTACATTCCCAACATCCAAAAAAATTATTTTTAATTCAAAAATTGGTATCGATCATTACATCTCTAAAACCCCAAATATTTTATTTCAAATACTAGTATAAACATAAACCAATATAATATGGATTGAAAAAAAATACTATGATATAGACCATTAAACTTTTACAACCCCAAAAAATATTTTTTAAAGCTCTTACATTCATGAGACAATGATTGTGTCAGGTGAAAAGTTGATGACGACCATTGATGTTTCTCACCTAATTTTACTTTTCATTTTAAATCATTTAGGTGATTAATTTTTAATAGAATTATTTATGTAAATAATAATTTTTTTAAAATTATTTGAGTAAAATAACCATCTTAAACTTCTTAAAATTTCGGAAATTATCCAAAAAAAAAATCTCAAAAATCTCCCAAACAATAATCCAAAAAAATTATTTTGCAATTTCTCCAAGTTTATTTTTATTTTTCTAAATTAAATTAAGAAATTTTTTTTTTGAATTTATATCTGTCAATTTAATTTAAATCAATTAGATAATTATATATTTTTTGAATAATATTTTAATCTTTTATTGAAAGATAGGTGTACTTGCCCGTAAAGTTACATTTAAATAAAATAAACTAAATCCAAATAGTACTCTAGAAAATAAAACTAAGAAAGCCTACTCCAAGAACCAAAATAAAACTCTTCTAAAAACTCAGGCCCATTATTGATAGTTTCAATGCCGAATATTAAAAACTGAGAAAACCCTCCACCGTTGTACCAGCGTATTTAAACTATTTTCATTTCCAAAGCCTCCCATTAGACCCGCTCTTTTTCAGAAAACATTTCCAGTACTCTAGTGACTTGTCTTTTCCAATCTTATCAATAGTCACTTCGACTTTTTCCTTTACTTGCCTCTCTGCATATTTGAAGGGTTACGGTGCTTCTTCTTCCCTTTCAGTTTCTTCTCTCATTTGACCCTTCTCTTCGTTTCTCAAACTCCAAATTCCTTGAGTATTTCTCCAACTATTCTGTCACCCATCGTGGTAAACAGAATACCAGGTCAGTGCTCCTATTCCTCTCTTTCGCTTCTTTTGTCAGTTCATGTGCTACCTCATTGCCCGATCTGAGTACGTGTTGAAAAAACATTCATCATATTTTTTACTTAAACATTTGAATATCTAGGACATTAGAGCACATCTCTGATCTGTTATCTTTTTCTGCATTCACACACTGAATAATGCTGAGAGCGTAGCCTTTGATGATAACTCGTCCGAATCCAAGATCTATGCCTGTTTGAACAGCCTGGCGACAGGCTGGTGCCTTCGTCACAAACGGTGTAGTTATTCTTTCATTTATAACCATTTTTGCCCCCATGTTTTCCCCTTTATAATTTCTACAAATTATTCATTTGCCTGACTATTTACTGCCTTTGTTGTAGGTCCCATCGAAGTTTATTTTGACTATACCCAACATCGATGCTCTCCATATTTGACTGTCAACTTTTCGCCCTTGTGTGATATTATTTGCTGCAGTCCGTTCCTGTAAGTATTTCTTTGTGAAGATTGCCAGCTCTGACACTGATCGATATTTTTCTCATGTAACACTTTATTGCGGTCCATTCAAATCGCCCATAATGCAACGAATAGGAGTTGTTTTTGCTGACTACTTGTAATGAATCAATTTTCAGTGGTGTTAAAAACAGTAGTTTCGGAGTTATAAATTTGACGAACGAGTTCGTAAATATTTTTATTTAATATTTACGAGTCAATTATAGTAATATAATAAATTTTGAATTGAAAATTTATGCTTGTTGAATGAGAAATTATATTTATGTGGTAAATTTTTGAAGTTAAGTGGTTTTAAAAATTAAGGTATCGAGATTTCATTTTTATAAACTTGACTCAAAGAATATTATTATTAAATATTTACATAATGATTATATAAGTGTATTAAAGTTTGGTTAAAAAATTTTGAAATATGGATAGTTGATCAATTAAAAAGGATTGAACTGAAAAAGATGAAAAAGTGGGTTCTATGTATTAAATTAACCAAATAGATTAAAAAAGTCTAAATAATGGTCTAAAATGGTAATATTGCCAAAGTTTAAGTTAGTGGAGGTTGGTGGGTTGTTGGTTGCTAAATTTTGATGTTTTTAAAGGGTTAAATTAATAATAAGTAATTGTTAATTAATGAAATAGGTAATAAAAAAAAACAATCAATATCATCTCTCTCATGATCTTTCGATCAATTTGCATGTGAGTATATTTAAGTTTATTTTTGATGATTTTTATATTTTTGAGTTAATTTTAGCTTAATCTACTTAATCTGTGTTAATTTACAAATTTGTTAAAAGTTGAGAGAGGTGTCGTGAATGAAATTTCTATGTTTTGGAAGTTTTATAATAGATTGTTAAATAGATATGTTTTATTAAGTGGTTTTTAATGATTTTAAAGATTAGGGATTGGTTTAAGAAATAGGAAAAAAATTTAGTATAAAATGTGGAAAAATATAGGTTGATATGAACCTAAGGAAAATTCGGCTAATATAGATTTTAACTAAAAATGGTAAATTTGCAATATTTGGATTTAATGGTTAAATTGAATAAAAGAAAAAGTGTTGGGGTAATTTTGTAAAATGATGATGGAAGGACTTAATTGAATAAAGTTGATTATTTAAGTGTTGCTTTGGTATTAATTGAATGAAAATTATTATTTAGATAAAGAAGCATTACGATTGGATTTTAATTGGGGAAAAAGTTAAAATTTTCGAACTAATAATCGATTTGTTTTTAACAATCATTTTAATCGAGGTAAGTTCACATAAGGATTAAGTTATTATGTTTTATATTGTATGTCATGCTAATAAATACTATATTATAAATAAATTAGATTAATGATTAAATGATATTTTGATAATATGGATCAAAATATAATGTTAATAAAATGGAATGACATGATGGTTTGGTTTGGATGGATTATTATGTATTACATTGTTAATTAAATTTAATAATTAAAGTGAGTTGGATGAATTTATGAACATGTGAATTTAATGAATGATTATATGAGAGATTATTTCTAAAAGAGAATTAAAGTTAAAGTATGAAAAATGATAAATGCATGAAAAATTATTGAAAATGTTAATGTGGAAGTGAAGGCCACGGATAAGGATATAAAAAGAGATTTGTTTGAGTTTATTCAATGCATAGGATACAAATGAGATGTCGTTAAAAAATATATGTATTGAGTTTTGATCGTGGAGGTCTTACCAATGGTTGAGATTTAATGTGTTGCAAATTTTTGGAACGATGAAAATGTAGAAGTGTATATAATTGTATCAAATAATAAAGTGATAAGTAAATATCGAGTATTGTACTCACAAGAATTGTGTTAGAAAAAATATTTATGAAATAATTATTTAACAATTTGGTTAGGAAAAAGATAATAATTGTGAAGAGTATTAATTTAAACTAAAATTAATCTAAGTTAAAACTAAAATAAAAATAAAAATTAATTTCAATGCACAATTTTTAAATTTTTAATCAATATGAAATAAATATATTAGGTTAATTGTTTTAATTACTTAATTAAATCATAATTATATTCATACTTATTATGAAATAAATTCACGGCACTCGATATTTTGTTAATTTATGAACAATATTACTTATAAAAATCAATTTATTTTTTGATTTTATTCTTATGTCAATTCAATCAAGTAAACTAATTTTAATAAGTAGATGTTTTAATGCGCGTACATACTTCATGAATTAAAGTAATCTTTTAAACATATATCTATGTCAATTAAAATTATTAAGATTAAATCTAATAATTTTTCAAAAATTACTGCTGCGTTCTTTGTCGTTTTTACTCAATTTTTTTCAAATTGAAGTATCTGATGAACATTCAATGAAATAATTTTCAAGGGTTAAGACCATTTTTTCCCAAAAGAAGGAAATCGGTAAAAGAATGGTAGGAAAGGGAAATGAGAATATTTAGAGAGAAAACTAAAAAAAGAAGAATGTGTTGTGAATTAGTGATTAGAATGGGTATCGTAGGCCGTATTTATAGGTGGGAATTGGAGGTTATTTTTAACAAGTGAATTTCAGCCACTCAATCCCCATGGCTAACCACCCTTTGAGCACTTTGATTAGTTCAAAGTTTGCTTGAATTTAGCTTGGGGTAAATCCGTAAAGGCACCAAAAGTGAAGAATTTGAATGCGATTTGAGAGGATTTTGAGTGCTGTTTTGCAAGTGTGAAAAATCAGCTAAAACAGCTAATTGGGTCAACCTATTTGGACGACACTTGGCTTGCCCAACTCGTGGTGGATCAGTCCTCCATGTCATGCACATCGAGCCACTTTGCATCAGGCTTTATAATTTAATTTCTAACTCAAATTAATTTAATTAAAATATAAATCTGAAGTATAATAATGCTCATAAATTGGATTGACATTTGTTGGAAAATTAATCTTCTTAGCTCTTAATTCACTTGATGTAAAAATTTTCTTAACGGTTCAGGTCTTTTACAGTGTCTGTCGAGTTGATTTTCATCACTTGTGCAAAACTATCAAAAATACATCAAATTCATGTTTAATATTTATAAAAATAATTAAAAATCAATATGTTGGTAAATTAAGTACAAATTAATTATTTTATAATTAAATTGTATTTTTCGACAATAATTATTAAGAATTTGAATGAATTTGGGCTAAAAAGGGCATGAAAAAGTTTATATATTTTCACGTTCCAATTCTCCACAGCTCGTATGAGCAGCATCGTGTAGCTATTGTCTCGACCCACAGCTCATGTGAGCACAATTGAAAAAAAGGAAAGGTTTACAGTTACATAAAAAGGAATTCCGAGTATCCGATGTTATTCAGAAGGGTTCAACAAGAAAGAAAACGTCATTGGAAAGACATGTATAAAGATTTAATATTTATATGATATGGAAAAATGAATATGCATATATGAAATGAAAATGAATGATAATATATCATGTGATAGATGAAATATGCATGAAATCCATTTCTTATATGTTATGTTTATTTATTATCTCTTAATTATACAAATTCAATGAGAAGAATGTGTAATGGACATAGGTATGTGTGATGGATGATGGATAAAGTTTAAATGCTTATCATGTATATGCCATGAGTTACTTGTGATTATATGTAATGCTATATTCACTAACCTTGTGAGGTGATGTGTGTAGGAAAGAAAGTTTAGCTTAAGACATGAGGAGAGTATTTTTGGTTGTTTAATTTAATATGTATACTAAATTTCTTTTATACGAATTTACTAAGCATTAAATACTTAAATAATTATTTACTTTGTCTTGTAGATTATCGAAAAGTTCAGTCGGTTGGAATCTCATCGAACTATCGTCACACTATCTATTCGATAAATTAGTATTTATGGTTATTTTGGTTAATGGTTATAAATGGCATGTGATAGGGTTGAAAGGTTATTCAATTGGATTTGCTTGTGTTGGGTTGTGTCAAACTTGTTGTGGTTAATGTTGTTAAATGTTGGCATGTAAATAATAAATGCAAATATGGGTGAATGAATCGTCATGCATACTTCATAGATACTATTTAGTATATGGTATGATGGCATATTTTGGAATGGTTATTTTGACATGGTTGGCATAGGTTTAAAATAGAACTTTGAATGGTATATCAATTAGGTACATGTTGAATGATTTATGACATGTTCTAGGTGATTTTGGAATGTAGTTTAAGCATATGAAAGTACCTATAGATGGTAATGCTTGATGGATAATTATTGATGTTAGAAATGGCTTGTTTTAAGGCATTTTGTGCCACACACGGTCACCCTACACTACCGTGTGTGTTATATGTTTTAGGTGTAGGTTTTACATTGTCTGAAACACGGCTTGCGATACGATCGTGTGACCCAATTTCGAACTCACACACAGTTTGGCACACGATCTACAACATGATTGTGTGAACTTGTTTCGAGTACCCACATGGGCGGACACACGAGCTAGGACACGACTATGTGCCCCTATTTCTCATGTATTTCAACTTTTTCCTAAATTTTCTGATTTGTTTTAAATTAGTCTCGATTTAATTGTAAGCTATTTTTAAGGCCTCAAAAGCCCGATTTAAAGACAAATGAATATGTTTGACATGAAATATATGGATGTATGATTGATATGAATCATTATTGTATTTTGATGTTACATGTTTATATTGCAATGTAATGCTCCGTAACCTTAATCTGGCGACGGATGTGGGTTAGGGGTGTTACACTCCTATTGATAACTAGATCCCTTACCCATTCCTGAAAGAACTCGGGTAAAGAACCTTTCGCCCGTCAAATTTCAAGTACTAACCAAATTTTCGTTATTGTAGGGTAGTTTTGAAAAACATTTTCCAAAGACTACCTCTGCCCTACATCTCGGACATATCGTGGAGTTACAAACTCGTCGATTTTAAAGGTTCCCGAACGTGGGAATTAAATTATTGTAAATTCTAGATTGTTATTTTCTTTACTAGCTAAATTTGTGCTCTATAGACCGTTGTAAAAAACTTTGTTTGTATCATCCCTAGTAGTCTCCATCAAGTCTGTATTTTTCATCAATAATTGTTTGTAATCACTTCTTACTTTATACTCCCTCGTGGGCTCGCCACTCCAGACCTTCCTATCCTTCTTTGCTTGTGTAGCCAGTTGACATCTAGGATTGCCTCTACCTCACTTCTGCTGAATAGGTTGGAAACGACTTCCTCCTTCAATATCCTTAACTGTGGATCCATTAACTCTACTACTTTTGTTACAGAATTATTAGGAACTGACTCTTGAATTCTATTGTTTTTCAACCCAGGGACTCAGGCATCCTGCCAAATGGAAATGTCCTCATCCATGCCCACTCGCCAAATCATGCCTTCCGACAGAACTTTCCTTGTTGCCCAAATGCTATTGTAGGTCTACAAATGGAAGTTTCCTAACTCAGCTTGCATAAAATTATTATGGGGATAATATTTTTCTTTTGAAGACTGTGCTAATAATGAATTTGGATACTTAAATAACCTCTAGCCCTATTTTGCAAGAAGGGCCACATTAAATTTTGCCATACTTTTAAAGCCCATTCTCCATCCCCTTTTAACATGCTTAATGTACGCCAATCGCACCAATGCATACCCCGTTTTCCTTTTTGTTTTTGCCACCAAAACTTACACATAATCTGCTCCATATTTCGGTATAATGCATTTGGTAATAAGAAACACGACATATCATAATTAGGTATTGCTTGCAACATGCTTTTTATGAAAACCTCTTTGCCACCTTGCAATAACACTTTCACACACAAGTTATTAACTCATTCCATCATCCTGTCTTTTAAACTTTGAAAACTCCTTTTTTGTCTTCTTACCACATTTGGTAAACCTAAATACTTTTCTAGTTCCTTTAAACATCGAACACCCAAATCCTATGAAATCAAGTCCCTCTCTCATTGTGAGCTGTTTGAACTAAAAAACAATGCAGACTTTTCCATGTTTATCTTCTGCCCTAATAGGAATTTTCGTAAGTTTCCAATATAGTTTTCAATCCATTAAACCTTTGGGATGTTGCCTCGCCAAACATAATACAATCGTCCACAAAAAGTAGATGGGTTATTTTCGGAGCCCATCTACTTACCCTCACACCTTTTATTCGACCCTCTTTACTTGCCTTATGCATTAGTGTCGAGAGACCTTCCCCAAAGATTAAAAATAAATAAGGGCTAAGAGGGTCTCATTCCCTTAGTCCTATGGTCAGTTTGAAACTCTACCCTGTTTCTCCATTCAAACATACTGAATAAGAAATAGAGTTGAGGCAACTCATAATCAAATTAATCCACCTCGCGTCAAAACCCAATCTTATCATCATCTCTTGTAAGAATCCCCATTTGACTCTATCGTACACTTTGCTCATATTGACCGTCAACGTGAAAGAATTGTTTTCCTATTCTTTTTTGCTTTAACATGTGTAGAATTTCGTAAGCTAGGAGAACATTACCAGTAATCATTCTTCTTGGCACAAAAGTACTTTGCGCCTTATCTATGCACGTGTCAAGTGTTTTTCTAAATTGATTAGCCATAGTTTTTGAGATAATCTTACATAAAATAGAGCATAAACTAATCGGCCTAAAATCCTTTAATGTACCTAGTTTAGAGATCATTGGAATTAGCATGAAAAGTGTGGAGTTAATTTCTTCTAGAGGCTTTACTTCGTTGAGAATGTTGAGGCAGAACTCCCCCACTTCTTTCCCCAAAACATGCTAAAACTTCTGAAAAAATAGAGTGAGAAAACCATCGTCTCCTGCTGCCTTTAGAGGAGTCATCTCTTTTAGTGCTAAAAGTATTTCCTCAACAGTATAAGCTATTGTTAGCATCTCATTCATACTTTGAGACTCCTTTAAGTCCTCTTATCACTTTATCCCTTCTAGTTGATGTGAATAAAGTAGAAAAGTACTTCTTTGCTATTGCTTCCATCTCCTTTGGATTCGTTGTAGATGAACCATCTTCCCTTTCAAGTTCTCTAATAGCATTTTCTCTTCTTCTTCGTGAGGCATACCTATGAAAAAAATTGGTATTACGATCTCCATTTTTCAACTAATTCACTCTTGCCCTCTGCTCCTAGTAAAGCTCTGTTCTATCAATTTCCATATTGAGATCAAGCTTTATTTCAATAAGGTCCCCAAGGATAATGTCAATTGGCTCTTCCTCCTCAAGTTCTACCATCCTTTCCTCCAGCTCCCTTATCTTTCCCACTCTCCTTTTCCTCAATTTCCCAGCCCACCTCATTAACCCCTTGCCCACTATTTCCAACCGTTTAGGGACGCTTAACATACTTCCCTCCCATAACAATTTTACCTCCTCTTCACACGAATTTTCAAGTAGCCATCACTTCTCAAACCGTAAAAATTGCACTTGAGATTTAAGATTATCGACCTCCATTTCTAATAATAGAGGGAAATGATCTGGAATCGAATGACCCGAATGTTTAACTCTATATTTTGGGTATACATCACACCACTCTGCATTAGCCACAAAACATCAAGTCGTTATTTGAAATTATTATTCTCAAAATTTCCCCTTTCCCAAGTGTACCACGGGCCAAAAGACCTAAGGTCCTCCAATTGGTAATAGTCCAATGTATCTCTAAATATTCACATTCACTCCTCCTCTCTCACTGCACCACCTTTTTTCTCGAACGAATATAAAATCTCATTAAAATCCCCTCCCACTATTCATGGGACATTCAAATTTTGCTTTAAGGATTTTAATAAATCCCAGGTTATGTCTTTAAACCATAAATTAGGAGATCCATAGAAACCCGTGAATCTCTATTGCCTTCCATTAGACTTCACTTCCACATCAATGTTGATGATTAAAATTAAATGCAAATAATCTAAATGCAATTGATCCTTAATGAAAATTAATCTAAGTAAGCAAATTATCTATATGAATAATTGGGTTTTAGCAATAAATAAACACAATTCACAACAATTAATAACATAAATAAACTAGGATAATTGCATTAATTAATTTAATTCATTATCAACATAATAATATTTGGAAAACATTCCATGACAACTCAATCTTTCATGAGTTTGGAAACAAAATTAGGTCCTTTCGGAATCCTTTAAATAAAAGAAAAGAAAGAATAAACCCTATCGAAGTGGCTATCACCCAAAACTCCGATTGAAGAAGACTCCTTCGCTCCTTTGCTTTGCTCCTTTGCTGATGGCTCTTCAAGGCGACAAAGGGATCTTAAAGGGCTTAACTAGTTAAAATCTCAATGGAAGAGATGAATGCTATGCGTGGGAATGGAAAGAACTTGAGAGGATGAGAGAATGAGAGAATGAAGAATGTTGAGTGATGAGGGATGAAGGGATGATTTGAAGTGTCGTGGAATGACTCTTATTTATAGGTGAGGAGTGAGGTCACATTTACTAAAAATAGAGAGTTTTAATCCCCCATTTTTCTCTAATGCTTGGTCTGCCATGCTTTGGAGATTTTGAGTTGATTTGGTTGCTTCATTTTGAATCAGTTAACTTGCCACATCAAATAGTGACCAAGACTCAGTCAACAACATCTTTTTGGGCCAATTTCTGATTTCTTTTCAACTGCAGGGACTCCTTGCAATTAAACCAAAAATGATTTATTGGGAAACCATGGTGTGGCCAAAATTAGAATTCAAATCCTCTTAGGTTGGACGGTTTTGATGGCCAGCAAAATAATCAGACCTGTCCAAAGCAATTTAATTTATATTGAGTTAAATTTTATTAACCCAATTTCATAGCATTTTAATCAACTCAATTATTAATGAAATAATTTATGTTTAATTATAAAATATAATTTAATGCCTTAAACTTAATTAAATTTTGCATGACCCACTTTATACATTAAAATGTAACATATTTAATTAAACCATAAAATAAGCCATTTTCTGCTTAAAACTATATATTAAAGCATAAAATCACAATTTTATAATTTCCATGTCTTAAATTAATATTTAAGCATATTTCATTAATTTATTAAACTATTACTCGATTTTAACATCGATTTTAAGTAAAAAGGTGGTGAAAATCCATAGGAAAAACCTATATATTTTCGAGTTTACTCACTCCCAAACTTAAATCATTACTCGTCTCGAGTAATGTTCATGACCAACAAGGGTTTTGCTAAGGTAATATTGCAAAAATGTGTAAGTAGCACAATCTTTGGCACATAACCTGTAACACCCCAATTTTGATTAAAGGATTAAATCCAATTTTTTGTGAAATTTTAGGGACTAAATCTTGATCTTAGTGAATTTTGAGGCCTAATTTGAAAATTCAGTTAAAGTTTAGGGACGACATTAAGCTTTAATTAAAGTTTTATGGTCAAATTGTGTTTTTAAGACTTATTTGTAAAATGGGATAAGTTTGGGGTTATTTTGAAAACCTTAATGTTCTTTGAGCCCCTCCGAGTAATTGACCCATTTTGATGGGTATTCAAACCCCTTTTTGGTTGATTTAAAACCCTTTAGCCTCCCAATTTTATTTTCTTTCTTTTTCTCTCTAAATAAAAAAACTCTCTTATCTCTCCCCTCTTCCTTTTTTCGATCAAGCTCTGACGAAGGCCTTGTCGTTGTCCATTTTTTTGCACCGCCACCCTAGTTGTGTTCCTCGTTAACATGCGATCACAAACCATTCTTTAAAACCACCTTACGTCGTCGATCGTTTGGGATATCGGTGTAAAATCGATTTGTATTTCCTCTTGTGCCGCCTTCCTCTACTGTTTTGAGCTATTCTCGATGTTGGTGAGTGCTTTATTACATTGGGGATCTTATTTTGGTCCTTGTGTTGAGTTGTCACCAGCAAGCTTACGCTGTTCCAACGAGCCGCCACTGACGATGCTGTCAAAGGGTTAAGGAAACCCTAGTGTGATGTTGTAAAAAAGATGAAAAATCAGGCCACTTGATCAAGCCCAAATTTTGACCCAACCTCTAACCCAAACCAAATCCAAACTTTGTAACCCATAGAAGACACCCAATAACCCTTAACCCTATAACCCAAAGTCATGAATCCCAAACCTAATACCCTAAAATCAAACCCAAAACCAAATCACCCAAACCCTAGACCCAATTCGATTTGACCCGCCCGTTGATCGACTCGACCCGACTTGTTGACCCAAATTGAGTAACTCGTTGACTTTAACCCATTGATCGTTGACTGTTAACTTTGATTATTGACTTTGTCCATTGACCTTGACCTTTGATCGTTGACTTTTTTTTGACCAATCCTATCCTACCATTTTTTGACGTCCTGATTCCGATTCCACTATCCGTTTTGTCAAATTTAAACTCGAAAGCCTCATTTTAGCTATTTACAAGTTATTATACTTAGTAAAACTTTCTAAGAAAAATGAATAAGGGATTTGACTTAGGATATTTTGTGTGTAAGTGATTACGATTTTGAGAACGATGAGTTCCCTCCACCTGTGCAGACTATTCCTACACAAACATTGATAGTCGCACGTGAGTTTTTGTTTTCGATTTTGTGTTATTTTAGTAGGTGGCATAATGATAGATTTAATGTAGAATTTATTCTCGTAGGTCCTACTTCAGCTAGATCCGGTGATAGATCTAAGCGAGGGAGACGTTCTCCACGGCATTAGAGCTTCTATCGCTTGAGATGTGTCTCTGTCTATGCTACATGCTATGTGTTACTATCCATGTTAAATATTTGTTGTGTTCTGTCTGTATTATATGATTGTTGTGTGATGTTATCTTGTTTTGAGATATCTGTGAGATTATTACTCGATGTTGTGTATTGTATGCTGATTTTCCATGCATATCTATCAGAGTATGGACACTTTGATTATAAGGTGTACGTATTTTTGAACTTTGATTTAATATCATGAGATTGTGTTGAGACTGAGGTATTGTGACAACAAATCACTGTGTGTTCGTGGGTTGAGATTGTATGATGGAATTCGTGGTAATCACCCCTTCAAACGACTGATAGTAAAACCACTTTGCTTGGTGATAATTGGATGGGGAAGGGTTTTGGGGAACCTTTCCACTATGTTGGTGTGCTAAAGTTTTGGGTGCATTGCATTGTGCTTGTGATCTTATTGCATTTGTGTTGTGATAAATTGTATGCTTGCTTTAAAATGTTTTTATGAAATTTCTATGATATTGTGCTTGTAATTGCTCGCACTTTAGAGACACACTGGGCTCTTTAGCTCATTCTCCCTCAGTTTCTTTTATAGATTTATTTGGACATAGGCGACTTGGTACTCGGAGGATCTTTTGTTTTTAATTATTTTAATTTATTATTCGTTATTAAATATTTTTGGGATTTTTCAAATTAATGTGTTATTAAATTATTTTGGGGTTTTAATGTTTAAGTTTGTTTTAATTTGGAGATTTTGGATATTAGTTTAAGGAATTTGAATAATAATTTTTAAGTTTGGAATTATTCAGGAATGTGGGAAATTAATTTGTTTTACTATGACTTAATTTATTCATAAATTACATTATATATATTTGTTTTAAAATGATTTCTGAGGGTAAAATTACGATAGTGACCTTCTAGATTCATCAATATCTTTTAGGTCGGGTTTTAGGGTTACATAATCATGCATCAACAAAATCATGTTCATAGACTCTCTTTATTGTTAAGTAGCTTGCATGCAAACATTATTCAAAATTTTTATGATAAGTATCAAGATATGCCAACATGAGTCATGGTTTGCATGCATTTCAAAGTCATAGATAACTTTCTCCATTCAACATAATTTCCTATCCATCTGAACAAAACAATCATAAGGTTTATTTGCGGTCTTCATATGTTGAACTTAGCAATTCCTCTCCACTAATGTAGGTGACATAATCATCAAATCAATATGTCATTTGTAAGGTTGTAATGGGCTAAGCTAAAGGTAGGGATTAAAAAGATGTGAAATTTCAAAATCAATAATCTTAACCCTTAACCTTGTCTTGGATCTTTCTGTAACACAACCTTATTCTTGAATGGATCTTTGGAACACCCCCAAACTTATTTTGAACTCATGCTCATGCATTTTCTTTCAGAGATTGAGCAAACTTTTCTCCGCTCTTTCTTTTTTTCTTTTTTTAAGCATCAGCATGTACATCTTTTCGAAAATTTCCTCAAATGTTGATCACCAAGACAATTTTAGTTAAGATGGGTGCACAAAATAGGATAACTTCAAAAGATGGTAATATGAATTATGATGTAGGTAATTTGCAATAAATAGGCCATTAAGATCAAAATTAAAGTTTGAAGGGTTTAATATCATAAGGTGGGCTTGAAAGGCTTAAACGATCCAAATAAATGGTGCCTATATCATATTTAGACTTTTATGTCTCCTAGGATTTCACCTCAAGGAGGTTACTAAGTCAATTCTAAAGATATAAACCTTCATGCATGTCTAATCTTAAGGGAAACTAAATTTTCATAGCAAACATTACCTAAGACTAAGATCATACAAGCATTCCATAATTCATGATAACATTCATTCAACTTAGATAGAATCACCATTCATGTTTGCATTCCAACTAAATTATTAACAAAAGTTTTCTCTGAACATTCATTTATTAAAGCATACTCATGTAAAAAGATTGAAATATACTTGAAAATTTTAAAAATTCAAGCAAATGTTTGCCTTACCCCACGATTTTTAAAAAGAAGCAATGTCTTCATTGCAACAATAAAGTGATGAATGAAAATGAGCACTAGGTAGGGTTGTAAGAAAAGAGAGGTGAGTCATTAAAACTGCTTAAATACCAAGTCTTTCTTAATAATCGAATTGTTAATTCCCATTACAACATCACTTAGTCTTTTCTTTATAAAGAGATGTTAAGCTTATTCATGTTTGCAATGTTTTATGCAAAAATACAATCCTAATTACGAAAGAAATAAACACTTAAGTACCCTTTTTATTTTTCTAACTCATCCCCATTGTCTTCTTTTTCTTCAGCTCCATCCTCGCTTTCATAGTTGCCTTCTTCCTTCCATGTCTTGAAGATAACATCTGGGAACTCAGGAACACAAGTGTTACAGATATTCTTAAAAGTATTTTTGATGGAACCATCTCTAATATTTGCATATTTCTAGTAAGTTTGTTGTTGATTGTGCATGAATTTGCACATATCCATCATAATTAACAATTTTTATTTCTTTGAAGTGCTTGCAAAAGTCAGCATTGGAATTGTCAATTCATGATGGACACTTGGCTTGATTGGTTCATCTTTTGGGTCAACTTTTGGTTCAGAGTTGATCAATTTTTCAGTCAGTTTAGGACTATTCGGGTCCTCCTTAGATTCTACTTCTTCAGTGTCAGCAACTGAATCATCTTCAATTTTAGTTTTGTTTGATGATTAATCGGTTTTTGGTTTAGTTGGTTCGTCTTGTTCACTCCGGTTCAGTTCATGAACTCTCTCTACTAACCTTTCAAAGTCATTTAGGCTGTGATGTAACCTTGAACGTAATGACCCTTCAGATTTGCTTTTGTTTTATCATGGGCCTTTAAGCACAATGAAGCAATCAATGATGGGAAGTAGGCACTTCCTGTCTTCTCTTTGGCACATTCATAGATTTCCTTGAGATAATTCTCCCCACAATGATAGACCTTTCTGTCAGTGTTGCAGACAATAAGAGCATTCATTCCATCGAGATGGTGGAACTACATGAGATAGGCATGAAGCTATAGCGAACAAAATAAAACCATACCTTAGTTATTGGTTTAAGGTATTCCCTTCGGCAAGAATGAGTCCCATACTTTCTTATAATCCATTGAGATCCCAGATTTGTAACAACATCAAATAGTTGTTGAAGAAAATCCTAATTGATATTGTTCATAATAGGAAAGTAATTATCTTCTTCAACATCATGTAAGTTAAACAAATCATTAATGGACTTAGAAGTAAGGTGTACCTTCTTCTTTTGGATAGTGATCTCAATAGCTTATTATAGAGTCAAACTGACATAAAACTCTCGAAGTAGTTCATCATCGAGAAGTGAACGAGCATCACAAAATTGTTCCCACTTGAAAGCATTGATCTTCTTTCGAATTGGCACAAGTATAACCATCAAATCGGTGCTCTTCAAGTTACAACCTTTTTTCGACATCATAGGTTGATGCTTGAAGATTGAATCAAATATTTCCTTTACTTCCTCATCTATCAAAATCGAATTTTTAGGAGTAGTCTTGGAAGATCTAGTTCTTTTGCGTGTCATGATACTTTTCTCAAAAATTTGGTAGAGTTTCGGTAAAAAATGGGTAAAAGAAATTGGCAAGGTTGTGGTGGAAAAGACTTGTGGCGACGACAACCTTACGACAACAAGGAAAGTGCGACGACAATGAGTGGGCAGTGATGAGAGGTGTGCAATGGTGATCGGTGTGCTTCAACAATCTTTTTGTGGCGGTAAATGCTTTTACGATAAGGGAAGAATTTCTAAGGAGTTTTTTCGGGATTTGAGGCTAACGATAACAAGGAAAAATTGAGGGTGGCTAGGATTTAAGTTAATTGCTTGAGCATTGTGAAGAAGGGTTGACCACCCCTGAACGTACTCCCGTTAGGCGTAGATTTAGGTTTTTTGCAAGTATACGGGTCAGGTTGTAAATATAGTGTGTTACAACGAAACACTTGGTAGTATTTCGAGGATCGTACCCAAAGGAGGAGTAAAGTGATAGTAAATTAGATCCCTGCAAAGAATAAAAGTAATTAGTACTTATTCTAAGGTTTATACTACATAGAAATAAAGAGTGAATTTTGAGAGCATAAAATAAAAGATAAAAGCAAAAGTTTGAGATGTAGAAATTCTTATAAACGACTTTGGGGATATTAGGTTGTTTCCATATGAATTCTTCAATTGTTTGGTTTTAAGGATTTTCCTCTAATCAACTAGTCACTACCCCAGTTGGATCTCTCGATCTTCTGCCAGAATACCAAGTCGATAGCGATTACTTATCGCTAGATGTCACAATCTATATCGGTTTTGGGGAAAAGGTGTTCATTGATGGGCAATACCATGTTTGGGTTCATTCCCACCTAGATGACTTTCTATGGTTGTCAGGCCTAGTGTTTGTTCGATGTTCTTCCTTTCCCAAATAGTTGATCTGAAAGGTTAAATCCCTGTAAAACAACAATTAATTATTCATACATCCAATCCCTAATTCTGCAAAAATAGAATTAGTTTATCATGGTTTCTTTCATCATAATTAAAACAATATATGAAAACATATAATTGAAGAATAGAATGAAAAAGAAACTAAAATTGTATTAGCAATTTGTCTAGAAAAATTCCTCAAATGTTTATACGAGCTTCTACAATCTTGTTTCAAATGAAAATATAAAAACAAAACTGAAAACTAAGATCTAATGAATGGTGTATAAAACCCTAGTGCTAAAGGCCCTATTTATAGCTTTGGACGGTCATTTTTCCTTAACCCTAGGTTAGCTACCTTTCCTCGTGTTTAAGTTGCATTGTAAAGACCAAAATGCCTTTCATTTAGTGTGAAATCTGCGTTCAAGGGTCGATGTCACGAAACACAGGAGCCGTGTCGCGACGTAGATGGCATTTTACTCCTTGAGATAAATTTCCTAAGCATTTTCGTGACACATCATGCCCTTGTCGCGACATAGGAGACAGTTTTGTCATTCTGCTGCTCTGGCCCCGTTGTTGCGACAAAAATCATTCTGTGTCGTGACGTAGTGATCAGCTTCATATTTATTCGTTTACTAAATGTTTCCTGTACACTCACAAAGTTCGTTAGTTAACCCCTAGGCCTCAAGCAGCCTCAAAGACAACAATAAACACTTTTTTGCACTTTGTACACAATTTATTTAATAAAAGAAAACTAAACTAAATCCTAAGGAAACAAAGAGAAAATACTTGATTTCAAGCTCTTCAAGTGTGAAAATTAGTTCAATCTGCTAGGTATGAAATTGGCAGATCAAACTCCCCCACACTTAAGTCTTTATTTGTCCTCAAGCAAACAAAACAAGAAAAGAAAGGAAAAAAATGATAGCTTGAGTTCATAGCTATACAAGGAGTGGGCTCGTAGCATGTAGTCTACGTATCATATATCTCTTAATAATTTTGACATGATAATTAAGCAACTTTACCATTTTTTATTAGAAACAATATAAGTTCAGTAAGTTATAAAAAAGAAAAACATTAAGGTTTTATCAATATATATCCATCAATGTCAAATATAAGTATTTTAATTATCCTAATACAATATAGACAACTATAATGATATCATGCAATTTCCATATCTATTCATGCATAGAGTTGTTTAAGTTACATACGGCTTTTCGGCTTGTAACGTGTTGAGGCTTAGGATAAGTATGAATTTCAAAGAATAGTTAAGCACAAAAGGTTACAAACACGAAAATAGTTTGACACATTGTACTGTTCCTTATTCTTCCCCTTTATGTCCAACTCTTTCTTACCCCTTTACTTCTCCTTCTCTCACCATCTTTTTTTCTCCATTTTAGGAACTCTCAAAATAAAGCAATCCCCTTAGCTATCCTATGAGTATTCTTTTTCCTTTTGTTTCTTGAGTAAGATTCTCTTTTTCTTCTTTTTGGTGACTTTATAATTTTATCACTATTAACATGTTTTCTTACTCATGATTCTTTTGTTTTTACTCATTTTTCTGTTCTTTTTGATTTTTCTTTCTTTTTGGCTAAACTAAAGTTCATAAATTATATTAAGTTTCCTATTTTTATTTTGTAACTTCCACCTTAGTGTGTCTACTTACCCTCAATACCAATGGTCATATGTCTATTTCCTTGCAAAATAGGACCAAAGAAAAGAGTATACACAAATATTTCATTTAAGGCCAAAGAGGCTTATACTGTGGTTTATCAAAAAAGGTTCATAAGGCTCAAATATGGTACAAATTGGAAATTCAGAACAAGGTTTGGTTTTTTAGCTCTATGTGTGTCCAAACAATACCTTAGGTCTTCCCTAAACACCTCACTATGCACAAATATCAATTTTATCACATAATCTCAAAATTATCATCTATCATATATACTAGCATGCTTGTTTCCTTATATCTCGCACAAGATTTGGTATCAACAATACCATTCTATCTATACTAAATATATCCTATAGAACTCAAAAGATTCATGCTTAAAAAATAAAAATTTATTATCATCATGCCAAATTTATCAATCAACACAATCAACCTATTAGACATGCTCCTAACCAATCACTAGTATTTATATAAGCTCAAGCACACATAAAAATAATAAAGGAACTAAAAATAAAAGCTATATGCCAAAAATTCTTATGTTACCCCTCACACTTTAGAAAACACATTGTCCTCCTCAAATAATAGAGGAAAGAAGTTCCCGATTTATCGTGATGGTTCTCTTTTTTTTATGGTGGTTATCCTTCTCCTTTTGGCGTTAATGCTCGAAACTGTTGCGTCTTCCACAATGCGAGGTTCCTACAAAAAGAACTAAAGCATATATACAAACATAAATTCTAATCCTACTCCTACAAGTTATATAAGTATAAAATAAAAACAAAAAATTATCCAAAATTTACAAAATTAAATTGTCTCAATCAACTATTCTTCCTCATCCATCTCATCTTCCTCCTCATCATTGTCATTCCCTACTTCTAGCTGTTCATCATCACGCTCCTCATCCATTTCCCTAAGCATGTCCTTAGTGTAGTTAGCGACCCTAAGGTTATATTGTCGAGCAACCTCTTCGAATACCGACCACGATTCGTGCATCCATTGGATCATCCAATCCAGCTTTGCATGAGTCCCTTCACCAACTTCTTGTTGGGATGATGCCAACCTTTGGGTGGATGTTGGTGTAGCCATCGAATCTCGTGATTTCTTTGTCCCTTCTCTTATTTGTTTGGCACGAAGCTCTCCATATTGTTGGAAGAGTGTATCACCAATGACACTTTTTGACGGCTTCAAGGTTTATTTAGTGGATGTCATGGGCACTCCTGCCCTCCTGCACAAAGCTGTGATTAGGTGAGGAAAGAAAATCCCTACCTTTTGGCTTCTTACACAACGACTCATATCTTGGTGGATCCATTTTCCTATGGAAACCTGCTTTTTTATGCAATATTGCAAACAAAAAGACTGCTCGGAAAGCATTAACATTAGAAACATTTAAAGCAGGTATCATTCCTGTGCAAATAAATTGGATCCACATTTTAGCTTCAAGAAACATGATGGCTTGATTAAATGATGTGAGAATGCTAGTTCCTGCCCTAAATTTCCATTCCCCCCTTCTTTGAGTTAGATAAATAATTCTTTCATGCATGTCTATATCACTAAAGGATTCTAAATCAATTTGATCTAAGAAATCCTATTCATAATAAGGGGCATAAAAGAAATTACAAATTACTTTGGGGGTTACCTTAACACTAATTCCTCTACTAAGGTTTCCTAATTGACTTCGTCCCTAGTCATAGAGATATGATCTTTTAAGGCGGCATAAAATTCTTGGGTTGCAGGAATAGTAGCAAGTTTTGTGGGGATTGTCCAAAAACATTCCCATTTATGGTACTTAACTAAAGGCCAAACTTCCTTGCACAAAACCATCAATGGATCAAAACCCCTATCTTGAATGAAGGTTTTTCCTTGAAGTTATTAAAATATTTTTCCACATTTATATTTAGAAAATTCGAAGGATTCGTACCCAATGATGGTTCTAATTCTACAATACATCTAATCTTTCTAGGAGGCATTGGAAATAATAAAATGAAAGTAGGAACATTAAACCTGGATTGGTGTGCTTTTCCCCTTGCTTGAAAACCTGAAAAATTAGAAGAGAAAATAGAAATAGAGAGGATTTTTAGGTTTTTTATGAGTGAAAATAGAGTGGAGTGAGTTAGAATAATGTTTTAGTATTTATAGGGTTAGGTTTTAGGGTGTAAAAATTTGGAAAAAATAAGCCCTCAACCGCCGAGTTGCGTAGTCAGGCTGAGTCGATTCTATAAAAATAGCAGTCGATGTCGCGACATAGGGAGTCTTTGTCGCGACACACCCTTTAGTTTCTCTTGGTCGCGATGTTCTTGGGGCTTTTTCACAATATCATCCTCAATCCTATTATTTATCGAATATGTGCACTTTATCGCGACAAAGGGATGTCCATGTTGTGACGTCGGCCTCAATCTTGCTTTTTCCAGTATCTTGTCACCTTTGTTGCGAGATAGCTGATAGTGTGTCACAACATACCCCTATTTTTTTGTTAAATACTGAAATAAAAACATGTTAAAATAATATATAATAATATACATGAGTTAGTACCACCGATTTTACCTTTAAGTCTTACTACCGGACTCATCCGGTATGCTTACCCTTACCAAGCGGATCTAATTTTGTTCTCCTTGGTTCACTTCTCTTTTCATTTGTCTACCTCCTTCAATTGATCAATTTCTTTGAATCGTTCAATTCTTTCCTTGTTCATAAATGGAATTCGATTGTGCCTTTCTCCCTTATTCAATTTGAGTAGATGACATCGCTCATTATGCTCCTTAATTTCATCACTTTTATCCCCACACTTGAAGGTTTCCACCTCACCATTGATTCTCATAGTAAGCTCGTTATTGTTCAAGTTAATGGTGGATTGAGATGTAGCTAAGAATGGTCTTCCTAGAAAGATAGAGATATCCCTGTCTTCCTCAAAATCTAAAACAACAAACTCCGTAGGGATTATGAAACTCCTTACCTGGACTAAGACATCCTTTAAAATCCCCCTCGATCGTACAGATGACAGATCAATCAGTTGTAGAGCAACTTGGGTATTCTTAAGATTTCCATTCCCAAGCTTCTTGAATACTGACAAAGGCATCAGATTTATGCTTCACTGAGATTACATAGAGCGTTGTTAAACTGAAGATTCCCAATTTTAATTGGAATGGTGAAACTATAGGGATCCTTCAGTTTTTGGGGAATTGTCTTGGAGATAATGACACTACGGGATGTGTTTACCTCCACTTGCTCTCCTACCTTGATTTTTCGACACTGTGTCATGATTTCCTTTAATAATTTAGTGTACTTGGGTACCTTTTTTATCAATTCAATCAAAGGTAGGTTAATATTTAAGGATTTAAAAAGGTTGAGGAAACTTACAAAATCGTCTTCATCTTATCGCTTCTTTTCTTCTAACCTTTTCGGGAAGGGAATTGAGGTACTCTTTTCTTGAGGCATGTCTTCCTTTTTTTCTAATGTTGCTTTTGCGGGCACCTTCTTGAGCTTCATGACTTCAGTGTCAACGTTAGATGGGATGTTTATGATGTCATGTGGTTTTTTAGGCTCTTCTTCGTCCTTAAGTCGTTCTAGGCTACTCAAAACTTTGCTCGATCACCTTGACATGCTCTTTACCTTCTCCGCGGGGATTATTTTTGGTGTTGCTAGGGATCTCTGAGACAATCTATCTTGAAAGATCACTCATCATGCTCATCAGTTGATCCATTTCTTTCCTCTAACTTCACCATAGATCTGGCGGTATAAGTACAATTAGACTGTACTTGTTTCACGTCCGCCCTCATAGAATGCATCTCCCTTTCAATTCTATCCAACCTTTGACCACATGCGGTATGGTCACCTTGGCTCACTTTTTTGGTTGTCTTTGTAAAAATGTGGGTTGATAACTAGGGTTTCTAGCTTGTGCATTATTGTTACTGTTTCCCCCTTGGCTTCCTTTCCACTTAAAGTTGGGGTGATCTTTCCATCCCAGATTATAAGTACTCAAATAGGGATTTTGACTACATACAGAATTAGACTCCTCCGGATTGACGAGATAATGATAGAGAGGCTTATCTTCTCCATGGGATGGTGGTGCCCTATAGTAGACTCGATTCCGTTCAGTCTCTTGAGCAGTTGTTGGTATTTGTCATCTTCTTGTATCATTTTTACCGAAACGAGTTTCTGCCCATAAGTGAACCTCTCAGTAGGCCACTAGCATGAGTTCATTACCATATTCTCTATTAGCCCATAAGTGTCATTATTCGTTTGGTTCATTAAGGTTCCTCTTACTGCACCATCTAAAGTAGATCTGGCGAATGCATCCAACCCACTGTAAAAAGTTTGTAGTTGCATCCATTTCGGCATACCGTGATTAGGGCATTTTCGTACTAATGTCTTAAACTGTAACCATGTTTTAAGGAACCTTTCGCCATCGAATTGTTGGAAGGTTGACAATTCTCTCTTAAGTTGAATGGCTTTTCCCATACGGAAAAACTTTTACAAAAATTTTCCTATCAGTTCGTCCCAATTTGTGATAGAGCCTGGTGCTTGTGCATCTAGACATGAAAAAGCATTATCGGTCAGTAAAAAGGGAAATAATCTCAAACAAATGGCATCATCAATAATGCAATTAAACCTAAAAGTATTGCATAGTTATAAAAAACGTTTCAAATGCAAACTAGGATCTTCAGTCATTGTCCCTCTAAATTGTAAATTGTTTTGGATAATTTGAATCATATCCAGTTTTATTTCAAAGTTATTAGCAACGATAGTAGGTCTAGTGATACTCCCTTGAGTTAGATCGAGAGTAGGTAAAGAGTACTCCTTTAAAGTTCTTTGTGCTTCCGCCAATTGGTTCACTTACAGGGAGTTGCAGAGGTATAAAGCGTTTTCTATATTAATAGCGAGATCTTCTATTGGATAAACTCTTTCTTCTCTCTCCTCCGTGATGGATTTTGCATCACTTGTTGGTTTCTGCGATTACATCTAATTAATGATTCAGGGTTAGAAATAGGATCAACCAAGTTTCCTTGGTTTTGAGTCATAATCCAAAGTAATAAAAAGTAAAGAAAACGAAATACAAAAAAAAAGTAAAATAAAATCGTATCTATAACTTAAATTTTCTAACTATTTTATTAGCAATGAAAGAATAAAATTATTAAGGCATTGTCTCCCCAAAAATGGGGCCAAAAACTTGATTGCTCCTAAACGTACTCCCGTTCGGTGTAGATTTAGGCTTTCCATAAGTCTATGGGTTAGGTTGTAAATATAGTGTGTTACAACGGAACACTTGGTAGTATTTCGAGGATAGTACCCAATGGAGGCGTAAGGTGATAGTAAATCAAATCCCTGCAAAGAATAAAATTAATTAATACTCATTTTAGGTACTATAGTACGAAGAAATAAAGAGTGAATGTTGAGAGCATAAATAAAAGATAAAATATTATAAAAAATAAAAGCAAAAGTTTGAGATGTAGAAATTCTTATAAACGGTCGTTTCCGTATGAGTTCTTCAATTGTTAGGTTTTGGGAATTTTCCTCCAATCAACTAGTCACTACCCCAGTTGGATCTCTTGATCTTTTGTTGGCATAGCAAGTCGATAGAGATTACTTATCGCTAGATGACACAATCCAAATCGACTTGGGGAAAAGGTGTTCATGGATGGGCAATACAAATTTTGGGTTCATTCCTTACTAGATGACTTTCTAGGGTTGTCAGACCTAGTGTTTGTTCGATGTTCTTCCTTTCCCAAACAGTTGATCCAAAAGGTAAAGTCCCTGTAAAACAACAATTAGTTATTCATACGACCACTCCTTAATTCCCTAAAAATGGAATTAGTTCCTCATGGTTTCTTTTATCATCATTAAAACAATATATGAAAACATATAATTGAAGAAGAGAATGAAAAAGAAACTAAAATTATATTAGCAATCTTGTTTCAAATAGAAATATAAAAACAAAACTAAAAACTAAGATCTAATGAATGGTTTGTTGACCACTCCCGAACGTACTCCCGTTTGGTATAGATTTTGGCTTTCGTAAGCATACGGGTCAGGTTGTAAATATAGTGTGTTTACAATTGAACACTTGGAATTATTCCAAGGATCGTACCCAAAGGAGGCTTAAAGTGATAGTAAATGGAATTCCTACAAAGAATAAAATTAATTAGTACTAGTTTTTGGGTTTTTAGTATGAAGGAAAATAAGATAGTTTGTTGAAAGCATGAAAATAAAAAGATCAAAATAAAATAAAATAAAGTAGAGAAGAGTTGTAGAAATTCTTATAAATGTCTTTGGGGAGATTAGGTCGTTTCCGTACAATTTCCTCAATTGTTGGGTTTTGGAGATTTTACTCCAATAAACTAGTCACTACTCTAGTTGGATATCTCGATCTCCTGTTGATAGAGTGAGTCGATAGAGACTACTTATCGCTAGATGTCACAATCTAAACAAGTTTAGGGAAAAGGTGTTCATGGATGGGCAATACCAATTTGGGTTCATTCCCACTTAAATGACTTTTTGAGGTTGTCAGGCCTAGTGTTTGTTCTAAATGACTTTCTAGGGTTGTCAGGCCTAGTGTTTGTTCGATGCTCTTCCTTTACCAAACAACTGATCCGAAAGGTAAAAACCCCTATAAAACAATAATTAATTACTCATACGTCCACTCCTTAATTCCATAAAATGAAATTAGTTCCTCATGGTTTCTTTATTCATTAATAACATAATATAGGAAAACATGTAAATCAAGAATTGAATGAAAAAAAAACTAAACTGTATTGAGCGATCTGTAGGGAAAAATTCCTTGATCGTTTATGCGAGTTTTTACAATCTCGTTTTAGAAGCTAAAAACAAATAAACTAAAACTTGAAAA
The DNA here is from genome assembly GCA_039519145.1 of Kokia cookei. Classification (NCBI taxonomy): domain Eukaryota; kingdom Viridiplantae; phylum Streptophyta; class Magnoliopsida; order Malvales; family Malvaceae; genus Kokia; species Kokia cookei. The sequence continues at coordinate 22,523,864 of CM076908.1, forward strand.
TTAAAGACTAAGTACTTGTATCCAAACCTTAGTGTTAAAGGTCCTATTTATAGCTTTACATGGTCGTTTTTCCTAAACCCTAGGTCAGCTGTCATCCTTCATGTTTAAGTTGCATTGTGAAGATGAAAATGCCCCTCGCAGGATGAATTGTTGGAGTCTGAAGTCGATGTCGCGACACACCAGGCCCTGTGTCGCGACGTAGCAGGCAGTCTTAGAATTCCTCACTGTTGATCCCTTGTGACATATAGCTATCTATATTGTGACGAAGTGGTCAGTATCACTTTGGCTTGCTGCTACTAGTCTCTTGTGCACTCACGGAGTATGCTAGCTAACTTTTAGGCCTCAATTGGCCTTAAAAGCAATAATACAACCTTTTTAGCACATTTTATTAGAAAATGAAACTATACTAAAATGCATAAAATATAAAGGAAATTACTTTATTTCAAGCTCATCAAATATGGAAATAAGTTCAATTTGCTAGGTATGAAACCGACAGATCATGTGTAAAACCCTAGTGCTAAAGGCCTTATTTATAGCTTTGGACGGTCGTTTTTCCTCAATCTTAGGTTAACTATCGTTCCTTATCTATAAGTGGTATTGTAAAGACCAAAATGCCCTTCATTTAGTGTGAAATTTACGTCCAGAGGTCGATGTCGTGGCACACAGGAGTTGTGTCGCGATGTAGAAGATAGTTCACTCCTCCAGGTAAATTTCCCAGGCGTTGTCGCAACATATCGTGCCCTCGTCGCGACATAGGAGACAGTTTTGGCATTCTACTGTTCTAGTCACTTTGTTGTGACACAGATCAATATGTGTCGTGACGTAGTGATCAGCTTCATATTTATTCATTTTCTAAATATTTCCTACACACTCACAAAGTTCGTTAGCTAAGACTTAGGCCTCAAAGATAAAAATAAGCACCTTTTTGCACTTTGTACACAATTTATTTAATAAAAGAAAACTAAACTAAATCATAAGGAAACAAAGTGAAAATACTTGATTTCAAGCTCTTCAATTGTGAAAATTAGATCAGTCTGCTAGGTACAAAACCGACAAATCAAGGGTTTATATAGCTAAAGATTAGGGCAACATGTAGCAAAAATTTAGCCACATAGGAAGTTTCTTGGGCGGTAAGCAATAGGAGTGGCAACAATTTTCCCTCCTTTTTGCTGTCTTGGGCCTCAAACTCAAATTATATTTACAGACTCAACTTAAAAACAAACTGATTAGTAGTTGGGTCAAATTGAACCTCTTTATTAAACATAAAAATATAAAAAAACAAATGAAAAATAAAAATTTAAAAAACTAATTAGAAAAATTATTCTTATCAAATTACATTAAATTAATTCCCAAGAAAGGTTGGAGGGGTTATAACAGTCTCGCTTAAGTTCCAATCTCCTTAGAAGAAATTAATTAAATGTACTAAGTTTAAAAAATAATTTCTAATTATTTATTTAGTCACACGTAAGTTCATGAAAAATTAAGGGTCTGTTAATTTGAACAAGGTTTCAACTCGCTCAACTTCACCATCCCAATAGTGTTTGAGACGTTGACCATTAACTTTAAACGTACTTAAATAATTGTCATATAATTCAATGACTCCATATGGATAAACTTTGTAGATGGTATAGGATCCTTTCCACCGGGATTTGAGCTTCTTAGAAAATAACTTCAGCCTTGAATAAAACACCAAAATCTTTTGACCTTCTTTAAACTCGTAAGGTTGTATATGTCTTTCATGCAATCTCTTGAATCTTTCTTTACACATCTTGGCATTCTCGTATGAAAATAACATCAACTCTTCCAAGTTGTAACATTTGTCTCTCACTGACTTTCTTAAGATCCAAATTCAACTGTATCAAAGCCAAGTGAGCTTTATTCTCCAACTCTAACGGAAAATGACATGCCTTTCCAAAAACCAACTAATAAGGAGTCATTCCTAATGGTGTCTTAAACGCTGTTCGATAGACCCATAATGCATAATCAAGCCTTCGAGACCAATATTTTCTACTAGGGCGTATTTCCCTTTCAAGAATTCCTTTAATTTCACAGTTCACTATTTCAACTTGCCCATTTGATTATGTGTGATAGGCAGTAACAATCTTATGTTTCACATCATACTTGTTAAGTAACCACTTAAGTCACTTGTTCACAAAGTGAGATCCTTCATCACTAATGATGGCTCTTAGGGTCCCAAACCATGTAAACACATGCTTATGTAGGAATCACATGACTACCATAGCATCATTCGAAGGGTATGCTTCGGATTCAACCCACTTGGATACATAGTCCACAACAACTAAGATATACTTGTTCCCATATGAAGAAGGAAACGAACCTAGAAAGTCAATGCCCCAAACGTCGAATAGTTTAACTTCTAAAATGTTTGTTAAGGGCATGTCGTTCCTCTTTGATATGTTACTGATCCTTTGGAATCTATCACAATTCTTCACATATGCATAAGTATCTTTAAATAGTGTAGGCCAAAAGAATCCAACTTGTAAAATCTTTGATGCTGTTCGTGAACCACAAAAGTGTCCTCACTTGGAGATGTATGACAATGATACAAGATTTCAACAATCTCACTTTCTGTTACACACTTCTTGATTACATTATCTACACATTGCTTAAACAAAATGGATCCTCTCAAAAATAATATCGACAATCATGAAGGAATTTCTTGCTTTGTTGGTATGTCATTTCTCGAGGGATTATTCCACATGCTAGACAATTTGCAAAATTGGAAAACCAAAGTGTTTCATGAATTTGACTTACCTCAAAGATGTGCTCATCTGGAAGACTCTAATTGATATGAACAAATGATTGAATTACCTCATTTGGTTCGAACCTCGACAAATGTTCAACTACTTGATTCTCAACACTTTTTCTATCTTAGATCTCAAGGTCAAATTCTTGGAGTAAGAGTATCAAATGAATTAGCCTCGGTTTAGCATCTTTCTTGGTGAGTAAGTATTTAATGGCCGTATGGTTAGTAAACACTGTAATTTTGGTACCTATAAGATATGAACAAAACCTGTCAAAAGCAAAGACTTGATGTTATTCCTTTCCCAAACAGCTGATCCGAAAGGTAAATTTCCTGTAAAACAATAATTAATTATTCATACGTCCACTCCTTAATTCCTTAAAGTGGAATTAGTTCCTCATGGTTTCTTTGATCATCATTAAAATAATATATCAAAACATATAATTAAAGAAGAGAATGAAAAAGAAACTAGAATTGTATTAGCAATCTGTCGGGAAAAATTCATCGAATGTTTATGCGAATTTCTACAATCTTGTTTCAAAACAGAAATATAAAAAAAACTAAAAACTAAGATCTAATGAATGGTGTGTAAAACCATAGTGCTAAAGGCCCTACTTATAACTTTTAGTTGATCGTTTTCATCAACCTTAGGTTTACTATCATCCTTCGTGTTTAAGTGGCGTTGTAAAGATTGAAACACCCTTCACTGGGTGCAGGATCTGCGTCCAGTGGTTGATGTCACGACACACCAAGACCTGTGTTGTGACGAAGCCATCAATCCACGTATAAAGTATTATCATACAGGCATTGTCGCGACATAGCTCATGTATGCGTGACGTAGCTCAGCCTATGTCGTGACGAAGTGATTAGGCTCCTATTGTTACACTTCTTGTGGTCTCCTGCACACTCACCAAGTAAATTAGCTAACCTTTAGGCCTCAATCGGCCTTAAAGACAAATAAAACTGCATTTTAGCACTTAGGTTACACAAATTATTCAAACGAGAAATCTAAATTAAATTCTATGAAAACATAATGAAAATACTTGATTTCAAGTTCTTCAAGTGTGAAAAATAGTTCAATCTGCTAGGTATGAAGCCGGCAGATTAAACTCCCCACACTTAAATCTTTGCTTGTCCTCAATAAAACAAAACAAGAAAAGCAAGGAAGATGAGGAGCTTGAGTTCATAGCTATACAAAGAACGGGCTCATAGCATGTAGTCTAGACATCATATATCTCTTAATAACTTTGACATGATAATTAAGCAATTTTACCATTTTATAGTAAAAACAATATAAGCTCCTGTAAGTTATAGAAAATAAAAATATTAAGGTTTTATCAATATCTATCCATCAATGCCTAATATAAGTACTTTAATTATCATACTACAATACAGATAATCATAATGAGATCATATAATTTCCATATCTATTAATGCATAGAGTTGTTTAAGTAACATTGGGCTTTTCAGCTTGTAACATGTTGAGGCCTAGTATAGATATGAATTTCAAAGAATAGTTAAGCACAAAAGGTTACAAACACGAAAATAGTTTGACACATTGTGTTTTTCCCTATTCTTTCCCTTTATGTCTCACTCCATCTCATCCCCTCATCTGTCCTTCTCTCACCTTCCTTTTTCTCCATTTCAGGAAATCTCAATAAAAAGTAATGCCTTTAGCTAGCCTATGAGTATTCTTTTTCTTTAGTTTCTTAATTAAGATTCTCTTTTTCTTCTTTTTGGTGACTTATAATTCTATCACTATTCACATATTTTTTCTTACTCATGATTCTTTTGTTTTTACTCATTTTTCTATTCTTTTTTATTTTTCTTTGTTTCTTTCTTTTTGGCTAAACTAAAGTTCATACATTATATTGATTTTCCTATTTTCATTTTTTAATCTCCAACTTAATTTGTTTGTTTACCCTCAATACCAATGGTTATACGTCTATTTCCATGCAAAACAGGACCAAAGAAAAGAGTATACACAAATCTTTCATTTAAGGCTAAAGAGGCTTATAGCATGGTTTATCAAAAAAGGGTCACAAGGCTTAAAGATGGGTATTAATTGGAAATTCAGAACAAGGTTTGGCTTTATAGCTCTAGATGTGTCCAAACAATGCCTTAGGTCATCCCTGACCACCTCAATATGCAGAAATATCAATTTTATCATATAATCTCAAAATTATCATCTATCATATATACTAGCATGCTCGTTTTCTTATATTCCACACATCATTTGGTATCAATAATGCCTCTCTATCTATACTTAATATCTCCTATAGAACTCAAAAACGTTTCATGCTCAAAAACTAAAAATTCCTCATCATCATGTTAAATTTATCAATAAACACAATCAACCTTTTATAAATGCTCCTAACCAATCACTTGTATTTCTATAAGGTCAAGCACACATCAAAAGGCAAAATAAAATAAAAACTATATGCCAAAAATTCCTATGTTACCCCCACACTTTAGAAAACACATTGTTATCAATATGTAGTCCCTTCAAATATTTAGGAAAGAAGTTAACCGATTTATTGTGAAAGACCTCTTCTTCTTATGGTGGTTATCCTTCTCCATTTTGGCATTATTGCTTGAAATTGTTGTGTCTTCCATGATGTTGGGATCCTACAAAAGAATTAATGCATATATACAAAAATAAAATTTAATCCTACTCCTACGAATTATATTAGTCTAAAAAGAAAACCAAAACTTATCCAAAAATTACAAAAATAAATTGTCTCAAACAACTATTCATCCTCATCCATTTCTTCTCCCTTATCATCACTATCATTCCCTACTTTCGGTTCTTTATCATCATGCTCCTCATCCACCACCCAAACATATCCACAGTTTAGTTAGGGATCCTAAGGTTATGTTGTCTAGAAACCTCTTGGAATACCACTCTCGTTTTGTGCATCCATTGGATCATCCAATCCAGCTTTACATGACTCCATTCACCAATTTCTTGTTGGGCTATTGCCAACCTTTGTGTGGATGTTGGTGTAGCCATCAAATCTCGTGATTTTCTCTTCCCTTCTTTTATTTGTTTAGCACGAAGCTCTCTATATTGTTGGAAGAGTGTGTCACTGATGACACTTTTTAACGGATTCAAGGTTTGTTCAATGAATGCCATGGACACTCCTACCCTCTTGCAGAAAGCTGTGATTAGGTAAGGAAAGAAAATCTCACCTTTTGGCTTTATACACAACGACTCATGTCTTGGTGGATTCCTTTTCCTATGCAATTTTTTTTTTTTTTTGCAAAATTGCAAATAATAACACTACTCAAGAAGTTTTCACATTAGAAACATTTAAAGGAGGAATCAAACGTGTGTAAATAAATTGGATCCACATCTTAGCTTCAAGAAACATGATGGCTTGATTAAATGATGTGAGAATGCTAGTGCCTGGCCTAAATTTCTATTCCCTCTTCTTTCAATCAACTAAGTAATTACCTCGTGCATGTCTAGTCACTAAAGGATTCTAAGTCAGTTTGATCTAAGAAATCATGTTCATAAAAAGGAGCATTAAAGAAATTACAAAATATTTTGAGGGTTACCTTAACACTAGTCCCTCAATTAATAAGGTTTCCCTATTAATTTCGTTCCTAGTTCGGGAGATATGATCTTTTAATGCAACATAAAATTCTTACAATACAGGGATAATAGTAGGTTTTGTGGGGATTGTCCAAAAACGTTCCCATCTATGGTACCTAACTAAAGGCCAAATTTCCTTTCACAAAACCATCAATGGGTCAAAACCCCTCTTGAATAAAGGTTTTTCCTTGATGTTCACTAAAATATTTTTCTACATTCATATTTAGAAAATTCAAAGGATTTGTACCCAATGACGGTTCAAGTTCTACAATACGTCTAACCTTTCTAGGAGACATTCTAAATAATAGAGATATAAGAGTAGGAACTTTAAACCTAGATGGATGTGCTCCTCCTTGCTTGAAAACCTAAAAAGTTAAGAGAAGAATAGAGAAAGTAAAAGATTTCTAGGTTTTTTATAAATAAAATAGAGTGAGTTAGAATGATGTTTTAGTATTTATAGGGGTTAAAATTTAAGGTTTTAGGGTGTAAAAACTCGAAAAAATAAGCCCTTAGTTGTCGGGTTATGTAGTCGGGCTTAGTCGATTCTGCAAAAATTGCAGTTGATGTCGCGACATAGGGAGTCTTTGTCGCGACACGCCCTTCAATTTCTCTTGGTCGTAACATTCTTGGGGCCCTGTCGTGACTTCCTCATCAATCCTAATTTTTGTCGACTCTATGCACTTTGTCACGATAAGGGGATAGCCACTTTGCAATGTCGACTTCAGCCTTGCTTTTTCCTAGATTTTGTTACCTTTGTTGTGACACAGTTGGTAGTGTGTCGCAGTATACCCCTGTTTTCTATTAATTGTTGAAATAAAAACATGCTAGAATAATATACAATAATATACATGAGTTAGGACCATCAATTTAGCTTTAAGTCTTACTACCGGACTCATCCGATATGCTTACCCTTATCAAGTGGATCCAACTTTGTTCGCCTTTGGTCCACTTCTCATTGTATTTTTCTACCTCCTTCAACCGATCCCTTTCCTTAAATAGATTAATTCTTTCTTTTTTCATAAAACGAATCCGATTGTTTTCTTCTTCCTTATTTAATTTGAGCAAATGGCAGCTCTCGTTGTACTCCTTAGTTTCATCACTTTTATCCCCACACTTGAAGGTTTCAACTTCACCATTGATTCGCATAGTGAGCTCATTATTGTTTAAATCGATGGTGGATCGAGATGTTGCCAAGAATGGTCTTCCTAGCAAGATGGGTATACCCCTGTCCTCTTCAAAATCTAACACAGTAAAGTTTGCAGAGATTATGAAACTCCATACCTGGACTAAGATGTCCTCTAAAACTCCCCTTAGACGTACAGATGACCAATCAGCCAGTTGTAGAGTAACTTGGGTATTCTTAAGATCTCTAACCCCAATCTTCTCGAATACTAATAAAGGCACTAGATTTATACTTGCACCAAGATCGCACAGAGCCTTGTTGAATTGAAGATTCTTGATTTTAATTGGAATGGAAAACAATCGGGATCATTCAATTTTTGGGGAATTTCCTTGGAGATAATAACACTGCAGGATGCGTTTACCTCCACTTGCTCGCCTACATTAATTTTTCGATGCCTTGTCATAATATCCTTTAAGAATTTGGCGTACTTGGGTACATTTTCTATGAATTCAATCAAGGGTAGGTTAATATTTAGGGATTTGAAAAGGTCGAAAAACTTTCAAAATCTTCTTTGTCTTATAACTTCTTTTCTTTTAACCTTTTCGAGAAGGGGATTGAGGCTCTCTTATCTTCTTTACGTACATCTTCCTTTGTTTCTAATGGCTCTTTTGCTAGCACCTCTTTTGGTTTGATGAATTTAGTGTCATCATCAAAAGGGATGTTTATAATCTCATAAGATTCAGTAGGCTTTTCTCCCTTATTAGGTCATTCTAGGCTACCCAGTACTTTGCCCGACCTTAATTCTGTCACCTTAACCTGCTCTTTACCTTCTATTTAGGGATCATTCTTAGTGTTGCTAGGGATCCATGAACCAATTTTCTTGAAAGATCACTTACCATGCTTATCAATTGATCCATTCTTTCCTCTAGCTTCACCACAAATCTGGAGGCTTTAGTACAATCAGACTGCACTTACTTTACGTCAGCCCTCATAGAGTGCATCTCCCCTTCAATTTTGTCCAACGTTTGACCACATGCAGTATGGTCACCTTGGCTCGCTTTTTGGCTATCTCTGTAAAAATGAGGGTTGATAACTAGGGTTTCTAGCTTGTGCATTACTGTTACTATTTCCCCCTTGGCTTCCTTCCCATCTAAAATTGGGATGATCTTTCCATCCTAGATTATAAGTATTTGAATAGGGATTTTGACTACTTACATACGTACTTGGCTTATTCAGGATTGGTGAGATATTGATAGAGAGGCTTATCTTTTCCATGGGATGGTAGTTCCTTTGTAATAGACTTGATTGGGTTCAGTCTCTCTAACAGTTGTTGGTATTTGTCATCCTCTTGTATCATCTTTATCGAAGCGATTTTTTTCCGATAAGTGAACCTTTCAGTAGGCCACTGGTAGGAGTTCATCGTCGTATTCTCTATTAGCCCATAAGCATCTTTATACGTTTGGTTCATTAGGGCTCCTTCTGTTGCACCATCTAAAGTAGATCTGGTGGATATGCATCCAACCCATTATAAAAACATTATAGTTGCATCCATTCCGGCATACCGTGATTACGACATTTTCATAAGTTGGATTGCTATTCCCATAGGGAAAAACATTTGCAAAAATTTCCCTGCTAGTTCATCCCAAGTTGTGATATATCCAGGTGCCTGTGCATCTAGCCATGAAAAAGCATTGTCAATTAGTGAAAAAGGGAATAATCTCAAACGAATGACATCATCAGTAATACATTAAACCTAAAAGCACCATATAATTGTAGAAGTCGTTTCAAATGCAAACTAGGATCTTCAACCGTTGTCCCTCTAAATTTTAAGTTGTTTTGAATCATTTGAATCATAATCGTTTTTATTTCAAAATTATTAGCGATGATAGTAGGTTTAGCAGTACTCCCTTAAGTTAGACCTAGAGTAGGTAAAAAGTACTCCCTTAAAGTTCTTTGCGCTTCCGCCATTGGTTTGTTTGTAGGGAGTTATGGAGGTATAAGAGCGTTTTTTTATATTAATAGTGAGATCTTTTGTTGGATCAACTCTTTCTTCTCTCCCCTTCGATGGTGGGTTTTGCATTACCTGTTGGTTTTTACGATTATGTCTAACTAATGATTCAAGGTTAAAAATAGGATCAACCAAGTTTCCTTAGCTTCGAGTCATAAACCAAAAGTTAAATAAAAAGTAAAGAAAACGAAATACAAAAAATAAATAAAATAAAATCGTATCTATAACCTAAAATCTTTCTAATTACTTTATTTGCAATGAAAGAATATAATTTACTAAGGCGTTGCCTCCTCGACAATGACGCCAATAACTTGATCGCCTTTGAACGTAATGTTTGGCATAGATTTAGGTTTTTCGCAAATATACGGGCCAGGTTCTAAATATAGTGTCTTACAACAAAACACTTGGTGGTATTTTGAGGATCGTACTGAAAGGAGGCGTAAAGCGATAGTAAATTAGATCCCTTCAAAGAATAAATGTAATTAGTACTTATTCTAGGGTTTATAGTACGAATAACAATAAAAGAGTTGGTTCTTGAAAAGCATGAAGTAAAAGAGAAAATAAAAAGTAAATGATAGACATGTAGAGATTCTTATAAATGGCTTTGGTGAGATTAGGTCGTTTCCATATGAGTTCTTCAATTGTTGGGTTTTGGGGAGTTTCCTCTAATCAACTAGTCACTACCCCAGTTGGATCTCTCGATCTTTCGCTAGCATAGCAAGTCGATAAAGACTACTTATCGCTAGATGTCACAGTTTAAACATATTTGGAGAAAAGGTGTTCACGGATGAGCAATACCAATTTTGGTTTCATTCCTACCTAAATGATGTTCTAGGGTTGTTAGGCCTAGTGTTTGTTTGATGTTATTCCTTTCCCAAACATCTGATCCAAAAGGTAAAATCCCTGTAAAACAACAATTAATTATTCATACGTCCACTCCTTAATTCCCCAAAATGGAATTAGTTCCTCATGGTTTCTCTAATCATTATTAAAACAATATATGAAAACATATAACAGAAAAGAGAATAAAAGAAACTAGAATTGTATTAGCAATCTATCGAGAAAAATTTCTTGAACGTTTAAGCGAGTTTCTACAATCTCGTTTCAAAAAAGAAATATAAAACAAAGCTAAAAATTAAGATCTAATGAATGGTGTGTAAAACCCTAGTGCTAAAGGTTTTATTTATAACTTTTACCTAGCTGTTTTCGTCCATCCTAGGTCTACTACCGTCCTTCGCGTTTAAGTGGCATTGTAAAGATTGAAAGCCCTTCTAGTGCATCCAATGGTCGATGTCGCAACACACCAGGACCTGTGTCACGATGAAGCCATCAATCCCCGTATAAAGTGTTATCCTATAGGCGTTGTCACAACAAAGCTCATGTATATCACGACAAAGAAGTCAGACTTTGAATATTTTAAGTCTGGTCCCTTGGTTGAGACGTAGCTCAGCCTATGTTGTGACGAAGTGATTGGTCTCCTATTGCTACACTTCTTGTGGTCTCCTACACACTCACCAACTACATTAGCTAACCTTTAGGCCTTAATTAGCCTTAAAGAAAAATAAAATGACATTTTAGCACTTAGGTTACATAATTTATTCAAAAAAGAAATAATAAATTAAATCATACGAAAACATAATAAAAATATTTGATTTCAAGCTCTTCAAGTGTGAAAAATAGTTCAATCTGCTAGGTATGAAATCGATAGATCACATAGAAATTTTTGAAAAATCCTTGATAAACCTTCGGTAAAAACCAGCATGGACTAAGAAACTTCTAACTCCTTTCACACTAATTGGAGGCAGTAATCTTTTAATTACTTTCTTGGAAATTTTATGCCCTAAGACAATCCCTTCCGTAACCATAAAGTGCAATTTCTCCTAGTTAAGGACAAGATTTGTCTCATCACATCTCTTAAGTACCTTAGCCAAATTACTCAAACAAACATCGTAAGTATTACCAAAAACAGAAAAATCATCCATGAAAACCTCAACAAAATTTTCAACCATATCAGTAAATATAGACATCATGCATCGTTAGAATGTTGTAGGTGCATTACATAAACAAAAAGGCATTCACCTAAAAGAAAATGCACCGTAAGGACAAGTAAATGTTGTTTTATGTTGATTTTTTGGGGCTATAACTATTTAGTTGTATCCTGAATAACCCTCTAAAAAATAGTAAAATTTGTTACCTGCCAATCGATCTAACATCTAGTCCATAAAAGGCAATGGAAAATGGTCCTTTCGAGTGGCTTTATTAAGCTTTCTGTAGTTAATACAGATTCTATAACTCATAAAAGTTCTTGTTAATAAACTCATTACGTTCATTCTAAACAATCATGATTCCACCTTTCTACGATATACATTGCACCAAACTTAACCCATGAACTATCTAAGATGAGGTAGATGATTCTTGCATCTAACTACTTGATTACTTCCTTTTGCACTACCTCTTTCATGATAGGACTGAGATTTCTTTGCCCATCGATTTGAGCTCGCTTACCCTCCTCTAAGATAATCTTATGCATATAGAAGGAGGGGCTTATACCTCGAATATCAGCTATGGTCCAACCAATTGCTTTTTTAAATTTCTTTAAAACAACAATGAGTTGCTCCTTTGGATGTTTTGTTAGTTCTATTCAAATAATCACATACAAAGTTGAACAATCACCTAAATAAACATATTCTAAATGAGAAGGAAGTACCTTTAGTTCTAGTTTAGGCGGTTCCTTGATTGACAACTTGGGTTGCACATATTCACGAGCTTTTAACTCAAAATGCTCAAACCATGTTAATTGAATATAGTTTCTCAAATTGGCTACAATCAAAGTCATATTTTCTTCACCTTCTTCATCTTTCAAAGGGTCAAACTCTAAGGCATTCTCTAACAGATCTTCCATAAAATTACTTTCCATAGAAACCAAAGTTTCTATCTCTTCCAAAAATGAACACTTTTTTGTTGGATCAGGAAATTTCATAGCCTTAAGAATGTTAAATGTTACTTGATCGTCTTGAACTCACATGGTGAGTTCACCTTTCTACACATCAATTAACGTTCTTCCTGTGGATAGGAAAGGTCTTCCAAGGATGATCGACACTTCCTTATCTGCTCCAAAATCTAAGACAATGAAATCAATAGGAAAAATAAACTTATCAACTCTTACCAAAACATCATTATTATTTCCTTTGGGATGTGCTAAAGATCATTCGCTAGTTGAAGCATCACAGTCATGGGTCTTTTTCACCTATTCCCAATAGCTTGAAAATAGATTTGGGCATCAAGTTGATACTTGATCTTAAGTTACACAAAGAATTACCACAGTAAGAGTCTTCGATATTACAGGGTATAGTAAAGCTTTCAGGGTCCTACAGTTTAGGCGGCAGTTTGCTCTGCAAAGAATCCATTGCACTCCTTTGTCAAAGTTATAGTCTCATATTCGCTAATTCTTTTCTTCTTTCACAGAATACCCTTCACAAACTTCAAATAGTTTGACATTTGTTTTAAAGCCCCCACCAACAAGATATTGATGTGTAACTGCTTCAGAACATTCAAGAACTTCGTGAATTGCACATTTTGTGTCTGCTTGTGTTGCTGCAGTCTTTACGGGTACAGAGGTGATGGAACTTTCGATTGGACAAGATAACTTTTGGGAGGAGATAAATTTGCAACTAAAAAAGAAGTTAGCTTATCAGAATTTAAAGGTTCAGGGTTTACCTTATCAGACTTTGTAGATTTCGGCTAATTTGATGTAAGAATTTCAACGGTTGGTTGACTTTCCTCCTTCTCAATGGGTTCATCCTCAACATTAATCACTTGGGGTTCCAAAGTGTTACCACTTCGCAACACCACTAACTTGACATTTTCCTTATCCAAACTTGTTGGATTCTCTATACCACTTGATAAGGTTCCTTACGGTTCATTATGAAGCTCCGTAGCTAACTGACCCATTTGGTTCTCCAAATTTTTTTGTGTTGCTGCTTGGCACTTAGCCATGTACGCTTTTAACAAGTTCTCCAAACTGTTTGATGACTCATTTTGGGGTGGTTTTAGAGCTTTGATTAAACCTTTGGGATTGGTTGGGTCTATGTTGAATGTAGTTGTTTGACCCATTTGCTTGGTTGCTCCAAGAATAGTTAGGATGGTTACGTCATGAAGGATTATAGAAGTTGGACTATGATTGATGGTATTACAAGTGACATAGATTTTCTCCCTAATTTAGTGTCTTAATTGTCTCTTTTGTATTTCATTTAGCATGCATCATTAGCATTTTATATTTAATTTTCATATTTTCCAACTCATTGTTAGTTAGTTTAAATTCTTATTATTTTTATTCATTTTTGTACTAATGTCGACGCAAGTAGCCGATATATTGCATCTTAATATTGTCAACGTAGGAACTAAATCTAGAAGCTTAAGATAAACGAATGCAACCACAAGATCAGCAGGTAATTGCGGCCAAGAGATGTCATCGCATTGCAACTAAACCTTGAATGAGTAGAATAAAGTTGAATCCAAAACTGGAAGCACCAACGTAAGATTTTCACAGATGTCGATGCAATTATAATTTCAGAATGTGCCTAGTGATATTGCGACAATTTGCAGATCTTTGAAGAACATACTAGAACTACGTGAGTGCACAGTTGTACTTTAACTAATTTTGACAGCTGCAAAAATCTCAATCTAGATCTAGGAATGAAGACTGAAACTTGCACATTTTGGAGGTTATAAATAGACAAACAAAGAATAAAGAAATCATCAAGAGCTAAGGGATTAAATTTTACAATTTTTGTGTGATTTTGGAGATTTGAGTTGGGAATTGGGAATCTGATGAAGCAAGTCTGCAGTCACTTCTGACGAGAAGGTGTTTGATGTAAGGCAAGAGGAACAATTAGGGAATAGGCCTAGTAGTCTAGAGATATTAGGCTTCATTATACTCTTTAATTCTTCTTAAACGATGATGAATTTTGATGATATTAAATGAATATGAGAGTGTCTTTTAATGTTATATCATTTTGATTCTTATTTTACACTGCTTATCTGTTTATTCTTGGATTTAATAGCTTTAAGCACGAGAGTGAAATTGCAGTGCGCCGACATCAAGAGATGCAGTGACAGGTTAGGTTAACAAGTGAGTTAGGCGAGAGTTGCTCGAGACTGGGATAAGAACCAGTTACTTGTTCTTGAATACACATCATTGCTCGCACCGAGAGGTGGAGTGATTGTGGGATTTTAAGTTGGGATTAAGTAGGGAGCTGTTGATGGTGAGAACTCAAAGGGACTCCATTGCAGCGACAATTCATCTATACTCTACCTTGTCAACGCATCTAGCGTTGCAACTTAGCAGAAACAGTGAACCATTTCTACCCTTTACACTTGATCACTTTTACATTTTATGCAATTTAAATATTCAGCACTCAACACTCAACACATTAGATTTACTTTTAGTACATTGACTTTTAGCACCTGACATTTTACTCTAATTGCATTAACATTGATATTGAATTTCAGTGTGCAGATTTGACATATTGCACTGACATCAGTACTTACATTTCACTTAATTTCACTATTGATTGCTCCGACATTTAGACATCAAGAACCCATTCCTCGAGGGATCAATATCCGATAGATTTGTCTATCAACTATACTTGTATCGACATGTGTATGCTTGCACAATCGTTGTGTTGTAAAAACACCGATCAAATTTTGTTGTCGTTGCCGAGGAATGGCATTTGGTTGATGTTTATTTTTGTAGTTGTAATTAATTTTACTTACTTAACTTTTAATCTTTACTAATCTATTGTTATTTCTTTAATTATTTTCATTTTTAGATTTTTAATTGTTGCATGTCCACAAGGAGAAATCCTAAGGACATTGTAAACTTTGATCCAGCGCATGAGAGAACACTTAGGAGGAGAAGGCAAGAACAATAGAAAATGGCTGGTAACAACAACAATAATTTGCCACAATTACTGCCACAAGATGGAATTCCTCCAGTGCTTCCACAAATTGTTAACTATATACCACAACCACGTCCACAAGAAGAACAAGTTCAAAATAGGACAATAAGAGATTTTGTTGTGCCTATACTCGATGATTTACAACCAGGGGTTGTACGTCCGGCTATCCAGGTTGGTAATTTTGAACTGAAACTTGTGATGTTTCAGATGCTCAACTCAAATGGGCAAAATTCTGGTTTTCCGCATGAAGATGTACGAGAACATTTGAAATCATTTTTGCTTATTTGTGCATCATTTAATCAACATGGTGTTCCTGATGATGCCTTGAAAATGCAATTATGTCCTTATTCGTTGTAAGGTAAAGCAAGAACATGGTTCTTAGGATTGCCGGCAGGATCTATCACATTTTGGAATGCGTTAGCAACGTAGTTTGTTTTACGTTTCAATCCATCGACAATGAACACAGGGTTGCATAATGACATCATTGCATATCATCAGCTCGATGATGAAAATTTACATACAACATGGGAGCATTTCAAAACTTTGCTTCGATACTGCCCAATGCATGGAATTCAACAAGAGACCCAAATAGAGATCTTCTACAATGGTTTGAATGCTCAGACAAGAAATCTTGTCGACGCATCAGCTAATGGTCCATTGTTGGATTGTACTTACAATGAAGCTGTTCGAATTCTAGAGAGGATTGCCCAGAATGACTACCAATATCCAATCTCTTGTTCTACACAGGTGAAAACTAACCCTAGAGTTCTTGAATTAGATGCTATTTCTATATTATCAACGCAGATATCTTCACTGGCCAACATCATAAAGAATATGAAAGGAAAAAATGAAGTTGCTCCTATACAAGTAGCCAAGCAATTAGATGCATCGATATTTCCTGTAAGATTTGCGGCGACAATCATAGCTTTGAAGATTGCCCATAACATGTAGAAAATGCGTATTATGTCGACAACATTCGAGGGGATTCATTTGGTAACTCATACAACAATCATTCTCAACAACCTTAGGGGAATCAAAATACTTCCACGTATAGATATGGAAATTCCTCAAATCAAAGGGGTTATACACAAGGAGGTTACAATGCCAATCTGCAGCAGAATTATCATCATAATTCACAGATAAATTCTCGTTTTGAAAAATGCAGTCACATAACCAGATGCAATCACAATCACGATTACAGCCACAACAATGTATTGCTACAAATGCAAGGACAACATCATTAGCATCAACAATAGTAGTTTTCTCAACCTAAGTCAGATCCTATGGCTGCTCTTGAAGCAATGATGTGTGAGCATATCACAAGAACTGAAGCGATAGTGCAAGGCAACTCTTCCTCTATATGAGTGTTAGAAGCCCAGCTGGGACAGTTGACTTCTAATCTCAGCACCAGATCACCAGGATCTCTGCCTAGTGATACTGAGAATCTAACACAAAGGGGGAAGGAGCATTGCAAAGCAATCACGTTAAGGAGTGGAAAACAAACGGTGGGACCAAGCGTTGCTGATAAAGACCATGTCGGTACATCTGAACCACAACAACAAGAGGAGGATGCAGCTGAAGGACGTCAAGCAAAAATGAATGCTGAGGAACCAACTATAAGGCCATCCATGCTTACAGTTTGCCCTACATAGTTGTCGACGCAACAACCAGTGTCGATACTACCGAGTTATTCGTAACAACCCACTGCAACCATACCTCTGTCGTTTTCACAATGATTCAAAGAGAAAATCCATGATAAAGAATATTAAAAGTTTGTTTCTACTTTGAAACAGTTGCACATTAATATACCTCTAATAGATGCTCTTGTGTAGATACCCAATTATGGGAAATACTTGAAGGAGCTGTTATCAAAGAAAAAGAAATAGTCCGACATCGAAACGATTACCCTTACAGAGGTTTGCAATGCTGTGCTTACAAACAAGTTGCCAACCAAGATGAAAGATCTTGGCAGCTTCACTATTCCATGCTCCATCAGGAATCATTACTTAGGTAAGGCTTTATGTGATTTAGGAGCAAGTATTAATCGCATGCCTTTGTCCACTTTTAAGAAATTAGGAATAGGTTCAATGAAACCTACTGCGGTGACATTGCAACTGGTAGATAAATCTTTAGCACAACTGGAAGGACAGATCAAAGATGTTCTTGTTCAAGTTGATAAGTTAGTGTTCCCTGCTGATTTTATCATCGAAGCAGATAAGGAGGTACCCATGATTCTTGGGAGGTCATTTCTAGCAACGAAACGAACACTTATTGACGTGTTCAAAGGAGAACTTGTTATGTGTCATAATGATGATCAGGTAACCTTCAGTTTGTTTGAAGCATCACCGTTCGGATCCAATAAACAATGACACCACATTGATGTGTTGAACGAGATTATTCTAGAAGAATTTAATACAAGAAGTTCAGCACTGTCTGATGATGATGCGGCGACATCTACCAATGACATTCTAAATGACTATGTCGACAAAGAGGAGGTTAACAATTGTGAGTTGTGTCAAAATTGGCAAATAGAGTCTTTGGATTTTCCTAACAGGACAATCCCGGTGTTTAAACCATCTATCGAACAAGCTCCTATCTTGTAGTTAAAACCATTGCCAACACATTTGAAATATGTCTTCCTTGGTGACAATAAGACGCTGCCTGTTATTGTCAACGCATCCCTTGATGCAATGCAAGAAGATAAGCTCATCGCAATTCTGGAAGAACACAAAAGAGTCATACACTAGAGCATCATAGATATCAGAGGCATCAATCCCTCTTTTTGCATGCATAAGATACTGCTAGAAGATGAAGGGAAGCAATCCATTGAGCAATAAAGACGACTTAATGAGAAAATGAAAGAAGTGGTAAAGAAGGAAATCATTAAATGATTAGATGCGGGCATTATATACCCTATTTCTGATAGTAATTGGGTAAGTCCCATTCAATTTGTGCCTAAAAAGAGTGGTTTCACAGTCGTGACCAAGGACAAGAACGATTTAATCCCTACTCGCATCGCAACCGGATAGCGAGTATGCATGGATTACCGGCGACTGAATGCGGCCACAAAGAAATACCATTTTCCACTACCTTTCCTCGATCAGATGCTAGATAAGCTAGCTGATAAAGCCTATTATTGCTTCTAGGATGGCTACTCTGGATACAACCAAATAGCCATTGCGTCGGAAGATCAAGCAAAGACAACGTTCACCTATCCTTTTGGAACATTTGCTTTCCGATGGATGTCGTTTGAGTTGTGTAATGCACCAACAACATTCTAGAGGTGTATGATGGCGATCTTCTCAGATATGATTAAGGACTCACTTGAGGTATTCATGGATGATTTCTCGGTTTATGGACAAAGTATTGACCAATGCACTGACAATTTGACAAGAGTTTTGAAAAGATACGAGGACATAAATCTAGTTTTGAATTGGGAGAAATGCCACTTCATGGCTACTGAAGGCATTGTCCTTGGCCATTTCATATCTTGTCAGGTCATTGAGGTTGATAAAGCTAAAGTAGAAATCATCGAAAAATTACCACCATCCACCACTACCAAAGCAATAAGAAGCTTTCTTGGACACACTGGCTTTTATAAAAGGTTCATCAGAGATTTTTCCAAGATAGCTAAACCCTTATGCTCATTACTAGAGAAAAATAAAAAGTTTGTGTTCGATGATGCCTATCTGGACGCATTCAAAACAATAAAGAAACAGTTGGTACAAGCTCCGATTGTCGTCGCACTAGATTGGACGCAACCATTCGAACTAATGTACAACGCCAGTGACTTTGCTGTAGGAGGTGTCCTAGGCCAAAGGAAACTCTAACTGAAGCGTAGGTTAATTATACTACTATGGAGAAGGAGTTGCTAGCAGTAGTCGTTGCATTTGACAAGTTTTGTTCCTATCTTGTCGACATAAAGACTACAATTTACACGAACCACTCAGCATTGAGATTCGTTTTCAACAAAAAAGACGCCAAACCTAGACTCATCAGCTGAATCCTACTCCTCCAAGAATTTGATATCGAAATCAGAGATAAGAAAGGATTTGAGAATCAAGTAGCTGACCACTTATCTCGGCTGGAAATTGAGAATGACAATGGGCAAACAACCTAGATTGTTGAGGCATTTCTTGACGAGCAATTATTCTTTATGGATGCATTACCATGGTATGTTGATGTTGTCAATTACCTTGTGTGTGGAAAGCTACCTATGAGTTCGACTGGTCACAGGAAGATTAGGTTCATACGTGATGCTGCCAAATACCATTAGAACGAGTCATACTTATTTAAGGTATGTGCTGACAATATCATCCGTCGTTGTGTACCTGAAGAAGAAATGATTTCAATCCTATGACACTGCCATGATGCCCCTGATGGAGGTTATTTTGGTGGAACAAGGACTGCTACGAAGGTCCTACAATTAGGATTTTATTGGCCCAATTTGTTTCGAGACGCCCATAATTTCGTACAACAATGTGATCGTTGTCAATGCACTGGATCCATATCTCAATGCAACGAGATGCTCCAACAACCCATTATGGAGGTAGAGCTCTTCGATGTCCGAGGTATAGATTTTATAGGGCCATTTCCAAACTCTTTTGGAAATGTGTATATCTTAGTTGTTGTTGACTACGTCTCAAAGTGGATTGAAGCTATTGCGGTGCCAAAAGACGACGCTCGAATAGTGTTGAAGTTCTTTCACACATACATCCTTACAAGGTTTGGAATATCGAGAGCATTGATAAGCGACCAAGGCACTCATTTCTATAATAACCAAGTGACAACTGCATTAAAGTGATATGGTGTGAAGCATTGAATGGCCACCACATATCACCTACAAACTAATGGTCAAGCCGAAATATCTAATCTTCGAATTAAAAGCATACTTGAGAAGGTGGTTAATCCATCTAAGAAGGATTGGTCTGCACGGTTACATGATGCATTGTGGATGCTTTGCACCGCTTACAAAACCCCATTGGGGATGTCGCCATACCAACTAGTGTTTGGAAAATCTTGTCACCTACCTCTCGAACTTGAACATAAGGCCATGTGGGCAATTAAGCAGGTGAATTTAGACTATGATGCTGCTGGAAAGAAAAAACTGTTGGACATCATGGAATTAGAAGAAATCTAACGCCATGCTTATGAAAATATGGGATATACAAGGAAAAGAAAAAGAGATGGCATGACAACATCATCTTGCGTCGACAATTTCATCCTGGTCAATTGGTACTTTTATTTAACTCACGTTTGAAATTGCATCCAGGAAAATTGAGATCGAGATGATCAGGCCCATTTAAAGTTGTCGAAGCATTCCAAAGCAGTGTGGTGACAATCGAAAACTTAAAGGATGTATAACAATTTAAAGTAAATGGTCAACGTCTTAAACATTATGCGAGCCCAGATGTTCGAGAACCAGACAAAGTCGTTAACCTGGTGACATTTAAATAATGTCGATGCATTTCTTTTTTTATTTTTAATTGTTTCACTTTTCTTTGTGTTGTTTTAAATTCCTTATAGAAATAAAAATCATATTTTCGTCGAAGCATTGAAACACATATTGTCGATGCATTCTGCGATGAGTCAGCATTACTTTTTCAGTAAGAATCGTGCCGGTTGATTTCTTTCTCTCCCAATCATTGGATCAAAATAAATCGGTATGATCTGTAGCCTGACAATTAATGGCTGCAGACGCAATGTTACCCCGTGTTTTTTCCACTCATTACACCTAGGTTATAAAGCCTCCCACTACAGTTATCTTTCTCTTCACATCTGCCATTGCTACTGCAACTCATATCCTTCATTGTCTTCATATTTCCTTTTCTTATTTCGAAGCAATATTCTTCTGTAAATCCTTTTTTGGTTCTTTTCTTCTCACCATGGCTAAAACTCGTGCTTCCAAAAACACTTTTAAACCCTCCAAGAACACTCCGATTACTCCTACTGTGGCTCCATCCACGACACCATCGCCTTCATCCACAAGCCCGATTTTGTTTTTAACGACTGCGGCCAAAGACTTGTATCATAATGTTATGCTAAAATGCAATATTCACTTCGAACACGGTCTCTAACTGTCTCCACATCAAATCCTAGGGAAACAAATTCACCAAACCATCAGCCGCCTTGGATGGGAATATTTCTACGACCATCCTTCTGGCTATTCTCCCACAATGGTAAGGAAGTTTTATGAAAATTTGGTGTATTAGGAGCCTGAGTTTATCTTTGTGCGAGAAGGGCTAGTTCCATCGAGTGCTGCACAGATCAACGTATTGTTAAGAATTTCAGAATGAGTAGACGACCATACACCCTTTATGCACCATTTGGATGATGATTGTTTGGCCCAAACAAGTAGACGACCTCTGCATCAATGGCACTACATGGACGGGCAATAAGTTTCACAATTATACAATGCATAGGCGATACCTTACAATCTTTTGCAAGGTATGGTTTCATTTCATCAACAGTTGTGTTATGCCTTCTACCCACAGCACTACGGCCACATTGGACCTTATGTGTATGCTGCATTCCATTCTGCACCATCGACCCATTAACATTGGGGAGCTTATACATGCCCAGATCGTAGAAGTTGCAGGAAAGCAAACTGGTATCCTTCTTTTTCCCTTTCTTTCTACTCTGTCGACATAAGGGCATTGTGCCCAAAGATGATTAGGAGGTTCTAGAAAACAAAGGACCAATAAATGATATTTCTGTTGAGAGGATGAAACGGGGCCAAGATACTCGAATGGCCAAAGAGATCTCGAAGAAGAGGGATAAAAGGATAGGGTAAGAAGAAGGCTGACAAAACTGATGCGCTGACAGAAACCCATATAGTAAAGAAGCTGGCACTGATGGAAGTTCATTTAGACCGCCTTGACATGCGTTCTATTCATACCCGACAGCATCGTACACGACATGGATTTTCGACTCCACAAGTTTTATGCATACACCAAGGCATGGAATGAAGCCCTTATAATTGTATTGAGCCAGATCAGCCAGACCCCACTGCCAGATTTCCCAACTTTCCCATTCATCTACCGCCCGATGAAGTTTTCATCTTCCGAGCAACCTACCCTTGATGGTAGGCCTGCCCTTGCACCAACTCGGATCAATATTTCTGACGATGAGAAGGATGGAGGGTAGTCATAGGCTGATGACGATTTTCATCACAACATCACCCACTTATTTCAAGATGAATTCTCAAATAGTTTGGGCGCAAATATGGCAGAGAGGTCAACTGTTCTGGAAGAAGATGTCGATGCAATCGATTGCGCTGACACTGGTCCAGTTGAAAATGAGTCGACTGTAGAAGAAGAGCCAAATCAGGAAGGTAATCAGGAGAAGGATCAAGACGAGGAAGGAAGGAAGAAGAGAAGGAAGAAACAAAACCTACCAAGGTGCAGGTGGAGAAATAAACTTATGCTCCAACAATGGTCGTTGAGTATATTGTGGGAGCATCTAGCTTAGAGGAGGCTCTACCAATTGCCAGCCAGGTTGAGGTTGTCACTGGTGAGATAGAGGAACTGAATCCTCTGGCTATTGTTCCCTACATAGCACCACTCGCCTAGATCCACCCATTAGAGGAGACAATTGATGAGGCCATCACCCAAACTGCTGAGGAGGAGCAATCTGTCAAGCCGGTTGGTTCAAAGGATAAGAAATGGAAGAGGCGCAAGGACAAGAAAAATAAGAAACACCATGACGAGGAAGAGTGCCCGAAAAAGAAGAAGAAAACCAAAGCAGCCTCTGCATCGGCTGCTGTTGAATAATTTGGTACATCACTTTTCTTTTAATTAGTTTTCATACATTTTTATTGTGCCTGCATTTTAATTGTCGTTGCATTCATTTTAGTTTAGTACATTGTAGTTGCATTTCCATTATATAATGTAAATTGGAAATACAACTACACCTTCATGTTTGACTTTTATTTTGTTTCTTTAGTTAATGAAAATTTACAAAATTTCAACACAAATGTACCCACAATTTTATTTTGATGCGTAATTTTAGAATTGTTTGATTGCTGATGTGGAAATAGGATGAATATGAATGAATGATGTGGAAATAGGATGAATATGAAGAAGAAAACCAAAGCAGCCTCTGCATCGACTGCTTCAGTAATGGATGAATAGTATTGGTATTGAATCTTGAACTAACTGGCCAATGCAGCGACATTTTATTAATAAAAGACACTCCATTATGAGTGCATTGTGACTTTTAAGGGAGAACACTCTGCTACAGACTTAGAAAAGAAAATTCATTTAGCTAAAGGCTGTAACTGCAAGAGTGTGTGTCGGTGCAATTACATGCCTCCTGGGGGTTTGTTGCACCCCATCATTACTATCCAGGAACAAAGGTAGAGTAATGCAATGACATCTTTTAGTAACTTGAAAAACAAAAAAAAAAAGAGAAAAAGAAGAAAGAAAAAGAAAAAGAATAAATTGCTGAAATGGTTCAAGAAAGGTTAAGATTAAATGCATGATACTAACATTGATGAAGTTCCAGTTTTAAGTTATTCATAGCTATAAATTGTCAGTGCATCATTCTATTTTATGAATGTAATTTACACATTAGGAATTTAGATAATTCAAGTTGTATGAATAATGATTCCAGAGACATTTCTAATTGGTACTTTGTTTATTTTTGTTTACTTGAAGACAAATAAAAACTTAAGTTTGGGGGTGTGATGGTATTACAAATGACATGAATTTTCTCCCTAATTTAGTGTCTTAATTGTCTCTTTTGTATTTCATTTAGCATGCATCATTAGCATTTTATATTTAATTTTCATATTTTCCAACTTATTGTTAGTTAGTTTAAATTCTTGTTATTTTTATCCATTTTTGTACTAATGTCGACGTAAGAAGTCGATATATTGCATCTTAATATTGTCAGTGTAGGAACTAAATCTAGAAGCTTAAGACTGAACGAATGCAACGACAAGATTAGTTGGTAATTGCGACCAAGAGATGTCGTCGTATTGTAACTAAACCTTGAATGAGTATAATCAAGTTGAATTCACAACTGGAAGCACCAACACAAGAATTTCACAGATGTCGCTGCAATTATAATTTCAGAACGCGCCTTGTGATACAGCGACAATTTGCAGATCTCTAAAGAACATACTAGAACTGCGTGAGTGCACAACTATACTCTAACTAATTTTGACAGCTGCAAAAATCTTGATCTAGATCTAGGAATGATGACTGAAACTTGCAACGTTTTGGAGGTTATAAATAGATGAACAAAGAATGAAGAAATCATTAAGATCTAAGGGATTAAATTCTACAATTTCTGTGTGATTTTGGATATTTGAGCTGGGAATTGGGAATCTGATGAAGCAAGTCTGTAGTCACTTCTGACGAGAAGGTGTTTGATGCAAGGCAAGAGGAACAATTAGGGAGTAGGCCTAGTAGTCTAGAGATAGTAAGCTTCGTTGTACTCTTTAATTCTTAATAAATGATGATGGATTTTGATGATATTAAATGAATACAAGATTGTCTTTTAATGTTATATCATTTTGATTTTTATTTTACACTGCTTATCTGTTTATTCTTGTATTTAACCGTTTTAAGCACGAGAGTAAAATTGCAGTGCGCCAACATCGAGAGATGCAATGATAGGTTAGGTTAACAAGTGGGTTAGGCGAGAGCTACTCGGGACTAGGATAAGAACCAATTACTTGTTCTTGGATACACATTATTGCTCACACCAAGAGGTGGAGTGATTGTGGGATTTTAAGTCGGGATTAAGTAGGGGATTGTTGATGGTAAGAACTGAAAGGGTCTTCATTGTAACGGCAATTCATCTATACTCTACCTTGTCGATGCATCCAGCGTTGCAACTTAGCAGAATCAGTGAACCATTTCTACCCTTTACACTTGATCACTTTTACATTTTATGCAATTTAAATATTCAGCACTTAACACTCAACACATTTGATTTAATTTTAGTACATTGACATTTAACACCTGACATTTGACTTTAATTACGTTAACATTGATATCTAATTTTAGTATGCAAATCTGAGATATTGCATTGACATCAATACTCACATTACACTTAATTTCACTATTGACTGCTCTGACATTTAAATATCAAGAATCCATTCCTCGAGGGATCGATATCTGATAGATTTGTCTATCAACTATACTTGCATCGACGTGTGTACGCTTGTACAATCATTGTGTCGTAAAAACACCGATCAGTGTCCTTGTCCACTTCTATTTTGATGTTGATTCCCCAAGTAATAAACTGGCTCAGAGTTTGATGGAAAATTCTCAAAAGATTGGTCATCTCCACAATACATGCGGGAAACAACTTCGAACTACTTAGTGATTGAGCTGCAAAATTATTAACACCATTATCAGTAATTGTTTTAAAATAGAGGAAATAGATGATACTTGAGCTGATAGTGAAGTGAGGGCATCAACTTCATGAACTGGAGCTACACGTCTTCTTAAAGCTGCGCGATTTGTTGGTTATTGATAGTTGTTGCTAGCGATCCTCTCGATGATCTCATAAGTCTTGTTATAAGACTTAGATAAAATTGCACCATTCGCATAAGTGTCTACCATCAATCTTGTATGTGTATTGAGACCATTATATAACGTCTCCAACTGAATATAGTGAGGAATCCCATGATGAGGACACTTATGAAGTAACTCCTTGAATTGCTTCAAATCCTCATACAAGGACTCAATATCCATTTGTTGGAAAGTTGTGATCTCATTTCTCAACTTAGCATTTTTGCTTGGTGGGAAAAACTTAACCAAAATCCATTCTGCTAATTCTTGCCAAGTAGATATTGAACTTGGTGGCAACGAATTAAGCCGTGCTCGTGCTGGGTCCCGCAACGAGTATGGAAACAATTTTAACCTCAATGCATCTTCTGTCACATTGGCTATCTTGAATGAATCACTCACCTCCATAAACAATCAAAGGTGAAGATGCGGATCTTTTGTGGGCATACCACTGAACTGACCCACTATTTGTAGATTTGAAACATCATTAGTTTCAATTCAAATTAGGGTGCCTCAATATTCGGCCTCCTAATTCCCGCTGAAGAGTGGCGCAAAATATTCTGATGCATCGATCCCTATCATAAATAATGATGATAGGATTTCGCACATGATCAACTCCATTACCTTGGCCATTATTCTGATTTCTAAGGTCCATCTCGGCTTGTATCTGAGCTAATCGTTGACATCTTCTCTATCTGAATGTTCGCTCGATTTTAGGGTCTATAAGGAGTAAATCGATCATTTGATCTATGCTCATAAACTAAAAAGAAAATTACAAAAATAAAAGAATAAATTAATAGTGTTAGAATTAAAATAAAAACCAAATTGAAAATAAATAATTTCATAGAAAAATGATTACGGGGCCAAAAACTTGTAATGGTGTAGGTTTGTGCAAGTGTATAGTCGCTATCAAGTAATAAGTAAGTATCAAGTTATCACCAACACAGGGATTGTATATGTTAATCAATTAATTGTAAAATTAAATTAAACAACTTGGCAATAAAAACGCAATATATTTGGAGGGTTGATGACTAAAATTAAATGCAAATAATCTAAATGCAATTGATCCCTAATCCAAATTAATCTAAGTAAGCAAATTATCTAATGATTGGAATTTACCAACAGATAAATACAATTCAAAACAATTAATAACATAAATAAACTAGGATAATTACATTAATCAATTTAATTCATTATCAACATGCTTAATAACATTCGAAAAACATTTCATGGCAACCTGATAGCATTACAAATGACATATATTTTCTCCCTAAATTGATGTTTTAATTGCCTCTTTTGTATCTTATTTTGCATGCATCATAAGCATTTCATACTTAGTTTTTATATTTTCTAACTCATTTTAGTTTGGCTTAAATTCTTGTTATTTTTACATCTTTTGTGTACTAATGTCTCTACAAGTAGCCTATATATTGTGCCTTAGAATTGACAGTGTAGAAACTCATCTCAAAAGATCAATGCTAGAAGAAGAATGCAGCCACAAGATTAGCTAGAAATTGCGACCAAAGATGTCGCCGCATAAAAACCTGAGCTTTAGATAAGTAACCACACGCTAAAAATACAATTAGAAGCACTAACACAGGAAAATTACACGTTGTCGTCGCAATTGACGACTTCAGATCGCGCATAGTAATGTAGCGACAACTTGCAGATCTCTGAAGAACACATTAAATCTGCGTGAGTGCACAACTGTACTGTAACTAACTTTGACAGTTGCAAATGAGATCTGGAACTGAGAATGGAGGATGAAACCTACAACTTTTGAAGGGTATAAATAAAGGAAAGATGGAAGAAATCATCAAGAGTTGAAGGAATTAAATTTACAATTACTTTGTGTTTTTGGAGATTTTACGCTGGAGAACGGTAAGCTGACAGAGCCGACAAGCAACAACTCCTGACGAGGAGTGCTTTATGTTGTGCAAGTGGAGCAGTTAAGGGATAATCCGAGTAGCCTAGAGATAGTATGGTCCGATGTATTTGTTAACTCCTCTCTTCTTATGATGGTGAACTATTATTGACATTTGAATGAATACGAGAATATCTTTCATTGTTAGATTTACTTTGATTCTTATTTAATTCTTTTCATCTGTTTATTCTTGGATCTAATTCATCAAACACGAGAGTGCATTTGTAGTCTACCGACATTGAGAGATGTGATGACAAGTTAGCCTAACAAGCAATACAGTGAGAGCTGTTTGGGATTAGAAGAGATTTTGATCACTTGTTCTTGAGTGCACAATGTTGCTCACATCGAGAGGTGGGGTAATTGAGGGTGCTTGAGTCTTGACTAAATGGAGAATTGATATTGGCAAGATTCCATTGGAACTCGATTGCTGCAACAGTTCATCTATTCAAACCCTTGTTAACACATCCTTTGTTGCGAATTAGTGAAATCAGTGATCCACTCCAGACCTTTGCACTTGATCACACTTTTACTTTTCTGCATTTAAATTCTCAACACTTCAACAACACTTTGATTTACATTCAGTTGCTTTGACCATTAACCTTGACTGCATTGACAATACTAACTATTTTAGTGTGCAGATTGACTTACCTGTACTGACATCTTTACTCACATTATCTCTAACCTTAGTTTTAATTGCCTTGACATATAGACGTCAAGAACCCATTCCTCTTGGGATCAATATCTGATAGAATTCATCTATCAACTATACTTGTATCGAAGTGTGTCCACTTGCACAATTGTTGTGATGTTACAAACTCGATCAAGTTTTGGCGTCGTTGCCGGGGAATTTGGCGTTTGTTTTATGTTTATGTTTATAGATGCAATTAATTCTTCTTACTTAACTTCTAATTTTTACTAATTTGCTTACTTTCTTGTTTTGTAGATGCAATTAATTTTTCTTACTTAACTTTTACTTTTTACTAATTTGCTTACTTTCTTGTTGTTAACTTCTTTCAGAATTCTTTAGGAGTTGCATGTCCACAAGGAGAAATTTGAAGGATATTGTGAACTTTGACCCAAAACTCTAGAGAACACTTAGGAGGTGAAAACAAGAACAAAAGAGAATGGCTGGTAACAACAACAACTTACCACCATTACTGCCACAAGATGTAGTTCTTCCAATACAACCACAAGTTATTAATAATCTACCACTACCGCCACCATAAGTTGAACAAGTGCAAAATAGGACAATTCGAGATTTTGTTGTTCCTATCCTTGGTGATTTACAACTAGTGGTTGTGAGACCAACTATTCAACCTAGAAATTTTGAGTTGAAATCGGTGATGTTTCAGATGCTTAATTCAAATAGACAATATTCTGGTTTGCCTCATGAAGACGCAAGAGAACATTTAAAATCATTTTTGCTTATTTGTGCATCCTTTAGTCAACATGGTATCCTTAATGATGCCTTGAAAATGCAATTATTTCCTTATTCGTTGTAGGGTAAAGCGAGAACATGGTTCTTAAGATTGTTGGCTGGATCCATTACATCTTGGAATGCGCTAGCAACGTAATTCATTTTGTGTTTTAATCCGTCGATAATGAGGGCAAGGTTGCAAAATGACATTACAACGTATCATCAGCTGGATGATGAGAACTTACATTCAACATGAGAGCATTACAAGACTCTACTTAGACGTTGCCTAATGCATGGAATTCAGCAAGAGACCCAAATAGAGATCTTTAATAATGGATTGAATGCTCAGACAAGGAATCTTGTCAACGCATCTGTTAATGATCCTTTGTTGGATTGCACCTACAATGAAGCTGTAAGAATTCTAGTGAGAATTGCATAGAATGATTATCAGTATCCAATCTCTTGTTCTGCTAAGGTAAAAACTAACCCTGGTGTTCTTGAATTAAATGTTATTTCTGCTTTGAGTGCGCAAGTATCCTCTTTGACCAATATTATAAAGAATATGAAGGGAACAAGTGACGTTGCTCCTATCCAAGTGGCTTAACAGATGGATGTGCCGACATTTTCCTGTGAGATTTGCAATGACAACCACAGTTACAAGGATTGCCCACAACATACTGAAAATGCATTTTTACGTTAATAACATCATAGGAGGTTCTTATGGTAATTCATACAACAATAGAGCTCAACAACCTTGGGGGAATCAAAATGCTTCCACATACAGATATGAAAAAATCTCAAACCAAGGGAGTTACCACAACAATCAACAGTAGAATTTTAATCAGAATTCGCAGGTAAATTCGCATCCTGATCAATTACAGGCACAAAGCCAGATGCAACCACAACCCTGATTGCAACCACAACAGAATGCAATGCTACATATGCAAGGAAAGCATCAGCAACCACAATAGTAGTTTTCTCAACCAAGGTCAGATCCTGTGGCTGCTCTTGAGGCGATGATGCGAGAGCATATCACGAGGATTGAAGCGATTTTGCAAGGCAATTCTTCCTCTATCCGAGCGTTAGATGCCCAACTAGGACAGTTGCCTTCTAATCTGAGTACAAGGGCACCAGTGCTCTACCTAGTGATGCTGAGAACCCAACGCAAGGAGGGAAGGAGCATTGTAAGGCTATTACGTTGTGAAGTGGAAAGCAAACGACTGAATCGAGAAGTTTGAACCAAGACCATGTGATACAAAACGAATAGAAACAAAGGCGGAAGAGGATCGTAAAGTTTTCAAGTCATGGATCTACCCTAAAGCTCTAGACAAAAGTAATCTGAAACGAAAACAAATAAAACAGATTAGCTGATAAGAAGAATAATCAAACGAAAATTAAAACACAAGAAAGATGAATGGTTGGTAAAGGATCCAATAGAGAACGAAATTAAGGTTTCTTGGATGAAAGAAACCATCCTTGGACCTCAAGAAAACGTCCCAACCAGATCTAAAAATTAAAACACAAAACAGATCCGTTAGAAGTGATTTAAAAAATGAAAGCAAACTGTTTAGGCAAGAACATTTGAAACAGCAGGAAAAGATTGAATTTCCTAATTTTTGATGTGTTCATTGATGGATCAAGGTAGGAGAACATCCCTCTTGAAGCAATTTCAAACTAGAACGAAAACAACTAAATCAGGAACCCTAAACAGCAAGAAATAAACTAGATCAAACTAGAACGATAGATTAAAGATAGAAAAGAGAAGATAACGTCCTAAGAAGCCTTGGAAACAATAAGAATCGAAAACTCCCTTCAAAGGCTCTAATTTCCCCTCCAAGAAAGAGATATTTCCAAGAAAAAGCTTGAAGATGATTCCCACAACTTGAAAGATTGTTAAAACAACTTCTAAAAAAAACTCAAGAGCAATTCTTGAAGAAAAACTCAAAGAGAATTATTATTATCCCAAAATAATCAAAATCCAGTGCTTTGTTTACAATTCCAAGGCCTGTATATAGGCAAGCTAAATAAATCTAAAAAAAACTCGTAATTAAACTAGAAATCTAACTAATCTAAACAAGAAACTTTCTTGTTGACATAAAACTCCTAAAAACTTAAACTACATAATAATTATTTAAAACTTCGGAATAAAAAATAACAATAAAATAATAAGAGCTGATAATACAATATTTGGCTCATATTTAATAAAAATTAAACCTAAAACCCGAACCCAATATGATTTAAACTCGAATTAAAAGCCCGAAACTCGTAATTCCCGTCATAATCACGTCTAGAAATTTTGCTTGTGTAGTGTTTATTAAAATGATCATAACTTGAGCTCCCGAAATTGAAATTGAGTGATTCAAACTGCGTTTCGAAGATAAGAGATAGATCTTCGAAATCCATGCAGGCATCTCAACCCATAAATTCCTGTATCCCAATCAAAAAGTCGTCGCAAGCCTACTGATTTCCCTAACTTGAAAATTGGCAGCTGCGGTTTCTTGGACCAAGATTTCTAAGATTTGAAATCTTGATTTTCTTGATTCTTGAAATTGTTTGGAATGAAAAAATTGGACCAAGATTTGGTTTCTTGATTTTCTTGAAAATAAGCAAGTGAATCTTGATTTTCTTTTTCAGCCATGTGCGCATTTAGGGCCTTGGTAACGAAATCTTCGATGGTCCTGTTCAATCTTGCTCTAATTTGCTTGGCCTTCGACCTCGTTATTGGGCTTTGAGTAACTTTGATCCCATCACATTTATAAACTTGAATTTGGGCCTTGCGACCCGTATCACCATGTCGATGCATCTGAATCAACGTAACAAGGAAAAGTTGCAGCTAAAGGAAAAGAAGCATAAATAAAAGAGGAAGAGCCAACGATAATGACATCTATGCCTACTATTTGCCTAACAAAAATGTCGACGCAATTGCCTGTGTCGATACAACCAGTTATCCTACAACAACCCACTGCTACGATACCTTTTCCATTTTCGCAAATATTTAAAGAGAAAGACCATGATAAGGACTATCAAAAGTTTGTTTCTACGTTGAAACAATTACATATTAATATTCCTTTTGTTGATGCTCTGGTGCAGATCCCAAGTTATGGGAAATTCATGAAGGAGTTGTTGTTAAAGAAGAAGAAATTGTCTAAAATTGAAATGATTGCACTCACAGAGGGGTGCAGCGTTATACTAACTAACAAGTTGCCACAAAAATGAAAGACCCTGGCAGCTTCATAATCCCATGCTCCATTGGAAATAATTATTTAGGTAAAGCTTTATGTGATTTGGGAGCTAGTATTAATCTCATGCCTTTATCTACATTCAGGAAATTAAGTATTGGATCAATAAAGCCCACTGCGGTGACATTACAACTTGCAGACAGATCCTTAGCACAACCTGAAGGTTAGGTCAAAGACATTTTGTGCAGGTTGATAAGCTCATGTTCCCTGCCGATTTCATAATCCTTGATTGCAAGGTAGACAAGAAAGTGCCCATCTTTCTAGGGCGACCATTTTGGCAATGGACGCACTTTTATCGATGTTTTTAAGGGTAAGCTTGTCATGCATCATAACGATGAGCATGTGACCTTTAGTGTATTTGAGGCATCTCTGTCCAAGAGTAGAGAGCAAAGTCACCACATAAATGTGCTGGATGAAATAATCATGGAAGAGTTCAATAAACGAAGTTCAACAGTCTTAGATGAAGATGCGATGACATATGTTGATGAAACCCTAACTGAATGTGACCACAATACTGAGGTTAGCGGTTGTGAGCTGAGATAGAATTGGTAATTAGAATCTTCGGATCTGTCTAATAGGACGATTCCTATGTTTAAACCATCGATTGAACATGCTCCTACTTTGCAGTTGAAGCCATTGTCGACGTATTTGAAATATGTCTTTCTAGGTGACAATGAAACATTACCAGTGATTGTCAGCGCAACCCTCAACGCAATTCAAGAAGAAAAGCTTGTCACGAGTTTAAAGGAACACAAAAGAGTTATAGCCTGAAGCATTGCAGATATCAAAGGCATCAGTCCCTCTTTTTACATGCACAAGATCAGGTTGGAAGATGAAGGGAACCAATCCATCTAGCAATAGGGATGACTCAATGAGAAGATGAAAAAAGTAGTGAAGAAGAAGATTATCAAGTGGCTAGATGCGGGCATCATCTACCCTATTTCTGATAGCAATTGGTTGAGCCTTGTCCAATGTGTGCCCAAGAAGAGAGATTTCACAGTTATAAGCAATGACAAGAACGAGTTGATCCTTACTCGCATTACGACTTACTGGTGAGTATGCATGGATTATCGTCGATTGAATGCGGCCACAAAGAAAGACCACTTTCCACTACCATTCATTGACCAGATGCTAGATAGACTAGCTGGTAAAGCCTATTATTGCTTCTTAGATAACTACTCTGGATCCAACAAAATTGCCATTGCGTTGGGAGATCAAACAAAAACTACGTACATGCCCATTTAGAACTTTTGCTTTCCGACGTATGCCATTTGGATTATGCAATGCACCGGCCACATTCTAGAGGTGTATGATGGCTATATTTTCAGACATGATCGAGGATTCTTTAGAGGTATTCATGGATGATTTTTCGGTATATCGGCAAACTTTTGACCAATGCACTGACAATTTGGCGATAGTTTTGAAGAGATATGAGGACACAAATCTAGTTCTAAATCGGAAGAAATGTCACTTCATAGCAACTGAAGGCATTGTCCTCAGACATCACATATCATGTCAGGGCATTGAGGTAGATAAAGCAAAGGTCAAAGTCATCGAGAAATTACCACCGCCAACAAATGTTAAGGGATAAGAAGCTTTCTTGGACATTCTGGCTTTTATAAGAGATTCATCCGTGACTTTTCCAAGATTGTTAAACCATTGAGCTCATTGCTAGAATAGAATAAAAAGTTTGTGTTTGATGACACCTATTTGGACGCATTCATTACAATTAAGAAGCAGTTGGTACAAGCTCCAATTTTCATTGTACCAAATTGGATGCAACCGTTTAAATTAATGTACGACGCAAGTGACTTTGCTATTGGAGCTATGCTAGGTCAACGCAAAGAAAAGGTATTTCATTCTATTTATTATGCTAGCAAAACTTTGACTGAAGCGTAGGTCAATTATACAATTACGGAGAAGGAATTGCTAGCAGTAGTTTTTGCATTCGATTAGTTTCGTTCATACCTTGTCAGTGCAAAAATTACAGTTTACACAAACTATTCTACATTAAGGTACCTTTTTGCGAAGAAAGATGCCAAACCAAGGCTGATTAGATGGATCCTATTGCTACAAGAGTTTGATGTTGAAATTAGAGATAGAAAAGGATCCAAAAATCAAGTAGCTGACCACTTGTCTCGAATGGAAGTTAGAAGTGAAGATGGGAGTAAAGCCCTGATTGTTGACACATTTCTAGATGAGCAGTTGTTCTTTGTTGACGTATCGCCCTAGTATGCTGATGTGGTAAATTACCTTGTGTGCGAGAAGCAACCTTTGAGTGCTATTGGCCACAAGAATGTCAGATTTTTGTGCGATGCTACAAATTATCATTGGAATGAGCATACTTGTTCAAGGTATGCGCCGACAATATTATTCGTCGCTGCGTTCCTGAATTGGTGTGATAGCATTGTAAATGACATATATTTTCTCCCTAAATTGGTGTTTTAATTGTCTCTTTTGTATCTTATTTTGCATGCATCATAAGCATTTCATACTTAATTTTTATATTTTCTAAGTCATTTTAGTTTGGTTTAAATTCTTGTTATTTTTACATCTTTTGTGTACTAATGTTGCTACAAGTAGCCTATATATTGCGCCTTAGAATTGTCAACGGAGAAACTCATCTCAGAAGATCAATGCTGGAAGAAGAATGCAACCATAAGATCAGCTTGAAATTGCGACCAGAGATGTCGCTGCATAAAAACCTGAGCTTTGGATAAGTAAACTCAAGCTAAAAATACAACTAGAAGTACCAGTGTAGGAAAATCACACGTTGTCACCGCAATTGACGATTCCAGATCACGCCCAGTAATGTAGTAATAACCTTAAGATCTCTGAAGAACACATTAAATCTACGTGAGTGCACAGCTGTACTGTAACTAACTTTGACAACTGCAAATTAGATCTAGATTTGAGAATGGAGGATGAAACCTGTAACTTTTGAAGGCTATAAATAGAGGAAAGAAGATGAAAGAAATCATCAAGAGTTGAAGGAATTAAATTTGCAATTACTTTGTGTTTTTGGAGATTTTACTAGAGAACGGTGAGCTGACTGAGCCAAAGAGCAACAACTCTTGACAAGGAGTGCTTGATGCTATGCAAGTGGAGCAGTTAGGGGATAATTCGAGTAGCCTAGAGATAGTATGCTCCGATGTATTTGTTAATTCATTTCTTCTTACGATGGTGAACTGTTATTGACATTTGAATGAATACGAGAGTATCTTTCATTGTTAGATTTACTTTGATTCTTATTTAATTCTTTTCATCTATTTATTCTTGGATCTAATTGCATCAAACACAAGAGTGCATTTGCAGTCTATCGACATCGAGAGATGCAGTGACAAGTTAGGTTAACAAGCAAGACAGCGAGAGTTGCTTGGGATTAGAAGAGATTCTGATCACTTGTTCTTGACTGCACAATGTTGCTCATACTGAGAGGTGGGGTAATTGAGGCTGCTTGAATCTTGACTAAACGGAGAATTGATATTGGTAAGTTTACATTGGAACTCGATTGCTATTACAGTTCATCTATTCAAACCCTTGTCAACACATCTTATGTTGCGACTTAGTGAAATCAGTATCCACTCCAGACATTTGCACTTGATCACACTTTCACTTTTCTACATTTAAATTCTCAACACTTCAATAACACTTTGATTTACTTTCATTTGCTTTGACAATTAACCTTGACTGCATTGACAATACTAACTATTTTAGTGTGCAGATTGACTTACTTGTACTGACATCTTTACTCACATTATCTCTAACCTTAGTTTTAATTGCCTTGACATATAGACGTTAAGAACCCATTCCTCTTGGGATCGATATCTGGTAGAATTCATCTATCAACTATACTTGCATCGACGTGTGTCCACTTGCACAACTACTGTGACATTACAGACCCTATCACAACTCGATTTTTCATGAGTTTGGAAACCAAATTAGATTCTTTCGAAATCCTTTACTTATCAAATACACATTTTACTGATCATTGTTCACTAAGGGTTTCTTAACATTTATGTGAGGTAATTGGGAGATGTTAGGTTTGAAATAGTTTAATTACACAAATCTAAACACTATGTAGATTTGATCACCCCCGAACGTACTCTCGTTCAGCATAGATTTTGACTTTTCGCAAGTATACGGGTTAGGTTGTAAATATAGTGTGTTATAATGAAACACTTGGTAGTATTCCAAGGATTGTACCCAAATGAAGATTAAGGCAATAGTAAATTAAATCCCTACAAAGAATAAAATTAATTAGTACTTACTTTAGGGATTATAGTACAAAGAGCAATAAAAAGAATTTGTTTAGAAAGCATGGAATAAAATAACATAGAAAATAAAAGTGGGATTTGAGATGTAGAAAATCTTATGAACGGCTTTGGGGATATAAGGTCGTTTTCGTATGAGTTCTTCAGTTGTTGGGTTTTAAGGATTTTCCTCTAATCAAGTAGTTATTACCCCAATTGGATCTCTCGATCTTCCGCAAGCATAGCAAGTCAATAGAGATTACTTATCGCTAGATGTCACAATCTAAATTGGTTTGGGGAAAAGGTGTTCATGGATGAGCAATACCAATTTTGGGTTCATTCCCACTTAGAAGACTTTCTAGGGTTGTTAGGCCTAGTGTTTATTTGATGTTCTTCCTTTCCCAAATCTGAAAGGTTAAACCCCTATTAAACAATCAATCAAATATTCATACTTCCACTCCCTAATTCCCCAAAATGGAATTAGTTTATCATGGGTTTCTTGATAATCATAAACACAAATATATATAAAAACATATAATTGAATAAGAAAATGAAAAAGAAACTAAAATTGTATTGGCAATCTGTCGGGAAAAATTCCTCGAACGTTTATGTGAATTCTACAATCTCGTTTCCTAAAAGAAAATACAAACTTTAAAACTAAAAACTAAGATCTACTGAATGGTGTGCACAAACCTAGTGCTAAAAGCCCTATTTATAGCTTTAGACAATTGTTTTTCCTCAACCCTAGGTCAGCTACCGTTCCTCGTGTTTAAGTGGCATTATAAAGACCAAAACACCCTTAATTTGATGTGAAATTTGCGTCCAAGGGTCGATGTCGCGACACAAAGGAGCTGTGTCGTGACATAGAAGAAAGTCCACTCCCTCAGGTAAATTTTCCAAGCGTTGTCGCGACACGTTGTGTCCATGTCACGACATAAGAGATAGTTTTGATAGTCTACAATTCTAGTCTCTTTGTTACGACACAGATCAGTTTGTATCGTGACATAGTGATCAGCCTCATATTTTTTCGTCTTCTAAATGTTTCCTGCACACTCACAATGTTAGTTAGCTAACCATTAGGCCTCAATCAGACTTAAAGACAACAACAAGCACCTTTTTGTACTTTGTACACAATTTATTTCATAAAAGAAAACTAAACTAAATCCTAAAGAAACAAAATGAAAATACTTGATTTCAAACTCTTCAAGTGTGCAAAATAATTCAATCTACTAGGTATGAAACCAACAGATCAATAATAGAGCTCAATTAAAGTTATTATGAACCTGCAATTTAATCGAGTTAGGATCTAAATTGAGCATGTACATTTCAATTATTGTGTCCACTAGTCGTCGTCTAGTTAGGATCGCTAAGCTAATTCTAGTGTATTCAATCACGTATGAATGAAATACAGACTTGATATTACTTGAAAACATGATCGATTGAAGCACAAATATCATAAGAATGAATCAAACGAATATTATTTAATTAAAGCAATCATCTTAGCTTAAATAAAATTAAGCTATCATTATTGATGACAAGATTGAAGAACACATAGCAAACATTATAAACTTAAATAAAAGAAAAGAAAGAATAAACCCTATCGAAGTGGTTGTCACCCAAAACTCCGATTAAAGAAGACTTCTTCACTTCTTTGCTTTGCTCCTTTGCTAATGGCTCTCCAAGGCGGCCGACCAAGGGATCTTTAAAGGGCTTAACTAGCTAAAATCTCAATGGAAGAGATGAATGCTAGGTGTGGGAATGGTAAGAAATTGAGAGGATAAGAGAATGAGAGAATGAAAAATGTTGAGTGATGAGGGATGAAGGGATGATTTGTAGTGTAGTGGAATGGCTTTTATTTATAGGTAAGGGGTAAGGTCACATTTACTAAAAATAGAGAGTTTGATTCCCCCATTTTCCTTTAATGCTTGGTTGGCCATGTTTTGGGGATTTTGAGTTGATTTGGTTGCTTCATTTTGAAGTAGTCAACTTGCCACATCAAATACGGACTAAGGCTCAGTCAATAGAATCTTTCTGGGCCAATTTTTGATTTCTTTTCAACTGAAGGGACTCTTTATAATTGAACAAAAATTGATTTATTGGGCAGCCATGGTGTTATTGAAATTGGGCTTCAAATTCAGTTGGGTTGGACGGTTTTGATGGCCCACCAAAATAATCAGACCTGTCCAAAGCAATTTAATTTATATTGGGTTAAATTAATGAATTTAATTAACCGAATTTCATAACATTTTAATCAACTCAATTATTAATGAAATAATTTATGTTTAATTATAAAATATAATTTAATGCATTAAATTTAATTAAATTTTGTATGGCCCACTTTATACATTAAAATGCAACATATTAAATTAAACCATAAAATAAACCATTTTGTGCATAAAAAATATATAATAAAGCATAAAATCACATTTTTATAATTTCCATGTCTTAAATTAATATTTAAACCTATTTCATTAATTTATTAAACTATTACTCGGTTTTAACATTAATTTTAAGTAAAATTGTGGTGAATCCATAGGAAAAACCTATATATTTTCAAGTTTATAGTAACTTTTCAAACTTACTTTACAACCTTCCACCCATCCTAAGCACAACCCTCCTTGAGTACCTTCAACAGACATGCCAATCCTATTGTCATAACCACATCTTTGTCAAACTTTCGTCATTCTTTTATCAACTAATTTAGTCTCCATAAAGAAGACCATGTGGGGACAATTAGCTTTCAACAATTGTTGAAGCCTACGACATGCTCGAGGATTCCTAATCCTCGAACATTCCAACATAGGGTTTTCATTCCTATAGGTTAGTCGACCTCTTGGAAATTGCCGATCTTCTTGAATGAATTGTTGACTCCTAAGCCCTCGAACCTTCCATGTTTTCTGACACATTCTCCACATCCATATGTCTCACTCTCTACCTCTTCTTTCCTTCTACTTCTCTTAATAATCTATCTTCCTCCTTCTGCGTTCTCATTCACTCTATTGGATCCACCATTTATTGATCTTCTTCCTCCAACCCCCTTTTTTTGCGGCCTTCCAAGTTAAAACCAAGAACGGGATTCACAATTCGCCCCCTTTCATTTGCTAGTTGCTTTTTCGTGTTCTCCCTCTTATCAAAAAATTGTTCCCTCCTATCGTACCGACTTCTCGATGGCCCATGACCACCATATTCCCGTAACCAAACACTAGTGAGTAAGGTGGGTCTCCTTCCTTGTACCCTTAGGGACATATCCCATCCTAACTCTAACTCCTGCCCTTTGCTTCTAACTCGCATTGGGCAAAAGCTATCACCATCCCTAGCCTCCCATACAAAAAACAAAACAGGGTCAATTTTTCATACTTGAATTTTGCATAGAAGAATTTTCCACTTGGAGTCATCAACTTTTTCCTCTTTTTCAAAGGAACCCTAACATCCACTACTACTCTAATCCTCATATAGTTTCTATATTCCTTCCTCCATTACGACACATCATATTCCATAAAAGAGCTAATGAAATCTCCAAATTGCTTAGCAACTAACTCTATCATCATGACTAGCAGCAAATCATGAATTTGTACCTAGAAAAGCGAGTAAATTAATGACACCTCCATTGGGTCCTCTCCCTCCAACAACCTATGGATAACCAAAATATGGTTATTAAAAGTCCGTGGCACCCCTTTAATCACTCCTTCAATATCCACCTCGTGAAAGGTCTTAAATAAAATTCTTTTATTCCTCGTATCTATGATAATTGCCCATCCTTTCGGGTGCCAAACATTAGCCAAGGTATTTTCATGACATGGAAATTAACCATTCGCGCCATCAAAAAATATCCTACTAAACAAAATTCTTGTTACACCTCCTCCTCTAAATCTTCATCTACTGCCTGGAATTCCTCCTCACCATCATGAATCTTCAAGTTCGCCATTTCGTCTTCCATCACAACTTTTCCAAAATAGAATTTGCCGCCTCAATTACACTGCTCAAAAGATTCGTACTCCCTAATCCCCAACTTCAGTAACTAATTTATTTAGAAAAC
This sequence comes from Kokia cookei, assembly GCA_039519145.1. Lineage (NCBI taxonomy): Eukaryota > Viridiplantae > Streptophyta > Magnoliopsida > Malvales > Malvaceae > Kokia > Kokia cookei. The sequence continues at coordinate 22,564,709 of CM076908.1, forward strand.
AAGAGTCCTAATCCCAAACTACAATCATAGCATACCAAATTAAAAAAAACTACCATTACGGCATAGAGAAAAAGAAAAAGACCTAGCAATATATAGTTATATTATTTTTATTAGTAGTATATATTTATTAAATGAATTATTATTATTTGTTTTGCAAGGTTAAGGGAATAATAATAAAAATTGTAAGATATATGAATTCTAAATTTATTATATAGTATGTAAAATCTAGTTACTAATTATTTAATTATACCGATTATGTAGTTGATCGAATTATTATGGCAAAAATGCATGCATCTTATATGTAAATCTGATAAAAAAACTAACTTTGATCGTTTTAATTATTTTTGGACTAATAAAAAGTTAATAGTGAGCATGTTAAGCTATTTCAATCATGTACATATTAGCATACAACAAAAATTATAAATGATAGTGGTGATGGAATAAGTTATGAACCATTAAACCCCATTTTTATTCAATAAATAAAAATTAGCAACACAAATTAAAAATACTTCGACTATTTGACCCATGTGTAACATTTTAAATTGATAAAAATATGAGAAAGGGATAAAAAAACCTATTTTATTCTTCCCATGGTCGACCACTTTTAGAGAAAAAGGAAACCATTTTCTTTTCTTTTCTTTTTCTTGCTGATATGGTCAGTTGTCAAAATGTTACTCCTAACTGCGTTTTAACTTAAATAAAATGATGTGTTTTGAGTTTTTAGGAAAACGGTGTATTTCAATGTTTTGGGTTTATTAATGAAACGATGTGTTTCATTATTTTGTTTTTTGATAGTTGTGAGTCGTGTCTATTACAACGGTCTCATTTCCTTTCCTTATTTATATTGTTTTTGTTGAGGAGAAAGGCAAGCAGTAATTGAATCAGTTTTCTTCTTTTTCTCTCAATTTCTCTCCTATTTTCTTCTTTGTTTGCTCTCTTTTCTGTGTGTTGTTGTTTAGCTTGTATCAAAGGTATTAGAGTCAGGCATTCCTCATGGTCGGCGAGGGTGTCATCACAAGATCTCAGAAATATGCAACTCAGATTCAACAGGAGTTGGCCAAGCTCTAGTTAGAGCTTACTTAGTAGGATAACAGGCTCGATGCTAGGATGAAGGAATTTAGGGATGGTTTTAGATTGGAGATGAAGGGATTGTTTAAGTAGTATTTAGGCCACTCAACACAAGCCATGCGCACCTCTTCAGAAAATGACAAGGGGAAAAGAGTGATAAGAGGACTCCTACCCAATGAGCATCTACCTCTTTCTCTTTTGGGTGAGTTGAGTAGTATTTTATGACCTAGCAGTTGGGAGACATCTCAAAAGACTCCCGAACTTGAGTGTCATCAATTTGATGGCTCATATATTTAGGGTTGGTGGGCTAAACTAGAGTATTTTTTTTGAAGTAGAAGGCAATCCAAACCATTCTATAGTGCAAACCATAATGCTTCACCTTGAAGGAAAAACATTAGATTGACACCACTTCTTCACTCATTCGTAAAGTGGGTTCCATTTGTTAACTTGGCCATCTTATGCTCAACACCTCAGAGAGCATTTTGGGTCTAACACTTATTTGGACCCCATGGTTGAACTGGTCACACTCAGATAGATAGAGACTATGGATAGTCATCATGACATTGTCATCAGAATCCTCAACAGTTGCAACTACTTGAGAACTACGCCCTCAGCGTCTTCACTAGCAACTTCAAGGTAGAAATGGTCAGTATCTCTAACTATTTAAGCCTAAGTCCATTTTTGAAGGGTTCTTAGTGGCTAGACAAGTCAAGGATATATTAGCTACATCCCTAAAGAAAAGTTATCCTTTAGGATTAGGGATAAATGACAAAGGGGGTTAAATTGTTCCCATCAGCTACTCCACTATCCAAGTTGCATTCTACTCCCATTTTCCCTAAGGCGGTGACACAAAACAATAATTCAACTCACACTACTAGTTCGGTCAAGAATAGAACCCTTTCCCCAACTAAGATTAAAGATAAAAAGAAAAATGGGCTCTACTTTTGGTGTGATCTAACATATACTCCGAGGCACAAGTGTGTCAAGTCCCAACTTTATCAGATGTTACTCGATTTTACCTCTGATGGGGAGGGTGAAGACTGTCAGGAATGTTCGAATCATCTAAAGGATAATGTTTAGGATGAAGAGACAATTAAGGCTCCCACGTTGTCTCTTCATGATTTGCAAGGTTCACAAGGCCTCCAAACGATGAGGGTTGCAGCATGTATTGGTACTACTTCAGTTATCATGCTTGTTGACACTAGTAGTACACATAATTTTATCAACTCTAAGCTGGTCAAACAACTTTCATGGCCAGTATGTCGAGGGAGAAGACTCGGAGTTACTATGGCAGATGGTGGGTGTTTGTATACTATGGGAACCTACCATTCAATTCCATGGGAATTACAAGGGCTGCAATTTTTCACTGACATTTTGGTCTTACCAGTCAAAGGGCATGACTTAGTCATTGTAATCCAGTGGCTACAGTCTCTTGGCACCATCACATGGAATTCAACTTACTCTCCAAGAAGTTCACCTACCAAGACAAGGTTTGTCAATTGCATGGCATTACCTTTGGTGCATTCCAGCTGATCAGTTCCTCTCAATATGCCAATTCTTATCCACAGTGAGACAGTTTCTAGGACCTTGTGCAATGGTCATGGTCACCCCCTCCCAAACTGTATTATCAACTACTACTGGTCCTATACTGATGGAGTTGCAACAAATGTTGAGTGACTATGTTGATATTTTAAAGACCTTACTATTTTTCCACCCCCACAGTTCCATGATCATGGGTTTCCCCTTTAAAGACGAGTCAATAGTGGTTAAGATTAGGCGTTATAGGCACCCTAGTCAAAAGGATGAGATTGAAAGGTTTGTTAAGGAGATGTTACAAGCTGGAATTATAAGAGACAACAGCAGTACATTTGCTTCCCCTATGGTCATGGTCAAAAAGAAGGAGGGGAGTTGGAGAATGTGCGTGGATTATAGAAAATTGAACCAACTTACAGTACAGGACAAGTTCCCCATTCTAGTGATACAGGAGCTCCTCGATGAACTAGGACAAGTTGTTTATTTTTCTAAATTGGACCTTCGATATGGGTACCATCAAATCAAGATGAAAGAAGAGGACATTCTTAAAACTTCTTTTAGGACTTATGAGGGGCATTATGAGTTTTTGGTCATGCCATTTGGGCTAGCAAAAGCACCCTCCACATTTCAAGCCTTAATGAATTCAGTCTTTAAGCACTTGTTGAGGAAGTCAGTTCTGGTCTTATTTGCTGACATCCTTGTGTATTCATAGGATTGGTGATCGCCTCCAAACGTACTCCCATTCAGAATTTATTTTGGCCTTCCGGAAGTATACATGTCGAGTTGTAATATAGTTTTACAGCAAAGTAGTAAGTACTCCGAGGATTGCACCCAAGGGAGCCAAGGGAGGCGAAGCACTAATAACTTTAATTCCTACACAGAAAAATCTAATAAGTACTTTTCTTAGAATTATAGTTCGAAAAGAAAATAAGAGATTTGGTTTTATAACAATAATAAAAATCATAAAAGTAAAATAAAACAAGGGAAATGAGATGAGAGATTTCGATAAACTGATTTTATGGGGGATTAGCTTGCTTTGGTATGATTTTTTCAACTATTGCTTTTAGGGTTTTCGTTAGTTAACTAGTTTCTACCCTAGCAGGATCTTTTGATCTTTCACTAATATATCGAGTCAACAAAAGCTACTTATCTTTTTACTTCGCAGTTCAGATTGGTCTGGGGTAAAGGTGTTCACGAATGGGTAATGCCAATTTTGGGTTAATTCTCTCCTAAATGACTTCCTTGGGTTGTCAGGCTTAAGGTTTCTTTCACATTCTTCCATTTCCAAACAATTGATCCATTGAAGATCCCTATATAATAATTAAATAATCATACCTCCACTACCTAATCCCTTATAAATGGATTAGTTCCTCATGATTTCTTGAAACATCATAAATTCAATAATAAGAATATGCATTAGAAACGAAATTGAAAATATAATTGAGAAGAAACTCTAGGATTTGTATTGCAATATGTAAGGATGAATCTACAATCGTTTATGCAAAATTTACAAACCTTGTTTTTGCAAAACGAAAATAGAAAATAACTAAGGAAATAGAATAACTAAACCTAAATTACAAGAAGAAATTAAACCAAGGAAAAGTTAGTAAAACTATGTGCTAAAAGGGCCTATTTATAACATTTGGACGGTTGTTTTCTTTAGCCCTAGGTCAGCTACCATTCTTCGGTGTAATTTCATATTCAGGAGTCAATGTCGCGACATAGTAGGCAATTTACTCCTTTTGTGTGATTTCCAGGTGTTATCGTGAAATGTTATGCTCGTGTTGTGACATAGAAGACAACTTCAAGAATCTTTGGTTCTGGTCCCTGTGTTGCGACATCGCTTATCCCATGTCATGACATAGTGATCAATTTAAATGTAGTTTGTTTTCTAAAGGTCTCATGCACACTCACAAAGTTTATTAGCTAACCTTTTGGCCTCAATCGACCCTAAAGTAAATCAAAGACACCTTTTTGACACTTTTTACACATTTTATTGATTATGCTAAAACTATAGTAAATCCTAATTAATTTTAACAAAAATGCCTAATTTCAAGCTTCTAAAGTGCGAAAACTAGTTTAATTTGCTAGGTCATATTATAGCAGATCAAACTCCCCCACACTTAAGTCATTTCTTATCCTCAAGCAAACAAATGCAAACATAACAAAAAGAACCTAAAAGCTTGAGCACATATCATACAAGTACTTGGATTCGAAACATGTACCTTAGGCATTTCATATCTTCTATTAATTTCAACATGATAAACAAGCAATCTTACCACTTTTGATTAAGCCAACTAAGTTTAGTAAGTTACAAAAGATACAAATGTAAAGATCTTATCTATATAGTTTCATCGGTGACTAATATAAATACTTTAATTATCCTATTACAATACAAACAATTAGGATAGGATTATTTAATTGTCATATCCATTCATGCATAGAGTTATTTAAGTCACATCGATCTTTTCGGCTTGTAATGTTCTGAGGCTTAAGAAAGGACTGAATTTCGTAAGAATGATAAGCGTCAAGAGGTTACAAACACGAAAATAGTTTGACACATTTCATTATTCCCTACTCTTCCCTTTAGTATCCTTTTTCCACTCACCGCTTTATTTCTCCTTCTCTCATCTTCATTGTCTCTCCATTTAGGAAATCTCAACATGGTATAATTCATTTAGCAAGCCTATAAGTACTCATACATTTTTGAATGAGTTTTTTTCTTTTAACTTTTGCGACTTTGTCACTTTTCATGCTTCTCACTCAAGAATGTTTTCTTATTTTTTTCATTTGTTTCTACTTTTCTTTTTCTTCATTTTAGATTTTTTGCTTATTTCACATTTTTGGCTATTCTAAATTTCACATGCCACATTGATTTTTCCTATTTCGCTCTTATTTTACAAACTCCACCTTGATGTGTCTACTTACTCTCAATACATATGGTCATATGTCTATAATCGCACATTTTAGGACCAAAGAAAAAGATAAACACAAATTGACTTTTCTTTTTTCAGTTTTAAGGTTTCTAATGGTGTTTATCAAGAAGGATCAATAGGCTCAAATATTGGTACTAATAGGCAAAAATCAAAATAGGTTTACTTTTTGGCTCTCTATGTTTCCAAACAATGCCTTAGGTTATCCCTACATATCCCAATATGCATAAAATTCAATTTAATTACAGAATCCGAAATGTACCATTTATCATATATACTAGCATGTTTGTTTTTTACTACCCCCAAAGTGTACTCCCGTTCGGTGTAGATTTTCGGCTTTCCGCAAGTACACGGGTTAAGTTCTAAATATAGCGTGTACAACGAAACACTTGGTAGTATTCCGAGGATCGTACCTAAAAGAGGCATAAAGCATTAGTAAATTAAATCCCTGCATAGAATAAAATTAATTAGTACTTACTTTAGGAGTTATAGTACGAAGAATAATGAAAGAGTTGATTTTGAAAAGCATAAGATAGAGAAAATAAAAGGAAATAATTGAGATGTAGAAAATCTTATAAATGGCTTTGGGATATTAGGTCGTTTCCGTATGATTTCTTTAATCATTGGTTTTTGGGGATTTTCCTCCAATAAACTAGTCACTACCCTAGTTGGATCTCTCGATCTTCCATTGACATAGCAAGTCGATAGAGACTACTTATCACTAGATGTCACAATCTAAATCAGTTTGGGGAAAAGGTGTTCACGGATGGGCAATACCAATTTTAGGTTCATTCCCACTTAAATGATGTTCTAGGGTTGTCAAGAATAGTGTTTGTTTGAAGTTCTTCCTTTCCAAAATAGCTGATCCAAAAGCTAAAATCCCTATTAAACAATAATTAAATATTCATACTTCCACTCCTTAATTCCCTAAAATGGAATTAGTTTCTCACGGGTTTCTTGATCATCATAAACACATCAATATATATAAACATATAATTGAATACAAAGAATGAAAAAGAAACTCGAATTGTATTGGAAATCTATCAGGAAAAATCCTCGAACGCTTATGCGAGTTCTACAATCTCGTTTCAAACAAAAACTCAGAATAAAACTAAAAACTAAAAAATAGTAAAATGGTGTGTTTAAACCTAATGCTAAAGGCCTTATTTATAGCCTTGGTCAACCGTTTTCAACAACCCTAAGTCTATTTTCGTCCTTCGTGTTTAAGTGGCATTGTAAAGATCAAAACACCCTTCACTCGATGCAGAATTCATGTCCAGGGGTCGATGTCACGACACACCAAGACCTATGTCATGAAAAAGGCATCAGTCTCCGTGTGAAGTGTTGATAGCATTAGAAATGACACTTTATTTCTCCTTGAATTAGTGTATAATTTGTTCCTTTTGTATCATATTTAGCTTACATTTTCAGCATTTCATACTTAGTATTTGCATTTTCTAAATCAGTGTTATATGGTCTTACTTTCTTTCATTTTATACCTTTTGTGCTACTAATGTTGCTGTATTGAGCATCAATTTTACATCTAAAGTTGTCAGCACAGAAATCCACCTTTGAAGATCAGAGTGGGAAAGCATTTAGAGTTGCGGTCACAAGTTCGATCTAAAATTGCGGCCAAAGATGTCACCACATAAATGCTTATACATTTTATCAGGGATTTTACGCTGCTAACACATTCAAATGCACCGGCGCAGGAGAATGTCAAGTTGTCTCAGCAAATTTAAATCATAATTTACGTTCAAAAATGTTGCGACAATCTGTAACTGCCTAATGCACAAACTAGATTTACGTGAGTACACAACACAAACTTGTACAGCTGCAAAAAGGGAAGTTAGATCTGAGAAGAGGAATAGACCTGTGCTGTGTAATGATTATTAATAGAGGGGAGAGTGATAGAAGAAAGAAAGAGGAAGCGGTGAAGAATTCAATTCACAATTTTCTATCAAAGAAAACTGCCATGGAAGCTTGAGTTTCGAGGAGGGTAATCTGATGCAACAACGAGGCGACTACTCCTAACGAGGAGTAGACTAGGAATAGTATGCTTTAATTTATTATTTAATCCCTCCTGAAAGTTGATGAATTCTATTGACTATTAATTGTATAAAGAAGTATCCACTACAATTCATTTTTTATTACTTTGCTCTGACATTTTATGCTATATTTGCATTGACAGATTTAACTCTTTGATTTTTGCAGTCTTAATTAAATTGCGTTGACATTACTCTTAACAATTCTTTTCATTTAAATTCTAATTGCTTCGACAAATTTAAGCAACAAGAACACCATCCTCATGGGATCGATATCCGATAGATTCATCTTTATTTACTATACTTGCATCAACAGTGTCCACTTGCACATAATTTTTGTGACGTTTACAAGCCGATCAAGTTTTGGCACTGTTACCGGGGAATGGCGTTTGTTTGATGTTTATTTTTGTAGTTGCATTTACTATTCTATTTCTAACTTTTATTGATTACTAATCTTTTGTTGATTTTCTTTTAAATTCTTGTTAGGTGTTTTATGTCCACAAGGAGAAATCCTAACAACATTCTTAGTTTTGATTCAGAAATTGAAAGAACTATTAGGAGAAAGAGACAAGAGCAAAGAAAAATGGCTAGAAATAATAACGATCTACCACCTTTGCTACCACAAAGTATTGTTCCTCTAGTGCAGCCACAAGGAGTTAACAATATATCGCTGCCATAAAGAGAGCAAATTTCATACAGGACAATTAGAGACTTCGTTGTTCCTGTGCTCGATGATCTACAACTAGGGGTTGTTAGACCAGCAATACAAGCTGGGAATTTCGAATTAAAACTAGTGATGTTCCAAATGCTAAACTCGAATGGGCAATATGTTGGTTTGCCTCATGAAGATACAAGGGAGCATCTCAGATATTTTCTGCTTATATGTGCTTCCTTCAGTCAACAGGGTGTTCCTGATGATGCCTTGAAGATGCAATTGTTCCCTTACTCCTTACAAGGAAGGGCACATACATGGTTTCTTGGTTTACCAACTAGATCTATTACTTCATGGAATGCGCTAGCAACTCAGTTTGTTCTGCGATTCAATCCACCCACAATGAATGCTAGACTACAAAATGATATTATGGCATACCATCAATTGGATGATGAGAACCTGCACACTACGTGGGAGCATTACAAAACTCTACTTAGATGTTTTCCCATGCACGAAATCTAATAGACGACACAAATCGAGATCTTCTACGATGGATTAAATGCATAGACAATAAATCTTATCGATGCATTTGCTAATGGTCCTTTGTTGGGTTGCACTTACAATAAAGATGTGCGAATTTTAGAAAGAATTGTGCTAAATGATTATTAGTACCTAATTTCTTGTTCTGCTCAAGTGAAAACAAATCCTGGAGTTACTGAGTTAGACGTCATTTCATCCCTAAGTGCACAAGTATCCTCTTTGGAAAATATGATTAAGAACATGAAGGGGACGAGTGTTGTTACCCCTGTTCAAGTAGCCCAACAAATGGATGTCCCGACATTTTCTTGTGAAATTTACGGTGACAACCATAGCTATGACGACTGTCCACAGCATGTTGAAAATGCATTTTATGTCAATAACATCCGAGGGAATTCATATGGTAACTCATATAACAATTCAACTAAGACTCAATAACCTTGGGGGAGTTAGAATGCGTCCACATACAAATATGAAAATTACTCAAATCAAGGTAACTTTAGACAAGGGAGTTAGGGTTAACAGTAGTAGAATTATAATCACAATCCTCAAGTGCATGCGCAGCCTGACCAGATGCTATCATAGAACCAAATGTAGACATATCATTAGATGCAACCATAAGCTCGAATGCAGCCACAACAAACTATGATGTCAAATATGCAAGGACAGAATCAACAACAACAACAATAGTATTCTCAACCAAGATCAGATCCATTAGCCACTCTTGAAGCTTTAATGCGTGAGCATATTACTAGAACAGAAGCTATTGCACAAGGAAATTCGTCTTTCATCTGAGCTTTGGAAGCACATCTAGGACAACTGGCTTCTAACATGAGCACACAACCACCAGGTACTTTGCCCAGTGACATTGAAAATCCAACTCAAAAAGGAAAGGAGCATTGAAAGGCTATCACATTGCGGAGTGGAAAGCAAACTGCTGAACAAAGTACCAACTCCAACCAAGCACCTGTCAACACAAATGAACCAAAGCAACAAGGAGAAATTGCATCTGAAGAAGATACAACAAAAGTAAATAAGGAGGAACCACCAGTAGTCACACTAATGCTGACCATTCATCCTACGAAGTTGTCAACGCAACTGTCCATGTCGACACAATCAGTTATATCACAATAATCCATTATGAACATACCTTTTCCGTTTCCATAATGATTCAAGGAGAAAGATCATGACATAGATTATCAAAAGTTTGTATCTACCTTGAAACAATTACATATTAATATACCTCTAGTTGATGCTCTTGTGTAGATTCCCAACTATGGGAAATTTATGGAGCTACTATCAAAGAAGAAGAAGCTATCCGATATTGAGACAATTACGCTCATAGAAGGGTGTAGCGCTGTACTAACAAATAAACTGCTACCAAAAATGAAAGATCCTGATAGTTTCACAATTTCATGCTCTATTGGCAACCATTACTTAGGTAAAGCTTTATGTGATTTAGGAGCTAGCATTAACCTTATACCATTGTCAACTTTCAAGAAATTAAGAATTGGTCATATGAAGCCCACTACGGTGACATTACAACTTGAGGACAGATCGTTGGCACAACTTGAAGGACAGATTAAATTTGTTCTCATCCATGTCGATAAGTTTGTGTTCCTAGCCGACTTCATCAAACTTGATTGTGAAGCCAATAAGGAGGTGCCCATTATTTTGGGACTCCCATTTCTTGCAACGGGACGTACACTCATAGATGTTTTCAAGGGTGAGTTGATCATGCGCCATAACGATGAACATGTAACCTTCAGTGTTTCCGAAGAATCTCCATCACGGAGTAAGGAACAATGTCATCACATTGATGTTTTGGACGAGTTAATTATAGAGGAATTTAATAAACAAAGTTCAGCAATGTCAAAGGAATATGAGGTGACATTTGAAATAATGTCCTACCTGAATGTGACCACAAAGTTGAGGCTAATGTCTGTGAGCTTAAACATGGCTGGCAATTAGAATCTTTGGATCTAAGTAATAGGACGATCCCTGTTTTTAAACCATCGGTTAAAAAAGCTCTAACTCTAGAGTTAAAGCTATAGCCAACACATCTAAAATATGTTTTACTGGGTGACAATAATACATTGCCAGTAATTGTCAGTGCAAGTCTCAACGTGAGCGAAGAAGAAAAATTAATCAGAATATTGAAGCAGTACAAAAAAGCCATCGCCTAGAGCATAGCGAACATCAGTGAGGCATTAGTCCCTTTTTTTGCATGCATAAAATTAGGTTGGAAGATGAAAAAAACAGTCAATTGAGCAACAACGAAGATTAAATGAGAAAATGAAGGAAGTAGTGAAGAAAGAGATCATTAAATGGCTGGACGCAGGCATAATATACCCAATTTCGGACAGTACATGGGTGAGCCCATTTCAATGTGTGCCTAAGAAGAGTGGCATCACGGTGGTAAGTAACGATAAAAATGAGCTAATCCCTACTCGCATTGTTACAGGTTGGCGAGTGAGTATGGACTACCGTCGTCTAAATGCGGCCACAATGAAGGATCACTTCTCACTCCCATTTATTGATCAAAAGTTGGATAGGCTAGCTGGTAAGGCCTATTATTATTTTCTTGATGGATACTCTGGGTACAACTAGATTGCAATCGCGTCGGAGGATCAAGCAAAAATGATTTCTCTGTAAATGTGTACAATTTTGATAAATGCGCTGACAATTTGGCAAAAGTGTTAAAAAGATGCGAGGACACCAACTCGGTGTTAAATTGGAAAAATGTCACTTTATGGCAACTGAAGGTATTATTCTCGGCCATCTTATATCTTGTTAGGGCATTGAAGTGGATAAAGCGAAGGTGGAAATCATTAAAAAGCTACCTCCACCTAATAATGTTAAGGGAATAAAGAGTTTTCTAGGCCATGCTAGATTTTATATACGATTTATATACAACTTCTCAAAAATAGTGAAAGCCCTCTACTCTTTGTTGGAGCAAAATAAAAAAATTTTGTTAGATGAAGCTAGTCTAGAAGCATTCCTAAAAATTAAACAGCAGCTAGTGTAGGCACCCATTGTTGTCACACCGGATTGTTCGCAACTGTTCGAGGTGATGTGTGATGCGAGCGACTTTGCTGTGGGTACTATGCTTGGACAATGAAGGGATAAGGTATTTCATATATCTATTATGCTAGTAAGACTTTAACTCAAGCGCAGGTGAATTACACAACCACTGAGAAAGAGTTGCTGGCAGTAGTTTTTGCATTTGACAAGTTTCGTTCATATATTGTCAGCGTAAAAATTATAGTAAATACTGATCATTTTGCATTGAGATACATTTTTGCTAAGAAAGATGCAAAACCCAGGCTGATCAGATGGATCCCTTTATTACAAGAATTTGACATTGATATTAAGGATAGGAAAGGATCGAAAAACCAAGTAGTAGACCACCTATCTCGTTTGGAATCTGGAAGCGAGGATAGAAATAAGTCACAAATTGTCGACGCATTTCCAGATAAGAAATTATTCTTTGTTGATGCATCTCCATGTATGCAGATGTCATCAATTATCAAGTCTGTGGAAAGCTACCATTGAGTGCAACAGGTCATAGGAAGGTCAGATTTCTTTGGGATGCTGCAAAGTATCATTGGACTGAACCATACCTGTTCAAGGTATGCACTGACAACATCATTCGTCGCTGTGTCTCTGAGGAAGAAATGATATCTGTCTTAAAGCCTTGCCATGATGCTCCTTACGGAGGCCATTTTGTTGGTGTTAGGACTGCTGCAAAAGTCTTACAATCAGGATTTTACTGGTCGACATTGTTTCAAGATGCTCACAATTTTGCTCAACAGTGCGACAAATGCTAGCACACCGATTCAATATCTCGATGCAACAAAGTGATTTAACAATCTACCATAGAGGTTGAGCTATTTGATGTTTGGGGTATAAATTTTATGGGGCCATTTCCAAATTCCTTTGGAAATGTGTATATTCTAGTCACTGTTGACTATGTCTCCAAGTGGATCGAAGCAATCATTGTTCCAAAAGATTATGCTCGAACGGTGTTAAATTTGTTTCACGCATATGTCCTTACATGATTCAAAACACCTCGAGCATTAATAAGTGACCAAGGCACTCACTTCCATTGCAATCAGGAGGCGACAACTTTGAAACGTTACGGTGTGAAACATTGCATGGCAGCCATATATCATCCGCAAACAAATGGACAAACGAAAGTATTCAGTCGACAAATCAAAGGGTATTCTTGAGAAGGTGGTTAACCCATCTCGATATGATTGGTCTTCACGATTAAATGATGCATTGTGGGCACTTCGCACCACATACAAAACACCATTAGGGATGTTGCCATATCAGCTAGGTTTTGATAAATCCTGTCACTTGCTAGTCAAACTTGAACATAAGGCCATGTGGGCAATCAAGCGAGTGAATTTGGACTATGGAGTTGTTGGAAAGAAAATATTGTTGGACATTTAGGAACTGGAAGAAATTCAATGCAATGCTTATGAAAATGTTGCCATTTACAAAGAAAAAACTAAAAGATGGCATGACAACATCATTTTGCGGCAACAATTTCCTCATGGTCAGTTAGTGCTTTTATTTAACTCATGTTTAAAACTACATCCAGGAAAATTACATTGAAGATGGTCAGGCCCTTTCGATGTTGTCAAAGCATTTCCACATGGTGCGATGACAATCCAAGATTTGAACGATGGGAACCAATTTAAAGTGAATGGCCAATGATTGAAGCATTATCGAAGCCTAGGCATCAACGAACAAAACGAGACCATTAACCTGGTCACATTTTTTTAAGACATCATGGCAATTTTTCTGTTCATTTTTGTCTTTAGTTTTTGCAGGATAAAAGATCTCATTTTTATCGATGCACACAAAAGCACAACTTGTCAGCGTATTTCATTTATGACTCAGCAAAGCGTTTCGAGAAAGAATCACATTGGTTGATTCACCTCTTTCCCCAATCATTGGATCAATATTAAAAAGTAAGATCTGTGTCTTGGCACAAAGTACTCCCAACGGCAATAGCAATCATCACGTCTCTTCACCTCCATCTTCTATAAAACAGCCTTTTTGTGTCGACTGAATCTTCACACTCATAATCACCATTGTTGCTATAATCTTCTTTTTCTTCAACCTTCAGTTTTTATTCAAAATATTCTCACTCTCTTTATTTCAGTAGTTATGGCAAGAACTTGCGGTGCGAAAACCCATCCAAATCTACTGCTGAATCACCGGCTGCAATGATTAGAAATGCTGACCAACCACTACCCGAGGAACCTGTCCTATTCTTATCGAACGCAGTAAAGGACCATTACCATGAGGTGATGTTGAAAAGAAACTTTCATCTTGAGCAAGGATTTCAGTTGTCCCTGCAACTGACATTGGGAAAGCAAGTCGCTAGAACCATTTCATGATTGGGCTGGAAGCAATTTTGTGACCATCCGGTAGGATACTCTCCCTCTATGGTAAGAGAGTTTTATGCTAACCTGGTTGATCCTAAACAGGAGTTTATATTCGTTCGTGAAGGTTTGGTGCCATGGAGCGCTGACCATATCAATGTTCTCTTCCATATTACTAAAGGAGAAGACGAGTATGTCTAGTTCTTGGAGAACTTGATAGAGGACGATGTTGATCTATTACTGAATGACTTATGTGTCGATGAAGTTATTTGGACTTGCAACAATCCAAACAATTACATGATGCACCATCACTACCTCACTATCCAAAGCAAGGTGTGGTTTCATTTCATCAACTTTCATCTCTTGCCATCCACCCACAGTACTACTGCAACACTGGACAGAATGTGCGTGTTACATTTTGGACTCAAGGGATGACGAATTGATGTCGTCGCAATCCTTCATCAAGAAATCACTGATCCATTACCAAACAGACAGGTATCATACATTTCCTTTCTCTGATCATGATGTTGTGTAAACAAAGGGGCATTGTGCCTCGCGAAGGGGAAGAGACTTTGGAAAAAAGGGTCGATTAATGATATTTCGATGGAAAGGATGACAAGGGGGCAGGAAACCCCTATGGGGAAGGAGGTACCACAAAAGAAGGAAAAAAGGAAAGGGAAGGGGAAAAAGAACGACACCAAAACCCATGCACCCATAGATCCTCAGATTTGGAGGAAGCTTAATGAGATTGAAAAGTTTGTTAATCGGATGATTAGCAGATACATCAAACTTATTGATGTAATCGATGAGATACAGTACAGATAGAACTTATTTTATGCCTATACTAGGGCATGGAATACTGCTATTGTCAGTGCATTAAGCAATTTGAGCAGAAATCCAATTCCAGAATTCCATGTGTTCCCTCCTATTATCGATGAAGCTACTCCATCATTAGAGTAAAATGCTTCAGAAGGGAGAACTCAGTCTGTCTAATCCCCCAATAGAATCCACATCTCTGATGATAAGGATCAAGAGGTGCATTCCAAAGATATAGAGGATTGTTTTCGAAACATAGCCAACCTCTTTGAAGATGAACTCTCGAACAGTTTGGGGACCAATATTGCGGAGAGAGAGGCTACTGATGTAAAGGAGCACACAACAATTGCCTCTGAGGGTGATGAAGAAAAAGAGAAAAGAGAAGACAAAGGAAAAGAAGAGAAGGAAAAAGAAGAAGAAGAAGAAGAAGTTGTCTCGACAAATTTGTCGGAGAAATTTGTCGATGCACCTGCCAGTGTGGGTGCATCTGTTGAACAATTGGCACCATCTAGGGCGAGTTGGGTTGAGGCAGTCAGATCCAGTAATAAGGATTTCAATCCTCTAGCTATTGTACCATATGTGGCACCGCTTATTGAGATCCATCCATTGGATGTGACTGTCGATGAAGCCGACATTCAACCAACCACGAAGGAGAAATCAAATTCACCGATTTGACCCAAAAGAGAAGAGGCGCAAATGTAAGGCAAAGAAGAAGAGCAAAGAGGAGTGCCCTAAGAAGAAAAATAAGTTCAAATGCTCATCAAGAGTGTGTGTCGGTACAATTATATGTTCCATGTGGAACAAACTTGAGGTCACCCATGAAGGAACAAGTAGAGTCAAAGAATCTAAGATAAGTCTTATCACTCTTGATTATGAGTTATTTAAGGTAAAATTAGAGGAAGGAATCAAGGATATGTCCGATCGCTTCACCAAAATCATCAATGGACTCAAAGCCCTTGGGAAGATCTATCCCAACATGGAGATGGCGAAGAAGATTTTGAATAGCCTTCCAACATCTTAAGAACCAAAGGTGACTGTAATAGAAGAGTCAAAGGATCTTAACTTACTCTCCCTTGATGAGCTCATTGCTTCCTTTTTGACATACGAAATGAAGATCAACCACCATACAAAAGTAACCAAGGAAGTGCCAAAGAAAGTGGGAGTTGCCTTCAAATCTACAACTAGTGAGAAGGATGAAGATTCCAATGATGGTGATGAGGAGGAAAAGATGGCTATATTGGCAAGGAAATTGAAAAGATTCATGAAATTCAACAAATCCAAAAGATTTCTAAGAAAAGACATCATCAAGGGTGAACCAAGTAAAAAAGAAAAGGACTTAATCATTTGCTATGAGTGCAAAAAGCCAGGTCACATCAAATTTGACTGACTACAATTGAAAAAGAAAAAGGTATCAAAACAAAAGAAGAAAGCTATGATAGAAGCTTTGAGCGATAGTGATTCATCCGATGGTGATGAGGAGAATGAAGTTGCCTAACTATGTCTTATGGCTATTGAAGAACAAAAGGTAACTCTAAACTCTAGTAAATTAAACGAATATACATTTGAAGAGTTACAATATGCATTTAATGAATTAATTATAGATTTTGAGACTACGAACACCAAACATAAGAAAATGATTTCAAAATTAAATGAGGAAAATAAGTCTCTAATCATAGTTAAGGAGGAAACGAAAAAGAAATTTAATTATATGCAAGCTCAAATCAATGATTTGATTTTAAAGAATGAAAACTTGCATAATTCATTTTCTATGTTTCAAATGAGGCAACAAAAGTTAAATGATATGCTTGAATCTCAAAGAGCCTTCTCTGACAAAAGTGAATTAGGTTTTGTAATTTACAAAAGAAAGCAAATTTGAAAATTTCTTTGAGAAACCAAGCTACATTTATGATGTCTCACTTGTATGCACCCATTGTCATAAAAAAGGGCATGATAGGCAAGTTTGTTCTTTAAGGAAGCTCACATCTAGAAGCAAACTCACTAAGAGTGTGTGGATTCCAAAAGGATTAAACACACCTCAAAATGAGGAAGCTTTAAAGAAGTGGATTCCTAATGGAACAAAAATTGTTAGGACTAATGCTAATGGACCCAAGAAAGTTTGGGTACCAAAATCCAAGGTTTAACTTTATGTTTGTAGGAGGAAGAGAATTACTTCAAGGCAAGCAACTCTAAGAAGAGCTCATGGTACCTTGATAGTGGATGCTCTAGACACATGATCGATGACAAAAAGCTATTTCATAAAACTAATGCCAGAGTATGGAGGAGAAGTTTCATTTGGTGATAACTCCAAAGGGCTTATTAAAGGTAATGATTCTATAGGTATAAATTTTTCCACTCTTATTAAAAATGTGCTTTATGTCAACGGTATCAAGAATAACTTCCTTAGCATTAGTCAACTTTGTAACAAACGATTCAAAGTAATACTTGAGCCTAATAGGTGCAAAGTTGTAGATATTGTAAATAATAGAATTCTTTTTGTAGGACATAGGGTATGTAATATTTTTATGGTAAATTTTGATGATATATTTTCTAATATTTGTTTTGTGGCTAATAATGAAAATATGTGTTGGCTATGTAATAGAAGATTAGGACATGCAAGCATGAGTGTTATTTCAAAGCTTGTTAAAAATGAACTTGTTGTTAGCATGCCTAAATTTTCTATTGACTTTGATAAAATATGTGATGCATGTGCGGAGGTAAACATAGAAGAGCATATTTTAAATATAGTTTCTACAGCTAGAGTAGTCCAACTTACTCATATTGACCTTTTTGGAACCACTAGAACTATGAGTTTAGGAGGTAAATAATATGGATTTGTGATTGTTGATGATTATTCTAGATATACATGGGTTTTCTTTTTGTTTTTAAAAGATGTAGCTTTATTAAAAATTATTAATTTTTGTAAAATGATTTAGAATCAAGTGGGATATACAATTTCTACTGTAAGAAGTGACCATGGAAAAAAATTGAAAACCTTGATTTTAATAATTTTTGTAATGAACATGGTATTAATCACAACTTTTTGGCACCTAGAACCCCTAACAAAATGGAGTTGTTGAGACGAAAAATAGGACTTTATAGGAAATGGCTAGAATCATGTTATGTGAAAATAATTTACCAATATATATTTGGGCGGAAGCCATAAACACTTCTTGCTATATTATAAATAGAGCTATGGTTAGGCTTATTTTGAAGAAAACTTCTTATGAACTTTTTAAAGCAAGAAATCCTAACATAAGCCATTTTCATCCTTTTGGTTTCAAATGTTTTGTTTTGAATAATGGAAAAGAAAATTTAGGAAAATTTTATGCCAAAACTGATGAAGGTATTTTTCTTGAATATTCACTAATTCTAAAGCTTATAAAATCTTTAAAAAAGAACCCTTGTTATGGAAGAATCTATAGATGTCATTTTTTATTAATCTAACTCTCCTTCTAGAAAGGAATCTATCGATTTTGATTGTATAAAAATTTATCAATTTGAGCAAAATCAAGTATCACGTGAAGATCAAGGCATAAGTGAATTGGTTCAAGAACTTAAAATTGATGAACTTCAAGAACCAACTCATGTTGAAAGAGAATCTATCCACCTAAAAGAGCTTTCATATGTTAAGGATGGGCAAATCATTGGTGATCCGTCAAAAGGAGCCATTACTAGATCTTCTCTTATAAATACTTGTAATTATGTTGCATTTATCTCATGTATTGAGCCTAAAAATATCAAAGAAGCATTAAATGATTAATATTGGATGTTGGTCATGCAAGAAGAGTTAAATCAATTTGAGAGAAGTAAAATATGGACCCTAGTTGATAGACCTAGTGATAAATCCATTATAAGAACAAAATGGGTGTTTAGAAATAAGCTAGATGATAGTGGTAACATAGTGGGAAACAAGGCTAGACTTGTTGCTCAAGGTTACACTCAAGAAGAAGGAATTGATTATGATGAAACTTATGCTCTCGTAGCTAGGATGGAAGCCATTAGAATACTTTTAGCTTTTGCATGTTTCCATAATGTCAAATTGTATCAAATGGATGTACTTTTTTAAATGGTTTTATAAATGAAGAAGTGTATGTTGAACAACCACTCGATTTTGAAGATCCAAAATTTTCAAACCATGTTTTTAAACTTTCAAAAGCTTTATATGGTTTGAAACAGGCTCCTAGATCTTGGTATGAAAGATTATCAAATTTTCTTATTGAAAAAGGTTTTTGTAAAGCGAAGGTTACACAACACTTTTTATTAAAAGAAAATACCATGATTTATAAAAATAAAAGACCATGATTTGTTAGTAGTTCAAATCTATGTGGATAATATAATTTTTGGTTCTACTAATGATCTTCTTTGTCAAGAATTTTCTAAGCTAATGCAAGGTGAATTTGAGATGAGCATGATAGGAGAACTAAATTTCTTTTCGAGACTCCAAATCAAGTAAAGGAAAGATGGCATCTTCATCAATCAAACTAAGTACATAAAGGAAATGCTTAAGAAGTTTTGGATGTATAATCTTAAACCACAAGCTACTCCAATGAGCCCTTCTACAAAGCTTGATAAAGATGAGGAAGGTAAATGTGTTGATTTAAAATTATATAGGTTAGTGATTGGTTCTTTGCTTTATCTTACCACAAGTAGACCCGACATTATGTTTAGTGTATGCTTGTGTGCTAAACATCAATCTTGTCTTAAGGAATCACATTTACAAGCCCTTAAGAGAATTTTTAGATACTTTAGAGACACTTCATACTTAGGCCTTTGGTATTCTAGAGACTCATACTTTAACTTGCATGCTTACTCGGATGTGAATTTTAGAGGTTACAAATTAGATAGGAAAAGCACCTTTGGTACTTGTCAATTCTTAGGCAACAGGCTAATTTCAAGGTTTTCAAAGAAACAAAATAGTGTTACATTGTCCACCACCGAAATGGAACATATATCTATCGTTAGTTGTTGTGCTCAAATTTTATGAATGAAACAACAACTTAAGGACTATGGAATTGATGTAGTTACCATTCTTATCATGTGTGACATTACCAGTGCTATTTGTCTCACTAAAAATCCCATTTGCCAATCTAGGACTAAAAATATTGAGATTATACATCATTTCATTAGAGGTCATGTCCAAAAAGGAGATATAGTTCTAGAATATATTGACACCTTACATCAAGTAGCTGATATTTTCACAAAAACATTAGAAAAAGAAAGATTTTGGACACTTAGGAGAGAACTAGGTTGGACCACTATACCTTGACTATATGTTAAAATTATTTTTACATTATTGTGCAAAAGCTTGGTAAGCATGATTTTCTTGGCTTTCATATGAAAAAAGATAAGGGGAGCTTTATATGATTGGTTATCTATTTTATATATATATAAATCAACAGTTAGCCACCTCTCATTTTACTTAAATTACTTATGTCAAAACGTTTTTTTTTTAAAAAAGAAAAAAGTCTCGAAAATATTTTAAAAATTGAAATCTGGAGTCGCCACCAATCTTTTTTTGTTTGGTGTGATTGGATCACCACAAAACGTTTTAAATTCGTTTTGATAAACATTTCAATCTTCGAAATCCAAAAAAATGGGTTTGAGAGTCGGTTACGTATGAGGAAGGATTAACACCCTCACACGCCCAAAAATTAATACCTAGTCGACTTTTCCCGATCTTGATTGTTAAAATTTGAAATCTAGAGTAAAATTTAAAATGTAATCCCTAAATGCATGATTCATTTAATGTACCCGTTTAAGAAGGAAATCGAATTTTGTGAGGAAGTCTCATTATTTCGAAATAATCGAGGAAGGAAGTCACGTCTAGTGAGTTAGGACATAACATTTCAAGACTTGAAAATAAGGGAATATTGTCTTGATTTTAAAATTATTTGTAGTTTTAGAGTAAATCGAAATATAACTTTAATTAAAATATTTAAATAAAAAATGAATGTGCAATTAATGAGAGGATTGAATAACACGGAGAAGCTGCAATTATACGAATAATAAATATTCAAAATACACATAAAATAGATAAAACACAAAATGCGAAAGGAAATGCAAATCAAAATTATCGAAAAATAAAATATGAAATTTTGGGGTAAAAATATGAAAATAAGGAAAAACGGGGTTAAAAATGAAATTTTAGAAAGATTGGGACCAAAACATAATTTTTAGAAAGTTTGGAGGACAAATCTAAATTTTTGGAATGTTTGGGGGTTAAATTTGAATTTTTAAGAAGTATGGGGATTAAATTCAAATTTTTGGGAAGTTCAAGGGTCAAATCTAAATTTTTGGAAAGGTTGGGGTTAAAACATAATTTTTAGAAAGTTCGAGGGTTAAATCTAAATTTTTGGATAGTTAGGGGGTCAAAGCATAATTTTTAAATAAAACAGGGGCTTTGTGAGCAATAAACCCAAAAACTTTGACACGTGGTAGCCCCTAGGTCAATTTGAGTCAATAACTAAATTGTAAAAATCTTAAAATTATTGGACAAAATTGAAATAAATTAAAATTAGCACAAAAGGATTAAATTGAAACAAATAAAAATGCGGAAGCACCAAAGGGACAATTTACCCATCCTTTAAAAACACGCAGATCTCTAAGCAGGTCGAATAGGGCCAAAATGATGTTGTTTTGGGGCTTGGGCACCTAAGGCAAAACGACACCGTTTTGGTGCCCTATAAATACCCCCTTTTCACCAAGAAAAAATCATTTTAAACCCCATTTCAAAAAAAAAACTACTCCCCCTTCAACAAAAAATCCTCTCAAGGTGCCATGGGGGCCGGCCATGCTCCGGTCACCGAACTGTCGCCCGTAGCCGCCCGCCGTCGTGCATGGTGGCCCGAGGTAAAAAAAAATTTCACATGTAGATTGAGGCTAGATCTTGATATTTCTAACCCCCAAATTTCAAAGGAGTTTTGAAAATGACTTTTTATATTTTTATTTTCAAACTCTATTTTGTATTTAGAGTTTTAAACCACCTTCTTTTTGTTTGTTTTTTTGTGTGTGTTTATTTTAGCCTTATTTTCGAAATATTAGAAAAATGAAAAAAGATGTATGTTACATATATATATTTCGAAAGTAGAAAAAAAAAAGAAATAACCAAGTATATAAATATGCGTATATGTATATGTATAGATAGACAAATATTAAATATACCCTTGCACCAAAATAAACTGTATAATCTTGTATTTTTGAATCTGAATTTTGCTGTTTTTCTATTGATTTCAAATGCTTCGTGTAACCCTTTACAACATATTTTGAATAAGCTTTTAAAGTCGATTTTACAATGATGCTATTTTGTTTTTTACAAATAAATGAAGGTCTTTTCCTTCTTTACAGGTGCAGATTCGACAATGGCGGTGGTACAAGTGGCTGGTGGCAGGAGCTGAGTGGTTTGGCGCTGTGGCAGCTGGTAGCAAGTTGATACAATTAGGGTTTCTTTTTTTTCAAATGTATTGGGCTTGTTGGGTTGTAATTTGTTGGGCTTTGTAACTTGGGTTTAGGGACATGTAATTGGGTTTGGACTTTGATTTGGGTTGTGGTTTGTTGGATTTGTAATTGGACATTAAAATAATAAATTTTAATTTAAAATCTATTATTTTGTTTAATTTTGAAGTTGGGCCCAGATAAAATTGGGCTCCAACAGCTGTCCCTCTTTGCTCGTTGTTGTGTAACAGGAACAAAGCAAAGACTAAAAAGAAGGACCAATTTTGTTCGATCCCGTTGGATTTGGCTTCTTTAGCACCTTTTCTTCAAGTAACCCGCTCTTCACTTCACTAGTCATTCAACTTCACTGCATCCACTTCTCTATAATTTTGAGAAGATGAGAATTAGTGTCGTGATTTCACCTTACCCCAAGGTAATTTCAAAATGACAAAATTTGCTACTATAGCATCACTCCATTCAACTGCAACTTCAAGGAGATTGAGATTCGTTGTTGTAGTCTTTGGTTCAATCCAGTGGCACTTCAGGGATTTGGTGTTGTAGCCTTCTGTTTTGGTTCACTTCTCTGTATCTCATCAGGAAGATGGGAGTTTAAAGTTTCACTCACATTTGAGCTTTGCTTCATTGTTTTGGTCCACTTCTCTGTATCTTATCAGGAAGATGACCGCTTTATTGTTTCGATTCACTTCTCTGTATCTCATAAGGAGGAGAGGGGTTCACATTGAGTTTCCCTTCATTATTTTGGTTCACTTCTCTATATCTCATTAGGAAGATGATCGCTTCATTGTTTTAATCCACTTCTCTGTATCTCATCAGGAAGATGGGGGTTTGAAGTTTTACTCACATTTGAGCTTCGTTTCATTATTTTGGTTTATTTCTCTTTATCTCATCAGGAAGATGATCGCTTCATCATTTTGATTCACTTCTCTATATCTTATTAGGAAGATGGGGGCTTGAAGTTTCACTCACATTGAGGTTCGCTTCCTTATTTTGGTTCACTTCTCTATATCTCATCAGGAAGATGATTGCTTCATCATTTTGACCCACTTCTCTATATCTCATCAGGAAGATAGGGGTTTGAAGTTTCACTCACATTGAGCTTCGCTTCATTATTTTGATACACTTCTCTGTATCTTGTTAGAAAGATGACCGCTTCATCATTTTGATCCACTTCTCTGTATCTCATCAAGAAGATGGGGTTTAAAGTTTCACTCACATTGAGTTTTGCTTCATTATTTTTGTTCGCTTCTCTATATCTCATCAGGAAGATGATCGCTTCATCATTTTGATTCACTTCTCTATATCTCATCAGGAAGATGGGGGCTTGAAGTTTCACTCACATTAAGCTTTACTTCCTTATTTTGGTTCACTTCTCTGTATGTCATTAGGAAGATGATCGCTTCATCATATTGATCCACTTCTCTATATCACATTAGGATGATGGGGATTTGAAGTTTCACTCACATTGAGCTTCGTTTCATTATTTTGGTCCACTTCTTTATATCTCATCAGGAAGGTGACTGCCATTTCTCTGTATCTCATCAGGAAGATGGGGGTTTGAAGTTTCACTTACATTGAGCTTCGCTTCATTATTTTGGTTCACTTCTTTGTATCTCATCAGGAAGATAAACGTTTCATTATTCTGATCCACTTCTATGTATCTCATTAGGAAGATGGGGGTTTTAAGTTTCACTCACGTTGAGCTTCGCTTCCTGTGAAGCGTCTTTTTATGAACCTTTATGCAAGCCATATGGTTAGGATGTCATGGCTAGGATGATTCAAATGCTCCTAGCTAAATGAATGCAGATGATGAATGCCAAATTCAATTTATTAATTATTATTATTTGGGTTGACATAGTCTGTCATTTGTCCAAATTTTGTTGTTGGTGTGCTGCTCTGCCTTCTTCCAGGCTTAGCTTGAACTACTTGTTTGTTTTTCAACTAGTGGTCTTGTTTCGGGCCTTTGTACCATTTAAGGAATTCCATAGGGATGTCCATGGATCTTTGCATGATTTATATTTTTAGTTCATTATCCATTATTTTTAATGCAAGATGCTTAAACAAGATTATGAGAGAATAAGGTCGAAATTTATTGAAGATATGATTCAAAAGAAAGAATCAAAGATGGTAAACATTAGTAAAAAATTGCCAAGTATACAACAAAAAACAATTAGATGCCCCAAATATTGCAGGATGAACTTCTCTAAGCTGACTCGCTAAGAATCATTCTAAGCCAGATATATGTCTAGAAGACCTGGAGTGCCTTGTTGATGCTTCAAGCTATAAAGTTGCTCCGTGTTTTTACATTTGAGAAAAACGATCCTTTGCGGATTTTCAAGTCAAAATCCCTTTGGTTTCAAGACTCCTTTTGCGGATTTTCATCTTGACCTTTCTTTTTTTTACGAGACGCCTTTTGCGAGTTTTCATCTCGATCCTTTTTTTTAGATGCCCTTTACGGGTTATCATCTCGATCCTTCTTCTTTTTTCAGGCAAAATATTTTTTTCACTAAGTCTGAGTTGATGAGATTGTGCAGATCTTTGCTATCCATTTCTGTTAGAATAAGAGCTCCCCCTGAGAAAGCTTTCTTTACCACTTAAGGCCCTTCCCAATTGGGTATTCATTTCCCTCGAAAGCCTTTATGTATAGGAAGTATCTTTTTCATAACTAGATCTCCCTCGTGGAATTCTTTGGGGTGGACCTTTTTGTTATAAGCTCGCATCATTCTTTTCTGGTACATCTGACCATGACGAATAGCTCTTAATCTCTTTTCTTCAATTAAATTCAACTGATCATATCTAGCTTGAATCCATTCTACCTAATCTAACTGTAATTTTGTCAAGACTCAAAGAGAATGTATTTCAACATCGATAGGTAAGATTGCTTCCATACCATACGCTAGTGAGAATGGTGTTGCCCTAGTAGAAGTTCTGATCAAAGTTCTGTATGCAAAAAGGGCAAATGGTAGTTTTTCATTCCAGTCTCTATAGGTCTCAATCATTTTTGTAACGATCTTCTTGATGTTTTTATTAGCTACCTCCACAGCTCCATTCATTTTTGGGCAATAGGGAGATGAATTGTGATGTTTGATTTTGAATTGCTCACAAACCTCCACTATCGTGCTATTATTCAAATTCAAAGTATTGTCGGATATGATCCTTTCTGGCATCCCATATTGGTAGATGATCTCCTTTTTCAAGAATTTTCCAACTGTAGACTTTGTGACGTTGGCGTAAGAGGCAGCTTCTACCCATTTGGTGAAGTAGTCAATAACCACGAAGATAAATCTATGATCATTAGAAGCCTTTGGTGAAATCGGTCCAATGACATCCATGCCCCATGTAGAAAAAGGTCAAGGAGAAGTCATAACAAGAAGGTGTGATAGGGGTACATGAACCTTATCTTTATAGATCTCGCATTTATGGCACCTCTTAGCATAATTGATGCAATCACCTTTCATGATGGACTAGTAATACCCAAATCTCATTATCTGCTTGGCCATTGTGAAACAATTGGCATGTGTTCCACAAATGCCTTCGTAATCTTCTTCTAAGATCTTTCTAACTTCGATTACATCGACACATCTTAGCAACACCTGATCCTTTCTCCTTTTGTACAAGATTTCCCCTTCTAGGACATATTCATTTGCAAGCCTTCTCAACGTCCTTTTATCATTTTCAGAAGCTTGTTCAGGATACCTGCAATCTCTTACATATTGGAGAATATCTTGGTACCACGGGAGATCATCCCTTTCTTCTGCTTCTTCTTTAATATCATAATAATGGGCTGCAGCCTCATAGAAGCTCATTTGAATAGGTTTTATATCTTTTGGTCTGTTTACTTTAATCATCGATGTGGCCAGAGCATTAGCCATCTAATTTTCTTCTCGTGGGAAATAATGGAATGTGACCTCATCAAACTCCTTATTTAACTCGAGAACTGACTTTAGGTAATCAATTAGCTTGGAATCTCTCATTTCCCATTCTCCTTTGAGTTGAAGATTACTGGTACGGAGTCCTCGTATATCTCCAAAAATTTGATCTCCCATTTTGTAACTGTTCGGATTCCCATGATACATGCTTCATATTCTGCCATGTTGTTTGTGCAATCAAAATCGAGTTTACTAGTGAAAGGATAGTGGTCTCCTTCTAGTGATACCAAGATTGTCCCAACTCTATTACCCGTGCATTTGAATCACCATCAAAATTTAATCTCCAAGGATGTTCCACTGTGGTTCCCTCTTTAGTAGTTGCAATATACATTAAGTCCTCGTTTGGAAAATCGAAGTTTATTGGCTCATAGTCCTCTAAAGCCCTACTAGCTAGGAAGTCTGCTATCGCACTCCCTTTTACTGTCTTTTGATTGACATAAACTATGTCGAATTCAAAAAGTAAGATCTGCCACCTAGCCAATCTTTCATTCAGTGCGGCTGACTCCATCATGTATTTTAGAGGATCTAATTTTGAGATTAACCAAGTTGTGTGGTACAACATATATTGTCTTAATCTTAGCTTGGTCCAAACTAAGGTGCAACATAGTTTTTTTATTGGTGAGTATCGAATTTCAAAATCGGTGAATTTCTTGCTAAGATAATATATCGCCCTTTCCTTCTTTCCAGACTCATCCTGTTGGCCTAGTACGCACCCCATAGAATTTTCAAAAATCGCCAAGTACAAGATTAATGGTTTATTAGGAATTAGGGGCACCAAGACGGAAGCATTAGACAAGTAATCTTTGAATTTGTCAAAAGTTTCCTGGCATTAACCATCCCACACACCTGGGTTGTGCTTCCTAAGCAAACGGAAGATGGGATCACATTTCTCAGTCAGCTATGAGCTGAACTGAGCAAAATAATTTAATCTCTGAGTAAAGTAAATTAATCTCCCTAAGAACCCTCAAACTTCTTTTTGCGTACTAAGTGGTGGTAACTCCTATATGGCTTTGACTTTATCTGGATCACTTTCAATCCCTCTTTTGCTAACCATAAAGCCTAAAACTTGCCCGGAGTAGCTCTGAAAGTGTACTTGGCTGGGTTTAACTTTAGCTGGTACTTTCTTAGCCTCACAAATAGTTTTCTTAAGAACTTTACATGTTCTTCCTCTGTTCAGGATTTTGCAATCATATCATCGACATAAACTTCAATTTCTTTATGCATCATGTCATAAAACAAAATCATCATAGCTCTTTGATATGTTGCCCCCTCGTTTTTGAGTCCAAAAGGCATCACCTTGTAGCAAAATATTCCCCACTTTGTGACAAACGTGGTTTTCTCCATATCTTCAGTATCCATCCTTATTTGGTTATACCTAGAGAAACCGTCCATGAATGATAATAAGGAGTGACCTGTTCTATTATCTACTAAGGTGTCAATATGAGGTAATGGAAAGTTGTCCTTTAGGCTAGCTTTGTTTAAATTCGATAATCCACAAACATACGTACTTTCCTATCTTTTTTAGGAACAGGGACTATGTTGGCTACCCATTCTGAGTATTTAACCACTTGGAGGAAACCAGTGTCGAACTGCTTTTTGACCTCCTCTTTTATCTTTAATAACACATCAGGTCTCATCCTTCTGAGCTTTTGTTGAACAAGCTTGTATTCTTCCTTTATGGAGAGCCTATGTACCACAATGTCCGTACTTAGGCCAAGCACGTCCTGGTAGGACCATGCGAAGACATCTTTGAACTCTTAAAGCAACTCGATAAGATATTTTCTAGTTTCTATGGAGATGCTTGTCTCAATTTTCACTTCTTTCTTTGCATCTTCGTTTCCTAGACTTACAACTTCCACCGATTCTTTATGAGGCCAGATTTGTTTTTCTTCTTACTCCACCATCCTTAACAAATCAGGAGACAAGTTATAATCCTGATCATCTTCAAAGTCCTGAAGTTCTTCTAAACACATATCTTGCGCAAAACGAGGCTCTAAGTTAGCATCAGTGTCACTCATATCATTGATATCCAAGGACCTATTAAAGGAGTAAAAAAATGTCCAAAGAACAAAATAAATTTACGAATGAATGATTGTATGGTATGAGTATAAATGTTTGTCAAATTGGACAAGAATGTATGTATTTAAAGAATGATCAATTGGTATCTAGAATATAAACGAAGGGTTCGTTGAATCGGATAAGAATGAAAGAATAATTAGCAAAGAATTTGCCTTGTAAGATAGAAAATGAATTTTCATTAAAAATAACTAGATAATGATCATGGTCCCTTTTACAAAAAGATCCAAATTGCTTTCGGGCCTAAAGCAATAGGTGCATTCTGAGCATTACTCTGAAGAAATCCTAAAAGTTACAGGGAGTTCTTCTACAGTCCAGTTATCCAAAGTGCTTCCAAGTGCGCATGGACTGATTCTTGATAGATTCCCTTCCTTCTCCTTTTCGGATATAGCATTGATGCCTAGATCCCTTATGATTCCTTTAGTCTTGATTATCACTTGTTTCTTTCTCATCCTTTGTTCCGGGTTGATTACTCCTCCAAAGATAAATGTCTTAGATATGTGTGGAAAGACCATAGGTTCCCACATAATCTCTTTCCCAGTCAATCTTGCTCTCCTTCTCTCTTATTTTCTTTCCACCTCTTTCTTCTTTTGTTTTGCATCTTATTTATACCCCAAGTTATACTGATCTCATTTTTTTCTATCAGTACTGGCACACTGACTCTCCCTTGAAGGTATTTTTCGAGTCCTTTTCCAGGCAACACCTCCTTTCCAACAAATAATCGCAAGCTTATCCTCGTAGTTGAAGATAACTTAGGTATAGGGACCTTGCTTCCTTTGGTGATAAAGGTTACATTGACGAATTCTAACGAGAGAAAAGAGCATTTGATGGCTTCTTCATCTGTTCCAACATAAGGCGCATCACTCGTTACAAATGCAATAATTTCTTCCTCAGCATTGATTGTGATTAATCGCCCTTCATTTATCAATTTCAATTTTTGATGCAGCGACGAAGGTACCACCCCAACTGAATGAATCCACAGCCTTCCTAACAAACAGTTATAGGTAGGCCTGATATCCATTAATAAAAAATCCACCTAGTATGTGTTTAGTCCAATCTGAAGAGGTATCTCAATCTTGCCCATCACTTTCCTTTCAATCTCATCGAATGCTCTCACTATATTATTGCATCCTTCATGTAAGAGTTGTCAATCGGTAATCTCTTCAAAGTAGCCAATGGTAACACATTCAAAGCCGAGTCATTATCTATGAGTACTCTAGGCAATGTGTACCCGTTGCAATAGGTGGTAATGTGTAGGGC
Organism: Kokia cookei; assembly: GCA_039519145.1. NCBI lineage: Eukaryota > Viridiplantae > Streptophyta > Magnoliopsida > Malvales > Malvaceae > Kokia > Kokia cookei. The sequence continues at coordinate 22,594,406 of CM076908.1, forward strand.
TTTCGTGGATCCCATTCCTCTAGTTGGTATCTCATCATCACTGAAGAAAATAATATTATCTGCACTCACATTATTTATTAAACGGTCTAGCTTACTGACAGATATATCATTAGCCACGTTTGTTTCATTTAGCACTTTCATCAGTACGTTTCGATGGGCCTCTAAGCTTAAAAGTAAGGCCAAAATTGATATACGGGTTAGCTGCTTATGCAATTGTTCCACTACACAGAACTCGCTATGTCTCAAAAACTTCAGAAATTCCTTGGCTTTTTTCTCTGTCACAGGATCATTAGTGGGTGGTTCAAGCTCGCTAATCCTTTCTTCCTCAGACTTAACCATCACTGCCTTCCTTTTATTTATTTCTTTTTCCTTGCTCATTGGGTCATAACACTTTCCACTGTGAGTAACGAGACTCACGTCCTCTTTGAGCCCTTCCTCCCTTGGCATTGTTACATTGCAATTATAGTTCCACGGGACTCTTTTACTATCTTTATATGAAAATGCCGCCGACTTCTGTATAATGATGTATGGTGTCATTTGCTCCATTACCCCACTGTTTGTGGGTTTAGAAATAATCACCACTAAACGATTGATCCTGTAGGCATTTGCTGCTCTTTCTTTAGAAGCGTAAATGTTCTTAACCTCTTTCACTTCTTCAAAAAACTCCAACTCTCTGTTGTCCATCAATGTTTGCAACAAAACTTTGAATTCAACACAATCTTGAATCTTACGCCCTCAATGACATGAAATTCACAGTAGTTATTGGTCCTTGCTATTGTATTCTCCCTACTTTCTACGACTAATCCCACCTTAACCATCTGATGTCATACCCACTTCAGTGGAGACTTGACTTCCTTAACATTAATTTTGATTCTCTGACTTCTTTCTTTCATTATTGCATTTATTCATTGGTCAAGTTGATTGGGCAAGAGATTCCCAGCTATGTTTGGTCTTGTCGAATCATCGAATCTCATGACTTTTAATCAAATAAGTCTCTCGATTAGCCTTTTAAAGGCAGGGCAACTCTCAATTGAATGTCCTACTGCTCCTGCGTGATATTCGCACTGAGATTTTGCATCATACCAAGCTAGGAATGGGGGCTTCCATGGCTCCATATACTGTGGGAACACTACATGCTTATCGTATAGTCTTTGATAGAGTTCCTTATATGACATTGGAATGAGAGTGTACTGAACTCTTTCATTCTTCGTCCTCGAGCTTGATTCTCGTTTTGGTGCGTTTTGGTAATTGTCTATTGGGGCTTTAAGTTGTGATGTCATGAATGGCCGGTACACGATTGCATTGTATACTTCATTGTCTCTCTTTCTAAGGGCAGGCCTTTTGGTACTCTCTCCAGCCTCAATCTTGCCCTTTTTTATAGCACTTTCAATCATTTCTCCTGACATGACCATATCGGAGAAGCTTTTGGTAGCATTCCCTAACAAATGATTAAGGTAGGGTGCCTTCAAAGTATTAACAAAAAGCATTGACGTTTCTTTTTTCGTTAATTGTGGCTGCACTAGAGTTGTCATGTCTCCCCATCTCTATGCATATTGTTTGAAGCTTTCATTTGGCCTCTTATCCATGTTTTACAATGTGATTCTATCAGGAGCTATATCTGTAACATGGCCATATTGCTTCAAGAAGGCTTGTGCCAAGTCTTTCCATGAATGAATCTTCGTACGGCTTAGCTGGTTATACCACTTAGCCGTGGATCCTACCAAACTGTCCTGAAAATAGTGAATGAGAAGTTGGTCATTGCGGAAGTGTCCTACCATTTTCCTGCAAAACATAGTAATGTGAGCCTCTAGGCAACTCGTTCCATTATACTTTTTAAACTCCAAAACTTTGAATTTGAGAGGAAGTATCAAATCTGGGACTAGGCTTAACTCCTTAGCATCCATCCCATAAAAATTTTCGGCTCCCTATATCACTTCAATCCTTTCTTCCAACAGCTTATATTTTAACTTCATCTGCTTAGGAAGATCTATTTTTGTCATTTCATCGAAGTCAGGGACACTAGGATTTACGACATTATCTTTGGGGTTGGATCCCGATCCCATTGGATAATTAACTGGCCCCGACATACCAGTAGTATGTTGTTATGCTCTTATGGTAACGGTCGCTCCTCGTGTGTATGTTTCATGTGGAACTTGGTTGTGAGGGGGTGTAAAGCTTGGGGGTAAATGGGATCTTCGCCTTCCTCCGCTATATTTATCACAGGACATTTCCCTTTGTCAGCCCTACCGTTCATCATTTGGGCTAATTGGCTAATCATATCTCTTTAGGCTTCAATGATCTAGTCTTTCATCTCTCGATGCATTCTCACCATTTGTTCTTGCAACTGTTCTTGCAACTGAACTTGCATCTGTTCTTACATATCTCTTTGAATTTGTTCGAGTCTTTCTAGCCTCTATTCCATGGCTTTTGTGTTTTTTTTTTTTGCGGGTATGGTACTGGTGTGAATTTTCAATATTTTTTTATGTGACTGTTACAATTTAAATTAATTAATTAAGGATATTTCATGGAATTAAATGCATGTTTAATGAAATGCGATGCTTATGAATGCATGTATGCAAAAGAAAGGTATTGACTTATAATTCAATTCTATTAGAAAACTTCACTAAATAATAAGTTTCTTTACATAAAGCAAATTTACATAAATGGTTTTGCCCTAATGCTTAGAGTTTGATTTTCTTCAGAAGTCCAGCTAATTTCTAACCTTGATTTGACTTTGTCTCATATTGCACACTTAACATATCGACTTTAACCGCCAATGTTTGCAAGTGGTCAGCTACTCTCCTCATTTGATTTAGAGCTTCGCCCATAACATAATCCATGTCCTGAACTTGTCTCCGAGTATGCTGAAGGTATCATTCATTTATTTTCAATGTCCTCTCAAGAATCTTGGTCCATATCCCGCTATTCTACAACGAGGCTTCCAGTTCTTTCACCCTCTTATTCAATCTCTCAATCTCGACTCGACTTGCTTTCAGCTCTACCATCGAATTCCAACTACAATATCTATACAGGGATTCCTCTAACTCTTTTACTCGGGCCTTTAACTCAGTTATCTCAGCTTGACTTTCCAACAAGTTGCTTTTCATTCTATTCTTCTCTTCACGGATTTCCCGTTGCCATTGTTCTGATGTTTTACCCAAGCCAGTAGTCCTTATCGACAAATGAAGTTTCTTGTAGTCTTTCTTCAGGCTATCGAGATCTTCTTCGACCTTGTTCTTCCCTTCTCTCAATTTTTCTACTTCTAATTTTTTAACATCAATATCTAATCCCAAATGTTCCTTTTCTTCTTCCAATTTTTCTATCATTTTTTCCATTTCAGAATTCTTTCTCTCAAAATCTTGTTTGATAATTTCTAGTTTTTCGAGACAACCTGTAAGTGCTCCTCAATCAGGCGAACAACTTCCGAGTTTGGTAAGGAATGTTATCATTGATCCTCCTATTCCTCCACCAATTATATTCTATAGTTGTCATGATATTCGTGTCAAACACTTTCATCCTCTAAACTTGGTTCCATGCATTCGAGATCTCTCGAACCCTTTTCTTATTATTCTCCCCTCTATATGCGAATTCACACTAGGCTAATCCTTGGGTTACCGGTATGAATTGTCTTGACCTGTACTGTCTTGAAACCAATAAAGGTGCGTATCTTGCAACTCCCCAAATTCTAGCCAATGAAACCCAATCGAAATCTCCACATCAATATAGGATTTCATCAGGAACAAACCACGATGTCCGTCATTCTATGTCCTCGTCTCGGAGATTTTGAAGTATTGTCATCCATTTTTCCTCTGAGAAGTTTCCTTGTCTTTGCGTAGTTACAAACTCGTTCAAAGGAGAATAATCCTTGGAAAAGTACTGATAAGAAATTTTCTCTATTTTCTAAAAGTGACTATAGAACCATACCATCAATAATGGTATGCAGCCGATAAATCGTCCCTCTCATTCTTTTCTACACACATTTAACGATCTGAAAGTTTTAGGCAATATTGTCAGGACCGGTGTAACCTTTTTATTCAACCTATCGAACAAATCTGTAACCACATCTTCTATGTGTCCTAAAGCCTTGGAAAAAATGACTAACCCGTATATACTTAGAGCCAAGATGTCAATCTTTTTCTTCGCATCCTGGTGAGCCAGGATCAAGTCTAGCAAACTCCTCCACGTAATGCAATTATTGTCATCTTTCACCTTAACCCGAGTTGCGACCCATTGCTCACCCATGCCAGTGATGTTTATTAATCTCTTGATAAATGTGGGGACATTAGGAGCTCTCGAGTAAGCTCTATCAGCCTAGATCTTCGAACAACGGTGTAGAGTAGTGTATTCCTCTATCATAGGCATCATGTCTACATTCCCAAAAGTAAAGCAACTGTAGGTCGGGTTCCAGTGTTGTGCCAAAGCTTGGAAGAGATACTTATCTACCTTAACCTCGAGTAAGTATGGTAAATCCCCGTACTCATGGTAAAAGGTTTACTTCATGTCATTATCCAATTGGTCCCATATTTCTTTCAACTCTTGCACACTGTTCTGAGTTTTATTAATTTTGGTGTAATCCCAAAAGTCAAATTCATGCCCTTCCACTAAGTTATCACCCTTCTAGCATTGATTTTCCTCTAACCACATACGCACAACCATGTTATCCTCCACCTTATCAAGATACTTGTTCTCCATGATTAATTCTCTATCAGTAATTGAGTTTGAATCAATACTTTTCCTAGTATAATGATGCAATGTAAGTAAAAGACAAAGTAGAGCAAGTTAGTAAAACATCAATAACAACATACAAATATAAAGCAAAGAACCTAAGCATTCATCTTGGATAATTGCTAAAAGGTTCAATAGAGCTTTATCTAAGGTAAGTACTTATGGCTCATTATATGTGGTTTAGTCTCTAGAGTAAAAAGCAAATCAATAGATTACTCGATCCTCACCCATTATAGGCTTATACGGATGAGTTTGATTTAAGGGGACACATTTCTCGTATGTTTGCACGGAAGTGAAAACTTCATGAAAACATAGGATGTAATCCCGAAAGCGATTCACTATCCTGCACGGAGGTGAAGACCTCACGAAGGAGTAGCTTCTCACTTCCACTTAAAGGGGTGAAGTAACAGATGCAAATGAATGCAAAGCTATACTAGCAATATTAATACAATATTATCACAAAAAAATGCAAAGGATCGCATATTAAATTAAACCATGCTTTAAAATTTTTTAACAAAAGACCCGAAAATAATCAATCTTTGGCTTGAATCTCTTTTATTTTAAAAGTTCTTAGTGGAGTCGTCAAGCTGTCGAAACGTTTTTTTTTTAAAAGAAACAAGTCCCGAAAATATTTTAAAAATCGAAATATGGAGTCGCCACCAATCTTTTTTTGTTTGATGTGATTGGATCTGCACAAAATGTTTTAAATTCGTTTTGATAAACATTTCAGTATTAGAAATCCAGAAAAATAGGTTCAAGAGTCGATTACGTATGAGGAAGGATTAGCACCCTGACATGCCCAAAAATTGGTACCTAGTCAACTTTTCTCGATCTTGATTGTTGAAATTTTAAATCTCGAGTAAAATTTAAAATGTGATCCCTAAATGCATGATTCATTTGATGTACACGTTTAAGAAGGAAATCAAATTTTGTGAGGAAGTCTCGTTATTACAAAATGATCGAGGAAGGAAGTCACGTCTAGCGAGTTAGGACATAACATTTCGAGACCTAAAAATAACGAGCATTCCTTTGTTGCCAATTTCAAACCTTTAAAAGGGTATTTGATTATTCCGATTTGAAGAAAAATCGCGCCTAGTAAGTTAAGCCACAATATTTCGAATCCCAAAATAAGGAAATATTGCTTTGATTTTAAAATTATTTTTAGCTTTAGAGAAAATCAAAAAATAACTTTAATTAAAATATTTAAAAAAATGAATGTGCAATTAATGACGAGATTGAATAACACGGAGAAGGTGTAATTATATGAATAATAAATATGCAAAATACACATAAAATACATAAAACACGAAATGCTTAAGGAAATGCAAATAAAAATTATCGAAAAATAAAATAAATAAATAAACGAGATTAATTTTAGAAGAAATAAAAATAAAAGACTAAATTAAAACAAAAATGAAAATTTTAGGGTAAAAATAATAAAATAAGGAAAAACAAGGTTAAAAATGAAATTTTGGAAAGATTGGGGCCAAAACATAATTTTTAGAAAGTTCGAGGGTTAAATCTAAATTTTTAGGAAGTACGAGGGTCAAATTTGGATTTTTGGGAAGTTCAAGGGTCAAATCTAAATTTTTGAAAAGTTTGAGGGTAAAAATATAATTCTTGGGAAGCTAATGGGTCAAATCCAAAATTTGGAAAGTTTAGGGGTTAAAATATAATTTTTAAAAAGTTTGGGGTCAGATCTAAATTTTTAGATAGTTTAGGGGTCAAAACATAATTTTTAAATAAAACAAAGGCTTTGTGGGTAATAAATCCAAAAACTTTGACACGTGGCAACCCTAGGGTCATTTTTGAGTCGAGGACTAAATGGTAAAAATCTTAAAATTATTGGGTAAAATTGAAATAAATTAAAATTAGCACAAAATGATTAAATTGAAACAAGTAAAATATGGAAGGACCAAATGGCCAATTTACCCATCCTTTAAAAAACATACGGATCTCCAAACGAGTCGGATCGAGTTGGGTTGGATAGGGTTAAAACAACGTCGTTTGGGGCTTGGGCACCTAAGCCAAAATGGCACTATTTTGGTGCCCTATAAATATGCCCTTTTCACCAAGAAAAAATCATTTAAACCCCATTTAAAAAAAAACTACTCCCCCTTCAAAAAAAAAATCCTCTCAAGGTGACATGGGGGTCGACCATGCTCCGGTCATCGAATCGTCGCCTGCCCATCGTCTGTCGCCACCGCTCGCCTCCGTACACGGTGGCTCGAGGTAAAAAACATTTCATTTTTTTCACACGTTGATCGAGGCTAGATCTTGATATTTCTAACCCTCAAATTTCAAAAGAGTTTCGAAAATGATTTTTTATATTTTTATTTTCAAAATTTATTTTGTATTTAGAGTTTTAAACCACCTTTTTTTTGTGTTTATTTTAGCTTTATTTTCGAAATATTAGAAAAATGAGAAAAATATAAAAATAAAAAAAGGATGTATGTTACATATATATATTTCGAAAGTAGAAAAAAAAAAAAGAAATAACTAAGTATGTAAATATGCGTATATGTATATGTATAGATAGGCAAATATTAAATATACCTCGCACCAAAATAAGCTGTAGAATCTTGTATTTTTTAGTCTGAATTTTGTTGTTTTTCTATTGATTTCAAATGCTTTGTGTAACCCTTTACAACATATTTTGAATCGGCTTTTAAAGCCAATTTTACAATGATGCTATTTTGTTTTTTACAACTAAATGAAGGTCCTTTCCTTGTTTGCAGGTGCAGATTCGACAGTGGCAATGGTGCAAGTGGCTGGTGGCAGTGTTGACAATGGCGGGAGCTGAGTGGTCAAGGGTTGCGACGGTTGGTAGCAAGTTACTACAATTAGGGTTACTTTTTTCAAATGTATTGGGCTTGTTGGGTTGTAATTTGTTGGGCTTTGTAACTTGGGTTTAGGGACATGTAATTGGGTTTGGACTTTGATTTGGGTAGTGGTTTGTTGGATTTGTAATTGGACATTAAAATAATAAATTTTAATTTAAAATTTATTATTTTGTTTAATTTTGGAGTTGGGCCCGAATAAAATTGGGCTCCAACAACTTATTTATTCATTCATTTATTTATTTTCATGCATTTCATACATTTTCATACATATTAGTCCTATCAATACTTTATAAGTCATTAGGAATAATCTTGGAGCCCATTTAAGACCCTTAGAAAACAATAAAGCTTAAAAATCTTGTTTTTGTAATATCACTGCACTTGAAAAACAAAACTACTATTTGGTATAGATACCAATTTAAAATTATCGATACTTTTATAAAAATATTGATACTCGTGGAAAATTATTGATACCAGGAGCGTTATAAGGGCACTAGCTGCTAGGTTTTCAAAACAGTTTAACCGAACACACAAAACCCTTTCTTTTTTTCGAAAACTACCCTACAACTTTCCAAAATCTCAAAAAATTTGCTTTTTTTTCAACAAATCTTGCCTTCTAAACACCTTTAAACATCTTTTAAACAATATTTGCTCACTATTGCTTGGGATTTTGGGCTATTTAAACACATTTGAGGTAAAACCCCTAAATTTTCAACTTGTTGATTTTGTACAATGTAGGTTGAAATAGTGCATTTTAATGGTTTATTAGGTTGGTTTGAACTATATATATGTTGTTTTATTGCAAGAGGTTATCAAATTTTTAAGATTTGTCTTAAAAATTTTACCCAAAACCCTTGCCCACCAAGTGTTTGATAAAATTCCTCAAAGAGTTTTTTTTAGTCTTATTGTCTCCTAAGATATTAGATAGTATCATGGCTCCTAAAAACGTTCTAGGCCTAACACCTCCACCTCTAGTGAAGTTGAATCCTCATTTAATGCATGTTGTCAAAATATCAATTCGCTTTAACATTTTAACATCCACTTTGCCTCTAAACGTGTATGGGAGGCTAGGAAATTTGACATAGCCATGCTAGATGCTATTAGCTTTTCCTATCTCCCTATCTTACATAATTGGGGATGGATGAATTTTTTCAAAATTTCTTCACCAACTTTTTTAAACCTTGTTCGAGCTTTCTTTTCTAAAGCTACGCTCAAATATGATGAAACCAAAGAAACTGTCATCGCCATCTCCTCTTTTTAAATGGGTACTCTGATTCGCCTAACTCTCGAAGAGTTTGGTGAATATCTTCATTTGCCTTCCGAAGGTCTCTCCGAAGAAAAGGGGCGTTATGATCCCTCGCTTTTTATAGCTTTCGGCTCGGTATCCAAACTTAACCTCCATGACCGTGTCCTACACCTCATCCTCACATGGAACATTAGGTCTATTAATAAACACGCTAAGATTTGAAACATCGATTATTGGTGGATCGATTGCTTTAGAAACAATAGGCGTCTCGACCTTGCACTTATCCTTTTTAACGATATTACGAAAGCGATTAGGAGGGGACTTAATACAAATGTTACCCTTCCCCATGCCGACACCCTCGTTTCTTCAACTCAACCTATTAGCTACGGGGCTCTCCACCATGTGGGTTACCACCTTGATGCCACAATCGAAACTTGGATTAAGGGTGATGCTCCGGCGGATCACAATGACGACGACTTTGATGCTGATTTTGATGACATTCTGGCCCCAAAGCGTACTCCTCATCCGGCCACATCTTCTCACACTCAACCTTCATCGGAGGTAATCACCGCTTTGCTCAATGCTATTCACTCATTAAGCAACGATGTTCAGGTCAACAATGCTGAAATTTGGAGTCTTCAAGAAGATGTTAATACGAGGCTTTAGAAGCTAAAAGCTCAAATGGCAACTCTACTTGCCCATTTTCCTTCCACGGCTTCCACGCCTCCATTTAACGACAAGTAGGATAGCTTTTAGACCATGCACTTTCATGACATTTGCATTCTCATTTTTCTGTTTTTGTCTTTCTTTTATGTTATTGAACTTATTTTCCTACTTTACATTTTTGAATTCGATGGCACTTAATATTTTATTGGTATTTTTTAGATACAAAGTATTTTTTTGGTTCATTGCTCATTCTATTTTTCTATATATCTTGTGATGGACTAACTTTCTTTTCTCCTTAAGCTTTATTTAATTTTTTATATAACAAAAAGGGGAGAAGAAAAGGTAAAATATTTGATTATCTGCTTGATTTTTTTAAATGCTAAATGCAATATTTTGTGACCAATTTGTCTTAAAACAAAATTGAATGCAAACTTAATTGACAACTTTTATTTTGGTCTCATATTCAAAATGTCTTTTATTAAGGGGGAGCAATTATTCAAAAATAAATTTTCAAAAAGTTTTGTTATATCAAAAATGGGGAGAGTTTTAAACTAAGCTTTATTTGATAAAATATTTTGATATAACAAATTAAAATATTTTTGAATATAAGTTAAAATTGACAAAATTATTTCTCAATTTTAAAATCTAAGAGATAAAAGTTAAATTCTTATCTTCAACTCTTAGAAAAGTTTGAAACAATTTAAAATCAAGTTAAAATGATTTTAAACATGTCAAAATTATTTTTACTAAGTCAAAATCATTTTAACACTTCAAAATGTTTTCAAACAAATCAAAATAGCTCTAGGCCAAAAAGTATTGATACCTTTTTGGCCAAGTATCGATAATTCTTGAAATATCGATGCCCTTAAGAACATCGAGACCAAACTTGCATTCTATTTTGAAAACATTTGAAAAATATTGATATCAATTTATAGGTATCGATAATTTCTTAAAAGCATTAATACTGTTGCTCAAAAACGATACCAAAAGTGCATTTTGTTTTTCACAAACCCTAGGAGGTATCGATCCGATATCGATACCTTTTGGACAAGGTACCGATAATTTGTTTTTGGTATTGGTTTTTAAAGGTACCAACGGTCACTGACTTGGCATTAATTACAAAAAATATCGATGCCCTTTTGTACAATATCGATACTCAAAGTTTTAGGTGACATAAATGCTCTAGTTTTTCATCCCCAATAGCTACAACTATTACACCAACAATCACAACAGTTAGAAATCAATTTGGGGGCATAAATATCATCTTCCAAGGACCTACAACAACTAACAAAGCAATTACAAGCAAATATCTTCAATCAAACATCCCAAGAGCTTAAATTTTCATAATTTTCTTTCATACACTTGTGAGTCTTATCTTCATTTCTTTACTCAAGTGTATTTCATTGTATTGTGAGCTTTAATTGCAAACAATTTGATGTTGTTAGGATTGTCTCTTGTTTGCTAATTTGTATATCTTTTGAGAGAATTTGAGTCTTAAGATTTGGGTAGAAATCTTAAGTGATTGTAAGGTTAAACCTTATCCTCAAAGGTTCTACAAATCTAGTGGATTTAGGAAAATCCTTAGTGGTGGAAAGCTAAGGTAGTGGTGTAAACATTTGGGGCTGAACCACTCTAAATTCTTTGTGTCAAATTGTTTTGATTTTCTCTATTCTCTTCCAACAATTTTTAAAAGGCCAATTCACCCCCCTCTTGGCAATTTCGGTTCAATCATAACAAATCTATGAGGAAATATATTTAATCTTTCTACATTCAAAAAATTCACTATGATAAATTAATTTATTTCCATAATAATTCAAAAAATCATAAATTCATTTCTTGGTGAATTACATTTAGAGAAAATCGCATTCATTTCTAAAATTTTCCCATTTCTCTAACTTTACCATATTCATCCATTTCCATCCATTTGATTCTGTTAGAGTATGCCTAAAGACTAATTATGAGATGATTGTAATCACATACTCGTTTTACCTTATTTGTTATTATAAGGTATTTTCATTGTTATTTCAGTTTCTTTTTCTATGTGTATAGATAAACTGGTTAATAATAAAATCTTGAGAATAATATGATTATTCTTAAAAGGTCTTTAGTCAAGTGTTATTATGGGCTTGGACAATAATAATGCATTGAGACTAGTATGTAGTTGATTGATGACAAAGTTTTGTCATTGACGTAGGGATGTCAAAATCAGTACATGACTATGTGTTAGAGAACAACATATTGGACCGATCTGCTATGAGTAGGTTTCTTGGATTATTATATAATAGTCACAACATTACTCATAGTGATAACTATGTATATGATCCTCAAACTTGAGATCATCATTGTCCCAACATTGTGAGTCATATATTTTAATACAGTCTACCGTAACAGGTTGTACTATAAAGATTGATGTTGGGTATGCCACAATATATGTAGTAGGATATGATTGATCAAGATAGGATTTGTCCCTTCTACATAATACGAGAAATATCTTAGGTCACTTGATGGAGTGAGACTAGAAATGCATGACCATGTTCAAATCATTTGATATGAGATATCACACTTATTTGTTTATTTTAGTATATTGAGAATATCAAGAAATGTGATATTGGACTATAGAAGTGTGATTATTCCATGACTTGTGTCTAATCTAGATATTAAGGATAATAGGATATAATACATGAAAATATTATTACAGAAAGGTTATATTGAATCACGACTTCTTGTAACTTGGGTAGTAATGATGCATTACTATTACCACTCATTGCTTGTAATATTAGAAATGTTCTAGTATTGGTACTAATGTTACAAGAGCTTACAGGGTCACACCCTATGGTTGAAGCGAATAGAACTCAAATATATTTGGTATTGTGTTTAGCTATCAAATGAATTAAATCAACTATTGAAATAATATAATTTTACAGTTAAATATTGAACACATTATATGTACAAACTTGTTGCACACAAACAAAGATCATAGTCAAAATTAATGTATGAATTTGATTAATATAAAATATTAACTAAATATAGTTTATTGAAATTATTAATATAATTAGTTATAATAATTTCGGTGAAAAAAAAAAAAAGACATAAAAGTTTATATTCTTTTGGAAAGAATATAATTTCTTTTTCTTACTTTCCATATGTTTCTCTAAAAATAAGGGAATAATCTCATTTGTCTTATACGTGATATTAAAGAAAAATAAAAGGAATATGAATCTTGAATTGGTGTGTGAGGGTTACCGAAGTAAAGGAAAAATAACAAAGAGGGTCTAGTAGTCGTTTTTGTAAAAAACACTCTTTGAAAAGTTCAAAGAGTTTTGCTGTTTGTTGTTGACTAAGTGGACTACGTAAAGACGGAGACATTTTTTATTGTGGCTTAGAATCGAAAACACGAAAGAAATCAAGTCCTAAAGGTATATCTTCAACTCCTTTTCAATACAATCCAACAAATTCAACATGCAAACTGAACATATGCGATTAGAGCTCAAATGATTTATAATTAAGTTCCAGCTTTTCGTCTATTAATTATAAACTCATTTAGACATGAAATCATTCCACAATAGTATCGTGATTGAGCTCTCCCTAATGGCATACCATTACGAAAGCAACTCAATCAGTGCTTGTCAAATGACCTTGTCATAAGTGTGTCACCCTCATAAGATATCCTTAATCTCTCTAAGATAAATTCATTATCTCAATATGATCTTATTTTATCTCATGGTAACCACTACATCTTCCTTCATGAAAATTCAATTACTATCAATTAGTAATCAAGTCATTTATCACAAAGACGAACGAATCATAGCCACGTTTAATTTTCATCTATCATGTAATGTCAATGAGAGGATATCATTTACTCATATCTCGGGTTATTCCACTATTGTGAATGACGCTATATACAGCAGAAGTCGTATACCTAATGCACCAGCTTTTGATTCCTTATCTATTTGAACTAAGACTTTTACTTACATCAAAGTATACGAGTCATGCATACATAGTTCGTCATCCACTCAGGATTAACTTATGTCACACTTTGAAATCACAAGTGAATAAATCCATAAACAGATTCAGAATCTATTCTTCCTGGGTCCAATCCGATATACTATCAATCAAGTCAATTGAATTGTTGTTAGGACTTTGCCTTCCCTTTATAATTCACCGAAAAAATATTTGAATACTTTTTATTTGGGTAAATTATATAAATAGTAACTCAATTATAAAAAAATTAATTTGGGCACTCAAAATAAAAAGGTTGCAATTTAAGCACTCTCGTTACATATTTCGATCATTTTTGTTATTTCCATTAAAATCACAAACGATAAATTGACGTGGCAATTAAAAGATCGATATAATAACAAAATTGTACTTCAAATTCTACATATTATATCAATTTAATCATAATTTTAAAAATTAACCCAAATTATCCTAATTCTAAAAATTCAAATATATATATATATACATAAATATTCTGAAAAAAAATTTTAATATATATATAAATAAATAAATATGGTTGATAAGAAATAATAATATATAAAATTTAAAATTATATAAAATAATAAATCTTTTCAAAAAATATAACAATAAATTTTACTTTTATATTAATATTTATATTAACTTTAAAAAATATAATTATATTAATATTGAATAAAATAAAAATCACACATTGTTTTCGTTGATGTTGCGATTCTGTCTGAAACTTAATTTGGGTTTTTCCTATAGATAAGGAAGAACTGGATCCAATTGTGCAGCCGCCATTGTTTCTCAAAATTCCTTTACAGGATGCCGATTCAAAACTTGGGTTCATAGGGGGAATTCCTGAAATATCCTTAAATGGAACAAAAGCCCCTCCTCTCCTTTTCTTATTACAAACTTCAGTTGGGTTTTCAGACACATCTTCTTCTTCTCTGTCAAATTGAAACTCCAGAAAGATTAATATTACCTTTTTCTTCCCCTCAAAAATAATTAAGATTGAAGAAAACCTAGTTAGTTTGGGAAATTTTCCAGTTTCTGTTCTAGAACTGAAAATATTAATATAAAATTTAAATTTATTTTATTTAATATTAATATATTTATATTTATTTAATATTAATATATTTATATTTATTTAATATTAATATAAATTTTAAATTTATTATTATATTTTTTGAAAATGTTTATGGATTTTTATATGTTTTTAAATTGTAAATATTATTTTTTTCAACAATCATTTTATATATATATTTTTTAAATATATTTTTAAATTTTCAAGATTAATTTTTGAAAATTATAACTAAATTGATATAATATGTAAAAGTTGATAGTTAAATTTATTATTTTTCAAATTTTTTAAATATCATGTCACCTTACCGTTTATAATTTTAACGATAGTTATCAAAATGATCGAACTATAAAGCGTGAATGCTTAAATTGCAATTTTTTTAATTTAAATACCTAAAATAATTTTTTTTGATAATTTAATTACTATTTATATAATTTACCTTTTTTTCTTTCATTATAAACTCCTGAAAAAAAGTCAATAACTAATTAATAGGTGAGTGATTATTATTATTTATTAAAAAAACAAAGCTCTTGGCGCCTGATCGTTAGGCAGATGGTTAATTACTATAATCCCAAACAATTAATTCAGTAGGTAAAGTGTTTTTTCACAAAAGCTACTAATAGTACTCTTAAAAGGTATTAATTAATTTACTTCTTAAACGGGTAACTGTGTTAACGCCTATTAAAATCAACATCTTAAAAAACATGTTAGGCGAGTCAGTGTTGATTTTATGGTAAAAAATATTTATTGTTTTAAGTATAATTTGAATTCGAGTCGCATTAATTACGTTGTTATTAAAATTTTATCATTCTCTTATAATTCATAAAAAAAAAAATATTAAGCAACGCAAATGTGATGAACTCAGAAATTGACAAATGCTTTTTTCTTTTTCTTTTTCTTTTTCTTTTTAAATTTGATGATTTAGAGAAAATAAAAGATGAGAAAAAGTAAATATATATATATTTGTTAAATGTTTATTTGGGAATAAAAGTGCATTACATATATGTATTTTTAAATTATTTGAATTTTATTATTAATATTATTAAGTGGATGTTTAATCTTCTTTCATCCTCTTGTAACTCATTTACTATTTACGTATTAAAAAATGAGTAGTCTAATATCTCTCTCTCTATATATATATATAGGAATATACTACTTGTAATTTGGATGAAAAAAAGAGAGAAATGCAATAGAAATCCTCCTATTCTCATATATTATTCTTACGTTTTTTACATTATTATTATTTTATAACATGTTATCAATATGATTTTATTCAAGAGTGATAGGTCCTTACTTTACGTCAAAATTTTGCTGGGCTCCAAGTATTGAAGTTTAATTGTTTGGTTAAAAAATCGTGAGTGGTTGCTCAAGATTTGTTTGAGGATGATCACTTTCTCTTCACTGCAAAGAATGCTCATAATCTCTACTTCTCATCCACAATTACCTAAGCAAGTCTAATTTTTTTTAAAAAAAACTGATTCGATTTCTATTAATAAGTTTATTTTATATAATTCTCTATTTGCATCTCTATGAATTTATAAATCCCTTCTCGAGTTTACTTGTTGCGCTTTCAATGTGAAGATATATATATTTATTATTTTTTATAAGATTTATTGATTTAGTTTAATTTTGATTAAATTATATGATTGTTCTTATCCGTTCTTTTCTATTGTAAATGTGTATTATATGCAATGATTAATTTCAAGTTTAAATCTATACATGCTCGAGAACTGTATAATGATATTAATGATGAATTTTTGTAAGAAAACATGTAAAAGATTATTTAAAATTATGGATTAGTTTTAAAAGAAATTAGGATAATGAAAAAATTTCTTATTAGATCTACTTCAATTCTTGAGGAGAATGTAGTTAATGCGAGTTTCAAAGCCCAATTTCAAACCCATGGTGGTGATGAGCTTATACTACTTAAAGGTCCAACAATTAGATCAAAAGCTTAACAAATCAAACCAAGATTCGATCAAATGCAATATGTGATGTTGAATCTTTTTGAAGAAACAAGGAATGATATATGCACGAAATAAATTAATTTATTAAATTCCATTCATTGAAATTGTCAATTTTTAAGTTTTGGGATTCAACAGACTTGTGACAATTTTTTTTGATGGGATCCAAGCATTACTTGGTTAAGATGTCTCATGGAATTCGAAGATCAATCTCTTAGCTTCGAAACGCATTTTGAATCACTCGATTTTGAGTTCAGGATCTCAAGTTATGACCGTTTTAGTGAAGACTGCACGAGCAAAATTTTTGGACGAAATTATGACGGAAATTACGAGTTTCGGACTTTTAATTCAAGTTTAAATCATATTGGATTCAGGTTTTAGGCTTAATTTTTATTATATATGAGTCCAATATTATATTTATTAGTTCTTAATATTTTATTATTATTTTATTTCGAATTTTTTATAATTATTAAGTATTTTAAGTTATTTAGGAGTTTTATGTCAACAAAAAAATTAGCTTAAAACTACTTCTTGTTTAGGTTAATTAGAGTTCTAGTATACTTAAGAGTTTTATTTAGATTTATTTTGCCAGCTTATATAAAGGTCTTTGCATTATACACAAAAGATAAATTCATCAATATACAATTCCTCTTTTGAGTTAATAAATGCTATTTGAGTTTTTCTCTCAAGAGTTTCTCTTGAGTTTTTTTAGAAGAGTTTTAACAATCTTTTCAGATTGTAGGGCTCATGTTCAAACTTTTTCTTGTCAAGTTTTCTTTCTTGGAGGATAAATTAGAGTTGTTTGAAGGGAGTTGTGGATTCTTCTTGTTTCCAAGGCTTCTTAGGACTTCTACATGCCACGTTATATCTTTTCCATCTATCTTCTTTATTTTTTTCTTTATTGTTCTATTTTATTTATCTTAGTTATTTATTTTAATTGTTTTATCTAACTTCAAATTGATTGTGTTTTTAGGCTGTGACAAAATCAAAGTTTCTATTTGAATGTCTAAAGCCCTAAGTCAAATATGTGACTTTAACAAACTTACGATCCTCTTCCACACTCATCCTCATTCATCTTTATCAATAGCATTACATAATCAATCTCAAAAAAAGGACAAAATTATAATTGTGGTTGTAAGCTTGGTCTTTGATGGACTAGTATAGGTAAATGTTAGCTCGATGGATCAACTCGATAATGCTAGTAAGGGAGGTTGAATTGGCCTTTGAGGTGTTGTGCTGGAAGCAATAAAAGTTTGCAACAAAGAACAAAATGATTTATAGTGATTCAGCCCCAAATGCCTACTCCACTACCTTAGCTTTCCACAACTAAGGATTTTCCCAAATCCACTAGATTTGTATAACCTTTGGGGACAAGGTTTAAACCTTACAATCTCTCTTAAGATTTATACCTCAAAATCGTAGTATAGATATCCTTTAAGATTTCTACCCAAAATTGAAGTATAAACCCTTTATCAAAGAGAAACAAACAAGAAAACAAAGAAATAATCCTTACAAGATTAGGATGTTTGCCAATTAAGCACAAATACAAATAAGAACACATGAGCTAAATGAATACAGTGAAAGCTCACAAGTGTTTACAAGAAAAGGTATGAAAGAATTAAGCTCTAGGTTGTTTTGATTGATCTTTAGGCTTTCACATTGCTCTTCTTGATGCTAGACCTTTGGAAGATGGTATTAAAACCCTCTAAGTGAATTTCAACTGTTAAGGTTGTTGGGAAAGTAATGTAGCCATTGCAGCCATAAAAACCTGCATTAAATGTAGTCTGCAGCTTCATTGTTTTGGTAGAAGCATACTTGTATCGATAGAACTAAAGTTTTATCAGTAGAAGTGAAGTTGTACCGGTAAAAGTCCTAGGGTAGACGACTTTACAAAATATTACAATTGGAGTCGTTCTATCGGTAGATGCTTCATTGTATCGATAGAACTCTGAGGGTTTGATTTGGAATTGATAGAACCCATCAGAGTATCGATAGAAGTGCAAAGGATGCTGAACTTTGGCTACTGACTTGACTTGTTTCGATAGAAGTCTTCAAGGTATCGGTAGAACTGAAGTTGTATCGGTAGAAGTGAAGTTCTACTGGTAGAAGTCCCAGGCCAAAACTACTTTGCTCACTAGAGTTTGTTCTACTCAGCTTTTATTCAAAAAACACTTTAATTTGTTATATCAAAACATATTATCCAATGGGGCTTAGTTTAACAATCTCCCCATATAACAAAACATTTTGTAAATTTGTTTTTGAATAGATTGTTCCCCCTTAATAAAAAGATATTTTCATTTCAAGCTCCTTCTATATAAAAATAATTTTTTATTTAAGACATAAAGGTTTGGAGCATAAATTTTCAATAAGTTCAAATATGACATTCATTTTTATTTGAAAAATTGGTCACTAATATAAGCAATCAATAAACCATAAAATTTACCTTTCTCTTCTCCCTTTTTGGTAATATAAAAAATAAACAATAAAGCTCTCAAGAGGAAAAGAAAGTGGTTAGTTCAAAGATAGATATCAAACGTAAAGAACTAATGAACTTCCATACCAATCAACATTAAGGTGCAATCACATAAAATTTGTATTTGTTAACCTTAAAGCAATGCACATTACCTACAAACATAGAATTAAGTTTTTGGTACCCAATGTCTTTTGGGTCTATAGTCATTAGTTTTCAAAATCCTAGTCCCTTTAGGTATCCATTTTGAAAAAGCTTATTTGTCTTGAGTAGCACTAAGTCCTTTAGAGACCCATACACTCTTAACAAGTTTTCCCTTGTAAAATCTTAAGGGACCTCTAGGTTTATAGAAATTAAAGCTATTTTTGACAAAGTTTAGTTTTGAACTTTCTTCTTTTTCAAAAAATTTGTTAGAGTGAGTTTTTTCACTCTTAAGCAACTCAAGTTGCTTTTGATGATCCTCATGAACTTTTGAGAGTAAATTATGCAAGTCTAAATTTTTCTTTTCAAAATCATTAATGATTTCTTGCATTTTATTTACTTTCTCTTCAAATTCATGATTGATTTTGGAAAGTAAGTCATTTTCATTTTTCAAATTTAAAACACTTTTCTTGTGTTTTGACATCATGGCTTTTAATTCCAAAAACAATTCATCATAGGCCTCTTGCAACTGATCAAAAGAATAATCATTTAAAGCAGATAAGTTAGAAGTTACCTTAGAATCATTGATAGCCATAAGGCATAATTTGGCTTCTTCACCATTAGATGAGTCTTCATCACTCCAATCAACATAAACCTTTTGTTTGCTAGACCCCTTCCTTTTGAATATAGGACAATCATACTTGATGTGTCCCGATTTCTTGCACTCATAGCAAATAATGAGATTTTTCTCCTTGGTTGATTCAAGCTTGAGTCCTTCCTTCTTTCGAAATTCTCTTCCTTTTTTGGACTTCATAAATCTCTTGAATCTTCAAGCAAGCCTCTCTATCTCTTTACCTTCATCCACATCTTCATTTGATTCACTCTCTTCAATTTTGGTGGATTTAAAAGCTTTACCAACATTCTTCTTCATAAGTCTTTCTTATTCACCTCTTTTATTAAGCTTCATCTCATATGTAAGCAAATAATCAATAAGCTCATCAAGGGAGAGTGAGTTGAGATCCTTTGATT
Source organism: Kokia cookei (assembly GCA_039519145.1). Taxonomy (NCBI): domain Eukaryota; kingdom Viridiplantae; phylum Streptophyta; class Magnoliopsida; order Malvales; family Malvaceae; genus Kokia; species Kokia cookei. The sequence continues at coordinate 22,614,528 of CM076908.1, forward strand.
CTTCTTTGGCCATCACCTTTGGTTCCCAAGATGTTGGGAGACTATTTAACATCTTTTTCACCATATCTTTGTTGGGATAAACCTTCCCAAGGGCTTTGAGACCATTGATGATGTTGGTGAATCGATCGGACATCTCTTTGATTCCTTCCTTGGAGTTTCCTTTAAATAACTCATAATCAAGGGTGAGAAGACTTATCTTTGATTCCTTTACTCTACTCGTTCCTTCATAGGTGACCTCAAGCTTGTCCCATATTTCTTTGGCATCGTTGCACAAGGAGACTTTATTGTGCTCATATTCACCAAGAGCACAAAATAGAGTGTGCATAGCTTTTGCATTAAGTTTCACTTTCTTGATGTCATTAGCATCCCATTCATTTTCCTCTTTTGAAAAACTAACACCTTCAACTATCTTCATTGGAATGAATGACCTGTTTGTGTTTATCCTCGACACTCCATAATCGTTAGCTTGGATAAATAACTTCATTCTTGTTCTCTAATATGAGTAGTTTGTGCCATTGAAAAGAGGAGGCCTTGTGGTGGAATGTCCTTCTCCAACAAACGTTGACCCGAAAGTAGACGTTATTATTGTTGGATGACTTGTTGATCATTTAAGCTTCTCCGAGGATTTTCTATTGGTTGTTAAACTGTCTTTAGAGACTAGCTCTAATACTAATTGTTAGCTCGATGGATTGTAACAACCTGTTTTTCAATGGTGTCGAAAACAGTGATTTCGGGATCTCAAACTCATCGAGAAAATTTTTATCATTAGTGTTTACATTAAATAAGTTAATATTAATTGTATAGGAAATTTGAATTGAGGAATTTTAATTATTAAATTAAAAGTTAGTATAAGTAGTTTTGGTTAAAAAGTAAAGTGATTTTAGAAAAAGAGGTATCGAGACCTCGTTTCTAAAATTAAGAGCCATAAATATTTTTATTAAATATTTACAGTGTCTTATTATATATGAATTAAAGTTTGGTTGGGTAAATTTTGATAATTTATTGCTCAATTATGGAAAAAGGGGTAAATTGTAAAAGAGGAAAAAGTTAATTGCTATTGACTGAAAATAGTAAGGACTAGAATGGTAATTAAACCATGGTCAAAAAGTCCAAGCGGTGGTGACATGATTTCATTCCACTAATTTTTTGGATATTTATTCATTTTGTCCTAATTAGCTTAAGGCTAAATTGTAAATAAGTAGTTTGCTTTGAATTTAATAAAATTGAAGAATCAAATAGGTAATTAACCAAAATATTTTAGTGAGTAGTTTATTATGACACTTATTGTCCTTAATTAGGAAAATTAAAAGTTAATTAAGTGATTAATTAAGTTAATTAGGAAAGTCATAAAATTTACAATTATGCCATTAGTTATAAATATGAAATTAAATAAGAAAAATCACATTTTCCTTCTAATTTCTTCTTCTTCCTCACAGCTAAGACAAGAAAACCTAGGGTTTTCCATTGAAGACCTTTGAGCTTTGATTTGGGTAAGCAAACCTTGACTGTTTTTAGTAATTTTTATGTTCTTTAATCCGTATTAGCTTGATCTAGCAAATCTAATGACTAATTTGTAAATCTGTCAAATGATGTGAATCTTACCATTGTTGAATATGCTTTTCTTTGAAATTTTTTGATAGTTATGGATGCTTGATGGTTAGGTTGGATCTTTTTGTAAAATGATTTTTGATGAAATTAAGGTTTAAGGACTAAAATGCTAAATGATGAAATTGAGTGTACTTTAGGTGAAATCAATGGATTTTAGGGTCATGTATGAGGTCATAGTATATTCGGCTGGTATAGGTTGAAGAGAAAATGGGTATTTTGCATGTTTTGTGTTGAAAGGACTAGATTGAATGAAAGGAAAGTATTAGGGGTAAAATCATAATTTTCTCAAATGGATCAAATTATGTTAAATGAATTGATTATGTGTTTTAATATGAAATTTGGATAAATTGTTGATTTAGATTACAATCGTGCCACGAATCACGAAAAAGGGAAACAAGCAAAATAGTCCCTGAAGTTTACCCAAACCATAATTTCATCCGGTAAGTTCATAGTGTTAGTTTATACACCTTGTATGTTCTTGTGTTTCACTATTGTTACAGTATTTTGAAGAAGGTTAAACATTTGTGTTGACTGAAGAGGCAAAGGAAGAAACGAAATGTCAGGCCTAGGGCTGGTTATCTGATTTGAAGCTATGACTAGGATCCTGCATATGTTGCAGTATCCTGACAGCTTGTGTGAGCAACATCGCAAGTTAACAGATTCTGAATGAATACTGAATTGTGGACCCTCCGAGGGTTGAGTCTTCGCGAATGTTGTGAATTCTCATCAGCTTGTGTGAGCAACCTCGATTGTGGGAAAATTTGGACCATATCGATGGTTAGCCTTTGCGTATGTCACGAATTCTCGACAGCTTGTGGGAGCAGCATCATATACTGGTTAATCGTTCTAGGCTTGTAAGAGCTAACCATTCTAGGCTCGTGTGAGCTAAAGTTGTCTGTGCTCGTATGAGCTAAAGATCTGGAAGATTGAAGGGATTAAATTCGTTATTGTGCATAAGATTATGAATACGTATTTGTTTCCATCTTTAAATTGATATGACTATTCTATAAGGAAATGATATTTGCGAACTTACTAAGCTTAATAAGCTTACTCGTGAATCTAGTTTTGTAGATACATTTTTAGTATTGGTAATACTATGACTTGTGTCGGTAGTTGTCTCTCTTGTATTGGTAGAACTATCAAGGGTATCAGTAGAAGTCTGTACTGTTTCATGAGTTGCTTACTAACTTGACAACTACCAATATTTGTCCTTCAGGTATCGATAGAATTCTCAAAAAATCTTGGAAACGACCTTTTTACCCTTGTTATATTATGATTATAAATAAATGATGTAATATAATGTGTAGGAACATTTCTTTGATAAACAAGATTGAATATCATGATAATTAAGATTGAATAGTGATAGATGATGTACGTGACATCTGAAATCCCTTTCAACGATAGTGTTCGGGATTTAGGTGTTACATTTAATGGTATCAGAGCTTACAATTTAGTCGTTCCTCGGACAACATTGACTGTGTGGAATGATCTAGAAGTGCATGCCATATGAACCTATGATAGTGTGATATAGATGGATCCGATCTAACTACTGTTTTGCAGATAAGAAAAATGTCTGATTTAGAATGAGGAGAGACTAACGAGGTAAATAGCAATGTTCTAGCTACCGATTTTGACACGAGATGAGGGGTGTCGATTATACCAATGACAGAAAGTGAAGTAAAAAATATGTTCTTTGGTTTAATGGGACAGTGATTTTCAAAATTTATGAGGAATAATCCTATGGTACCACCTTCCCCACCTCCGGCTACACAGCATGCTGCTCGACCTATGGCACCACCGGTAAGGGCTCCACCACCTATGATAGAAGAGAGGCTTCATATACCGACGGATAGGGTAAGAAAATATAGAGTGGAAGAATTTCACGAAAATGCTGAGGATGACTTGTCTAGGGCTGAGTATTGGTTACAAAACACTCTGAGAGTACTGAATGAAATTGTCTGTCCGTCTGAAGACTATGTTAGGTGTGTTGTGTTGTTACTGAAAGATGAGGCATACAATTGGTGGACGATAATTGTAGTAGTGGTGCTTGAAAATGAAGTTCCTTGGAAATTCTTCCAAGCAGAGTTCAAAAAGAAATACATCAGTAAACGATACCTAGATAAAAAGAAGAAGGAATTCCTAGAGTTGGGACAGGGAAACGAAATTGTGGCAGAGTACGAATGGGAATTTGTATTTTTCAGTAAGTATGCACGGGAGATCGTACCTATTGACAAGGCTATGTGTGTCTGATTCGAGGATGGTTTAAATGACGAGGTTAAAATGATGGTAGGTGGTTCTGAAATACGACCATTTGTTATCTTGGCGAATAGAGCACATAAAATGGAGGAAATTTACAACCACAAGAGGCAGAGGGAAAAGAGGTCCAAAGAATTCAGAGAAGACTTCTTCCAAAACTTTTTCTTTATCGTCGTCGAAGAAATTCTGAGAGAAGGAGAACCGAGTGATAGTCCCATCTGGGTACCTGAGCAAAAGCAGGTCGGCACAACCTGAAACTAGATTTCAGAATAGACCTGCAGATAGTATAGCCAGTGTTCGTAATGCACCTAACCCAGCTTGTGAGTATTGTGTAAATTCCATCCGGGTGAGTGTCGTTTGAAGAAAGAGGCATGCTTCCGATGTGGAGCAACCGACTACATAATACAAAATTTTCCAGTATCACATGAAGAGGAAGATAATCATAGTGTAAAACCCCCAATCACACCAAAAAGGGTAGACGTTCTGGTCAGAGCAACATTGTAGGCAAAAAGCATAATGCGGTTACGAAAAATACAAAGACACGAAGTCCGAGCACCGGCACGGACCTATTCCATTCGAGCAACAGAAGAGGCAACTGTATCTAAAGAGATGACTGGTAAATTCTATCCTTGATGTAACTGTGAATACTTTGAACAATTTAGGATTGATTTATTCTTAGATCGATACTGTTTAATAACTAATAAAATCTGTCTATCGAGTGGATGGAAGTTGAAATGTCAGTTACAAACCCTTTGGGATCGTAATTTTCAGTTAGTTAGAATGGGGTAGATGTCTCTGAAGGTTTGGGATGATGAGTTTTTGCTTATTAATATTACTATTAAGTTATGAACTTGGTAATTATTCTGGATATAGATTAATTGAAGATATATATATTACTGTAAGAAATGTGGACGAGAATGAATTGGTGGAAACGCCAAACTAATATACTAATTAGGGATTAACTTGATAGATTAGATAAATGTATTAGAATTGTTTGAAGGTTGGTGCTATTAGAGATTAATATGAGGATTTTATTTTCTAGAATTGGATGAGTTAATAATGATTTTGATTGTGAAGAAAATACTAGAATAAATAGGTACTGCTAAATAAAATTTCGAAGACGAAATTTCTTAAGGGGAAGAGTTGTAACAACCCGTTTTCCAATGATGTCGAAAACAGTGATTTCGGGATCTCAAACCCGTCGAGAAAATTTTTATAATCAATGTTTAAATTAAATAAGTTAATATTATTGTATAGGAAATTTTGAATTGAGGAATTTTAATTATTAAATTAAAATTTAGTAAAAGTGGTTTTGGTTCAAAAGTCAAGTGATTTTAAAAAAAGATGTACTGAGACCTAGTTTCTAAAATTAAGAGCCATAAATATTTTTATTAAATATTTACAGAGTCTTATTATATGTGAATTGAAGTTTGGTTGGGTAAATTTTGATAATTAATTATTCAATTATGGAAAAAGGAGTAAATTGTAAAAGAGGTAAAAGTTAATTGCTATTGACTGAAAATAGTAAGGACCAGAATGGTAATTAAACCATGGTAAAAAAATCAATATGGTGGTGACATGATTTCATTCCACTAATTTTTGGAATATTTATTCATTTAGTCCTAATTAACTTAAGGCTAATTTGTAAATAAGTAGTTTGCTTTGAATTTAATAAAATTGAAGGATGAAATAGGTAATTAACCAAAATATTTTAGTGAGTAGTTTATTATGAAACTTATTGTCATTAATTAGGAAAATAAAAGGTTAATTAAGTGATTAATTAAGTTAATTAGGAAAGTCTTAAAATTTACAATTATGCCATTAGGTATAAATATGAAATTAAATAAGAAAAATCGCATTTTCCTTCTAATTTCTTCTTCTTCCTCACGGATAAGACAAGAAAACCTAGGGTTTTCCATTGATGACCTTTGAGCTTTGATTTGAGTAAGCAAATCTTGATCGTTTTTAGTCATTTTTATGTTTTTGAATCCGTATTAGCTTGATCTAGCTAATCTAAGGACTAATTTGTAAATATGTCAAATGTTGTGAATCTTACCATTGTTGAATATGCTTTTCTTTGAAAGTTTTTGATAGTTTTGGATGCTTGATGATTAGGTTGGATCTTTTTGTAAAATGATTTTTGATGAAATCAAGGTTTAAGGACTAAAATGCTAAATGATAAAATTGGGTGTACTTTAGGTGAAATCAATGGATTTTAAGGTCATGTATGAGGTCATAGTATATTCGATTAGTATAGGTTGAAGAGAAAATGGGTATTTTGCATGTTTTGTGTTGAAAGGACTAGATTGAATAAAAGTAAAGTATTAGGGGTAAAATAGTATTTTCCCAAAAATGATCAAAAATGTTAAATGAATTGATTATGTGTTTTAATATGAAATTTGGATAAATTGTTGATTTAGATTACAATCGTGCCACGGATCACGAAAAAGAGAAATTAATAGAATAGTCCCTGAAGTTTAGCCAAACCGTAATTTCATCCGATAAGTTTTTAGTGTTAGTTTATACACCTTGTATGTTCTTGTGTTTCACTATTGTTACAGCATCTTGAAGAAGGTTAAACATTTGTGTTGATTGAAGAGGCAAAGGAAAAAACGAAATGTCAGGCCTAAGGCCGGTTATCTAATTTGTAGCGATAGCTAGGATCCTGCATATGTTGCAGTATCCTGACAACTTGTGTGAGCAATATCGCAAGTTAACAAATTTTGAATGAATACTGAATTGTGGACCCTCCTAGGGCTGAGTCTTAGCGAATGTTGCGAATTCTCATCAGCTTGTGTGAGCAGCCTTGAGAGTGGGAAATTCTAGACCGTATCGATGGCTGAGTCTTCGCGTCTGTCGCGAATTCTTTACAGCTTGTGGGAGCAACATCGTATATTGGTTAATCATTCTGGGCTTGTAAGAGCTAATTATTCTAGGCTCGTGTGAGCTAAAGTTGTCTGTGCTCGTATGAGCTAAAGATCTAGAAGACTGAAGGGATTAAGTTCTTTATTGTGCATAAGATTATGAATACATATTCGTTTCCATCTTTAAACTAATCTGACTATTTTATAAGGAAATGATATTTGCGAACTTACTAAGCTTAATAAGCTTACTTGTGAATCTGTTGTTGTTGTTTTGTAGATACATTTTGCTATTTGAAGATCGGATCTTCTCAAGGAAATCACACTATTGCGGAGCACGTATGATTGATTTTACATTACTTGGTCTTATGACATGTACTAGGATGATGTTATCTTTTGCTTCTGTACATCGAGATTGTGAAAACCTTGTCATGTTTGATGAAATGTTGAAAGTATAAATTTATGATTTTGGAATGTAGAATGTAGACTCAAAAGTACCTTGTATTGACATGGAAATCATGTATTTTGTGTTAGCTTAAATGCATAATTAAAGTTGTGTATGAATGAAGTTAATGAACTTGTGTTTGGTATGATTCTTAAGATTCTGCATACTTGTTTTGATAGAACCAATTGCATGTTTCGATAGAAGTGCAGGGTAGGAGAGAGGTTGCTCACTGACTTGAGTTGTATCGATAGTTGAATTGTAAGTATCGGTAGTGCTGTATGTGGAATTATCGATAGATTATGTGCTTGTATCGGTAGAAATTGCAGGGTAAAATTCCTCAACTCTCTGGAGTTTTTAGTATCGATAGTATCATGACTTGTGTCAGTAGTTGTCTCTCTTGTATCGATAGAACTGTTAAGGGTATCAGTAAAAGTCTGTACTATTTCATGAATTGTTTACTGACTTGACAACTACCAATTCTTCTCCTTCAGGTATCGGTAAAAGTTTCTAAAAATCTTAAAAATGACCTTTTTACCCTTATTATATTGCGATTATAAATAAATGATGTAATATGATGGGTTGGGAACATTTCTTTGATAAACAAGATTGAATGTCATGGTAATTAAGATTGAACAGTGATAGATAATGTACGTGACATCTAAAATCCCTTCCGGTGCCGGTGTTCAGAATTTGGGTGTTACATGGATCAACTTAATAATGTCGGTAAGGGAGGTTGAATCAGCCTTTAAGATGTTGTGGAGGAAGCAATAAAAGTTTGCAACAAAGAACACAATGATTTATAGTGGTTCAACCCCGAATGCCTACTCCACTACCTTAGCTTTCCACAACTAAGTATTTTCCCAAATCCACTAGATTTCTATAATCTTTAAGGATAAGGTTTAACCTTACAATCTCTCTTAAGATTTATACCTCAAAATCTTAAGATAGAGCTCTTTTAAGGTTCTACCCAAACCTTAAGTATAAACCCTCTCTCAAATAGAAACAAACAAGCAAACAAAAAAATAATTCTTACAAGATTAGGATGTTTGTCAATTAATCACAAATACGAAGAAGAACACTTGAGCTAAATGAATACAATGAAAGCTCACAAGTGTTTACAATAAAAGGTATGAAAGAATTAAGCTCTAGGTTGTTTTGATTGATCTTTAAGCTTTGCACATTGCTCTTCTTGATGCTAGACCTTTGGAAGATGGTATTTATACCCTCTAAGTGAATTTCAACCATTGTGGTTGTTGGGAAAGTAATATAGCCGTTGCAACCATAAAAACCAGTATTAAATGCAATCTGTAGCTTCGTTGTTCCGGTAGAAGCATACTTGTATCGGTAAAACTGAAGTTGTATAGGTAAAAGTCCTAGGGTAGACGACTTTACAAAATATTACCGTTAGAGTCGTTCTATGGTAGTTGCTTCATTGTATCGATAGAACTCTAAGGGTTTCATTTGGTATCGGTAGAATCCATGAAACTATCGATAGAAGTGCAGGGGATGCTGAACTTTGGCTACTGACTTGACTTGTTTCGACAGAAGTCTTCAAGGTATTGGTAGAAGTGAAGTTCTACCGGTAGAAGTCCCATGCCAAAACTTGTCTGTTCTACTCAGCTTTTATTCAAAAATAATTTAATTTTTTATATCAAAATATATTATCCGATAGGGCTTAGTTTAACAGTAAATAATCACCATAACTATTGTGATTATAATATCTCTCCTATAGAGCGAAATGCTATTTTTTTTAATAAAGAGAACAATTAAAGTTTTCCAAATTGTCCTTCAAAGAAAATGAAAATATTTATGTGATACTCAAAAATCATTTGATATAGGCATATTGGTTGAATATTTTGCCAATGTTTGATTAAAAAGAAAAGATGAAAGGTTGAGAAAGATGAAAGGTGAAAGGTGAAAGGTCAAACATCCACTTAATAACATTCATAACACTCCCCCTTGGATGTTCATTATATAAAGGGTATGCCTTATTAAAAACTTTACTAGGAGAAACCCTGTGGGACAAAAACCTAGTGAAGGAAAAAAAGTACATAATCCTTTAATACATAGTATGTTGATGATTTATTTTTGATAAATAATATTGAATGACTCAATATTGAGTTATAAAATGATGTTAAAATAAGGGGAGCAAAATATGCACTATTGTAACACCCCTCACCCAATGCAAAGAATAATCGAGAATTCAATTAGGCACTCCCTACCACTACATTTGAGAAGTTAATTTTCAGAATTGGATTGCGTCGTTTCAAAGACCTTAAGTGATGTTTACATAAGGGGGAGTAAATTCAAACTACAATTTTCTTTTAAGGTTGTGGCATATTGTTTATTAAAGGATTATGTACTTTTTTTCCGTCATTAGGTTTTTGTCCCACAAGATTTTTCCTAGCAAGGTTTTTAATGAGACATAGGAATCCATGTTACCAAAAGATTTTCTGCGATTATTTCTAGTATGGAATGAGTCAATTATCCACTTTGGTATCTTATTGACCAAAAATGGTGATATTGTTCCTCCATTGATCAAGAATTTCGGTTTTTGAGAAGTATTATGATCATCCAATAAGAAAGGTTTCAATTTTTCAAATGAACGATTTGAAGACCTATTGATTCTAACAACTGATTGCAAAGTTGATCATTCGGACCTTTCAATTCATAGATGTGGATCTCATACCTATGAATGGGGATATTCCCGAAACTCACAAAGAAAATAGGAAGTGAGTTAGACAAAAAGAGAAGCAACTTGGACAAAAAGAAACGAAGTGACTTAGACAAATCTTTTTTGTCGATAACCTCAGACCAATCAATTGAATATTGATTAATACGTAATCGATCGAACACTACTTGAAAACGGCTCTTCTGCTCAGAAACGCAATGTTCCAAATGCTCTTGGAAATTCTTGCTCCCATTGGACCATTTGTATCTATATGCATTAGGATCCCGATTCATGGATCTCTCGGTCCGAGAAATCAAAATAAGAGGATCGAACCATTTCTTCTGACTCTTTTTCAAATTCAATAAATGTTGGTTGATCATATATTTCATTATAGTTCTATGATTCAGAATATCATTTCCTATTTAATCCCTTTGAATTTCATATTCGAAGTTGCGATCGGATCGATTCATTAAAAAGAATCGATTCAATACATTTCTTATGTACCCATAGGTGCTATATTGGATTTGAATCAGTGTTATGAATGCTATTAAGTGAATGTTTAACCTTTCACCTTTCATCTTCAGTATATCTTTACCTTTCATCTTCTTGTATCCCCTTTCCTTTTCATGTATTAGAAAATGAGGAGTCTAATCTCTCTCTAGATAAGAGTATACTACTTGTAATGTGAATGAAAAAAAAAGAGAAATGTAATAGAAATCCCCCTTATTCTCATCTATTATTCTTGTATTCTTTACATTATTATTATTATTATTTTATAACAAATTTAAATTTGTAAATATATAAAAATTTTGATATTTGAATTTGCAAAAAAAAAAAATTCAAAATTTTTAATCATTATTCAAAAAACCCGAAAAAATATGAATTCAAATCCACTAAAATTCTTTATATATAGAAACAAAATTATAAGCATTTTATAACAAGCAATGCGAATTTGGATAATTGATATTTGAGGTATCTATTTGCATCTATTTTGAATTCGCAACAAGTATTAATTTTAAAATTTGTATCCAAATAAGATCTAAATCGACAAAAAACTAGATCAGATATTCATAAATATCTGAATCTGTAATTTGAACTGTCATCCCTATATATATTTTAACTATTTTTTTCTCATGCGATAAATATATTAATTAAAATATATTAAGTCATTTATATATTTATATATTATTTTTCAAATATGATAAAAGGATTTAAAAGATAATATTTCAGAGACATTCTAAAATTAATTAGAATATTTTTTATAGTTTTTTTTTGAACTAAATCAGGGATGACTTTATTAAATAAAAATAAACATAAACAAAACATAAAAAGCTTAAGACTAGGTTGGGTTCAACAGAGCAGGAACCTTTTAACTTTCCAACCTATTTAAGATAAAACCCAATAAAAAAGAATACCCCCTAGGCATACGAAATATCTTAAGAAATGAAAAGAAAGTGCAATAGAAATGAAATGTAAATTAACCCTACATCATCCCCTCGAGAAACATCAAACTCATCCATACAGGTAAACATCATTATGGTGTAGATGAAAACTTATTTCCCATTAAATGAAACTTCCTTTTTGCTTCTTCCAGAGAAAACCCCTCTCTTATCTGATTCTTTAATGAGAAGAAGAAAAGGAAACAGCAGAAAACCTAATGTTGTTTCAATCTGGTTCCCAAAGAAACTCATCAGTCACTGCCATCTGGACGAAGGTTGGAGCCGCATTTTTCTGGTGCACACCTTCCCCTTTCTTTAATCACTCTGATGCCAATAAGTGGGCAACGGTATTCCCAGATCTAGATATGCATGAGAAAGAAATTTCTTGAAACTCTTTTATTTTCTGTTTGACATCTTGCAAGATCGGCCCGATTTCTAATCTATCTGGGCAAGAAGACGAACATTTTTTTAACAACAGTCAGTGCATCTTCTTCGATTATAACCCTAGCCACTGTCAACTCAAGCCCTAGCAAAACTGCTTCTTTACATGCAAAAGCTTTTGCTACGAAAGGTGAGGCAACATTCTTTATAATTTTCGATTTTGAGGCACAAACCTTACCCTTATTGTCTCTGCCAATCAAACCCACAGCAGCCGTATGACTGGAATATTAGAAGCTGCATCAAAATTTATTTTCACATAGGGGGGGAATGAGAGGGGTTTCCATGAGGTACAAGGCGACAGGTTAGACTCCTTTGTTTTTATATCATCTATCTCGCCTAGATATCTATGAATGAAATTGACCAGTTCTATACTATTCGGTGTTGTTCCCGAATGAATCCACTTATTTCGTGACGACCATAATGCCCAAAGTGTACAACAGAACTTTCGAAACTAGGGAACATCACTGACCATTTCTACCCATGTAAGCCAGTCTAGCTAGTTAACTATAGATGAATCTAGTATCCATTGCAAATTAACTAATTCCCATACTTCTATTGCAAACGGGCAAAACTAGAATACATGCTCAATCGTTTCTACTTCTGTTTGACATCTTGGACAAATTGGATTGTTACAAATTCTTCGTGTAGCTAGATTTGCCATTGTTGGTATGTAATCTTTTGATAATCGTCTGATTGTAATCTGTATTTTTTAGGGTAAGGCTATACTCCATTTTTTCTGTAGAATTTACCATAGTTACGTTGTAAAAATTCAGGGGTAGGAGGGTAGGACCTATTATGTAATAGTTTGTAGGAATTTTTTACTCTAAATTCCCTCGATGGGTCGCCCACCCATACCAGTTCGTCTGCACATGGTTCTATAACAAGAGGGATACATAGAATGCGCTTTGCATCAGCTTCCTTGAAACACTCGGTAATAACCTCTTCTTTCCATACTTTATTTATAGGGTCAATTAAATCAGCAATTAACTCCAAATTCGCACTTCTAATTGGATTAGCTAATCTATAATTTAAAGACCCTGGAATCCAAGCATCGTTATAAATAGAAATACGATCCCCTAAACCTACCCTCCAACAAAGGCCGTCAATTAACAATTTCTTTGCCAACCGGATACTCTTCCATGCATATGACGATCCATTCTTTAAAGGCGACTCTAAAAATTTGAGGTGTTGTAATACTTACCTTTGAAAACTTTAGCTAAAAGCAAATATAGGATTCTGTAGTAAACGCCATCCCTGTTTTGCAAGAAGGGATATATTAAACATGCTAAAATTACGAAAACCTCAAACCACCATTTTCTTTTGAGTCACACACTTTACCCCACTCGCACCAATGGATGCCTCTTTGTCCTCAACCTTTTTGCCACCAGAAATTAGCTACAATTCTCTCAAAGTCTTTGCATAATGAACTTGGAAGCAAAAGGCAAGCCATTGAATAAATCGGGATGGCTTGCAAAATTGATTTTATAAAAACTTCTTTACCCTATTGAGATAACCATCGCGTGCTCCAATTATCAACTTTGTTTTTCATTCTGTCTTTAAGATTCTAGAAAGAAGATTTTTTATTTCTTCCAATCATGTTCGGTAAGCATAAGTAACGTTTAGGGTTTGTAGAGTAACGTACCCTAAGTTCATCAACAATATGATTTCGAACAGAAACATCAATATTCTTGCTAAAAAAACTGTCGATTTTTCAAAATTCACATATTGCCCTGAAAGCAATCATATTCTTTCAATAGATTTTTAAAATCCGAGCTGTAATGTTGCTTCTCCAAATAGATTACTCTCATCAACAAATAGGAGATGGGAAATAGGAGAATTATTTCGACTGGCCTTAACTCCTTTAAGTAACCCCTTATCTACACTCTGTCGTAAGAGAGAAGAAAGGCCTTCACTACATTTTAGAAACAAGAAAGGACTCAAAGGATCTCCTTGTCTTAACCCTCGTTTTGGTTTGAATATAACACTTTTCACACCATTAATGGTAACAGAATAGCTAACTGTAGAAATGCATCTCATAATCATATTTATCCAATTTTCATCAAAACCCATTTTTTCCAAAACCGATCGTAAAAAATTTCACTTTACCTTATCATATGCCTTGCTCATATCAAGTTTCAAAGTCATTACCCCCTTTTGTCCACTTCTCTTTTTACTAAAAGTGTAAAACATCTCGAATGCCAGAATAATATTATCAGAAATTAACCTTCTAGGCACAAAAGCACTTTGTACTAGATCAATACAAGCATCAAGAACCTTTCAAAATCGATTTGAAATAACTTTAGTGATTAGTTTGTATAGAACAGTACACAAACTAATTAGCCTGAAATCTTTCATGTTTGATGGAGAAGGAATCTTAGGAATCATAAAAATAGTTGTTTCGTTTAAGGCATCAAAACTTCTTTCATTGTTTAGAACATTAAGACAAAATTGAGAGATATCTTTACCAACAATGTGCTAGTATTTCTGAAAGAAAATTGTCGAAAATCCATCACACCCTGGAGCTTTTAAAGGACCCATCTCTTTGAGAGCACAAAACACTTCAGTATAAATAGCCGTAAGGATCCTATTATCATCAACTGAAATACACTTTTTAATTTCGTCCAAAATAAGATGTAGATTACCTCTTCCTGACTAAGAGGATAAAAGATTCTCAAAGTAATTTCTAGCTATATCTGTCATATCTACACCATTATTTGTGGAAGAACCATTCTCACGTGCAAGATTTTTAACTGTATTCATCCTTTTCCTATGATAAGCAAATCGGTGAAAAAAACTAGTGTTTTTATCACCAGAGAAACCAATTAGCTCTTGCCCTTTGTTCCCAATAAACTTTATCTTTTTTAATCTCCCAATTTAATTGAAGTTTTGTGTCAATAAGATATGTAATGGAATCCATATCCTTTTCCCCTTCTAGTAATTTAGCAAGACGTTCTTCAAGCCATTTTTTCTCACTGTGATGTTTCCTTTTAATTCGCTTAGACCATTCTGTTAATCTCATACGCACATTCATTAATTTACCAAAAATATCATCACTGTCTAATTGCCATAATGAACATACCTCTTCTTCAAAAGTCTCCTCCATTACCCACCAAGCTTTAAATCGGAAAGGTTTATGCTCAGAAATTTTTGGACTTTCTATCTAAGGAAATTAATAGAGGACAATGATTAGAAAATGAGGGAGATAAAGGACCAAAGCTTCTGGGTATAAAAGTAACCATCTATCATTAACAACTCCTCTATCTAAACACTCCCTTATGTTGTTTTTTGTTGAATTACCACGTTCCCACGTAAACCATCGTCCGATGAAACCTAAATTAGAAAGTTGGCAAAATTCAAGCGTCGATCTAAAATCTTCCATATGCTTTTCTTCTCTAGGGAGCCCTCTTTTCTTTTCTGAGGCATATAGTATCTCGTCGTCAATATTGGCATCAATAAAATTAGAGGAAAATTGTCATAAAGTTACTAAAACAACATTTTTCCAAGCGAGACAGACGCCCCCCTTAGAACCATCAGCACTTACATCAATACCAAAAGGAAAACCACACTTTCGTCGAATCAACTCCATTCTTTTATTATCAACCTTTGTCTCCATAAAGAAGACTACTTGGAACTTTTGAAGCCTCAGCAAATGCCGAAGCCTCCGAACCGTTCGTGGACCCTCAATCCACGAACGTTCCAACTTAAGATTTTCATTATGCTCAATTAGCTGACTTCTTGTCAGCTATCAATCCTAATTTTGTTGGAGAAATCAATTCCATAGAATTAACTCTAATTAACATCGGAGCACTTTCCTCTGCCCGACTATCATCATTTAGTTTAAGTTTTTTCGCATGTTTTATATTCGACGGAGTCAAAATTTTCCTCAACTATCAAAATTTTCCATTTACCTCCATCCGAACGAACCATAGGCTGGTCATCAAAAGAAACTCGAACAAAATGCCGCCATCGTCTAGCTTCCTTTGATGATTCATTATGACCCGGATCAACTAACGCAACTTCTTTTCCCTTCTCATTCTCCTCATTCCCATAAAAGAATTTATTTTTGTGTGGTGGTGTAATTTCAGAAAGACTAGGAGACGTAATTCTTTCCTCAAAATTTTCATTACAAATTTCCGTATTAGACTCCTCAATGAACTCAACTTCTCGAACTCTTTCCTTCGTCTTTTTGGATTATACTTTTATTGGAATTAAGGTAGTAGAGACCAACGCGGAATCAAACACTAAACCGCCCTTCGACTCATCATCTATTTCATACGAACATTGTTTCATCTTTCTCCGATTTGATGTTCCAAGATGAAGACTTTCCCTTCCCACCATACTAGATTCGGCTTTCAAGGTTAAAGAAAAAGGATAATCTTCTTCCGATAACTCTTTTAAGGACAAAGGGACTACCATACATTCTTGAAGACTATGTCCCATAATACCACACCCATAGCAAAAACCTAGTAAATTTTCATATTTTAACAGGACCTAATTTTTGTCCCCTCCATCAAAAACCACAAAAATGCCTCGACGCAAACGTTTTTCACATTAAGCATAACTTGAATTCGACAATAATCACTCTTAACCTCCGATCTCAGCAAACCACCAAAGGTAGTACCAACGACATGCATCAAATTTTTTAGATCACATTCAGGAGGGTATGGACCTACCTGAATCCAATAAGGAGACATGAGCAAGCAAATTTTCCTTCTATCAATTGGCTCATTGATTCGATCAAAAAGCACAACTTTTCGTCGAAAAAGCCATGGCCTTCCATCTAAGATCAATTCTAAGTCAAACTCATCATAAAAAATGAACATAAACAATTTCTGACCTTTTAACTGAATCTCAAATTTTTTCCTAGTCTTCCAAATACTCTTCATTTGTGCCTGAAAACTATCAGGATTATATGTCTTCATAGTCCAAACAGAATATAAAAGAGAAGGTTTTTCTGGCAGTATAATCTTCGAGCTCTTTACAGATAGTTGTATCAACTCTTCTTCAAGAAGAGCGACATCATGGTTCGTCATCTACTTTTGAGAAAAGTCACTACTAATCTCCCAACCCTAGCCGCAAATACATTGCTTCTCCAGAGAAAACAGAGAAAAGCACTCTTGACTTTTTTAATATATTTTATAGTTATGTGTACTTAATTATGTATTTTGTTTCACATTATGTGTTCAAGGGGTTCATATTATAATAGTAAAATATTTAAATATTTAAAGGGTAAGTAATCACTAAAAGTTTTTTTTTATGATTCAACTAATTTATCTCTTATTTTTTCAATAATGAGTTCACATTAATTTAATATAAAAGATGATGATGGGTCAAACTATCCATTTGTAACAAAAATAATTATGTCACATGGGAAATGTTTTTAAAATCATATCTATAATATATATAAGCACGCGTTGGGTAAAAATTTTGAATCGACAAAAACACATTTTTCCTGAAAATGTATATGTAAGGAATTTCTATAAAAAAAAAAAACATATCCTGTCCATAAAGGATATTAGTTTCCATCATTCTCAAAAATGTCGAAATTTATTAAATTCATATTTAATAATTTCGTTAAAGATATACCTAATTAAAATTATATGAAATCTAGTTCATATTTATTTTAATTGGATTCTTTATCCGTGCCCATTAAATATGTACACATGTTGTGTCAAATATTTAACTTTTTCAACTTAAATTAATCATAAGAGCATTTTTATAATTAATTTAAATAATGTGATAGTTAAATATAATCTCAATTTTATTTAGATTCTGATCACTTCAATTGTAAGGTGAGACCTTATAAGATCATATAACATTGGCAGCAACATTAAAACAACCCCAATGTTACAAAGTGATATCTAGCAATGCACCATTACAATCCAAGTTGTAGGAAGTCGTGGTTCAACATAAGCTTCTATGATAATATTATCATTTAGTAGATCCATTTGTTCATGATAACTCGATTGAACACAAGTCTTGGAACACTCATACTTGTATAGTTTGATCTTTTATTTCTTGAATCCTAAGTAGACTAAAATAAATAAATGAGTATGATATTTCATATCAACTGTAACATTTCATACTTGTCTGGACGAACGGTATGAATAAAAGATGCTATTGAAACACTTTTTTAGCTTGTATACAATTTTTCTTTTAATAAAACACTCTTTAGCAACTTTATAAAATTCTTTAAAACAATTGTAACATTTAAGAAGCTTGAATATATTTTTAAAATCAGTTGAAATAATTTTCTAGATGGTTATACACACTTATACAAAAAAAAACAAACTTTGAAACACTTGAAAGGACTAAAATTCAACTTTACAAATTGTTTCACGTAAGAGAAAGTTAAACCCAAATTTAAAGTTAAACTTTTGTTTCACACTTCATTCAAACAATTTTGAGTTCTTAAAAGTCATTTTAGATCCATTCCATAGCCCTATTAAGAAATGAGATTATTTGAGTATTGTTTGAAGTCATTTTGAGGCAAAACAAGCAAAATTTAATATGTAAGGCAACATGTATTAATACATTGGCCGTATGTCTCAAGATAGGACCTTGGAACTGTAAATTTTTAGGTTCAAAGTTGTATGCCTCGAGACATTAGGCTCTTTTTCTTGAGACATGAGATCTTTGGAGAAAAAAATGGCTGAAAACCACTTAAAAAACACTCCAAAACATTCTTAAACATCATCAAAGTAAACTCGTGGTTCCAGATCATTTAAAACATTTCCAAATTATATTTAAATACAATTTTTAAATCATACACATGCCCAAATCAATTTATAACTTAATGATTGTCACTCAAAAAGTTAAAAATGATTTGACTTCACAAATCCAAATACTTACAAATTCTTATGTAGTCTAAATCTTTGTGCACATGCCAAAATTACAAGTAATAGTTACAACATCAAAATCTTGAATGATAATGTGGTTCTCTCAAGCTAAAAATACCATCGACTCGATAAATTCAAAACCTATGTATTTAAAATAATTAGTGCATAAGCTTGAAGAACTCGATAAGTATCAAAAGATAAATCTACTTATCCTATTTCTTATTAAGATTGAGCCCCTCCCATGGATGCCATACTAAATTCACTCAAACCACATTTTAGTACTACTTGATGATTCATTTAAATATGCCGAAGTGTAAGGGCTCAACTTACATATTTATGATTTGCTAACCAATTTGTATTACGAAAGTACTATTTAAGACTTTTACGGAGAGTCCATAGTTTTTTTATATGTTCACACATAATTTTCTTTTATGAAATTTGTTTCCTCTATAAATCATAAATTTCATTTTTATTTCTTTGACTAGGGGCATGCAAGATTTATCATTTACCTTATTATTTAAGACAAATTAACTTAGGCCATACATGATTAGAATACGTTACCATAGCAAATTCTTATTAACATATTTATTCATTCACTTTCTTCTTATCTCATTTAGTTATAAGTCTCTTAATTCATAACACTTCATCTTGCTTATAACAATCCATATTCACATTTAATTATTATCAATTTCATAAATTAACTTTGATGTCCCAAACTATTGATATAACAACATTTAAAACAAATTTTATATTTTATTTTTTAAGTCATTTCGGGAAAATATGATTGGAAATTTTTTCTAACATTTTCAATGACTTTCAAAGATACAATTTCTCAAAAACATGTTTTAAATGTTTTAAGTACACGTTGCATGGTTAACGTAAAGGTCTAATCTATTCATAAAATCGGATAAAACCTCTTTTAGGGTGTGATTGGAGTTGACATGATGCAACTAATCTACAGAGTTGGTGTTAGAAGTTACGAGATGTGATAATATTACTGCTACCTTTCTATATCAACTTTTGCCTTAGGCAAGTTCCCCTTGATGAAATGAGAATATCACAAGTTCCCCTTGTGATATAATATTACTGCTACCTTTCTATATCAACTTTCTAATCTTGACATGGAGACTTGCTAATGAAAATATTTAACAAAATTTTAAATTTTGGATTTAAATTTTAAAAATGGTGTAACAAATGTGATAAAACACTTTAATTATAGCATTTATGACTATTTTCACATGTTATATTCATGAATTTAAAATATTATATTGTTGTAGCTATTAAATGTATATAATTCTAATTATACAATCATTAAGGATATAATGAACGCAGTTAACCAATAAACTAAATACTGGTTCTGGTAACTATACAATCCATTTCATCATAACCAAAACCAAATTATATTTAATTTTGTTGTGCTATATATTTCATCAACAATTTGTTATTAAACTTCAGTGCTCCACAAACTAGGGAAGAAAGAAAGATATTGGGAAAAACGGGGTTGAAGTAGCAGGCCAGGGCAAGGGCCTAGCGAGAAAAATGACGTTGACTTTGCAAGATGACATATCTTCTAGTTTCAAGAGTGGGTCAAATGCAAATAGCATGGAAGAGAATGACGCTGAAATGGAGCTGCAGTGGGCTGCAATCGAAAGATTACCGACTTTGAAGCGAATGAAAACATCGTTGTTGGACAACAAGCTGTTAAATGATGGCGAAGGAGAGGAAGGCAACAGGGTGGTGGACGTTACTAAGCTTGGAGCATTGCAACGCCATGCATTTATTGTCAAATTGATAACCATAATCGAGGACGACAATCTTAGACTGCTGAAGAAACTAAAACAAAGATTAGCCAGGCACGCATGCAGGAAACTACAACCTTGTTCTTTTTCTTTTCTTTTCTTGCTTGTATAGCCATGTTACGATTAATTAATGAATACTTGGACTGATATTTGGAATCAGGGTAGGGTTGGAATTGCCAGTAATCGAAGTGAGATTCAAGAATTTGTCAGTGGAAGCTGAGTGTAAAGTGGTTCATGGAATGCACCTTCCTACTCTATGGAACACCATCAGAAACACATTCTGTGTAAGTGTCAGTTTAACATTTCCATAAACTTTCACCCACCCCTTCCCTCATGCAAGTGTTAAAGTATTTTAAAGTATTTATGCCATGCAACTTCTGCTGATGTTGCGCAGGCTCTAAAAAACTTTTTCAGATGCACGTCTCAACCAAGCAATACTAAAATTCTGAAGGATGTGAGCGCATCATCCTGCCTTCTAGGTATCTGAAATACAATACAACCTATAGTTGTCAGGTTTAAGCTGTAATTTTCATTAATCTGAGACGAATTCAATTAGCTAAGCTGAACATACGCATGCAGGATGACCCTGTTGCTTGGCCCTCCAGGCTGTGGAAAAACCACTTTCTTACACTTGCAGGGAAGCATGACCCATATCTCAAAGTTCTTTGCTTAACTATTTAACCTCTCCAAAAGGCCTCTTTTTTTTCTTTTTTATTGGAACCTCTGATGAATAAAATTTTAATTTCAGGTGTCAGGGGAAATCAGTTATAATGGGTACAAGCTCCATGAATTTGTTCCTCAGAAAACAGCAGCTTATATAAGCCAAAATGACTTGCATATTCCTGAAATGACCGTAAGAGAGACGCTTGACTTCTCAGCATGTTGTCAGGGCATTGGGAGCAGAGCAGGTATATTATATTCTTCTCTCCATCATTTATTAATCCATCCTTCCTAACACCATTTTTCTTGATCACTGAAATTGTATTGAAGATATTCTGAAAGAAGTCATTAGAACGTAGGAACAATTAGGCATCACCCCTGAACCAGATATAGACACCTACATGAAGGTAATCAGTTTTGGGAGAAACAATGGTTGAGTTATTTAACATGAGACTACACCTGGTAGCTCCTTTTGCTGCAATCTTTGACAACAATTAATGGTGGCAGGCAATTTCAGTACAAGGGTTAGAGACAACACTCCAGACTGACTATATATTAAAGGTAATTCTTGGTAAAAATACATCATTGCCTAGGTCTAGGCGTTAATCCACCTTGATTTATAACTGTATATACATTAATTAAGACATCAATTATTAGTAATTTTTATTTATTTTATTTTTTTGGGGTCAATTTACCCACAACCTTATATGGTTATATATTTAAATATATAAATTTTAAATTTTAAATTTTAAATTTTAAATTTTAAATAAACTAATATTTTTAAGTATTTCACATTGCTACCCTGTGTGATCATTCAGATACTAGGACTCGACAATTGTGCTGATACGATTGTAGGAGATGCAATGAACAGAGGAATCTCTGGCGGTGAAAAGAGAAGGCTAACAACAGGTTTAGTGCTTATACAGTTATTCACCTATCACATTTAAAGTATTTATGAGTATGCCGGTTGACATTTTTAGGGTTATAGAAAAATAATAAAATAAAATTTTAAGTTAATTGGAGAAAATATTTTTTAGATTGTCTAAAATTTTATAAATAAATTTTGAGTCATTAAAAGTTAATTTTTTTTTGCAACTCCTTAAAAGTTGGTAAAAAAATTGTCTTTAAAAGTTAAAAAAAAAAATTTGGATTCCTTAAAAATTGAAAAATAATATTTTAGATTTCTTTTAACTTTTAACTTTGAGCAAGAGAATCCCAAAGCCGGACATATTTATAAGTTCAATTATATATATATATATAACATCTAAATTTTAAAATGAATACATTAAAATTATTTGTTTGTTTTTTAATAAATAATTTATTTTTTTAATTTTATATTTATAAATAACTATGCACAACATTGATATAATAAAAAAATCAACATAAATATAACAAACATACAAAAATATGTCAAAATCTATAAAATAAATTATTAACGGACAAAAATAAAAATAAAAATATAATACAAAAAAAATTTGTAAAAGAAACATGCCACAAAATCATAATTTATGGTTGTTTCTATATACATACATATACACGGAGGGAGATTCAGTTACACCAATTTAAATTTAAATTTGTTTCACACCTTTTTGTCATTTAATATTTTTAACGATCCAACGATTAAATTTATGAATATAATTTTACTTATAATGTATATATATTTTTAAATCAATTTGATTTTTTTATGATATCAATATTATATATATTAATATTTATTAATCACTTAAATTTTTTATATATAAATTAAATAATTAAAATTTTTAAATTTATATCAAATTTAACATGTATAAAATTTAACACTTGAGTTATTAAAATATTAATCCCACCATTAAAACTCTTGAAATTGAAAATAGTTGCCAACCGCATTAAATTTAAGTACTACACTCTATATCAACTTTGTTTTTCAAATCTGTCAGAAATAACTTTCTTACTATTCTAAAAGTGATACTTTTCGTAAATGCATCATAATTATTCATTTCTTTATTAATTACATTTTTTCAGGTTTTAAAGCCAAAATAATTAATGTAGTGCTTAATGTTTATTTATTGTCATTTTAACTTTATTTTTTTTCTCTATTACTTTAGCCTTCAACATTCAATATTTAATCAAAATGTTTTTTTAGATTTTAAAATTAGTCGAATTGTTAAAATTTTAATGAAACTAACATGATAGTTCATATATATTTTTATTGTTTGTGATAGTCTTTTAAAAAATTATGAACTTTTTTAAAAAATTTATATATTTTTTTAATTTTTATGAAATACACAAAAAGGGGTGAAACTAGAAAAAAAATTGTTTGGGGGTCAAAATTAAGTTGTAATTTTTTACGATATTAAAAATGTTATTTCACAATTTTAATAATCTATATCTTTATAATTTTTAAAGGATTAAAATAAATTTTTATCATTTTAAGAGTAGCTAACATGCAATTTTACTTTTACTAATTTAAAATTTTAAAAATCTTACAAGACCTAAATGAAAAAAAAATTCATTTTAAAGAGGGTAGAACCCCTACCAACCTCCTTAAATTCACCCATGTACACATATATTTCCACGTGAACTACTGTTATTACGATACATTTATTATTATTGCTCAAAGAAAAATAAGGATGGAATGCAAGAGTGATGCAGTATGAATACTTAATATCAAATGATTTTGTCGTTTTACTCATGACTAAGTTGATTGATACTCATGATATCAAGTGTATTTTTTGATACAATGCTTACAATTATTCATAGTTCTTTTCCTACTTTATAAATAAGATGATAGTGCGCTTCAACGTATTTGACTCTATATTCTTTTGCATTGATAACAATATCTATACTAGTTGAGACTCAATCCACTGCTATGAAGTGTAATATTAAGTGTTTAATGTTGATCTCATGCAGGGGAAATAATAGTAGGGCCAACAAAAGCACTCTTTATGGATGAAATATCAACAGGCTTAGATAGCTGCACCACCTTTCAAATGGTAACTTGCCTACAGTAGCTGGCCCACATACTAGGGTCCACAATTTTAGTTGCACTTCTTCAACCAACTCCCGAGACTTATGATCTCTTTGATGACATTGTCTTAATGGCGGAAGGAAAGATTGTGTACCATGGACCTCGATCTGATGTTCTACCCTTCTTTCAGCATTGCGGCTTTAGCTGCCCACCACGGAAAGCTGTTGCCGACTTCCTGCAAAAAGTATGCCTCCACATCTAAACTACATATTTTTCTTAGTATTTGGTTTCAAATCTTTAAACATCATCTCTTTTTTGTATGCTCCTCTGTGATGAGTTGGGTTGAGGAATGGATTATGTGCAAAGCAATAGAAATTAGGAGGTGTCGGAGTTTAGGCTGTGATGCTAAGTTAGTGTTTTAGTTAAAAATTAAAAGGTTGAAGATGATAATAATAAATTTGAATAGTTATAAGCTAAAGTCAATGTGAATTTTTTTTTTTGGTGAATTATGAAGATGAAGGTAAAATTTTAATAACAACGCGATTAATATAATTCAAATTTAAATTATATTTGAGACGGTAAATTTTAATCATTAGGTCAACACATGAAGTTCAAATCTATGGTTGATTTTGGGCCACCAATTTGTTGTCCATATCTATTGGTTAATCAATGATTAATTGATGAGGCATCTTCTATTTATTAGGGGCATTAGTCTCGTTGTCTAAAAGTGTCACCCATTTTTCGTGATTTTATTATGCTAATAAATAAATGATTGGGCCTTAAAAACTTGGAGCTCATTTGGGCATTATGCCTATCGAAGCCGAAGCTTTACTGAACTTATTTGAGGCCATATTTGAATCTTAATCCATTTTATGTGGGAGTAGCTAGGTACTCTCCCAAGAGGATCAAGCACAATACTGGTATCATATGGACAGACCACATACTTTTGTTTCTAGTGATAACTTCGTAGCTGCTTTCAACGAATTTCATACAGGACAGAAGCTAAATCAAGAGTTCTTCCAACCTTTCACCAAAGCTGAGGATCACAAAAATGCTTTGTCATCTAATATCTATTCATTGGGGGAATGGGAATTGTTCGAAGTATGCTTGGCTAGGAAATGGCTTCTCATGAAGCGAAACTCCACCTTTTATGTGCTTAGTTCAGCACAGGTAACAATTAATTAATCATTGTTAGTTTTATATAGACTTGTTTATGGGTCGAGCTACTCGTCTAGGTCCGAAGGCTCGTCTGAAATTTAAGAGGGTTTGGGCAAAAATATTAGGCCCGAAAATGGGCTTGAACAAAATATTAGGCATGTTTAAAATATAGGTCGAGCTCAAATTTAAACATTTAAGCTTGGTCCAACCCGACTTATTTTAACGTTTATAATACTCTATATTATATTATTTTTATATATTATATAATTTAAAACACATAAAGAAATAAACCTATACTAAATATATAATACTACTCTAATGTAAACATTAAAATAATATTAATATGACTATATAAAAAATTTCAATAAATAAAAAAATATATAAAATTATTAAATATTAAAATAATATAATATAACTATTTAAAAAAATTAAAAATAATATATGCGAACCTAAAATGGGCTTGAGTTAATTTTTTGCAAATATGGGCGAATTTGGGCAAAACTTTAGACTTAGATTTTGGATCGTGCCGAACTTGGGCAAACATAAAATATATTAATATCATGTTTAGATCTGATTCAACTTGACCCATGAACACCTCTAATTTTATGCATAATTGCTTCAGACTCTTTTACAAGTATGTGTATACTACATCTGTGTCTAACATGTATTTGGATTTGAGTTTGATAATATGAGTCTCTAGATTCCTCTAAAAATTTAAAAAAAAATTATATATTGGTACATACTCATATCCAACATACTCTACATTTATATAGAAAAATAAAAATGAATAAGTATATTCTAATTTAACACCTTGGCCATTTTTTTTCTCATACATGCAGCTTCTTTTTTTGGCAATGGTAACCATCAGTGTGTTTATACGCACTCGGAAGAAGATCGACGAGGTCCTTGCAGGCCTGTACTTGGGTTCCTTATTTTATGGACTTTTGAGAATAACGGCCAGTGGAACTTCAGAAATTGCACTTTCTGGTTCCAGGCTTGGCGTATTCTACAAGCAAAGTAATCTGTTATTCTATTCTGCCTGGGCTTATTCAATTTCCTCAACTATTCTAAGGATTCCATTTTCATTCCTGGATGCTTTTCTTTGGACATCTCTCGTATATTATGCCATTGGCTATAGTCCAGAACCAGAAAGGTTAGCATTTTAAAGCCAACTCTTATTATTGTATGCTATGTTGCTCAGATTTAAGTGAGAGTGCCAATGCAAGTATGTGTCCTATGTCTTGAAGATATTCAGTTTCATCCTTATCTTCTATTGTTATTTTCAGGTTTTTCCGTCAACTTTTGCTCCTTTTCCTCCTCCATCAAGTGTCAAGCTCACTTTATCGATTGGTTGCTGCTGTATTTCAAAACCCATCTTTTGCGGCAATGTGCGGTCTGTTTACATTAATGCTGACAACATTATTCGGTGGCTTCATAGTTCCCCAATGTAAGATATATCAGTGCTATTATATTAATTAGTAAAAACTAGAGGAAGGCATTAATATAAGAGACATTTCCTCAATGTAAATGCAGCATCGATGCCTGTTTGGATAAAATGGGGGTTTTGGATGTCCCCAATGACATATGCACAAATAGGAGTCTCCGTCAACGAATTTCATGCCTCAAGGTGGCAAAAGGTAAGAAAAGGGAAACTACCAACCAATGGTTTTTAATGAATATTGATCTGCACATTTACTTGATCAATATTGATTCGCAGGTTTCATCTTCAAAAGAGAGTTTAGGGCAACAGGTTCTAATAAAGCATGGACTAAACTTCAATGAATACTTGTACTGGATACCCGTTGGAGCTCTGGTAGGAATATGGGTTCTTTATAACCTTGGATTCACCTTAGCACTGAGTTATTTAAAGCGTAAGTTTTCCTTCGTTCCATTCCATGCATGCACGTACATGCAAAGAAGGATAACTGACTAATCTTAATGTTTTATCGTCTTTTCTTTTTGGAAAATGAAAATTTACACAGCTCCAAGGAGACCTCGGGCTGTCGTTTCCCAACTAAGGTTGTCTCATCCACAAGGAAAAGATCTTAATGATGTTGCAATTAAACAACTGTTTTACCTTTTGAGCCCCTAACTTTATCATTTGATAACGTGCAATACTTTGCTGACGCTCCCAAGGTAAACCAACCATACTACCTTAATAGTTATTTGTAAAATCACTAAGAAGTTAAATATCCAAGAAAAATTTTCTGCCTGTTTTTCCCAGAAATTGAGGGAGCAAGGATTCCCACATAAGAAACTCCATCTTCTCCGAGATATTTCTGGTGCATTCAGGCCTGGAGTTCTTACTGCTTTGATGGGTGCTAGTGGAGCTAGTAAGACAACACTGTTGGATGTTCTATCTGGAAGAAAAACTGGAGGTTATATTGAAGGGGATATAAGGGTTGAAGGATACCCTAAAGTTCAACAGACGTACGCTAGGGTATCTGGGTATTGTGAGCAAACTGATGTATACTCTCCGTTGTTTAACATTATGGGAATCAGTGATGTTTTCAGCTTGGTTACGTTTACGGGAAGATATTCCTAGTGATAAAAGATTGTTAAGATGAAATTCCATTGTTACCACCATGGACGTATGTATTAAAGGCACACTCGATTGTTGTATTTTACAGGGTTTTGTGTCAGAGGTTCTTCAAATGATTGAGCTTGACGAAATCAAAGATGATTTAGTTGGCGTCACTGGTGTCAGTGGTCTATCAGCAGAGCAGCGCAAACGACTAACTATAGCAGTAGAGCTTGTTTCTAATCCGTCGATCATATTTATGGACGAACCAACCTCCGGTTTAGATGACAAAGCAGCGAGTATAGCCAGTACTAGGAGGACAATTGTATGCACCATTCATCAGCCAAGTATAGACATATTTGAGGCAGTCGACGAGGTAACTAAGCCATGCATTGATAGACATTTCCCATTTGTTAATTAGGAGTTGCATTGTTGTTACTAACCTGCCATGATTATCTTGTTTTGCAGATTATTTTAATGAAAAGAGGAGGGGAAATAATATATTCTGGAGAGCTTGGTCAATGTTCTAGTAAGCTTATTGAATACTTTGAGGTAAGCAAAAAGTAGCATCATCACTCATCCATCTGTTTAGTTTAAGAAAGTAGTAATTCAAAACACTTGAAGCAGGGAATACCAGGGGTGCCGAAAATAAAAGAAAATTACAGTCCGGCGACGTGGATGTTAGAGGTCACAAATCCTTCTGTCGAAGCTCAACTTGGAGTGGATTTTTCCCATCTCTACAAACAATCTCATATGTATCAGTAAGTTCACAACTGGTTAAGATCTTTGAAGTTGACCTGAGTTTCATGAATTGAGGACCTTTAACCATATATTTCAGCTGCAAAAATATGTCATTTAATTTTACTACTTTTATGTGTAGGACAAACAAAGAACTAGTCAAGGAGCTGAGAGTTCCAAAGCAGGGTTCAAAGGAACTACGTTTTACTACACGCTTTCCACAAAATGGATGGGAGCAATTCAAAACATGCCTATGGAAACAACATTTGTCCTATTGGAGAAACCCAGCATACAGCTTGGGGCGCATGGTTTTTGCTATAATATCTTCTTTGTTTTATGGCATGCTTCTTTGGAACAAAGGGCAAAAACTGTAAGATTATCTAGAATCACAAGGACTATGAGCCTGAATTTCTTATTACATCATGCACAATGTCTACAGTGATATAGTTAAAACATAAATTCATCATCTAACGAAATCGTGCTACTTTTTTCCTGAAGAGAAAATGAACAGGATTTGATCAACATAATGGAATCAAGGTTTCTCTTCATGATGGCCCTGGGACAGAGCAACCATGCATCAATTGTTCCTATCATAATTACTCAGCGGGCTATTGTGTACGGGAAAGGTTTGTTGGAATGTACTAGTCTAAGGCATATTCATTAGCACAGGTTCAAACTCCATAACTATTCTCACAAGCTAGCTTTTGAGACTGGATTTGAGTTTCTTTAACTGATAAACTTGGAGATTTACAATTCCAGGTGATAATTGAAGTTCCATATATCTTCCTAGAAGCAGTTGTGTTCTTGGTAATTTAATTTCCAGCAGTCATCTTGTATGGATCAGCTTACAAAGTATTCTGGTACTTGTATACCGTTTTTTGTACAATGATGACCTACAAATATTTGGGCATGGCGATTGCATGTTTCTCTCCAACTTACCAAATAGCTTCAATATTTGCAAGTTACTCTGTCACTTTGATGATCTCCGGTTTTTTCATACCCGAACCGGTAAGCCAGCTTTTAACAAACAAAAACTAGATTTGTTCTCGTTTCATACCAAATAAAGTTTGAGGTTGCATGCAGCTATTACCTAAATGGTGGGATTGGTTTTATTGAATTACCCCAACTTCGTGGACAATGAGAGGTCTCCTCACTTCACAATATGGAGATATAAATGAAGAAATTACGGTATTTGGAGAGCGCAAGAGTATCAGCGCCTTCTTAGAAAGCCGCTATGGGTTCAAACATAACCATTTACCCCTCACGGCTCTTGTGCTAATTGCTTACCCGCTGCTCCTTGCATCTGTTTTTAATATATTTTACGACTAAGCTAAACTTTCAAAGGAGGTAAACCACCTTTCATTTTCATGCATCTTTTGCATACTTTGCTTTAAAAATATATTATGTAACATCAACATTGTCAGAGATTATAATATATATCACAAACTAGAATATATTGTGTTAAGTTAGCAACTCTTCGCAGTTAATTTGGATTACACCAACTTAAAATCTTTAAGTTTTTTGTCATTAAGCCAAGAATTCACAATCAAACTCACACTTTTTCTCAATCATCATTCTTACATTATTTGGTTGTGACAAAATAGCTCTCATTAAATTCAAAAATAACAATAGATATTAATTAATTTTTCCATCCTAAACCTATAGTATGGATGATCTTGCTTCACTTCGGGGATAGTAATTTTTTACTTAAATTAAATCAAAAAACAGATTTAACTTATTATTTTTCTTTTTTGGTATTAAGAAAAAAAATGATACATATTATATGAAGAAGAGAAAGCATTCACGTAAATTAAATTAAATTAAATTAAATAGAAGCAACAAAACAAATCATAAGGATTACTATACATGGTAAAATTGTTAGAAGATAAAAAATTTACAATAATTACAAAATAAATTATTATAAATTTATTGTAAAATGATCATTCATGCGAATTGTGATCGTAAAACTGCAAGCTCATCAAAATTGCGAACTCACCAAAGACCGCAAGCTCATCAAACATGAGAGTTCACTTGCGAGCTCCTCACTTTGCAAGTTGCTAATTTGCCAATTTGCACTGAAACAATAATAACTTTTTTATTAGATATTGTGACAGCTGATTAGACAGAAATCAACCAATGAAAAAGAAAGTTATACGAATCTAGTCACTAGATTAAGCAAGTTGTAATTGTTTTATTATTATTTATTTAAGCTTCCTTATTCCTGTAAACATCGCAATAAGTTTTTCTTCTTATGCAATGAAACAGTTCACTAAAAATTAATTTCTCTATTTTTTATCCTTTTTGCTTTTGTTCCAACTTTTCCTTCATAAAAAAATCCAACAATTGGCATCTAGAGCCATTTATCTTTGAGAACCTATTTTCATAAAAATATATTCAACAAACTTTACATCACCACCACCCCCATTTTTTACAAGAGAAAACTACCACATCTTGGTAGTAAAAATGAAAACCTATTTTCAAGCTTTTGATCTTTGGGAGGTTGTAAATGCTTAAATAGAATCTCTAGTGTTGAGGTCAAATCCCACTCTTGCTCAAATGAAACAACATAGTGAGGAATGTGCCAAAAAAACACAAGACAATGTCTTGCCTACAAAATGGTGTTTCAGACGTGATCTTTACAAGAATCATGGCCTGCGAAACTCCAAAACAAGCTTGGAGTAAGCTCAAGGAGAAGTTCCAGGGATCATAGAAAACAAGGCAGTAGCAGATGATAAATCTCAAACGAGATTTCGAAAACCTCAATATGAAGGAAGCTGAGATTGTGAAGCAATATTCAGATCGAATCATGGCAGTGGTGAACCAAATAAGATATGAATCAAAGATATCCTCACTAGAAGATTCAAGGGATCTATTAGTCATCTCACTCTCAGAGCTAATCAATGCTCTGTATGCTCTAGAACAAAGAAGAGCAAGCAGAGAAGAAGGACATGCTGAAGGAGCTTTTCAAGCCAAAAATAGATAGGCTGGGAGATCCTCAAGTCAGAAAGCAAAAAAGAGTTGGTCAGATAAAAAAGAGAAGTCAAAGAAAGATAGTGGAAAGAAAAAATATCCACCGTGTTCACACTGCAAGAAGTTGGGTCATCTTGAGAAATTTTGTTTGTGTAGGCCTGATGCACAATGCAAAAATTGCAAGCAACTTGGCCATGTAGAGAAAGTATGCAAAAACAAAGGGCATACATAATAAAATGTTGAGGCATAGATAGTAGAAGTAGAAGAAATGATGTTCAAAGCCTCCTGCAAAGTCAAGCTTATTACTTCCTACAAAGTCAAGCTTACTACTTCCTGCGAAGCCTAGCTCGCCACACAATGCAAACTCTCCAGCAAAGTTAGAAAGAATTAGCTCATAGATAGTGGTTGTACGAGTCACATGACAGCAAATGCGAGCATCTTAAAAAATGTTGACAAAAGATTTCATTCAAAGGCGAAAGTTGGAAATGGCCAGTATATAGAAGCAGTTGAAAAGGGAGATGTTTTGATCAAAACTCCATCAAGTACCAAACTTGTCGCAAATGTTCTTTTAGTTCCTGACATGGATCAAAACTTGTTGAGTGTAAAACAGTTGCTCAAGAAAACTATTCTGTTGTATTCAATGACAACAAATGTTTAATTCTTGATCCAAGTGGATGGAAGCTCATATAAAAAAAGATGACGGGAAGAAGTTTAGCTATCAACTAGAACTTAGCAACTTCAGTAGCATATAATAGCTCGTTGGATGAAACAAAATTGTAGCACAGAAGAATGAGACATGTTGACTACAAATCCTTAAGTCAAATGTCCAAGAATAACCTGAGTGAAAGTTTATCAAATATGGCTAATCATGAAGATGTATATGGAGTGTGCCAGCTTGGAAAACAAGCAAGGTCTCTATTTCCTGCGAATACAGCATGGCAAGTAATTGAAAAATTGCACTTAGTACATACTGACATTTACGGACCCATGAAATCAAGTTCGCTAAATGGAAGTAGGTACTTTGTGTTATTGATAGATGATAGTAAAAGGTTCTATTAGGTGTACTTCATGAAGAACAAGTCCTAGGTGGCTAAAATCTTCTTCAAGTTCAAAGCCATTATTGAGAACCAAAGTGACTGTAAGCTCAAAATGGTAAGATCAGATAGTGGGATAAAATACACCTCAAAGAAGTTTGAAAAATTATGCGAAGAGTCTGGTATCCATCATCAACTGAATAATGTGTACACTCCACAACATTATGGAGTAAGTGAAAGAAAATTAAAACTGTGATGAATATGGCTCGCTACTTGCTGTTTGAAAGTAAACTGCCAAATGATTTCCAGGTAGAGGCAGTAAACACTGCAGTTTACCTACTAAACAGACTACCTACTAAAGTTGTTGAAGGGAAGAAACTATTTGAGACCTGGTATGGTTTTAAACCTCCTGTTTCACATTTAAAAGTATTTGGTTGCACCTGTTTTGTTCATGTTCCAAAAGAGAAAAGAAGCAAGCTGGATAGCACATCACAGCCAGGGATATTTTTTGGATATTCCAGTGTTGAGAAAGGATACAGAATCTGTAATCCTTTCACCAAGAAAGTGATCATAAGCAGAAATGTGAAGTTTGATGAAAGAAAAATATAGAACTGGACTGCAACAGAGGAGGAGATGTGTGAACAAGAAGGTCTAAAACCTGATCTACGAGCTACTGGAAACCAAACTCAAAATGATGCAGTTAATGAACAACCAATACGAGGAACCAGGGCCATCACTGAAATCTATCAACGGTGTAATCTGGCAAAGCTATAACTAATCACTTTTGAAGAAGCTACTCAAGAAGCTAAATGGCGAACAACTTTGAAAGATGAAATCACCATGACCAATAAAAATGAGACATGGGAGTTGGTAAATAGACCAGTTCACAAGAAAGTAATTGGTGTTAAATAGGTGTTCAGAATCAAGATGAATCTTGATGGATCAATCAACAGATATAAAGCGTGGTTGGTTGTGAAAGGGTTTAGCCAGCAATATGAAGTGGACTTCACTGAAACCTTTTCCCTTACTACAAGTTTAGATACTATAAGGCTGCTACTACTCTAGCTACTCAAAAGGGTTAGAGGATACATCAAATGTATGTAAAGTCAACCTTTTTGAATGGTTTTCTGAAAGAAGAAATTTATGTTGAACAACCACAAGAGTTTACAATACCTGGATACGAGGCCAATGTTTACAAACTATGCAAAGCACTGTATGGTTTGAAGCAAACACCAAGAGCGTGGTATGAAAGAATTGATAGTCATTTGACAGAAAATAGCTTTTGAAAGAAGCATCAGCGAACCCATTTATATGTGATGAAAATTGGTAATGAAGTACTTCTCATTAATTCATTATATGTTGATGATTTACTTGTGATTGGAAATAACAAAAAATTGGTGATTGTATTCAAGGACCAGACACAAGAGAAGTTTGAAATGTCAGACTTAGGTAAAATGACATACTTCCTTGGTTTGGAGGTGAATCAAGCTCACGATGCAATTTTCATAAATCGGACAGAGTTAACAATAAAAATCCTATAAAAATATAGCAGGAGAATTGTAAACCTATGAGCACCCCTATTGCTGAAGGTGAGAAGCTCACCAATAATGAAGATGCTAAGAAGGTTGATGAAACAAGCTATAGAAACTTGGTAGGATGTTTACGTTACTTTACATAATGTTTGTTGTAAGTCTATTGTTAAGGTTCATGCATTGTTGTAATGTGAACCACTACAAAGCAGCAAAAAAAGTTCTACGATACATAAAATGAACTCTAGATCATGGAGTGAAATTTATGAGGACTAAAAAGGTCAAGCTACTTGGGTATTCAGACAGTGATTAGGCTAGATCCACTAAAGACATGAAGAGTACCTCAGGTTATTAATTTTCTTTAGGATCAAGCGTGTTATATTGGAGCTCGAAGAAGCAAGAAATAGTGGCACAGTCAATTACAAAAGCTGAGTATGTTGCAGTTGCAACTACTTTAATCAAGTTATTTGGTTGAGGAAACTACTGAATGATTTAAATTTGTCGTAAAAAGAAGCAAAAAAGATTAAGTGAGATAATCAATCTGCTGTTGCAATTGCAAAAAATGTTAGAAAATGTGCCCATATTGTAGTAAACATGTAACTGTTTTTTATTTACTCAGACAATGAATAAATAAATAAAGTAAATTTCACATTTCACTATTATGTCTTTTGTATTTTTTTTTCTTTCTTATTTTGCATGCATAGCGAAATTCTGACAAGCAAATATTAGCTCATTGATTATCTAAGTTCAAATTGAAGATAAGTGGTATTGTAAGAACATTTACATTGCAAGAAAGACAACTTACTTTTGTAGATAGTCTAAATGAGTCTGTAATCCCATAAAAGAATCAAAGTGAGCGTTTGATTCAAATACTGAGAAGGATTATTATGTCGTCTACAAATCCAATTAGGGAGATAGCTAGTCTCGGCTATCGGAGCAGTAGACTCCATGGGTAGAGAGACATAGATGTATTCATTGGTAGAATGATACATTGGACTAGACTCAAGATGAACTAATTTTGAATCCATTTGTGAATTAATTCACTTGTGACGTTCATAGTGTGATTTACCTAAATCCTAAGTTAGTCACTGACCATGCGTATACAACTCATGTGCTTTGATATAAGTGAAGGTTTATGCTCTAAAGATGATCGAGCCCATAGTCGGTATGTTGGGTACATGACTTATGTATGGCATGACTTTACTAGCAACAGTGGATTTCATAGTTCAATTAAAGATTTAAGGATATGCTCTCATTGTCATTGTGTGGATTGATAAATATGGAACATGACCATGAGTTGCTTTTTCTCGAACAAGCAATTTATCAAAGTCATTTGTTGACAGTGATCATATTAATCATTAAGAAGACACAATGGTGACAACAAGATAAAATAGGGTTGTATTGAGTGAAAGGATTTAACTAAAAAGAATCAAAGATATCATATGAGAGTAACACACACATGACGAGGTCATTGGACAAAGCTGATGCGAGCACGAGTAGTGCGAGCTCTAATAATGCGAGCATGGACCTTGCGAGCTTGGAAGATGCGAGCACTCATGTTACAAACACTTGTGTTGCGAGCATGGATGAAGGGCGAGCCTCGCACGGCTAAATCGAGCTACCTAGAGGACCAATCACGTGAGCACAAACCAAGAAATTCAATCAGGCTATCACGAGTTTAATTAAACGAATTTGGGAAGACACTTCATGCATTCCATGCATTTCATACAACCTGTCATGCATTCCATGCAATGTGCTTCACATTCAACTTTAATTTTAATCTAATTAAATTGTTGGAAAATAAAGTATTAACCATTTAGTTATTTTAATCCATGTCTTAATTATGTTTTGTGTTATTTTGGTAAATCTCTTTAAAATGTCCTAACCAGCATGTTTAAGATGATGTAGGGATATCCATGGCTGGCCAACATAAGCTTTTAATGCACCTACCAACATTTAAAGTGCTGAAAACACCTCTCCAAAAGGGCATTTCGTGATCAACAAAGGAATTCAATGTTCTCTTCATGTATGACTGATTGGGTTCATCGAAGGTCTTAAGGTTTGTTGCATAAGTCCAAGGAAGTTACCTAAGAACTTCGAGCAAGCAAAGACTAGTAAAAGGCAAGAGTGCGAAAGAGCATTATAAAAGATTAAAAGCCAACATCGAGTGCAAACACGAGTGGAGCGATTTCCTTTTCGAGTGGCTCGTAAGGTTTTGTATTCAGTAAGGTACTCATTTTCTTTCAATCAAAATCTTTTATTACTAATCTCTTCTATTTTAAAGAAAACACCATGTCTCAAAGTCCCGAAAGAAATAATGTTGGTGGTGGTGTTGTGCCTGATTTAGCATACCAAGCTCTTATACGAGAGATGGACAGATTGCTACAACATCAATTGGAGCCAATGCAAGATCAATTGGACCAGTTAGAGGCCAGATCTCAAAGAGGACGTTCACCCCAAGATCCAAGGAGAGAGAGAAGACTTCCAAGACCAAATCAAGAGGATTACTATGAACCAAGTGAAATGGAGAGTGAGCAATCCTTCAACCGAAGTTTGAAACGTCGAGGTCAACGAAATCGAGGTCCGAAGATAGATGATAATCTTAGTAACATCAAGATGACAATTCCTCCATTCCAAGGGAAAACCGACCCGAAGCTTATTTGGAGTGGGAAAAGAAAATAAAACTCATCTTTGAATGCCATAATTACACAAAAAATAAAAAGGTAAAACTTGCTGCCATCGAATTCTCTGATTATGCTATTATTTTGTGGGATCAGCTAACTTTGAGTAAGAGACGAAATGGCAAACAACCCGTGTCTACATGGGCTGAAATGAAAGCTATCATGAGAAAGAGATTCGTACCCGCTCACTATCATCGAGAGTTGCATCAAAGGCTACAAAATCCTAATCAAGGAAATTGTAGTGTGGAAGATTACTACAAGGAGATGAAGATAGCCATGATACGTGCTAATGTTGAGGAAGATTGAGAGGCTACCATGGCAAAATTCTTAGCTGGCCTTAACTGAGACATGGCCAACGTAGTTGACTACAACATTATGTTGAAGTTGTTGATATGGTTCACATGGCACTTAAAGTGAAGAAGCAATTAAAAGAAAAGGTACCACCTGACCCTTTTCTAATTTTGTTTCTACATCAAAGTGGGGGCAAGGAATCTACAAAAAGGATACCACTTTTTGATCCAAAGACAATATTGGGACGTACAAGCCTTACAAGCCGAGTATAAATCCAAGCAAAGGAAAGAATGAGGTTGTTCTAAACTGATCTCGAGACATCAAATGTTTCAAATGCCTTGGGAGGGGTCATATGGAAAACCAATGTCCAAATCAAAATTCCATGTTTATAAGGGACAATGGTAAGATCGAATCCGAACCCAAGAAAGAAGATGAACCCGAATCACCTACTGTTGAGGAGAATGACTTGGAGTATGTTGTAGAAGGGGAAATCCTTGTCACTAAACGAAGCTTGAGCATTCAAACTGTGGAGAGTGATTAGTAACGCTAAAACATTTTTCATACACACTGCCATGTCCAAGGAAAGGCATGTAATGTTATTATTTATGGTGGTAGTTGCACTAACGTTGCTAGCTACGTGTTGGTAGAAAAACTTGGCCTACCAACCACCAAGCATCCACGCCCTTACAAGCTTCAATGGCTCAATGACCGTGGAGAACTCAAAGTTACTAAGCAAGCTGTTGCACTTTTTTCGATTGGCAAGTATTTTGATGAAGTTCTTTGCGATGTAGTGCCAATGGATGCTAGTCACTTGCTATTTGGGAAACCTTGGCAATTTGATCACCGAGTAGTGCATGATGGTTATACCAACCGATATACTTTCAAACACCAAGGAAAGAAAGATACATTGGTGCCACTTACTCCTAAACAAGTGTATGAAGATCTACTCAAGTTACAAAATTCGTTTGAAAAATTGAAAGAAAAAGAAAAAGATGAGTGTGAGAAAAATCAGCAAATGCAAAAAAAGAGAGAAAAGAGCAAAACAAAGCAAAAGAAAACAGAGAGCATGAGGTAAAAAATGAGAGAAGAATGAGAGAAAAGAAGAAACTGAGATGAAAAAATTGTGTGTTGTTGCAAAAGAGAGAGAAATTAGAAAGCCCATGCTTTTAAAGTAACCATTGCTTGTGCTTATGTACAAGGAAAGTTTGTTTAGTACTAATGATTTAGTTAATTCTCTTCCTTCTTCTATTGTGTCTTTCCTGCAAGAATTCGAGGATGTGTTTCCGGAAGATATCCTAAGTAGATTGCCACCCATTAGAGGCATTGAGAATCAAATAGATTTTATTCCTGGAGCCACTATTCCGAATCGACTTGCTTATCGAACCAACCCTGAGGAAACTAAAGAGCTACATAGGTAAGTTACCAAGCTAATGGAAAAAGGGTATGTTCGAGAAAGCTTAAGTCCATGTGTTGTGCCTGTGCTATTGGTATCTAAGAATGATGGCACTTGACGCATGTGCATTGGCTATTGCATGGTCAATAAGATCACCATCAAGTATAGAAACCCGATCCTGCGCTTAGATGATATGTTGGATGAGCTAAGTAGAGCTCACATTTTCTCCAAAGTTGATCTCAATAGTGGTTATCATCAAATATGAATGAGAGGAGGAGATGAATGGAAGGCTACTTTCCAAACTAAACACGGTTTGTATGAGTGGTTGGTTATGCCCTTTGGCCTAACTAACACACCCAGCACCTTTATGCGGTTAATGGATCATGTTCTTCGATCCTTCATTGGTAAATTCTGTTTAGTATATTTTGATGATATCTTGATTTATAGTAAGTCTTTGGAAAAACATATACATCATTTGAAATCTATTTTGGAGGTACTAAGGAAGGAGACTTTATTTGCAAATCTTAAAAAGTGTTCCTTTTGTACTAACAAGCTTGTTTTTCTAGGATTTGTGGTTAGTTCTGAAGGTCTCGAAGTCAACCAATAAAAGGTAACAACAATCTGAGAATGGCCATGACCTACTAGCATAAGCCAAGTAAGAAGTTTTCATGGTCTTGCAAGTTTCTATCGATAGTTTGTTCCTAACTTTAGCACAGTAGCTACTCCTTTAACTGGAATTATCAAGAAAAACTCCAACTTCCATTCGGGTAAGGAGCAAGAGAAATCTTTTAATTTGATTAAAGATTGTTTAACTACTATACCGTTATTATCCTTACTTGATTTTACAAAAACTTTTGAGATTGATGTGATGCATTAGGAATAGGGATTGAAGCCGTGCTAACACAAGATGGGCGACCAATAGCCTACTTTAATGAAAAATTAAATGGTGTTGTTCTCAATTACTCAACTTACGACAATGAAAAGTATGCTCTAATCCGAGCATTGAAGACGTGGCAACACTATTTGTGGCCTAAGGAATTCGTCATTCACACTAACCATGAGGCATTGAAACATCTCAAAGGGCAAAACAATTGAACAAGAGACATGCCAAATGGGTTGAATTCCTAGAATCATTTTCTTATGTGATCAAGTACAAGAAAGGTAAAGAGAATGTTGTTGCGGATGCACTATCACGAAGGTGCGTATTACTTAATAGCTTAGATTCTAAGTTACATGGTTTTGCATATCTTAAAGAGCTTTATAAAAATGATTCTGATTTTTGTAAAGTTTATAAAGCTTGCGAAAAAGGGCCTTTTGAAAGGTACTATAAGCATGATGACTATCTTTTCAAGGAAGG
This sequence comes from Kokia cookei, assembly GCA_039519145.1. Classification (NCBI taxonomy): domain Eukaryota; kingdom Viridiplantae; phylum Streptophyta; class Magnoliopsida; order Malvales; family Malvaceae; genus Kokia; species Kokia cookei. The sequence continues at coordinate 22,654,166 of CM076908.1, forward strand.
TAAGTTATGTATTCCTCAAGGTTCCATTCAAGATGTGCTTGTAAAAGAGGCGCATGGTAGAGGTCTCATGGGACATTTTGGAGTGACCAAAACGATAGCTATGCTTCATGAACATTTGTTTTGGCCTAAGATGAGACGAGATGTTGAGAGGGTTTACAATCGATACATTACTTGCTAGAAGGCAAAATCGTGCATTAAACCCCATGGTCTGTACACGCCACTACCCATTCCCGAAGCACCTTGGGTAGACATTTTTAAGGATTTTGTATTAGGCCTTCCTAAAACTAAAAATTGAAAAGACTCTATTTTTGTGGTAGTTGATAGATTTTCTACTAAAATGGCTTATTTTATACCACGCTACAAAATTGATGATACTTTGAATGTAACTAATTTGTTTTTCAAGGAAGTTGTTCGATTGCATGGAATACCAAGAACAATTGTATCCGATCACGATGCTAAATTTCTTAGCCATTTTTGGAGGACCTTATGGAGCAAACTTGGTACTAAGTTGCTATTTTCTATGACATGCCACCCACAAACTGATGGTCAAACTGAAGTTGTGAATTGAGTGCTCTCTACCTTGTTAAGAGCAATCATTCGAAAGAATTTGAAAACATGGGAAGAATGCTTAGCGCACATCGAATTTACTTACAATCATTCTATACATTCGGCCACCAAGCATTCACCATTTGAAGTTGTTTACGATTTTAATCCTTTAACTCCTTTAGATTTAATTCCTTTACCTTCTAATCAACTTGTGCATGTAGATGGCAAGAAGAAAGTTGAATTCGTGAAAATCTACACCAAAAAGTGAGGGAGAACATTAAGGAGAGGACCGAGCAGTATGCAAGTAAAGCCAACAAAGGATGTAAATTAGTAGTCTTTGAATCCGGAGATTGGGTATGGCTTCACATGCGAAAGGAAAGATTTCCAGCTCAAAGAAGATCCAAGTTGTTACCACGAGGTGATGGCCCTTTTCAAGTGCTGGAAAGAATTAATGAAAATTCATACAAATTGGACCTTTCAGGTAAGTATTCTATTAGTGCAAGCTTTAATGTTGCTGATCTATCCCCTTATGATGTAGGTGACAATTTGAGGACAAATTGCTTTGAAGAGGGAGGGGATGATGCGAGCACGAGTAGTACGAGCTCTAATAATGCAAGCATGGACCTTGCAAGCTTGGAAGATGCGAGCACTCATGTTGCGAACACTGAAGTTACGAATACTCGTGTTGCGAGCATAGATGAAGGGCGAGCTTTGCACGACTCAATCGAGCTACCTAGAGGACCAATCATTCGAGCACAAGCCAAGAAATTCAATGAGGCTGTCACGAGTTTAGTTAAACAAATTTGGGAAGACACTTCATGCATTCCATGCATTTCATACAACATGTCATGCATTCCATGCAATGTGCTTCACATTCAACTTTAATTTTAATCTAATTAAATTGTTGGAAAATAAAGTATTAACCATTTAGTTATTTTAATCCATGTCTTAATTATGTTTTGTGTTATTTTGGTAAATCTCTTTAATATGTCCTAACCAACATGTTTAAGATGATGTAGGGATGTAGATGGTTGGCCAACACAAGCTTTTATGCACCTCTCCAAAAGGGCATTTCATGATCAACAAAGGAATTGAATGTTCTCTTCATGCATGGCTGATTGGGTTTATCAAAGGTCTCAAGGTGTTTAAATGCTCAAAGGCTGATCATGGGAACATGAAAGTAGCTATTCGGTTTACTCAAAATCATTAATGCACCGCCGACATTTATTCCAAGTGCTTGGGGAATTTCAACATAATTTAAGAGCACTTCTTCCTAGCCAACCAAGCACTAAATTCAACCAACTACTCAATTGAAGCAGCCACAACATTAACTTAAAGTGCATGGGGAATATTGGACAAATTTTTGGTGTAATTTTGGTTAATTATTTCATGACTTTTCAGCTGGTCATTTGTAAGCCTTTAAATATGAGGCTTGGAACATTTTGTATCAACTTTTGATGAATATTAATCTTATTGTGAGTTTGTAAACTCCTTGTTCTTATTTGACTCAAATTGACTTAACAATTAACCCTTGTGGTGTCAATCTGATTCTTTCGAACTTATCACTCCTTGTTCTTCTTGTTTTTGTTCTAAGTACTAATATAAGGATTGGGTCAATATTCTTTTATAATATTGGTTCGTTCTTGATTCCTTAAAACTGAATTCAAGCCTATCCCATCTATATCCTTTGCATATTCATCCATCCATCCTTATATAACCTGCCATTATCATTCGCTAACCATCACAAAATCCATTACGAACGATACTTCTTAATTTCGATCGGGAACTCACACCACTCATAATCATCTCTCGAGGACGAGCTCACATCAAAAGCAGCTGGATGAATTACATTCATAAAGAGTATACAATAATGAGTTTTCAATCATGGTACTTCTTATGGATTGACTCCATGATTAAGTAATTGTATATTATCAGAACGATGCTTCTCGACATAATTGCAATTACTAGAGCCTAATTGTATATGTCCGATTAGTCCCTCCCGCTAGCTCAACAAAAACTCGATCGAACTGCATTGAATTAATAAAAAATTCTACGACTTTGGAAATAATTTAATTGAGTCGATATATTCAATGTGGAATTAAATTAGACGGTCGTGAGAATTGTTCAATTAGAGGATTTGTTAAAAGAATTTTCTTGAAAAATTAATTTGAAAAATCTAAGTGATTTTTGGAAATTTAATTTTGATCAAGTACAAATTAAATTAATCAAATTAATTAAAATTAATATAATATTTTTGTAAATTAATTTTCAAGTCAGAAAATTGGTTCAATGGATAATTGAACTTGAAAATTGGACTATTCAAAAAATAATATAATTTTAATAGTGTAACATCAAATTTAATTTAATACCTTTTTAGCATTATTTTATTAAATTAATATTAAAGTGATTATCTTAATATTAAATTTAATTTAATGTTTATCTTTTAGATAAAAAATTTATTATTTTAATAATATTTAATATTAAATTTAATCTACCCTAAACCTTAATATTTATCTTGATAAATATTATATTAATTTAATATTAAAGTGATTAAGTTTAATCATAGTTTAACTCTCTAAACTCTCCCTATATAAAGAGAGTATTGGGTCATTATTTTAAGAAAAAAACACACACACTTGAATTCAAGAGAAAGTTATAGAGAGAAAATTCTCTTAAGAGATTATTTCAAAAAATCTCTAGAGATATTTTTTTTGATTTACAACTTGACTCAAAAGTTAAGAGAAATTACAAAATTACCCCAATAACACCCGAAACTCGTATCCGTCGCCGGAGTGGAGTTTCGAATTATTACCAAATCATTTAAATAATATACCTTCATAACAATTAAAATTTAAGCAAATAATACACTCACAACCAATTCAACTATATCAAACTTCAACATAGAATATCATATTTCATGTATATGTACTACGTAATTAATTTAGAACCACCTGGGAATCAAAATGAAACAATTAAGTAACATTTGAAAACAATACTTGAAATCTATACTGTGGTATCGATACTAAATCAATACGCTTTTTAAAAATCAATACCAAAGTTCAATTATGTTTTACTCATTAAGATGCGGGTATCGATAGTTATTTTTGGGTATCAATATTTTAGATAAAATTATCGGTACTTAAATAAAAAACAATACCACTTTCATATTCTGTCAAATTTTAAATCTGCACATATAATTAAGTATCGATATTAATTCTAAATTACTGATACCACATATCAAAGGTCTAAACTAAACATTCTCAAGTTCAAAACATGCCAAATTTTCAATCAACCTAAATTATACTTCCTCAAAGTAACACAATGCTAACACTCATTCAAAATATCCATTTTTAATTCCACTATCAATTAATCAAACAAATTAGTCATTCATGTATATTCATCATATACTAACTTACATTTCTACCATCAAAACCAATCAATATCATATAGTTTATGCTTAACCAATATGCTCTTCTAAACGCACTATCCTATTTAAACACATAAATCAACTATCTCACAACTCATCCATTCACTAAATATTTACCTTATAAATTCGTACACATTCCATATCATAACACCTTATATATATATATATTTATTTATTTATATATATTCATATACATAACAACAAAATATTCAAAGTTATTATATCATTCACAACATTTTAAGCTAAATTCCAACAAGCCATGTTCATAACCTAAGGATTTCTAGACACTTACATTGTCTTAGGTACATGCCAAAATATCAAAAGAGAATATCATTGACTTTGAGTACGGGATTTCTGTGAGTTGCTGTGTCCAAATCTACTAGATGCCTAACCTGAATCATGAGAAGATGCTTCACATTAGATAAATTCCCATTGCTATAATAATCATAAGTCAAAGAATCAAAACGAATGAACTTAATTCCTAATATTTTTAGTATAATTCAATCCAAGTCACTTCTTTTAAATTTAACTAGCATTGTAGTCATATATGACTTTGCAGGTACTTTCTATACAATAGTACTCATTCATCATTCTTCCTCGATAGTTTATATGACCTTACCACAAAGGTTTCAACGAGATTTTCTATTCGTTTTCTGTCAATTCATGGCATCCGAAGCCTAACAGATATACCACGGTATGTGAGCCCAGCTTTAGTTGGATTAACCAACGGTTTGTGCCTAACGCTAGTCGAATAAATCGACGATTATGGCACCCAATGCTTAAACCACGATATTTGAGCCCAACTCTAGTTGGATTAACCAATGGTTTGTGCCCAGTGCTTGTTGGATAAACTGACGAATATGACACCTAGTGCCTAGTGAATAAACCGCAAAAGTGAGCCCAACTCTAGTTGGATTAATGATAGCATTAGAAATGACACATATTTTTTTCCCTAAATTTATGTATTAACTGTCCCTTTTGTATTATATTTAGCATGCATGATAGTCATTTCACACTTAGTATTTACATTTTCTAACTCAATGTTGTGTGGCTTAAATTCTCGTTATTTTATCTCTTCTGTGCACTAATGTCGCCATATGCAGCATATGTATTGCATTTGAAATTATCAGCGCAGGAATCCATCTCGAAAGATCGATGTTAGAAAAAAGTTCAAAGACGTAGCCACAAGTTTAGCTTGGAATTGAGGGCAAAAATGTCACTGCATGGAAACATCTACTTTGTATGAGTGAATTCACGCTGCAAACACATCTAGAAGCACCAACGCAGGAGAATATACGTTGTCGCCATAATTAAAGATTACAGATTACGCCCAGCGATGTCAAGACAACCTGTAGATTCATGAAGAACACATCAGATTTGCGTGAGTGCACAGCTGGATTTTAACAAACTTTGACAGCTACAAAAAGAGTTGGATCTGAGAGGAGATGAGATCTATAATTCTCAAAGCTTATAAATAGAGGAGAGAAGAAGGAAAGAGATATCAAGAGGTGAAGAAATTAATTTTGCAAATTCTCTAAAGCTTTGAAGCTTGGTTTTAGAGTCCGGTGAGCTGATCGAACAAGTGTACGACAACTTCTGATGAGGAGTGCTTGATGTGATACAAGAGGATCGGTTAAGGATTAATCCTAGTAGCCTACGAATAGTATGCTCGACTTATTTGTTAATCCCTCTTTTAATGTTGATGAATTCTTATTGACAATTGATTGTATATGGAAATATCTTTCAATGTTAGATTACTTTGATTCCTATTCACTTCTTCTCATCTGTTTTCCCTTGGATTTAACTGTTTTGACCATGGAAGTGCAATTGCAATCTATCGACATTGGAAAGTGTAAGGACAAGTTAGGTTAACAAGCAAGTCAGCGGAAGTTGCTTGAGGCTAGGAGGAATTCTAGTCACTTGTTCTTGAGTGCAAGGCATTGCCAACACTTAAAGGTGGGGTAAATGTAGGTGCTTGAGTCTTGGTTAAACAGAGAGTTGTTATTGGTATGATTTCATTGGAACCTTATTGCTGTGATAGTTTATCTATAAAATACCTTGTCGTCACATCTAGCGTTGCTACTCAGTGAAGCCAGTAATCCACTCAATTCTTCGCACTTGATCACAGTTTTACTTTTTCTGCATTTAAATTCTCAAAATATCAATAACAATTTATTTTACTTTCAGTTGCTCTGACATTTTATTTTTATCATTGCATTGACAACTTTGACTAACTTAGTTCTGCAGATCTGATTTAATTGCGCTGACATCCTTACTAGCATTTTCTCTAATTTTAACTTTAGTTGCTTCGATAATTGAACATCAAGAACTCTATCCTCGTGGGATTGATATCCGATAGAGAAAATCTATCAACTATACTTGTATCGACGAGTGTCCACTTGTACTTAAATGTTGTGATGTTTACAGGCCGATCAAGTTTTGGCACCGTTGTCGGGGATGGCGTTTGTTTGATGTTCATTTTTGTAGTTGCAATTATTCTTTCTTACTTAACTTTTTATTTATACTAATTTTTTTTAACTGTCTTTTGATTTTCTCAAATTTTTAAGGAGTTGCATGTCCACAAAGAGAAATCCTAAGGATATTGTGAGCTTTGATCCAGAACTCGAACGGACTATTCGAAGGAGGAAGCAAAAACAAAAGAAAATGGCTGGAAATAACAATGATCTCCCACCATTGCTACCACAGAATGTAGTTCCTTCAATACAGCCACAAAGAATTAATAATTTACCACCACCGCTGCCACAAGTGGAGTAAATTCAAGATAGGATGATTAGAGATTTTGTTCTTCTTATGCTTGATGACTTACAACCAGGAGTTGTTAGACTGGCAATACAAGCTGATAATTTTGAATTGAAATCAGTTATGTTTCAAATGTTGAATTCTAATGGGCAATATGCAGGTTTACATCATGAAGATGCAAGAGAGCATCTCAAATCATTTCTACTCATATGCACTTCTTTTAGTCAACATGGTGTTCCTGATGACGCTTTGAAGATGTAGTTGTTCCCTTATTTTTTGGAAGGGAGGGCTAGAACATGATTCCTTGGTTTACCAGCTAGATCCATTACTTCTTGGAATGCGCTAGCAACACAGTTCGTGCTGAGATTTAATCCGCGGATAATGAATGTAAGATTACGGAATGACATCACAACATATCATCAACTGGATAATAAGAACTTACACATTACATGGGAACATTACAAGACTTTGTTGAGACGTTGCCCCATGCATGGAATTGAACAAGAGACTCAGATCGAGATACTTTATAATTGGTTGAATGCACAGACAAGAAATCTTGTCGATGCATCTGCCAATGGACCATTGTTGGATTGCACCTACAATGAAGCAGTATGAATATTAGAGAGAATTGCACATAATGACTATCAATATCCAATTTCTCGTTCTGCTCAGGTAAAAACTAATTTTGGTGTTATGAAATTAGATGCTATATCAGCTTTGAGTGCATAGGTATCCTCGTTGACAAACATGATCAAGAACATGAAAGGAACAAGTGATTGCCCTGATTCAACTAGCCCAACAGATGGATGTCCCGACATTCTCCTGTGAAATTTACGGTGACAACCACAGTTATGAGGATTGCCCATAACATGCTGAGAACGCATTTTATGTCAACAATATCAGAGGAAATTCCTACGGTAACTCATACAGTAACCTAATTGTAAATAACAACCTTGGGGGAACTAGAATGCGTCTACATTTAGATATGAAAATGCCTAAAATCAAGGTAATTTTAGACAAGGACGTTACAAAAACCACCACCAACAGCAGAACTATAATCACAACCCTCAATTGCATGCGCACCCAGATAATATGCGATCACATGACCAGATGCGATCACAAAATCAAATGCATTCATATAAACAGATGCAGTCACAAGCTCGAATGCCACCACAACAAAATGCAATGCTAAGAATGAAAGGACAACATCAACAACAGCAACAACAATATTCTCAACCAAGAGCAGATCTATTGGCTACTCTTGAAGCGTTGATGCAAGAGCATATCACGAGAACGGAAGCAATCGTTCAAGGAAACTCTTCTTCTATTCACGCGTTGGAAGCTCAGCCAGGACAATTGGCTTCTAACATGAGCATAAGGTCACCAGGTGCTTTGCCTAGCGACATTGAAAATCCAACTCAGAGGGGAAGGAGCAATGTAAGGCTATCACGCTGAGAAGTGGAAAGCAAACTACTGAGCAAAGTAGCAGTTCTGATCAAGTACATTTCAACGCATCTGAGCCAAAGTAACAGAAAGAAATTGCCTATGAGGAAGACCTAGTAGAAATAAACGAGGAGGGGCCACTTATAGTCATTCCTATACCTACAATTCATCCAACAAAGATGTCGACGCAACTGCCCATGTCGACACAACCGAATCCTTTACAACAACCCACTGATAATATACCTTTTCCATTTCCACAAAGATTCAAGGAGAAGGACCATGACAAAGATTATCAGAAGTTTGTCTCTACCTTGAAGCAATTACACATTAACATACTTCTAGTGGATGCTCTTGTGCAGATCCTCAATTATGGGAAATTTATGAAAGAGCTACTATCGAGAAAAAGCTTTCTAACATCGAAACAATTATGCTCACAAAGGGATGCAGCGCTGTGCTAACAAATAAGCTGCCACCAAAGATGAAAGACCCTAACAGCTTCACAATCCCATGCTCCATTGGAACTCATTATCTAGGTAAAACCTTATGCGACCTAGGACCTAGTATTAACCTTATGCCTTTTCCCACATTCAGGAAGTTAGGAATTGAATCTATGAAACCCACTGCTGTAACATTACAGCTTACTGACAGATCTTTAGCACAACCTGAAGGCCAGATCAAAGATGTCCTCGTTCATGTTGATAAGCTCATGTTCCCTACCGACTTTTTCATACTTGATTGTGAAGCAGATAAGGAGGTACCCATCATCTTGAGACGCCCATTTTTAGCAACAGGACACACGTTTATTGATTTTTTCTAGGGTGAGCTCATTATGCATCATAATGACAAGCATGTTACTTTTAGTGTATTTAAAACAACTCCATCTACAAGTAAAGAGCAATGTCACCGCATTGATATGCTAGATGAGGAAATTATAGAAGAATTTAATGAACGAAGTTCAGCAATTCTAGATGAAGATGCAGTGACAATGATAGCATTAGAAATGACACATATTTTCTTCCTAAATTTATGTATTATTTGTCTCCTTTATATCATATTTAGCATGCATGATTGACATTTTATACTTGGTATTTATATTTTCTAACTCTTTGTGTACTAATGTCGCTACATGCAGCATATGTATTACGTCTTGAAATTGTCAGCACAAGGATCCATCTCAGTAGGTCAAGGCTAAAAAGAATTCAAAAAGCAGCCACAATTTTAGCTTGAAATTACGACTAGAGATGTCGCCGCATAGGAATCTGTACTTTGAATGAATGAATTCAAGCTGCAATCATAACTGGAAGCACCAGCGTAAGAGAAAAGCATATTGTCGTCGTAATTAAAGGTTTCAGATTCCGTCCAACAATGTCGCGATAATCTGCAGATCCATGAAGAACACATAAGATCTACGTGAGTGCACAACTAGAATTTAACTAACTTTGATAGCTGCAATTAGATCTGGATCTGAGAAGAGATGAGGTTTATCATTTTTGAAGCCTATAAATAGAAGAAAAAAGATGGGGAAAGATATCAAGAGGGAAGAATTTAAATCTGCAATTACTTTGTGTTTTGGAATTTTTATTGGAGATTGGTGAGCTGACTGAGCAGACGAGAAACAACTCTTGACGAGGAGTGCTTGGTGAAGGCACAAGAGGAGCGATTAAGGAATAGTCCTAATAGTCTATGGATAGTAAGCTTCAATGTATTCATTAACCCCTCTTTTATGCTGATGGATTATTATTAACAATTGAATGAATATGAGAATATCTTTCAAAGTTAGATTACTTTGATTATTACTTAATCCTTCTCATCTATTTATTCCTGGACTCAATTGCATTAAACACAAGAGTGGAAGTGCAGTCTGCCGACACTGAGAGGTGTGGTGAGAAGTTGAGTTAATAAGCATGTCAGCGAGAGCTGCTTGGGATTGAAAGAGATTCTAATCACTTGTTCTTAAGTACACAATGTTGCTTACATCGAGAGATGGGGTAATTGTGGGTACTTGAGTCTCGATTAAATAGAGAGCTGTAGTTGGTAAGATTTCATTGGAACCTCATTGCTACGACAATTCATCTATACAATACCTTGTCGACGCGTCCAGCTCTGCAAATTAGTGAAGTTAGCGATCCACTCTAGTTCTTCGCACTTGATCATTATTTTACTTTTCTGCAATTAAATTTCCAAACCTTCAACAACAATTTGATTTACTTTCAGTTATATTGACAATTAACTTTTATTACATTGACAATTTTGACTATTTTAGTGTGCAGATCTGATTTAATTACGCTAACATCTGTACTCACATTATCTCTAATCTTAATTTTAATTACCTCGACAAATAGACATTAAGAACCCATTCCCTGTGGGATCAATATATGATAGAATTATTCTATCAACTATACTTGCTTCGACATGTGTTCGCTTGCACAACTATTGTGACGTTACAGGCCAATCAAGTTTTGGCACCGTTGTCGGGGAATGGCGTTTGTTTGATGCTCATTTTTGTAGTTGTAATTATTGTTTCTTACTTAATTTTTTGTTTTCACTAATCTGTTTAACTTTCTTTTGTTGATTTTCTCTTATTTCTTTAGGAATTGCATGTCCACAAGAAAAAATTCTAAGGATATTATAAGCTTTAACCTAGAACTCGAGAGAACACTTAAGAGGAGAAACAAGAACAATAGAAAATGGCTGGCAATAACAACAACAACAACCTACCACCATTACTACCACAAGATGTAGCTCCTCCAATACAGCCACAACGAATCAAAAATTTACTACCACCTCCTCCACAATAAGAACAGGTGCAAAACAAGACAATCAGGGATTTTATTGTTCCTTTATTAGATGATTTGCAACCAGAAGTTGTAAGACCGACCATACAAGCTAGAAACTTTAAATTGAAATCGGTTATGTTTCAGATGCTCAATTCAAATGGGAAATATGTGGGCCTACCTTATGAGGACGCACGAGAACATTTAAAATCATTATTGCTTATTTGTGCATCCTTTAGTCACATGGTGTCCCTGATGATGCTTTGAAAATTCAATTATTTCCTTATTCGCTGCAGGGTAAAGCGAGAACATGGTTCTTAGGATTACCGACTGGATCTATTACATCGTGGAATACGTTAGCAACGTAATTTGTTTTTCATTTTAATCCACCGACAATGAACGCAAGGTTGTACAATGACATTACAGCATATCATCAGCTGGATGATGAGAACTTACATACAAAATGGGAGTGTTATAAGACTCAGACGCTGCCCAATTCATGGAATTCAACAAGAGACCCAGATATAGATCTTTTATAATGGATTGAATGCTCAGACAAGGAATCTTGTCGACGCATCTGCTAACAATCCTTTGTTGGATTGCACCTACAATGAAGTTGTACGAATTCTAGAGAGAATTGCACAGAATGATTATAATATCCAATCTCTCGTTTTGTTCAGGTAAAAACTAATCTTGGTTTCTTGAATTAGATGTTATTTTTGCTTTGAGTGCGCATGTATCCTCTTTGGCCAATATTATAAAGAACATGAAGGGGACAAGTGATGTTGCCCCTATCTAAGTGGCACAACAGATGGATGTTTTGACATTTTCTTGTGAAATTTACGGCGACAACCACAGTTATTAGGACTGTCCATAACATGCTGAAAATGCATTCTGTGTCAACAACATTCGAGGAAATTCCTATGGTAACTCATACAAAAATAGAGCTCAACAACCTTGGGGGAATCAGAATGCTTTCGCATTTAGATATGGAAATTCCTCAACCCAAGAGAGTATAGACAAGGGAGTTACAACAACCATCAACAGCAAAATTTTAATCAGAATTCGTAGGTACATTTGAATCCTAATCAATTGCGGGCACATAGATAGATGCAACCACAAATGCGATTGCAACTGCAATAGAATGCAATGCCACATATGCAAGGACAACACTAGTAACCACAACTATAGTTTTCTCAACCAAGGTCAGACCCTATGACTGCTCTTGAGGCCCCAATCCAAGAACATATCACGCGGACTGAAGCAACAGTACAAGGTAATTCTTTTTCTATCTGAGCGTTGGAAGCCCAGCTAGGACAGTTGGATTCTAATCTGAGTGCAAGGTTACCAGGTGCTCTACCTAGTGATATTGAGAATCCAACGCAAAGAGGAAAGGAGCATTGTAAGGTTATCACGCTACGAAGTGGAAAACAAATGACTGAACCAAGCAAATATTTCGACCAAGAACATGTCAATGCATTTGAATCAACACAACAAGGAGAAGTTGCAGCTGAAGGAAACTCAGCAGAAATAAATGAGGAAGAGCCAATGGTAGTAACATCTATGCCTGCTATTCACCCAATAAAAATGTCGACGCAACTGCCTGTGTCGATGCAACCGGTTATTCCACCACGACCTACTGATAGTATACCTTTTCTATTTCTGTAAAGATTTAAAGAGAAAGACCATGATAAGGACTATCAAAAGTTTGTTTCTAATTTGAAATAATTACATATTAACATACCTCTTGTAGAGGATCTTGTGCAGATAACCAGTTATAGGAAATTTATTAAGGAGCTATTATCAAAGAAGAAGAAATTGTCTGAAATTGAGACGATTGCACTCACAGAGGGGTGCAACACTGTGCTAACTAATAAGTTGCCACAAAAAATGAAAGACCCTGATAGCTTCACAATCTCATGCTTTATTAAAAATCATTATCTAGGTAAAGTGTTATGTGATTTGGGAGCTAGTATTAATCTCATGCCTTTGTCCGCATTCAGGAAATTAGGAATAGGATCAATGAAGCCCACTGCGGTGACATTGCAGCTTGCGGACAGATCTCAAGCACAATCTGAAGGCCAGATCAAAGATGTCCTTGTACAAATAGATAAGCTTGTGTTCCCTGTCGATTTCATAATCCTTGACTGCGAGGCAGACAAAGAAGTGCCCATCATCTTGGGGCGACTATTTTTGGCAATGTGACGCACTCTTATCTACGTTTTTAAAGGTGAGCTTGTCATGCATCATAACGATGAACATGTTACCTTTAGTGTGTTTGAGGCATCTCCGTCGAAAAGTAAGGAGCAATGTCACCACATTGATGTGCTGGATGAGTTAATCATGGAAGAGTTCAATGAACGGGGCTTAACAATCTTAGATAAAGATGCAGTGACATTCGTTGATGAAACCCTAACTGGATGTGATCACAATGCTGAGGTTAGTAGCTGTAAGCTGAGACAGAATTGGCAATTGGGATCTTTGGATCTATCTAATAGGACGATCTCTACGTTTAAACCCTCAATTGAACAAACTCTTACCTTGGAGTTGAAGCTATTACCGACGTATTTGAAATATGTCTTTCTAGGTGACAATGACACGTTACCTGCAATTGTTAACGTAACCCTCGACACAACGTAAGAAGATAAGCTCATCGTAATTTTGAAGAAGCAAAAAAGAGCTATAGCCTAAAGCATTACAAATATTAGAGGAATTAATCCCTCTTTTTGCATGCACAAGATCAGGTTGGAAGATGAAAGGAAGCAATCCATTGAGCAACAGCGACAACTCAATGAGAAGATGAAAGAAGTAGTAAAAAAGGATATTATCAAGTGGCTAGACGCGGGCATCGTCTACCCTATTTTTTATAGCAATTGGGTGAGCCCTATCCAATGTGTGCCCAAGAAGAGTGGTTTCACAGTTGTAAGCAATGATAAAGTTGATCCCTACTCGCATTACGACTGGCAGGAGAGTATGCATGGATTATCATTGACTCAATGCGGCCACAAAGAAGGACTACTTTCCGCTACCGTTCATTGACTAGATGTTGGATAGGCTAGCTGGTAAAGCTTATTATTGTTTCCTAGATGGCTACTCTGGATACAATCAAATTGCTATTGCGCCGGAAGATCAAACAAAACTATGTTCACATGCCCATTTGTATCCTTCGCCTTTCGACGTATGCCTTTTGGATTGTGCAATGCGCCAGCCGCATTCCAGAGGTGTATGATGGCTAGCTTCTCAGACTTGATAGAGGATTCTTTAGAGGTATTCATGAACGATTTTTCGGTTTATAGGCGAACTTTAGTCCCATGTGCTGACAACCTGGCGAAAGTTTTGAAGAGATACGAGAACACAAATTTAGTTTTGAATTGGGAAAAATGTCACTTCATGGCAACTGAAGGCATTGTCCTCAGCCATCGCATATCATGTCAAGGTATTGAGGTAGATAAAGAGAAGGTTGAAATCATCGAGAAATTGCCACTGCCAACAAATGTTATGGGAATAAGAAGCTTTCTTGGACATGCAGGTTTTTATAAGAGATTTATTCGAGACTTTTCTAAGATTGCTAAACTGTTATGCTCATTGCTAGAGCAGAATAAAAAGTTTGGTTTTGATGACACCTGTCTGGACGCATTCATCTCAAAAGAAGCAACTGGTATAAGCTCCAATTGTCGTCGCACCGGACTGGACACAACCGTTTGAATTAATGTGTGATGCAAGTGATTTTGCTGTAGAATCTGTGCTGGGTCAACGCAAAGAAAAGGTATTTCATTCCATTTATTATGTTAGTAAAACTTTGACTGAAGGCAGGCCAATTACACGACTACTGAGAAAGAATTGCTGACAGTAGTTTTTGCATTCGAGAAGTTCCGTTCATACCTTATCAGCGTAAAAATTACAGTGTACACAGATTATTCTGCATTGAGGTACCTTTTTGCAAAGAAAGATGCAAAATTTAGGTTGATTAGATGGATCCTATTGCTACAAGAGTTTGATGTTGAAATCAAGGATAGAAAAGGATCCGAGAATCAAGTAGCTGACCACCTATCTCGATTTGAAGTTGGAAGTGAAGATGGGAATAAAGTCTAAATTATCAATGCATTTCTAGACGAGCAGTTATTATTTATTGACGCATCGCTCTGGTATGCTAATGTTGTAAATTATCTTATGTGCGAGAAGCTACCCTTGAGTGCTGTTGGTCACAAGAAAGTCAGATTTTTGCGTGACGCTGTGAAGTATCATTAGAATGAGCCATACCTATTCAAGGTATACACCGATAACATCATCTTTCGCTGCGTTCCTAAAGAGGAGATGACTTCTATCCTTAGACATTACCATGATGCTCCATATAGAGGCCATTTTAGTGGTGTAAGGACTGTTGCAAAGGTCTTATAGTTAGGATTCTATTGGCCCACGTTGTTTCGAGACACCCACAACTTTGCACAATAATGAGATCGATGTCAACGCACTGGCTCAATATCTCGACGTAATGACATGCTCCAACAGTTGATTATGGAGGTGGAGTTATTTGATGTTTGGGGTATAAACTTCATGGGGTCATTTTTAAACTCTTTTGAGAATGTGTACATCCTAGTTGTTGTTGACTACGTATCAAAGTGGATCGAAGCAATCGTGGTGCCAAAAGATGATGCTCGAATGATGTTGAAGTTCTTCCACACGTACATCCTTACGGGATTTGGCACACCTAAGGCATAAATAAGTGATCAAGGTACTCACTTTCACAATAATCAAGTAGCAACAGCTTTGAGAAGATATGGTGTGAAGCATCTTATGGCCATAACGTACCATCCACAAACAAATGACCAAGCAGAGGTATCCAATCAGCAGATTAAAAGTATCCTTGAAAAGGTAGTTAACCCATCTAGGAGGGATTAGTCTTCACAGCTACATGATGCCTTGTGGGCGCTTCGCACCGCATATAAAACCCCGTTGGTGATGTCGTCGTATCAACTAGTGTTTGGTAAGTCATGTCACCTGCCAGTTGAGTTTGAGCTTAAAGCCATGTGGGCAATTAAAAAGGCAAATTTGAACTATGATGTTGTTGGAAGGAGAAAATTGTTGGACATTACTGAACTGGATGAAATACGCTGCAATGCCTATGAGAACAATATACAAAGAAAAGATCAAGAGATAGCACTAAAACATTATCTTGCATCGACAATTTAGCCCTGGTTAGTTAGTACTCTTGTTTAATTCACACTTAAAACTGCATCCAGGTAAATTGCGTTCAAGATGGTCGGGCCCTTTCAAGGTTGTCGAAGCATTCTAGAACGGTGCGGTGATAATTGACAATCTAAAAGATGGGCAACAGTTCAAGGTGAATGGCTAACGTATGAAGCATTACATGAGCCCAGAAGTCAAAGAACCAAACAAGACCATCGATCTGGTTACATTTAAATAATGTCAACGCATTTTATATTTCCTTTTATCTTTTTATTTTAACTTGTTTCCTTTTCAATTTTATGCAGGAATAAAAAAATTGTCTTTTTGTCAATGCATCACAAGCACAACTTGTCGACGCATTTTGTGATGACTCAGCAAAGCTTTTTCATCAAGAATCATGCCGATTGATTTCCCTCTCTTCCCAATCATTCGATCAATTAAAAGGGTATGATCTACAACTTGGCATTTATTGGCTACAAACGTAACATTTTCCCACGTTCGTTTCAATAATCACAACACTTGCCATTGAAAGGTTATAAAACCCTTCTCAACTGATTTCCTTTTCCACTCACAATCGCCATTGTTACTACAACTCATCTTCTTTATTATTTTCAATCTTACTCTCACGAGTGTATTTCTTTCTTTGCAAGTTTCTTTTAACCTTTTTATTGAGTTATTATGGCCAGAACAAGAGGTTGCCCATATCAATAATCTGTTTCGGATGGCTGAGAAAGAAGACATGCACACTGTGTTTTTGGAAGAACTGACCGATGAAGTTGCCGACCAAATATTGAGAGATCTTTGTGTTGACGGTGCTATCTGGACGAGCACTGGGCCACACAACTTTACCATGCACCGTCATTATCTAACAACCTACAATAAGGTGTGGTTCCACTTTATCAATAGCCGCATCCTACCTTCTACACATAGCACAACGACGACATTAGATCGCATGTGCATTCTGCATTTAATTTTAAAGGGTCGTCACATCGATGTCAGCATAATCCTCCACGACCAGATTGTGAAACAGCATCCAAGCAGACAAGTATACTACCTTTCCCTTCCTTAATAATGTTATTGTGTAAACAAAGGGGGATTGTGCCTCGAGATGGTGAGGAAGTATTGGAGAACAAGAGCCCTACAACGATATCTCTGTAGAGAGAATGACAAGAGGCCAAGAGACGTTGCTGGTGAAGGAAACACCTAAGAAGAAGGACAAGGGTAAAGGGAAGAAGTAGGAAAAATAGGCTGATGCACCCACAGATCCTCAGTTAAGGAAGAGGTTAGTTGCTGTGGAAGTTAGTATTAATCGCATCGACTTGTGAAAGATTCGTACTGTCAGTGTATTGGAAGACATGGACTATCGACAGAACATATTTTATACGTACACAAAAGCATGGAATGATGCTATAATCACTGCATTGAGGACCATGAGCCCAAGTCCATTGCCAGATTTCCCTGTTTTTCCATCTATCTTCCGACCAATGCCCTCATCCTCCGACCAGCCTACTCCTGATGGTAGGTCATAACATGTTCCCTCTCCAACGAGAATCCACATTTCAGATGAAGAGGAGCAGGAGGGGAATTCTAATGCTATGGAGGATTGCTACAGAACTATACCCAGCTTGTTCGAAAAAGAGTTCTCGAACAGCCTTGGGGCTAATATGGCAGAACGGGAGGCTATGATTGAAGAGGTGCATACCTCGATTGTATATATGAGTGTGGACACAAAAGAAGGCATCGACAAAGCTATCACTGAGCAGGAAAAGCCTAGGGAAGAAGAAGCACAAAAAAAAGAAGACCATGAGAAGAAGAAGGAAGGAGAGGAGGATGAACTTGAGAAGGTGCTTCCTGAAGAACAGGAGGTAGAGGACAAAGAAGATGCCTTAACAAATATCGTTGAGGATATTGTCGAAGCACCCATCAGTGTGGGGGAATCTAGTAAAGATATGCCTCCACTTGAAGCGAGCCAGGCTGCGACAGTTACTAGCAGCATTAAGAAACCAAATCCTCTAACCGATGAGTCCACCACTCAACCAACTAAAAAGGAGCAGTCCGCTGCTCCAGTTGATTCAAAGGACAAGAAGAGAAAGCACAAAGATAAGAAGAAAAAGCGCAAAGAAGAAGACGAGCTCCTAAAGAAGAAGAAGAAGAAGGAGGCCAAAGTAGCCATTGCATCGGCTGCTGAACAATAATGAGTTAGTTTTACTTTTCAGTAGTTAATTGCATGCATCTTATTTAGTTGTCATTGCATTTTTATTTGTCACTACATTTCATTTGTTAGTGCATTTGCATTGTAGTTTCATTTCCATTCTTATCTATATAATATTGTCAATGCATTGGGGACAATGCAGACATTAAGTTTGGGGGGGATATCGTATGAAATGGAAATGCAATTGCACTCACATGTTTGAATTTTACTTGTTTCTTTAGTTAATGAAAGTATGCAGAATTTCAGCAAAAATGTGACCTGAATTTTTTATTTGATGCATAAATCTTAAATTATTTGAATAATGATATGTGAATTGGGAGAATATGAATGAATACTGAATCGTCTATTTTTGGATGAATGATTAGAGTTGCTTCAGTAATGAATGGATAGTAACAATTTTTTAATCTGGTACTAACTTGCCAATTGCAACGACATTATATTAATAAAGAACACTCCAATGTGAGTGTATTGTGACTTATCAAGGGAGAACATTCCGTTGCAGGTGTTAGAAAAATCATCTAGCCAAAGGCTATCACTGCAAAAGTGTGTGTCGATGCAATTACATACCTCTTGAGGGTTTGTTGCACCCCATCGTTACTGCCCAAGAACAAAGGTAGTGCAACGAAATCTCTCAGTCACATATATAAAAAAAAATGGATGAATAAGAAAAAGAAAGAAGAATAAAAGAGAAAAGAAAAAAGAAAAGAAATATATAAATGTTGTATTGGTTTAAGAAAGGATAAGATTCAAAGCATGTTACTAACATGAGTGAAGTTGCAATTTTAATTATTCATACCTCTAAATTGTCGGCGCATTTTTCTATCATGTGAATGCAATTTACACATTAGAATCCCAGAAAATTTAAGTTGTGAGAATAATAATTGCAGTGATATGTTTGCTTGTGATTTTGCTGATTTTTGTTTACATGAGGGCAAGTAACCACTCAAGTTTGGGGGTGTGATAGAATTAGAAATGACACCTATTTTCTTCCTAAATTTATGTATTATTTGTCTCCTTTATATCATTTTTTTAATGTGCATGATAGGCATTTTATACTTAGTATTTATATTTTCTAACTCATTGTTGTTGAGTTTACATTCTTGTTATTTATCTCTTTTTGTGCACTAATGTCGCTACATGCAGCATATGTATTGCATCTTAAAATTGTCAGCACAAGGATCCATCTCAATAGATCAAGACTAAAAAGAATTCAGAATGTAGCCACATTTCAGCTTGAAATTACGACCAGAGATGTCGCCGCATAGGAATCTATACTTTGAATGAATGAATATTAATAAAGAACACTCCAATGTGAGTGTATCGTGACTTATCAAGGGAGAACATTCCGTTGCAGGTGTTAGAAAAATCATCTAGCCAAAGGCTATCACTGCAAAAGTGTGTGTCGATACAATTACATACCTCTTGAGGGTTTGTTGCACCCCATCGTTACTGCCCAAGAACAAAGGTAGTGCAACGAAATCTCTCAGTCACATATATAAAAAAAATGGATGAATAAGAAAAAGAAAGAAGAAGAAAAGAGAAAAGAAAAAAGAAAAGAAATATATAAATATTGTATTGGTCTAAGAAAGGATAAGATTCAAAGCATGTTACTAACATGAGTGAAGTTGCAATATTAATTATTCATACCTCTAAATTGTCGGCGCATTTTTCTATCATGTGAATGCAATTTACACATTAGGATCCCAGAAAATTTAAGTTGTGAGAATAATAATTGCAGTGATATGTTTGCTTGTGATTTTGCTGATTTTTGTTTACATGAGGGCAAGTAACCACTCAAGTTTGGGGGTGTGATAGAATTAGAAATAACACCTATTTTCTTCCTAAATTTATGTATTATTTGTCTCCTTTATATCATTTTTTTAATGTGCATGATAGGCATTTTATACTTAGTATTTATATTTTCTAACTCATTGTTGTTGAGTTTACATTCTTGTTATTTATCTCTTTTTGTGCACTAATGTCGCTACATGCAGCATATGTATTGCATCTTAAAATTGTCAGCACAAGGATCCATCTCAATAGATCAAGACTAAAAAGAATTCAGAATGTAGCCACAATTTCAGCTTGAAATTACGACCAGAGATGTCGCCGCATAGGAATCTATACTTTGAATGAATGAATTCAAACTGCAATCACAACTGGACGCACCAGAGCAAGAGAAAAGCATATTGTCGTCGTAATTAAAGGTTTCAATTGCGTCCAGCAATGTGACGACAATCTGCAGATCCATGAAGAACACACCAGATCTGCGTGAGTGCATAGTTGGAATTTAGCTAGCTTTGACAACTGCAATTAGATTTAGATCTGAGAAGAGATGAGGTTTATCATTTCTGAAGCATATAAATAAAAGGGAAGATATGGAGAAATATATCAAGGGGGGAAGGAATTAAATCTACAATTACTTTGTGTTTTTGAAGTTTTATTGGAGATCGGTGAGCTGACTGAGCAGACGAGCAACAGCTCCTGACGATGAGTGCTTGGTGCAGGCACAAGAGGAGCGGTTAAGGAATAGTCCTAGTAGTCTAGGAATAGTAAGCTTCGATGTATTCGTTAACCCCTCTTTTATGTTGATGGATTATTATTAACAATTGAATGAATATGAGAATATCTTTCAATGTTAGATTACTCTGATTCTTACTTAATCCTTCTCATTTTTTTATTCTTGAATTCAATTGCATTAAACACGAGAGTGGAAGTGCAGTCTATTGACACTGAGAGGTGCGATGACAAGTTGAGTTACCAAGCAAGTCAGCGAGAGCTGCTTGGGATTGGAAGAGATTCTATCACTTGTTCTTAAGTGCACAGTGTTGCCTACATCGAGAAATTGGGTAATTGTGGGTACTTGAGTCTCGATTAAACAGAAAGCTGTAGTTGGTAAGATTTAATTGGAACCTCATTGCTATGACAATTCATCTATACAATACCTTGTCGACGCATCCAGCGTTACGAATTAGTGAAGTTAGCGATCCACTCCAGTTCTTCGCACTTGATCATCATTTTAATTTTCTACATTTAAATTTCCAAACCTTCAACAACAATTTGATTTACTTTCAGTTGCATTGACAATTAACTTTAATTACATTGATAATTTTGACTATTTTAGTGTGCAGATCTGATTTAATTGCGCTGACATCTTTACTCGCATTATCTCCAATCTTAGTTTTAATTGCCTCGACAAATAGACATTAAGAACTCGTTCCCTGTGGGATCGATATCCAATAGAATTATTTTATCAACTATACTTGCTTCGATGTGTGTCCGCTTGCACAATTGTTGTGACGTTACAGGTCGATCAGACAACCACTGATGATATTCTAACTGAATGCGACCACAGAGCTGAGGCTAATAATTGTGAGCTAAAACAGGGTTGGCAATTGGAATCCTTGAATTTGTCCAACAAGACGATCCCTGTGTTTAAACCATTAATCGAACAAGCTCCAACCTTCGAGTTAAAGCTATTGTCAACGCATTTGAAGTATGTCTTTCTAGGTGACAATGACACATTACCTGTGGTTGTCAGCGTAAGCCTCAATACGAGTTAAGAAGAAAAACTTATCTCAATTTTGAAGTAATACAAACAAGCAATAGCTTGAAACATTGCATATATTAGAGAAATTAGTCCCTCTTTTTGCATACATAAGATCAGGCTGGAAGATGAAGGGAAGCAATCCATTGAGCAACAGCGAACGCTTAATGAGAAAATGAAAGAGGTAGTGAAAAAGGAGATTATTAAGTGGCTGGACGTGAGCATCATCTACCCCATTTCAGACAGCACATGGGTAAGCCCTGTCTAATGTGTGCCCAAGAAAAGCGACATCACGGTCGGTGAATAATGATGATAAGAACGAGCAGGTCCTTACTCGCATTATTACTAGTTGGCGAGTGTGTATGGAATATCGTCGTCTCAATGCGACCACAAAGAAGGATCACTTTCCACTACCATTCATTGATCAGATGTTGGATAGGCTAGCTGGTAAAGCCTACTATTGCTTCCTAGACAGCTACTCTGGATATGTTCAAAATGCCATTGCGCCAAAAAGATGAAGTAAAGACCACGTTTACATGCCCATTTGGAACCTTTGCCTTCCAACGTATGCCATTTGGATTGTGCAATGCACCAGCCACATTTCAGAGATGTATGATGCTATCTTCTCGGACATGATTGAAGATTCATTAGAGGTATTCATGGATGATTTCTCTATGTATGGGCATAATTTTGACCAATGTGTCGACAATCTGGCAAAAGTAGTGAAAAGATGCGAGGACACAAATCTAGTGCTGAACTGGGAAAAATGTCATTTCATGGCTACTGAAGGCATTGCCCTTGGTCATCGAATATCATGTCAAGGCATTGAAGTAGACAAAGCAAAGGAAGAAATCATTGAGAAACTGCCACCACCCACGAATGTCAAAGGAATAAAAAGCTTTCTTAGTCATGTTAGTTTCTATAAGAGATTAATCCGAGATTTTTCCAAGATTTCCAAACTATTATGCTCGTTGCTAGAGCAGAATAAAAAGTTTGTGTTTGATGACGCATTTCTAGACGTATTTGTCACAATAAAGAAGCAGCTAGTACAAGCTCCAATAGTCGTTGCACCCGATTGGACGTAACCATTTGAATTAATGTGTAACGTGAATGATTTTATTGTAGGAGTTGTGCTCGGACAACACAAAGAGAAGGTATTTCACTTAATTTACTATGCTAGTAAAACCTTAATTGAAGCAGAAGTGAACTATACAACTACTGAGAAGGAGTTATTAGCAGTAGTTTTTGCATTCGACAAGTTTCGTTCATACCTTGTCGATTTACAGTGTACACAGATCATTCTACGTTAAGATACCTTTTTGTGAAGAAAGATGCCAAACCGAGATTGATTAGATGGATCTTGCTCTTATAAGAGTTTGATATTGCAATTGGAGATAAGAAAGGATCCAAAAAACAAGTATCAGACCACTTATCCCGTCTGGAAGCTAGAAGCGAAGATGGCAATCAGTCATGCATTGTCAACACATTTCCAAATGAGCAATTATTTTATGTCGATGCACCTCTATGGTATGTAGATGTCGTAAATTATCTTGTTTGTGGGAAGCTACCCTTAAGTGCCACGGGTCACAAGAAGATCAAATTTATGTGCGACGCTACGAAGAATCATTGGAACAAGCCATACCTGTTCAGGGTATACACCGACAACATTATTCGTCGTTGTGTTCCTAAAGAAGAAATGACTTTCATCTTGAGACATTGCCATGATGCTCCCTATGGAGGCCATTTTGGTGGAATAAGGATTGCTGTAAAGGTCCTACAATCAGGATTCTTCTTGCCCATATTGTTTCGAGATGCCCACAATTTTACACAACAATACGATAGATGTCAACTCACAGATTCTGTATCTCACCGTAACGAGATGCTCCAACAACCTATCATGTAGGTGGAGTTATTTGATGTCTGGGGTATAGACTTTATGGGACCATTTCCAAACTCTTTTAGGAATGTGTATATTTTAGTTACTGTTGACTATGTCTCTAAGTGGATCGAGACAATTACGATTCCAAAGGATGATGCTCGAACGGTGTTGAAGTTCTTCCACACGTATATCCTTATAAGATTTGGAACACCTAGGGCATTGATAAGTGATCAAGGTACTCATTTTCACAATAACCAAGTGGTGACAGCCTTGAAACTATATGGTGTGAACCATCACATGGCCACCACATACCATCCAAAAACGAATGGCCAAGCGGAGGTTCCAATCGACAAATTAAAAGTATCCTTGAGAAGGTGGTTAACCCATCTCGGATAGATCGATCTTCGCGACTACATGATGCGTTGTGGGTGCTTCGCATTGCGTACAAAACCCTGTTGGGCATGTCACCATATCAATTAGTGTTTGGTAAATCCTGTCACCTATTGGTTGAATTGAAATATAAAGCCATGTGGGTGATCAAGCAGGTGAACATGGACTGCAATGCTGTTGGACAGAAACGATTGTTGGACATTTTTTAGCTGAAAGAAATTTGACGCATTGCGTATGAAAATGTAGCCATATACAAAGAAAAAACTAAGAAATGGCATGACAAGATCATCTTGCTACGACAATTTAACTCTGGTCAGTTGGCACTTCTATTTGATTCACATTTGAAATTACATCCAGGTAAATTGCGCTCGAGATGGTCAAGCCCTTTTAAAGTTGTTGAAGCATTCCAACATGGTGCGGTGACAGTTGAAGATATGAAGGATGTAAATGACCAACGACTGAAGCATTACGTGAGCCCAGATGTTAAAGAACACAATGAGACCATAAATCTGGTCACATTTATTTAATGTCATTGTAATTTTTACTTTTTATTTTTGCTTTTTATTTTCTTTTGTTTCCTTTTTAGTTTATGCAAGAATAAAAATATCCTTTTTGTCGACACATCATAAAGCACAACATGTCGACGCATTCTATGATGACTCAGCAAAAATTTTTCAATAAGAATCGTGCCGATTGATCTTCATCCATCCCTAGCCGTTAGATCAAACCAAGATGTACGATCTGCAGCCTGGCATTTATTGGCTGCAGACGCAATGTTTTCCCAAGCCAATTGCAATAATCACTTCTCTTCATCTGAAAGAATTATAAAACCCTTCTTTTATCGTTTCTCTTCTCCCACTCACAACCTCCATTATTGTTGCAACAATCTTCTTCATTGTCTACAAACTTTTCTACAAATTCTCTCATTCTCTTTATTTAGTTATTATGACAAGAACACGAGGAGCAAAAAACCCTTCAAAATCCCCCGTTGAATCCTCGGCCACTGTAGTTCGGAATGCCGACCAACCCTTACAAGATGAACCTATCCTGTTCCTATCCAAAGTGGCGAAGGACCTCTACCACGACGTCATGCTCAAGAGAAACTGTCACCCGGAGTAAGGTTTTCAATTATCCCCACATCAAACATTGGGGAAACAAGTCACTAGAACGATCGCTCATCTAGGTTGGGAGTCTTTCTGCGACCATCCAACTGGTTATTCCCCTACTATGGTAAGGGAATTCTATGCTAACCTCGTGGACTCTGAACAGGAGTTTGTTTTTGTTTGAGAGGGCTTGGTGCCTTGGAGTGTGACTTACATTAACGCACTTTTCCACATCGTTGAAAGAGTATATACTCACACTACATTTTTAGAGGAGTTAATTGATGAAGGTACTGACCTTGTGATGCGATAACTATGCGTCGAGGATGTTGTATAGACTGATAACGGTTCGCATAACTACACTATGCATAGACGTTATCTCACCACTCAGAGCTATGGTTCCACTTTGTTAACAGCCGAATTCTGCCTTCAACCCATAGTACACCTGCGACGCTGGATCGCATGTGCCTTTTGCACTCCATTCTGAAGGGCCGCCACATTAATGTCGATGCAATTTTACATGATGAAATTGCTGAAACCGCAAGTAAACAGACAGGTATCTTACCTTTCCCTTCTTTAATTATGATGCTCTACAAACAAAGAGGTATTGTGCCTCATAATGGTGAAGAGGTGTTAGAGAACAAGGGGCCAATAAATGATATCTCGATGGAGCGAATGACTAGGGGACAAGAAACCCCTCTAGTGAAAGAAGTGACTAAGAAGAAGGAGAAAGGGAAAGGAAAGAAAAAGGAGAAGCAAGAAGATGTGCCCACAAACCCTCGAGTTGGGACAAAGCTGGCTGCAATAGAAAAAATCATTGATCGTATGGATATGCCCCAAATTCGTTTTGTCAGCATGTTGGAAGAAATGGATTACAGGAAAAACATATTCTATGCGTACACAAAGGCGTGGAACAAATGCTATTGTCGCCACATTGAGGAATCTAATCCCACATCCCATACTAGAGTTCCCTATTTTTCCCTCAATTATTAGAGAAGCCCCATCGTCCTCCGAGCAACCTACTCTTGAAGGTAGGCCTCAACCTGCCCATCCTCAACTAGAATTCATATCTCTGATGATGAGGAGCACGAGGGACATTCCAACGCCATGGAAGACTGTTTCAGAACAATCACCAGCCTATTCGAGGATGAATTTTTGAATAGTCTTAAGGCTCACATGACGGAAAGGGAGGCTATTGCTGAGGAGATGCGTACACTGATCGTATCTGTGGGTTTGGAAGCAGAGGAAGGCATCGAAACAGGCACAGCTAAGAAGGTGGAACCTAAGGAGAAGAAGGAAAATGAGGAAGAGAAGGAATAAGAGGAGAAGAATGAAGAGAAGGAAAATGCCCCGACAAATTTCGATGAAGAATTTGCTAATGCACCTACCAGTGCGGGGGCATCTGTTGAAAATTTGGCTCCACCTGAAGCAAGCTAGGTTGAGGTAGTCACCAGAAGCGTTGAGGATCTTGACCCTCTGGCCATTGTGTCTTATATGGCACCACGTGTTGAATTCCATCCATCTGATGTGACTGTCAATGAGGCCTCCACTCAATCGGCTATGAAGGAGCAATCCGTTGCTCCGATTGATTCCAAGGACAAAAAGAGGAAGAGGAAGGACAAGAAAAAGAGGCGTAAAGCAGAAGAAGAGTGCCCAAAGAAGAAGAAGAAGAAAGCCAAGGTAGCCACTTCATCGGTTGCTGAACAATGAGTTAGTTTACTTTTCAATAGTTAGTTGCATGCATCTCATTGTCATTGCATTGTTATTTGTCATTGCATTTTTCATGTTAGTTTATTTGCATTATAGTTGCATTTCCATTCTTATATGTATAGTATTGTCAATGCATTAGGGACAATGCAAACATTAAGTTTGGGGGGATCTTGTGTGAAATGGAAATGCGATTACACCCACATATTTGAAAATTTATTTGTGTCTTTAGGTCAATGAAAGTATGCATAATTTCAACAAAAATGTGACCACATTTTTTATTTTATGCATAAATCTTGAATTGCTTGGAATGTTGATATGTGAATTGGATGAATTTGAATGAATATTGAGCCTCCTATTTTTGGATGAATAATTGGAATTACTTCAGTAATGAATGGGTAGAATCAATCTTTGAATCTTTAAATAACTTACCAATTGCAGCGACATTGTACTAATAAAAGACACTCTAATGTGAGTGCATTGTGACTTACCAAGGGAGAACACTCCACTGCATATGTTAGAAAAATTATCTAGCCAAAGGTCATCACTGCAAGAGTGTGTGTCGGTGCAATTACATACTTTCTAGGGGTTTGTTGCACCCCATCGTTACTGCCCAGGAACAAAGGTAGAGTAATGCAATGACATCTCTCAGTCATTTATAAAAATAAAAAAAAAGAAAGAAAGAAAGAAGAGGAAAGGAGAAAAGAAGAAAAAAGAAATATATGTTGTATTGGTCAAGATTAAGATTGGTTTTGGAGATGAGATCTACAATTCTCATAGCTTGTAAATAGAGGAGAGAAGAAGGAAAGAGATATCAAAAGGTGAAGAAATTAATTTTGCAAATTCTCTAAAGCTTTGAAACTTGGTTCTAGAGTTCGGTGAACTGATCAAGCAAGTGTGCAACAACTTCTAACGAGGAGTGCTTGATGCGATACAAGAGGAGCGATTAAAGAATAATCCTAGTAGCCTATGAATAGTATGCTTCGACTTATTTATTAATCCCTCTACTAATGCTGATGAATTCTTATTGACAATTGATTGTTTATGGAAATATCTTTCAATGTTAGATTACTTTGATTCCTATTTACTTCTTCTCATCTGTTTTCCCTTGGATTTAACTGTTTTGACCACAGAAGTGCAATTGCAGTCTACCGACACTGGAAAGTGTGATGACAAGTTAGTTTAACAAGCAAGTCAACGGAAGTTGCTTGAGGCTAGGAGGAATTCTAGTCACTTGTTCTTGAGTGCAAGGCATTGCCAACACTAGATGGTGGGGTAAATGTGGGCACTTGAGTCTTAGTTAAACAGAGAGTTGTTATTTGTATGATTTCATTGGAACCTTATTGCTACGACAGTTCATCTATAAAATACCTTGTCGTCACATCTAGCGTTGCTACTTAGTGAAGTCAGTGATTCACTCTATTCTTCGCACTTGATCACACTTTTACTTTTTCTGCATTTAAATTTTCAAAATATCAACAACAATTTAATTTACTTTCAATTGCTCTGACATTTTATTTTTATCATTGCATTGCCAACTTTGACTAACTTAGTTGTGCATATCTAATTTAATTGCACTGACATCTTACTAGCATTTTCTCTAATTTTAACTTTAGTTGCTTCGACAATTGAACATCAAGAACTCTATCCTCGTGGGATCGATATTCGATAGAGCAAATTTATCAACTATACTTGTATCGACGAGTGTTTGCTTGCACTTAAATATTGTGACGTTTACAGGCCGATCAATTAACCAACGAATAACCATAAATTTCTAGCACCAGTGCCTAGTGGATAAACCGCAAAAATGAGTCCAGCACTAGTCAGTTAAACTGACAAACATTTAATAGGTCATTTCCATAATTTATTCAATTCACACTCAATAGCAACAAATTAATTCTATCCTTTTATTATTTCAAGATTCATTACTATTTAATCACACATACACAAGTTATGTTATACATGAGTCAAAAGTTCTATAACATTTAAACATAATAGAGTTTAAATAACAATTAATAAAAATAATAAGTTCGAAAATAAAAACTTATCGGAATATAATAGTTACCAAGGTTGAAAACGATTACTCGTTGACTTTCTCCTTTCCTCGATTTCCAACTGATCCTTTAGTCTCACAATCTGTAATAATGATCAATTCTCTTTAATTTATTCCATCATTTAAATTTTCATTTAATTGATACATCATATACATGATTCACATATATCGACCTCTATATCATTATAATACTATTAAATCTTTTCACCAACAAGTTATTTAATTGAACACATACTCATATTTATTTATGTAATATTTATTTATGAACTATGCCATTGCCCCTAATTTTAGCTTTTAATATTTATTTTAATCATACTACCATGTTTATGTTTATTTCACTTTTCCATCATTCTCTTCACATTCTAGCAACCTCCCCCTTCGATTATCCATGCTTTACTTCTCAAGATTTTTATACATACCCATAAACTACTTAAAACTCAACTTCATTATATTTAACTACCCTTAATTTCATTTACGAACTACACCAAAACCATCCTAAAATTTCCAGCTCAAAACCTCATCAATTAACTTCCAAAACAACAATGGCTAATTCAAAAACTTGTCCTTTTCATGATTTCTTCCCTAGCCTAGAGAGGCCTCACCTTAATAATCACAAAAACACCATTTTCATGAGAAAATAAACAAAGAAACACTTGCATGCAAGGCTCCCTTTTGCCGAAAATCCAAGCTTCTCTAATGGAGCTTCTTGCTTATCTTTGTTTCTAATTTCTTTCTTTCTTTTTCCTATTTTGTGAAAAATCCACTAAGGAAGAAACTCCCTTATTTTATTCGTTTAATCAATACAAATCTATTTACTAATTTGTCCTTAGGCTAAAACATTTCCTTCACTTCCACTTAACCCACAATTGTCATTTAACAAAAATTATGACTTATTTATTAAATAAACTCTTAATCTATTTAATATTCTAGCAATCACCACACTAACATTCTATATAATTCAATTTTCTCTTCCTTTTTTATAATTCAACTCATTTCCTCTTAGCTAATATCTTAAACATCCAATTTCCTTAACCAACTTATGAGTCACTCTATTATAATTAATCAAACATATTTAATTAAAATCTTATGAGTTCTTAATCAAATCTTCAAGGTCCTAAATTTGTCAATTTTTCGATATTACTAAAAATGGGTCATTTCAACCCCACTGGTAATTTTGTGAAAATTTCTTATTCAAAACGAGCCCACGCTCGACAGACGTGAGTTTGAGGATAACGGAGAAGACTATTCAGTTGAAGTGTTCATCCTGGACGAATCGAAAAAGATACAATTTTGGTTAAGTGTTTATTATTTTAGATATCACAACTAAAGATCTTGTTTTAGAAAAAATTTTAAAACTCTGATTTTTCCTTAAATTTATTTTCCGCTGCATTTTTTAAAACTATTTTTCCAACAATTAGTATTCGAGCCAGGTTGTGATCTATCTATAAGTATAAACAGATAATCAAAATAAATTTTTCTTCTTCTTGAATGATATGATTACATAGAAAGTGACATTCTTTAGATCTTTTGCATGTTTTGAGTTATATGGCCTAAAGCTCGTATGAATGCTTGTTAAGCATATGATTACATAGAAAGTGACATTCTTCTTGAATGATATGATTGTTAAGCATGTTTAGAGTATGTATGGCCTAAAACTCGTATGAATGCTTTAGTAAATAAAAGAAAAATGAATGCATGTAAAATAACGTGACAGTTTGTAATGAAAACGATGTGAAACGATGGTGTAGCGTCCTAATACTCGGGCTCGATAGTCGGGTCAGGTATGTGGTGTTACATGAAACCTAGTGATAACTCCATCGTTAGTCATGAAAATCGAGTAACTCTGATACCTTTAATGTGAAATCAGAAGAAAAAGATTCATAAAAGAAACAAAAGAGAGTAAAGGAGAGCTTAAGAGAATAAAGAGACTAAATTTTATTCTGACATTTCATAACCAACACCCTGCATTTATTGGTGCTTAAAAAAGATGATAATGGTCGTCTAGCAACTGACATCTATTAGCCACAGGGCAAAACACATCGTTTCATTAAACGATTCCTCCTCCCCCACAAAACATAGCGTTTTCATTAATTCTAACAAAGCTAAAACATACATTTTTACAACCAAAATAATAATATAATTAACAAACATAAAAATAAAATAAAAGAACACTCCTTTCCTCACATGCTAATGCTCGAGCCTCTGTCAACTTTTAGCTCATAACACACCAATAATTGTCTAGCACCAAATAGGCACGTCGACCGTCGACCACTGACCCCCGACTAAAAAATTTGACTGGTTTATGTGCATTATTATTTCTACTTTTGATCTTTTTTAGTTTCATTACTTGTAAAATATAAACCCATTCATGATTTTTTTAGTTTTTTTTTTTTTGGATAATGTTTTCTATACATAATTAATGCAAGCAATGTATGTTATGCAAAATCATTAATATTATTCTTTTTTCACCTTTAATATTAAAATATTTTGACTAGTGGATTTTAAAATTTACTATGTAGTAATTAGAGATGTTTATGAGTCGGATCTAAATATGATATTAATATAT
Organism: Kokia cookei; assembly: GCA_039519145.1. Lineage (NCBI taxonomy): Eukaryota > Viridiplantae > Streptophyta > Magnoliopsida > Malvales > Malvaceae > Kokia > Kokia cookei. The sequence continues at coordinate 22,685,757 of CM076908.1, forward strand.
TTTAATGTGTAATTTTATATTATGAATAACATATGTGTAATTTTAAGTTTATAATATTTTATATTATATTATATTTTATATTATGTAATTTTATACCATTTTTATTTTTTAATAATTAATGTAGATTTAGATTTGGATAGTAAAAATCGAATAATTTACCAGATTTGTGGATTCAAATTTGAATAATTCAAAATTTGAAGATATTTGACTCATTGTCATCCCAATCCCACATCCTCCTAAAGAATGCTCGATTTTAACCTCCCGAACCAGCTGCAGTAGCCCTTAAAGGGAGTGAAGAACTGCGAAATAATGTTGTTCATTCACCCTACTACGAATTAACCGGACTGAGCTATCCTCCTACTACTTTTTCTTTTAATAACTCCACATGCGAAGTTGGTAGGGCAGTCCAAAGTTCTCGCAGTCGCTTAGGTTCCGAGTAGAATAAAGAAATTCTGACCCAACAGAACTCAATTTACTAATTATTAAATAATACATTGCACGTTATTTAAATTTAATTATAAAAATATTTTTTAACTTTTATTATTAAATAAATGTTTAATGCGCACTTTAATCCATGAAATCTACCTCTTTTTTCACTTTAGTCTTTAAAGTTTTTTTGGCTCAATTCAATCCTTAACATTATCAAATATTTTCAATTTAGTTCTTAGCGTTATTAGACATTCCCGGTTAAATCTTTCTGGATGTTAAAAAATTTGACCAGCCAATCATATGCTGTCACATGTCATACAATGACATCACTATAATGTAATCATCCCAAAAAACCTTAAAAATCTTTAAACATTACAAAATATATAATATTTAAAATTAAATAATATAAAATTTTATAAGTTACAATTTTTTATAAAAATGTAAAAAGTGCTAAAATTTACTAAAAATTTGATATCTTTAAAATTTTATAGTAGATCTTGAATTGTTGAACATGATGTCCTTATCTCTTAGAGGGATATCAGATGTTTTTTAATTTAGTCAATCAAGATTTATAATCAATAGAAATTTTTAGGTGATAAATTTGAAACAAAAAATTAATTATTTAATAATAAAAAAATAATGCTATTTCAATTAAATAATTATTTAAATAATAAATAAAAATATTTTTTATTATTTAAATAATTTGAAAAAAACCAAATTTATCACCTAAAAATTTAAAAATATTAAAATTTCTGGTATTTTTTTTAAAAAAATAGTACTTTTTTATGTTTTTATAATGTTAGTTTGTAATTTTTTATTTTTTTAAATAAGTTTGATAATTTCTGTAATTTTTAAATACATTTTTTGAAACTTTGCATTTTCACTGATTTTTTAAGGTTTTTTGAATGATGTGCCAATTAAGGACTAAACTGAAAATACCTAATAACATTAAGGACTAAAATGAGCAAAACAAATTTTTAAGGACCAAAGTGAAAGAAACAGTATAAAATGTGCGTTAAACCTTAAATAAACATTGGTTTGAACGAGGATGATAAAAGATGTGAAATTTAAAAAACTTGCGCTCCCAATCATCCCAAGGATGGTATATATTCAAATTTTCTATCACATGAATAAAGAGTTTTATAATGGAAAATAAATTCTCCACTTTCGAACTTATAAGTTTCAATCTCCGGTTTCGTTGTAATGTCTCTCATTGGTCTCAATTGGTAGCACTTAACCATTATTAGTTGAAGGTCAGCATGCTAAAATTTGAATATAAGTTCCGACATCACATAACACCGTCTGATCTGTTACGTAGCAGAGAAAGAACTAAATTACATACATAAAATTCCCTCTATTTCAAATAAATTTTGTTACCCATACATTTCTTTTCAAGTTCATATGGCCATAGCTGTTTTTGTGTGTGTGTGTGTGTGTGTGTGTGTGAAAGAAGCCATGGCTGTTCTTTGATATAAAAGATTATGGTCGTTTTTTTCCTTTTTGAAACGTTCTTGAAAATTTTGGGAGTATTGGAATAAATTCTGATACAAATAGAATTATTTGCCTCCTCCAAGTATTGTCCTGTTCCCAAAAATAAAATTCGCAGATTATTTAAGCAAATTAAAGAAAAAAGACAAAGAAAATGTAAACAAAAATAAATTATCTTACATTTTACCTCATTGTGTACCAATCTGAAATAAAAGTAAAAATAATCTGAACTCAGTCAAGACAATTATCCTAAATCAATATATGCATGCACTGAAGCAGACATGAGGATCCGGAAATAAAAATCCCACATCGAAAATTTTGCAAAACTCACTTGATACTGTGAAAGCTGCTGAACTTCAATCAACCTTTAAACTTCGCTTCATACTCCTGGGGTTGCTGCAATAGTTGATCAAAGTTATTAAGTAGCAAAACACATATAGCCAGCAAGTCCTCTACATACTAAATAGATTCAACCACCAGAAAACATACTGAGACGACAGATAAATGTTTTTCATTGTGGAAAACGAATTTACCATAAATAAGGCTGATATTGATCTGCCTGCAAACCATCTCATGTGCATTGCGCGTTGAGCTTTACCTGCTGCTTCTGTGGAATCAAATCGAAGATAGACACAACCGGCACTGTTTCTGTAGGGAGGAAAAAATGACAAGTGTTAAAAGAAACAACTTTTCTGTTAAACTGCAGATGGGGAAACGGCAAAACAATCTTTATTTCCTCATAACAGTTTTCATTTGTTAATAAAATATGTACTGGGTAATCTTACAAATTGAAATGATAAACCAGAAAAGCTTTATAATACAAAATAAGATGCCATTAGTCATTGATTCTCAGCTACAGATATTAATCAAGTTGCTGAATGACTGCATACTGTCCATAACTTGCACAGGAATAACATTACTAAACAGATTAATAGATGTAAAAATATGTGATTATCCCCTTCCTCAACATTGATATAACATTTGCTCCTTCATAAACAATAAAGAACAGATATAAAATATATTTATCCGGTTCTGGAGTACAAAATTATCAAGCCAACTAAAATGACAGTCCGATGCTTACTTGTCCACATAAATATGCTTCACCCAGCCATATTTGCTGCATTCTTCTTCAACATCCTCTTTAATATCCAAATCAAAATCAGGTTCCGTCTGAAATAAAACATAAAAAGAAAATCACTACATTGTATAAGTAAAAAAGGAAGAAGACAAGAAGTAACGCAGAAATAGCATGTTTAGAAGAAGGAAAATCTAAACCTCAGTTGCAGGATCAAACATATTCTTCAACAGCAAACACTCGCTGGGCTGTCCAATAGGTTCAAGGGCTGTAGTAGACATGATTGGCTGTAGAACTGGTCCTGGATATGCCCCTTGGCCATTGACAGGTAATGTTGCCTGTTGATTTGGAGCAGACCCATTAACAAGGGATAATCCAAGAGAGCTCGTAATGCTGCAAAACTATCGCATTAGATATATAATATGATTAAAAACTGGAAAAGACAATCTGAAAGTACAAACGAACCTTGTTGCAATACCAGAGCGATCCAGTTTCTGCATAAGCAACGCTCTTGATTGAGCGTTCAAAGCCTGGATAAAAGTAATGCCAGTTAAGCAAAAAGAAAAGTGATAAAACAATTCCTCAGCACTATTACTAGAATGAAACAAACTGCGAATTAAAAACCAATATTCATTAAATACTACTATAATAACATGAATTTCAACTTACCAAGCCACCACCCTCATCATCATCAAAGTCTGCAGATTTTGCCGTAGTATCTTGGGTAACAACATGATCTGTAACAGATGAAACCTACATCCAATTTTGACCACAAAGCCATTAATACGATATAAGCCCCTTTTTTTTTTGGCAGCTACAGTGACTGAAAATAGAACACACAACTGACACTGAGATTACACTAACATAACATACAATTTCATGAAATTAACAAGACTACCTTAATGGTTCGACCAACAATTTCCAGTTTCCCGTTCAAGGCACTTTGAGCTGCTTTTGCATGTTCAAGTTGAGCAAACTGTAAAAAATAAACAGCCAACAAAGAACATGCATGGTTATTACTATACAGGAAAATGAAAATAAAAGCTCAAGTCTTCAGCCATATCTAACCTGGACAAACCCAAAACCTTTGCACTGCCCAGTCTCAAGGTCAAGTGGTAGTTGCACAAGCTCCACAGGTCCAAAAGGTTCAAATATCTGAGCCATTAACATAAGAAAATGGTTTGAAATGAAAATAATGTAACTTAAAATTATTAAACACTAAAACTGGGTAATATAAATATGGAAAAGGTTCTAAGAAAATTAACATTTCAACAAATTCACGTAACCCCTTCCAATTTTTTTCCTAAGAAATTACTATTAGAATGTACTTCTCTTTTAACAAGAAGTTAAATTTGGAAGAGTTTAGAGAACACCAAAATATAAATGCAGTAATTCATAAACAAAATCAAAGAATGGTAACTTATAATTTTGCTGATAAGCTAATGATCCTATTACCTGTCTAAGCTGCATTTCTGTCATATTAAAATGCAAGTTCCCTACATATAGTTTTCTATCAACAGCTCCATATGGTCCAGCAACACCACCTGCACCTGCACCAGAAGTATTGGACTGAACAAGATTCTTTTCGGCCTCTGAAGGTTTAACCATCACAGGTTGACCAAGAAGCAGTTGACCAGACAATGCTATTGCCATTGGCACAGACATCACATCATAAAACTCAATGTACCTGCAATTTTATCAGTGACAAATTAGTTTCTCAAAATATGAGAAAGAAATACAACCATAATTTATGGCAAAGTGATGCAGGGAAAGAAAAACTGTTGTGCAGAGAGCTATGCTGAGCAACTTTTGTTGAATCTGAAGTCTGATGCAATAAAAAGGTTAGCTCAGCATAACAATTAGAAAAGCAAAATAGATTTCATACACCAAGATAATAAAACAATGATAACCAAACACCACAAAGGGACTCAAAAAGGAGGTTAAAAGATTGGCATGTCCTTGATTTTAAAAGAAAGTAAAGACGGCAGAGATAACACAATTAGCTTAGTTATACACATGGAACAAGATATCAAAATGAACCCGCAAAAAAAAAAAAAAAAACAAAATCATAGATGAACAACATCCCAACCCCTCCAGACAACCAATAAAATGAAAAGGAAAATACTAAAAAGGGAGAAAAAAAAAGTGCCTAGCAGTGAGTCAAGTCACAAACAAAACCACTTTTAGATTAAACTGTATGGAGTATCTTAAAATTCTTATCTGTACCACTGACAAGTTGAATAGAATAAGGTACCCATGTTTATAAGCTGCATTTAATGCTAAGAAAATTCAAAGGAGAAGAAAGGTGAGGGAAAAAATTCAGGTTTCTATCATCTAATATGCGAAAGAAGCATGAATTGTTTAAACATTGAGAACTATTCCCATTAATCCTCATAGTAATAGCATTGCTAGTGCATTTAAGAATACAGTAAACCTTGATTCTAGTACAAAGATATATTTCACACAACTGCAAAAGGAAGTCTAACTTTGCGCAACATAAAAGTCACATACCCAACCCCCTTTGATCTTCTTGAATTTCTATCCATGATCAGCCGAACATCCCTCACCTTAAAATAATAAAGGAAAACAGATATGAGATCAAACATAAAATAATAACCTAAAAGATTAAATAAGCAGGGAGATCCCAGACTTTCAAGCTTCCTGATGAAACACCTATCAAGGAGTGTCCGCAAGATTATATCGTTTAACATGTGCTTTTAACTCACCCCACATATATAGAATGTTGAGACACAAGAAAGTCATAATACTACTCGAAACTGAAGGCAGAGGATCATATACTGCAAGAGGAAGCAGATGAATCTCAATAATGTGCATTCACATCATTCTAAACATTGTTTTACGCATTAACTTAAAGTTATTATCAGAAATGCATAAAGACAAATGAATTTAAAGGAATATAGCAGATTATGCAAAATGATATTCCTAGTATACTAAAATCTAGAAATTGCAATAGTGAGTTTTTCTAAAGGATATAAACATGGTATTTCAAGCATACACAAACTTCCAAAACGTTACATTAAAATTTTCCCAGATCAATTAACGTGGAATCTTAGCATGCTTGAAAGAAGTGGTTGATAATTCATTGAACCACCAATGTTGTCAAGGGTGCAAGGTTAGGTGATAGAACCCTTATATTGCCTCAGGCGCAAGGCTCAAAGAAAAAAAAGAATGCTTACCTAAGCTATGTAGTTCCGTATAAGTATATGTGCATGTTTTTATATGCGTGTATGATAAGCTTAAGATATATAATCATCATGACAATATCTCTAAAGAATGGTGAAATTTATTTGCAGAAAATGCAAGTATTTTTTGGTCAATAAGCATGATTCCTTACAGTCCCTACTGTTGAATAGGCAAATATCAAAAAGTGGAGAGTTTGATGCTATCCCCTTTCTTACCAGTAAAGCTACATCTAATGAAAAAAAGAAAAATAAAATAAAATAAAATAAAGAGTAACTTTGACCAGGCAAGCTTTTTTAAGAAAAAGTATGCCTAGAAGCACCAAGCGTGTGCCTGATCAAATGCACCTCACTTGAAAGGGTATTGAGGTGCTTTATTATCAAGCACAAGGAGCAAAGTGTAGGTACAATACTGACTACAACCTTCACAAAGAAATAAAATAACCAAGTTAAACCCAACTAACCTTGCCTGCTTTTGAGAAGAATTCATAGACATCTCTCTCAGTTGCTTTTAGAGGCATCTGTCATCAACCAATTCAAGGTGAACAACAATTAATATATAATATATAGTGAAATTTTAAAAAAAAAATTGCATATTGATACACATAAATATAACATTTATGTCTAATAATACTTTGAAGATGAAAGCAAAAATTGCAATGTATCTACCTGGTATGCAAAAACAGTTCTCTGGTCCCTCTCAGGATCAGCCTCAGGCTCCACTGCATCTTTCTTATCCTTAAATCTCCTGAAACATCCATGCTCATGAGATAATTCAGGATACCACTAAAATCATGCTCTAAAAAAGAAAAAAGAACCATCTACACAAAATTACAAGACATTGCCATCCACATCCTACCAAAAATGCCCATACAAAAGGCATTACAGTTCTATAACTCTAAAGGATACAACTAAGGAATCCTCTCACCCTCTTTCTTGCATATAAATTTACTCCAATAAATGAATTCTGAAACATCATAAAATACAATAAACTTCATCCCAAAGCGGTGAGCAGTGAGCACTCCAACCATGTTTATGTGCTTAGATCATGACAGACAACATAATTGGATGGTACAAACAAGATGCAGAAATGCATGTTTAGTTGAATTAGCAGACATCTAGTCATCGCTACATCTGCATAAACATTACAAAACTTCAACATAGGTGACCATAATGTACTTTTTAAAAATTTACCTGCTATCTCTGATGTCAATTTCACGTTCCCTCTCTTGGTCGCGTTCAATCTCGTATCTCCTCAACCTACTACTGCTTCTCTCTCTCCTATCTCTCTCCCGCTCCCTCTCTAGCTCACGATCACTCTCGTGCCTCCTCGACCTACTACTGCTCCTCTCTCTCCTATCTCTCTCCCGTTCCCTCTCTATCTCACGATCACTTTCGTGCCTCCTCGACCTACTACTACTTCTCTCTCTCCGGTCTATCTCCCTCTCTTTCTCCTTTTCCTTCTCTCTTTCCCTCCTCTCTCTCTCTTTTTTTCTCTCTCTCCTATCCCTCTCTTTCTCCTTATCTCTATCTCTTCTTTCTCTCTCCCTTTCCTTCTCCCTCTCCCCGCTACCCCTCCTCTCTAAATCCTTATCTCTATCTCTCTCCCTTTCCCTATCCCTGTCGCGGCTGCTTCTATGGCGGTCCTTATCCCGATCTCGCCTCTCCTCGTCGTCCTCATCGCGGCCGCTTCTCGATTTCTTGCTGTTCCTCTTGCCCTCATCATCCTCTTCCTCTCTGTCGCCATCTCTCTTCCTATAGCTTCTCTCGCTCTTATCCTCCGATCCTCCTCCGTCTTTCGTCTTCTTCGGATCTTCCTGTTCCTCGACGGTTTTTTCCAAATACTCATACTCGTCGAAATCCATTATTTTGTTTCTAAAATTCCAATATTTCACCTCTTTTTCTTGAAGGTAAAAGAGTTTGAACCTCGAAATCTGGTTTGATAAATTAGGGTTCTGTTGGGGTTCAGCTGTCAATTGCAAAGGTTTGGTTTAATTTGGGTCCTCGAAATCTGGGAATGGGACTTGGGTGCAAATTGATAAAATTGTGTGGGCTTTGAGAGAATTTACCAAGAAGTTTGAAGAAAGATTGAAGAGAAGAAACAAGTAGAAACAAAACAAACAGCGAGTGATTCCCTCTCCCGATACAATACGTGTGAAGCGTGTGAAGCGTGTGAAGCGTACGGAATCAAGCCGCAACCCTAATTTTGTGGATTTTTTAGGCTGCTTGTAATTTTATCTTGATTACGTCCAATTTTCCTGTTGGACAAAGGGTTTCTTTATATATAACAAATATAATAATTGCATTGTAGTGGTAAAATTGTAATTCGTTCTTTTAATTTCCTTAAGAATTAAAAGTATTTCGGTTTAATTTATATTTCGAGCAAAAATTTAATTTTTTAAAAAAATTTAATTTTTTATCTCTCAATGAAAAATTTTAAAAATAATATATATTCTCATGATTTAGATCGAAGGACCAATTAAATTATGTATAATTTTAAAATTATATTCCAAATAAAAATGAAAAAATTAGACTATGAATTACGAAACATAAAGTTTTTTTCATTTGGATCAAAACTTCCAATTGAATAAGTATGAGAAAAAGATCCATGGATAAAGATAGAAAAGAGTATTTCCAATCATAACTAAATCTTCAATTTTTTTATGGGATAGATTGAGACAAAATAGTTATTAAACGATAACTTTAGTTTATTAGAGATATTTACATCTTGTTTTAATTCGACGGAAATGAAATATTTTTTTTAAAAATTTTCTCAAATAGAAATAGAGAATGAAGCAACTAGAAATATTGTTCTATTCTAATCCCATTTTTGTAGAAGGATCATTTAGAAAGTGAATTTTTTTAATGCATAACAAAAATGTTATGGGTCAAATTCTTATTTCATTTTGTTCCTGCCTTATTTTTATCTTATTTATATTTTATTTATTTCTTTATTTATTTATCCATTTTCTATAAAGGAGCCGAATGAAATCAAAATTTCGGGTTCAATTCCCGCTACCCACTTGATATTTGAATTCTATCTATTTGAATATTTGAATACTGGTATGATTACATGGTAGTATCTATTTATATATTTTTTAATTTTTTAACAATGCACACACACTTTGCACACATAAGTGCTCGAACCCGGATCCTCTAGAATAAACATCATTCTTTTTTTTACTGGAACCACTCGTTGGGTTCATGAGTTACTTGACTTAAGAGAATATTGTTAATTTATTTATCAAACAATCCAATTATATTCCATAATCAATTTTAAAAAATATATCAAACAAATTTTATAACTTAAAATTCAATATTTAAATTTTTTAGCTTATCAAACAACACTTTATTGTATTTTATTCATAAAAAAAGAAATTAATCAACAAAAAATTCCTTACAAATCAATGGAAATTAAGCTCTTTTTTTTGGAAATTAAGTTAACTTTTAAAAAACCTAAGTTATTTTTTGATATTTAATATAGTAAATTCTTTTATATTAAAATTTTATTTTTTAAAAAAAATTAATGATAAATGATTTTAAATTTTAAATAATATTTTTAATATATTATTAAAAATATTTATATTAATATTTTAATTATAAATGTATATTACAATTTATAAATATTTAACAATAATAAAATATTAATATTTTAATAATATAAATATGAGTATTTGTTTAACTTTATTTATCCATTTCAATTCTAGTGTGTCATTATTCACTTTCACATATGTAATTAATTTTCTTACTCGTGTGATGCACTGATTAAGTGTGTATACCAATTAAAATATATTACAAATTTTCTAATTTTTTATATAATTTTTATAAATGATATGAGAAAAAATTCAAATTGATTATTTAAGAAATTGTTAGAACTAATAAGTGAAACAATAATTAAAAGGAATAAATCTCAAAATAATACATAAATTTTGGTTTAATGTATAAATTCATAAATAAATTTTAATTTTATACAATTTTATACATAAAATTTTAATTTAATCTAATTCTTACAAATTACATATTGAATTAAAGTTCATATATAATTTTTAAATTTATCTCTAATTAAAATGAAAAACTATAAATTCAATACTTTTAAAAATTGTAAAACATTTCCTAAACACTATTTACAAAAAAAATTATTTAATTATGTTTGGTAATTAATTTAATCGTGGTATAACAAGGTACATGTACTATATTTACGAATAGTGGCGCTCTCTTATTTTTTTCATTTAATTTGTATATTTTTTTCGGTGAATTAATTTGTATATTTTTTAAAACATAAGAAACAACATTTTTTCTAAAAATAATATAAATAAAAATTATTATAAAATAATTTAAAAAGAAAATAATTTTTTGGTAATTATTTTTTCAACAGTTTAAAAAGTTTTTTCACAAGCTTTAAAAAACATCTTTTTTTTAAAATTCTATATTTTATTTATGAAAAAAGGTATTGAGAAAATAGTTTTTAAGTAATAAATTTAATTTAGAAATTTTTATGTTTAGCACCTTAAAGACATTGATTAAAAATTAGAAAAAAAATTGTTTAGAAAATAATGGATTATCTGTAAAATTTTGGGAAAGACATTGTTTTATACGTAACGTAATAATTGTTTAGAAAATAAATAAAAAATTGTTTGGTGGCATGTTTTTAGGTGCAATATATAAAAGAATAAAAGTAAAGAAAAAGTGTAATTTGTATTAGCGACAAAGTCAAATTGTTGTAGATAATTATCATTAAATATTTTGAAAATTATTTATTTTAATTTATTGATATTTTTTAAAATTTTAAAATTTATTCTTTTAAAAATATATATTTAAAAATAATTATTATATCTTTTAAAATTATTATTTATTAGATAAGATAAAGAAATTTGAAATAATTTCAAAAGAAAAATCATCTCAATTATTATCTTATTCAATAAAATAAACAAATTTGAAAATTATCCCAACAATGATCTCTCATGCATTATTTTTTTAACCAAGTAGACATTCTTTGATTTAGCGTGCATTTGTAAAATTATTTTCGTTTTGTTTTCAAAAAGTATGAAAAATACCATCACAATTTATAAAGTGATAACTATAGTGAGAATTTTTAAAATAAAAATTAAATTGTTTTTTAACTTTAAATTGAAATGAATAAATTTAAGCTTTAAATTTAAGATTTAATCCAGTTCATCAAAATAAAGAGCACAACATCTAAGCTTCTTCTTTTTTTCTCTATGTAATATAAGTTTTAGGAACAAAAAATTTTTGATAATCTTTTACTTTCATATTTAAAATTTTTGAAGTGAAATTTGAAGCAAATTTACAACGAAACGGAAAATAAGAGATTAGGGTTTTCAAGATTAAGCAATTTGGATATTCAATATTTTTTTTTCTTTGTAGAGAATTTCACTTTAGAATTTTGGGTATTCGGTAGTCACTTGTATTTTTTAAAATTTTTGAATGCTTTTCATGAACCAATAAAAAATTCCCAAATAACGAAAGAAAAAAAAATATCGAACAATAAAACTGCTTAATCTTGATAACTCTACTCTCTTACTTTCTCGTTGTAAATTTGTACATCAAAAAACCCTAAAACTAAGAGATTACCCAATTTTCTTTCAACCTATAACTTATTACACTGTTAAAAGAAAAAATAAAGGAAAGATTTATTGAAATATTTTCAAATATTTATAGTGTTCCAATAACTAAAAATGAATGAGTGTAATTAATCACAAGTTAAATTTTTTGGTCATTGGTCAAGAGTTATGTCACTTGATTTTTGAGAAAGAATTATAATTATTTAAACAATATTAATTGAATAGTAATAATATTAGATGAATAATTATATGTCTTTTTAAATATATTATTATTAAAAAAATCTATTGAAAGATGTCTCTATGAATAGACATGAAAATTCCTATAAATAGGAATAAAATTTCATTTAGAAATCATATCAATAAGTTCTAAAAATTATTTATATCCTTCCTCCATTTTCTAATATTATTATATTATTCTATAAAGTATTATTGTAGAAATCCTTTATAGAAATTGAGTTTCTTATTATAAATTGCTTAGTGCTTATTAGGTTATTCTTGTCAGTGCAAAACACAAATACTCATCAGCTTCATTGTATCCTCGAGGTTCATTTTCTTGAAACTCTTTTGCACACCGAATATAGGTGGGGGTGATAGTGGCTTGATACAAGTCTTGGACCCTTGTCCTATTTCTTCATTTTTTTTTTGTTCGAGTTTCGTTCGTGTGTTCGAGATTTTCCTCACCAAAGTTTTGTACTAAAAATTTTAAAGTTCTAATTCATGATGACTTCTACAACACATGAAAGTAGAACACTAAGGGAGTTGGTTTCCAACTTTGTCAAACTTGATCGATTTGATGGTGGCAATTTCCGACAATGGAAGAAAATAGCCCACATATTGAATGGTTTATCCGATGGTTTGTTAGACACCTACCAGAACGAGGTCACTGCTAAGGAATTATGGTTCAAATTGGAAACAAGATACATGACCGAAGATGCTACAAGGAAGAAATTTCTTGTTAGTCGTTTCAATAATTATCAAATGATATATGGTCGTTCTGTTATGGAACGATCTCGTGATATTAAAAAAATGTTGAATCAGTTTAAGCAATATGATATGAAAATGGAAGAAATGATTGTTCTATCCTCCATTATAAACAAACTTTATCCATCTTGGAAAAACTTTAAAATAAGTCTGAAACATAAGAAAGAGGAAATATCTCTTGAGGCTTTGGTAAATCATCTTTGTATTGAAGAAGAATATCAAAATTAAGATTAGAACTTAGATTCTAAAAATGCCAAAGTGCATGTTGTGGAGGAAGTACAAACTACTAAACCATCCAAGAGAAATTTCAAACAGATTGATAGAGCACCTAAGTTAAAAAAGAAACAAAAGGGCTCAAGCTATCTTGTGGTCAGTGGGACATTTTAAGAATGGATGTCAAATTTTAAAGAAGAAATAATCTTCAAAGGCTAATAATAACAAAAAGTTTGTTGCAATGATATCTGAAATTGATATGGCAAAAGATGATAATGCATGGTGGATTGATACAAGAACAACCAAACATGTGTGCAAAGACAAATGCAGGTTCACAATGTGAATATGACAATATCTTGTACATGGGAATTTTTTCCACCGCAACAATCAAAAGCAAAGGGTATGTTGAACTACAGTTCACTTCTAGAAAGGTTTAAACCTTGAATTATGTATATTATGTACCAGAAGTTAGGAAGAATTTAGTGTTTGGAAGTCTGTTGAATAAGTTTGGTTTCAAACTTATTTTTGAGGTAGATAAGTTTATTTTGTCTAAGGGAGGAATTTTCGTAGGAAAAAGGCGTATGTATGAGGGCATGTTCAAACTTAATATTATTGATAAGAATAAAAATGATATTTCTGCTTATATGATTTGTAATAACTCGTTTTTTAGTAGCATTGAAAATAATGGTTTTGAGATCAAAAATTTAATGAGTGAGTTTATAAATATTATTATTTAATATTTAAGAGTCAAATATAGGGTTATAATAAATTTGATTTGATACTTTATGTTATTTGAACGAATAATTAAGTTCACATGGTATATCCCTAAAGTTGTTTTTAAAAAAATGATGATGAGGCATTAGGACCCCGTTTCTTTAAATTGAGCTCGTAAATATTTCTATTAAATATTTACAGAATGATTGTATAGGTGGATTAAAATTTGGGTAAGAAATTTTAATGTTTAAATAGTTAATTAAGTAAAAAGAATTAAATCGTAAAAGTTACAAAAGTAAGTCTATTAGTTAAAGTTGTCAAATGGTTAAGGATAGATAAACAAGTGGACTTAAATGGTAAATATTCCATACCATTAGATAGTGGACGGTTGTGGCTTAGCATTTGGTGAAATTTTGTTTATGTTTAAAGGTTAAAATTGTAAAAGATATTTTTTGTATTTAAAGCAAAAGATGACAAATTTTATTGTCATCATTTTCTTCCTTTAATTCAACATAGCCGAACCCTCCATTAGAGAAGGAAAGAGCTACGGTCAACCATTGTTCATGTATGGTAAGTGGTTTTGACCTCGTTTTTCATGAATTTTATGTTTTTGAGATCATTTTAGCTTACTGTAGCTAACCTGGGGGTTGATTTGTAAAATTGTTAATAGTTTAGGGACTCCCAATGAATGAGTTTGATTGTATTTTGAATTTGGTTGATATAATAGTAAACTTGGTCGTTGAATAAACTTATTTAGCTAAGTTAAAAATTGGTGTTTAAAGACCTATAAAAAATATATTTAAAATTTAATGATAATTATGTGAAATGGAAGAAAATATGGGTTGTTTGTGAATCTACTAAAAATCGGTTAGTATAAATTTTAATTAAAAGTGGTTAAATTGCAAGATTTGAGTTTAGGAATTAAATTGCATAAAAGGTAAAACATTTGGGATAATTTTGTAAATTTCCCATTAATAAGGGTTATTAGTTAAATTAATTATTTTAAGTTACTTAAATGGTTTAATTTAGTGAATAATTATTATTTTGATCACAAAACGAATCAAATGGATCTAAACCAAAGAAAAGCTAATGTGTCGGATTAGTCGTTGGCTTCGTTTTTACAACTGTAATGATCGAGGTAGTATAAATACATGTACATATATATATTGTTGTTATGAATTTATTAACTAAATAAATTATGGACGTATCTTAATGCAAGATTGAAGTTTTAACGTATAAGGATTGAAATTATTATTTTCTGAATGAATGTAAATAAATAATTATGCTATGTTTAAATTAAATAGATAAATGTATGTTAAATTGTTATTATGGATCATCTAGAGAAAATTAATCAAATTAAAGGAGATGTGAACAATTACTATTGAGATTGGTGAAATTGCATTTGGTGATCAGGAATTATGGAATGTCTTTTTAAATGTTTACCTTGATTAATATAAGTATGAAGTGACTTATTTCTTATTATAATTTACTTGTGATTTAAATTGCCATTTGTTAGAAAACTATTTTGTGTATGAACATGAGTAAATACATTGAATATATGTATCACTATGTGAGTTACTAATGTTAAGTAAATATGTATAGAATTGAAAGAAGTTATAATGATGATCTATGAATTGTATTAAGTTCTATATGAATGAAGGGAAATTTTTCTTGTTATAGAAATGAAAAAGTGCCCCTATTTACACTTCAGTGCCCCTGTTTGTAGTTTGGTGCCCTTGCTTGCACTTCGGTGCCCTTGCTTGCACTTCGATGCCATTGTCTGCACTTCGGTGCCCCTGTATGCACTTTTATGCCCCTAAATGCACACTTATGCCCCTATATGCACTTCAGTGCCCCTGAATGCACACTTGTGCCCCTATATGCAATCCGATGCCCCTAATGGTATAGTTGTACCCTTGATTGCACTTTGATGCCCCTGTCTTGTATCTTTGATGCCTTAGAAATGAAGTAATGATCGAGTATGTGAACTAAGTATTGATGATTTGGTTAAGTTAATATGAAAGGTTTCATGGAATTGTTATATTTTGATACAATGAATATCATGGGAACTTATGAAAAATGTACTTTGAGAAAAATTTAGTTAACATATTATGTTATTAAGTACTTATGTTACGCAAGATAAGTTAAGTATATGTAACACTATGACCTTACTAAGCTTTGTAAGCTTATGGTTTTTCTCATGTTGTTTTGTAGATAATTGTTGTCGACTGTCTGGGAGGATCAAACACAAAGCTCACACTATCCAACTTCTTTGGTAGCTTTTGAATCTTTTGTTGGGTTATGGCATGTATATAGGATTATATATATATATGAATTTCTCATCAATAATAGTCATAGTTAGTGAATAGGTTGAGTTGGTTTCTTTTGAATGTGTTTTGTAATTTTTGGTTAATCAGACTCATGTTTAAATGAAGGTTATGATATGTATGATAAATACTTGTAGCATGTTTTAGGTGTATATTAATAATGGCTTTGAACATAGGATGATTGGTGTTTTGGTTGTACCTTTTTGGTCAAGTTTTGGTGTGATTTTAGCTTGTTTAAAGGGTAAATTTTAGATTCACACGGCTTGGGACACAAGCTCTCACTCGACCCTGTGCCACACATGGTCACTCCACACGGTCGTGTGTGCTCTGTTAGTTTAGGTGCAGGTATTACATGGTCTTTGACACATGCTGGGACACGACCGTGTGACCCAAATTTCCTCAAATTTTCAAGTTTTTCCTAATTTTTCCATTTTGATTCATTTTGATCTTTGATTGCTTCCAAGTTATTTTCTTGGGCCTCGTAAACCCGAATTAAGGCACACACGAGTATTTATACCATGAATTGTTGATGATTGTTATATGTTTGTAAATCATCTATATAATTGTTTTGAATGTTCAATGAAATGTTATGTTTTAATCTGAGACACTCTAGTCCTTAATCCGACAATGGAGATGAGACTTGGGTGTTACCTGATTGAATCTTCTTATCTATGGCATTATAGATTAGGTCATTTGAATTATAGAAAATTGAATGATATGCATAAGTTAGATTTAATTCTCGTTTTTAGTAATAATATTGAAAAATGAAATACATGTATGTTGACTAAAATTACAAGAAACTCTTTCTTTAAGGTTAAAATGAAAACAAAGTTGCTTGATTTGATACATAGTGATCTATGTGAAATGCATAATACTCCCACATTAGATGGATAAAAATGTTTTTTTTTTTTATAATTTTATTGATGATTGTTCTAGATATTTCTATGTATATTTATTGCATTCAAAAGATGAAGCTCTTGATAAATTTAAAGTTTATAAACTTGAAGTTGAACTTCAATGTGAATCATTTATCAAATGCTTAAGATTGGATACAGGTGGAGAATACTATAATCCAATTTTTTTAATACAATAATCCAAGTTATTTTGAATCCATTGGATTGTCCATCAAGTTTCAGCCCCTTACACGTCATAACAAAACAGTGTAGTTGAAAGGAAAAATAGAGTCTTGACTGAAATGGTAAATTCAATGTTATCATATTCAGGTATTATACAAGGTTTTTGGGGAGAAGTTGTTCTAATGACTTGCCATATATTGAATAGAGTTCCTAATAAGGAAACTAAAATAACCCTCTATGAACAATGGAAGAAAAGGAAACAAAACCTTAATTATTTAAAGGTTTGAGGCTGTAGAGCTATTGTCAAAGTTTCAACACCTAAACGTAAAAAGTTAGGTGAAAGAGGAATTTAATGCATATTTATAGGTTATGCATATAGGTTCATGGTAATTGAACCAAATGATTCAATTTCAATTAACATTGTTATTGAATCAAGAGATGCTATTTTTTTTTATGAAAATAGATTTAATTATGTTTCAAGACAATTATAGTCACACTAATTGATTCATTCTTCAAATTAGAATGAGATTCCATTGGAACAAGTTGATAATAATGATGAATCTTGTTAAGAATTAAGAAGAAGTAAAAGGATTAAAAAGGTCAAAGATTTTGGATCAGATTTCATTATATTTCTTTTAGAAGGAAAATGTCAAAGTGTATGCAATAAAATAACTTATTGTTATAATATAGAATCTGATCTTATTACATTTGAAGAGGTAATGAATCTCAAGACTCTGCTTTTTGAAAAGAAGCAATAAATGATGAGATGGAATCAATAATGAGAAATCAAACTTGGATCTTAGTCGATCTTCCACCGGGTTTCAAACCAAAATGTTGTAAATGGATCTTTAAAAAGAAAATAAACGTCGATGGAACCATTGATAAATTTAAAGCAAGGTTGGTAACCAAAGGTATTACACAAAAACACGATACTGATTACTTTGATACATATGCTCTAGTAGCAAGAATTGTTACAATTAGACTCTTAATATCACTTACCTTAATGTATAATTTGGTTCACCAAAAGGATGTTAAAACTGCATTTTTAAATGGTGAATTAGAAGAAGAAGTGTACATGGAACAACTGAAAGGACTTGTTGTTCCAAGATAAAAGCATAAAGTATGTAAGCTCGTTAAATCTCAATATGGATTTAAACAAGTACCAAAGTAATGGCACCAAAAGTTAGACAAGGTTGTTCTAGCTAATGACTATGAAATAAATGAATCTAATAAGTACATATATAGCAAATTTGAAAATGGAAAAGGTGTCATAATTTACGTATATGTAGATGACATTCTCATATTTGGCATAGATTTGGAACAAATAGAAAACAAAAAAATTCTTGACAAACAAATTTTCTTTGAAGGATATGGATGTAGCAGATGTTATTCTTCGGATTAAAATAACCCGAGAGGAAGGCATTATAGCTTTATCACAATCATATTACATTCAGAAGGTGCTTAAAAAGTCTGATCTTTTCAATTGTATACCAATATCTACACTCATGGATCCTCAAATAAAATTAGTATCTAATGCTGGTAGGAAAATTGATCAACTGAAATATACAAGTCTAATTGGTTGTCTTATGTACATAACGACTTGTACAATACCATATATTGCATATGTTGTTGGGAAATTGAGTAGGTACATAAGTAATCCAAGTAGTTTGCATTGACAAGCTTTGAATAGAGTATTTAGGTACTTAAAGAAAACTATTAACTATGGATTGTGTTATAATGGATATCCTTTAGTTTTAGAAGGGTATTGATCTGTTAGTTTTGTACCTAGCATATTGAACTTATTTTCACATTTGATGAGATCGAAATCAAGTAATTTTCTTTATGTTTTATGAACTTTTAGTCTAGTTTCGTTTTCTAATAAATTATGCTAAGAAGGTTGTATTATTACTTTTAAGGCCAAAAAAGGCCTAAAGATTAGCTAAACTTCTTCGTGAGTGTACATGAGACTAGTAGTAATTGAACCATAATGATACTGACCACTTCATCACGACATAGACAGCCCTATGTCATAATAAAGGGATTAACAATGAGGAATCCAGGGACTGCCTGCTACGTCGCGACACAGGTCCTAGTGTGTCAAGATGTAACACCCAAAACCCAAAAGTCATCACCGATTAGGGTTCCAGTATCGTACAGTTCATCTTTAACATAATTATTATTCATCTTTATTTAATTAAAGAATTGTACTTCACACGTTATATATCGTCATTTAATCATAAACACAATTCAACAAGGGTAAAAAATTCATTTTTGACATTTTTGGATACTTCTACCGGCACTTGTTGGACAAGTATTGGTAGTTGACAAGTCAGTAAACAGTTTAATAATAGTGCAGACTTCTACCGATACAAGTGACAGTTCTACCGATACAAGTGTCTCTTCTATTGAAACAAGTCTTACTTCTACTGATACTAAAGATTCCAAAGAGCTAAAAGTCTCACCCTAAAACTTCTACTGATACAAGTATACAGACTACCGATACGTCTAAGCACATAACTTTCGATACTTGCAATTCAACTATCGATACAACCCAAGTCAGTGAACAACCTCTCTCTTACCTTGTACTTCTACCTATACATGCATGGGTTCTACCGAAACAAGTATGCAGAATTTCAAGAATTATGCCAAAACACAAGTTTATCAATACAAACATACATGACTCCAAATATGCATTAATCCAACACACAAAATACATAGTTTCCAAGTCAATACATAGGATTTCAAGTCTATACTCCAACTTACACTATAAGCATTTTTACATTAAATATTCCATCAACATAATAAGATTTTACCATTTCCATTACAAAAACAAAATGTAACATCATCCTAGTACATGCCATAAGACTGAGTGATGTAAAAACTACCAACGAGCTCCGTGATAGTGTGACTTCTGAGAGGTGATGATTCGATCTTCAATCAGCAAACAATATACAAAACAACAACATTTTTGGTAAGCTTCATATCTTAGTAAGTTCGATAGTTTTAAAGAATTACCAAACATTTGTATAAAGTAGCTAGAATTCAACCGAGTTAAGATAATTCCATTGCTTCGTCGAGTCAATTGTAATCTTTCACTTTCCTGTCTATAACCTTTTTGTTACCAGTACTCGATGCTGCTCACACGAGCTGTCGAGGACTCACAACGTACGCAGTACCCCAACCATCGGTACGGTGTCTATCTATAAATTGTTCCCTAACGATGTTGCTTACATAAGCTGTCAGGAGTATGCATACAACATAAGTCCCAGCCATCGAAGGGTCTATAATCCATTTAGGATTCATATCTCTTTTTCAAATTACGATGCTTCTCACACGAGTTGTTGAGGACTCGCAACATATGCGGTACCCCAACCATCGCGTTGGTACCTTTTCAATGGTATAAAGCGTACTATCTCGTTCGTTTCATTTCCTCGATCTCTTTAATTTCAAATGCTTTCGATTTTCTGAACATTGACAATATACATACAAGAAATATTAAGTAAAATTTACATTACGAACTTACCAGACTGGATTGCAGCTAAGGGAAGACTTCAGGGTCTACATTCACAAATCATTCAATTTATTGCATTAAAACACTCAATCAGATCATATAACATAATTCGGTCCTTTTTGGTAAATTTTTTATTTTACCCCTAACCTTTTACTTTTATTCATTTTAGTCCTTAAACACGATACATGCAAAATAACCTATTTCTTTCTAAACCCACATTAACCGAATGTTCATATCCCTCGTACAAGTCCCTACAATCCAACTATTGCACGTCAAGTACACATAATTTCATCATTTAATCATTTTGGTCCTTAACCCTAAAATTATCAAAAATAATTTAACAAAATCAATAAATCTGTCAATCAAACTTTCAAAGCTTTCATAGACTTCAAATATCAAGCATTTTCAACAATGGTAAAATATTTAACATTTGACAGAATCACAAATTAGTCCTCGAGTTAGATAGATTAAGCTAATATGAACTTAAAAACATAAAAATTACTAAAAACGGGCGAAGTTTGCTTACTCAATCTTCAACACAAAGCTTGGCCAAATGTAAGCTTGTTCTTTAGGGTTTTCTTGAAGAAGAAGATGAAAAGAAAAACAAAAATGATGTTTAATTCTTTTAATTTTAACTAAAATAGGTTTTCTCATAATTTACATAATTACCCTTAAAAAAATCTCATGATTTTCTATTCAACCTAGTCAAAACCGTCCACTCTTATTGAGGATGGTCTATTTACCTTTTAAGGACAATAGCTAATAACTAATATTTATGACTTGACTCATCGAAGTTGTGGTTCCAAAACCATTGTTTCCGATACCACTGAAAATAGGGTTGTTATAACTCTTCCCCCTTAGGGAAATTTCGTCCCGAAATTTCTTACTAGTAAACAGGTTAGGGTACTGTAATCTCATTGAAGTCTCTGTCTCCCAAGTGGCTTCCTCTAACCTGTGACGATTCTATAATACTTTCACCAGCGGTACTCTCTTGCTCAGCTCCTTCACTTCGCGAGCCAATATTCTAATCGGTTCTTCTGAATACGACAAATCCGACTAAATTTCAACCTCCATGGGTGTAATTACATGAGAAGGATTTGATCTATACCGTCTCAACATCGAAACGTGAAATACATTATGGATCTTTTCTAGTTCCAGTGGTAAAGCCAACTTATATGCTACAGGACCAACCTGTTCAATGACCTCGTACAACCTGATATATCGTGGACTCAACTTTCCTTTTCTGCCAAATCATAGAAACTCTCAGGAAAACTCAGTCTTTCACTGCAAATTATATATCTTTTCTTTTGAGATCTGCGTATGACTTCTGTCGGTCAGACGTTGCTTTCAAACAATCACTAATTACCCATATTTTGTCCTCAGTCTCATGATCCAAGTTAGCTCCAATCAACTTAGGCTCGCTCAACTCTGATCAATACAAAGGTGTTATGCATTTCCTATCGTATAATGCTTCAAACGGTGTCATTTTAATACTAGACTGATAGCTATTGTTATATGCAAATTCTACCAATGACAGATATTCTTCCCAGCTACCTTCAAACTCAAGTATGCAGCACCGTAACATATCTTCAAGAATTTGTATCACCCGCTCTGATTGACCATCCGTTTGCAGATGATATGCAGTACTGAAATTCAGTTTGGTTCCTAAAGCTTTATGCAACTTACCCAGAACCTCGAGGTAAAACATGGATCCCTGTTTGAGATAATAAACACTAAAACTCCGTGTAGTCGTACGATCTCGGATACCTATAACTCAGCCAATCTCTCAAGTGGATAATCTACCTGGATAGGGATGAAGTGAGCTGACTTTGTCAATCTGTCTACAATTACCCAGATAGAATCTTTCATTCTCGGTGTTACCGGAAGTCTTGTGACAAAATCCATCGTAACCTACTCCCATTTCTATTCCGGGATGAAAATTGGCTATAGTAACCCAGATGGTACCTGGTGCTCTACCTTCACTTGTTGACATATAAGGTATCTAGTCACAAACTCTAAAATTTTTCATTTCATGCTTAGCCACCAAAACATTTTCTTCAGGTTATAATACATTTTCATACTTCCTAGGTGAATGGAATAAGTGCTGCTTTGAACTTCCATCAGAAGGTCTCGTCTCAAATCTGGATCATTCGAGACACACACTCTGTCTCTGTAATACAACATCCCCTTTGTATATATTGTAAACCTTGTAGTGACATCACTCTGTATCTACCCCTTTTTAGCTATAAGCTTTGGATCACTTCCCTAAAGTTCTTGAATCCACTATAGAAATAACAGTCTCGTCTTAAGTTCAGCAGTGATAGAACCATCATTCTCCAAAGACAACCGAGCGTTCAATGCTCTCAGTGTAAACAATGATTTTTGGCTCAAGGCATAGGTAATAATGTTAGCCTTTCTTGGGTGATAATCAATCATAAGGTCATAATCTTTTAACAGCTCTAACCATCGATGCTGTTACAAATTCAAATCCTTCTGTGTCATCGGATACCTCAAACTCTTATGGTCAGTAAACACATGGCATCTCTCCCCATTAAAATAGTAACGCCAAATATTTAATGCAAAGACTAAACAGTTAACTCCAAATCATGAGTTGAATAATTCTTCTTATGCGACTTTAACTGACGGGAGGCATAAGCTATCACTTTCCCATCTTACATCAATACACACCTCAATTCTCTCAAAGATGCATCGCTGTAAACAATAAACTCTTTTCTCGACTCTGGTTGCATCAGGATAGGAGCTTCAGTTAACAACTTTTTCAACTGATCGAAACTTTACTGGCACTTATCAGACCAAACGAATTGGATATTTTTTTGTAACAACTTCGTCATCGGTAAAGCTATGATAGAGAAATCTTTCACAAACTGACGATAATAACCTACCAATCCTAGGAAACTAGGTACTTCAGAGACATTCTTCGGTACTTTCCAATTGAGAATAGCTGAGATTTAGCTCGGATCAACCCGTATTCCTTCTGAAGATACTACATGTCCTAAGAACCCAACCTCTCGAAGCCAGAATTCACATTTACTGAATTTTGCATGCAACTATTTTTCTCACAACATCCGTAACACTTCTCCCAAATGCTGAGTATGCTCTGATTCTATTTTAGAGTATATCAATATGTCATCAATAAACCAACTACAAACTTATCCAACTGAGGCTGAAATACTTTGTTCATCAAATTCATAAATGATGTGGGGGCGTTAGTTAACCCAAACGACATAACTAGGAACTTATAATGACCATACAGAGTCCTAAATTTTGTTTTCATTATATCGCAGTCTTTCACTTGCATTTGGTAGTAACCTGACTAGTGTTCTATCTTGGAGAATACGATTACACCCTTTAACTGTTCAAATAACTCATGAATCTGAGGCAACGGGTACTTATTCTTGATTGTCACCTTATTCAGTTGCCTGTAGTCTATACACATCCGCATCGATCCATCCTTCTTTTTCACGAATAACACGAGCGCACCTCAAGATGATATGCTAGGTCGTATGAACCCTCTGTCTAACAATTCTTGTAGCTGAGCTTTCAACTCTTTCAATTTAGTCGGTGTCATTCTATATGGTGGAATTGAGATCGGAGCGGTACCAAGTAGCAAATCAATACCAAACTTTACCTCTCTAGTTGGTGGCAAACCCGGTAATTCTTCTAGAAACACATCTGTATACTCATTAATAATCAGTACCTGGTTCAACTTTGTTCCCGAACCCCGTGTATCAAGTATGTATTCCAAGAATGCTTTACAGCCTTTATGAACCATCTTCTGTCCTGAAATAGTTGAAATCACCCTGGTTTCACTGTTCAATCTGTCGAACTCAACCGTAATCACTTCATTTATTGGGCATTTCAAACTAATCTATCTTAACTTGAAATTTACTACTATGTCGTGATTAGATAACCAATCTATACCCAAGATCACGTCAAACTCAGTGAACGACAATAACATTAGATTAGCAGAAAATTCACAGCCTTGGACTTTCAGTGGACATTTACGACATACCAGGTTAACAATGACACTATGACCCAATGGGTTTGTGACTTGCACATCAAATTCAGTCGACTCAACAAACAATTGCTTATCAGTAGCTAAGGCAGTGCAAATATATGAATGAGTCGATATCGGGTAAATTAAGCACACACAATATGATTAAAAAGATAGAATATACCAATCACAACATCGGGAGCGGTAGCGTCTTCTCTGGCTCGGATGGCATAAGCCCATGTAGGTGCTCGAGCTTTAGACCTGTTTACATTATCTCTGTTTTCATTTTGATTTCCACCTATACTGCTATTTTACCTTGGGCGTCTGCCTTTCTATGGTGTAACTAGAGGGTTTACACTTCGATCTTCCTTGACTTAAGAATTCATCGAGAAATTTTGCATAAAGTTATCGGTACCTCCACATCGAAAATAAGCTCTCTTAATCAACCGACATTCACCTGAATGGATTCTTTAACAATGTTCGTACACTGATTTTGGCATATTACAAACACTGGTCACATTGTTAGCTGACCGATTCTGAAATCGAGATTCTGGTGGTCCTGATTGATTCCTACTCAAAAAGTCGGAAGAGACTATTCCTCGGACTTCACTATCTCTGAATTTCTTCGGTGGTGGCATTGAGAAGGTTCTAGTAGGATTCTTCTTCCCAAAATCTTGAAATCTTTTCTCTCTGTTTCTTCTGGTTGTATACTTCCTCCATTTTTTGTGCCTTGTCTGTCAAAATGACAAATGACCGTATTTCTGAACCACCTACCATCATCTTTATTTCATCGTTCAAACCATCCTCAAATCGGACACACATGGCCTCGTCTGTAGGTACAATCTCTCGTGCATATTTGCTTAGAAAGACAAACTCCCGTTCGTATTCTTCTACAGTCTTGTTTCCCTGTCTCAACTTTAGGAATTCTTTCTTCTTTTTATCCAAATACCTTTTGTTGGCATATTTCTTTTTAAACTTCATCTGGAAAAATTCCTAAGTAACCTTATTTTTGGCATCACTGCTACAATTATTGCCCACCAATTATAAGCTTCGTCTTTTAGCAACGAAACAACACACCTCACAAAATCTTCAAGCGGACAAGCCATTTCATTCATTATCCTCTGTGTGTTTTCCAACCAATACTCAGCTCTAAATGGATCATCCTCTGCATTTCCACGAAATTCTTCCACCCCATACTTTCTTACCCTATCTGTCGAAATACGACTCCTCTGTTTTGTTATAGGAGGAGGGGGAGGTATTATGGGAGGTGTCGTAGGTCGAGCAGCAAGCTGTGCAGTTGGGGTTGGAGGAGGTGGCGCCATACAATTATTCTGCATAAATTCTGAGAACAACTATCCCACTAAGCCGAAGAACATGTTTTTGGCTTCACTTTCTGTCATCGACAAAATAGGTGCTCCATGACTAGCCTCGGAATCACTCGTCGAGTTATTGCTGTTTACTTCGTTGGTTTCGTCTCTTTCAGAATTAGGTATCTTTACTTTTATATGCAAAAACTATGGTTAGATCGAATTTATTTGTATCACACTATCACAGATTCATATGACATGTACTACTAAATCATTTAATATAGTCATAACTATCCGAGAAACAGCTAAACGTAACCTCTGATACCACTAAATATAACACCCAAAACTCAAAAATCGTTATCAATTAGGGTTTCGATAACTTACTGTTCATTATCACAGTTCATCTTTAACATCATTGTTGTTCATCTTTATTTTATTAAAGAATTGTATTTCACACGTTACATATTGTCCTTTAATCATAAACACAATTTAACAAGCGTAAAAAGGTCATTTTTGACATTTTTGAAGACTTCTACCGGCACTTGTTGGACAAGTATCGGTAGTTGACAAGTTAGTAAATAGTTCATTAATAGTGCAGACTTCTACCGATACAAGTGACTGTTTTATCGATACAAGTGTATTCTACCGAAACAAGTCTTACTTCTACTGATATTAAAAACTCCAGAGAGCTAAAAGTCTCACTTTGTAACTTTTACCGATACAAGTATACAAACTACCGATACGTCTAAACACATAACTACTGATACTTGCAATTCAACTACCGATACAACCCAAGTCAGTGAACAACCTCTCTCCTACCTTGTACTTCTACTGATACATGCATGGGTTCTATCAAAACAAGTATGCAGAATCTTAAGAATTATGCCAAAACAGGACTTTATCAACACAAACATACATGACTCCAAATATGCATTAATCCAACACACAAAATATATAGTTTCCAAGTCATTACATAACATTTCAAGTCTATACTCCAACTTACACTACATGCATTTCTACATTCAACATTCCATCAACATAATAAGATTTTACCATTTCCATTACAAAATCAAAAGATAACATCATCCTAGTACATGCCATAAGACCGAGTGATGTAAAAACTACCAACGAGCTCCACGATAATGTAACTTTTGAGAGGTGATGGTCCGATCTTCAATCAATAAACAATCTACAAAACAACATCTTTGGTAAGCTTTATAGCTTAGTAAGTTCGATAGTTTTAAAGAATTACCAAACATTTGTATAAAGTAGCTATAATTCAACCGAGTCAAGATAATTTCATTGCTTCATCGAGTCAATTGTAATCTTTCACTTTCTTGTCTATAATCTTTCTGTTACCAGTACCCGATTCTGCTCACGCAAGATGTCGAGGACTCGCAATGTATGCGGTACCCCAGCCATCAGTACAGTGTCTGTCAGTAAACTGTTCCCTAACGATGTTGCTCACACGAGCTGTCGAGAGTATGCATACAACATAAGTCCTAGCCATTGAAGGGTCTATAATGCATTTAGGATTCATATCTCTTTTTTTGAATCACGATGTTGCTCACATGAATTGTCGAGGACTCGTAACATATGCGGTACCCCAGCCATCGCATCGGTACCTTTTCAACAACATGAAGCCTACATCTCTTTCATTTCATTTCCTCGATCTCTTCAATTCCAAATGCTTTTGATTTGCTGAAGATTGACAACATACATACAAGAAATATTAAGTGAAGTTTACATTACGAACTTACGGGACTGGATTCAGTTAAGGAAAGATTTTAGGGACTAATCTGCCAATTTCCCTTTTTCACTATCTGTAGCACGATCGTAGTCTACATCCATAAACCATTCAATTTCTTATGTTAAAACACTGAATCAAATCGTATAACATAATCCGGTTCTTGTTGGTAAAATTATGATTTTACCCTAACCTTTTACTTTTATTCATTTTAGTCCTTAAATACGATACATGCAAAACAACCTATTTCTTTTTAAACCCACATCAACTGAATGTTCATATCCCTCGTACAAGTCCCTACAATCCAACTATTGCACATCAAGTACACACAATTTCATCATTTAATCATTTTGGTCCTTAACCCTAAAATTATTAAAAATCATTTAACAAAATCAACAAATCTATCAATCAAACTTTCAAAGCTTTCATAGACTTCAAATAAAAAGCATATTCAACAATGGTAAAATATTTAACATTTGACAAAATCACAAATTAGTCCTTGAGTTAGCTAGATTAAGCTAATACGAACTTAAAAACATAAAAATTACTAAAAACGGACGAAGTTTTCTTACTCAATTTTCAACACAAAGCTTGGACGAATGTAAGCTTGTTCTTTAGGGTTTGTCTTGAAGAATAAGATGAAAAGAAAAACAAAAATGATGTTTAATTCTTTTAATTTTAACTAAAATAAGTTTTCTCATAATTTACATAATTACCCTTAAAAAATCTCATGATTTGCCATTCAACCTAGTCAAAACCACCCACTCTTATTGAGGATGGTCTATTTACCTTTTAAGGATTTTATATACATGTACTTAACATCTAGTGCCCTTAATTAATGGAACTCTACCTTTGTACTCTTTATAATTTGATCTTTCTTATTAAATTAACTATTTAAACGGTAAAATTTCTTAACCAAAATTTAATACGACATTCATGACATCATGACATCATGAATATCAAATAACTAATATTTATGACTTGTCTCATCGGAGTTGTGGTCCCAAAACCACTATTTCTAATACCACTAAAAATCGGGTTGTTACACTCAACATCGACCCTAGTCTCTAAATGTGCATCAAGCGAGGGATGTTTTCATCTTCACAATGTAACTTAAGCACAAAGAATGATATCTGACCTAGGGTTGAGGAGAAACGACCATCTAAAGTTATAAATAGAACCTTTAGCACTAGGGTTTAGACACCATTCCTTAGATTTAGTTTTTAGTTTCATTTGCATTTTCAGTTTTTGAAACAAGATTGTAGAAACTCACATAAACGATCGAGGAGTTTTTCCCGATAGATCACTTAATACAATTTTATTTTCTTTTTCATTCTCTTTTGCACTTATATGTTTCATATATTGTTTCATTGATGAATAAAGAAACCATGAGGAACTAATTCCATTTTGAGGAATTAGGGAGTAGACGTATGAATAATTGATTGTTGTTTTATAGGGATTTTACCTTTTGGATCAGATGTTTGGGAAAGGAAGAACATCAAACAAACACTAGGCTTGATAACCCTAGAAAGTCATTTAGGTGGGAATGAACCCAAAATTGGTATTGCCCATCCGTGAACACCTTTTCCCGAAATCAGTTTAGATTGTGACATCTAGCAATAAGTAATGTAACAGCTCGTTCCTAATGACGTCAATAAATAGTATTAATTTAAGGTTTAAATGAGGATGTAAAATCGTATTAAATTTTAGATGGGAAAAACTTAATATTTAGGATGAATTGAATTAAAAAGGACTATATGATTGAAGTTTTAAAAGTTAAGTTCCATAATTGGAATGATACAAGTCAAAGAAGGAACCTTAAGGGTGTGATATAGTACTACACCATGCTTGGTGTAGTGGACGACAATGCCCCATAAATTGTGTGTTTTTTGAAGTAAAATCTCAATATTAAATAATAGAATAAGTAGTTGGTTTAGGTGGAAGTATGTGGGTGAAGAAAAAGATGATAATTTTTAACTCTTTTAAAAATTGAAATAAGAAAAAAAAAGAGAGAAGAAAAACACCACTTTTCTTTCATCTTCTTCTTGAAAAAAAATGGTGGACACCATTGTTGTAGGAAAAAGAAGCTTGAAATTTAGTTTCTTTGTGATTTGGCCAACATTTGAGGTTGGTTTGATAATTTCATGTTTTAAGTTTGTTAATTTGGCTTAATTATAACTTAAGGGTGGAGTTTTCTTTACATGATTGATGAGAGTTTAGACACTCACCATGAATAAGGCAAGTGTGGTGGTGAGCTTAATAGCTAAATCTTTGAGTTTGAAAGTTTTCTTAAAAGAAATTGTTAAAGTATTAGAGTGATTTAGGTCTAAGGACCTATTTTTGAAAATGGAAAGTATGCAAGGGGTTAAATGTGAAAATGGTAGAAAGCATAGGGTGGGGAGGAACAAATAATAATAGCTTAATGCTTTAGTTCATGCTTGGTTGAGATTTAGTGATGAATTTTGGAGATGGATTAAATTATGCGAAGGTTAAAATGTGAGGGTAATTTTGTGAAATTACCATAGTGAATATCATATCTTTGTTTTAGTATTTGAATTGAAAATGAAATGATGAGATGCAAAAATGATTGTTAGATCAAGACACGCAACAATTGGGTTCGAGTAGAGGAAAATATATGGTCGTGGAGTAATAGCCAACTCTTTTGTGCATTTTGTACAATCGAGGTAAGTTTGTAACTTACTTGAATTTAAGTTGTTTATATAAATAACTTGAATTGTCATACTTGGTTATATTGTTCATATTTGTTTGAGGAGATACAAAATCTTATGGTAGAATTATATGAAATGACATGAATATATGCCGTTGGATTCGTAGGAATATTGGGAGTTACATGACTCGAATTTGGGAATTACATGTTATATGGGTGTTAGTCTTAGATGTCCTACCGATGGCTGAGATCGACATATGTTGCGGATTCTCCACAACTTGTGTGAGCAGCATCGTGTAGCTTAATATCTCGACCCACAGCTCGTGTGAGCATTACATGTTATATGGGTGCTGGTCTTAGATGTCCTACAATGGCTGAGATCCGGCATATGTTGCGAATTCTTCATAGCTCGTGTGAACAGCATCGTGTAGCTTAACATATCGACCCACAGCTCGTGTGAGCAGTCCCATTTCACAGCTTATGTGAACACTACATGGTACAAGAAATTATAGGCACACTTAGTGTGAGAATGATACAGTTTTGACACATGTATTCTTCCAAAGGTCCAACGGGTTCACAAGTAGCAATGTATACAAGAAATGTGGTAAAATTACAATTGAAATATGAAGTGTAACTCAAAATAGAAATCATGTAAATCTTGAGAAGAAATTTTATATATGTATATGGAAGATATGAAAAAGAACGAAAATGCATTTCTTATGAAATATGCATTTTGGTAAGTTGAATTTCTTAAAATGAATTTACTAAGCAATTCATGCTTATGTAATTACTTTTTGTGTTCTTGTAGATCGTCGGAAAGCCTGATCATCTGGATCGTAGGAGTGTCATCACACTATTCAACCACTAACTGGTAGCTCTCGTTTACCTATCTTAGGTTTTAAATGGCATGTATAGAATTAGATATTTTGTTACCTTTTTTATCACTTAGGTGAAAGGTCCATTGTGTGTTTTATTGCCTTTAAATGATCTATAAGAAACGAAGAATTATGTTTTGAAAATGAAAACTTGAAGAAATGATGATTTTATAAAACCTGTGTACTTGTATCGGTAATGCTTTTGTGAATACCAATAGAAGTACAAGGTAAATTTATAGTTTGCCTACTGACCTTTTTAGTATCAATAGTTGTATCTTTAAGTATCGGTAGTTGTAGAAGTTTTGGTATTTGCTTTGACTTGTATTGGTAAAACCTGCAGTAAGAATTTACTCTGCTCTCTGGAGTTTTTACTACCGGTAGAAGTATAGGTTGTTTCGGTAGTACCTATACTTATACCGATAGAATTCTCACTACTATCGGTAGAAGTCTGCAGGCATTTTCACTTGTTTTTTGACTTAACTTCTACGAATACTTGCCCAATCGGGTACTGGTAGATGTCCATCAAACTCTTAAAAATGTTTATTTTAAGCTAAAATAAATACGATTGACTTCAAAACTCAAGAACTTCTTTTAGTATGTCTATGGAACACTGTTTTAAGAGAAATACAAGGGTTTTTAAGCAATCGATTGTGAAGAATGTCATGGTAATTGCTATTTGCTTGGGTTCGAAAATCGGACCCGGCAAGGGGCGTTACAAGTAATCTCTATCTACTTGCTATGCCGTCGAAAGATCGAGAGATCCAACTAGAGTAGTGACTAATTGATTGGAGGAAAATCCCCAAAACCCAACAATCGAGGAAATCATATGGAAACAACCTAATTTCCCCAAAGCTGTTTATAAGATTTTCTACTTCTCAAACTTTTGCTCTTATTTCCTATTTTATCTATCTTTTATTTTTATGCTATTTACAGAACACTCTTTTACTTTTCGTACTATAAAACCCTAAAATAAGTACTAATTACTTTTACTCTTTGCAGGGATTTAATTTACTATCGCTTCAAGCCTTCTTTGGGTACAATTCTCAAAATACTACCAAGTGTTCCGTTGTAACACATTATATTTACAGTTTGACCCGTACACTTGCGGAAAGCCGAAATCTACACCGAACAGGAGTACGTTCGAGGGTGGTCAGGTATTCGAATGCTAGTTGGATTAAAAGTTTGGAAGATCATGCATCTACTAGTGGATGGATCTTCATTCTTGGTGGAGGAGCCATTTCTTGGGGGTTATAAGAAACAAATATGTAATACTATTCAACCATGGTAGCATAATTTATTGCTTTATTCACAGCATCTAAAGAGGCAAAATGGTTAAGAAATTATCTTTATGATGTACCACTATGGCCTAAACCAATTTCACCTATTTTTATCTGTCGTGATAGTGAGGCTACTTTAGCAAAAGCATATAGCCAAGTATATAATGGAAAGTCTAGAGACACTGGATTAAGACATAGTACTATAAATAAATTCATCCTAAGATTAAAGTACGAGGTACCTGTTATGATAAGGGAAGGATGAGTAATGTAATCTTAATGGACCCATAACATAAATATGTTAGAGTGTTATAACTATGGGAACACTCTTGATAGGATCTACCTATGTGAGTGGAAGTGTGGTCACTTCTAGGAGCTCAAGATCTTAGCTCTGACAGCACTCATGAAAAGAGGACACAGACACATGGCCATAATAGTATCTCTAGATACTATGCTTTGACCAATGTTGAAATCATTATGTGAGATGTGTTCGATTAATCAAATGTAATAGTTAGTTCAAAGCTTATTCTACCATGAAATTTCGATTAACTTTAACATGTTTTCACTAAGTGAAGGTTCAATCGTAAGACACCTTTATTTATGCAAATTGATTTCCAAAAATATCAAAATATAAAATATTTTGAAAACGAGGGGAGATTGTTGAAACATTTTCAAATATTTATAGTGTTCCAATAATTATAAATGAATGAGTGTAATTAATCAAAAGTTAAATCTTTTGATCCTTGGTCAAGAGTTATATCACTTGATTTTTTAAAAAGAATTATCACTATTCAAAAAATATTACTTGAATAGTTATAATATTAGATGGATAATTATATGTCTTTTTAAAGATGTTATTATTTAGAAAAGACACCTATTGAAAGATGTCTCTATAAGATTTCATTTGGAAATCATATCAACAAGTTCTAAAAATTGTATCCTTCCTCCATTTTCCAATATTATTAGATTATTCTATAAAGTATTACTACAGAAATCCTTTGTAGAAATTGAATTTCTTGTTATAAATTGCTTAGTGCTTAGTGGACTATTCTCGTCAGTGCAAAATGCAAATAGTCATTTGCTTGAAACTCTTTTGCACACCGAATATAGGTGGGGGTGAATAAAACCTTAAAGATAGTGGCTTGATAAACACCTTTGTCTTATTTCTTCATTTTTTGTTCGAGTTTCGTTCATGTGTTTGATATTTTCCTTACCAAAAATTTGTACTAACAATATTAGCTGTTGCGCTCTTTATTTTAGTGAAATAGATTAAATATTAAATCTAAAGCTTAGATTTATTCATTTTGATTTAAGAGTTAACAACAATTTAGTTCTCACAATTCTCATTTTAAAAGTTTTATTACAGTTGTCACCCAACTTATATATTATCTTTACTTTTGTAAAATTATATTTTCGTACTTCTAAATTATTAGTTATCTACTTCATAAGGATGTCATTCCTCGATTCTTCAAAACAAAAATTATTTGAATTATCATTGTCACTAATTGTGGTGATTCCCATGTCGCTTTCCCCTTTTTCGACAATCACAGGATGAGGTATTTTATTCCCTAATTCAAAGTTTTTTAATTTAATTTCGCATATTTCCACCGAATATGATAATAAAATAAAATAAAATTACTTATATTATTTTATTGCAATTAGATCGACCTAATGAATTAATTTGAATCCAAGAAACTTATGGCAAAGCAATTTACTGGGATGGCTCTAGAGTTCTTGGTGTTTTAACCATGTCTAATGCAATTGATAAAGCTTTTTCTTTTCTTTTCGAACCAATCTTTTAAAATCTATTTAACTTTTTGTTTAATTAATCGACAAATCATACAACCATTATTCATATATATAACCTACCATTCAATTCATTATAATATCTAAACAAACATCTTTACCATTTCTAAACATAGCAATATCCAAGTCACAATCATGCATTAGTCATCCAAAAGTGTTCCAACATTCTTTAACTTTCATGACCTAAGTAACTTAATACACACACGAGTAATTCAAACAATAAGCCTCCTAGTACATGCCATATAAGCCAAGTGATATAAAAACTATTGAAGGTGCTCCCGGGACAGTGTGATTCTTGAAGAGGATCCGATCTTCTAACAATAAAATGAAATCTACAAAACAATAGACAGATTCACAAGTAAGCTTACATAGATTAGTAAGTTCGCATAATCAGCAAATCTTACCAAATTAATGATAAATAAACAAGGAAACTATTGAGATAACTTGATTCGATCATGACAGAATATGGTTAATCGAGGTCGTTGTAGAATATAGCTCATCTGAGCTCAGAACAGATTATTGCTCAATCGAGCCAGATACAAAATAATGCTGTTCCAAGCCAGAATACAAAGTAACGCTCCTTCGAGTCGGAATACAGAGTAATGCTCTTTCGAGCTAGAATACAGAGTAACGCTCCTTCAAGCCAAAATATATAGTAATGCTCTTTCAAGTCAAAATACAGAGTAATGCTCTTTCGAGCCAGAATACATATCAATGCTCTTTCAAGTCAGAATACAGAGTAATGCTCTTTCGAGCCAAAATACAGAGTAATACTCCTTTGAGCCAAAATACAGAGTAATTCTGAAGCCTTCACATTAGTTCACATTCAGAATAATTCTAAGATAATTATAGTTGAAAGTATTAAATGGAGAAATAAATAGTATAAACTTACCGGACTAAATTACAACTATGTTAAATTCCAAGGACTTCTCCATAATTTTTTCTTTTCCACGATCGACCGCACGTTCTTGATCTATCACAACAATTCCATTTAATTAACTAAATCAATAAAAATTTTATTAATTATGCAGTTAAGTCCTTTTTTGGAAATTTTACAAAATTGCCCTCAATATTTCACTTTTATTCAATTTAGTCCCTAAGCCCTAAACATGAAAATTATCTATTTTTTTTATTGAAACCCAAGCCAGTCGAATATCTAATGACTTCATAAAAAACTTTACAAAGAATTATTTTACAACAAACCCTTGTACTTTTATTGCTTTAATGATCTAATCCTTAAATGTTAAAATCATAAAAAACCACTTTATAAACAATCAAATCTAACCACCAAGTTTGTAAAACTTCCTTAAATTTCCAAGAAACAACTCATTCATCAATGGCGAAATTTATAACATTTGACAGATTCACAAATTAGTCCTTGGGCTAGCTAGATTAAGCTAATACAGACTCAAAAACATAAAAATTACTAAAAATGGGTGAAAAATCACCTACCAATTTATGGACTTAGCTTGGTCGAATGTTCTTCAAGCTTTCAACTAGGGTTTTGGCTACTTAGGGAGGAAGAAGATGATTTAATTTCATCTTTGTTTTAATTTAATATAACCTTTTAAGGAAATTACAACTTTACCCTTTAAATTTCACTCACCAATTTGGCTTAATAAGTGTAAAAACCATCCACTACCCTCCCTAAAGGTATAATTACCCTTTAAGGACTTTTCTAGGCCATTCCTTTAGAAATTAACATATTTAATCAATAATTTCTACATTTTGCAACCTTTACGATATAGTCATTTTTACTTAATTAACTATCTAAACGATAAAATTTATTAACCAAAATTTAATATGACTTTAATGACATCATAAATATCAAGTAATTAATATTTACGAACTGACTCGTCGGAGTTGTGGTCCCAAAACCACTATTTTTTATACCACTGAAAAATGGGCTGTTACACCATGTTATAATTTTTACAATTGAGTCTTACAATATTTTTTTATTTGTTAAATTTAGCCCTTGGATGCAGTTATAGATTTATGCAATTTGGTCCTTAATATGGTTTTTATCCATGTCCTTAAATTTGGTCTTTGATCCAATTTTAAAAATAGTAATTGTCACGTCATTATTGCAATTAGCCTAAGGTCTAAAATAACATTAGACCACACTAATAGATATACTAGTGGATGATAAGAAACAAGTGCTTATTAAATTGAATAAAAATAAAATTTAGTTTAATTAAAATTAAAATAAATAAACTAATATTATATACATGTAAAGGAAAGTAAAAGAAAGAGATGAACTTCATCATCTTCTTCCTTCAAATATCGAAACCAAAAAGAGTGAAAACCTAAGAAACATTTGAAGCTTTCAACCCTAATTTGGTAGGTGCAATCTAGTCTTTTTCTTGTAATTTTTATGTTTTGAGGTCATGAGAGCTTGATTTAGCTAGCCCATGTACCAATTTGTAAAACTGTAAAAGTTTTAGAAAGTTACCATTGTTGATTTCTAGAAGTTTAAGTGTTAAATTGATAGGTTTTAAGCTTAGATATGAAAAATGACTAAATCATTAAGATTAATTGATAGTTTCGTACGTTAGGGGCTAAATTGAATCAAATGTAAATTTTACTATAGTAATGAGAAATATGAGGACCCTAATGAGTAATAATGAAATCAAAATTCAAATATGAACTGTATGATATATTGAAATTGAAATTGGTTACCCTATTAGCTGTTGGACCAAGTTGGATATAGTTGGCATGCCATAGGGCTAGGTTATTATTTGGAAACCATCGTTGCCAAGCAATTCGGATGATAATTTATATACTTGAGTCATCGTAATCGGGCAATCCGGGGTGATGGTTTTACCTTATCGTTTTGTGGAAAAACCATAATTGTTGTAATACACATTACCCGGTTCGGTTGCTGGACTTGAGCTACAGCATGTTACAGTCATAAACGGAACAAAGCGCATCTAATTCATATCGATTATTTCAAATAAACATGGAATACATCATAAATGAAAAATTAATACTCAAATTAAACAGAAATCATACAATTATATCCAATTGAATTCATAATCTCCAAATACAACATTTCGAAGGCTTTATACGAGCTTACATATGCTTTAGTATCACCCAAATTTTAACTAAGACTAATTTGAAACATTTCCAAAATTATAGATCAATTATATCATAACTAAATCGTTCAAATAATCATTCATGTCATAAACATTCAAGTACTATGATATATAATTAGATTCAAGTCTTATTCGAGCTTACAAAAGCTCTTAAGTTGACTTGAGCACAAATGAGGATCAAATTGAAACATTTTCAAAAGTTAAAGACAAGTATAAAAAACAGAGGTCACACGACCGTGTGCCCATCTTATGTAAATCTCTGTGACAGTGTGGTACAAAAATGGTCATGCCCTCTTATAACTCCCAAAACTCGAAATCGTCATCGATTAGGGTTTAGTGTCTTTCCGATCATCTATAGTAGTTTGTCTCTTAATATTATTTCATTTAATCACAATTTAATGGAGAAAGCATTAAACACATCATTAATTAGTAATGAGATAAAATCAAAATTCAATAAGGGTAAAAATGTTATTTCCACGATTTTTGGAGACTTCTATCAATACATGTTGGACAAGTATCGGTAGTAGTCAAGTCAGTGAGCAGTTCAAGAATAGTGCGAATTTATACCGATACAAGTGACAATTCTACTGATACAAGAGACTCTTTTACCGAAACAAGTCATGCTTCTACAGATACCAAAAACTCTAGAGAGCTAAGAAGTCTTACCCTGCAACTTCTACCGATACAAGTATCCCAACTATTGTTAACAGAACTACTGATACTTCTATTGGTACTACTGATACAATGCAAGTCAGAACGTAACCTCTCTCCTACCCTGTTTCTACCGATACATGCAGGAGTTCTATCGAAACAAGTAATGCAAAATTCAAATATTCACATAAGTTCAACAACCAAACATTCATTTCATAAACTCATGATTTAAGTTGACAATACAGGTGACAAAGATCAGCATAACATCTCTTTCTAGGGCAAAATGTCTAGTTCCAACATTAAACAAGCATTCCAAGAGTTATCATTCAACAAATCTTATAAAGTACTAATTGACCCGATTTAAGCATTTACAAAATAACATCATCCTAGTATATGCCATATAACCAAGTGATGTAAATACTACCGAACAAGCTCCCAGGATAGTGTGATTTCTTCGAGATGGTCCGATCTTCAAGCAGCAAAATAGAATCTACATAACAATAACAAATTCACTAGTAAGCTTTCATAGCTTAATAAGTTCGCAAGGTTTATCAATTTACCAAAACATGTGTTGTACAAATCTGTAAAACAGTCGAGCCAGAACAAAACTGTACTTCAGTGATCAATATTCGATTTACTCCCTATTGATCCAAAGGTCATTCCTGTTACCAGTATACGATGGTGCTCACACTAAGCTGACAAGGACTCGCATCACATGCGATACCTCAGCCATCGATACAGTATAACTGTTCCTTACGTGTTGCTCACACTAAGCTGATGAGAATATGCAAAATGAGCATAAATCTCAGCCATCGTAGTGCTTGTAATCCATTCTTGGATTTATTTCACTTTACAGTGACTCATGATGTTGTAGAGAATTCGCAACAAATGTAGGATCTTAGCTATCGGACCATTTTCTATCTTTGGCATAAGGCCGAGAAATTCTCATCTCGTCGTTCCCATCTCTCACGTATACAATCGACATTTCCCATTTTGCCACAATTAAAAGAAAGGAAATTATAAGAAGTTATGAATAAGAATTTAATATTACAAACTTACCATACTGGATTGCGGTTATGGATAGGCTTTTGGGACTATTTTACTAAATTTCCTTTTTCGCGATCCGTGGCACGATCGTAATCTAAATCAACAAATCATACAAATTTTTACATTAAATCACAAAATAAAATCATTTAGCACAATTGATCCTTTTGGGAAAATTACAAAACACCCTTAACATTTTACTTTTGTTCAATTTAGTCCTTATGCACAATAACACACAAAATAACCTTTCTATTACGCAACCAATCCTAGTCGAAT
This sequence comes from Kokia cookei, assembly GCA_039519145.1. NCBI lineage: Eukaryota > Viridiplantae > Streptophyta > Magnoliopsida > Malvales > Malvaceae > Kokia > Kokia cookei. The sequence continues at coordinate 22,725,111 of CM076908.1, forward strand.
GCTCTAGGGTGTTTATCCAACCCTTACACATAACTATTTTCACAACAATACATGAATTTTTACCATTTTCTCATTTTAGTCCTCAAACCCTAATTTCATCACAAATCACTTCACAAAATCATCAAATCTATCAACTAAGCTCACAATACTTCCATAGACTTTCAAGAGCAAGCTTTTTCAACAATGGTAAGATTTACAACCTTTGATAGATTTACAAATTAGTCCTTAGTTTAGCTAGATTAAGCTAACACGTACTCAAAAACATGAAAATTACTAAAAACGATTAACATTTGCTTACTCAAATCAAAGCTTGAAGTTTAGGATGAGAAACCCTAGCTCTTCCTTGTCCAAGTCGAGAAGATGATGAAGAAAAGAGGAAATTTCTATTTTTTGTTCTCATTTTAATTCATATATATACTTAATAACATAATTGTAAATTTAGTGACTTTCATATTTAGCTTAGTTAATCACTTGTTTAGCTTTAATTAATCATATTTACTTCTAATATATCTCATGATAATGCACCCACTAAATTCCTTTAGGGTAATTTATCCATTTGTTCCTTCTAACTTATCAACTCTACTTTTATACCTTTTTACGATTTAGTTCTTTCTACTCGATTCACTATCTAGACGCTAAAATTTCATCATCAAATTTTAATATGATGCTAATGACATCATAAATATTAGGAATAACTAATTTATAACTCGACTCATTGGAATTGTGATCTCGAACTCATTGTTTCCCATACCACTAAAAATCGGGTTGTTACACCTCTAATAAACACATGATCATGTAACAAACAAAATCGTAGGGACCATAATGTTAATATTTTACAAACTACACATGATTCTACCTTCGACCTATGTATCTCACACGATTATTTGGCCACCCGTCAGTACCAAATAGATCATTAAGTGTTTGATTCAAAATCAATTTTTGAAATAACTTGAAAAAACAAATTTTGACAATTCAAAAACATGTTCAAAACATTTCGAAATCAAGCCAAAACATACATATATGAATCCCCTAATTCACTAACCAATATGCCTCAATGGAACCATCACAAATCAAGAATTTCAAAACATTACAAGTAAGGGTGACCAAAACTCAATTCGGCTAAAAAAAAATTTCAAATTTCGAGTTAAACGAATCGAGTTATTCAAGTCAACTCAAATCTTTTTTCAAATTTTGAGTTTGAATCGATTTTAGTTTTCAAATTCAAATAACTCGAATAAACAAACCATTGGCTTTCATCACTCATACACATATATGAATTGAGATTCAAAACATGTAAACATAATATGCAAGCCTTCAAGACCATTATCAATAATGTGAAACACATATACATATAAACCTATGTACATAACATACCTTTCAAAATACAAACCACATGCAAGAACAAAGGTTGATAAAAAAATAAATCACCTATATACATGCCACAAAATCGAGCTTCAAACAATTAAAAGATTACCGAATCAATAATATGATAGTGTGAACTTCTCAATGATTCGCCTTACACATTTTGCAAGTTGGAAAATCTATAGGGAAAAAGAAATAAGGGGGTAATCATCACAAATGCTTAGTAAGTTCACTGATATGTAAACAACATCTTACCTCGTTTTACGACTTAACACGTCAAGTTATTCAATTGAACAAATTTTGCGTAAACATGGCCACCATAAATCAGCATGGTGAGTTCATCATATAATCAAATCCTATATTAATTCGAACGCTTAGCAATTTCAATTTGATACCAATCGCATGAATCATCAATTCAATACCATTTCATAATTCACACAACATTTCAATTTAGGGTTAAATATAAAATTAGTACTTGAACTTGTTCACTTCTCCTAAACTAGTACCTAAAGTTTTCTTTGTCCTAGATTGGTACCTAAACTTTTTTTTCGTCCACTGATTTGGTACCTGAGTCTAACACTGTTAAGTCTGAGACACATGGCATAATAGTATTATGACACGTGGCATAAATGATATCATGATGATGTCATAGTGATGTCATAATCTAAAAATAATAATAATAAAAAACTTTTTTCCCTTTATACATTTCTACCACCACCCTTACCCCTCATTCTTCTATCGTCTCTTCTTCTTTTATTTAAATCCCTAAACCTTAATAATAATAAAAAGTAACAAACTTTGCCAAAGAAAGTTTTTTGAATCGCTATCATTTCGGTTATTCACTACAAAATTTCTCGAATCCAAGAGTTGTGCAATTGGCTCCTCTGCTACATTTCTTGATGTATTGGAAGCCCAAATAATGCTTTTGGTGCCATTCATAATTGAAAGAATTCCTTTTTCATTGATGCTTAGAACTCCTGAAGCATAACAAACAGAAGTTTCCCTATTGGCAACCCATACAACAATCCAAGTTGATATTTTCTTGTACCAAATTCCCACATACCGACTCTTGGAATTTTCGGGATTGAAAAATCCCAATTTAAAGCTTCCACTAGCTGACACAAGAGTTTCATCATTTTTATGGACTACCCTAAACTTATAGTGTTTAGAGCCAAAGTTCTTGTAGTAAAGAAGAGAAGCAAGCACAGAAAAAGAACCATTAAGAAGGATTCATTTCATCTCCTAATAACAAAAATTTCATTTTAAAGATATTGATGCAAGGAGTAAGAAAAGTAAAACTATCCGTGTTCCTTTTCCATGTTTTTCATATTTTCTAGAATTGACAATAACGAAGTTTTAGTAGCGTTACTCAATAGAAAACACCTAATTCCTTTCACATGAGCAAGACAAAAGATTAAAAATGAGAGTCAAAATAAAAAAGAATGTTAAAAGTTGCTGCTTTGAACATAATTTTTTACTTCATTTCTAACTGTCAAGTATTGATCATTCTTGTGTTTTTATAGAATTTTCAACACGTTCTATTTTCTGGGTGCAAAAAATAAGATTGGGATGATGAAATTTGCAAAACAAGATGTTGCTCATAATCTAACTATTACTTTTTAGCTCATAATCTTCTTCTTCTTAAATCTAAAAAAAATAATAAAAATATAGTATATATTTATGGGGTTTTCTTTTTTGGTCAGTGTATGAGTATATATTTCAGGTAATGGGGGCTTAAGGCTGCTACAATTGGTCTTAGGGTTTAGGGATTTAAGAAGAAGAAGAAGAAGAAGAAGAGACGATAGAAGAATTGAGGGGTGAGGGTGGGGGTAGAAATGTAAAAAGGGTAAAAAGTTTATTATTATTTTTTTTTTTAGATTATGACATCACTATAACATCATCATGATGCCATTTGTAACACCCAAATCCCAAGTACCGTCGCCGGTTAGGATTCTGGTGTCTTCTATTCATTTTATACCGTTCATCTTTTACACATATCTGACTATTTACATCTTTATTCAATTCAAAAATCATTTCTCACAATTTTAAACAATATCTAAACATAACATAACTTTGTCAAGGGTAAAAATGGTATTTCTAACATTTTAGGGGACTTCTACCGGTACCTAATGGTCAAGTATCGGTAGTAGTCAATTCAATGAACAATTCTAAACAGTGCAGATTTCTACCGGTACCTGTACTAGTTCTACCGATACAAGTATAATCTCTACCGATACATGTCATGCATCTACTGATACTAAAAACTCCAAAGAGCTAAAATTTCCATCTTTCAACTTCTACCGATACAAACATGCACTCTACCGATACTTCTATACATACAACTACTGATACTCACAATTTAACTACTGATACAAATCAAGTTAGTGTACAACCTCTCTCCTACCCTGCACTTCTACCGAAACATACATGGGTTCTATCGAAACAAGTATGCTAAATCTTAAGAATTATACCAAACACAAGTTCATTGATTTCATAAAAGCATAACTTTTAACTATGCATTCAAGACAACACAAATACAAGATTTATGTCAATACAAGGTACTTAAAAGTACATCCAACATTTCATCAAAACATAACAAAGTTTTTCACAAACTCATTGTATAAAGAAAAAGGTAACATCATCCTAGTACATGCCATATTAACCAAGTGATGTAAAGGTCTACTGAACAACTCCAGGATAGTGTGATGCTTCAAGATGATCCGATCTCCGAACAGAAAAATTGAATCTACAAAACAAATTCAAATCGAAGGGTAAGCAATTTAAGGCTTAGTAAGTTCATAAAGTTAACTAGATTTATCGAACTTCAAGAGTTGTAAAAATCTAATTAACCTAATGGAATACTGTGTATATTCGAGGTAAGTTTCACTCGCATTTATTACTCACGATGACAAAGTCATCGGACCCTTGTTCCACATTGAAACTCATTTCATTTAATACTTACAATGATATATAGTCATCGGACCTCCTGTTCCATATAGGAATCCATAAACTCACGATGACACTTAGTCATCGGACCATTAATCCATAAAGGATTCATTCATTCACGATGACACTTAGTCATCAGACCCCTAATCCATAAAGGATTCATTCACTCACGATGACACTTAGTTGTCGGACCTTTAATCCATAAAGGATTCATTCACTCACGATGACACTTAATCATCGGACCCTTTCGTTATAGCTCGAACTCGTTTATCCTTCGTATTTCCTTCATTCTCGTCTTTCACAAGTTCGATTATCAATTCATTCTCGGATTGGATTGCAGTTGTGAATGATTTTAGGAACTATTACGCTAATTTTCCTTTTCCATGATCGGTGACACGATCGTAGTCTACATTCACAAATCATTCAATTCTCACTTTAAATTATATAATTTAGTCATTCAACACCATTTAGTCTTTTGGGAAATTACAATTTTACCCCTAATAGTTTCCTTTTATTCAATCTAGTCATTTCAACAAAAAACATGCAAAATACCCATTCTCTCACAAACCATAGTCGAATTCTCTTGAGTACCTATCCAACCCATTTACATATCTATTTTCACAACAATACAAATAATTTCACCAATTTCACATTTTTAGTCCTTTAACCCTAATTTCATAAAAAACCACTTTACAAGAGGATTTAACCCAAGTATCAAACATTAAAATACATCAAAATCTTTCAAAAACAAGAAATTTAAACAATGGCAAGTTTTATAACATTTGATAGATTCACAAATTAGTCCTTGCATAAGCTAGATCAAGCTAATACGGACTCAAAAACATAAAAATTACTAAAAACGATCAAGGTTTACTTACTCAAATCAAAGGTCAAAGATTGAATGTGCAAACCCTAGTTTTCTTCCTTCTTTGCTGTCGAGAAGATGAAGAAATAGTGATTTTCTTCATTTTTTTCTATTTTAATTCATATATATAGTCAATGACAATTTTGTAAATATTAAGACTTTCATCATTAAGCTTTAATTAACCATTTTTAACCTTAATTAAATCTATTTACTCTTAATTTAACCCATACAAATCCACTAACTTATATTCCTTTGGTTAATTTACATATTAAGTCCTTCTAATTTAACAACTTTACTTTTATCCTTTTTTTAATAATTTAGTCCTTTCTATTAAATTAACTATCTAATCAATGATATTTTCGAATCATAATTCATACGATGCATGTATCACCAAAAATATTTAAAACAAATAATTTTACGACTCGACTTGTTGGAGTTTTGGTCCCGAAACCACTATTTTCGACACCACTAAAAATAGGGCTGTTACACCATTTACGTCACATGTCACAACATTATTCTACCACGTGTCTTAGACTTAACGGTATTAGACTCAGGTACCAAATCAGTGGACAAAAAAACTACCAATTTGGGAAAAAAATAATAAATAATTTTACGACTCGACTTGTTAGAGTTGTGGTCCCGAAACCACAATTTTCGACACCACTAAAAATAGGGCTGTTACACCATTTACGTCACATGTCACAACATTATTCTACCACGTGTCTCAGACTTAACGGTATTAGACTCAGGTACCAAATCAGTGGACAAAAAAAACTACCAATTTGGGAAAAAAAACTTTAGGCGCTAATCTTAGAGAAGTGGACAAGTTCATGTACTAATTTTATATTTAACCCTTCAATTTATAAATACTTCTAATAGTCTCAATAGTACCACCTGAACCAATGTATAAATGCTCCAATTAAATCTAAAGAATATACCGTATCAATATTTTGGTGTTCGTTGTTATCATATTTCAATTCATTTCATAATATATGATCATATCAACCTCTCATTTTCCAAATTACAAAGCTACATTCATCATAAATTCATAACGACCGTCTGACTCAAATCTAGTTCGCATGATCTTGACATGCCAATGATATTTATATATTGCAATTGATAGCATTAGAAAAGACCATTAAATTCTCCCTAATTAGAGTATAATTTGTTCCCTTTGTATCATATTTGGCATACATTTTCAGCATTTTATACTTAGTAATTACATTTTCTAAGTCAGTGTTGTATGATCTTATTTACTTTCATTTTATCCCATTTTTGCTACTAATGTCGTTGCATTTAGTATCAGTTTTTGCGTCTAAAGATGCCAGCGCAGGAATCCATATTAGAAGATTGAAGCAGGAAAGTGTTCAAAGCTGTAGCCACAAGTTCGATACAGAATCGCGCCCAAATATGTCACTGCATGAATACTTCTAGATTGCAACAGTGATTTTACGCTGCTACATATCCAGAAGCACTAGCGCATGAAAATGTCAAGTTATTGTAGCGAATAAAAAATATAAATTTGCGTCCAGTAATGTCGCGACAATTTGCAACTTACTAAAACATAAACCAGATCTATGTGAGTGTACAGTTGGAGTAACTAACTTGTACAGCTGCAAGGAAGTTAGATCTAAGAAAAGGAGGATACTTGTACTGGTGAATAAAGATAAATAGAAGGGAGAGAGAGAAGATCATCATCAAGCTCGTGAAGAAATAAATTCCATATTTTTCTGATTCTTTCTTCAGTAAGCTGCCATTGAAGCTTAACTTTCTACGAGGGTGATCTGATTCTTGAAAAGGTGGTCAATCCATCTAGACGTGATTGGTCTTCGTGACTAAATGATGAATTGTGGGTGCACAGCTTACAAAACACCATTAGGGATGTTGTCGTATCGACTGGTTTTTGGTAAATCCTATCACTTGCTTGTAGAACTTGAACATAAGGCCATGAGGGCAATTAAGTAAGTGAACATGGAGCTAGAGGAAATTCGACGCAACGCTTATGAAAATGCTGTCATTTACAAGGAAAAAACTAAGAGATGGCATGACAACATCATTTAGCGGTAATAATTTTCTACTAGTCAGTTAGTGCTTTTATTTAATTCACCTTTAAAACTATATCCAGGTAAATTGCACTCCAGATGATCAGGTCCTTTCGAAGTTGTCGAAGCATTTCCATATGGTACGATGACAATCAAAGATTTACACGATGGGCACCAATTCAAAGTGAATGTCCAACGATTAAAGCACAACATCAGCCCAGACACCAACGAACAGAACGAGACCATTAACCTGGTCACATTTTCTTAGAATGTCATTACAATTTTTCTATTTACTTCTATATTTTATTTTCTTTTAATTCTCTTCTTTAGTTTCTGCAAGAATAAAAGTTATCCTTTTTGTCGATGCACAGAAACTCAACTTGTCGACGCATTTAATTGCTGACTCATCGAAGCGTTTCAGGAAAGAATCACACTAATTGATTCACCTTTTCCACGATCGTTGGATTGATTCGAAAAAAGGAAAATTTGTGTCATTGCATTTATTGGTTGCAGACATAGTGTCCTCTCATAGCAGTGGAAATCATCACGCCTTTTTGATTTCATCCTCTATAAAATACCTTATTGTGTCGATTGTGTTCTTCACACTCATATCTGCCATTATTGCTGTAATCCTTCCTTTTCTTCAACTTATAAATTTTCTGCAATCCAACTGTCCCCACTACTAAAGCTAGGGAAGCAAGTGGTCAGAACCATTTTGCGCTTGGGATGGGAGAAGTTCTGCGACCATCCAGAGGGATATTCTCCGTCCCTAGTAAGAGAATTTTATTCTAACCTAGTTGATCAGGAGCAGGAGTTTATCTTTGTCTGTGAAGGATTGATGCCATGGGGCATTGACAATATAAATGCCCTCTACAACATTGTCGAAGGGGAGGATGAGCATGTCAAGTTTCTGGAGAACTTGACAGAGGAAAGTGTTGATTTGATGCTGAATGATTTATGCATCGATAGTGCTATTTGGACCAGAAACAATCCAAACAATTATACAATGCACTGTTGTTTACTCACAACACTAATTTCTGATACATTCCACTCACAACACTATAGTAATGCTGGATAGAATGTGTCTGATACATTCCATCATAAAGGGCCGCCGGATAGATGTCGGGGCAATCCTTCATTCACCAAGAAATTGTATAGTTTGTCGTGAAACAAACAAGTATCTTGCCATTCCCTTTTATGATCATGTTGTTACGTCGACAGAGGGGCATTATATCTCGCGAAGGAGAAGATTTTTTGAAGAATAAAGACCATATAAATGATGTCTCGATAGAGAGAATGACGGGCAAGAAACCCCTATTGTAAAGGAAACCCCATCGAAGAAAGAGAAAGGCAAGGCGAAGAAGAAAGACAAGAAATCCCATGTGCCCATAGATCCTCAATTTTGGAGGAAGATTACTAAAATTGAGCAGCTCGCTGACTGAATGAGCGTGCGACAAATTAAACTTGTTGGCACAATGGAAGAGATAGAGTACTCACAAAACTTATTCTATGCCGACACCAAGGCATGGAATATTGCCATTGTCAGCGCACTACGCAGCATAAGCAAACAACCCTTGCCAGAATTTCCAATGTTTCCTCTATCATTAGGGAGGCCACACAATCAACAGAGCAGACTTCTTCATAAGGGAAAACTCAGTTTGTCCACTCTCCCCACATAGTCCACATTTTTGATAATAAGGACCAGGAAGTGTATTCTATGGATGTGGAAGATTGTCTCCACAATATCACTAGCCTCTTTGAGGATGAGTTTTCAAACAGTTTGTGGGTGAAGAAGCTGCTGTTATGGAAGAAGAGCACACAACCATGGCCTCTGTGGGTGGTGAAGAAGAGAAGGAAGAAGAGAAGAAAGAAGAAGCAAGAGAAAAAGAAAAAGAAGAAGAATTTGTAGCAACAAATTTATCTGAGGAATTTGTCATGCACCTGCCAATGTGAGTGCATCTACTAAAGAACTGACGCCATTTGGTGCGAGTCAGGCCGAGGCCATAACATCCAGCAATGATGATCTTAATCCTTTGGCTATTGTGCCTTATGTGGCACTACTTGCTAAAATTCATCCTTCGGATGTTACTGTCGATGAAGCTAGTATCCAACCGAACATGGAGGAGAAATCCACCACCCTGATTGAACCATCGGAGAAAAAGCGCAAACGCAAAGACAGAAAGAAGCGCGAAGAGAAGCGCCACAAAAAAGAAAAAAAAGTCCAAAGTAGCCACATCCTCGACTGCGACACACTGAGTTAGTTTTTACTTTTCAATACTTAGTTTAGTTGCATGCATTTCATATAGTTGTCATTACATTTTAATTCTCTCTACATTTTATTTGTCAGCGCATTTGCATTATAGTTGCATTTCCATTATATTTGTATAATATTGTTAGTGCATTGGGAACAATGCAGACTTTAAGTTTGGGGGGAAATATGTATGACATGAAAATGCAATTGCACCCACAAGTTTAAGAATTTGTTTGTCTTTTTAGTTGAATGAAAGTATACAAAGTTATGAAAATGTGACTATAATTTTTTTCATTTAATGTTTAATTCTTGAATTATTTGAAATGCTAATGTGTGAATTGGATGTATGTGATTGAATGTTGTATCCTTCTATTTTTGGATGAATGGTTGAAATTGCATTAGTAATAAGTGATTAGTATCATTATTTGAATCTTGAATTAACTGACCATTTGCAGCTATGTATATAATTATATCTACTAATAAAAGACACTCCAATGTGAGTGCATTGTGACTTATCAAGGGGGAACACTCCAATGCAAGTGTTAAAAAAATTATCTAGCCAAAGGTTGTCACTGCAAGAGTGTGTGTTGGCACAATTACATACTCCCTAAGGGTTTGTTAAATCCCATCATTACTACCCAGGAACAAGGGTATAGTAATGTAATGACATCTGTCAGTCACATAAAAAAGGAGAGAAAGAAAGTAAAAAATTTGATAAAAAGAAAAAAATACACATATATATATTTATATGTATAGAATAATAAATGTTGTATTCGTTAAGAGGATTTAAGATTTAAAGCATGATGCTAGCACTAGTGAAGTTACAGTTTTGATTATTCATACCTATAAATTGTCAGCGTAATCTTCTATCATATGAGTGTAATTTATACAATAGGATCCTAGAGAATTTAAGTTTCTAGAATGATTACTGCGGTGACAAGAATTTTGATATGACTTTGCTAGCTTTTATTTACTTGAGGACAAGTAAAAACTCAAGTTTGGGGGTGTGTAAGCATTAGAAAAGACAATTAAATTATCCCTAATTAGGGTATAATTTGTTCCCTTTGTATCATATTTGACATACATTTTCAGCATTTTATACTTAGTAATTACATTTTCTAAGTCTGTGTAGTATGGTCTTATTTTCTTTCATTTTATCTCATTTGTGCTACTAATGTTGCTGCATTTAGTATCAGTTTTTGCATTTAAAGATGTCAGCATAGGAATCCATCTTAGAAGATCAAAGCAGGAAAGTGTTCAGAGCTGTAGCCACAAGTTCGATATAGAATTGAACCCAAATAAGTCACTGCATAAATACTTCCAGATTGCAACAGGGACTTTACGCTGCTAACATATCCAAAAGCACCAGGGCATGAAAATGTCAAGTTGTAACAGCGAATAAAAATATAAATTTGCATCCAATAATGTCGCGACAATTTGCAACTTACTAATACATAAACCAGATCTGCGTGAGTGTATAGCTGGAGTAACTAACTTGTACAACTTCAAGGAAGTTAGATCTAAGAAAAGGAGGATACTTGTACTGGTGAATAAAGATAAATAGAAGGGAGAGAGAGAAGGTCATCATCAAGCTCATGAAGAAATTAATTCCATATTTTTCTAATTCTTTCTTAAGTAACCTGCCATTGAAGCTTAACTTTCCAGGAGGTTGATCTGATACGACGAGAAGGCAATTACTTCTGATGAGAAGTGTCTAAGTGTGATGCAAGAGGAGCAATTATGGAAGGCTTCTAGTAGGCTAGGAATAGAATGCTTCAATTTCTTCTTTAATTCCTCTTGAATGTTGACAAATTCGGTTGACTTTAATTATGTATGGAAGTACCTATTAATGTTAGGTCTACTCTGATTTCTACCCAATTCTTCTTATTTGTTTATCTTTGGATTTAACTGTTTTGACCACGCAAGTGTGATTGTAGTCACAGTCACTGGAAGGTGAAGTGACAAAGTTAGATTAACAAGAAAGACAACGGAAGTTGCTTAAGGCAAGAAGAAATTCTAGCCACTTGTTCTCAAATACAAAGCATTGCCAGCATTGGAAGGTGTGGCTAATGTGAGTGTTTGGGTCTTTGCTAAACAGAGAAGTTGAAAGTAGTGAGATCTCATAAGAACTTAATTGCAGCGACAATTTATCTACCAGATACTGATGTGTCGTGAAAACACCAAATATAACCTATTTCGAAAATAAATAAAAATAACAATAAAGGGAAGTAGGGTCTAATCCTCAAGGACAGGAGACTCGTAAAAAGTCTTGTCTGTCGAGATCGTGGGCAAAATCCTGCCCAAGAAAAGCAGCGTGATCTGAGAAAAAATAAAAGAAACAAAATTAAAAATAAAAGAAAACAGAATTAAAAGAAATAGAAAACAGAGGTGTCGAAATAAAAATAAATTGCATAAAACAAACAAGTTGAAAGAAGAAGAGTTTTATCAATATTTAGAGATCCAGCCTTTGGTTATCTTGATTCTTCCTTAATTCAATCATAGACTTTGGATTATTCTTCTCATGCCCGAATAAGCCAGTTATAGTGGAAGAGGATGCCTATGACCACCAGCTCCGGATATATTTTTTAGAGGAACCTGACTCTGGCCAACCGTTTCTCAAATGGGATCGTCTAACACTAGATCACCTTTTCCCAACGACGAATGCCACGCCGTTTTGTCTCTTTAGCTAGACAACCTCTGACGCAGTAAGTTAGTGAACTGACTATGCAACCTTCTTAAAACACACAAAGCGTCCGTCTTTGCACAAGATGAAAAGATTACTTTTGTAAGGATTTTGGACGGAAGCGTCAATCCCGTAATACAAAGAATTGATGAATACCCGAGTGAGAAGAATTAAGCGCGGATTCTAAGCCTCATGAATTTTTGAGGAACATTTGATAACCTTCGGCTAGAAAGGTTTTTAGTTACTCATGATTTTGGGGAAGAACACAATATAATAAAAATAGAGCTTTTATTGAACTAGGGATTTAGAGAGATGGAGGATTTTTTCAATGAATAGGGAATGGATAATTCAATCACTCCATCCCCTATTTATAGTACAAATAAATTCCTAGTTAAATCCAATCTAAATTCTAAAAGATAATTAGAATTATATCTAAATATTAATTTCCTAATTGGATCCAATTTAAACTCTAAAAGATAAATACAAAAAAAAATAAACATAAATTAAATACGAATTTTAATAATAAATAATATCTTAAATATTAATCCTAATAAAAATAATATTTTAAAATAAAATAAAATAAAACCAAGTCTTTTTGTCCTATAAACTCTCTCTTTAAGCATTCCACATTCACACAACTTCTCTCTCTTCAAAATCATCTATCCAATTTATCCTCTGTCACCACTTGAGTCCCTACAAAATAAAAAGATAATAAATAACCCAAATTAATAGGATCATCATACTCTTAAAATATATGTATTTAATACCTAAAAGTATGTCATATTTAAATGTTATCAGATACCTTGTAGTCACATTTAGTGTCTGCCAACTTGCCAAATCAGGGATCCCCCCATTCCTATATAATTGTTTTACTTCTTTAATTTTCTTAATTTACATTCACAAAACATTTTCACATTCATTTTATCTTCCATTAAAATGATCTGACAATCTGTATTACAGTCTTACAATAATTGCGTTGACAGTTTTAACTCTTTAATTTGTGCAGTCTTGACTTAATTGCACTGACATTACTCCTGACAATTCTTCTTATTTTAGCTACCTTTGCTTTGACAAATTTAAGCAACAAGATCACTATCTTCGTGGGATCGATATCCGACAAACTCACATTTGTCTATTATATTTGCATCGACAGTGTCCGCTTGCACATTATTGTTGTAAAGTTTGTAAAGCGATCAACAATCATCCTCATATTTCCAAATCACATTATCAATCCAATCAAAATCACATTCATATCCCTTTTAACCTAACTAGGACTCGAACGACTACATGAATCCAACCAATCACACCAGTTTATCACCTAGTGCCTAATTAGTATAATCGAAGTGATTTGGCACCTAGTCGAAGTAAACCTGAAACCTCCCTATCCTATGGCATGCCAACTATATTTGACTCTGCCCGAACAATTAATAGGGTAATCATTCTCAATTTCCATTATATGCCAACTTCTCAATTCAATAATATTTGTTCAATAGCCAATCAGAAATACATACCAATATATCAACATAATTCTTCTCAATATAAAATCAATTTTGCATTTACATCAATATATAATAATTCTCAAATCAATTCAATTTAGTCCTTATCGTAAACAATCAATCAGTTTCATAATAGTATAGTTTGAACAACTATAACCAACTATCAATTCATTTTTATCTCAAATACCAATTCATCATATTAAATTTTATTTGTAAATTTACCACTTCTTTACAATTTAGCCCATGACTCACCTATTGTACTAAGTGTGAACAATTCAAACTACAATCAAACAATTAAAAATTCACAAATAAAATTTCAAACAATTTAAATACAATCATAGTATATGAAATTACCTGATTAAATCAGTAACAGTCAATTCTTTAAGGACAAATCAACAAATTTTCATTTTTCCTCGATTAATTCTGATTTGATCCAATTCTCAATCTATACAATTATTCAATTCAATTTATAAATTCCAAAAATCTTATTTGATCCTATTATAAGCATATATCAGTTTAATTTTATTAATTAAAATGCCCCTATACTTTTTAATTTTATTCAATTTAATCCCTAAAACCAAAACTATCATAATTTTCACATTTAAGCCCTATTTTCACTTTGATTTCAAATTCATCCCAATACAACCCTCTAAATTCAATAATTACAAAATTTCATGCTAAATTTAAAATTATTACATTTTAGTCCCTTAGTTCAAAAGTAACAAAATTCTTTACAATTTAGTCCCCTTTTTAATTATAAGCTTAAAAGCTAGTGTAAAAACACCAAAAGCTTCAACAATAATCAATGGAAACATTTTAAATTTTTAACAATTTCAAAATAGAGGTATGAGTTAGCTAGATTAAGCTACAATGATCTCAAAAACATAAAAAATACGAAAAAAGAGCTTGGATTTGGACTTACACGTTAAAAGCTTGGTCGATGCTCCTAGCTTTAAAAATAGTGGTTTTAGGTGAAAGAAAAAGAGAAAGAAGAAGAAGACTTGTTTTTATATTATTATTTTAACATTAATTAACTTTAAAACTAATACATAATTTTACTATTTTTCAAGCATTAACCAACCACTAACATTTAAAATTGTCTAATTGCCCATTAGACCCTTGTAGTAATACTTTTTAACCCACTTAACTAATAAAAATCAATAGCGATTAAGTTTTAGGATTTAATCTTTGTACCCTAATTAGTCACTAATTTAGTAAAATTACCTAACCAAAATTCAATTCATTTACAATCTTAGTTTATGGAAATGAGGTCTCGGTACCTCATTTTCTAAAATCACTTGTACTTTAACTAACTATCAAATTACTAAATTTTTCAAGCAAAAATTCAATATAAGATTATAATTGAATCGTAAATATTAATTAATAACATTTACAAACTCAATCATAGGAGAACAGGATTTCGAAACCATCTTTTTTTACACCATTGACTTTCGGGTCGTTACAATTGTCGAGCAATCCAAGTTGGTAATATGTGACTATATAGCATCATAGTTGCTGGGCACTTCGGGGTGACGGATCCGCATATCTGTTCTGAGTTCGTGTTGGTTAATAGGGTTATAAATGAAAGAAATGCTTAATCGATATGTGATATGATATATGTTATGAAAATTTAGCATGCTAAATGAAATGAAAATGAGCACTAGGGGTCGAATGGGTATTAACGAGTTAATAAACTTGAACATGATATGAATGTGTTATGAAATGGAATGTTTATGAGTATACACGCATACTAAAGATGAAAAATAAATGAATTTGATTGAAATATACATAGTGAATGAAAAATAACCTAAAGACCTATAAAAATGTTGAAAATTTGTTAAACTCATTTGTATAATCGTTGGTTGGCCTGAAAAATTGGTTTTATATGTGCTACATAGTAAATGAAATTATTATACATGAGATGGTATAAATGATTTAGAAATGAAAGATGTGCATGATGCATATGTCTTTTCATTAGGTCTTGATTCATAGGTTACCACTGAGCGCTTTACTCAATGTGTGGTTTGTTTTTTGTGCACCCATTAGGTTCAATTTGTGATCTTGAGCGTGAACTTCAATAGCCAATCAAAGATCACGAGCTCAATGATGTTTTTGTACCTCTTTCACTTGTTTGGCATGTACCTAGGTTGTGCCCATTTTGGTTACCAAATTATGTTTAAAATCACAATTGACTTGTGAATGTTGATGTATGTGTCGTAACATTTTTTTTGGAAAACAAACAAGTCTCAAAAAATATTTTTAAAATCGAAAAATGGGAGACACCACCAATCATTTTATTTGGTGTGATTGGATCACCACAAAACGTTTAAAATCCGTTTTGAAAAAAATTTTGGTCTTCGAAATCCAGAAAATGGGTCCGGGAGTCAGTTATGTGTGAGGAAGGATTAGCACCATCACACGCCCAAAATTAGTACCACATCGATTATTATCCGGTCTTGATTTGTTAAAAATTTGAAAACTAGAGTAAAATTTAAAATACGATCCTTAGATGCATGATTTGTTCAATGTACACATTTAAAAGGGAAATTAAATTTCGTGAGGAAGTCTCGTTATTTCGAAATGATCGAGGAAAGAAGTCACATCCAGTGAGTTAGGACATAACATCTCGAGATCCAAAAATAACGAGCATTCCTTCATTGCCAATTTCAAACCTTTAACAGGGTATTCAATTATTTCGGTTTGAAGAAAAATCGTGCCTAGTAAGTTAAGGCACAATTTTCAAGATCCGAAATAAATGAATATTGCCTCGATTTTAAAATATTCATATTTTTAGAGAAAATCAAAAGGTGATTTTAATTAAAATATAGAGATAAAAATGAGCATGCAAATTAAATACGAGTTATGCAATTAATGACAAAGCTAAATAACGCGAATAATTATACGAATGAATAAATATACGAAAATAAGCATAAGAATGATAAAATACGAAATAAAAAAAAACGCGAATTAAAATCGAAAAAGGATTAATTAAAAAATAACGAAGAGTAATAATTAAATTTTATATACGAAAATCAAAGAGAAAGAAAAAAGGGGTTGAGAAATGAAATTTTAGAAAATTTGAGGTTAAAATGCGATTTTGGGAAAGTTTGGGGTTCAAAATGTGTTTTTTAAGAAGTTCGGGGGCTAAAATGTGATTTTTAAGGAGTTCGAGGGCAAAAATGTGATTTTTATGAAGTTCGAGAGCCAAAATGTGATTTTTACGAAGTTTGAGGGTCAAAATGTATTTTTACGAAATTCGAGATAAAATATAATTTTTACAAAGTTCAAGGGTCAAAATGTAAGTTTTACGAAGTTCGGGGGGCTCTTAAGCAATAAACCCAAAAAAGAGTGACACGTGGCAACTTCTCAGGGTTCTAGAAGTGAGAGGACCAAATTGAAAAATAATTAAAATTACCAAGCAAATTTAGAATAAAATAAAAGTTTATTTAAGGATGAAATTGAAACAAATGAAAAATGGGAAGGATTAATTGCAAAAATAGCCTCAAAAAGGGACACGTGGCAGCTTCTCAGGCTTTCAGAGAGCCAAGGGACTAAATTGAAAAGCAACTTAAATTATTGGGCAAAATTATAATAGATTAAAAATATGTTAAGGACCAAATTGAAACAAATGAAAAATACGGAATGATCCAAAGCATAAATTGACCATTAAATAAAAACACATGGATCCTCAGCTTAGAGGGGGTCGGGTCGGATCGAGTTATCCAAAACGTAGTCGTTTTGGGGTGTTTTGGCCACACCCAAAACGAGGTTGTTTTGGTGGCCTTTATATATTACCCTTTTTGCATTTTTTTTTCATTTTTCCCCCTTTCTTCAAAAAAATCCTCAAAACACTCTCCCCTCTCTCCTAACAGATCATACTCCGATTGTTCGTCCAGTCATCGCCCCGTTGTCGGCCACCACCGACCGTCACCATCCGCCACTGACCGTCACCGTCCACCACCATACACGACAACTAAAAGGTAAAAAATTTCCATTTTTCATTTATTTCTTAAAACAAACTGATCTGGGTTTAGATCTAATGAGATCAAACCCAAATCTTTAAAAAACATTTGATTTTCATTCCCTTTTTTTTTACTATAAAAATGCTTTGTAATTAATAATAGTAAATGGTGTTAATGGCAAAGTAATTATGCATATTATTATATAAAACGTTTCAAATTTTAATAGTAAACAAACAATAAATGTACCTCAAAGATGGATCGACTTTGTAATCTAATTAATGTTTCCGATAACCACTGCTTGATTCTTTTTTGTTTTGAATGCCTCTGTTCTTGTATTGAAAAGTTTTTTTGTATGTGTTTCCACTAATGGTCTGTAACCATTTACAAATGTTTTAAATTCAGCTTTATAGCCTAAATTCTCATCATTACATTTTGTTTCTTGCAATTGAATTGCTGTCATTTCTTCCTTACAGGGGTAGACTCGACAGTGGTGCAAGTTGCTGATGTTGTTGGTACTGCTGACGTGGCATGCTTTTAATGGAAGAGGGAGCGATGGCTGGTGCAACTTGTAGAAGATTAGTTTTTTTTTTGTATTTTGGGTTTATTGGGCCATTCAGGTTTCGGCCTAATTTTGTAATTGAACATTTTAAAATTAAAATAAATTTAAATTTAAAATTTTATTTTTTTGGTTCAAATTGGGTTTAAGACTAAAGTGACTAAAAGAAGCCCAATTTCGTCAAGTCTTATTTTTTCAATGCTCTTTCTTCAACTTGCCCACCCTTCGCTTTATCAGTCGTTCAACTTCATTGCATCCGCTTCTCTACAACTTTAGGAAGGTAGGATTTAGTGCCGCAATTTCACCTTACCCTAAGGCAATTCCAAAAAGACAAAATTTGCTTCTGTAGCTTCACTCTATTCACTTGCAACTTCAAGGAGATTGAGGTTTGTCATCGTAGTCTTTAATTTAATCCACTGACACTTTAGGTGTTTGGTTTTGTGACTTCATCTCTTGGTCTACTTCTCTGTATCTCATCAAGAAGACGGATTTGGTTCACTTCTCTACATCTCGTCAAGAAGATAATCATTTTATTGCTTTGACCCACTTCTCTATATCTCATCAGGAAGACGGATTTGGTTCACTTCTCTGCATCTCGTCAAGAAGATGACCACTTTATTACTTCGACCCACTTCTCTGTATCTCATCAGGAAGATGGGGTTTGAAGTTTCACTCGCATTAAGTTTCACTTCATTGAATTGGTATACTTCTTTGTATCTCATTAGGAAGATGACCGCTTCATTGTTTTAATCCACTTCTCTGTATCTCATCAAGAAAACAGATTTGGTTCGCTTCTCTGCATCTCATCAGGAAGATGACCACTTTATTGCTTCAACCCATTTCTTTGTATCTCATTAAGAAGATGGGATTTGGAAGTTTCACTCACATTGAGCTTCGCTTCATTGAATTGGTCTACTTCTCTGTATCTCATCAGGAATATGACCGCTTCATTGTTTTAATCCACTTCTTTGTATCTCATCAAGAAGATGGATTTTGTTCACTTCTCTGCATCTCGTCAGGAAGATGACCACTTTATTGCTTTGACCCACTTCTCTGTATCTCATCAAGAAGATGGGGTTTTGAATTTTCACTCTTCCTTATGATCAGGGTAAGAGATCATATGCTTTAATCTGCCCCGTAGTTGTTGTAAGATATTGGTTTTTTTGTAAGAGATTGGATGGTTACAATTTGCCCCTATCGTGGGGTAAGAGATTGGTTGATGGTGATCTGCTTCATGATCGAGGCAAAAGATCGAATGGTTGTAATCTGCCCCAGGCTCGAGGTAAAAGATTGGCTGATGGTGATCTACCCCAAGCTCGGGGTAAAAGATCTGATGGCTACAATCTGCCTTAGGCTCGAGGTAAAAGATCTGATAACTGCAATCTGCCCTAGGCTTGGGGTAAGAGATTGGCTGATGGTGTTTTGCCCTAGGCTCGGGGTAAAAGATTGGATGACTGCAATCTGCCCCAGGCTCAAGGTAAAAGATCGGATGGCTAAAATTTACCCCAGGCTCAGGGTAAGAGATTGGTTGATGGTGATCTGCCCCAGGCTCGGGGTAAAAGATCGGATGACTGTGATCTGCCCCATGATTGGGGTAAGAGATCGGAATCTTCAATCTGCCCTTCTTGATTAAGGGTAAAACTGAAATGATATAGTTTGAACCCAACTCCACTGCAACTTCAGGAAGATAGGATTTGATATCGAAACTTCATATTGCTCTTACTACAACTTCAAAGAGATAAAGACTAGGTATTATAGTTTGATCTGATCCACTGTAACTTCGAGGTAGAAGATCCACTGCTACGGCTTCAATCTACTCCTCTTTGTCTTTAGGGTATAAGACTCGTCGTTGTGGCTTCAATCTTTCCCGTCATGTTTTTAAGGTATCGGGTTCGCTGTTGCAGCCTCAACCTTTCTCATCACATCTTTTAAGATATCGAGTTCGCCATTGTGGCCTCAACCTTTCCCTTCAAATCTTCATGGTATCGCGGTTCATTTCATCATTTTCTGGTAATGAAACCTGTATAATATGCTTTAATTGGCCTCCATATAGGCCAGATTATTAGGATGCTTTAATCAGAATGAATTACATGCCCCTAACTAAATGATTGTGCAAGATCAATGTTAGATTAAATTTTATTAATTTTTTTTGTTTTCGTCTCTGGAGTGATATAGTCTGTCGCTCGTTGTAGTTCTGTTACTAGCGTATCACCCTATCTTCTTTTAGACTTAGCTTGAACTACTTGTTTTCAAGTTGTTTTCCGATTCGTAGTCCTATTTCGAGCCCCTGTATTATTTAGGAAATTCCAGAGTAATGCTCATGGATCTTTGTATGATTCATATTATTAGTTCATTATCCGTTATTTTAAATGCAAAATGCTCGAACGAGATTAATAAAGTCCAAATCTATTAAAGATACAATTCAAAAGAAAAGATCAATAGGAGGCAAATCTTAGTTAATAAATTACCAAGAATACAACAAAAGACAATTAGATGCCTCAGATATTGCAGAATGAGCTTCTTTGAGCTGACTCGCTGAGAATTATTCTGAGCCCAAATATGTGTCTAGTAGACCTAGAGTATTTTGTTGATGCTTCAAGCTGTAATTTTTTTCCATCTTGTTATAATTGAGGCAGAAACGATCACTTTGAACTCGTTCTTAAATTTGAGTCGCCCTTTGCGGGTTTTCAACTCAAAATTTCTTTGGTTTTAAGACACCCATTGCGGGTTTTCATCTCGATCCTTTTTTTTAGGCGAATTATTTTTTCACCGAGTTCAAGTTGATGGGGTTCTGCAGATCCTTATTGTCCATTTCTATTAGAATGAGAGCTCCTCCTAAGAAAGCTTTCTTTACCACATAAGGCCCTTCCCAGTTGAGCATCCATTTCCCTCGAAAGTCTTTATGTATGGAAAGTATTTTTTTCAAAACTAGATCTCCCTCATGGAATTCTCTAGGATGAACCTTTTTTTCATAAGCTCGCATCATTCTTTTCTGGTACATCTGACCATGACATATAGCTCTTAACCTATTTTCTTCGATTAAATTCAACTAATCATATCGGGCTTGAATCCATTCTGCCTCATCTAATTGTAACTCTATCAAGACTTGGAGAGAAGGTATTTCGACCTCGATAGGTAAGACTACTTCCATACCATATGCTAATGAGAATGGTGTTGCCCTAGTAGAAGTTCTAATTGAAGTTCTATAAGCAAATAGGGAAAATGGTAGGTTTTCGTGCCAGTCTTTATAGGTCTCAATTGTTTTTGCAACGATCTTCTTGATGTTTTTGTTAGCTGCCTCTACAGCTCCATTCATCTTTGGGCGATAGGGAGATGAATTGTGATGCTTGATTTTGAATTGCTTGCAAACTTCCGCTATTGTGCTATTGTTCAAATTCAAGGCATTGTCGGATATGATCATCTCTGGCATCCCATATCGGCAAATGATCTCCTTTTCCAAGAACTTACTAATCGTAGATTTTGTGACGTTGGTGTAAAAAGCTGTCTCTACCTATTTGGTGAAGTAGTCGATAACCACGAAGATAAATCTATGACGATTAGAAGCCTTTCGAGAAATTGGTCCATGACATCCATGCCCCACATAGAAAATGGCCAACGAGAAGTCATGACATGAAGGTGTGATAGAGGTACATGAATCTTATCTCTATAGATCTGGCACTTATGACACCTCTTAGCATAATTGATGCAATCCCCTTCCATGGTAGACCAGTAATACCCAAATCTCATTATCTGCCTGGCCATTTTGAAACCATTGGTGTGTGTCCCACAAATGCCTTCATGAACTTCTTCTAAGATCTTTCTAACTTCAACTGCGTCGACACATCTTAGCAACACCTGATCTTTTCTTCTTTTATACAAGATTTCCCCGTCTAGGACATATTCATTTACAATCCCTTTTAATGTCCTTTTATCATTCTCAAAAGCTCACTCGGGGTACTTGCGATCTCTTACATACTAGAGAATATCTTGGTACCATGGGAGGTCATCCATTTCTTTTCTTCTTCTTCTTCTTCAATAACATAACAATGAGCCGAAGCCTCATAGATGCTCATTTGAATGAGTTTCATGTCTTCTAGTCTATTTACTTTAATCATCGAGGCCAAAGTGGCAAGAGCATTAGCCATCTGATTTTTTTCTCGTGGGAGATAATGGAATGTGACATCATCAAACTCCTTAGTTAACTCGAGAACCAATTTTCGATAATCAAATAGCTTAGAATCTCTCGTTTCCCATTCTCTTTTGAGTTGATAGATTACTAGTGTGGAGTCTCCATATATCTCCAAAACTTTGATTCCCTATTCTATGGCTGCATGGATTCCCATGATACACGCTTCGTATTCTGCCATGTTATTTGTGTAATCGAAATCGAGTTTACTGGTGAAAGGATAGTGGTCTCCTTCTGGTGATACCAAGACTGCCCCAATACCATTACCTTTGCCGTTTGAAGCTCCATCAAAATTTAATCTCCAAGGATGTTCTACTGTGGTTCCCTCTTCAGTGGTTGTAACATACATTAAATCCTCGTTCGGAAAGTCGAAGTTCATTGGCTCATAGTCCTCTAAAGCCTGCTAGCTAGGAAGTCTTCTATCGCACTCCATTTTACTGCCTTTTGATTGACATAGACTATGTTAATTTCAAAAAGTAAAATCTGCCACCTAGCCAATCTTTCATTCAATGCGGCTGACTCCATCATGCATTTTAGAGGGTCTAGTTTTGAGATTAACCAAGTGGTGTGGTACAACATGCATTGCCTTAATCTTCGCGTGGTCCAAACTAGAACACAGCATAGTTTTTCAATTGGCGAGTATCGAGTCTCACAATCGGTGAATTTCTTGCAGAGATAATATATCGCCCTTTCCTTCTTTCTAGACTCATCGTGCTGGCCTAGTACGCATCCCATAGAATTTTTAAAGACTACCAAGTACAGGATCAATGGTTTATTAGGAATTAGAGGCACCAAGATGGGAGCATTAGACAAATAATCTTTTACCTTGTTAAAAGTTTCCTGACATTCATCATCCCATACACATGGTTGTGCTTCCTAAGCAAACGAAAAATAGGATCACATTTCTCATTCAGTTGTGAGATGAAACGAGCAATGTAATTTAATCTCCCTAAGAACCCTTGAACTTCTTTTTGTGTACTGGGTGGTGGTAGCTCTAGTATGGCTTTGACTTTATCTGGATCAATTCCAATCCCTTTTTTACTGACTACAAAGCTTAACAGCTTTCCCGAAGTGGCTCCGAAAGTGCACTTTGCTGGTTTTAGCTTTAGTTGATACTTTCTTAGCCTCCCAAACAGCTTTCTCAAGATCCTTACAAGCTCTTCCTCTATTCGGGATTTCACAATCATATCGTCGACGTAAGCTTCAATTTCTTTATGCATCATGTCATGAAACAAAGTCATCATAGCCCTTTGATAAGTTGCCCCTACGTTTTTTAGTCCAAAAGGCATCACCTTGTAACAGAATGTTCCCCACCGTGTGACAAATGTGGTTTTCTCCATATCTTTAAGATCTATCCTTATCTGGTTATACCCGGAGAAATCGTCCATGAATGGAAATAAGGAGTGACCTACTGTATTATCTACTAAGGTGTCAATGTGAGGTAATGGAAAGTTATCCTTTGGGCTAGCTTTATTTAAATCCCGATAATCCACACACATATGCACTTATTGGCTACCCATTCTGAGTATTTAACTACTTGGAGAAACCCAACGTTAAATTACTTTTTGACCTCCTCTTTTATTTTCAATAACACATCAGGTCTCATCCTTCGGAGCTTTTGCTGAATAGGCTTGCATTCTTCCTCTATGGGGAGTTTATGTACCACAATGTCAGTACTCAGGCCAGGCATGTCTTGGTAGGACCATGCAAAGATATCTTGAAACTTTTGAAGCAACTTGATAAGATCTTTTTTTATTTCTAGGGAGATGTTTGTCCCAATTTTTAGTTCTCTTTTCATCTTCGTTTCCTAGGCTTATAACTTCCATCAGTTCTGAATGAGGCAAGATTTGTTTTTCTTCTTGCTCCATCATTCTTAACAGATCAGGAGACAAATTACAATCTTGATCATCTTCAAAGTCCTGAAGTTCTTCTAAACACATATCTTGCTCGAAACGAGGTCTAAGTTAGCATCAGGGTCACTCATATTATTGATATTCAAGGACCTGTCAAAGGAATAAACAAGGAGGTCTAAAGAACAAAATAAATTTACGAAAGAATGATTATATGGTATGAGTATGAGTATGTTTGTCAAATTGGACATTAATGTATATACTAAATAATATGTACGAACGGTTTGTTGAGTTGGATTAAGAATGAAAGAATAATTAGCGAAAGATTTGCCATGTAAGATAGAAGATGCATTTTCATTCAAAATAACCAGATAATGATCATGGGCCCTTTTACAAAAAGATCCATATTACTTTTGAGCCTAAAGCAATAGGTGTGTTCTGAGCATTACTCTGAAGAAGCCCTAAAGACTACAGGGAGTTTCTCTACAATCCAGTTGTCAAGAGTACTCCCGGGGGTGAAAGGATGAATTTCTCATAGGTTTCTTTCTTCACTTCCTTCCTCGGACACAGCGTTGATGCTTAAACCCTTCATTATACCTATTGCTTCAATTAGTCTCCCCTCTTTCTCTTCTACCTTTAGCCTTGAATTGATTATTCCTCCTAATATGAACGTTTTTTATATATGAGGAAAAATCATTGGCTCCCATTGGGTCTCCTCTCTGGCTAATCGAGCTCTTCTTCATTCTTGCTTCTTTTTCAGCTCCCTTCTCTTTCCCCCCGCATCTGGTTTATACCCTAGGCCGAAGTAATCTCGTTTCTCTACCAACATTGGCATACTGATTCTCCCCTAGAGAAATCTTCCAATTCTTTTTCCCGTTAGGACTCCTTTACCAATTGTCATTTGTAGGGACATCCTCGTAATCTTTGATATTTAGGGTACAAGGATTTTGCTTCCTTCGGTGATGAAGGTTGCATTAACAAACTCCAAGGATCGAAAAGAACACTCCAAGGCTTCTTCATCTGCTCCAATGTATGGCGCATCATTCGCTATTGACGCATTTAAGTCCTCCTCAGCATTGATTATGACTAATCGCCCTTCGGTCACCAATTTTAGCTTCTGGTGTAATGATGACGGAACTGCCCTTGCTGAATGGATCCACTGTCTTCCAAGCAAGTAGTTGTAGATTGGTTTGATATCCATTACTAAGAAGTCTACTTCATATGAGTTTGGACTGATTAAAAAAGGTATCTCGATTCGACCCATAACTTTCCTTTCTGTTCCATTGAACGCTCTCACTACATTATGGCATGTCTTCATATGAGAATTATCGATCAGTAACCTCTTTAATGTTGTCAACGGTAGAACATTCAAGGCTAAACCGTTGTCAATAAATACGCCAGGCAGTGTGTAACCTTTATAGCGGGTGGTGATATGTAGCGTTTTTGTTGACCCCATACCTCCTTGGGGTATTTCGTCATCATTAAAAAAGATAAAATTATCGATGCTGACATTGTTGACCAAGTAGTGTAATTTGTTCACTGAAATGTCATCGACTACATAAGTCTCATTTAATACTCTCATTCAATGTGCTTGTGTAATTGCTCCACCACGCTGTATTCGATGTGCTTAACAACAGCGTTAAAATGGATATACGAGCCGACTGCTCGTGTAATTGCTCCACCATGCTGTATTCGATGTGCTTGAGGAACTTCAAGAATTCCTTAGCCTCTTTTTCTGTCACTAGCTCATTAATTGGTTACTTTAGTCCACTAATACTTCCTCTTTTCGGCTCTTCTAGGTTTTTTCAAATGTTTCATTTTCTGTTCTTGCAGGGCCATAATCTTTCCCACTACGCATGACAAGACTCACGTCCTGAGATCTTTCTGATTCAACCTTGGAATTTTCCCCTTTTGATACCATTACATTACAGTTGTAATTCTAAGGGACCCTTTCGTCATCCTTATAGGGGAAGGCTACGGGTTTTTGGATTATTATTGTGGGAGAAACTCTTACTTTGATTTTGTTGCTTCTTGGCCATGATATGATTATCATTGGATTATTTACCCCAAAATTTTTCTTAACAGTGTCCTCTTCAGAGGCATACACTTCTTCCATTTCTTCTTTTTCCTCAAAAAATTCTAACTCCTTATTATCCACCAATCCCTGTACCACAATTTTGAACTCATTGTATTCCTGAATCTCATGCCCTTCATTATTGAGGAACTCACAGTAGGATCCTTTTCTCACTGCTTTTCTTGAATCTTGGGCGATTAAACCCACTTTTACCATTTCGTGTCATACCCATCTCAATGGTGATCTTAACTCCTCAATGCGAGTCTTGATCTTCCTTCCTTCTCCTTCGGCTATTGCATTCACCCCTTGATCGGGATGTTTGGGTAGCGGATTCCCTGATATATTGGGATTCGCAGGGTTCTTGAATCTCAGTACCTTGGCATCGATGAGCTATTGCACGTGCCTTTTTAGGGCTGCGTAGTTCTCGATTGAATGTCCGGCTATTCCTATGTGATATTCACATCGTGCATTCACATCATACTAACTTGGGAATGGCGGTAGAAATGAATTTAAATGGATTGGCAATACGAGACGCTCATCATACAATTTCGGACAAAGTTCTCTGTATGTCATGGGAATGGGAGTGAATTCTATTTTTGGCCTCAAACCAAACCTCTGCCTTGAATTTCTTTGATAGTTACCTTCTGTGGTCCTTGGTGACGCCATCACTATTAGCTTTGAGTAATTTGTCTTGTAAGAGTCTGTGTTGTTGACCTCATTTTCCTTTTTTTTGGGAGTTATTCTTCTGAACATTCCCTCGCCTCAATCCTCCTGTTTCAGATCGCGATCTCGACCATCTCCCTTGACATAAACATGTGAAAGAAACTTTTGGTCGTACTTCCCAACATATGGTTAATGAAAAGGGCCTTCAGAGTATTAATGAACAACATAGTTGTTTCCTTTTCCAACAATGGTGGTTGTACTTGAGTTGTTATGTCTTTCCATCTTTGAGCATATTGTCGGAAACTCTCATTTGGCTTCTTTTCCATTTTCTGCAGGGTCAGTCTATCAGGTGCCACATCAATTACATGATTGTATTTCTTCATAAATGTTTGTGCCAGATCCTTTCATGAGCTTATCTGGGCACGACTCAACTGATTATACCATTTTGCCGTAGATCCTGCTAGACTATCTTGGAAACAGTGTATTAATAACTGGTCATTATTGACATGCCCAGTCATCTTTCTGCAGAACATGGTAATGTGTGCCTCGGGATAGCTGGTCTCGCTGTATTTGTCAAATCAGGTGTTTTAAATTTCGAGGGGAGTACTAGGTCCGAGACAAGACTCAGCTCTTTAGCGTCAATGCCATAAAAGGTATTATCGCCTTCCATTGCTTTCACTTTTTCTTTCAGTCATTTGTATCTATCCTTTAGCTGTCAAGGGATCTCAGGCCTTGCTTTTTCCGTCTTCTCTACGTCATCCAAGTCATGGATGACAGGAATAGCTACATTATCTCCGGGGTTGGAACCGGATCCCATCTAAAAATTTGCTAGCCTTGACATGCCGTCGAGGTGTTGTTGTGCTCTTATTGTTATAGGTACCCCATGTGGGTACATTTTTTGCGGTGCTTGAGTATGCATAGAAGCATAGCCTAAGAGATATCTAGGCTCCTCACTCTCCTCCCCTGGGCTTATAGCAGGACCTTTTCCCTTATCCGCCCCTTCTCTTATTAGCTGTCTTAGCTCACTTATAATGCTCCTTTAAGATTCTATAATCTGGTCTTTCTTATCTTGTTGTACCTTCGCCAAATGGTCTTGCAACTGCACTTGCACTTGCTCTTGCATTTCCTTTTGAATTTGATCTAAACGTTCGATTCTCTGATCCATTACTTTTCGAATGCTATAGTGATGTGGTTTCTCTATGGTTTCTGATTTAACTTGAGAAGATTTTAATTAATTAGGGATATTTTTTTAGAATTTAATGCATGTTGATAAATAGCAATGCTTATGAATGCATGTATGCAAAAGAAAGGTATTGACTTATAATTCAATTTCTATTAGAAAACTTCACTAGATAACAAGTTTCTTTACATAAAGCAGATTTACATAAATAGTTTTGCCCTTGTGCTCAAAGTTTTGATTTTCTCGTGAAGTCCAGCTAATTTCTGACCCCGATCTGACTTTGTCTCATACTGCACACATAACATATTGGCTTCGACTACTAGTGTTTGCAAATGGTCAGCTACTTTCTGCATTTGATTCAAAGCTTTGCCCATAATATAATCCCTATCTTGGACTTGTCTCTGAGTATGTTGAAGATGTCATTCATTTGTTTCCATTGTCCTTTCAAGAATCTCAGTTCATATCTCGCTATTCTGCAATGAGGCATCTAGTTCTTCCACCCTCTTTTTCAACCTTTTGCTCTCGACTCGGCTTGCTTTCAGTTCTACCATAGAGTTTCGACTACGATGTCTATACAGGGATTCTTCCAACTCTTTTATTCGGGCTTTTAACTCAGTTATCTCAGCTTGACTTTCCAACAAGCTACTTTTCATGGCATTTTCTTGAACTTGGGCATCTTGAAACTTGTTCTTCCACTGATTTGTTCTAATCCTTTCTTCAAGGATTTCTCGTTTCCATTGCTTTGACGTTTTACCCAAACCAGCAGTCCTCATTAATAAACAAAGTTTCTTGTAGTTTTTCTTCAGGCTATCGAGATCTTCTTAAGCATTGTTCTTCCCTTTTCTTAATTTTTCTACTTCTAATTTCTGAACATCAACATCTAATCCCAAAAGTACCTTTTCTTCTTTTAATTTTTCTGTCATTTTTTCCATCTCATAATTCTTTCTCTCAAAATCTTATTTGATAATTTCTAGTTCTGTCAGGACAACTTGCAAGTGCTCCTCAATTGGGCGAACAACTTCTGGGTTTGGTACAGGAATGTTATCATTGATCCTTTTATTCCTCTACCAATCATATTCTATAGTTTTCATGGCATTGGCGTCAAACACTTTCATCCTCCGAACTTGGTTCCATGCATTCAAGATCTCTCGAATCCTCTTCTTATTATTCTCTCCTCTATATGCGAATTCACATTGGGCTAATCCTTGAGTTGTTGGTATGAATTGTCTCGTCCTGTACTTTCTTGAAACCAACAAAGGTGCGTACCCTACAGCTCCCCAAATTTCATCCTGTATTGTCTCGTTCCTTGTCTTTGCATATCTACAATCAAAGGAGAATAATCTTTAGAAAGGTACTGATAACAGACCTTTTTTGTCTTCTAAAAGTGACTGTGGAAGCATACTATCAATAATGGTGCGCAGCCAATGAACCGTCCTTCACCTTCTTTTTTGTACGCATTTAACGATCTGAAAGTTTCAGCCAATATTGCCAAGACTGGTGTAACCTTTTTATTCAACCTATCGAACAAGTCTGTAACCACATCTTCTATGTGTCCCAAGGCTTTGGGAAAAAAGACCCGTATATACTTAGAGCCAGGATGTCAATCTTTTTCTTCGCATCCGGGTGGGCTAGGATCAAGTCTCGCAAACTCTTCCACATAATGCATTTGTTGTCGCCTTTCACCTCAACCCGAGCTGCGACCCATTGCTCGCTCATGCCAGTGATGTTTATTAATCTTTTGACAAAAGTTGGGGCACTCAAAGCTCTTGAATAAGCTCTATCAGTCGAGATCTTCGGACAACGGAGTAAACTGGTGTATTCCTCTATTGTAGGCATCATATCCACATTCCCAAAAGTGAAGCAAATATAGGCCGGGTTCCAATGTTGCGCCAAAGATCGGAAAAGGTACTTATTTACTTTAACCTCGATCAAGTATGGTAGATCCCCGTACTCGTGGAAAAAGGTTTGCTTCATGTCATCATCCCATTTGTCCCATATTTCTTTCAACTCTTGCACATTGTTCTAAGCTGTACTAATTCTGGTATAATCCCAAAAGTCAAATTCATGCCCTTCTACTAAGCTATCACCCTTCTGGCGTTAATTTTCCTCTGACCACATACGCACAACCATGTTGTCCTCCACCTTAACAAAATACTTGTTCTCCATGATCAAATCTCTTATCAGTAATTGAGTTTGAATCAATACCTTTCCTAGTATGATGATGCAAATGCAAACAAAAGAGCCAAAAATGAACACGTTAGCAAAACACATCAATATCAGTATACAGGTATAAAACAAAGAACCTAAAAACTTGTCTTGGATAGTTGCTAAAAGGTTCGGGATAACTCCTTCTAAGGCAAGTACTTATGACTCATTACATGCGGTTTAATATCTAGATTAAAGGGTACCCAAACCAGTAGATTCCTCGATCCTCACCCATTACAAGCTCATACGAATGAGTTCAATTTAAGGGGATACATTTCCCACATGTTTGCACGGAAGTGAAAACTTCACAAAAACAAGGGTACGGATGTAATCCCGAAAGTGATTCACTATCCTGCACGGAGGTGAAAACCTCACGAAGGAGTAGTTTCCCGCTTCCACTTAAAGGGTAGTAACAAATGCATATGAATGCAAACTTAACTAGCAATATCAACATAATATAGCATCACACAAAAATGCAAAGGATCGTATATTAGACAAAATCGAGTGTTTAAAAATTTTAACAAAAAGACTCGGACATAATTGATTTTTGGCTTGGCTCTCTTTTATTTAAAAAAATCTCCCTAGTGGAGTCGCCAAGTTGTCGAAACGTTTTTTTTTAAACAAACAGGTCTCGAAAAATATTTTTTAAATCGAAAAATGAGAGTCGCCACCAATCTTTTTATTTGGTGTGATTGGATCACCACAAAATGTTTAAAATCCATTTTTAAAAATATTTTGGTCTTCGAAATCCAGAAAATGTGTCCGAGAGTCGGTTACGTGTGAGGAATGATTAGTACCCTCACACGCCCAAAATTGGTACCACGTTGATTATTATCCGATCTTGATTTGTTAAAAATTTGAAAACTCGAGGAAAATTTAAAATACGATCCTTAAATGCATGATTTGTTCAATGTACACGTTTAAAAGGGGAATCAAATTTCGTGAGGAAGTCTCGTTATTTCGAAATGATCGAGGAAAGAAGTCACGTCCAATGAGTTAAGACATAACATCTCGAGATCCAAAAATAACGAGCATTCCTTCGTTGCCAATTTCAAACCTTTAAAAGGGCATTCGATTATTTCAGTTTGAAGAAAAATCGCGCCTAGTAAGTTAAGACAATATTTTCAAGATCCGCAATAAAGGAATATTGCCTCAATTTTAAAATTTTCATATTTTTAGAGAAAATCAAAAAGTGACTTTAATTAAAATATAGAGATAAAAATGAGCATGCAAATTAAATACAAGTTATGAAATTAATGATAAAGCTAAAAAATGTGAAGAAGAATAATTATACGAATGAATAAATATACGAAAATAAGCATAAGAATGATAAAATACGAAATAAAAAAACGTGAACCAAAATCGAAAAAAGGATCAATTAAAAAAATACGAAGAGTAATAATTAAATTTTATGTATGAAAATCGAAGAGAAAGAAAAAAGGGGTCGAAAAATGAAATTTTAGAGAATTGGGGTTAAAATGTGATTTTTAAGAAGTTCAGAGGCCAAAATGTGATTTTTTACGAAGTTCGAGGGCCAAAATGTGATTTTGTTGAAGTTCAAGGGTTAAAATGTAAGTTATACGAAGTTCGGCGTCAAAATGTAATTTTTATGTAGTTTGGGGGTTAAAATGTAAGTTTTGCAAAGTTTGAGGGCCTTTTAAGCAATAAACCCAAAAAAAAGTGACACGTGGTAGCTTCTAAGGCTTCCAGAAGTGAGAGGATCAAATTGAAAAACAATTAAAATTACCAAGCAAATTTAGAATAAAATAAAATTTGATTTAAGGATGAAATTGAAGCAAATGAAAAATGGAAAGAATTAATTGCAGAAATAGCCCTAAAAAAGGACACGTGGCAGGTTCTCAGGCTTTCAGAGAGTTAAGGGACTAAATTGAAAAGTAACTAAAATTGTTGGGTAAAATTATAATAAATTAAAAATATGTTAAGGACCAAATTGAAACAAATGAAAAATGCGAAAGGACCCAAAGCATGAATAGACCATTAAATAAAAACACGCGAATACTCAGCTTGGAAGGAGTTGGGTCGGATCGAGTCATCCAAAACGACGTCGTTTTGGGGTGTTTTGGCCACACCCAAAACGACACCGTTTTGGTGGCCTTTATATACTACCTCTTTTGCTCTTTTTTTTTTTCCATTTTTTCTCCTCTTTCTCCAAAAAAAATCCTCAAAACACTCTCCCCTCTCTCCTAGTCGACCATACTCCGGTCGTCCGTATGGTGATTGCCCTGTCGCCGGTCACTGCTGACCGTTACCATCCCCCGCCATACAAGGCGACCGAAAGGTAAAAAATTTTCCTTTTTCTTTTTTTTCATTTATTTCTTAAAACAAACTGATATGGGTTTAGATCTAATGAGATCGAACCCAAATCTTTAAAAAACATTTGATTTTCATTCCTTTTTTTAAGAAACTATTTCATTTTACTCATTTTAGTTTTTTTTTTTATCTTTTGAAAAGAAAAGTCTGATGACTCTGTTTTTTGTATTTTCTTTTTCAAAATCTGTTTTTATATTTCTAATTAATTTTTTATGCTTATTCTTTGTTTGCAAATGTCCGAGAATTGGATCTCTTACGAACATAAACAAGCTTAGAGAGATTTCGATCACAACCACATCAGCGGCGGTCCAAATCCAGGTATGAAAAACCCTTCAAATTTCTTTCTTTATTTATTATTTATTTATTTAATATTATACATTTAATGTAAATATTTACTATAAAAATGCTTTGAAATTAATAATAGTAAATGGTGTTAATGGCAGAGTAACTATGCATATTATTATATAAAACGTTTCAAATTTTAATAGTAAACAAACAATAAATGTACCTCAAAGATGGATCGACTTTGTAATCTGATTAATGTTTCCGATATCCACTGCTTGATTCTTTTTGGTTTTGAATGCCTCTGTTCTTGTATTGAAAAGGTTTTTTGTATGTGTTTCCACTAATGGTCTGTAACCATGTACAAATGTTTTTAAATTCAGCTTTATAGCCTAAATTCTCATCATTACATTTTGTTTCTTGCAACTGAATTGCTGTCATTTCTTCCCTGCAGGGGTAGACTCAGTGGTGGTGCAAGTTACTGGTGTTGTTGGTAGTGCTGACGTGGCATGCTCTGAATGGAAGAGGGAGCGACGACTGGTGCAACTTGTAGAAGATTAGGTTTTTTTGTATTTTGGGTTTATTGGGCCATTCGGGTTTGGGCCTAATTTTGTAATTGGACATTTTAAATTTTAAATTTTATTTTTTTGGTTCAAATTGGGTTTAAGGTTGGGCCCGGACAAATTGGGCTTCAATAGTATGTATTGATTAATTAGGTTGTAGTGGTTGTAAACTTAGTCAAATGATCATATTATGTTATAGGTTTTATATATGTGTATGTTGTCACACCCGGTTTCCTTTAAACTTGGAAATTAGGAAATATTTGGGGATCTAATTGAATAAGAATGTAAGATGGCGGTCTCCACTGAAAAATCTAGAAAAAATAGGAATGAAACTAGATAAAGTTGGAATCCAATTCTAGTTCGGTTAGATTAGAACCAACCGGTCCCTTAGTGGGAGACAAAATGATTTTAAATAGGAAGATTTTACTCGGTTGAAGATTATGTGGTAAGGGCTATAAATAGTTGAGAAATAACTTCTCGGGGATACTTCTTCCTCAATTTGTTTCATTTTTTCATCTTTTTCCTTGATAGCTCCAAGAGGAGATGGTAATGAGAAAGCTCCGCACGGAGTGATGGTCAGGAGATTCGAGTAGGAAAGTAAAGAGCCCAGCGAGGCGATAAGGTACTAAATAGACTTTCAGTATTCTTAAGTTTAAGAAATAACATTAAGGGTTTCTATAACCATTTTAGAGATTCTCCATATTTGTGAAAAATTTAGTATTAAGCTCAGAGTACTTGTAACACCCAAAACTCGGTAATGTTGTCGGTTAGGGTCTTGGAGTCTTTCAGATCACTTACCATTGTTTAAGTCCTCATATCTCAACATTATAGAATTCCTAAAAAATGCATGCAATGAATTCTAAACTTTAATAACATTACAAATCAATAAGGGTTAAAAATGTCATTTTACATAATTTGGGGGACTTCTATCGGTACCTGTTGGACAAGTATCGGTACTAGTCAAGTCAGTAAGCTCTTGAAAATAATTACAGTTTCCTACCAGTAGAAGTGAAGATTCTATCGATACAAGTAAGGTACTACCGATACAACCCACACTTCTATCGATACAACGAGTTCTAGAAAGCAAAGAAAATTTGCCCTGCAGCTTCTACCGATACAATTGTTTAGACTACCGATACTACTATAAACAGAACTACCGATACTTCAATGACTTATACAATGCAAGTCAATAACCAAAGTTCAAATACTTTGCACTTATATCGATACATGCAAAAGTTCTACCAGAACTAGTGTGCAGGTTTCAAATATACACATAAATTTCCAAGTTTGCAAATGATCAACATCAAACCTACATAGATATTTCATTATAAATTGATTACTAAAGATCATATTTGCATAGTCTACAACATGTTGATACTTGATTAATCATATAACCACAAAATACATTTGGAACAAAACATCAAATATGATATCATTCAAGTTAACAGTATACAACAAAACATCTCAAGTTCACAATCCTAATACATGTCATATAAGTCAAGTGATACGAAAGACTACCGAACAAGTTCCTGAGATAGTGTGATTTCTTCGAGATGGTCCGATCTTTATATAGCAAAATGAAATCTACAAAACAACAAACAGATATGTAAGTAAGCTTACAAAGCTTAGTAAGTTCGCAATAACATTTACTTACAAAACAACCAATTCGATTATAGAAAGAGTAGTGAAACATCCTCGTAATTCCATGATATTAACATCAGGTAATTGTCTTCAATCTTCCAGAAATTTAGCTCAAACGAGCCCTGACAAAGTTTAACCAATATACGATGCTACTCACACAAGCTGTTAAGAATCCGCATATTATACAGGACCTCAACCATCGATACGATTCATATTACCCACTCACGATGCTGCTCACACAAGATGTTAAGAATCAGGAATATATGCAGGATCTCAACCATCGTAAGGGTTCGTACAAGTAGTATTTAGTATTCAATCAGAATTCATCAACTCACGATGCTACTCACAAAAGCTGTCAAGAAACTGCAACGTATGTAGAATCTCAGCTATTGCGTCGATATAGATCACCGACCCAAGGTCTAACATCTCATTTCTTCATCTATTTCTCAAATTCCTCTATTATTAAGCATATTAATTTGCTATAAACAATGGAGTATAAGAAGGAAAGTTACAATTTAGAAATAACAGTATGAACATACTGGACAAAATTGCAATTAAAGATAAACTCTACGGACTATTCCGTATTTTCCCTTTTTCACGACCAATAGCACGATCTTGATCTATCACAAAAAATCATTTAATTCTCTCACTAAAACATATAATTTAAATCATTTAATACGTTTAAGTCCTTTTTTGGAAATTTACAAAATTACCCCTAACGTTTCATTTTTATTCAATTTAGTCCTTAGACCTTAAACATGTAAAATAACCATTCACTTCCACACTCAATCCTAGTCAAATATTCAAGACCCTCATAAAAGTCTCTAAATTCAATAATTTCACACCAAATTCATGTATTTTACCATTTTAGCAATTTAATCCTCAAACCTTAGAATCATCAAAAATCACCTAACAAAATAATCAAATCTAACAACCAATCTCACAATACTTCCATAAAATTTCAAGAATAAGCTTATTCATCAATGAAAAGATTTATAACATTTGACAGAATCACAAATTAGTCCTTGGGTTAGCTAGATTAAGCAATACAGATTCAGAAACATAAAAATTACTAAAAACGGACGAAGTTTACTCACCCAATCGAAGACACAAAGGTTGGATGATGGTTTTCACTTCTCCAACTTAGGGTTTGGGTTTTGCAAGCTAAAAATGAAGAAAATGACTTTTCATTCTTTTAATTTTAGCTTAAAATTCATTTGTTTATAAATTTACTAATTTGCCTTTTGTTCACACCTAATTTTAACCAAAATTTAAGCCAAATTTGTCCACTCAAGTTACTAATGGTTATATTACCATTTAAGTACCTTGACTTATCTTCCAATTGTTATATAATACCTTTAATAATTGAAATTCAACTTTTACACCTTTTACGATTTAATCCTTTTCATTTAATTAAATATCTAAATGACAGAATTTCTTAACCAAAATTTAAATATGACACTAATGACATCATAAATATTAAATAAATAAAATTTATGACCTGAATTGTTGGAGTTGTGATCCCGAAATCATTGTTTCTGACACTATTAAAAATCGGGTTGTTACAAGTCTCCCCCCTTAGGAAATTTCGTCCCGAAATTTCTTACCAATAAACAGGTTAGGGTACTATGATTTCATTGATGCCTCAGTCTCCTATGTAACTTCTTCTAACCCGTGACTATTCCACAAGACTTTTACCGAAATTTCTTACCAATAAACAGGTTAGGGTACTATGATTTCATTGATGCCTCAGTCTCCTATGTAACTTCTTCTAACCCGTGACTATTCCACAAGACTTTTACCAGCAGTACTCTTTTGTTTCGTAACTCCTTTACCTCACAAGCTAGAATTCTAATAGGTTCTTATGAGTACGATAAATCCGGTTGTATCTCAACCTCATAGGTAGTAATCACATGAGAAGGATCTGATCTATATCGTCTCAATATTGACACAAGAAAGTCATTATGAATCTTCTCAAGTTTCGGAGGTAAAGCTAACTTGTAGGCTACAGGACCTACCCTCTCGATGATCTCACACGGCCCAATAAATTGCGGACTTAACTTCCCTTTCTTGCCAAAATGTAACACCTTCTTCCCAGGTGAAACTCCCAAAAAAAATCGATCTCTAACTGCAAACTCTATATCTTTACTCTTGAGATTTGCATACAAATTCTGGCGATCGGACGTTGCTTTTAAACAATCACAAACTATCCAAACTTTATCTTCTGTCTCGTGTATCAAGTCAGTCCCAACCAATATAGATTCACTTAGTTTCAACCAATACAGTGGTGTTCTGCATTTTCTACCATACAGAGCCTCAATTAGTGCCATTTTAATGTTAGACTGATAGCTATTATTATAAGCAAACTCTACTAATGGTAGGTATCTCTCCAAACTACCCTCAATCTTAAGCACATAACATCACAACATGTCCTCTAGAATCTGTATTACTCACTCAGACTGTCAATTTGTCTACGAATGGTATGCAGTGTTGAAATTCAAGCTGGTACCCAAAGCTTCATGGAGCTTACCCCAAAACCTCAAAGTAAAACGTGGATCCCTATCAGAGATAATAGATACTGGCACTCCGTGCTGTCACATGATCTCAGATACATACAACTTAGCTAACTTCTCAAGTGTGAAATCTACCCGAACAGGGATGAAATGAGCTGATTTGGTTAGTCTGTCAACTATAAACCAGATCAAATCTTTCTTCCTCGATGTTACTGGTAGCCCCGTAACAAAGTCCATAGTGACTCGCTCCCACTTCCACTCAGGAATGGTAATATGCTAAAACAAACCAGATGGTACTTGATGCTCAGCTTTTACCTACTGACACACCAGACATCTAGTTAAATACTTAGAAATCTCACATTTCATACCTGACCACCAGTACATTTTCTTCAGATCATTATACATTTTCACACTCCCCGAATGAATGGAATAAGTGCTACCATGAGCCTCTATCAAAATATCTCGCCTTAATATAAATCATCAGGAATACATACTCTGTTCTGATAGTACATCATGACTTCAGCATCCACAGTGAACTCTGTAGTGGGATCACTCTGAACCTGTGGTTTCTTGGCTATGAGTTTCGGATCAACTTTCTGCAATTCCTAAATTCTTTGCAGAAATAATGGTCTCGTTCTAAGTTCAGCTATCACAAAGCCATCACCCTTCAGAGATAAATTTGAGTTCAACACCCTTAATGCGAACAATGATTTTCAGCTCAAAGCATTTGCGACAACATTTACTTTTCTCGGATGATAATCAATCACAAGATCATAATCTTTTAGTAGTTCAGTAACAACCTATTTTCAGTTGTTTTGAGATCACAAATTTGATGAATAAATTCATATAATGAGTATTTAAATTATATTAGTCAATAACAATTTTATATGGAATTTTGAATTGATGAATTTTAATTATTGAATTAGAAGTTAGTATAAGTGGTTTGGTTCAAAAGTCAAGTGGTTTTAGAAAATGAGATATCGGGACCTCGTTTTAGAAATTTAGGGTCGTAAATATTTTTATTAAATATTTATTGAGTCTTATTATATGTAAATTGAAGTTTGATCGGGTAATTTTGATGAATTATTTTTAATTAAGCAAAAAGGAGTAAATTGTAAAAGAGGTAAAAGTTAATTACTATTGATTAAAAATAAAAGGAACCAAAGTGGTAATTACACCATGGTTAAAAAGTCCAAGCGGTGGACGATATGATTACCTTCCACTAACTTTTGGGATATTTATTCATTTAGCCCTTAGTGGTTTAAGGTTGAATTGAAATAAAGTTAATTTAGTTGGAATTTAATATAATTGAAGGACCAATTGTGTAATTGGACCTTCCTTAAATGACTTAATAATAGAAATGATGTGGAATTCTTTAGATTTTGGTAAACTGCAATTAAATCCTAATTAAATAAGGTTTACTAATTAGTCTATTTTTCAGTGTGATCGGAATTGGTGATTTTGAGGCCATAACTTCAATGTGATTAATATTTACGAGGTCATCAGTATTGTATTAAATTTTTGTTATGAAATTTTACTGTTTAGATAGTTAATTAAGCAAAAAGGACTAAATCGTAAAAGTTGCAATATATAGAAATCATTAATTAAATATGTTAAATTGTAAAGGGATGGCCTAGAAAAGTCCTTAAAGGGTAATTATACCTTTAAAGGGTGTAGTGGACGGTTTTGGATACATAATAAGTTAAATTGTTAAGTGAAATTTAAGGGTAAAATGGTAATACCTAAAATAATATAAATTAAACAAAAACCAAGTGAAATTCATCTTCTTCTTCCTTTTCACACTTTCTTAGCCGAAACCTTAACGAAGAGAAGAACACCATTCGACCAACTTGGATCATTCAATAAGTAGTTGTATTTTTTCCCATTTTAGTGATTTTTATGATTTTGATTCATATTAGCTTAATCTAGCTAGCCCGAGAACTAATTTGTGAATCTATCAAATGTTATGGATTTTTTCCATTGATGAATGAGTTGTTTCTTGAAAATTTATGGAAGATTAACAAGTTTGGTTGTCAGATTTGATTATTTTGTAAAGTAGTTTTTGATGATTTTAACATTTAAGGACTAAAATGTGAAAATAGTAAAAGTACAAGGACTTGGGATTAAATAAAAACAAATATGGGCTGTATCGAAGTGCTATAATATTCGGTTGAACCTATTTCTAAAGAAAAATGGTTAATTTGCGTGTTTGCGGCTTGGGCACTAAATTGAATAAAAGTGAAATGTTAAGGGTAATTTTGTAAAAATTCCAAAAAGGCTTATTTGAATAAAATGATTAAAAATTCATGTTGATTTAAATAATTTAATGAATTAGTGTAATACATCAAGAACGTGTCGTAGATCGAGAAAAAGGGAAATTTTCAAAATAGTCCCTAGTGTTAAGTCGTAGCTACAACTTAATCCGATAAGTTCGTACTATTAACTTTCAAATTTGATATTTGCAATTATATATTTATTTTGAATATATTCCTGATGGCGGATTGAGACTGAAGGCTTGAGGAGTAATCTAATTTTGGCTTGAAAGAGCGTTATTCTGATTTTGGCACGAAAGAGCGATATTCTATTGGCTCGTAAGAGTGATATTCTGTCTGGCTTGTAAGAGCGATATTTGTTTGGGCTCGTAAGAGATAAACTCTATCAGGGCTCATATGAGATAAATTTTTGGAAGACCCGAAGAGATCAACTCGATGCCAATGTCGTGGGATTTCAAAGATGTTCTTATCACTCTTTTTATAACAGAATATGTTATTCAGTAAGTTAATCGTTCTTTCAAACTTACTAAGCTTTGTAAGCTTACCTATGTACTTGCTTATTGTTTTGTAGATTCATTTTGCGATGGAAGATCAGATCCTCAAGAAGAATCACACTATCCCAGGAGCTCGTTTGGTAGTCTTTTGTATCACTTGGCCTATATGGCATGTATTAGGATTGTGTTACTTTAGTTGATTTGGTGTAATGGTTAAATAGCACGGTAACATATTGATGAATATTTTGAAATGTATCTTTGTTGTTATGTGAAGAATTAAATATCAACATGAAAATGTCTATCCAGGTATGATTTTGAGAAATTGGTAAATGATGTAGACTATTTTGCAAACCTAGAAATTTATGTGTATATTTGAAATCTACATAGTTGTTTCGGTAGAACTCTTGCTTGTATTGATAGTAGTACAAAGTATTTAAACTTTGGTTACTGACTTGCATTGTATCAATATAAGTCTTTAAAGTATCGGTAGTATGAACACTTGTATCGGTAGAACCTTCACTTCTACCGATAGGATATTGCTGCTATTTTCTTAAGCTTACTGACTTGACTTCTACCAATACTTGTCCAACAGGTACTGGTAAAAGTCCCTCAAAATTTTTAAAATAACATTTTTGACCCTTATTGAAATGGAATGTTATTAAACTCAAAATTTATTTCATGAATATTCTTGTGATACTAAATTGTTGAGATATGAGGATTTAATCAATGGTAAATGATTTGAAAGACCTCAGGACCCTAACCGACGATAGTGTCGAGTTTCGGGTATTAATAGTGATAGTAAGAATGATTGATGTAGCTCGATTTATAGCTGTGGTTTCATGGTTTTGTATGGAATATAGATGACACAATATTTGATATAAGTATTGATTTTTTCTTGGCTAATTAGTAATGAGAGTTGTGTGTTCGAGACACAGAGCCATTTGACCCCTGTTGGGAAATTTCCAAATGTGATCCTAAGTTCTTATATGATTCAATTTGATCCTGATTATTAAATAAGGTTAATATTCTGAGTTGTTAAATGTAATTGTATGGATTTGTGATTGATTTGTATTTTTTTTTAAAAATCATAAAGTTTTGTAAACCCTCGAGATCCTTAATAAGTGATGATTACAGATTTTGGGTGTTACAAGTTCTAACCATTGTCGCTATCTCAAATTCAACTCCTTCTGGGTCATCAAATACTTCAAACTCTTATGATCCATAAATATGTGACATCTCTCACTGTAAAGATAACATCTCCAAATCTTCAATGCAAAGACAATGGCAGCTAACTCTAGATCATGGGTCGGATAATTCCTCTCATGCGGCTTTAACTGTCGGGAGGCATATGCAATCACTTTCCCAGCTTGAATCAATACACATCTCAATCCATTCAGTGACGCATCGCTATAAACAACAAACTCTTTCCTTATTTCAGACTGTGTCAAAACTGAAGCTTCTGTTAATATTTTCTTCAGCTGATCGAAACTTTGCTGACACTTTTCTGACCAGACAAAACATCTCAAGTTCACAATCCTAATACGTGCCATATAAGCCAAGTGATACGAAAGACTATCAAACAAGCTCCCGAAATAGTGTGATTTCTTCGAGATGATCCGATCTTCAGACAGAAAAATGAAATCTACAAAACAACAAATAGATACGCAGGTAAGCTTAGAAAGTTTGCAATAACATTTACTTACCAATTCGATTATAGAAAGAGTAATGAAACATCCTCGTAATTCTGTGATATTAACATCTGGTAATTCTCTTCAGTCTTCTAGAAATTTATCTCAAACGAGCCCAAACAAAGTTTAACAAATATACGATGCTGCTCACACAAGCTGTTGAGATTCGCAACGTATGCAGGACCTCAGCCATTGATACGGTCCATATTACCCGCTCACGATGCTACTTACACAAGCTATCAAGAATCCGCAACATATGCAATCTCTCAGCCATCGTAGGGGTTCGTACAGTCAGTATTCAATATTCATTCAAAATTCATCGACTCACGATGTTGGTCACACAAGCTGTCATCATGGCTTGGATATGGCAACCAATGGATTCCACCATCATGGCGTGGATATGGCAACCAATGGATCCGCCAACACATTAAACATGGAACCTGACGACTAAGATCATGGTTCAACTATGGTAGTTTGTAGGGTCCACCAGGATAATAAACACCATAGGTCAATCAGGATGACAACAGGTGAGGTACAAACCTTTTAATCTTGGCAAAAACACATTGGTGTGGGGCAATATCCTTTCTCTCCTTTTTTTGGTCTAATAGAAACAAGACAGGGAATTACACAATGAGTTAAAAGAGTTCACCTACCCCTCTTCTCTTTTTGATGGTGTTCACAAACCTACTCTTCTAGAGTTGACGGGTTCCTTTTCCATGCTGGTAGCAGAATGTGGACTTATGAGCTAGGCCCTCCAAAGAGCCTATAATGAGAACGAAGTTAGGAAAACAAAACCTGAGAGGATCATTCACTCTGGCGAGCAATCACTTAACCGACTCCGCCAATCGTATGAAGCTATTGTCCGCCAGAATCATGAGCTTACACTTTCTGCCTTCACTTGGAAGACTAAGAACCAATCTTCGGAGGCTCGAGAAAAAGAGTTGAGAAAGAGGGTTCGTCAATTAGAAGCCCTCGAGAAATAACACCTCGATGAGAAGGAATAGATGTAGAGAAAGAATAACAAGGCCTTTGCAAAATTCACTGTAGCTACCAAAATGGACATTCAAGAATATTTGCCTAGTTTAAGGTCCAATCTCTCGAGGGCTACGTGAACTTTAACTACATGCAAAAACTCACCAATACAAACCTTAACTTTAATGTTCTCAATCTTTCCCAGGATAAATGGGGGGAATTCTAAAGGAAATGGAAAGAATCCAGAAATCTCTTCTATACTCAAGAACCAGAAATGTCCAACTCTGCTTCCTCAGAGGATGTTGGCCTAGAGGATGATATCCTAAGAGATGTTGCCACCCTTCCTGCTCAAGGGGAAGTTTAAAATTGTTCTGCTATATATCTATATTGAATCTCTCTTCAATGGAATTCCCTTCCTTTCTTCACTTGTATTTCACTTTTACTTTAATTACCTTTCTTTTTGTTGTTTTCGAAATGCCTAATACCAGACTTGTAATGGTCTACCGACTTGCACCCAACTACATAACACATAATAACCTTATAAGAACCTAAGGAACTAAGCCAGATCTAATGTAACATGCATATAGGGGCTATTTCTTAATTTCTTATATCTAGAGGATCGATTAAGTCGGGGCTTTGATACCATAAAATTGTAACACACTATACCTAACCTGATCATCAGGTCCGGGTTCCAAATGTCACAAATTAAACAGTTCTAGTTAATAGTATTACTAACTTGACCTATTCACAATACTTAGACCACATCGAATTTAAACCATATTTACCATATAACTTTATCCCAATTTCTTAGCTATCAAACTCGTTCTATGAATAAACATCCAATAAAACTTCTTATTACACGAGTAACAAAATAAGTTGATTACAGTTCTTACAATCGTTTCGTTTACCGAATATATATCATATGCATTCCGAACTTGAATTCTACTAATTGTGCTTAATCTAACCCTATACATAGCCTCTAAGGGTGCCTCTCTATATATGTGACATCGCATCAAAACGACCATTAAGATTCTGCGAGGTCTGGCTTGGTCCCTTCCCTTAATATCCATGTTAGCCTTTGATCCTTCAATCAAGGCAAACTACTAATAAGTTCGAATGAACTTAGTGAGAATCCATACATCAATTATTAAATAATAACTCTTGATATTATAATAATAATAATTAATGCACGTAAATAAACTCCCTTACTGTAATATCACGTTTTTCAATGGTGTTGAAAACAATGGTTTCGAGACCAGAACACTGATATGTCAGATCGTAAATATCAATTATTTAATATTTACGGAGTCATTAATGTCGTATTAAATTTTGGTGAAGAAATTTTAAAGTTTAGTTGGTTAATAAAGCAAAAAGGATTAAATTGTGATAGATGCAAAACATGGTGATTATTAATTAAAAGGATTTGATGGTCAAATTGCCAAATGAATTAGGGTCTATGAAGTAATTAGAACATGTTGGATTATGGTGGATAGTTTAATGCTTGGAAAATGTTAAAATGATAAGTTTATTAAAGGGTAATTTTGTAATTTATTAAATGAAAGCTTAAGTAAAAATTTAGTAAAATAATGATCACATAAATT
The DNA here is from genome assembly GCA_039519145.1 of Kokia cookei. Taxonomy (NCBI): domain Eukaryota; kingdom Viridiplantae; phylum Streptophyta; class Magnoliopsida; order Malvales; family Malvaceae; genus Kokia; species Kokia cookei. Next base: position 22,769,790 of record CM076908.1, read on the forward strand.
GTTTTCTTCTCCATCAATTGAAAAAGAGAGAAACACCATTTTTGAGTCTTCAAGGTTCGGCCAAAGCCTGGAGGATTGCATGGTATGATTTTTTGACTTAATTCTTGAAATTTTTATGTTTTTGAGATCGTTGAACTAGGTCTAGCTAATTCATACGTTCATTTTTGAAACTGTTAAAGTTTTTGAATGTTACCATTGACGAACCATTTTTATTTTATGTTAAAGCTTTGATTCAAAATGTTGGTTGTTGTTTATGATGAAATTGTTAAGTAATTTTAATAGTTTTAAAGTTAAGGACTAACTTTTTAAAATGTTAAAATTTACATGATATCCTTGTGAATACTGAGTTATTATGGATTTTATGGGTGCGGAATGATATGCGGCTAGCTTGAGTATTTAGCAAAATTTTTTGAATTTAGAGATTTTGAGTTTAGGGACTAAATTGTAAAAAATGTAAAACTTAAGGAAAATATGCAAATAATGAAAATTTAAGGGTTACATGCATTGAATTAAGGTTGAATTTTATGTGCATTTAATTAGTTGAATTGAATGATTATATAGATTAAGAAACGAGCCATAAAGATAATAACCGAGGAAAAGGAAAAATTTCGGAGTAGTCCCTGTGTAAAACCGAAGAAAGAATGAAAGGTAAGTTCATGGTTAATTGTTACTTAATATATTTCATTTTTAATCTACTTTGTTAATTTCTAATTAATTGATCTTGTTATATATACATGTGAATAATGGTAAATTATATAACTATGTAAAATACAAGTATCATGTAGTTATGAAATAGAGAAATAAGTATTAGTTGTGTTTTTCTTGGATTTGAAATAAATTATATGAAATTGTAATGATGTCTAATAAGTATATAAAGATGATGAATTACCTTTGTTGCACCTCAGTGCCCTTGTTTACACTTCGGTGTTCTTGAATGCACATTAGAGCTCTTGAATGAATATTAGTGCCTCTGAATGCACATTTGTTCCCCTGATTGCACATTCATGCCCCTAATTGCACATTCGTGCCCTTGAATGCACTTCGATGCCCTGTTTTGGCATCTTTGATGCCCTTGAAAATGAAGCAATGACTAAGTGTACAATTGAGTTTAAGTGATTGAATTAAACTTATATGGTGGGATACATGAAAGTGATATATCTTGAGGAGTTGCCCTTTTTGGGTTGTTTAATAAATGAATTCATGTATAATTCCTCTTGTTAAGAACTTAATTTAGCATGTTGTTCCTTGGCATTCATAATTTAATTTAAGTAAGTGAAATAAAAGTTATACTATGATCTTATTAAGCAATGTAAGCTTATGGTTTCTCATGTTGTTTGTAGATAATCATTGCTGACCATTTTGGAAGGACCAACCACAAAGCTCACACTATCCAATTAATTTGGTAACTTTTGAATCTTTTGTTTGGGTTATGACATGTATATAGGTTAAAATTGGGAGTTGTGAATGTTGATAGACATGTATGGTGAATGGAACTAGTGGTTTCATTTAGAGTACATTTGGTAATGTTGGATTTGGTAAGTTTAGTAAATAGATGAATAACATGATGTATATTTGATGAATGATGTTGGTTATAGTTGTGGTTAGTTGTTTGAATGTCTGCTTATGAATTGTGGTAGTGGTTTATTGGTTAGAGATTTAGATGAATAATTCAGGTGTATATTATGATTGTCTTGGTTATGGAATGGTTTATATCTTAGGTGTACCTTATTGGGCAAGTTTTAGCTTGATTTTAGTTTGTTTAAGGGGTTAAATGGGATGCACACGGGCTGTCACATGGTCGTGTGTGCTCTGTTAGTTTTGGTGCAAGTTTCACACGGACTGGGACACAACCGTGTGTCTCAAGTAAGTAGGTTACACGGGTTAACACACGGCTGTGAGCCAAGTCAATGAGTTACACGGTCTATGACACAGGCTGGGACACGGTCGTGTATCCCCACTTCGAATGCTCACACGGTCTGAGTTGTGTCACACGACCGTGTGACCCCTATTTCTCAAATTTTCAAGTTTTCCTAAAATTTATATTTTGATTCATTTTGATCGTTGATTTCTTTTAAACTAATTTTAAGGCCTGTAAACTCAAATTAAGGCCCATGTGAGTATTTATTCAATGAATTGATTTATGTTTATAAATTATTTGAATATGTGTTTTGTATTAAGATGAAATGTTCTGTTTGAATCTGTAATACTTTGATCCTTAATCTGGAAACAGAGGTAGATAAGGGTGTTACACTTCCTATACGTTCTTCTTGAACGAATCGTTGGCAGGCATATCGGGGGCGGATTTAGATGTAATCGTACTCTTTATGACAACCCCTTTTGGAGACTTGACTTTGTCAAGCTTCATCTCAGACTTTTATTCTACCTTGTTGGTTTGTCTCATCAAAAGATAACCACACAAACAAATATACAGACTATTGACTAACTTTGGAAGACTTGCAAACGTTTCGCCAAAAAGATGGATTCTTACCATGATTCCTTCATTCGACGACGAACTCAATATCGACGATTCCTTCATTCGACGACAAACTCAATATCAACTTACTGTATTATCCTGACATTTACTTTTTTATAATTTAGCTTGTGCATATACCTATTTAGAGGAAAACCCGTTTACTTACATCCTCGTAAATGGCCTTTGAATATAAGATTTAGCGGATAGTTTAAGCACCACTCTCTTTTTGCGGAATTGTACTTGTAAGATAAGTCCCACCGGACTTCCTCTCTTCAAGATAGTCCGAATAGATATTCCCTTAATAAGATAGTTTGAATGGACTTACCAATAACAAATAGTCCCTAGCAGATTATCACTCCTCCTTAGATTGTATAAGGCGTACTTCCCAACATTAGATAGTCCTAGTGGTCATCCTCTTCATTCGATAATCCTTCCCAACACTAGATAGTCCTAACGAACATCCTTTTCATTTGTTAGTCCTTGGAGAACTTTACAGAATAGATAGTCCTTAGCGAACTTCACTTTTTTTGTGACCTCTTCGCAAGAAACACTTAGAAATAGAATCTGGAGAATCGTCTCGCTTCTCATAACCAATGTTGGCTTGTTCGTTACCTCTAGATGACTCTTAATGGCAGATTACATATTTGCAAATACTCTGAACCCCCCATTTTTTCCGCGTATATCCATGTACAAGATGCTTTCACATATTCATCTTGCTTTAATATATTGGTGAGGCCTCTTATCTACAGCTTGTCAATGCTCCCATACGTGTCATAACCATTATGACAAACTTTTTATCACACGATTCATATAGTGGGTCTCACATATATGCCTTGACGGGCTTCCATGTTTACTATCCTGATGGATTTCGTTTTTCTTTAAGGCAAACCTACCCTCCATTATATCATGCCATAGTTAGCCGTGGCTTTTGACTTCAAAGAGTTAGTAGATCATTTTCATGGTGTTGCTCCGTAGAGCCAATAGATCATTTACATGATGCTACTCCGTAGAGAAAGTAGACCATTTATCCAACCAACCCTCTTCAAATCCTCCTTGTTAAATCGAACACTTAAGTGTTCACTCGCAAGGTTGGACTATTTCTTATTTCAATGACTCTAATTCCCATTCAATCCATCCATTCCTCCATTGCGCCAATTTTCCTATTTCATCTAACCCCCCAAATAAATCCCTTTTTACTCCACATTTTACAAACATACATTTCATGCACAACATTACATTCACTATTATAACATGCAGTACTCCACATATTCGTTCATCAATACACAACCATATCATACATTCAAAGAACCTATTTGCAAACATTCATATAATTGCACAATCATATGCATGCATAACATTTCCAGTCAGTAACGATCATATATAGCCAAGGAACTAAAATTGAAGTCAGTATAAAACAACACCCAAATAGTGGAGTACAAAAACTCACATGTTGCCCTTCCTCCCTGCTAGCTTAGCTTTTCCAACAACCAGAGTCTCCTCCATCCTGGTTAGCTAAGCATGACAACCAAATATATCAGTTAAATCAAAGGCATTCATGCTTTAAAATCAAAAATCCAAAAACTTGCAGAAACCTTTCAAATTTTACAGAACCCCCTCCAACTTCTCTTTTTCTCAATGCATGAGTATAAAAAGATTAGTAAGCTTACTAGCTCATCAAATTCTCATCTTTTTAGACTCGATCCTAATGTTCATCACTCCATGCAAAGCTTTCCTTGAACTTTCTCTTCTCTAAAACGACTAAATAAGAATATGAAGAAAAGAAGAAAACAAAAAAGAACTGAGAAGAATTCCCCTCGGAATAACACTTCTCAACTATAAATAATATTACACGCTGATCACCTAAAAACCCCATCAAAACCAATGGCTGACATCATTATGTTCCCCACTTAGGAACTAGTCAGTTCCAACGTAACTGAAACAGAATTAAAACCAAATTATTTGCCATTTAGTTTCTAAAAATTTCAGATTTTACAATAAAGGCTGCCAAACCTACGCTATCTTTTAATTAACTCCCAATTATTTTCAAAATTTTGGACCTCTATTGAAAACCAAGTGTGACATGTCTCGTGTCATGCTAACAAAGGGGTTTAACAATAACAAAACCTTGAATTGATTCACCTCCTGTTTTTTTTAGGTGATATTTGATTCATCACTTGGGAGGTATATTTGCTCTCCTCTTATTTGATTTATGTCGGCAAAAAGCTTATTTATGGGATTTATTGTTTGATGCTATATGTGGACTTCTAGTAGCTTTCAATACTGGGAGTAGGTATATTTCACTTCACTTGAGTGTTGAGATATGGCAGTAGGGTGCTTTGTATTTGAATGTTAGTACTTGGAATGAATGTATTTGGCAATTGGTGGTAAGTAAAAGATGCTTTGTATTTGGATTAGTAAACCACTTTGTATATTTTCTAAAATTAAAAGTTTAGCTACTTTGGATTAATTAGTTAATTTATATTTGGATTAATCGTTGACTTTGTGAATTTGGCAATAGCCACATGTTAGTTTGCATTATGAGCTTTTATCTTTCAAATTATAAAAAATATATATATTATATAGGAAAACACAATATTTAAAAAATAAAAAGGTTTGGATAGATTGATTATTTATACTATTATTTAAGTTTTTTATTGAGCTGGTGTCACAAGTAAATTAAGTATAAATTCAATGAGAAAAATTACGAAAATATCTTTTTGTAATTAAAATAAATTATATTATTCGAATGTATTTAGTCTTTTCATTTTAAAAAAAGCTCTCTTTTTTTGCATGTGATTGGATTAGAACTTATACTATTTAACATCAATAGAACATTACTTTTACCACTAAATCAAAACTTCATTTTAATCAAATATTTATCAACTTTATTACCTCTATCAATTGTATATATATCTATACTTACTATTTATTTAAGTTTCTGATTGAATTGATGTCCAAAATTGGTGTCATGAGTCAATTTGACATCAATTTAGTTGGAGAAATTATAAAAATTTCATTTTATACTTAAAATAAGTTACATCATTTGAGGATATTTTAATCTTTTTATTTTAAAAAACCAATAAAATATGTATATTGTAATATGTAAACCCACATCAGTTACATTAATAAAATCTTGAATTTACCACTTAGCTAAAACTTTATTTTAATTTTTTTATACATTTTATTTTTATCATGTATATTTCATTACCTCCATCAATTGTACATGTTGTTGATCGAGTTGGTGTCACAAGTTAAATCGACGCAGACTCAAGATTGATGATAACACAATGGTAAACAATCGTATTTATTTAGTATTATTTTTTTAAAGATATTTATTTAGTATTATTAACTTTATGTATATGTGTTTAAATTTTATTTTATCCACAATTTAATCTAATTTTTTTATTTTAATATCATATTATTTAATGTGTTATTATTAATTAGTTTCAAACAATAAGTTTTATAATTTATTATATGTTATTTTTAAATAACCTTTATGTTCTAAATTTTTTATTTTCACTCAGATACGCGTGTGATAGGATTTCATAATATTATTGATTGAGTTAGTGTCACAAGTTAACTCGATACTAACTTAAGATTGATGGCAACACTATGATAATCAATTGTACTATATTTAGTATTTTTTATGTGATGTATTTACGTGTTTAAATTTCATTTTATTCACAATTTAATATATTTTCTCATTTTAATATCGTACATGTTTCATGTGTTATTATTAATTAGTCTCAAACCATATGTTTAATTATTTATTGTACATTATTATTAAATAGTCCTCTTTATTTTAAGTATGTAATTTCTACACGTATACGCGTGTGATAAAATTTCTAATAATAATTTAAATCATTGTTTCAATCCTTATAAATTATTATTAGCTAAATTAGTTAAATATAAATAATAGTTTAAAATAACAAAATATTCACCTTCAATAATTATAAATTTTTAAAATTTAAAATTGAATTGAATATATTTAAATAATAATATAAAAATATAATAACTTATTTGAGGTTTAAATTTTATAAAAAAATCATTTTAATTTTTTTTATAAAGTGGGAGGCTGTAAAAAATAATGTAAATTTAATAATTAAAAATATGAAAATTAAATGGAGAACTAAAATGATTTTTTTTATAAAGTTGAAAGTTGTGAAAAATAATTATGCCTAATCATGTACGGATCTAGTATTATTATAAGGGGACAAAACTTCTAAATACGAACGATTTTTTTTAACGTAAAAAAGTGTAAATTTTTTTCGGATATTTTTTTATCAAACAAATCAAATTATTTTTTAAAAAAGCATGAACGATTTAATTGTAAAAAAATTAAAAGAAAAAAAATTACACTATATAAAATTAATTTTTTTTTCTAATATGCAAAAAAGAATAACTAATACTATACTAAAAATTTCATAAATATCATTATAATTCCAAAAACTAAATTAAAAAAGACCTGATATCTCATTCAGGAGCTTGGGAAGATCCAATATTTTGATTTTTCTCCACAAATAACAAAAGGTTGAGGAACCGATTGGTCATTATTGCTTTCTAACACCGTTTTCTTGAACAAGGATTCGATCTTTTTGTTGACCATAATTTAATCGAAAAACCTGAAGACTATAATTAATAAGCCAAATAAATAAAGAACATAATTTATGCAAAATATTCACTGAGAGGTCTTTTGTGTAAGGAGTCGAGAGGAAGATAATTTGTATTTTTTACTCTGTGCTATCAGTCTCGACATCAAACTCCTCTCTTTCTCTCTTTCAATGTTGATACATTACCAGAGTAAGATAATTCTTTAACAAGACATACAAATCAAAATACAAGAAACTCACTAACTTAGTATGTATAGGTATGGGTCAAATAAATTAATTTTAGAATTTGACTTTAAAGTCCATATTGAGCCTTTTAGTTTAGTCTTTTATGACTCATCATACATTAATGTTTGATTATTATTGTAGACACCCGATTTTGTCCAAACTTAGTTGGAGGCCCATTTGTTCTTTCTTGGGCCCATTGAAAGCCCACTCAATTTTGGGTCAAATAGAGATCTTGATTTTTCTTTTCATTTTCTTTCTTTTTTGGACCTGTCAAGTGCCCAAATTATTATTATTATTATTATTATTATTAGGGTTTCATGAATCATACCTTATCTTTTGCCACATATCATAAACATTCAAAATAGTATCAAGTTATTAATCAAAAGATCAAATGAAACATGACAAAAAAATTACAAATAAACAATATTAATGAACAATATATATGCATGAAATGAATGAAAAAAAAGAAGGTTTTTTCATATTCTGATTTTTTTTTTAAAAAAAGTAAGAAGAAAAAACAACAACAAACATGTTATTTTCTTCTTCCATTCTCTTCTTTTTTTTTTTTTTTGCCATTGACATATCATAAAGCATGGGGTTTGGGCTTCGATGAAGGAGACGATATCGAACCATCGATCTTTCGCCCCTAGGAGTCCCAAAAATCTCATTTTTCTTTTCTTTTCACTTGCTAAATAAAGATTTTTTTAAAGAAAATAGAGATTTCTTTAAAAAAGAGAAAGTTTAGATTTTTAAAAATAAAAATCTATTTTTAGGTTATTTAAAAGAAAAGTTTAAATTTTTTAACGAAGTTTTGATTTTTTTTAACTATTTCGAAATAAAAGTTTGGATTTTTAAGTAAAGTAGTGATTTTAATTAAAAAAAAAAGAAAATTTAGATTTTTTAAAAAATAAAAATCTGTTTTTTAATGATTTTAAAGAAAAAGTTTAAATTTTTAAACAAAGTTTTAATTTTTTTAACTATTTCGAAATAAAAATTTTGATTTGAAGTAAATTAGTAATTTTGTTTTAATAAAAAAAAACTTTTGATTTCAAAAAAAGAAGAAGAAATTTCGGCCATCATACATGACGGCTCCACCACCGGAGCCAGAGAACTGTTGGGCTCTCCGATGGTGGAGCCATGGTCAACATAGAAGGAGGAAGATAAAGAGGAAGAGTTTTTTTTTTTAAATGAGGTTGAAAATGAGAGAAAAAATTAGATTTTTCCTATTTATAAATGTTAAAATGGGTAATTTATTACCACTCAAACTTTTTAAAATTATGAAAAATACCTCCTTTTTTGCAGTGATGCCTTCACTCTCTGGCATATTTACACCCGTAATCCTTTTGTTTATTAAAACCTTCAATTTAATCTAAAATTTCAAAATTAAAAGCAAATTAATTGCTACATTAATCTTCTATCCTCCACATTTTTTATCTTTTAATCTTAACATCAAACTATGTCATTTTGTTTCCATTTTAATAAGTTATTTATATTTATATCTTCTCTTTCATTTACATTTATGCTTTTATATATTTGATGTCAATTATGCATTTTAGTTTAATGTTTTAAATTTATTCACATTTTTATAATTTTTTCATTTATTCTTATTTCATATTTATTTATTTTCATGTCTATTTATATTTATGTTTTTTTTTTACATTTGAATTTAGGTTAGTCTTTAAAAGCTTATCTACCATTTACCTTAGAAAAATTATAAATAATATGTAGGATATTTGTTTATTAGGATTTTAAACTAATTTTAAATATCGTATAAGATAATTAATATGTAAATATTGTTTAAGACTTTGTTTAAGATTAAAACTAAGAATTTTGTAGGTGAATTGTAAATCATGAGTAGGCCTTTTAAAGTATTCTACTTTAGATACTCTTTAAGATAGCTAATAAATGTCCTCCAAGATATATTATTTTAAGATTTTAACGAATTTAAACTTTAGATCAAGAATTTTAAAGTAAGATAAATCATAAACCTGACATAAGATACTTTCGTAAGATCTTGATTGGTTCAACGTTATTAATTAAATCTTTTAAAATAATAATAATGATAAAAAATCGAATAAGTTGTAGATGAATTTTAATATTTCTCTTAATTTGTTAGTAATTTGTACGGTTTTTTTTAGGATTCTAAAATAGAATTAATTTTAAGAATTGAAGGTATTTTACTAGAATTATTTAGGTATCCTTTAGGGTTCTTGTTAGAAGGAAAAAATCTCTAATTTAAGTTTTAAATTAGATAAGTTTGTTGAACACGTCTTAGTTAAGTTACAAGTAAATCGGAGGCTTTTTTTTAGATTTTTATTTAAGATTTCTTTAATATTTTAGCCTAAATTAAGATATTAATATTCTTAAATAAAAAATAGCTCCCAAGACCCCGTAAGACTATCCCCGGATAGGCGTTGTGGGAGAGGTGCTATAACCTTCCTCACATGTAATCGTACTCCTAAACCCGAAATTTGGTGATGAGATCGAGTCTAGACTTTTAGGATTTTTCGTAGTATTAATTCTAAACTTTTAGACAATAGGTGGCTAACCAACCTATCCCAAATTGGTTAGTGGCGACTCTACATTAATTTAGGTTGTTTGTGTCTAGCTTTGCTTACTAGGCCTTCATACTCTTATGTAGGCAACGTTATGATAGCTTGGCGACTCCACTAGGGATATCAGTGAGTTGACTTACTTAGGTTTGAGAGCTAGGTTTTTTAGTATTTGTGCATATTAGATTTATTTATTCGTGCATTAATTTATTTAATTTTCTAATGTCTTTTTAAATTGTTGAATATGTGTTCAATATTGATTTATTTGTTCATTTCATTTGCTTATCCTATTTTGATATGTATGTCAATGTGTTTGTTTATTCTTTATCGATGAAATTGATTAATGCGTATGTTGATTCTACCGTCATGGGGCGGCTATAATTGTCATTCATCTTGCATCTTGCTTTTGGTCCTACGTCGGGCCCATCCCGTTTAAGAGGAGTAGCCTTAGGCTTTCGTGTGGCAATATGTCACCGCATAAGTTTAAGGACTACTCCGTGGACATAGATATTCATGTAGCAAATGCTACCATGTATGCTATGGAAGTTTTACCACCCAAGGGCCAACCCTTTTTAAAGGGGAACGCATCCCTATGGATGTCGTATTTAAGCCTTAGGTTCCCCGTGCATTAGAGTCGACCGTAAGCTAGCATGTAATGACAATTTTTAATGTGAAGCTTAGACATAAGAGTCATACCTTACCCCTCGTAATAATACCCTATAGGACCTTATGAGCATTTATTCGTATGTTTTGTGTTTAAATTTGTTCACAATGTTTTTTTATTTGATTTCACATTTTTTTATGATTCATTTGATTTTATTTTTTTTATTGCTTTTGTTTTTCTTGCATCTTTGTCTCTCCATGGCATAATTCATGCATCATTTAAATACTTAAGGCACAGTTTCGTATTTATATTCGACATGAACACACTTCGAGAAGATTCAGTTGTTAGGCATATGGTAGAAAATATAGGGATAATAGCGAGAATGTCAAAAGATACTCAAAGTAGAAAAAGGCGATTGTCAGATAGCTAGTTTTGATTCGAGCCTGCCTCAGATAGTCCACATTGACTGTAGTAGAAATCGAGAAAATGAGTTAAAGGGAATATGGCAATCATGAGACGAGGCTAAAAATACGCACTTTCAAGACAAGTATGGTGATGTAGCACAGCTTCTGTTCATTAAACCGGATGATGCCTTGTTGAAGGCCATAGTGCGTTTTTGGGATCCCACTTATAGGTGTTTTACGTTTAATGAAGTGGAAATGATATCGACTATCGAGGAATATTCTACCCTTCTCCATTATGACTTTAGAGATCCGTTCAGGATATATTGTAAGCAGAACATCGATTTTCGAGGACCTTTAGCCAATCTAATGGGTTACCAGTAGATACGGCGAAAGCAAGGTTAAAGGATAAAAATGGTCACTGCATTTCTTGGTCTGACATTAGGAAAGCTATGGGAAAGGCTAGCGATGATAGACATTTGGCATTGATCGCGTTTGCCGTATATGGGTTAATTGTGTTCCCAAAAGCTCTAGGTTATATAAGTGTGGAGCTAGATGATTTCTGTTTTAGATTGAAAAAGGGATGAATCTTGCTCCAACAGTCTTACTGAAACCATCATTTCACTAAATTTTATCAGAAGGAAAGGAGGCGAACGGTTTTTAAGATACACGCAGTTGCTGTTCGTATGGATAAAAAGTCATTTTAAGTGTTTGCATAAACGTTTTCGTCAGGTGTTTGTTCCTTCAACCAGGCCTATAGAGGAATTTTTGGAAAGTGAGTGGCCTCCAAATCAATCGATTGAGGAGTGGGTTCAGAACCTTAGTACATTGACATACCAAGAAATAGAATGGAGGGCTCCATGGATGATTCAGAGCACGGTACTCATCGGGTGCGATGGTCATTTGTGGGTTCCCTTAATTGGCATGTGGGGAGTTGTTAGTTATTCCTCGTTAATGATTCTGAACCAATATAGGTATGATCAATGCATACCTGCTACGGCTGGTTTATACAGAGTGAAAGCTTCGGTTCATGACCCAAGATTTTGGAAGAAATTGGAAGAGATACGAATCACGTGGGGTCAAACCTTGAGCTTACAATCATGAACCTTTTTCAACTATTCCCCCTCGGAAACGTATATCCAATGGCGCCTAAAAAAACAAACTCTCCCCATTAGCACAATTCAAGGGAAAGAGGAAGGTCCCAGATGACGTAGTCGAGCTAACAAAAAAGATATGCGATTTAAAAATGAGTCTAAAGGGGAGAGATGAAGAGGTTAGACGACAACGAGAGCATCATCAAGCATATGTAAAGGAAAAGGAGGAAGAAATCATAAGACAATAACAATAACACCGCTCAAACATGAAGGGAAGAGAGGGAGAACTAAGAATACAGTTGGAATGATGACAACGAGAAATATCTGACTTGTTCGCTCAGATTCAGAGGTTGGAGGCGGACTTGAGTTTACGGGATATAATCTCCAAAAAGCACTAGAAGAAGAGCGAACCTGGAGAAGGGTGTCTAATGAGAAAACTACTAAAATAGAGGTGATGAAAGAGGAAATTTGTCGTCTGACTAAAAAATTAGAGACAAAAGAAGAGCAAAACAAAGAGGTCATGGAAGAATATACAGAGCTTGCGATGCATTTTATTGTAGTGGAATAAATGGTAGTAAGTCGATAAGAAGTGTTTGCAACAATGCACAGGGAAGGTCAAGTTTTTGCTCAGCAAGCCGAAGACATATGTGAACAGATTGAAGAACTCAAAAAATAATCTACCCTTTTGCGACTAGGAACGAGTCTGCAATAAAACTTTTGGAGGTGGCTTAGGCACATTGCCAAAAGTTCATCAAGCTCATAAGGAGGAAGAAGAAGAAGAACGGCGAGTAAAGATTTACCCTATTGCAATAGGATCGATTAGGATTTTCTTTAAGTATGAATGAAAAACGAAAAAACTTTGTAAGCCGAATAGTTCTTGAACCTTCCATGAAAGAAAATGTTTATATATGAGTATATTTACGACAATGTGCTCCAATTTCAATCATTCATTCATTCATCCATTCATTCACTCATTCGTTTATTTGTTTATTTAGAAACATTATTTGAAAAATATTTTTTTTTATGACAAATCCAAATAAATCTCTAACTTTGGAAATAAATGTCATTCGAAAAAGGACTAGGGATATACATCATGAATTAATAAATGATCCAAATGACATATTTGAATCAAATTCTCATAATTATGTTCACTGTAACGATCATGAGATGGAAGAGGAGAAGTTGTACCAAATTAGTTTTTGAGGCTAGTTGAACAAGAAAAGAAGCTTATAGAACCCCACTTGGAGGGAATAGATTTAATCAATCTAGGTGATGATGAGGTAATAAAAGAAATTAGAATTGGAACCACTCTCATGCCATAATAAAGTCACTTGTTGAAAGATCTACTCATTGAGTTTTCAGATGTGTTTGCATTATCATACCAAGATATGTCAGGTTTGGACACCACTATCATGGAACACAGGCTACCTTTTAAATCAGACTGCAAGCCCGTACACCGAAATTTGAGGAGGATGAAACTCGAGATGCTATTGAAGATTAAAGAAGAGGTTAAGAAACAATTCAATGCGGGATTTTTGAAAGTAGCTAAATACCCAGAGTGGGTGGTGAATATTATACCAGTGTGAAAAAAGGATGGAAAACTCAGAATGTGCGTCGATTATAGAGATTTGAGCCAAGCCAGCTCGAAGGATAATTTTTCGTTACCTCATATAGACACATTGGTGGATAACACTGCTAAACATTATGTTTTCTCTTTCATGGATGGATTCTCGGGGTATAACCAAATCAAAATGGCAAGGGAGGACATGGAAAAGACCACGTTCATCACGATCTAGGGAACTTTTTGTTACAAGGTCAAGCCATTTGGTCTAAAAATTGTTGCGGTCACTTATCAACGAGCAATGGTGACACTGTTTCATGACATGATGTATAAAGAGATTGAAGTTTATGCTATCAATATGAAAGCAAAGTCTGTTAAGGAGTAAAATCATGTGGAAAACCTTCATAAATTATTTGAAAGACTGAGGAAATAAAAATTGAGATTGAATTCAATAAAATGTACTTTCGAGGTAAAGTCGGGGAAGCTGTTGGGTTTCATAGTGAGTGAATGAGGAATTGAAATAGATCCGGATAAGGTTCGAGCAATTCAAGATTTGACACCCCCTAAAACTCAAAAGGAGGTAATAGGTTTTTTTGGATAGTTAAATTACGTGTCTCGTCTCATCTCATAATTGACGGATAAATGTGATCCCATTTTCAAGCTCTTACGTAAGGATAGTGATGGTGAATGGACTGAAGATTGTCAAAAAGTGTGTTCGAGAAAGTAAAAGAGTATTTGGTTAAGCCACCAATTTTGATTCCCCCTGTGCCAGGAAGACCTTTGATTTTGTTTTTGGTAGTGCTGGATAATTCTAAAGGTTGTGTTTTGAGGCAACGAGATGTTTCAAACCAGAAAGAGCATGCATTCTATTATATGAGCAAGAAGTTCACGGAATATGAAATCAAGTATTCCTATTTAGAAAAGATGTGTGGCGCTTTAGCATGGATCGTGCGTCGATTAAGGAAATACATGTTCTATCACACCACATTCCTCATCGTAAAGTTGGACCCTTTGAAGTACATCTTTGAGAAGCCATCATTGTCAGAAAGAGTTACTCGTTGACAAGTGGTATTGTCCAAGTATGACATCGTCTACGTGTCTCAAAAGGATATAAAAGGAAGCATAGTAGCAGAATTTCTGGTGGATCACGCGAAAGAGGAATACGAGCCTATAAGTTTTGATTTCTCAGACGAAGAGATCATGTCAATTTCGAAGCGTGAAGAAGAAATTTTGAGGGTGTATTTCGACGAAGCATTCAACAACATGATTGGGCATGGGATTGAGGCAATACTAATCTCCCCAATTGGTTAGTATTTTCCCGCTACAGCTAAACTGATGTTCACTTGTACGAAAAATGTAGCTGAATACGAGGCATGCATTTTGGCACTTTAGATTGCCATTGAGAAAAGATTAGGGTTTTAAAAGTTTTTGGTGACTCAACTTAGTTGTTTACCAATTAAGAGGAGAATGGGAAACAACGGATTCTAAACTGATTCACTATCAAACATATGTGCATGGATTGATCAAAGAGTTTGATGATGTCCAATTTTATCATTTGCCAAGAGAAGAAAACCAGATAGCAGATGCATTAGCTACTTTAGCTGTCATGTTCAAAGTAGGATCTGAAACAGAAGTGCAACCTATACAGCTAAGGGTCAAAGACTCGTCTGCCCACTATGCAGGAGTAAAATCAAGAACGAATGGGAAACCGTGATATTTTGACATGAACGATATTTGTAATACCAATAATACCCAGATTGCACCTGAGAAAGTGATAAACGAATAATTAGGAGGCTAGTTATGGGTTTTTTCTTGGACGGTGATTTTTTGTACAAAAAAGGACGCGACCAAACACTGTTGAGATGTGTCGACACGGAGGAGGCGAATCAGATAATGAACGAAGTCCATGATGGAGTATGTGGAGCACATAGTAACGGACATATGATGGCAAGGCAAATCATAAGGGCTGGATATTTCTGGTTGACGTTGGAACAAAGATTGTTTAAATTATGCTCGAAAGTGTCATAAATGTCAAATTTATGCAGACAATATTAACTCTCCTCCTACTAATCTTCATGCCTTAGCACCTCCTTGGTTGTTCTTAATGTGGGCCATGGATGTCATTGACCCCATCACATCGAAAGCATCAAACAGGCATTTCTTCATCTTTATATTGATTGATTATTTCACCAAGTGGGTCGAAGCCGCTTCATATGCCAATGTAACTCGATCAGTGGTCTGCAAATTTCTAAAAAAAGAGGTCATTTTTCGATACGATTTTCCATAAAAAATCATCTCAAACAATGCCAAGAACTTGAACACTGCCTTGATAGAAGAGGTTTGCGCATAATTTAAGATCAAGCACCACAATTCTATGCCATATCGTCCAAAAATGAATGGGGCAATCGAGGCCGCAAACAAGAATATCAAGAAGATTTCCAAGACAACAAAAACATATCGGGATTGGCATGAGAAACTCCCTTCTGCTCTCCATGCATATCGCACATTAGTGAGGACTTCGATTGGAGCTACTCCATTTTCATTAGTGTATGGCATGGAGGTTGTTTTACCTATCGAGGTGCAAATCCAATCTTTACGAGTGTTGAGGGAGGTGCGATTGGAGGAGGCTGAATGGGTGCAAGAGAGATATAAGCAGTTGAATTTAATTGATGAAAAGAGATTAGCAACTTTATGTCATGGCTAATTGTATCAGCAAAGAATGATGAAGGCCTATAACAAGACGGTGCAACTAAGGCAGTTCAGAGAAGGGGATCCAGTACTGAAGAAGATTCTACCTTATGTTTATGATCATCGAGGAAAATAGATGCCAAAATGGGAAGACTATATGTGGGGAAGAAAGCTTTCTCTGGTGGAGCATTGATTCTCACTGAAATGGACGAAGATGAGATGTTGAACCTTGTAAATTCTGATGCAGTGAAAAAATATTTTGCTTAAAAATTGAGCTTAATTGTTCTTAAAGATTATTTAGATTAAGTAATATTAGTCTTTTCTGTTTTGCTTTTCTTTGTGCATCATGTTTGAGGTTATATTTTGCTTTAGAATATTCTCTTTAAGGTTAATTACTTAATAAGTTGGTCATGTCCAAAGTGACGAATGACATTTTTGAAATATCCTTCACTTGGAGAAAATTTTATCCTTTGTTAACCAGTTTGGGTCATCTCGTTTGTTCAAAATTGACCCTTATCAAAGGATCACCCTCCATGTTGGAGGACAAATTGTGAAGTTTTGGGTATGGATCGATGATTTTACAACATTGTGGGGCAAACATGAGATTATGCACAATTCAAAATATAAGCACGTTCCCAATAATGACCTTTGTGATGAGATTAACCATATTTGAAATGATAAATGGCATCCTTTTGTTCTCCTCATCAGTAAGAGAAAATTATATCCCTTGCTACCCCATTTTGAGCCTGATATATCTTCTTTCTGAACCCTAATTAAATTCATCTATTGAACATCATGGATTGACAAGAAAGATCATAAAATTAAAGCAAAATTCTTAATTTTTAATCTCATTCTAAAAAAGAAGAAGAAACAGGAAAGCGAATAAAAAAATAGGAGTAAGAACGAAGAAAAGTGATTGGGAGATGGAAAGAGCAATAAAAGATTCAAAATAATTCCTTATGGTTTTTATACTTTTTCACATTTTTTTAGCCTGAAAAACCTTTTTCTGAGTGACCTTTAACACTTAGACCACGTTACAACCCTTAAAAGACCATTTTGATTGAATATGTTTGTTCAAATCAAGAAGTTAATCCTTGGGAAATTGTGATGTTTTCAAGAGCATAAAAGAGGGAGATGAACTCTAGGGTGAAAACTCAGCAATGGGTAGTCTAGAGAGATTTATAAAAAAAAGTATGAGATGCCTTGGAGGATAATGAAGATTTTTAGAAGAAATTGATCATTTGGTACAAGCCCTAAAGTCATCTATTTGAGCCTATTTTAGCCCTTTCTTTGGCACCC
Source organism: Kokia cookei (assembly GCA_039519145.1). NCBI lineage: Eukaryota > Viridiplantae > Streptophyta > Magnoliopsida > Malvales > Malvaceae > Kokia > Kokia cookei. The sequence goes on from CM076908.1 coordinate 22,787,297, forward strand.
AAACTCGAGCCGACACTATAACCTTGGAACAAGTCCATCTCTGATTGCTCATGACCGGTTTAAATTAAAGAATTAATCCACTTGGAGAATGTAAGAGTCTATAGAAAGAAGATTTTTTTAAAATAAAAAAACATAAAAAAAAAAGAGAGAGAAAAAGAACAAAAAATAAAGAAAAAATAAAGAGAGCAAGAGAAAGGAATTATATTGAAAAATATCTACTTTAAGACGCAATTTTGCAAAAGAGCATGGTACAAGGTTCACAGTCGGAACAGTCCATAATCAGGAAAAGGAAATTCGACTTCACGAGAATTAATGAGTTGACTCTCGATGCAAGAAATTTATGTTTCAAGGGTGGATTTATGAAATCGATAGTACCAAATTTTTAAGTAAATTATAATATGAGAATTTGATTTACGAGTCATAAAATCATTTTGAAATTCGTTTAGGTGATATCTCATGGAATTGGATTTTCATGATCTGTTGTGTGTAGATAGGGATTTGATCTTTTTCAACCTGAAAACATGATTATCAAAATAATGACCATTTATGAAAAATTCAAGAAAGGAAGAAAGGAAAGAATTTATTGCATTTAGATAGGTGTAGAGGTCCGTTTACTTTTCATCGCATTTAGAGGAGCAGGTGTGGAGGCCTGTTTACTTTTCATTGCATTTAGAGGCTCAGGTGTGGATGCCTATTTACTTTTCATTGCATTTAGAGGCCCAGGTGTGGAGGTCCATTTATTTTTCATCGCATTTAGAGGCCTAACTGTGGAGGCCCATTTACTTCTCATCGCATTTAGATGTCCAGGTGTGGAGGTACATTTACTTTTCATTGCATTTAGAGGCTCAGGTGTGGAGGTCCATTTATTTTTCATCACATTTTGAGGCCCAGGTGTGAAGGCCCATTTACTTTTCCTCACATTTAGAGGCCCAGGTGTGGAGGTCCATTTACTTTTCATCGTATTTAGAGGTCTAGTTGTGGAGGTCCATTTACTTTTCATCGCATTTAGAGGCTCAGGTGTGGAGGTCCATTTAGTTTTCATTGCATTTAGAGGCCCAGGTGTGGAGGTTCATTTACTTTTCATTGCATTTTGAGGCCCAAGAGTGAGGTCTATTTGCATTCCTTCTGCATTCTCATTTCGAAGATTTAGTTGAGGTTTGAATTTATCTTGTTTCACTCTTCATGTTTTAATAGTTTAGTATTTATGTTTCTAGTTTTGGATGACGTAAAATGTTTTGATCTATTTCGGTTTTGGTGACTACAAAATTTGTGATTCCTTGTACTGCGATGTCGAGTGGGATTTGATAGTGGTTAGGTGTCTACGTCTTTGTACGTTCCTTGTTACGTAAGTCACGAACAAAGAGGGGCAACTGTAGACACCCGATTTTGTCCAAGCCTAGTTGGAGGCCCATTTGTTCTTTCTTAGGCTCGTTGGAAGCCCACTCAATTTTGTGTTAAATAGAGATATTGGTTTTTCTTTTCTTTTTCTTTTTTTTGGACCTATCAAGAGCCCAAATTATTATTATTATTATTATTATAGGGTTTCATGAACCATAGCTTCTCTTTTGCCACATATCATAAACATCCAAAATAATACCAAGTTATTAATCAAAAGATCAAAAGAAACATGACAAAAAATTACAAATAAACAAGATTAATGAGCAATATATATGCATGAAATGAATGAAAAAAAGGAGGTTTTTTCGTATTTTGATTTTTTACAAAAGAAAAAAAAGGTAAGAAGAAAAAACAACAACAAGCATGGTATTTTCTTCTTCCCTTCTCTTTTTTTTTTGCCATGGGCATATTATAAAGCATGGGGTTTGGGCTCCGATGAAGGGGATGATATCGGATCATCGATCCTTCGTCCCTAGGAGCCCTAAAAATCCTATTTTTCTTTCATTTCCACTTGCTAAAATAAATGTTTTTTTTAAAGAAAAATAGCTTGATTTTGGGAAAAATTTTGGTTTTTTAAACAATTTCAAAATAAAATTTTTGATTTTTAAGGAAAATAGTGATTTCTTTAAAAAAGAGAAAGGTTTAGATTTTTAAAAATAAAAAATCTAGTTTTTGGTTATTTTAAAGAGAAGTTTAAATTTTTAAACAAAATTTTGATTTTTTTAACTATTTTGAAATAAAAGTTTGGATTTTTACGGAAAATAGTATTTTTTTTAAAAAAGAGAAAGTTTAGATTTTTAAAAATAAATATATGTTTTTAGTCCTTCTAAAGAAAAGTTTAAATGAAGATGATAAAGAGGAAGAGTTTTTTTAAAATGAGGTTGAAAATGAGAGAAAAAAATATTTTTCCTATTTATAAGTGTCAAAATAGGTAATTTATTCTAACCCCAAACTTTTTAAAATTATGAAAAATACCCCATTTTTTTTGTAGTGATGCCCTCACTCTTTGGTATATTTATATATGTAACCTTTTTGTTTATTAAAACCTTTGATTTAATCCAAAATTTTAAAATTAAAAGTAAATTAATTGCTACATCAATCTTCTGTCATCCACATTTTTTATCTTTTAATATCAAAATCAAGCTATGTCATTTTGTTTTTATTTTAATAAGTTATTTATATTTATATTTATATCTTCCCTTTCATTTACATTTATGCTTTATATATTTGATGTCAATTATGCATTTTAGTTTAATGTTTTAAATTTATTCACATTTGTATAATTTTTTTTATTTATTCTTATTTCATATTTATTTATTTTCATGTATATTTATATTTCTGTTTATTTTTTACATTTGAATTTAGGTTAGTCTTTAAGAGCTTATCTACCATTTACCTTAGAAAAATTATAAATAATATGTAAGATATTTTTTATCAGTATTTTAAACTAATTTTAAATATCGTATAGGATAATTAATATGTAAATATTCTTTATGACTTTATTTAATATTAAAACTAAAGATTTTTGTAGGTGAATTGTAAATCATGAGTAAACCTTTTTAAGTATTTTATTTTAGATACTCTTTAAGATAGCTAATAAATAGATTAAGAATTTTAAAGTAAGATAAATCATAAATCTGGCATAAGATACTTTCGTAAGATTTTGATAGGTTCAACGTTATTAATTAAATCTTTTAAAATAATAATAAAGATAAAAAATCAAATATGTTGGAGATGAATTTTAAAATTTCTCTTAATTCATTAGTAATTTTTAGGTTTTTTTTAAGATTCTAAAAAAGAATTAATTTTAAGAATTGAAGGTATTTTATTAGACTTATTTAGTTATCCTTTAGGGTTTTGTTAGAAGTTAAAAATCTCTAATTTAAGTTTTAAATTAGATAAGTTTTGTGAACACGTCTTAATTAAGTTACAAGTAAATTAGAGGCATTTTTTTCAGAGTTTTTATTTAAGATTTCCATGATTTTACCTTAAATTAAGACATTAATATGCTTAAATAAAAAAAAATAGCTCCCAAGACCCAGTAAAACTATCACCGGATAGGCATTGTGGGGGTGCTATAACCTTCCCCACACGTAACCGTACTCTTGAACACGAAATTTGATGATGAAATCGAGTCTAGACTTTTAGGATTTTTCGTAGTATTAATTTTAGACTTTTAGATAATAGGTGGCTAACTAACCTAGTCCAAATTGATTAGTGGCGACTCTACATTAATTTAGCTCGTTCGTGTATTTCTTTTCTTACTAGGCCCTCGTACTATTATGTAGGCAACTTTATGACAATTATTATTATTAAAATTATATAATTAAAAACCGAAAAAATACATTGTTAATATAAGGTATAACCTTGTGACTTAATGTGACGAATTATACAAAATACAATTTACTCAAAAGAGATGAATATTATACAATAAAAAAATTAAAATTAATTGTTGGAGCCCATTTTGTCCAAGCCCAACCAAATATAAAAACCCAAATAAAAATATAATAAATTTTAATTTAATTTAATTTAATTTAAAATGTTTCTTTTACAAAAAAAAAAACCAATAAAAATCAAATTACAATCAAACCCAATACATTAAAAAACTACCCAAACCCCAAAACCTAGCCCAATGCCTAAACAAGTCCAACCTCACAAATCTTAAAAAAACTAAACAAACCTCAGCCTTCTCTAGTCTCCAATCGCTGCCGCCAGCTCGCCCACTCTCGTTCGGCCGTCGTCGTCACCGATTCCTTCGGATTTGAAGCCCACCACAAGCACGTTGTTGGATATTAGCCCAAAAAATCCGAAATTTTGGTTGTACAAATGTGTTATAAAAAGAGCAAAAATTATATGTGAGAAAAGGGGGAGAGAGATATGAAATTAGAGAGAAAAATACACGAAAATTGATATAGGAAATTTATAGCATTTGGAATACAGAATCAGTTTTTTACTCAAGGTATTGTTGTTTTATAATCTATGTATTTTATATTTTTTTCTACTTATTTCGAAAAGAAATAAAATAAAAAAACAAAAGGTTGACAGTTTACCTTTGGTCGCTAACCACCGTCGTAGAGGTCTCTCCATGCCGTCCATATCAGTTCGAGTGCTAAAAAAAATATTCTTTCAAAAAACTCACAAATAGATTTGAAGAACTCGTAAAAATCGGGTTTTTTCCTTGTTTTTTTCATAAAATTTTGCTTTATTTTAGTAGATCTAAACTAGATCTACATTCTTTGAAAAGAAATTAAATTTTTTTTTTTGAAAATCCGACCACCACGGACGACGGTCATCGACGCTGGTGATTGGAGACCAAGCCAAGAGGTCGGATGTGAGAGAGCAAGAAAAAAGACAAAGAACTTGATTCTTTTTGTAGAAAATGAAAGGGAAATAAAATTCAAAAAAAAAAAAAAGGTTGGCTTTATACATACAGTAAACGGTGCGTTTGGGGGAAAAAAATTTTTGTTACTTTTTAAAATTGGGCAAATTACCCACCAGGTCCTTTCTTTTAAGCAATTGTATCAATCAGGTCCTTTTGCTATTTTCTGTTATTTTTTAAATTCAACCCAATAATTTCACTTCCTTTTCAATTTCATCCTTGACCCAAAAGTGTCTCAAAGGTTGCCACGTGTCAGGGTTTTTTGTGTTTATTGCCCATGAAGCCCCTGATTTATTTTAAAATTGTTTTTGACCCTCAAATTTTCCAAAAATTCAAATTTAACCCCTTAAACTTTCTAAAAATCCAAATTTGACCCCAAATTTTCCAAATAAATTGAATTTGATCCTCGAATTTTCTAAAAATTTGAATAACCCTAAAGTTTTTTAAAATTCCAATTTGACCCGATTTTAATGTAATATTCTTTTATTTAATTCCTTTTATATATGCATAGGTCTATTATTTTATTTTATTGTATTTTATGAATGTATTATTTTTATTATGTATACTTGTGAATTATGTGTATATGTTTTGCATAACACGAAATTTGTTTTTAAAAAAATACTCAAATTGTTTTAATAAATCAAGACAATGTCCCTTATCTCAGGAATTTGAAAAAATCATGTCCTAACTCACTGGGTGTGGTTTTTCTTTGAATCGGGATAATTGAATATCCTTTAAAATTTAAATATGAGATTTTTTTTGAAAAGCTCGTCATTTTCGAATATTCGAATTGTTATATCCTAACTTACTGGATGTGACTTTTTTCTCGATTAATTTGAAATAACGAGCTTTCTTCTGAAATAAAATTTGTTTTCAAAATAGAATAAATTTGATATTCATGCATTTAAGGATCGCGATTTAAATTTCGCTTGAATTTTTAATTTTCAACAAATAAGACTTTGAATAATCGATTAGGTACCAATTTTGGGCGTGTAAGGGTGCTAACCCTTCCGTATGCGTAACCGACTCTCGAACTCGTTTTATGGTTTTAAAGACCAAAATTATTTTAATGATTTTTTTTAAATCTTGAAAGGTGTCCCAATTACACCTGTTTGTTAAAAATTACTGGTGGCGACTCCATTTTCATTTTTTAAAAATATAAATCAAGACTTATTTTTGTTTTATTAAAAAAAATGGTTTTGACAGCTTGGCGACTCCACTAAGGATATGAAGAAAGTCAAGCCGTAAGTCGATTATTTTTGGTCTTTTTTGTTGAAAATTTTAAATTCAATTTAATTTATTTTGCGATCCTTTGCATTTCATTTTTGTGATTTATATGTTTGTTGTGATAATAGCATGTTGATATTATATGTTTATATTTTGCATACATGCATTTGTTACTACACCGCTTAAGTGGAAGTGAGAAGCTACTCCTTCGTGAGGTTTTCACCTCCGTGCAAGATAGTGGATCGCTTTCGGGATACATCCGTACCTATGTTTTCGTGAAGTTTTCACTTCAGTGCAAACATACGGGAAATGTGTCCCCCTGAACTGAACTCATCCGTATGAGCCTATAATGGGTGAGGATTGAGGAATCTGCTGGTTTAGGTACCGTTACTTTAGAACCAAAGCCACATATAATGAGCCCTAAGTGCCCACCCTAGGTAGAACTATACCGAACCTTTAGAGACCACTTAGTAGATGTGTGGGTTCTTTGTTGTATATTTGTTGATACATTTTATGACTGTGGGTACTAACTTGTTTTATTTTTATTTTGCATTGCATCCTCATATTAGAAAAGGTATTGACTTGAGTTAGATTACTAGTAGAGAACTGGTCATGGAAAAAGGATAGATTGATGAGGTAGAAGACAATGTGGCCGTGCGTATGTGGTCAAAGGATAAACAACGTGAGAAGAGTGATAGTCTAGCTGAATGCCATGTATCGGATTACTGGGATTTCACTCGGATCAGTTTTACTCAGATAGCTTGAAGGAATTGAAAGAAATTGTAATTAGTGGGATGATGGAATGAAGCAGATTTTCTACCGAGAGTATGGGGATCTACCATACTTACTAGAAGTTAAGGTGGACAAACATTTTTTTCGAGCCCTTGCACAGTACTGGAACTCGGCTTATAGTTGTTTCACTTTTGGGAACATGGATATAGTGTCCACCATTGGGGAATACATTGCTCTATTTTGGTGCCCCAAAATTCAGAAAAAAAGGTTTATTCGAGACCCGTTAATGTGCCAACTTTTCTTAATAAGCTGATGAACATTACGGGAATGAGTGAGCAATGGGTTACAGCTCGAATTAAGGTCAAGGGCAATAACAAATGCGTCACTTGGAAAAGTTTGCGAGATTTAATTTTAGCTCATCCTGATGCAAGGAAGAAGGTTGATATATTTGCTCTCAGTTTGTACGGACTGTTTATATTTCTCAAGGCGTTGGGGCACATAGATGAGGCGGTCACTGATTTATTCGATTGGCTCGATAAGGGGGTTACACTTATTCCAGTAATTTTGGCTGAAACTTTTAGGTCATTAAATACATGCCGAAGAGAGAGAGAAGGGAGATTTATTGGATGCGCACCACTACTGATGGTATGGTTTCATAGTCACTTTTTGAAAGTGGAAAAAGTTTCTGACCGAGTATTTTCTGCGAGTTATTCTCCTTTGAGGGAATTTGTTGCTACACAAAGACGAGAGGATATCTTTGAGGAAAAGTGGATGGCAATACTCCATAGTCTTTATGACGAAGACATAAAATGGCGAGCACCATGATTCATTCCCTACGAAGTTATTTATCGATGCGGTGATTTTGATTGGGTTCTGTTGCTAGGGATATAAGGAGCTGTGGGATATGCTACTTTATTAGTAATGAGACAGTATCAATCAAGACAGTTCATCCCAGTAACTCAGGGTTTGGCTCAGTGTGAGTTTGTATACAAAAGTGAGAACAATAAGAAAAGAGTTTAGGAGATATCAAATGCTTGGAATCAAGCCCATAAAATGAAGCCGTTTGCAGCAAATCCTATGAAAACCCAAGAGTATGACGATTGGAGGAGTAGGAGAGTCAATGATAACATCCTCGTGCCAAATTCCGATAATGTCCACCCAGTTGAGGAATATTTACAAGTAGTCCCATCGAAATTAGAGCTCATCAAGCAAGACTTTAAGAAGAAAAGTTCTAAATTGGGGAAAAAGATAGAAACACTAGAAGAGGAAAAGATGCAGTTTGGTTTGGATGTTGACGTCCAAAAGTTAGAAGCCGATAAGCTAAGGAAAGGGAAGAGAAAGGTTGAGGAAGATTTGGATGATTTAAAGAAGGATTACAAGAAGCTTCATCAGTCAATAAGAACTGATGGGTTAGGCAAAACATCATAACGGCAGCAAGAAATTCAAGAGGAAAGGGCTCGAGCAAATCTGTGGAAGAGAAAATTTTAGGTTGCTCAAGTCCAATGAGATGCTATAAAAAGTGAGTTGTTAGAGAGTCAAGTCGAGAAAGCTGAGATGAAGGCCCGAATAATCGAGTTAGAAGAGTCTTTGCATATGCACCGCAGTCGTAACTCTGTGACAGAATTAAGGGCAAGCCAGATGAGAATGAACGATTAAGGAGAAGGGTTGGAGAACTTGAAGCTTCATTGCAGAACTGTGAGATTCAGATCGAGTTCCTCGAAAAAACTCTGGAGACAAGTAATAGGCAACTTCAACACTCTCAAAGGCAAATCAAAGATCGAGACCATGTCATGGGGGAAGCATTAACACAAGTGAGAGAGGTGGCAGAATACTTGCAGAAGTTAGCTGTCCAAGCAGATGCTTTGAGCATAGAGTATGAGTCAATGTCTGATAAAGGCCAAAAGCTAGCATGTCTCCTTCAAAAGATTAAGACTTTGAGTATTAGGGCAAGGCCTTAATTGTAAATATCTTATGTAAAGACATTCGATTTCTAGTAAGGTTATTCTATCAGAAGTCGATTGAGAGTCAATACCTTTCTTGCATTTGCATTCATGCATTCATTGCATTTTCATACATTAAAAAATTTTCAAGAAAAATATTGCTAATTAATTAAAATTTTTCTTCAAGTTACTCTGGAAAAACCACTCCGTTACCATACTCGTGCCAAGACAAGAGCGATGGATCAGCGATTGGAAAGGTTAGAGCAAATGCAAAAGGAAATGCAGGATCAGCTGCATGAGCAATTAGCGAAGGTGTAGCAAGATATGAAGGACTAGATTATTGAGTCTTAGAATGAACTTATCAATAAATTCACTTAATTATTGGTTCAGAGAGCTGAAAGGGGAAAGGGTATTGTAATGGACCTAAAGGAAGGGAGTGATGGTCCTCCTTGTCCTCCAAATGTTAGCCTCATGTCGGCTCAAGTTTCGTAAGAAACGGGTGGTCGAGGAGCATATGTCATAATTAACCTGCAATTGTGCTTGTTTGGCACACCAAAACCGATAAATTACCAAACGGGATCTAGTTCTAACCCAGAAAATAACCCGGTCGACTTTATCATACCTGACTTAAATGAGATGATAGAAACAGAAAAAGCAAGAGTCGAACTTCTTAACCAGTTAGAGGAGCATTGTAAATGGCTAGAGGAAATGTTCAGAGCTTTAGAAGGAGCTGAAGGGTGCTGTGGAATTGATGCTAAAGAGTTGAGTTTGGTTCTCAACTTGGTATTGCCCCTCAAGTTTAAAGTTTTGGAGTTTGAGAAATATAATCGGACAAGCTGCCCGGAGGCACGTATCACCATGTTCTGCAGAAAGATGACAGAGTATGTCAATAATGATCAGCTACTAATCCACTATTTCCAAGACAATCTGACGGGATCAGCTTTAAGGTGGTATAATCAATTGAGTCGTGCCAAGATAAATTATTGGAAGGATTTGGCACAGGCTTTCATGAGATAATACGGTCATGTCACCGACATAGCTCTTGACAGGATCACGTTACAAAATGCTGAGAAAAGGTCGGGTGAAAGCTTCAAGCAGTATGCTCAAAGGTGGAGAGATATGGTCACCCAAGTACAACCACCGCTTTCTGAGAAAGAAACAACCATGCTCTTTGTCAGTACTTTGAAAGCATTGTATATCAATCATCTGCTCGAAAACGCTAATAAAAGTTTCTCAGACATGGTCATGTCGAGGGAAATGATTGAAAATGTAATTCGAAGTGAAAAATTTGATGCCGGAGAAAGTACCAAAAAGTCTGCTCCTAAAGGAAGGACAATGAGGTGACTAATATAAGCTTATACCAGATAGATGTTACAAAATTGATCATGGTAACCTAGTCTAAAGCCCCAACGACCAATTATCAAAGTAGATTGAGGCAAGAATCGGGCTCGAGGCTGAACACCGAAAGAATCCAATTCACTCATATCCCGATGACCTATAAGGAGCTTTACAAGAGTTTATATGATGCTCGGGTAGTATCCCCCTATTATTTGAAGCCAATGCAACCCCCGTTCCCAGATTGATATGACACAAATGCTAAATGTGACTACCATGCAGGAATAACTGGTCACTCCATCAAGAATTGCACTGCTTTCAAGAAACTGGTTGAAAGATTCATTAAGATGGGGATAATAAAGTTTGATAACTCCGTGGGACCTAATGTGGCTGGGAATCCCTTGCCAAATCATCTCGATCAAAGGGTAAACGCAATAATGGAAGAAAGGAGCAAGAGGATTAAGGAGGATGTGGGGGAAGTCAAGTCTCCATTAAAGTGGGTTTGGCAACAAATGGTCAATAGGGGTTTGATCATACAGAAGAGTGAGGACATGGTGATAGCAACTGAAAATTACTGCGAGTTCCACGCTGTAAAAGGACATACAATCGAAGGGTGTGTTGAATTCTATACCTTGGTACAGAAGTTGATGGATAATAAAGAACTAGATTTCTTTGAAGAGAGGGAAGATAAAGGAACAAATGATGTTTTTACTTCTAAAAAAGGAGCATTAGGAAAGACTTATGAAGCCAACCTACCAGTGGTAATTATATCCAGGCCAGTGTGTGAGGTTGGAGGTCAAATGACACCACGGGTCATCATTCAAAAACCCGTGGCATTTCCCTATAAAGATAATAAAAGGGTACCGTGGAGCTATAACTGTAGCGTAATGATACCGAATGAAGGAGGATCAAATGTGGATGCAAGTTTTACGGATACAGAGAAGGACGTTAATAAAAAAGCCTTGATGGATGGGCTTGAGAAGAGAGAAAACAACAAATTCGAGATACGAGTAAATGGGCTAATAATTGAAGAGAAGGCCATGGGATTTTTGAAATTCCTAAAACATAGTGAGTACAATGTGGTAGAACAGTTACATAAGAAATCTGATCGAGTATCAGTTTTAGCCCTGCTATCAAGTTCAGAGGCCTACCGTAACGCGTTACTAAAAGTGATGAATGAAACATACGTGGCGGAAGATATCTCGGTAAACAAGTTAGATCGGCTGATTAGTAACATAAGTGCAGATAATTTCATTTTCTTCAATGATGAGGAAATACCTCCAAGAGGTATAGGCTCAACAAAAGCTCTTCACATTATGACCCGATGCAAAGGGTACACTTTACCAGGTGTATTGATAGATAATGGCTCAGCCTTGAATGTGCTACCACTGACAACACTAAATAGGTTGTCGATAGATAGCTCTTACATGAAAGCATGCCACAACATAGTGAGGGCTTTTGATGGAACAGAGAGATAGGTGTTGGGCAGAATTGAGATTCCACTCCTGATTGGTCAAAACACGTATGAGATGGACTTTTTAGTGATGGACATTAGGCCCACCTACAATTGCCTGTTGGGAAGACTGTTGATTCATTCGGCGGGGGCAGTACTGTCATCCCTGCATCAAAAGTTAAAATTGGTGACAGAAGGTCGATTAATCACCATTAATGTTGAGGAGGACATCATTGCATCAGTAACTATCGATGTACCTTACATAAGTACAGATGTAGAGGCCATGGAGTGCTCTTTTAGGTCGTTGGAGTTTGTGAATGCTACCTTCTTGGCTGAAGGAGATAAGATCCTTACATCGAGGATATCGGTGACCACCAAGATGGGGCTGAAAATGACGGTTGGAAAAGGTGCTTCACTTGGAAGAGGATTGGGAAAGTATCTTTAAGGAATGATTATAGTGTCAGTACTGGCAGAGAAACGTGATAAGTTTGGCTTAAGATTTAAGCAAAATATGAAACAGAGAAAAGAAGAGCTATAGAAAAAACAAGATAAGAGAAGGGCAAGAATAAGTGGGAAAGAGATCAAAAGCAAGCCAATAGTCTTTCCTCATATCTCAAGGTCATTCGTGTCGGGAGGTATTATTAACCCCGAGCAAGGACTGACAAAAAATAGGTTGGCAGGAATAATGGGAAATCTAAACATTAGTGCTGTTTCTGAAGGGATGAGTGAACAAAGGAAGTTGTTAGGAATTCACCCTACGCCCTCGGAAGCGTTCTAGATAACTGGACTGCGGAAGAGCTCCCTGTAACTTTTAAGTCTTTTCCAGAGTAATGTTCAAAACACCCTTTTTACTCTAAGCCCGAGAGCAATTAAGATCTTTTTGTAAAGGGCATATGTTCATTGGCTTTTTATTTTCAATATAAAAAGAGGCACTTTATTTCACCCAAATTGGGAAAAATTCTCATTATTCTTTTCATTCATCTCATATCGCAATAAACATTCTCAAATTCATTTATCTTTCGAATTTTTTTGGTCCAGATGACAGGTCCCTAGATATCAACGATATGAGTAATTCGTTGCCGACTTAGTGTCTCATTTTGAGCAAGATATGTGTTTAGAGGAATCTTATGATTTTGAAGAAGCCCAAGATTGTAGTTTATCTCCTGATTTGTTATGGATGGTTGAGCAAGATGAGAAACAAATCCTACCTCACAAAGAATCAGTAGAAGTTGTGAGTTTAGGGGATGAAGCTGACAAAAGGGAGGTGAAGATTGGAACCTGTATCTTTGCAGAAACGAGGCGAGATCTCATTGATCTACTTCAAGAGTTTAAGGATGTGTTTGCATGGTCATATCAGGATATGCCCGGTCTAAGCATTGATGTTGTGGTACACAAGCTCAATGTAAACCGGTCCAACAGAAGCTTCGAAGAATGAGACTAGATATTCTCATAAAGATAAAAGAAGAGGTCCGAAAATAGTTTGATGCCGGCTTCTTATGAGTGGTAGAATACTCAGAATGGGTGGCCAACATAGTGCCAGTTCCTAAAAAGGACGGGAAAGTACAAATGTACATGGACTATCGGGACTTAAACAAGGCTAGTCCAAAAGATAATTTCTCGCTACCTCATATCGATACCTTGGTGGACAATACAGCAAGTCATTCCTTATTTTCTTTCATGGATGGTTTTTCTAGGTACAACCAAATAAAAATGCATCTTGAGGATATGGATAAAACTACATTCATCACCGCGTGGAGAACCTTTTGCTATAAGGTTATGCCATTTGGATTGAAGAATGCAAGGGCAACATATCAAAGGGCTATGGTGACTTTGTTCCATGACATGATGCACAAGGAGATTGAGGTTTATGTCGACAATATGATCGCAAAGTCTCGAACAGAAAAAGAATATGTGAAAGTTTTAAGAAAGTTGTTCTTAAGATTGAGAAAGTTCCAGTTGAAGTTGAACCCAAACAAATGTACTTTCGAGGCTACTTCAGGTAAATTGCTAGGATTTGTGGTCAGAAAAAGGGGAATTGAAATTGATCCCGATAAAGTCAAAGCTATATAGGAGTTACCACTATCACGTACTTAAAAGGAAGTTAGAAGGTTCCTAGAGAGGTTGAATTACATCGCTCTGTTCATTTCACAACGAACCGAGAAGTGTGATTCTATCTTTCGTCTTCTTAAGAAACACAACCCAGGAGTTTGGGAAGATGAATGCAAGAAGACTTTTGACAAAGTCAAACATTATTTGTCCAATGCTCCAGTTTTGATGCCACCAAATCCAGACAAACCTTTGATCCTGTACTTGGCTTTATTCAAAAATTCTATGGGATGCGTATTAGGCCAGCACAACGAGTCAGGAAAGAAAGAAATAGCAATTTATTATCTCAGCAAGAAGTTCACTGAATGCGAGATAAGATATTCGCTGATTGAGAAACTATGTTACGCTCTGGTTTGGACTACCCGAAGGTTAAGGTAATACATGCTATATCATACGACTTGGTTGATTTCAAAATTAGATCCTCTTAAGTTTATGATGGGGTCAGCTGCATTAAATAGAAGAATGGTCAGATGACAAATGCTACTTTCTAAATTTAACATAGTCTATGTGAACCAGAAGGCGATCAAATGGAGTGCAATAGCAGATTTCTTGGCTAGCAAAGCACTCGAGGATTATGAGCCATTAAATTTTGATTTCCCAAATGAGGATCTAATGAGTGTTGAAACCACAGCGGAAGAAGCTTCAAAAAAGCAACCATGGAAAATGCATTTTGACGGTGCTTCAAATGCTATTAGCAAAGGGATTGGGGCACTTTTGGTATCCCCGAAAGGAAATCATTATCCCTTCGCAAGCAAGCTTGACTTCAATTGCACAAACAACATGACAGAATACGAAGTATGTGTCATGGGTATTCGGGCAGCTATAGAACGTAAGATTCAGATTCTGAAAGTATACGGGGATTCTGCATTAGTAATTTATCAACTCAATGGAGAATGGGAAACAAGAGATTCCAAGTTGATGGATTATCGAAAGTTAGTTCATGAGCTAATTAAAGAATTCGAGGACATCACCTTTTATTACCTCCCGCGATAGGAAAATCAGATGGCCGATGCTTTGGTTACTCTTGCCTCCGTGATCATGGTCAATAAGCAAGAAGATATGAAGTCTATTCAGATGACTATATACGAGGTTCCAGCTCATTGCTACAGCGTTAAAGGAGAAGAAAAGGATGATCACCCTTGGTACGAGGAAATTCTGCAATATGTAAAAGATCGTAAGTACCCTGAGTAAGCCACTGAGAATGAAAAGAGAACATTGAGAAGGCTCGCCATTGATTATGTCCTTGACGGGGATACTCTGTATAAAAAAAGGAAGGATCAGATCCTGTTAAGGTTTGTTGATTCTGTTGAGTCCAAGAAAATCTTAGAAGAAGTTCATGATGGGGTTTGTGGAACACATGCTAATGGTTTCACGATGGCTAGAGAGATTATGAGATTCGGGTATTACTAGTCAACCATGGAAGGAGATTGCATTAAATATGCTAAGAAATGTCACAAGTGTAAAAATGACGGAGACAAAATTCATGTACCTCCTTCACCTGTCCATGTTATGACTTCCCCATGGCCTTTTTCTATGTGGGGCATGGACGTCATTGGACAAATCTTGCCAAAAGCTTCTAATGGGCATAGGTTCATTTTGTGGTCATTGATTACTTTACTAAGTGGGTGGAAGCTGCTTCCTACACTAGTGTCACAAGATCAATGGTCAGTAAATTTTTGAAGAAAGAAATCATATGTCGATATGGAATACCAGAGAAGATCATATCCGACAATGCTTTGAACCTAAATAATAGCACAATAGCAGAAGTCTATAGTCGGTTCAAGATCAAGCACCATAATTCAGTACCATATCGCCCGAAAATGAAAGAAGCAGTAGAGGCAGCTAATAAAAACATCAAGAAAACCATTAGGAAAACGATAGAAACCTACAAAGATTGACATGAGAAGTTACCATTTACTTTCTACGCTTATTGAACGTCTGTCAGAACTTCTACCGGGGCAAGACCGTTCTCATTAGTATATGGAATGGAGGTAGT
Organism: Kokia cookei; assembly: GCA_039519145.1. Classification (NCBI taxonomy): domain Eukaryota; kingdom Viridiplantae; phylum Streptophyta; class Magnoliopsida; order Malvales; family Malvaceae; genus Kokia; species Kokia cookei. Next base: position 22,802,863 of record CM076908.1, read on the forward strand.
CTTACCCATTAAAGTCAAAATTCTTTCCCTCCGAGTCTTATCAGAAGTGAAGTTAGATGAGGCAGAATGGATCCAGTCAAGATATGACCAACTAAACCTAATCGACAAGAAGAGGTTGAAAGCTATCCAACATGGCCAGATGTACCAAAAACGGATAATGCGGGCCTATGATAAAAAAGTTTGCCCTAAAGAATTCCATGAGGGAGATCTGGTGTTGAGAAAGATCTTTCCTATGCAAAAAGACTTCCGAGGCCAATGGATGCCAAATTAGGAAGGCCCGTATGTGGTAAAGAAAGCTTTCTCTAGAGGAGCTTTGATTCTAGCTGATATGGATGGCAAAGATTTGTCAAACCCTGTAAACTCAGATTTAGTGAAGAAATACTTCGCCTAAAAAAAGGTGAGGCCGAGATGAAAACTCGCAAAGGGCATCTCGAAGCTTAAGGAGACTTGAGTCGAAAACCCGAAAGGGCAGCTCAGATTTGGATAAAAAAAATTTGGGCATGAAATAAGCTTGTTTCTCAGAAGTAGCAGGATGGGAGAGATTGCATCTTGGGCATCGATAGAGTACAATAGCCTTCATGAGTTCAGATCAAGCTCAAAGTGGTCCTTATCAAGTTTGCTTGAAGAAGTTCATACGTTGATATATAGGGAATTTGGTTTTTTTTCCTGTTGCTCACTTTAACAATTCATGATAAATGTTTGCTAAGTTTTTGTCTAACATTTGTTATCTTGACTGATGTTTTGATTAATGTTTGATGTTTTCTCATTTATCTCCATTCAAGCGTTATCGCTAATAAATTTAATCTTATCCATTCTTTGTAACCCTGCTCAGAGCATTCTTTGCATTGAAACAATGGTTAATGGACTTGATGATATAAGGTATAAAAAGATTTTTGCATATTACTTTGGGAAATTTTAATAGTATAGGGACTTGAAAAAAGACCGTTAGTTAGAAATAACCGAATCTGAGGGTTGAAGGGATCCTGAAACGAATAAGTTCAGCTTACGATTACCTCTTCGAATTTCGTATTAGGAACACCAGACTTGAAGGAAAGGACGGTGACTCATCGATGTTAGAACTTAGGCAAATGACGATCAATAACGTCCTAAGGACTAAAATAATAAAAAACCATTTTAAAATGACATCTTTGCATGCATATCAATATCATTCATGCGCATTTAGATAGGAGCATTTGATTCATTCAAATCATGGCATCCTAGTTACATGGCCTAGATAGAGGCCCATAAAACAGGTTCTACAGGTCATATCCTCAAAGAATGGCGAAAGAACGACAAATCTTTTACCTCTAAAGCTGTGGAGGTGCAGATTGAAACCGCAATGACAAACACCTAAAGCTGTAGAGGGGCAGAATGAAGCCACAATGGCAAATCTCATTCACTTAAAGTTGTAGAGGATAGATTGAAGTCATAAGGACGTATACTCTTGAAGCTGAAATGAAGTGAAGTTACAACCTCCAATCTTTTACCCTAACTAGAGGGCAAATTGAAGACCATCTGATCTCTTACCCTAAATAGAGGGCAGATTGAAGACTATCCGATCTCTTACCCTGACCATGGGGCAGTTTGAAAACCATCCGATCTCTTACCCTAACTAGAGGGCAGATTGAAGACCATTCGATCTTTTACCCCGATCATGGGGTAGATTGAAGAAATCCAATCTTTTACCCTAACCAGAGGGCAGATCGAAGACCATCAGATCTCTTACCTCGACCATGAGCTGATTGAAACAATTCAATCTTTTACCCCTAAAGTTATAAATGGGCAAATTAAAGCTACGAAAGCAAATCTTATACCCCTAAAGTTATAGAGGGGCAGATTAAAACTCATAATAGTAGACCTCGATCTTTACGGAAGATACGAAGAAGTAGATCGAAACATGAAGTTACGAGTATCAGATCCCTAAAGTGTTAGTGGACTACGATGGTGAATCTCAGCCTCCTTGAAGTTGCAAGTGGAATTGTGTAAAAGAAGCGGATGCAGCGAAGTTGAAGACCAATGAAGCGAAGGGTGAGCTACTTGAAGAAGAAGCGCTAAAGAGACCAAATCCAGTGGTACTGGACAAAGTTGGTCATCTTTTTAGTCTTTGCTCTATTCTTGTTACACAGCAACAAGCAAAGAGGGGCAGCTGTTGGAGCCCAACCAAATATAAAAACCCAAATAAAAATATAATAAATTTTAATTTAATTTAATTTAATTTAAAATGTTTCTTTTACAAAAAAAACCCAATAAAAACCAAATTACAATCAAACCCAATACCTTAAAAACCTAGCCCAATGCCTAAACAAGCCCAACTTCACAAACCTTAAAAACTAAACAAACCCTAGCCTTCTCTAGTCTCCAGTCGCCACCGCCAGCTCGCCCACGCTCACTCCACCGTCGCTGTTGGTAATTTCTTCTGATCTGGAGTCCACCACGAGCACATTGTTGGATATCAACTCGAAAAATCCGGAATTTTGGTTGTACAAATGTATTATAAAAAGAGCAAAAATTAGATGTGAGAAAAGGGGGAGAGAGATACGAAATTAGAGAGAAAAATACACGAAAATTAATATAGGAAATTTATAGCATTTGGAATACAGAATTAGTTTTTTACTCAAGGTACTGTTGTTTTATAATCTATGTATTTTATATTTTTTCTACTTATTTCAAAAAGAAATAAAAAAAAAAAAAGGTTGAGGGTTTACCTTTGGTTGCTAACCACCGCCGTAAAGGTCTCCCCATGCCGTCCATATCCGTTCGAGTGCTCAAAAAAATATTCTTTTAAAAAAACCACAAACAGATTTGAAGAACTCATAAAAATCGAGTTTTTTCCTTGTTTTTTTAAAAAAATTTACTTGATTTTAGTAGATCTAAATTAAATCTACATTCCTTGAAAAAAATTAAATTTTTTTTTTTGAAAATCCAACCACCACGGACGACGGTCGTCGACGTTGGTGATTGGCGATTGGAGACCAAGCCAAGAGGTCGAATGTGAGAGAGCAAGAAAAAAGACAAAGAACTTCATTCTTTTTGTAGAAAATGAAAGGGAAATAAAATTAAAAAAAAAAGGGTTGGCTTTATACATACAGTAAATAGTGCGTTTGGGGAAAGAATTTTTGGTTACTTTTTAAAATTAGACAAATTTCTCACAAGGTCCTTTCTTTTAAGCAATTGTTTCAATCACGTTTTTTTGCTCTTTTTTGTTATTTTTTAAATTTGACCCAATAATTTCACTTGCTTTTCAATTTGGTCCTTGATCCAAAAATGTCTAAGAGGTGGCCACATGTCAGGGTTTTTTGAGTTTATTGCCCATGAAGCCCCTAATTTATTTTAAAATTGTTTTTTTACCTTCAAATTTTTTAAAAATCCAAATTTGACCCCTTAAACTTTCTAAAAATCAAATTTGATCCCAAATTTTCTAAAAAAATCAAATTTGATCCCAAATTTTCCAAAAAAATCAAATTTGATCCCCAAATTTTCCAAAAATTCAAATTTGACCTCTAAAGTTTTCAAAAATTCCAATTTGACCCGATTTTAATGTAATTTTCTTTTATTTATTTTCTTTTATATATTCATAGATCTATTATTTTATTTTATTGTATTTTATGAATGTATTATTTTTATTATGTATACTTGTGAATTATGTGTATAGTTTTGCATAACACGAAATTTGTTTTTAAAAAAATACTCAAATTGTTTTAATAAATCAAGGCAATGTCCCTTATCTCGGGAATTTGAAAAAATCATGTCCTAACTCATCAGGTGTGGTTTTTTCTTTGAACCGGGATAATTGAATATCCTTTTAAAATTTAAATACGAGATTTTTTTTGAAAAACTCATCATTTTCGAATATTCGAATTGTTATGTCCTAACTTACTGGATGTGACTTTTTTCTTGATTAATTTGAAATAACGAGCTTTCTTCGGAAGTAAATTTGTTTTCAAAATAGAATAAATTTGATATTCATGCATTTAAGGATCGCGATTTAAATTTCGCTCGAATTTTTAATTTTCAACAAATAAGACTTTGAATAATCGATTAGGTATCAATTTTGGGTGTGTAAGGGTGCTAACCTTTCCTTTTGCGTAACCGACTCTCGAACTCGTTTTATGATTTTAAAGACCAAAATTATTTTAATAATTTTTTTTAAATATCGAAAGATGTCCTATACCTGTTTGTTAAAAATTACTGGTGACAACTTTATTTTTATTTTTAAAAAATATAAATCGAAACTTATTTTTATTTTATTTAAAAAAAATGATTTCGACATTAATAATTTATATATATTTAAAAATCTGAAAATTTAAAGAATCCACCGTGTGCCTAATATAAATGAAACCAAATTAAAATCAAATCGCAAACCGTAAGAGTAAACCAATTCTTGATTTTTCTACCATACTGTGACATGAAAATGATGTGGCTTAAAGTGTAAACTCAAATCGTGTCAAAAACCTTTGAAAAAAATCAGATAAAAGAACCCGCCCAATATAAAAAACCTCGTTCATCCCAAGTCCATGAAACCGAATTATTATTCTCTCTCCATAAAGGAAGAAGCCTAATCAAACCAACCAACCACCAATCCCTTTCCCTTACAATCTTCCTTCGCACTCTAAAATTTAAAATTTTGAAAACAATTAAAACGTGGACCCCACTCGCCAGTAATTTCTCCCTTATCCCTTCCCATTTACCCGCCACCCACGCGACAACACCACCACATACTCGCACTCTCAAGGAGAGAACGAAAGAAAAAAAGGAAAAAAAAAAAAAAAAAAAAGGGGCAATTCGACGCTCCGATCCTAATCCAATTTTGGCGGGAAACTTTCAAAAAATTTCTCATTACGAGGGAAAGAAAATCCCTAATTTTAAAAACCTTAGTAGGTTTCTCTCATTATATATATATTCTTCTTTGGGCTTTTATTTTGCGTTCAAGCGGGAAACCTGTTCGACGAAATTCCTTAAGAGTGAGTGCCCATCAAGAACAAAACAAGACCAAATTTTTAGAAAATATGTATGTGGTTAAGAGGGACGGGAGGCAAGAGGCGGTCCATTTTGACAAGATTACCGCGAGGTTGAAGAAGCTCAGTTATGGTCTTAGCATTGACCACTGCGATCCGGTGCTCGTTGCTCAGAAGGTTTGCGCTGGTGTTTACAAAGGGGTTACTACTAGCCAGCTTGATGAATTGGCTGCTGAAACTGCCGCTGCTATGACCGCTAACCACCCCGATTATGCTTCCGTAAGGGTTCTATTTCTTTTTGAATTTGATTTTCAAAACATGGGCAGTTTTTACTGATTAAAACGTATGATTGCAGTTGGCAGCCAGGATTGTTGTTTCGAATTTGCATAAAAATACTAAGAAATCATTCTCCGAGACGTAAGTGCTTTCGATCTAAAGTTGTTACTGCTTTTTTTCTTTGTTGGGAAGGATGCAATTGATGTTTCGAGAATGTGTGGTTTGTAAATGCAGGATCAAGATCATGTACAATCATTTCAATGAGAGATCTGGACTGAAGGCTCCTTTGATTGCTGATGATGTTTATGAGATCATCATGGAGGTATTATGATAACATTTTATTTCTCTTCTTTTATACGCTCAAATTTTGGTGGTTGTTGTTGGTCATGTTGAATTATTTTATTTTAAAACATGTTAAACATTAGAGCTGACCTATAGTTTGGTTTCCCATTTTTAATTAATGTCAAAATTGTGTCGTGCTTATAGAAGGTAGCAACATATTTGTGAAAGACAGCGTGTTTGAATTTCTTTTTGGTTGTTTGGTTTGTTCTTTGATTTTCTTTTTCTTGCATTAATTTGCAAATTTTTGTTTTTCTTTACTTGCAATGGGTTTTATACGTATTAATGCATTCTGTATAATTGTTTTGGTTTCAGAATGCTGCTCGGTTGGATAGTGAGATCATATATGATCGGGATTTTGACTATGATTACTTTGGCTTCAAAACCCTGGAGAGGTCTTATCTCTTGAAAGTTCAAGGGATGGTCATAGAAAGGCCTCAGCACATGTTAATGAGGGTTGCTGTTGGAATTCATAAGGATGACATTGATTCTGCTATAAAAACTTATCACATGATGTCTCAAAGATGGTTCACTCATGCTTCTCCCACACTTTTCAATGCTGGGACTCCAAGGCCTCAAGTATGTATTGCATACAAACAAGACATTAAGTTCCTATACTTAAAATGCTATTGTTTACTAAACTATTTTGCTTACATGCATAATTTTTGGATTATGTTCTGTCAGTTGAGCAGTTGCTTCTTGGTGTGCATGAAAGATGATAGTATTGAAGGAATATATGAAACTTTGAAGGAGTGTGCTGTTATCAGCAAATCAGCTGGAGGAATTGGTGTTTCTGTTCACAATATTCGAGCCACAGGTAGTTATATTTGTGGAACAAATGGTACATCTAATGGAATTGTCCCAATGCTGCGGGTGTTCAATGATACAGCTAGATATGTTGATCAAGGAGGAGGGAAAAGAAAAGGTATGGCCAATTCTGTATGATGTTATGACAATGTTTGGTTTTTCTTTTACTAAAACATGATGTGGATTTGTTTAGGCGCTTTTGCTGTGTATTTGGAGCCATGGCATGCTGACATTTTTGATTTTTTGAATCTGAGGAAGAACCATGGAAAGGTATTTTTACATAGCTTGAATTTGTTTGCTTGGGCTATAATGATTTGTTTTTAAGTTCTAAATATCATTATTTTACTTGGTTGTAATGATGTATAGTAATAAATTGCATCCAACAATGCCCTTCTTTCTGTAGGAAGAGCACAGGGCTCGTGATCTATTCTATGCTCTTTGGGTGCCTGATCTTTTTATGCAAAGAGTTCAAAGTAATGGCCAATGGTCATTATTCTGTCCTAATGAGTCTCCAGGCCTGGAAGATTGTTGGGGCGAAGAATTTGAAAAGCTGTTTATTCATTATGAAAAAGAGGTTAATACTGTTCTACTGCTTGTTATTATTTTTTCAACCAAAATTAGGCACCAAAAGTTCTTTTGTTAATATCTAGGGCAAGGCAAAGAAGGTTGTCCAGGCACAGAACCTGTGGTTTGAGATCCTGAAATCACAGATTGAAACTGGGACCCCTTACATGCTATTTAAGGTGATTTGTCCAAACAAGCATTATATTTTTGTTGTGTCTTTATGTTCTAAGATGAGTATCATGATCTCAACCCTTTGTTTCCTCTCACTTTTATTTCAGGATACTTGCAATAGAAAAAGTAACCAGCAAAATCTTGGCACCATTAAATCTTCAAATTTGTGTACTGAGATAATTGAGTACACAAGTCCAACAGAAACAGCTGTTTGCAATCTGGCGTCTATTGCACTACCTAGATATGTGAGGGAAAAGGTCAGTGATACGTAGTGCTAATGTTGCCCACCATTGTTCCCCTGAGTCCGCTTATTTACAGTTAGCCTTATTACATTTTTTATCTTCAGGGTGTTCCACTGGAGTCTCATCCATCTAAGCTTGTTGGGAGTAGAGGATCTCAGAATAGATTTTTTGACTTTGATAAGCTGGCAGAGGTTTGATTCTTTACCTTGCAATTGTACTCATCCATCTATTACTAGATGGATTCTCATCTATCTAGCACATCTTTGTGATGGAATGGATGTATTAGTATTGTTTCATTTTTATGTTATTACGATTGTGATTTTTTTTTTCTTGTGATGTTGTCAGGTTACTGAAATTGTAACCAGAAATCTTAACAAAATTATTGATGTTAATTACTACCCTGTTGAAACTGCCAAAATATCAAATTTGCGTCATAGGCCCATTGGTATTGGAGTTCAGGGTCTTGCAGACACATTCATCTTACTTGGCATGGCCTTTGATTCACCTGAGGTATATTTGGTCACAAATAGATTGATTTGTTATGTTTTTTTAACCTGAATTAATTTTATCTGATATTTTACTGGTTTTGGATTTCAGGCTCAACAGCTGAACAAGGACATTTTTGAGACCATATACTATCATGCTCTGAAAGCTTCTTCTAGTTTAGCAGAGAAAGAGGGCCCCTATGAGACATATGCTGGCAGTCCCGTTAGTAAGGTTGGTGATAAAATAATGAATTTGGATTTTGGTTATGTAATGAGACATATGAACAGTTGATGGTTCTTTAAAGTGCATTCAAAGAATTTGGATTTTGGTTATTCAATTTCATTGCAAATTGCAATATCTTAGATGCTCATTACTTAAGTCTGTTTTGCTCACTGCTGAGTTGTCTGTTCAATTGTAGGGCGTTCTTCAGCCTGACATGTGGGGTGTTACTCCTTCAGGTCGGTGGGATTGGGCTGCTCTTAGGGACATGATAGCCAAGAATGGAGTGATAAATTCACTATTGTTAGCACCTATGCCAACTGCTTCAACTAGTCAGATTCTTGGGAATAATGAATGCTTTGAGCCATATACCTCCAATATTTACAGTCGTAGAGTTTTGAGGTTTGTCCTGATTTCCTATTAATCACCACTTGCATTTATTTATTGTCAATTGCTTAACATTTTTTCTGTCTTATCTCCAGTGGGGAGTTTGTAGTGGTAAACAAGCATCTTCTTCATGATTTAACTGAGATGGGTCTTTGGTCTCCTGTTATTAAGAACAACATAATACATGAGGATGGTTCTGTTCAGAATATTCCAGAAGTACCTCGTGAGCTGAAAGCAATTTACAGGTATTTTTAATTGCCCTCCTCTTAACCAGGGCCTATTCTGATTTTTTGGCTACCATTTAGAATGAACTGTGAAACTAAGATTTATGCTTCTCTTTAATTTACTAGGACTGTTTGGGAAATCAAGCAAAAGACACTGGTTGACATGGCTGTTGATCGTGGATGCTTCATAGACCAGAGCCAAAGCTTAAACATACATATGGACCAACCTAATTTTGGAAAACTAACTTCCTTGCACTTCTATACCTGGTCTAAGGTATTAAAATTTGGTCTTTATTGCGATTAAACCAATGCAAATGCCAATTGTTGAATCAAAGATTGCTGATCCACTGTTAATATAGGGTCTGAAGACTGGTATGTATTATCTAAGATCTCGAGCTGCAGCTGATGCAATCAAATTCACGGTTGATACCTCTATGCTTAAGGTAATAAATATGAATTGGCATTGAACTCGCTCCATTTCAATTTCATTTAAATTGTGAATTCAATTGATACCAAGCATGGTATTTTCGGTAATATAGGAAAAACCAAAGGTAGCAGATGATGATACAAAAATGGCACAAATGGTTTGTTCCCTGACGAATCGTGAAGAGTGCATGGCTTGTGGGAGCTAAGCAGCAGCAGCAGCAGTGCGTAGTTGGTTCACTTTTTGAAGCTTTTGGAAATAAGCAAGTGCTAGAAACGCAAATTGGCGTTGGATAATTTGGGATGTGGACTAAGTTAATGTAACTGTTTTAACTTGTTTGTATAGTATAGTTATCTCAATGTTGCAGGCTTGCAATATATCTTTGGAATATGGAAACCTTTCTTGATGTATAAACTAGTAGTCTTCCATGGGAGTTTGAAACTTAAAACATAAAATCACTCATTAGATTCGACAGTACGTTCATTAAACACAAAACCCCTGTTTCAAATGGATGGAATGAAGAAAACTCACATTTGTCTCACTAGTTCAACCAACTCTTTTAATTTTGGCCTCCCTTAATGGAGGCGTGCATGTAAAGTGCTTGGGTTTTTGCTGCTCGGGGCTGTTTGGAGGTCAGGGTCGAGTTTTTCAGAATTCATTACGGGTTTGGTTGACAAAAAATCGAGAAATTAAAATTGGACCAATTTTGATTCACGACTACTCAATTTCGATTTGAATTTTTTTATTTAGCTTATAATTAATTTTAATTTTTATGATTTTAAATAAGTATTTTATATTTAAAAATTTATTATATATTTTAAAAACAGTGTTGATTGATTGTTGTTTATTTACTTGAATAGAATTACAATTATATATATATTTTTGAAATTTTATCAAATAATATATAAAAATAATAAAACAAAGTTTATTTATTATAAAAAATAAAAAAACTTAAAACTCAAATTTAATAAAAAAAAATCGAGAATCAAATCAAAATAAATTATGTTAGAAGTTTTAAAAATCCAAAAAAAAAAAGAAAAGAAAATTTGAAATTAGAAATTAAATTGAATTAAATTATAAAAATTAGAGCCTATATAATCTCAATTAAAAAAATTAGATAGTATTTAGAAATTCATTTAACATAAAATTTTGGTATAATTTAATTCTAATCGATATAAATAACAAGTAGATTTAAACATAAAATTCTTAAAGCTTAAAATATTTAAATAATATTCAAAATTCAGAATAAATAAATAATAAAATAATAAAATCTAATAAATATAATATTGGACTCATGTATAATAAACATCAAGCTTAAAAATAATCTAATATGAATTAAATTCGAAGTTCGAAACTCTTAATTTTCGTAATAATCTTGTCTAGAAAATTTGTCAGCGCAATCTTTATTAAAATGATCATAACTTGAGCTCCAAACTTGAAATCGAATAATTCAAAGTGCATTGTGAAGCTAAGAGACAAATTTTTGATCGATATTAAGACATATTGATCCAGAAATACCTGTATTCTTTCCAAAAATACATCACAAGACGACTGATTATAATATGGCTAGACGTGTGTACTTGATCAGGGTTCTTGAAGTGTAATGCCTAGACTTGTTAACATCTTCTACATGGGCTTGTCCTCATGGATTGAGATTTTAAGTCCATGGACAAAATTGATCCCTTCTAATTCATCCTCGCTTCCTATTGAACTCTAAAGTTTATTGTCTTGAAGCATCAGCTTTTCTTCTCGAAATTTTTTTATGATAAAATATTGAATGAATAAATTGAGTTTTGACTTCAATTGCTTATATTTGGTTGTCATGATTGGGGCTTGAGGTAAACTAAGCCCACCTCATGGACTTTAAATTAGGTTGGGCCAATCATATCAGATTGAGTGTGATTCATATAATGAAATTACTCATTGAATTAGGTTATGCAAATTTAGGGAAACCGAACTACGTAAACAAATATTGATGTTTTTCATAGTTACTCGCAATGACAAGTCATAATGACCACTACGGACAAACACTTTTATTAACTGTTGTGTTATTCAGTAAACAACAACTGTAGACAACAACAAAACTAAATGTTTTTATATTGTATTGAAGCTTTTTTATTAAAAAATCTTATATAAAATTTATTTTTTATTTGTATAAATATTTAAAATTTATGAGTTTAAAATATTTTGAATTATATAAATAAATTATTAAATCACTTCATATATTTGTAGAAAATTTAAGTTTATGTCAATGTTCAACTATCACATACATATATTATTTAATTTAATTTAAAAACATTTTTTCAAACATAAATATAAATTCTTATACGTCATATTTATTCGTTAATGAAATTTAATATTTATTGTTGAAATGATAAATTATTAAAGTATTTAATTCTACTTGTTTTTAGGCACGTGAAACTACAATGCATATGAACATATATTAAGACATGTTTATGAACATGATTATACATATATTTATAAAGGAGATCAAGATAAGAGAAATGTTTACAAACATATATTCGGATTTAATTTTCGAGTTAAATGCCATCCCTAAAAATTGATCGTACAAACTAATTGAATTTTCGGAGATATGATTTTTATTTTTCATTTAGATAAACATTTGATACCCAATTTTACAATTAGACAAGAAATTAAAAAATAATTTCCCGAAAATTTGAATTAAATTAAAAAAATTAGATAGTATTGGGTTCTCATTTTTCAAGGTGTAATACTACTTAAATGGTTCACATAATTTTATACCATCTAAAACTAACTCGAATCCGTACTATTTTATTCCAAACAAGTCACCTAACCACTCCAATCAAAACCAAAACAAACATGAGTTCAACATATTCAAAATCAAATAATTTCATTACATTCTTTCAATTGCCAAATATACCTATGTCAAAACACATTAAGACATGTCATACTACTTCAGTACATACTTTTCTACACCTTATATGCATCAATGACTTATATGCCTTGAGGATGAACAACAACAACAAGTTTCAACTACATATTCCAAGCATATTTCCAAGCATCACTTTCGAATAAGTCAATTTCAACCATTCATTAACTTAGTTATCTTTTCTACCTAATTTTATATCGTTCCACATGCCAAATATATAAGCATATATTATCACTTAATTTAGCATGAAACATAACTAATACATATATTTACCGAGTCATTAGGGAACTTATTACACAAGATGGTTATATCACATTTGCCAAGTAGTACATGTTTCAAAATGCCAATGTGCACACTAGGACCCTTATATACATGCCACAACCTTAAACTCAAAATAATTTCATAACTACTGATTCGATGATAGTGTGAGCTTCGAGATGATCTGACTTGACAAGTTCCACAAGGTGACGATCTACAAGGAAAAAAAACAACTAAGGTAAGTATTAAGAATGCTCAGTAAGTTCAAATGGAAAATACCATACTTAGTTCAAATGGCAAGTACCATGCTTACCTTATTTTTTTACAATAAGCTTTAAAGCTACCATAGTTTGACATAACTTTAGCTAGAACATAGCATTCAAAACATCAACAAGTGAGCATTTACATATAACCATGATTGTTAGATCTTACAAGTAACTTAACAAGCAAACTCATGTTACTTTCCTATAACTTATCAACATGGTATATTCCATCTCAAATTATAAGATTATAACAAGTATGCATGATTCAATTCATTCACTTTTTCTATCAATAATCATAAGAATATACCATTTATAAATCAAGTCCATTTTTATCACATTTCAAATTTTCAATTTCATTTATACCATTTCGCTCGATGAACAGTAGTAAAACAGACTCGGATACACGGGTAAACTACACCACACCAGTTGCTTGCCTGAGCTAGGTACAAATATATCAGGTTACCCGTCTAGGCTAAACTTATATCACGACATATTAGGTTACTTGTTCGAGCTAAACTTATGTCACATAATACAAAAAAATCTGTAATGATGTTGGATCTCATTAACATCTATAATATATATCCCGTACAAGCGCGCACAAGACAAATTGGCATGGAAATCATATCCTAACCTTTTACTAAGTTCACACGGGAATCAATTGTCACGCCCCAATTTATATTTTAATATTTTTAGTGTTTAAACAAGAATGAGTATTTGGCCTAGTGGTTAAGTAGTAATAGAATTGCTATTGTGATCTGAGTTTGAGTCCCCACAACTGTGATTTTTTAAAAATTTCAGCATTCCTTCCTTTTGTTGCCCTTAGGGTTTTGGAAACCCTAATTTTTACCATCTTTTTCTCCCTTTATGTTCACACTGCTTCCTTTACCCAAAACCCTTAAGGAAAGATATCTCCTCCCAATTTCCTTTTTCCATTTTCTCTCTCTTTCCTTTTTGATTATTACCTTGTTACCATCCTTTGACCCCAAAAATCTAATTACCTTTTGTTTGTTTTTATATTTTTTTCTCTCCTCCACCAACTTATGCCACCCCTCTCCCTATCTCCCTACTTAATTCCTTTTGTTCAGACCACCTTTTCCCTTTATTTTCTCCCTTGCGTCGTTTCCCCTCCTCCTTCGTTGTGTTATTGTCGTGTGCCCCTCGCACCATCGCCGTAAAAATTTTCTCTTTTCTTTTCCCTTTATTTCCTTGTGATTGGATCTCTATTTATTTTATTTCTTTCTTCATTTTTCCATTTTTTATTACTCAATAGCCGAATATCTCTTGTTTAGGTAAGATCTTCATTGAGTCCATATCATTCTGATCTAATTTCAATGAAGAGTAAAATGATCAAGTTTGGATCATTATGATTTCTTTTCAGATCTATTAATATCAACTCTAATATGTGCGTATTTCCTTGTTTAAGGCTCATGTAATGCCTTACTATGATAAGTTGCTCCAATGTTGCAAGGTATGGTAAAACATTCAGGGTCTTTCAATTTTAGGGGTAGTTTATCTTGTAGGTATGCATTGTATTCCTTCGTCAAGGCTACTATCTCAAATTCTCCAAGTCTTCATTTCTTAGACAAGATATCCTTAATGAATTTGACGTAGTTTGCAATCTTCTCAAGAGCTTCTACCAACGAAATGTTGATATGAAGTTGCTTGAGTACGTTTAGAAACTTTTTAAACTGGACTTCTTACTTCTTCTTCTGAAATCTTTGAGGGTTGGGTAGTGAAGGATTCTTTATTGGAATTGGGCAATTCATCCTTTGCTACACTTCTGCATCTAACAAAGTTGTTAGTTTATCATAATTGATTGGTTTCGAAGTCACCTTTTCAAAGTTTACAGGTTTTGGTTCTGGTGAAACTAGAGTTTCAACACTTAGTTGAACTTCCATTGCATCTTGAGTATCAGCTGGTTCCTCTTCAACTTTGATAGTGTTTGACTTTAATGTCTTTTCGTTTCTTAAAGTCAATGATTTACAATGCTCTTTCCCCAGATTTCTTGTATTCTCCATATCACTAGGCAAAACACCTTGTGGTTGGTTCCTAAGTTTAGTTGCAAGCTGACCCATTTGGTTTTCAAGGTTTTTCAATGTGGCTACTTGGCTTTGGATTAAGGCATCATTTTTTGTTACGTATGCCTTCAACAGATTTTCCAAACCATTGGAAGGTTCAACTTGTAGTGGTTTCTGAACTTGTTGGGTAAATCCAAATGGCTACGTTGGTTTGGGTTGTGCGTAAGTGTTACTAGGTCCAACCTCTTGGTTACTCCAAGAAAAATTAAGGTGGTTTTGCTAAGATGGATTATAGAAATTTGATTGCGGTCCCTGCCTACCTCGGTTTTGGTTCTGGTTACCCATGTAATACATAAATTTTGGGTTTGATGGCCAATCTTTGAATAAGTGTCATTCCCCACAATAAACATAGGCTATATTCTCAAATTGATTAGGTGGTTGAGTTGCAACATTGTTAAACCCATTAGTTGTAAATTTTTTAAGCATTGAGGATATCAAGGATACCTGAGCTGTAAGTGAAATGAGGGGATCCACTTCATGTATTCCTACGACTCGTCTTCCTATAGCTGCTTGATTGGTTGACCACTGGTAATTGTTACTGGCAATTCTCTCAATAATTTCATAAGCCTCATCACCATTGGTAGAAGCATCTACTACCATCATTGTGTGAGCATTGGGACTGTTATAGAATGTCTCTAATTGGATGCAATGCGAGATTCCATGATGAGGGCATCTTCGTAATAGTTCTTTAAACCTTTCCCACGCCTCATACAAGTCCATCTGTTGGAAGGTAGTGATATCATTCTCCAACTTAGCATTCTTGCTAGGTGGGAAATACTTCATAAGAAAATGTTTTGCTAACTTTTGCAATGTTGTAATAGAATCTAGTGGCAATGAGTTCAATCAGGCTCGAGCTCTGTCCCTTAGTGAATATTGGAACAACTTTAATCTTAGTGCATCTTCGGGTACTCAAGCTAACTTGAAAGAATTGCTCACCTCCATAAACAATCTTAGATGAAGGTGAGGATGTTCGGTAGGCATTCCACTGAACTGACCTCTTGTTTGAAGCATTTGAAACATCACTATCTTCAACTTGAATTGTTGTGCCTCGATCTTAGGTCCCTTAATATCCGAATTAAGCTCATGAAACAATAGCACGACGTATTGTCTTAAAGCTCTATCCATATCATCAACAATAAGGATATGATTTTGACCATGATTTGCTCTATTTCTTTGATTCTGGTTTTCAAAGTTCATCTTTTCGGTCCTTTTTTGAGCTGCTTGTCTTCTTCTTTGTCAAAAAATCCTTTCAGTTTGAAGGCTTACGGGGGGAGTAAGTTGATAATTCGATCAATACTCATAAATGTCTAAAACAATCACAAAAAATAATGGAATTAAATTTAAATAGAAAAATAGACCAAAATACAAAATTAAAAATTTCACAAATAATGTTTTTTAAAAATAATCCCTGGCAACGACGTCAAAAACTTGGAACGACGAAAATGTGCAAGTGTACACAATCATATCAAGTAATAAAGTGACAAGTAATGTTGAGTTATCATACCCACAGGAACTCTGCAAGAAAATATTTATGAAATAAAAAATTAAACAATTTGGCGATGAAAAAAAATGTTGATTTGAAGAAGTGTTATAAAAACTAAAAATTAACTAAATAATTTAATTAAGAAAATTAAAAAAAATTCCAATGCACGATATCTAAAAGATGAGTTTAATCAATATGACAAAAATGTGTTAGATCAATTTTATTCTTTAACTTAGAATAATTAAAGTTGTGTTCATGTTGTTACGAATAATTTCACGGGAACTTGGTTAATTGCTAACTAATGCACATACTTATCTATTAAAACCCATTTATCTCTTGACCATGTCTCTATGTCAATTCAAATGATTAAACAAAAATTATAAGCAAATTAAAGATTAAGTGAGGTAACAATATATCTCTATATTGAAACAATTTAATCACAATAATTTTGCAAGTTATGCAAGGCTAACGTATTGTTTAATACCATCACTAATTTAACCTTAAGCTACATTAGAAGATTAAACATTGTCACACCCCAAAATTGAGCATAGAAGTTTCAAGGGTAAAATAAGAATTTTAGCCCAATTGTGTTCAGAATTTCATATGTTTGATAACCGATTGTATTTTTGACAATGACCATTAGGATGTTAAATCAATTTCTGAAAATGAGTTTTATATGGTTTTAATTTTGAAATAGGTATGATTTGTAAAAGAGACAAAATTAAGAGTTTTTATGAAGAAATTTGATCAATTGTCCAAAATCAACTTAAAACCCCATTTTTCAATTCAATTTAACGTCAACTTCTTTTCCCCACAATTTGTCGGCTTTTGCTCTCCTAATCTCTTTCAATCTCTTTTAAACACCAACTCATAATTTCCTTAAATACCTATAAAAACCAAGAGAAACACTCAAAAACCTTCATTTTCTCTAAATGTTAGTTATTTTGGATTCGTGTCAAAGCTTGTTTTTCTTCAAGAAAAGGTAAACAATCATTTTCTTATGAGTTTTAAATGATATCTAGTCCTTTAAACTAAGCTTTTAGCCATTAAAACATAATATTTGAATAAAAGTCGAAAATAGGGTCTTTAATGGTGAAATTTAGGTTTGTGTATAAAAACTTAATATTAAAGAGTTTTTCAACTTGTTTTAACATGGTTAGAAGGTGTCTAAAGTTACTTTGAAGTCCTGTTAAGTTTTTCTCGAGTTTTAAAATATTTTTGTCATTACAGCCATTGTATGTCGAAAATATTTGGTTTTTTAAAACGCGTAGTTTTGTGTCGTTTAAAGGTTGGGAATCAATCATAGGTAAATATGTAGATGAAAAAAATTAGTTTCATGTGGAAAGATTAAGTGTAGACCAAAATATTAGAATTTAAAGTTTACTAGGTTTAAGGTTTTGGTTTAAGAGAACATAACTTAGGCTATTGTTTATGACTGTATGAGATGTGTGGATGATTGATTTTTTGCTTATGTATGTGTCTGATATGTGTGGTTGAAGCGTTGGAATCGATAGGACCTTCAACAAGCAAAGATAAAGCAAAGCAAAACTTGTCTAAGCTTTCTAGTTTTTAAAGAAAGCGTATATTTGATGAGTGTTTTGGAATTGTTGTTCGTAAATGATTTATTATGTACTTGGGAATTTAAGGATAGCCAAAACCCCTACTCAAATTTCTAGTGAAAGTGTTCTTATATCTATGCTTAAATATTAATGTGATTTATGCTTAAATATTATTGTGATTTATGCTTAAATGTTAATATGATTTATGCTGAAATATTAATGTGATTTGTACTTAAATACTAATAAGATTTCTGCTCAAATATTAATGTGATTTGTGCTTAAATATTAATGTGATTTGTGCTTAAATATTAATGTGATTTGCGCTTAAAGAATTAAGATGTGATATTGTGAACAAACATGAGATGTTGTGACATATGCTATAAGCTTATGATAACTATTGTGAAAGTGAATATGTGGGTATGTTCTTCATGCCATGTGACTAATTATATTGTGATGATAAAGTGAATACGAAGTGAATATATGATAAAAATATGTAATAATAATAATGTGAATATTTTGGCTTTGTGATCTTATGAGACCTTCGGATATAATTGGCATGCCATAGGATTGTGAGTACTCACCTTTGTATTATACGTAGAGCGCTGAGGCCCAGAGGCTTGTTGGAGAGTGTTAACTATATGCTTCACTTATGAGATATGTTTCGACTCTATTAGTCCAGTGTTGGTGTGTTCGAGATCCGCGTATCCAATGTGTGATGATAGAGCTCACTATATGTTTCATAGTCTCAACAGCCAAATTATCATAAACCATGTTTGACTGTGATTATATGTGTATATGACTAAATATGCTTGTATATAGTATGCTGAAAACTATGTGAAAATAAATACAAGAAAGATGCTATGAACATGTTCTTTGATTGTTGGGTTGATGCATGATGATCGTTTATATAGTGGTTATTCTAGGCACTTACTGAGCTTGTTAAGCTCACTCACTCCTTTTTAACCATTGCAAATACTTAGTACCAGTGTGAGCGGTGTGATTTCGAGGGTGATCCAAGCCAAGTCGACCTTTTTACTTTTATTAGGAGGTTTATAAGTTAATTATGTCTTGGGAACCTAAGGTAATGTGTTAGGCAATATTGTGGATTTATATTGGTTTTTGTCATGTTCTTTTAGCTATTTGCATATCATTATAGACTTGAAAAATATAATATTTGAGATGTTTTGGGGATTGTTTTATATATTATAAATGTTTGATAGTTGATAAATCGATGTAAGATGAAATTATTTAACATTAAATTGATTTTTCAATAACTGTGAGAAGTGCGGTAATGAGAAGGTGCATGTCTAGGATTAGCTTTGGCTAGGAAAGGCTTGGTTTTTAAGTGGTCAAATTTGACTCACCTCCCTTTCTTGGGACCCTACCTGATGCACGATTCACATTCACTTCTTCGTTTTTTCCCTTAAAAAAAATTTACATGTGAAATAAAACGTTAAAATGAGGTAAGCATGGTAAATATGATGTGAGATGGTGGTGTGGCATCCTAGTATTCCAGCTCGGCAATCGGGCTGGGTACAGGGTGTTACAAACATGCACCAATTAAATATTGTGTCTATTAATTGCATTTTCAATCCATTTAAATAATTAATTCAATTGTTACCTTACAATTAAAATGCAAACATGACAAAAGCATGATTTTATTTAATTGAACAATTTACTGAGGCCTAATAACAATACAAACATATTTTTAATAATCTAAGCAGACATAATGCAATTAATCTAACACGAAAGGAATTTAATTAATTGAAGAATAAAAACACAAATATTCATGTTCATGATAAAAAAACTAAAAATAAAGATTAAGAGAAGGGGACTAGTAAAACAAATCTCGGTGGTGTTTCGAAGCAGACTAGTGCGCTCCTCTCTCCTCTGCTCATTTTGTTGATCTAAGGCCTTCATGAACACTTTACTGCTACTAAAAAATGAATTCAAACTCTTTTTCAATATGGAAAATCGGAAAGGGAAGAAAAGAATTGAAAGGCAATAAAAATGGAGAAAGAGAGAAAATGAGTGAGAGAGAGATGTGTGAAGTGAGGGATGAGAAATGAGGGAGTGAAGAGGGATTTTTATAGGTGGATATGAATGCTAAAAACAGCTAAAAATAGCAACAAATCCTCCTTCTCTTGGCCGGCCAGGCATGGTTTGACTTGAATTTACTATTTTTAACATATGGCTAAAAATAACAAGCTTGAAAAGGGGAGGGGTTTGAACGAAATTAAAGGAATGTCAGGGGTTGATTTGAAATTATAAAATCAGCAAAAATAAGTTGATTGGGTGAGATTTATGGGACGGTTTGGGCTGCTAATGTAACAGCCCGTTTTTTAGTGGTGTCAGAAACAGTGATTTCAGGACCACAAACCTGGCGAGAAAATTTTATAATGAATGTTTAAATTAAATAAGTCAATAATAATTTTATATGAAATTTTGAATTAAAGAATTTTAATTATTGAATTAAAATTTAGTATAAGTGGTTTGGTTCAAAAGTCAAGTGGTTTTAGAAAATGAGGTATTGGGACCTTGTTTTTGAAATTAAGTGCTGTAAATATTTTTATTAAATATTTACAGAGTCTTATTATATGTGAATTGAAGTTCGGTTGAGTAATTTTGATGATTAATTGCTTAATTAAGGAAAAATGAGTAAATTGTAAAAGAGGTAAAAGTTAATTGCTATTGATTAAAAATAAATGAGACCAAAGTGGTAATTACACCATGGTCAAAAAGTCCAAGCGGTGGTGGATATGATTACCATCCACTAACTTTTGGGTTATTTATAAATTAAGTCCTAATTAGTTTACGACTAAATTGAAAAAAAGTTTGTTTAATTAAAATTTAATATAATTGAAGGACCAATTATGAAATTGGACCCTCTTTAAATGGCCTAATAATAGAAATAATGTGAAACTCTTTAGATTTTGGGTAAATTGCGATTAAATCCTAATTAAATGAGGATTCACTAATTAGTTTATTTTTAGTACGATCGAGAATGGTGGTTTCGAGGCCACAACTTTGATGTGTCATACTGTAAATATTATTTATTTAATATTTATGAGGTCATTTGCATCATATTATAATTTGGTTACGAAATTTTATTGTTTAGGTAGTTAATTAAGTAAAAAGGATTATATTGGAAAAGGTGCAAAAGTTGAATTCTCTTAATTAAAGGTATTAGATGTCAATTGTAAAGTAAGTTAAGGTCCTTAAATGGTAATATAACCATTTGTCATTTGAGTGGATGATCTTGACTAAAATTTGGTTAAAATTAAAGTGTGAAAAAAGGGTATATTGGTAAATTAAGTAAATAAATGATTTAAACTAAAATTAAAAGATGAAATTTAATCATCTTCTTCTCCAAGGAGTCGAAACTCCATTGCCAAGGGGAGAAGCAAGCCTCGGTCACTTGGGTTCTTATATAGGGTGCGTAAATCTTGCCCATTTTTGGTAGTTTTTATGTTTTGAACTCGTTTTAGCTTGATCTAGCTAACCCGAGTACTAATTTATAAAACTGTTAAACATTTTGGTTTATTCCATTGATGAGTTTAGTGTGTTTTTGAAGTTTAATGATAAAATAGTAAGCTTGGTTGTTAAATGAGACTATTTTGTAAAGTAATTATTAGTAATTTTCATGTTAAAGGACAAATATATAGAAATAGTAAAAGTACAAGGACTTGTTGTTAAATAAAACAAATATGGTAAGTATTGGATTGTTATAATATTCAGCTGAACTTTTTTTTTAAGGAAAAGTGATTAATTTACAAGTTTTGAGCTACAGGACTAAATTAAATAAAAGTGAAAAGTTAAGGGCAATTTTGTAAAAATACCAAAAAGGCTTATTTGCACAGAATGATTAAAAATTTATGTTGATTTAAATAATTGAATGAAATTATTGTAATAGATCAAGATCGTATCCCGATCGTGGAAAAGGGAAAATTATGGATTTGCTCCTAAAGTTCACTGTAACTGTAAATTCGTCCGGTAAGTTCGTAACGTTAAATTTACATTAAAATAGTATATTATTTGTATTCTTTATAATTGTTATAGACAAGGTTATGGTACGCGAAATTGAGAAAGATGAAAAAGAAATGAATGAAAGAGATATCGAGCTTTGAGCCGATGATTTGAAACCAGCACGATGGTTGAGGTACTGCATATGTTGCGAGTCCTTGATAGCTCGTGTGAGCAGCATCGTGACTCGAGAAAGAGATATGGATCCTAAATGGATTACAGGCCTTACGATGGCTATGACTATGCTTATTGCATACTCTCGACAACTCGTGTGAGCAGTATCGTTAAGGAACAGTTTATAGTACAGATAGACACTGTATCGATGGCTAGGATACCACATACGTTACGAGTCCTCGATAGCTCGTGTGAGCAGCATCGAGTACTAGTAACAGAAAAGTTATAGACAGAAATGTTGGAACACCAAATATGGCTTAAGGAAGCAACAGTTCAATCTAGCTCAGTTGAGATATAATTGCTTTATATATATGATTGGTAACTCTTTAAACTCTTCGAACTTATTAAGCTTTAAAGCTTACCAAAGATGTTATTGTTGTTCTGTAGATTGTTTGCTGTTTAAAGATCGGATCATCTCTAAGAAATCACACTATCTCGGGAGTTCAACCAGTAGTATTTACATCACTTGGTTATATGGCATGTTACCCTTGAAATGTTTGATTTTGGATTGTTGGTTCTTTGTTGAACTAAACTTGCTTGCTTGATGTTGTAATTAAGCAAATATGTTTGGTAATGAATTGACATGTGAATTTAAGAATACTTGTGATATTGGTTGTATTTTGTGTCATATGATGAAACAAGTATTATCATGTATAGATTTTGTAGGATGAGGATTTGAATATGAATCTTGTGTTGAATGATGGTTGATAAACTTGAGGACTTGTGTGAATAATCGAATTCTGTATACTTGTTTCGGTAGAATTCTTGCTTGTGTCGTTAGAAGTACAGAGTAGGGGACAGGTTGGTTACTGATTTACATTGTATCAGTTAGTAACATACGAAGTATCAGAAGTTCTATTCATAGTAGTATCGGTAGTCTGAATACTTGTATTGATAGAAGTTGTAGGGTAAAACTGCTTATCTCTTTGGAGTTTTTAGTATCGGTAGAAGCAAGACATGTTTCAGTAGAAGTCATACTTGTATCGGTAGTATTGTCTCAAGTACCGGTAGAAGGCTACATTATTCTTGAACAGTTTATTGACTTGACAACTATCGATACTTGTCTAACAAGTACCGGTAGAAGTATCCAAAAATCATGGAAATGACCTTTCGCCATTGTTGAGTTATGATTATATTTAGATGATTATGTATGACATGATATTAAAAGATGAACAGTGATAAATGAATAGAAAGATACCAAGACCCTAGTTGGTGACGATTTTCGGGTTTTGGGTATTATAGACATAAAAATGGATGTCATGGTTTGTGAAATGAATATTGATTCCTTCTGCGATGTAATGATTAGTATGTTTGGTTATAGTTTGGTTAGTTAATGGTAAGAACTGTGTGTTTGAGATATAGGACCATGTGATCCCTGATGGAAAATATTTGTACATGATTCCTAAGTTCTTACGTGATTGAAATTTGATTATTTATTGATTGAAAGGTTGTAAATGAATGTGTAAAAATTAAATGTAGTTAGTATTCTGAGCTATAAATTATAATTGTAAAAGTTGTGATTGAATTGTATGTAAAAAAAAGAAAAGAAAAACTCGAAAAGTTCTTTAAACCCTGAGACCTTAGTCCGAAGATGATTTTGGGTTTTTAGGTGTTACATTTAGTGGTATCAAAGCTTACAGTTTAGTCGATTCTGAGACTAAGTATAGTGTGAATAAAGTCTAGAAAGCACACACCATATAAACCTGTGAGAGTGTGATATTGATTGATCCGATCTAACACCTGTTTTATTGCAGATTTTAAAGATGTTATATGAATATGATCATGATGAAATTATTGAAGTTAATAGTAATATTCTGATTACTAATTCTGGTACCAGTCATAATACACTAGTTTCATAAACATTTGAAAACGAAGAGGTGAGTCAAAGTTTATAAGTTTTACAAATGTCTGATGGTAAAGTCAAATGTCTTTTGGATTTGATGAGATAGTGATTTATAGAAATTGTGCAAGCCAATTTAGTAGTTTTGCGATTGTTATCCCTAAGTATAGGTAAACAAAGTGAGATCGAGAACATAATGATGGATGTGAAGTTATAGTGCTTGATATTATTTCTGGTATGTTCTATCCTCTCGATACTATTTATTGTGAAAGCAATGATTACAATGGGGTTGCTTATTCTCACACTGTATTGTTTTAATAAAGAAAAGGGGTTTATTTTTTAACCAATGTTTAATGTTTGGATCATAATCCGATAGGTTGGAGTTGGTATGTCAAAACTATCTGCTAAAAATTTGTGACTGTTATTTTTCTTGATGATTTGATGTTATTATTAAATCATGAAATTGATATTATTTCGAGAATAAATTGACTAAAGTTATATGATACTATAGTGACCTATAGTCTGAAATGAAATGACTTAAATGGCGGACTGGTGTGCTTATTTTGGCTGAGTTGGGTAAATCAGATAGTATAAATCAGAGTCGTTTAGATGACTTTGTACAAGAAATGACCTAAAATGATTAATATGTATATAATTGACTACTCAATTAAAAATTTTTGAATTTGAGGAGACCTGTGTACCGTTCACCAATAGGTATTTTGATTTATCTCCTAAAAGATTTCTGAGATTCCTTCCTAAATCCGATAAGGGAATAAATTCAAGATATAGCAAATGTGTATATATATATATATATATATATCTCATACAGGGGACTTGTTCAATAAGTTAAAAGGGAGTAGTAGTATATTTGAAAGTTAATAAAGATTCAGTTATTTAGTTCTAATTAACGATATGAGATGCTGAAAATTTCTTTAAACTTGAGATAATCATTAAGAATTCTGGTAATATTGCCTAGATCAACCAATGTCTCTGTTTATTTATGAATATAATGAATCAGATTGTTCAATCTTATCTAGAAATTTGGATATAGTCTTCTATGATTATTGATGATATTCTGATAGATCTCAAATAGAATCTGTGTATGTGGAATATGTGAGAAATATATTATAGACTATATGTGAGAAATAATTTATGTGAAAATTATCAGCGATGTGTTTTGGTTTAGTGAGGTTGATTTTCTTGGTTAGGTAAGTTGACTGATGAGTTTGAGTAAGCTCGGGTAAAAGATTTTTCTATTGTCATATGAAAACTTCAAAATAATCAGGAGCTGCTAAATTAAAATTTCGAAGACGAAATTTCCTAAAGGGGGAGAGTTGTAACGGCCCGTTTTCAGTGGGGTCAGAAATAGTGATTTTGGGACCACAAACCCGACGAGAAAATTTTATAATGAGTGTTTAAATTAAATAAGTCAGTAATAATTTTATATGGAATTTTGAATTAAAGAATTTTAATTATTGAATTAAAATTTAGTATAAGTGGTTTGGTTCAAAAGTTAAGTGATTTTAGAAAATGAGGTATCGGGACCTCATTTTTGAAATTAAGTGTCGTAAATATTTTTATTAAATATTTACAGAGTCTTATTATATGTGAATTGAAGTTCGGTTGGGTAATTTTGATGATTAATTGCTTAATTAGGGAAAAAGGAGTAAATTATAAAAGAGGTAAAATTTAATTGCTATTGATTAAAAATAAAAGAGATCAAAGTGGTAATTACACCATGGTGAAAAAGTCCAAGCGATGGTAGATATGATTACCACCCACTAACTTTTGGGTTATTTATTCATTAAGTCCTAATTAGTTTAGGACTAAATTGAAAATAAGTTTGTTTAATTAAAACTTAATATAATTGAAGGACCAATTATGAAATTGGACCCTCTTTAAATGGCCTAATAATAGAAATAATGGAAACTCTTTAGATTTTGGGTAAATTGCGATTAAATCCTAATTAAATGAGGATTTACTAATTAGTTTATTTTTAGTATGATCGAGAATGGTGGTTTCAAGGCTAAAACTTTGATGTGTCAGACTGTAAATATTATTTATTTAATATTTACGAGGGCATTTGCATCATATTAAAATTTGGTTACGAAATTTTATTGTTTAGGTAGTTAATTAAGTAAAAAAGGATTAAATTGAAAAAGGTGCAAAAGTTGAATTCTCTTAATTAAAGGTATTAGATGTCAATTGAAAAGTAAGTTAAGGTCCTTAAATGGTAATATAACCATTTGTCATTTGAGTGGACGATCTTGACTAAAATTTGATTCAAATTAAAGTGTGAACAAAGGGTATATTGGTAAATTAAGTAAATAAATGTTTTAAACTAAAATTAAAAGATGAAATTTAATCATCTTCTTCTCCAAGGTGCCGAAACTCAATTGCCTAGGGGAGAAGCAAGCGTCGGTCACTTGGGTTCTTAGATAGGGTGAGTAGGTCTTACTCGTTTTTGGTAATTTTCATGTTTTTGAACTCGTTTTAGCTTGATCTAGCTAACTCGGGTACTAATTTGTAAAACTGTTAAACATTTTGGTTTATTCCATGATGAATTTAGTGTGTTTTTGAAGTTTAATGATAAAATAGTAATCTTGGTTGTTAAATGAGACTATTTTGTAAAGTAATTTTTAGTAATTTTCATGTTAAAGGACAAAAATATAGAAATAGTAAAAGTACAAGCACTTGTTGTTAAATAAAACAAATATGAGAAGTATTGGATTGCTATAATATTTGACTGAACTTGTTTTTAAGGAAATGTGATTAAATTGCAAGTTTTGAGCTAAAGGACCAAATTAAATAAAAGTGAAAAGTTAAGGGTAATTTTGTAAAAATACCAGAAAGGCTTATTTGCACAAAGTTATTAAAAATTTATGTTGATTTAAATAATTGAATGAAATTATTGTAATAGATCAAGATCGGGTCCCGATCGTAGAAAAAGAAAAATTACGAATTTGCCCTTAAAGTTCACTTTAATTGCAATTTCGTCCGGTAAGTTCGTAACGTTAAATTTACATTTAAATAATAGATTATTTGTATTCTTTATAATTGTTATAGAACATGTTATGGTACGTGAAATTGAGAAAGATGAAAAAGAAATGAATGAAAGAGATATCAGGCTTTGAGCCGATGATTTGAAAAACCGACGTGAGGGCTGAGGTACTGCATATGTTACGATTCCTCGACAGCTCGTGCGAGCAGCATTGTGACTCGGGAAAGAGATATGAATCCTAAATGGATTATAGACCTTACGATGGCTCGGACTATGCTTATTGCATACTTTCGACAACTCGTGTGAGCAGCATCGTTAGAGAACAATTTATAGTACAAACAGGCACTGTATCGATGTCTAGGGTACCGCATATGCTGCGAGTCCTCGACAGCTCATGTGAGCAGTATTGAGTACTGGTAAAAGAAAAGTTATAGATAGAAAAGTTGGAAAACCAAATATGGCTTGAGGAAGCAACAGTTCATCCTAGCTCGGTTGAGATATAATTGCTTTATACATATGATTGGTAACTCTTTAAACTCTTCAAACTTACTAAGCTTTAAAGCTTACCGAAGATGTTATTGTTGTTTTGTAGATTGTTTGTTGTTTAAAGATCAAATCATCTTGAAGAAATCACACTATCTTGGGAGCTCAATTGATAGTATTTACACCACTTGGTTATATGACATATACTTGATGATGTTTCTCTTGAAATGTTTGATTTTGGATCGTTTGTTCTTTGTTGAACTAAACTTGCTTGCTTGCTTGATGTTGTAATTAAGCAAATATGTTTGGTAATGAGTTGGCATGTGAATTTAAGAATAGTTGTGATGATTGGTTGTATTCTGTGTCATATGATGAAACAAGTATTGTCATGTATAGATTTTGTAGGATGAGGATTTGAATAAGAATCTTGTGTTGAATGATGGTTGATAAACTTGAGGACTTGAGTGAAGAATCGAATTCTATGTACTTGTTTCGGTAAAATTCTTGCGTGTATCGTTAGAAGTACAGAGTAGGGGAGAGGTTGGTTACTGACTTACATTGTATCGATAGGTAACATACGAAGTATCAAAAGTTCTGTTCATAGTAGTATCGGTAGTATGAATACTTGTATCGGTAGAAGTTGTAGGGTAAAACTTCTTAGCTCTCTAGAGTTTTTAGTATCGGTAAAAGCATGACATGTTTCGCTAGAAGTCATACTTGTATCGGTAGAAGTTGTAGGGTAAAACTTCTTAGCTCTTCGGAGTTTTTAGTATCAGTAGAAGCTTGACATGTTTCGGTAGAAGTCAAACTTGTATTTGTAGTATTGTCTCAAGCATCGGTAAAAGTCTACACTATTCTTGAACTGTTTATTGACTTGAGAACTATCGATACTTGTCCAACAAGTACCGGTAGAAGTATCCAAAAATCATGAAAATGACCTTTTTGCCGTTGTTGAGTTATGATTATATTTAAATGATTATGTATGACATGATATTAAAAGATGAATAGTGATAAATGAATAAAAAGACACCAGGACCCTAGCTAGCGACAATTTTCGAGTTTTGGGTATTACAGACATGAAAAATGGATGTCATGATTTATGAAATGAATATTGATTCCTTCTGCGATGTAATGATAAGTATGTTTGGTTATAGTTTGGTTAGCTAATGGTGAGAACTGTGTGTTTGAGATATAGGACCATGTGATCCCTGATGGAAAATATTTGTACATGATTCCTAAGTTCTTGCATGATTGAAATTTGATTATTTATTGATTGAAAGGTTGTAAATGAATGTGTAAAAATTAAATGTGGTTAGTATTTTGTGCTACAAATTATAATTGTAAAAGTTGTGATTGAATTGTATGTAAAAAAAAAAGAAAGACTCGAAAAGTTCTGTAAACACTGAGACCTTAGACCGGAGATGGTTTTGGGTTTTTGGATGTTACAACCAATTCCTTGGTGGATCAATCCTCTTCACTTAACACAATTGGGCCCCTTTTTCTTCTTCAGACTTATAATTATTTTTTAACTCAATTTATGTTGGATCAAAGTTAATTATAAAATGTGTTTAATAATTATTATTGGACCGTCCATGGTTGGAAAAATAATTAGCCATACTCTTGGTTCACTTGACACAAAAATTGCCTCAACGGTTCAAGCTTCTCTAGGTGATTGGCGAGCCAATTTTTACCCTTTATGCAAAACTATAAAAAATATCAAATTTGTGTAAATTTATTATGAAAATAATTAAAACTTGTAATGTCCATAATTTGAGAGCAAGTTAATTATTTTATAATTAAAATATAATTTTTGACAAAAGTTGCTACAAAATTTCATGAATTAGAGCTAAAAAGGGGCTGAAAAAGTCTATATATTTTTGTGTTTACAATGAGCACATACACAGATGACAAATACCTTCTTCGAACATACATATTCAAACCTCTATTCAGAAGAAACTTTCAATGCCAACCCATTACTTCTCTACATCTCTTCAATTCATTATCTTTAATCGAATATTAGCATTATACAATACTGACTTTACTGAATGTGCTTAAGTGCCAAACTAAATTATCCATTTAGCTTAATACAAAACCCACCACAAAGAACTTCCCTTATCGTACACCACAAAGGCATTCCTTTCAAATTATGCCATAAAGGTAGTTCATTTAGAGTTTTCCACAGAGACAATTCTTTCAGAGTGTGCCACAAAGGCCGTTTATAGGTGTCATGTTTGCGATATGAATTTTCCTAAACTCATTTGTGTGAGGTTTGCCCATCATTGCTTTGGGAAACGTAAAAAATCTCATTAGGTATTCACCATTCAGAAGTTCCTTTTTAGAGTGTGTCATAGCCATGGACTTTTCCTTTAGAGTTTCATATCAGAGTTCATGTTTTTTTTCCAAACGTGATCTATTAGGCACCATCGTGGTGAATAAACATATACTCACTTTACAGACTCTTCATGCAATGACACAATCTAAGTTCAACATTTTAATTCATTAATAGATACCCAAAAGAACACACATCTCATAATCTAGACATATATATACACAACCATACTTTATCATCAGAATACTCATACACCATTCATCACATACTTGAAATTATCAGATTCCATACCAAATCTACATAATATATTCAACAAACATTCACACACTCAAAGGTATTATTTAGTAATCGTCCATATAATCGCATATTTATACTATACTTTTTATGGTTTTGGCTTCATTGTTTGATTAATTTCCTACAGCTATACCACGATATGAATAGTATGCATGCAAGAGTCAGCGTAAAACTCACCTGACATCCACTTATAGCAGCTTGATCTCTAGATTGAAACATTTATCATGAAATTGTAGCAATCACTGCTTACAAAACATAGGAACTCCATTAAAACTCATCTGCATACTATTTACCGTCATCTTAGACACAAACAACCCCATGCAAAACCTTATTTCTTCAGCTTGCTATTCATGCACCCATTCAAACTTAATCATTCATGACTTAATATGTAAAGTCATATTACTTACCTTGACATGTAGTAACTACTGATAAGATCTAGAATTACAACTTCCAGCTTAAAGGAGAAAGAAATGCTTTTGGTTCCTTGAAGAATCAGATAGTAGCACATTAGAAGAAGGAAGAAGAAAACTCTTTGTCTCAAACATGACTACATTTATATATATATATATCTTATGTCCTCAATGTGGAATTTAACATGTGTCACATTCTTTCAGAATTGTCTTTTTAATGGTCTATAGTCTCTAAGAAGAACATAATTGATCATCTAATAAGTTTATATATACCAGGTTCATCTATTCAATTGATTCCTAACCAAAATGTTTACAACGTAACTAGCACAATAAATCAATCAAACTTGGTGTACATTAACTCAACTTATAATTTCCTAATACTCTTACCAAACTCTTTGTCTTTACAACTCAACACATTATGAGATCAATTATTACTGAATATCCTGACGTCTTGTATGCACCTAATCTGCACTCCAAAAGAAACATTGGGTAGATAGAACTGTGCCACACAAATTACTCTCAGCCTACGCGTCAAAACTTAGGACCCGCCAAAACTAAGGTGCTACAGCTCAAATCCGGACAGCTCTGATCATCTTTAACTATTGAGATTAATCACATCATGCATTCTAAATCTATATAAAGCGTAAGTCGTCAAACTCAATTCCATAAAATTGTCTTAACTGAACCCATTTTTGTGCTTAATCGAATCTAACATAGGTGTGACTTTGTGTGTTTGTTTATTTAAAGTTCATATCTTGACAAGATCAGATCAGATCTGCATCATAGGAGTGTTGAGGATCGAAGTTAGTACAACAAATTTGAATTTGAAGGTTTAGGTTCCAACAGAATATAATCTGTGAATGTTTTGTCCATAAGTGTTGTATGAGTACACTTAGTAGTATCCTTTAAACCTTTGTCGTGATTGGGACTAACCAAAAGCATGAGTGCTCTTGATGCAGTGATCGAATGAGAAATAAATCACTCATTAGGGTTGGATGAATGTAAGTGTTCCTGATTTATAATTGTTGTGATAACTGATTTAAAGTATATTGATATTTGTGTAATGATGTAATGTGATTACATGATTTAAGATGCTACCACATGCATAATGATTCTGATTTTTCAGTAAACTGAAATTGATATCTATGATAAAATATATCGACTAATATCGATATTACGATTACAAGTTAAAAACATGTTTACTGATACTAAAATATTGAATGCATGGTAATTCATGCCTACTATTTCATGCTGAAATCAGGCCCATTGTTTCTGATAAATCTGACCGCTTGTAAAAATCATGCCTACTGTATTGATTCTGTTAATGTTACTTTATGTCATACTGCATTACGTTGGGGTTTGGAAGAATATAAAAAAGAAGTACTGATAGTTTATCTGCAATACTAGTGGCTTGTCCACATATTTCTTGTGATTTATCTACATATATGGTGATTTATCCACATATTTTTTGTTGTTTATCTACAAATACTGATGACTTGTCCACAACGCGGTGTGTAGGGATGGATGAGTTCAGGGGTACTCTTACTGTAGTGTGTAGCGGTGTTGGGAAAGATCTTTCATTGTAACTCAAATTGCATGGTCATACATGAACATATACACTCTGGCTAACTTGAAAGAATCGCTCACCTCCATGAACAATCTAAATAAAGATGAGGTTCTTTGGTAGGTATTCCATTGAAATTTTCCCATTATCTGAAGCATCTGAAACATTAGTGACTTCAGTTTGAATTGTTGTGCCTCGACTTGTCTTCTTCTTTCTCGAAAAGTTCGATCAATTTTGGGGTCCACTGGGAGCAAGTCAATAATTCGGTCAATACTCATAAACACCTAAAATAATAAAAAAAATAAGTTAGAAATTAGATAGGAAAATAATTAAACCAAAATGTAAAACAAATAATTTTGACAATCCCTAGCAACGGCGCCAAAAACTTGGAACGATAAAAATGTGCAAGTGTACACAATTGGATTCAAGTAATAAAGTAACAAGTAAATGTCGAGTATCATGCCCACAGGAATTATGCTAGAAAAAGTATTTATGAAATATTTAATCAACAAATTGTTTAAAGACAAGATAATATCTGTGAATTGTATTAATCTAAACTAAATTAATCTAAGTTAAAAATAAAAATAAAAGATAAAATTAAATTCCAATTAACGATTTCGAA
Source organism: Kokia cookei (assembly GCA_039519145.1). Classification (NCBI taxonomy): domain Eukaryota; kingdom Viridiplantae; phylum Streptophyta; class Magnoliopsida; order Malvales; family Malvaceae; genus Kokia; species Kokia cookei. The sequence continues at coordinate 22,835,249 of CM076908.1, forward strand.
GTTTTAATCAATATGACATAAATGTGTCAGGTTAATTACTTTAATTACTTAATTAAATCTACATCATGTTCATGCTTGTTACGAAATAAAATTCACGGTAACCCGGTATCTTGCTAACTTATGAACAACATTACTTACAAAAATCAATTTATCTCTTGACCATATTCCTATATCAATTCAACCGACTAAACTAATCTTTGATAAGTAAATGAGTTATGGCACATACATACTTTATGAACTAAAGTAATCTCTTGAACATACACCTATGCCAATACGACCGAATAAATTAAATTCAAAAGTAAGTAAAGGATCAAGTGAAGTAACAACATACACCTATATTGAAACAATTTAATAACAAAAATTCTGCAAGTTATGTAATGCTATGTATCATTCAATACAATCACTAATTTAACCTTCAGCTTCCTTAGAAGATTAAACATGCACAAATTAAATAGTGTGTTCATTAATCACAATTTCAACGTGCTTATATGATTAATTCAATAGTTATATCACAAGGGTAATGCAATTATAACTTAGGAATGATAATATTTAATTAAACAAAATATTCAAGGCCTATAACAATATAAACATGATTCATAAATAAACAAGAAATCAACACAATCAACCCAACACTTAAAAAAAATTTAAGTCGTTTTAATTAAATAAAAAATAGAATTCATAATAGTATTCATCATAATAACAATTAAGAATCTAAAAGAGAGAAACAATATATGATTAAATCCAACGATTTCTCAAGAATTGTTGTCGCGTTCTTCATCGTTCTTGCTCGAGTCTTCCCAGATCGAGGTCTTTGATGAACACTCAAAAAATATATTTCAAGGGCTGAAGACCACTCTTTTCCAATAGGGGAAATCGGCAAGGGAATGGAAGGCAAAATGGAATGGAAGGCTAGAGAGCAAATGAGTGAAAAGAGGAGAGAATGGAGTGAGTTAGTGTGTTGAAATGAAAGGTGTGAGGGGGTTTTTTTTATAGGTGGAGTTGAGGGTTATATTTAGTAAATAAATATCAGCCACTCAACATCCCTTGGCCGGCCATGCATGAGAAAAGTTTGACAAATTCAAACTTTACTAAATTTGGCTTGGGGCATAACTACAAAACCACCAAAAGTGGAGGGGTTTGAATAGGATTTAAGGAGACTTTGGGGGCTGATTTGCAAAGCTAAAAAGTCATCTTAATTAGCTAATTTGGGTCAGCACATGGATGGCACTTGAGCTTGCCCAAGTCAAGGCGGTTCGATCCTCGGTTGCATGCACTTCAAGCTACTTTGCTTCAGTCTTTATAATCTTCTTATCTCTTCATTGATTCAATGTAAAAATTCCCTCAACGGTTCAAGTTTTCTATAGTGTCTACTGGGTCAATTTTTACCAATTGTGCAAAACTGTTAAAAATCAGCAAATTCATGCTTAATATTTATAAAAATAATTAAAAATCAATATGTTGAAAATTTTAGCACAAATTAATTATTTTATAATTAAATTGTATTTTTCGACATTAATTACTACGAATTTGCATGATTTTGAGTTAAAAATGGTATGTAAAAGTTTATATATTTTTATCGTTATAGTAACCCGATATTTTAAATCATATTTTACCAGGTTCATTAAGCCAAAAACCCAAATTTTTCACTGCCTTATATATAGTTAACTTAGTCTTCAATTTATTAAACACTTACACCCTCTAAAAACACTCTCAAAATCCTTAATCTTCTAAAAAAACCTTAAAGATCTTGCTAACATTCCCTCTTCCTTGTTCATAGCACGAAGGAGTCTAAAGATTTCAAACAAGGCAATCTAATTGAGGAGCTCAAAAAGAGATTGAAAAGTATCTTCATTCATTTTACTGTTCCATTAAGTTATTATTTTATTTTTCCTTGATTGATTTGTGGTAGAAGTATGCCTCCTAGGAAAAGAACAATGACTCGAGAGACACAAGATGTCTCGAACTTGAAGAGGTTCCATCATCTCAATGTTGAGAAATAATTTTTAAAATTATAGGGACGACCACTAATACAAGAACGAGGGTTCGAACCGTCTATGACATTTTGCAAAGAAATTTGGTTTTTGATTTGATATCATCAATTGGAGAAATTTTGTGTCACTCCTACTAGAAATGCTGTGTTACCCATTGTTCAGGAATTTTATGCATCCCTTAAAAATAACTTATTAGAGGGGGGTATGGTATAATCATAAAAAGGATAATGATTAGGGCAGTAGAGGTGTCAATGACTCCGGTTGATTTTTGTGAATTTTATAACATTCCCTATTAGGAAAAGACTTTGTTGAAGAAATAGATTTGGAGCAATTTCAAAATATCGACATGGAAGAGATCATTAAATATTTGACTCAGGGCAAGGGTAATTGGAATTATAGGCCAAACACGGGATCACCATCGAACTTTAATCCAGCAATAATGTTCCTAGTGGCTTAAATGTGGATGCAATTTATTGCTACTAGAGTTGTTCCTACTTTGAATGTATCTATTTTGTTGTATAGCATTTTGTAGGAAAATAAGTTTGTACAGGGCAATGGATATTTCGAGAAATAAAACGATGCACGCAAAGCCAGAAGGTTGGACTCTACTTTCCCCATTTGATAACTACACAATGCCAAAAATTCAAGTTTCAAATAAATGAGAATGAGTAGTTCTTGAAGCCAACACGAAGCATCATTGGAGATTCATTATACAAGCAATATGTTGAGCTTCAATGGAAGCATATTAAGAAATGGAACTAGAGGATGAAAGAAAAGATGGACATACTGGCTTCGTTGAGAAGACAAGAGAAATCCAAAAGAAAGAGCCAAGGGAGCATTGAAACAAAGCTTGATGGAATGATCTATTGGATGTAAGAAGCTAGAACTGTTCTTCAGGAGTTTGCACAAATGAATGGGCTGCGAGTTCCAAATTATCCACCAAGCATGTTTGGAGTAGAAGTAGCCTATGCTGAGGAGGCTGACTCGAAAAATGTAGAGCATGAGGAACCCAACACGAAGGATGAATATGAGACAATATTCCATCCTCAATATTCAACTCCTAAAGGACTGATGATTTCGAGTCCAACAAGACAACAAAGTGGGAGCTCTCACCAAAAGTACTTTGGCAAGGGCAAAGCTCTAATGGACCCCTGATAGCATTACAAATGACATATATTTTCTCCCTAAATTGATGTTTTAATTGTCTCTTTTGTATCTTATTTCATTATAAGCATTTCATACTTAGTTTTTATATTTTCTAACTCATTGTAGTTTAGTTTAAATTCTTGTTATTTTTATCTCTTTTTCTACTAATGTCGTCACAAGCAGCCGATATATTATGCCTTAGAATTGTCAGCGTAGGAACTCAGCTCAGAAGATCAATGCTAGAAGAAGAATGTAGCCATAAAATTAGCTTGGAATTGCAACCAAAGATGTTGTCGCATAGAACCTGAACTTCGAATAAGTAAATTAAAGCTGAAAATACAAATGGACGTTCCAGCGCAGGAAAATCACACGTTGTCGTCACAATTAACGATTTCAGATTAAGCTTAGCAATGTAGCGGTAACCTGCAGATCTCTGAAGAAAACATCAAATATGCGTGAGTGCACAACTATATTGTAACTAACTTTGATAGCTACAAAAATTAGATCTGGATTTGAGAATAAAGGAGGATGAAACCTGCAACTTTTGAGGGGTATAAATAGAGGAAAGAAGATGGAAGAAATCATCAAGAGGTGGAGAAATTAAATATTGCAATTACTTTGTGTTTTTTGGATTTAAGTTGTGAACTGACGGAGCAAGGGAGCAACCACTTTTGACAAGAGGTACTTGATGCAAAGCAAGAGGACTGGTTAAGGAATAGTCCTAGTAGTATAGAGATAGTAAGCTTCGATTGTATTCGTTAATCCTTCTTTTATGCTAATGGATTCTAATGACAATTGAATGAATACGAGGGTGTCTTTCATTGTTAGATCACTTTGATTCTTATATAATGCTTTTCATCTATTTATTCTTGGATCTAATTACATCAAACACGAGAATGTATTTGTAGTTTACCGACATCAAAAGATGCGGTGACAAGTTAGGTTAACAAACAAGACAGTAAGAGTTGCTTGGGATTAAAAGCGATTCTAGTCACTTGTTCTTGAGTGCATAACATTGCTCACACCGAGAGGTAAGGTGATTGTGGGTACTTGAGTCTTGATTAAACCGAGGACTGTTATTGGTAAGATTTCATTAGAGCTCTATTGCTGCGACAATTCGTCTATACAATACCTTATCAATGCATCCAACGTTGCGACTTAGCGAAATCAGTGATCCATTCCAATCATTTACACTTGATCACACCTTTACTTTTATGCATACTCAACACTTCAACAACACTTTGATTTACTTTTTGTTGCTTTGATAATTAACCTTGATTACATTGATAATATTAACAATTTTAGTGTGCAGATCTGACTTAATTGTACTAACATCTTTACTCACATTTCATCTAATTTTAATAGTAATTAGTTCGACAACTGAACATTAAGAACCTATTCCTCGTGGGATCGATTTTCGATAGAATTTTTCTATCAACTATACTTTCATCGACGTGTGTCTGCTTGCATAACTACTGTGACATTATAGACACGATCAAGTTTTGGCGTCATTGTCGGGAAATGGCGTTTGTTTGATGTTTTCTTTTGTAGTTGCAATAATTTTACTTACTTAACTTTTAATTTCTACTAATCTGTTTACTTTTCTGTTGTTTTCTTTTTCAATTTTCTAGGTGTTGCATGTCCACAAGGAGAAATCCTAAGGACATTGTGAGCTTTGATCCAGAACTTGAAAGGACATTAAGGAGAAAAAGGCAAGAACAAAAGAAAATGGCTGGTAACAATAACGATAACAACTTACTGCCATTGCTACCAGAAGATGTAGTTCTTCCAATACAATGACAAGATATTAATAATCTACCACCACCTCTACAAGTTGAACAAGTGCAAAATAAGACAATTTGAGATTTTGTTGTTCCTATCCTTGATGATTTACAACCAGGGGTTGTGAGACTAATTATTCAAGCTAGAAATTTTGAGCAAAATCGATGATGTTTTAGATGCTTAACTCAAATGGGCAATATTTTGGTTTGCCTGATGAAGACGCAAGAGAACATTTAAAATCATTTCTGCTTATTTGTGCATCTTTTAGTTAATATGATGTCCTTGATGATGCCTTGAAGATGGAATTATTTCCTTGTTCGTTGCATGGTAAAGCAAGAACATGGTTCTTGGGATTACCTATTGGATCCATTACATATTGGAATGAGCTAGCAACAAAGTTTGTTTTGCGTTTTAATCCATCGACAATGAATGCAAGGTTACGCAATGATATTACAGCATATCATCAGCTGGATGATGAGAACTTACATACAACATGGGAGCATTACAAGACGTTGCTTCGACGCTGCTCAATGTATGGAATTCAACAAGAGACCTAGATAGAAATCTTTTACAATGGTTTGAATGCCCAGACAATGAATCTTGTCAACGTATCAGCCAATGGTCCCTTGTTGGATTGCACCTACAATGAAGCTGTACGAATTCTAGAGAGGATTGCTCAGAATGATTATCAGTATCCAATCTCTCATTCTGCATAGGTAAAGACTAACCCCGGTGTTCTTGAATTAGATGTTATTTCTACTTTGAGTGCGCAGGTATCTTCGTTGGCCAATATTATAAAGAATATGAAGGGGACAAGTGATGGCTCAACAAATGGATGCGCTAACATTTTCCTATGAGATTTGTGGCGACAACCATGGTTACGAGGTTTGCCCACAACATGCTGAAAATGCTTTCTATGTCAATAATATTAGAGGAAATTCATATGGTAACACATACAACAACAGAACTCAACAACCTTGGGGGAATCAAAATGCTTTCACATACAGATATGGAAATTCCCTAAATCAAAGAAGTTATAGACAAGGGAGTTACAACAACCATCAACAATAGAATTTTAATCAGAATTCGCAAGTACATTTGCACCCTGATAAGATGCAAGCACATAACCAGATGCAACCACAATCTCGAATGCAGTCACAACAAACTGAATTGTCACATATGCAAGGATAACATCAGCAACAGTAGTAGTTTTCTCATCAAAGGTCAGATTCGATGGCTACTTTTGAAGCACCGATGCAAGAGCATATTACACGGACTGAAGCAATAGTGCAAGGTAATTCTTCTTCTATTCGAGCATTGGAAGCCCAGCTAGGACAATTGGCTTCTAATTTGAGTGCAATATCACCTGGTACTCTACCTAGTGATACTGAGAACCCAACGCAGAGAGGGAAGGAGCATTGTAAGGCTATCACACTGAGAAGTGGGAAGCAAACGACTAGACAAAGCAATTCTAATCAAAACAATGTCGATGCATCTGAACCACGAGAACAAGAAGAGGATGCAGCTGAAGGAAGTAAAGCAGAAGCACATGAGGAAGACCCAACTGTAACACCATCTATGCCAACAGTTTGCTCACCACAGTTGTCAACGCAACTGTCAATGTAGACACCATCGAGTTTTTCGTAACAACCTACTGTTACGATACCTTTGCCATTTTCGTAAAGATTTAAAGAGAAAGTCCATGATAAAGAGTATTAACAGTTTGTTTCTACTTTGAAATAATTACATATTAACATACCTCTTGTAGATGCTCTTGTGCAGATACCTAGTTATGGGAAATTTATGAATGAGCTATTATCAAAGAAGAAGAAATTGTCCAAAATCGAGATGATTGCGCTCATAAAGGGGTGTAGCGTTGCGTTTACAAACAAGTTTCCACCTAAAATGAAAGATCCTGGCAGCTTCAAAGTTTCATGCTCAACTGGGAATCATTATTTAGGTAAAGTTTTATGTGATTTGGGAGCAAGTATTAACCTTATGCCTTTATCTACATTCAAGAAGTTAGGAATAGGATCAATGAAGCCTACTATGATGACATTGCAACCTGAGGATAGATTCTTCGCACAACTTGAAGGCCAAATAGAAGATGTCCTTGTTCAAGTAGAAAAGCTCATGTTTCCTGCTGATTTCATAATCCTAGACTGCAAAGCAAATAAGGAGGTGCCCATTATCTTGGGGCAACCATTTTTAGCAATGGGATGCTTGCTTATTAACGTGTTAAAGGGAGAACTTATCACGCATCATAACGACGAACATGTGACCTTCAGTGTATTCGGAGCATCCTCGTCCAGGAATAAAGAGCAATGTCACCACATCGACATGCTAGATGAAATCATTATAGAATAATTTAATGCAAGGAGTTCAGTAGTACTAGATGAAGATGCGACGACACTTGTTGATGAAATCCTAACTGACTGTGATGGCAAAAAGGAGGTTAATAATTGTGAGCTGAGATAGAATTGGTAATTTGAGTCTTTGGATTTGTTGAATAGGACAATCTCTGTGTTTAAACTGTCAATTGAGGAAGCTCTTACCTTGGAGTTGAAGCCATAGCCAATGCACCTGAAATATGTATTTTTGGGTGACAACGATACATTACCTTTATTATCAACGCATCCCTCAATGCAACGCAGGAAGACCATAGCCTGGAGCACTACTGATATCAGAGGCATTAGTCCCTCTTTTTCCATACACAAGATCAGGTTGAAAGATGAAAGGGAAGTAATCAATTGAGCCACAAAGGAGACTTAACGAAAAGATGAAAGAAGTAGGGAAGAAGGAAATTATCAAATGGCTAGACGCGGGTATCACTTACCCTATTTCTGATAGTGATTGGGTGAGCCCCGTCCAATGAGTGCCCAAGAAAAGTGGTTTCACAGTTGTGAGTAATGAAAATAACGAGTTGATCCCTACTCGCATTGCGACTGGTTGGCAAAATTTTAGAGGTGTATGATGGCGATCTTCTTAGACATGATCAAGGACTCTTTAGAGTTATTCATGGATGATTTCTCAGTTTATGGGAAAAATTTTGACCAATGCTCTGACAACCTGGCAAAATTTCTGAAGAGATGCGAGGACACAAATCTAGTTTTGAATTGGGAAAAATGCCACTTCATGGCAACTGAAGGCATTATCCTCGGCCATCATATATCATGTCAAGGCAATGAGGTTGATAAAACAAAGGTTGAAATCATTGAGAAATTACCATTGCCCACCAATGTCAAGGGAATAAGAAGCTTTTTTGGACATGCTGGCTTTTATAAGAGATTTATCTGAGATTTTTCCAAGATTGCTAAACCATTATACTCACTGTTAGAGAAAAATAAAAAGTTTGCATTCGATAACGCCTATTTGGATGCATTTATGACAATAAAGAAGCAGCTGGTACAAGCTCCAATTGTTGTCGCATAGAACTGGATGCAACCATTTGAACTAATGTGCGACGCAAGTGACTTTGCTGTGGGAGCTGTATAGGCCAACGTAAAGAAATGGTATTTCATTCCATTTATTATGCTAGTAAAACTCTAACTGAAGCGCAGATGAATTATACAACTACAAAGAAGGAGTTGCTAGCAATAGTTTTAGCATTTGACAAGTTTTCCTCACACCTTATGGGTGCAAAGATTACAGTGTACACAGACCATTGAGCATTGAGATACCTTTTTGATAAAAAAGATGTCAAACGTAGATTAATCAGTTGGATCCTACTCCTACAAGAATTTGATGTTGAAATTAGGGATAGAAAAGGATCTAAAAATCAAGTAGCTGACTACTTATCTCGATTGGAAGTTAGAAGTGAAGATGGGAATAAAGCCCAAATTGTCGATGCATTTCCAGATGAGAAGTTATTCTTTGTTGACGCATCATCGTGGTATGCTGATGTAGTCAATTACCTTGTGTGTGGGAAGCTAACTTTGAATGCCACTGGTCACAAGAAGATCAGACTCTTGCGCGACGTAGCAAAATATCATTGGAACAAGCCATACCTGATCAAGGTATGTGCCGAAAACATTATCCGTCATTGAGTACCTGAAGAAGAAATGACTTCAATCCTGCGACATTGCCTTGATGCCCCTTATGGTGAACATTTTGGTGGTATAAGGATTGCTGCAAAATTCCTGTAGTCAAGATTCTATTGGCTCACATTGTTTCGAGATGCCCACAACTTTGCTCAGCAATGTGACAGATGTCAACGCACTGGTTCAATATCTCGACGCAACGAGATGCTCCAACAACCTATCATGGAGGTAGAGCTCTTCAACGTTTGGGGTATAGATTTCATGGGACCATTCCCTAACTCTTTTAGGAATGTGGACATTCTAGTTGAAGTTGATTATGTCTCGAAATGTATCGAGGCAATTACGGTGCCCAAAGATGATGCTCGAACGGTGTTGAAGTTCTTTCACACTTACATCCTTATGAGATTTGGAACACCTAGAGTGTTAATAAGTGATCAAGGAACTCATTTTTACAACCATCAAGTGGCGATAGCATTAAAGAGATATGGTGTGAAGTATCGTATGGCTACTACATACCATCACAAACCAATGGCCAAGCTGAACTATCCAATCGTCAAACCAAAAGCATCCTTGAGAAAGCGGTTAATCCATCTAGAAGGGATTGGTCTTCACAATTACATGATATGTTGTGGGCGCTTTGCACTGCTTATAAGACCTCGCTGGGAATGTCGTCGTATCAGTTAGTGTTTGGTAAGTCTTGTCACTTGCCAGTTGAGCTTGGACATAAAGCCATGTGGGCTATCAAGCAGGTGAATATGGATTACGACGCTACTAGAAGAAAAAGATTGTTGGACATTACTGAACTAGAGGAAATTTATCGCCATTCTTATGAGAATGCATCAATATATAAAGAAAAGTGCAAGAGACGGCACGACATCATCTTGTGTCGATAATTTAGCCCTAGTCAGTAAGTGCTTTTGTTTAATTCTCATTTAAAACTGCACCCAGGTAAATTGCGATCAAGATGGTCAGGTCCTTTCAAAGTTGTTAAAGCATTCTAGAGTGGTGCGATAATAATTGAGAATCTGAAAGATGGACAACAATTCAAGGCGAATGGCCAACGATTGAAACACTACGTGAGCCCAGATGTCAAGGAACCAAACGAGGCCATCGATCTGGTTACATTTAAATAATTTCGATGCATTTTCAATTTTTCTTTTATTTGTTTTACTTTTACTTGTTTCGTTTTAATTTCTTTGCAGGAATAAAAATCATCTTTTTGTCGAAGCATCGAAACACAACTTGTCAGTGCATTCTGCGATGAGTCAGCAAAGTTTTTCAGCAAGAATCGCATCGATTGATTTTTTTCCTCTCCCAACCATTCGATCAGATGAAAAGGTACGATCTACAGCCTGACATTTTAATGGCTGCAAACGTAATGTTTTCCCATAATCTTTTGCAATCATCATGATTTTTGCCAATGTTAGGTTATAAAACTCCTCGCTACAGATTTCTTTTCTCCTTACAGTCGCCATTGTTGCTACATCTTCTTTCTTTCATTGTCTCTATTTTTCTCTTACGTTCATAAGTTTAACATTCTCTCTGTAAGTTCCTATAATTTCTTTTTTCAGTTACCATGTCTAAAACCAGAGCATTAAAGAATCCTTCCAAAACTCCTTCTAAAACCACACCTTCAACTTCAACCACAGTGGCTTCGACCACAACTTCACCACCATCCACAGGGCCGATCTTATTTTTTACCACTGCGGTCAAAGATCGTTATCAAAATGTTATGTTGAAGCGAAATATCCATCTAGACCAAGGCCTGTAGCTATCTCTGTATCAGACATTGGGGAAACAAGTCGCGAGGAATATAAGTCGTCTAGGTTGGGAGTTCTTCTATGAACACTCTGCTAGCTACTCCCCGATGCTGGTAAGGGAGTTTTATGCAAACCTTGTCTATTCAAAACAAGAGTTTGTGTTCGTAAGGGAAGGTCTAATCTCATGGAGTGCCGGCCATATCAATATTCTGCTTAGGATTCCTAAAAGGGTAGACGACCACTCTCCATTTTTTCAGCGATTGGATGATGAAGTAACTGCTCAGATCATGAGGGACCTTTGCATTGATGGTGCTGCCTAGACTGGTAATGGTTTCCATAACTACACTATGCATAGGAGGTATCTCATAACCTTCAGCAAAGTGTGGTTCCACTTTGTGAACAGTCGCATTTTATCGTCCACGCACAGCACTACGGCGACACTAGACCGTATGTGTCTTTTGCACTCCATCCTACAGGGCCGTCACATCGACATTGGCGAAATCCTCCATGATCAAATAGCTGAAGCTGCTGCAAAAAAAATGGTATACTCTCATTCCCTTATTTGATAATGTTGCTTTACAAACAAAAGGGCATTGTGCCTAGGGATGGAGAGGAAGTATTGTAAAACAAGAGTCTCATCAATGACATATTAGTTGAAAGGATGACTCGTGGCCAAGAAACGCTAGTGGCAAAAGAGGCCCCAAAGAAGAAGGATAATGGTAAGGGGAAGAAGAAGGAAGACCAACCTGATTCGCCCACAGATCCTTAAGTGGCAAAGAGACTGGCTATTATGGAAGTCCACCTTAATCGAATTGATACATGCATTATACGCACTGTCAGCATATTAGAAGATATGGACTACAGGCAGCATATCTTCTATGCATATACAAAGGCCTGGGATGAAGCCATTGTCGCTGCATTACGCAAAATAAACCATAGCCCATTGCCAAACTTCCTAACCTTTCCCTTTATTTTTCGGCCAATGCAAGCCTCTTCCTCTGATCAGCCTACTCTTGATGGTAGGCCTGCCCATGCACCACCAAGGATTCATATCTCTGATGATGAAGACCAAGAAGGGCACTCTAATGCTAAGGAAGATTACTACTGCACTACCGCTAGTCTGTTTGAAGATGAGTTCTCCAACAGCCATGGCGCAAACATGGCAGAGCGTGCAACTATGGTGGAGGAGGTGACTACCCTTATTGTACCCGTAGGTGTAGACGTAGTGAAGGACGCTGACATGGCCACAATTGAACAAGAGCAGCATGCGGATGAAGGTGTTGAATAAGAAGATGACCAGAAGAAGGAGAAAGAAGAGGAAGAGAAAGAAGCAAAAGAAAAAGAGAATGACATGAAGGACCTTACGACAGAGCAGAAGAAGAAGGAAAAAGATGCCCTGACAACTATCGCTGAGGATATTATCGGTACACTTGTGAGTGTGGGGGCATCTAGCACTGACGAAGCTCTACCTGATTCGAGCCAGGTCGAGGTTATTACGAGCAGCATTGAGGAGCCTAATCCTTTTGTAATTGTGCTCTATGTGGCACCATTAGCTGAAATTCATCCATCCGAAGTAACTATTGATGAAGCCACCACCCAACCTGTTGAGGAGGAACTATCTACCAAGTCGATTGGTTCGAAGGATAAGAAAAGAAAACGATGCAAGGAAAAGAAGCGGAAGCACAAGGAAGAGGGTGAGTGCCCAAGAAGGAAGAAGAAGAAAATAAAAGCAAACTCTACATCGGTTGCTGAGGAATAAGTTGGTACATTTCTCTGTAGATTGTTTTCATGCATTTTTATTTTTTCATTGTATTTTTATTTTGTCATTGCATTTTTGTTAAGTTAGTTGCATTGTCATTGCATTTCCATTATATTTGTATAATATTGTCAGTGCATTGGGGACAATGCAGACACTAAGTTTGGGGGCATATTGTGAAATGGAAATGCAATTACATCCACATCTTTGAATTTTACTTGTTTCTTGTGTTAGTGAAAATATGTAGAATTTCAACAAAAATATGCCCACAATTTTTATTTTTATGTGTGAATCTTGATTTGCTTGGAATGCTGATGTGTAAATTGGATGAATGTGAATGGATAGTGAGTCTTCTATTTTTGGATGAATGATTAGAATTACTTCAGTAATGAATGGATAGTTTGAATGTTTGAATCTTGAACTAATTGACCAGTTGCAACGACATTGTATGAATAAAAGACACTCCAATGTGAGTGCATTATGACTTTTCAAGGGAGAACACTTCGCTACAGGTTTAGAAAAATCATCTAGCTAAAGTCTGTCATTGCAAGAGTGTGTGTCGGTGCAATTAAATACCTTCTGGGGTTTGTTGCACTCCATCGTTACTGCCCAAGAACAAAGGTAGAGTAATGCAATGACATCTCCCAGTCACTTGAAAAAGAAAAATGAGAAAGAGGAAGAAGAAGAAAAAGAAGAAAAAAAATTATGATAAATGTTGTATTGGTTCAAGGAAAATTAGGATTCAATGCATGATATAACATTTATAAAGTTGCAGTTTTTAGTTGTTCATGACTATAAATTATCTGCGCATTATTCTATCACGTAAATACAATTTGTACATTAAGATTTCAGAAAATTCAAGTTGTGAGAATAATGATGGCGGTGACATATTTGATTGTGATTTTGCTAATTTTTATTTACTTGAGTACAAGTAAAAACTCAAGTTTGGGGGTTTGATATAATTACTAATGACATATAATTTCTCCTTAAATTGATGTTTTAATTGTCCCTTTTGTATCTTATTTAGCATGCATTAAATGCATTTCATACTTAGTTTTCATATTTTCTAACTAATTGTAGTTTAGTTTAAATTCTTGTTATTTTTATCTCTTTTTGTATTAATGTCGCCACAAGCAGCTGATATATTGTGCCTAAGAATTGTCAGCGCAGGAACTAAGCTCAAAAGATCAATGCTGGAAGAAGAATGAAGCTACAAGATCAGCTTGAAATTGCAACCAGAGATGTCATCGCATAGAACCTGAACTTCAATTAAGTAAATTCAAGCTGAAAATACAACTGGACACACCAGCGCAAGAAAATTGTAACAGCTCGTTTTTCAGTGGTGTCGAAAACAGTGATTTCGAGACCACAAACCCGACGAAAAATTTTATAATGAGTGTTTAAATTAAATAAGTCAATAACAATTTTATATGAAATTTTGAATTGAAGAATTTTAATTATTGAATTAAAAGTTAGTATAACTGATATTGTTCAAAAGTCAAGTGGTTTTAGAAAATGAGGTATTGGGACCTCGTTTCTGAAATTAAGGGCTGTAAATATTTTCATCAAATATTTACAGTCTTATTATATGTGAATTAAAGCTCGGTTGGATAATTTTGATGATTAATTACTTAATTAAAGAAAAAGGAGTAAATTGTAAAAGGGGTAAAAGTTAATTGCTATTGATTAAAAATAAAAGGGACCAAAGTGGTAATTACACCATGGTCAAAAAGTCCAATCGGTGGAGGATATGATTACCTTTCACTAACTTTTAGGTTATTTGTTCATTTAGTCCTTTTTAGTTTAAGGCTAAATTGTAAACATGTTTGTTTAATTGGAATTTAATATAATTGAGGGACCAATTATGAAATTAGATCCTTTTTAAATAGCCTAAAAATAGAAATGATGTGAAACTCTTTAGATTTTTATAAATTGCAATTAAATCCTAATAAAAATGAGGATTTACTAATTAGTTTAATTTAGTATGATCGAAAATGGTGGTTTCGAGGTCACAAATTTGATGTGTTAGACAATAAATATTATTTATTTTAATATTGAAGAGGTCATTAGTATCGTATTAAAATTTGGTGATGAAATTTTATCTTTTAGATAGTCAATTAAGTAAAAAAGACTAAATCGTAAAGGCTGAAAAAGGTGAAATTCATTAGTTAAATGTGTTTATTACTAGAAGGAAGGTTTAGCAAGGTCCTTAAGAAGTAAATAAACCCTAAGGAAGGGTAATGGACGTTTTTGGTCATTATAAACATGAAAATCTAATTAATTACTAAAAGGCAAGCTGAGATTTATGCATAAGTGTATATTCTCGACAGCTCGTGTGAGCGGCATCGTTAGGGAACAGTTATATGCGCAGATACTGTATCGATGGCTGAGGTACCACATATGTTGCGAGTCTTGACAACTCGTGTGAGCAGCATCGTGACTCGGGAAAGAGATATGGATCCTAAATGGATTACAGGCCCTACGATAGTTGGGACTATGCTTATTGCATACTCTCGACAGCTCATGTGAGCAGCATTGTTACGGAATAGTTTATAGGACAGACAGGCACCGTACTGATGGCTGAGGTAGCGCATACGTTGTGAGTCCTCGACAACTCGTGTGAGCAGCATCGACTACTGGTTATAGAAAAGCTATAGACAGGAAAGTTGGAACACCAAAATATGGTTAGAGGAAGCAATAATTCATCCTACCTCGGTTGAGATATAATTGCTTTATGCATATGATTAGTAACTCTTTAAACTCTTCGAACTTACTAAGCTTTGAAGCTTACCAAAAATGTTATTGTTGTTTTGTAGATTGTTTGCGGTTTGAAGATCGGATCACTCGAAGAAATCACACTATCTTGGGAGCTCATTCGGTAGTATTTTCATCACTTGGTTATATGTCATGTACTAAGATGATGTTACCCTTGAAATGTTTGATTTTGGATTGTTGGTTCTTTGTTGAACTAAACTTGCTTGCTTGCTTGATGTTGTAATTAAGCAAATATGTTTGGTAATGAATTGGCATGTGAATTTAAGAATACTTGTGAGGATTGGTTGTATTTTGTGTCGTATGATGAAACAAGCATTGTCATGTATAGATTTTGCAAGATGAGGATTTGAATAAAAATCTTGTGTTGAATGATGGTTGATAAACTTGAGGACTTGTGTGAATAATCGAATTTTGTATACTTGTTCGGTAGAATTCTTACATGTATCGGTAGAAGTACAGAGAAGGGGAGAGGTTGGTTACTGACTTACATTGTATCGATAGGTAACATACGAAGTATCGAAAGTTCTGTTCATAGTAGTATCGGTAGTCTGAATACTTGTATCGGTAGAAGTTGTAGGGTAAAACTTCTTAGCTCTCTGGAGTTTTTAGAATCAGTAAAAGCATGACATGTTTCGGTAGAAGTCATACTTGTATTGGTAGTATTGTCTAACAAGTACCAGTAGAAGTGCCCAAAAATCATGGAAATGACCTTTTTGCTCTTGTTGAGTTATGATTATATTTAAATGATTATATGTATGACATGATATTAAAAGATGAACAATGATAAATGAATAGAAAGACACCAGGACCGTAACTGGCGACGGTTTTCGAGTTTTGGGTATTACAGACATGAATAATAGATGTCATGATTCGTGAAAAGAATACTGATTCCTTCTGCGATGTAATGATAAGTATATTTGGTTATAGATTGGTTAACTAATGGTGAGAATTGTGTGTTTGAGATACAAAACCATGTGATCCCTGATGGAAAATACTTGTATGTGATTCTTAAGTTCTTACGTGATTGAATTTAATTATTTATTGATTGAAAGGTTGCAAATGAATGTGTAAAAATTAAATGTAGTTAGTATTCTGAGCTACAAATTATAATTGTAAAAGTTGTGATTGAATTGTATGTTAAAAAAAACTCGAAAAGTTCAATAAACGCTGAGACCTTAGATCAGAGATGGTTTTGGATTTTTGGATGTTACATTTAATAGTATCAGAGCTTACGGTTTAGTCGATTCTCGAACTAAGTATAGTGTGAATAAAGTCTAGAAAGTACATGGCATATAAACTTGTGATAGTGTGATGTTGATTGATCCGATCTAACACCTATTTTATTGTAGATTTTAAAGATGTTATATGAATTTGATCGTGATGAAATTAATGAAGTTAATAGTAATATTCTGACTACTGATTTTGGTACCAGTCATAATACACTGGTTTCATAAAGATTTGAACACGAAAAGGTGAGTCAAAGTTTATCAGTTTTATAAATGTCTGATGGTAAAGTCAATTGTCTTTTGGATTTGATGAGATAGTGATTTATAGAAATTGTGCAAGCCAATTTAGTAGCTTTGCAATTGTTATCCCTGAGTATTGGTAAACAAAGTGAGATCGAGGACATAATGATGGATCTGAAGTTATAGTGCTTGATATTATTTCTGGTATGTTCTACTCTCTCGATATTATTTATTGTGAAAGCACTGATTACGATGGGGTTGATGTTTGGATCATAATTCGATAGGCTGGAGTTGGTATGTCAAAACTATCTATTGAAAATTTGTGACTGTGACTTTTCTTGATGATGTTATTATTAAATCATTAAAATTGATATTATTTCGAGACTAGATTGAATGAAGTTATATGATACTATAATTACCTATAGTCTAAAATGAAATGACATAAATGGCGGACTGGTGTGCTTATTATGGTTAAGTCGGGTCAATCAGATAGTATAAATCAGAGTCGTTTAGATGACTTTGTACAGGAATATATATAGATATACTCAATTAAAAAATTTTGAATTTGAGGAGAACTATGTATCGTTAACCAATGGGTATTTTGATTTATCTCCTTAAAGATTTCTGAGATTCCTGTCCAAATCCGATAAGGGAATTAATTCAAGATATAGGAAAAAAAATATCTCATGCAGGGGACTTGTTCAATAAGTTAAAAGGGCATAATAGTATATTTGAAAGTTAATAAAGATTCAGTTATTCAGTTCTAGTTAAGGATATGAGATGCTGAAATTTTCTTTAAAAGTTTAGATAATCATTAAGAATTCTAGTAATATTGCCTAGATCAACCAATGTCTCTGTTGATTTATGAATATAATGAATCAGATTGTTCAATCTTATCTAGAAATTTGGATACAGTCGTACTATTATTATTGATGATATTCTGATAAATCTCAAATAGAATCTGTATGTCGAATAAATGAGAAATGTATTACAAACTACATGTGAGAAATAATTTATGTGAAAATTATCAGTGGTGAGTTTTGGTTTAGTGAGGTTGATTTTCTCGGTTAAGTAAAGTTGACAGATGGGTTTGAGTAAGCTCAGGTAAAAGATTTTTCTATTGTTATATGAAAACTTTAGAATAATCAAGAACTGCTAAATTAAAATTTCGAGGACGAAATTTCCTAAGGGGGAGAGTTGTAATAGCTCGTTTTTCAGTGGTGTCGAAAATAGTGATTTCGGGACCACAAACTCGACGAGAAAATTTTATAATGAGTGTTTAAATTAAATAAGTAAATAATAATTTTATATGGAATTTTGAATTGAAGAATATTAATTATTGAATTAAAAGTTAGTATAAGTGATTTAGTTCAAAAGTCAAGTGGTTTTAGAAAATGAGATATTGGGACCTCGTTTCTGAAATTAAGGGCTGTAAATATTTTTATTAAATATTTACAGAATCTTATTATATGTGAATTAAGTTCGGTTGGATAATTTTGATAATTAATTGCTTAATTAAGGAAAAATGAGTAAATTGTAAAGTGGTAATTACACCATGATAAAAAAGTCTAAGCGGTGGAGGATACGATTACCTTCCACTAACTTTTGGGTTATTTATTCATTTAGTCTTTTTTAGTTTAAGGCTAAATTGTAAACAAGTTTATTTTATTAGAATTTAATATAATTGAGGGACCAATTATAAAATTAGATCCTTTTTAAATAGCCTAAAAATAGAAATGAGGTGAAACTCTTTAGATTTATAAATTGCAATTAAATCCTAATAAAAATGAGAATTTACTAACTAGTTTAATTTAGTATGATTGAGAATGGTGGTTTCGAGGTCACAAATTCGATGTGTTAGATAGTAAATATTAATTATTTTAATATTTAAGAGGTCATTAGTATCGTATTAAAATTTGTGACGAAATTTTATCGTTTAGATTGTCAATTAAGTAAAAAGGAGTAAATCGTAAAAGCTGAAAAAGGTGAAATTCATTAGTTAAATATGTTTATTAGTAGAAGGAAGGTTTAGCAAGGTCCTTAAGAAGTAAATAAACCCTAAGGAAGGGTAGTGGATGTTTTTGGTCATTATAAACATGAAAATCTAATTAATTACTAAATGGCAAAAGAGAAAATAAATAAATTAAAGTAAAAACAAAAACTTAAAGTTAAAGAAATGAGTTATCTTCCTCATTTTTTCTTCTTTCCACCATAGCCGAACCTTAAAGGAGCTTGAAGAACAATCAATTAGATAGGTCCTTTGATTGGTAGGTGATTTCTCACCCGTTTTTAGTAATTTTTATGTTTTTGAGTTCGTATTAGCTTAATCTAGCTAACCCGAGGACTAATTTGTGAATCTATTAAATGTCATAAATTTTTCCATTGATGAATGTGTTGTTTCTTGAAAATTTATTGAAGTTTATTAAGCTTGGTTGTTGGATTTGATTATTTTGTAAAGTGATTTTTGATGATTTTAATGCTTAACGACTAAATTATTAAAGTGTTAAATTTGCAATGACTTAAGATGAAATAATGAAAAAGTGGGTCGTTGAAAGACACATGAATATTCAGCAAGCTAAAAATTTAAAATAAAATGGTTAATTTGCAAGTTTTGAGCTAAAGGACTAAATTGAATAAAAATGAAAAGTTAAGAGCAGTTTTCTAAAAATACCAAAAAGGCTTATTTGCATAAAATGATTAGAAATTTTATGTTTATTTAAATAATTAAATGAAATTATTGTAATAGATCAAGATCGTGTCTCGATCGTGGAAAAAGGAAAGTTATGGATTTACCCCTGAAGTTGACTTTAACTGTAATTTCATCCAGTAAGTTCGTAAGGTTAAATTTACATTTAAATAGTATATTATTTGTATTTTTTTTATAATTGTTACAGAACAAGTTATGGTGCATGAAATTGAGAAAGATGAAAAAGAAATGAATGGAAGAGATATCAGGCTTTGAGCCGATGATTTGAAATTGACAGATGGTTGAGGTACCGCATATGTTGCGAGTCATTGACAGCTCGTGCGAGCAGCATCATGAGTTGGGACATGAGAAAAGAAATATGGATCCTAAATGGATTACAAGCCCTACGATGATTGAGATTTATTCATAAGAACATATTCTCGACAGCTCGTGTGAGCAGCATCGTTAGGGAACAGTTATATGCACAGATACCGTATCGATGGCTGAGGTACCGCATATGTTGTGAGTCCTAACAACTCGTGCGAGTAGCATCGTGACTCGGGAAAGAGATATAGATCCTAAATGGATTACAAGCCCTACGATGGCTGGGACTATGCTTATTGCATACTCTCGACAGCTCGTGTGAGCAACATCGTTAGGGAACAGTTTATAGGACAGACAGGCACTGTACCGATAGCTAGGGTACCGCATATGTTGTGAGTCCTCGCCAGCTCGTGTGAGCAGCATCGAGTACTGGTAACAAAAAAGTTATAGACAGGAAAGTTGGAACACCAAATATTTTGAGCAAGCAACAGTTCATCCTACCTTGGTTAAGATATAATTGCTTTATGCATATGATTAGTAACTCTTTAAACTCTTCGAACTTACTAAGCTTTGAATCTTACCAAAGATGTTATAATTGTTTTGTAGATTGTTTGCGGTTTGATGATCGAATCATCTCGAAGAAATCACACTATCTCGGGAGCTCATTCGGTAGTATTTTCATCACTTGGTTATATGGCATGTACTAAGATGAAGTTACCCTTGAAATGTTTGATTTTGGATTGTTGGTTCTTTGTTGAACTAAATTTGCTTGCTTGCTTGATGTTGTAATTAAGCAAATATGTTTGGTAATGAATTGGCATGTGAATTTAAGAATACTTGTGATCATTGGTTGTATTTTGTGTCATACGATGAAATAAGTATTGTCATGTATAGATTTTGCAAGATGAGGATTTGAATGAGAATCTTGTGTTGAATGATGGTTGATAAACTTGAGGACTTGTGTGAATAATCGAATTTTTTATACTTGTTTTGGTAGAATTCTTGCGTGTATCGGTAGAAGTACAGAGTAGGGAAGAGGTTGGTTACTGACTTACATTGTATCGGTAGGTAACATACAAAGTATCGGAAGTTCTGTTCATAGTAGTATCTGAAGTTCGTCGCAATTAACAATTTCAAATTGCGCTTAGCAATGCAGGGACAACCTGTAGATCTCTGAAGAAAACATCAAATATGTGTGAGTGCACAGCTGTACTGTAACTAACTTTGATAGCTATAAAAATTAGATCTGGATTTGAGAATAGAGGAGGATGAAACCTACAAATTTTGAGGGTTATAAATAGAGGAAAGAAGATAGAAGAAATCATCAAGAGGTGGAGGAATTAAATACTGCAATTACTTTGTGTTTTTGGGATTTAAGTTGGAAACAGTGAACTGACGGAGCAAGGGAACAACCACTTCTGACGATAGGTGCTCGATGCAAAGCAAGATGAGAGGTTATGGAATAGTCCTAGTAGTTAGAGATAGTAAGCTTCGATTGTATTCATTAATCCCTCTTTTATGCTAATGGATTCTAATGACAATTGAATGAATACGAGAGTCTCTTTCATTGTTAGATCTCTTTGATTCTTATATAATGCTTTTCATCTGTTTATTCTTAGATCTAACTACATCAAACACAGAGTGCATTTGCAGTCTACCGACATCGAGAGATGCGGTGACAAGTTAAGTTAATAAGCAAGATAGCGAGAGTTGCTTGGGATTAGAAGAGATTCTAGTCACTTGTTCTTGAGTGCACAACATTACTCACACCGAGAGGTGGGGTAATTGTGGGTACTTGAGTCTTGATTAAACAGAGGACTGTTATTGGTAAGATTTCATTGGAGCTCTATTGCTGCGACAATTCGTCTATACAAAACCTTGTCGATGCATCCAGCGTTGCGACTTAGAGAAATCAGTGATCCAATCCTATCCTTTACACTTGATCACACCTTTAATTTTATGCATTTAAATACTCAACACTTCAACAACACTTTGATTTACTTTCTGTTGCTTTGACAATTAACCTTGATTGCATTGATAGTATTAACAATTTTAGTGTGCAGATCTGACTTAATTGCACTGACATCTTTACTCACATTTCATCTAATTTTAGTATTAGTTTCTTCGACATCTGAACATCAAGAACCCATTCCTCGTGGGATCAATATCTGATAGAATTGTTCTATCAACTATACTTACATCAATGTGTGTCTGCTTACACAACTACTGTGACGTTATAGACGCGATCAACCCCTAATCTATTCAGCGGAGGATTGAGTGTTTTTGAACATTCTAGTTTAAAGACTTTATTTTTTTTAAAGACTTGTAATTTTGGATGATTTTGGTTTGGTGTTCTAAAACTTATTTATTATTTAGGAGTAAGAGTAGATTTATTTTTGTATACATATGCTTTAATTTTTATGTAGGAACCCCACATGATGGAGGCATAATAATTGTGAGCTATTCACGAAAAAAGGAGAAGGAATCCACCATTAATAGAGGAGCTTCCATTATCAATTGGGTAACTTCATTCCTTACTTTTATGGGCTAGACATTGAGGACAATGTGTTATCCAAAGTGTGGGGGTAACATAGAGATTATTGCATTTTTTTTTTCTTTTTATGTGTGCTTGAGCTTGTAGAAATACAAGTGATTGGTTAAGAGCATGTATAATAGGTTGATTGTATTTTTGAATAAATTTGGCATGATGATGAGGAATTTTAAGTTTTTAAGCATGAAAGTACTGAGTTCTATAGGTTACACTAAGTATAAAGATCTATCGGTTTCATATCTAGCAGATTGAACTATTTTTGACACTTGAAGAGCTTGAAATCAAGTATTTTCAATTTGTTTCTTTAGGATTTAGTTTAGTTTTCTTTTATTAAATAAATTGTGTACAGAGTGCAAAAAGGTGCTTATTGTTGTCTTTGAGACCTCTTGAGGCCTAAGGGCTAGCTAACAGACTTGGTGAGTGTGCAGAAAACATTTAGAAGATGAATAAATATGAAGTTGATCACTACGTCATGACACATGCTGATCTGTGTCGCAACAAAGGGACCAAAATGGCAGGATGACAAAACTGTCTCCTATGTCGCGATAACGCTTGGGAAATTTACTTGACGGAGTGGATTGCCTTCTATGTCACGACACGACTCCTGTGTGTCGCGTCATTGACCCCTAGACGTAGATATCACACTAAATGAAGGGTGTTTTGATCTTTACAATGCCACTTAAACACGAGGAACAACAGCTGACCTTGGGTTGAGGAGAAACGACCATCCAAAGCTACAAATAGGACCTTTAGCACTAGGGTTTTACACACCATTCATAAGATCTTAGTTTTAGTTTTACTTTATATTTTCAATTTGAAATGAGATTGTAGAAACTCACATAAATGATCGAAGAATTTTTCCTGACAGATTGCTAATACAATTTTAGTTTCTTTTTCATTCTCTTCTTCAATTATATGTTTTCATATATTGTTTTATTGATGATTAAAGGAACCATAATTAATTAATTCCATTTTGGGGAATTAGGGAGTGGACATATGAATAATTAATTGTTGTTTTACAGGTATTTTACCTTTCGGATCAACTGTTTGGGAAAGGAAGAACATCGAACAAGCACTAGGCTTGACAACCCTAGAAAGTCATCTAAGTGGGAATGAACCCAAAATTGGTATTGCTCATCCGTGAACACCTTTTCCCTAAACCGATTTAGATTGTAACATCTAGCAGTAAGTAATATCTATCGACTTGCTATGCCGATAAAAGATCGAGAGATCCAACTGGAGTAGTGACTAGTTGATTGGAGGAAAATCCACAAAACCCAACAATTGAAGAACTCATACAGAAATAACCTAATATCCCTAAAGTCATTTATAAAGATTTCTACATCTCAATATTTTGCTTTTATTTTCTGTTCTATTTTATCTTTTATTTTATGCTCCTTAAAATCTACCCTTTGATTTTTCTTCATATTGTAAACCCTAAAATAAGTACTAATTAATTTTCTTCCTTGCAGGGATTTTATTTACTCTCGTTTTATGCCTCCTTTGGGTACGATCCTCGGAATACTACCAAGTGTTCCATTGTAACCCGTATACTTTCAAAAAGCCTAATTCTACACCGAACGGGAGTACGTTCGGGGGAGGTCAAGTTGTTGGCGTCGTTGCCGGGAAGGCAATGCCTTAGTAAATTTTATTCTTTCATTGCTAATAAAATAATTAGAAAAATTCTAGGTTATAGATACGATTATGTTTAAAATTTTTGCATTCAATTTTATTTTTCTTATATTTAACTCATAAAATGATGAAAAATGCACTAGGGATGTTTTTTTTTATCTAGAATGGTTACAATCTAGTTTTGCTAGACCATCAATTTATCAAAACCATTTTGAATTAAATTCACCCTTAATATTTTGGATTACTAACAATTTTCTTTTTCTAATCCCCAGGTGTGATTAGATTGTTGTTGATTCCTTTCGCTTCAAACGGAAAGGCCAAGTCATGGTTGGATTCTTTACCTCCAAACACTATTACTACTTGGGAAGAATTTGTACATATGTTTTTTCAACAAATGATTTCTATGCCCAATATTATGTAGGGATATATACAAATGTTTCATTTCAGGCAAACAATGACAAAAACATTAGGACAAGCCTAGGAAAGATTCAAAGCCATACTTCGATCCATATTAGGAGGAGGAATTCATATTGTTATACAACTTTAGCACTTTTATGACGGGTTAAGTATGGAGAATAGATGCAAGGTAGATATAATACTGGAGGAAGTATTTGAACCCGGACATGGCAAGATGTTACAAACATACTGGAAGTAGCAAGTGCAAATGAAATATTCTAGGAGGAACAATCAAAACCTTCAAAAGAGACTAGTAACCCTATCTGCAACTAGATTGTGACCATTATTAGAAAGAAGAAGATTTTGAGGATGAGGAACCTATGGAAGAAGAGACAAATGAGGAATCTTTAATGACTCAGTTAGAGTGGTGGTAGCAAAGCAAAAGGGGCGATGGATCAATCAATGTCAAATGCTACTAAAATGATACCATCAATTGTGAGGCCACCAGAAGTAGAGTTAAAGCCATTACCAAAACATTTGAAGTATGGATATTTGGGTGAGAGAAATACTTTACATGTTATACTTGCATCAAGATTAAGTAACTCACAAGAAGTGACTTTGTTGGATGTGCTTAAACGTTATAAGAAAGGCTATTGGGTGGGTGATTGCTGATATAAAAGGGATAAACTTAGCATTTTGTCAACACAAAATTCGATTGGAAGAAGGTAAGAAACCCATTGTAGACTCACAGAGAAGACTTAATTCGGCCATGAAAGAAGTGGTAAAAAATGAACTGGTAAAAAAATGGTTAAAAGAAGGTATAGTTTATGCCATTTCTGATAGTGAATGGGTAAGCCCTATGCAATGTGTACCAAAAAAAGGTGGGTTGACAGTTGTAGAAAATGATCACAATGAGTTAATCCCTACAAGAACAGTTATCGGGTGGATAGTGTGTATTGATTACAGAAAATTAAATGATGCAACAAAAAAGGATCACTTTCCACTACCTTTCATTGATCAAATGTTGGATCGATTGGCAAGTAAAAAATATTATTGTTTCTTAGAAGGGTATTCAAGATATCATCAAATCCCAATACATCCCGATGTTCAGGAAGAAACCACTTTTACATGCCCTTTTGTAGGACCTATGCTTTTAAACGTATGCCTTTTGAACTTTGTAATGCACCAGCTACTTTTATGAGATGTATGACCGATATTTTTACAGATATGCTAGAAAAATGGTTGGATGTTTTCATGGATGATTTCTTGGTATATGAAGACTCTTTCGAGGACTACTGTTGAATTTAGAGAAAGTCTTATAGAGGTGCGAGGAAACTAATCTAGTACTCAATTGGGAAAAATGTCATTTCATGGTAAGAGAGGGGTTAGTTTTGGGGCATCAAATATCATAAAGAGGGTTAGAAGTGGATAAAGCAAAAATTGAGGTAATAAAAAACCTACCACATCCCACAAATATCAAAGGTATTCGAAATTTTTTGGGACATGCCAGGTTTTATGGTTTTATAGAAGGCTTATAAAAGATTTTGCTCACATCTCTAAACCTTTCAATTTATTACTGCAAAAAGATGTTCCATTTATGTTTGATAATAGTTGATTGAAGCTTTTGAGAAGATAAAAGAGAAACTAATAACTGCTCCCATTATTATCACATCGAATTGGAATGAACCTTTTATTATTATGTGTGATGCCAGTGATTATGCTATAGGTGTTGTCTTAGGACAGAAGAAAGACAATCTATTTGGAGCAATTCATTATGCCAGCAGGACTTTTAACCCCGCTCAATGCAATTATACTACTATTGAGAAGGAAATCTTAGCTGTAGTTTTTGCCTGTGAAAAATTTCGTCCTTATTTAATGGCTAATCATGTGTACATTTATACAAATCATTCATCTCTGAAATATGTGATGAAGAAAAAAGAAACCAAAGCAAGGAATGAGATGGGTATTGCTGCTACAATAATTTGATTTATGGATTATGGAACAGAAAGGGACAGAGAACCAGATAGCAGATCATTTGTCACGATTAGAAAATCCTACTAACTTTGTACTGTTGGGAGAAATAAAGGGTGTTCCCAACAAAAGGGTGTTCCCAACAAAAGCATCCTAGCAACAAAAGAAATGAATTATGCATGAGGCAAAGAATTATATTTGGGAGGATCCTTATGTATTTAGGCAATGTGCAGACCAGTTAGTACGCAGATGTGTAGCCAAGGAAGAAATAAATGACATCCTTAAAGGATGTCACGACTCTCCTTATGTTGGACATTTCGACGGAAAGAGTACAGCTTAGAAAATTTTGCAATCCAGATTTCATTGGCCAACTATGAATCGGGATGCTCATATGTTCGTGCAAAACTGTGATCGGTGCCAACGAATCAGGAATATATCAAAAAGGGATGAAATGCTACAGGTGGGAATTATTGAAGTAGAAATCTTTTATGTTTGGGGAATTGATTTTATGGGTCCTTTCCCTAGCTCATTCGGGAATCATATATCTTGTTGACAGTATATTATATTTCTAAATGGGTAGAAGCAGTGGCATTACCTACTAATGATACCAAATCAACATAAAATTCTTAAGAAGAAACATCTTTTCAATATTTGGAACTCCTAAGGCATTGATTAGTGATGAAGGATCACTTTTTTGCAGTAAATAATTTGAAGTTGCCCTCATAAAATATAGTATTCAGCACAAGATGGCAACTGCATATCACCCTCAGGCAAATGGACAAGCTGAAGTTTCCAAACGAGAAATTAAACAGATCCTTAAGAAGACAAAAAATCCTAATCGCAAAGACTGGGCGGCAAAATTAGACGACTCCTTATGGGCCTATCGAACAACATATAAAACACCCCTTGGTCTATCTCCTTATAAACTCGTGTATGGAAAAATTTGTCACTTTCCCATTGAATTAGAGGAAAAAGTGTATTGGGCTATTAAAGAATTAAATTTAGATCTTGATTTAGCAAAAAAAGAGAGAATTGCTCCAGTTGCAGGAATTGGAGGAGTTTTGATTCATGGCCTATGAAAACACTAAACTTTACAAATAAATAAGTAGGTTGCGTCATGATGCCAAGATTCAGAAATGAAACTTCGAGCCAAGACAGAAGGTACTCTTGTTTAATTCTAGGCTCAAATTATTTCCTAGGAAACTTAAATCATGATGGATAGGGCCATACATCATTAATCAGGTAAAACCATATGGGGCAGTCGAGTTGTTAGGTAAGAGTGGTGAAACTTTTTTAGTTAATAGGCAAAGGATAAAGCCATATTATGGGGGAACCACTGATATACTTATTGAGGAGCAACCTTTACATTACAAAATGATATGGGATAAAAACCAGTGTTAGACTCGGACATCAGGAATACCCTAAAGACATAGATAATAGCTCAGATTCAGAATCAGAGGGAAGCTGGTCTCGATGTCACGACGACCACATCCAATGTCGCGACAACCACTGATCAGCCTACAACATCACAGCAGTTGTGCAAGTGGACACACGTCAATGCAAGTATAGTTGATAGATTAATTCTATCGGATATCGATCCCACAGGGAATGGATTCTTGATGTCTATATGTCGAAGCAATTAAAACTGAAATTAAAGATAATGTGAGTAAAGATGTCAACGTAATTAAATCTGATCTACACACTAAGACAGTCAAAATTGTCAATGTAATTATAAAAGTTAAATGTCAGAGCAACTGAAAATAAATCAAATTGTTGTTGAAGTTTTGAGAATTTAAATGCAAAAAATTAAAATGATGATCAAGTGCGAAGAACTAGAGTGGATCACTAACTTCACTAATTCGCAACGCTGGATGCGTCGATAAGGTATTGTATAGATGAATTGTTGCAGCAATGAGGTTCCAATGAAATCTTACCAACTACAGCTCTCTGTTTAATCGAGACTTGAGTACCCACAATTACCCCATCTCTCGATGTAGGCAACTTTGTGCACTTAAGAACAAGTGATAGAATCTATTCTAATCCCAAGCAGCTCTCATTGACTTGCTTGTTAACCTAACTTGTCACCGCATCTCTCGATGTCGGTAGACTGCAATTCCACTCTCGTGTTTAATGCAATTAAGTCCAAAAATAAACAGATGAGAAGAATTAAATAAGAATCAAAGTAATCTAACATTGAAGTTATTCTCATATTCATTCAATTATCAATAATAATCCATCAGCATAAAAAAGTGGTCAACAAATACATTGAAGCTTACTATCTCTAGACTACTAGGACTATTCCTTAACCGCTACTCTTGTGTCTGTACCAAGCACTCCTCGTTAGGAGTTGTTGCTCGTCTGCTCAGTCAACTCACCGATCTCCAATAAAACTTCAAAAACACAAAGTAATTACAGATTTAATTCCTTCCCCCTTGATATCTTTCTTCATCTTTTCTCCTTTATTTATAGGCTTCAAGAATGGTAAACCTTCTCTCTTCTCAGATCCAAATCCAATTGCAGTTGTAAAAGTTTGTTACAGTCCAGTTGTACACTCACACAGATCTGGTATAAACTTCTTGGATCTACAGGTTGTCGCAACATCGCTAGGCGCAATCTGAAACCTTTAATTGTAGTGACAACGTGCTCTTCCCCTACGCTGGTGCTTCCAGTTGTGATTACAGCTAAATTCTCTCATTTCAAGTAAAGATTCCTATTCGGCGACACTAGTCGCAATTTCAAGCTGAATTTGTGGCTGCATTTTAGGATTTTTTTTAGCTTTGGTCTTCTGAGATTGATCCTTGCGCTGACAATTTTAAGACGCGATCTGCATGTGGCGACATTAGTACACAAAAAGAGATAAATTAACAAGAATTTAAACCAAGCATAAATGAGTTAGAAAACATAAATACTAAGTATGAAATGTCTAACATGCATGCTAAATATGGTACAAAAGAGACAAATAATTCACAAATTTAGGGAGAAAATAGGTGTCATTTCTACCACACATCAAGGTGACATGACTACTGGTCTCGATGTCGTGACAAGTCACCCTTATGTCACGACGAACAGTACTCCACGGAACAACAATTCTGGAATCAACGTCACGACATACCTAGTGTATGTCGTGACACTCCGACGTAATAGCATCAGTTCAGGTAAGACTCTAACTCTTAAAAGTTTTAATTAGAATTAGATACTGTAATTTTTTAATAACATTTAACTTCTAAATTTACTGAAAATCCTACTAATCATCCCCTATAAATAACGTTCCTTCCTTGTTATCTTTCATTCCATAATCAAAAGATCCTAATCATAAAGTCAAATGGCTGATTCAAGTGAAAGTGCTACTAATCTTATTTTTGAATTCCCAGAAGATGATCTAGACAAGTATCTCCAGCAACTACAACTGCATACCTTTATTCAGGAGCAATGGTCTGATCCCTTGATGCAAGTTTTCCGAGGTATTTGGGAAACAGTAGTCGATCATGAATGGACTCAATTTTGTCTACCCTGCAAAGAACCGGTAAATATTTCAATAGTTCAAATTATTCCACAACTCAATAGGGTATTTCACAGTGAGATATTCCACTTTTAATTCTTCATGTAGATGATGACGGATGAAAATCATTGCTTTGGCTTGTCTTGGTTAGATGTTTCTTCATTTGCTAATATAGTATTTCCTAGACCTTTAGCATCTAGGTGAATTTAGCATCTAACACCCATGAAAAATAATTCTTGCCTGAGATGTAGGGCTGCATATTCAAGTTGGCAAGAGTTGACATTATAATTACTAAAAAGAAATACTAAAACAACATTAGTAAAATAATAAGCACTCTTAATAGTAAAACATTCCAATTATTTGGCAAATTTTTTAAGTTATATATAGTCACAATGACGTGAGCTTTACTGGATTAAAAATATATACATCATACATTCATGAAAGAAACAAAGTGTATAGGTTACTATTTTAATTTCATCTAATACATAAATGCAAAATTAAGAAATCAATATGCCCATGCAACAACTTATATAATGCAACATAGTGAATGTTAAAATAAATATATTACACCTTTACTAAATTAATAATTTAATCAAATGAATAAACAACTAAAATATCTTTAAAATAATACAAATTTCAATCAATAACTAAAACATTAAAGATTAAAAATAAAATATTTCATATAAATAAACAATACTGAAAATAAATGAAAGGAAAGACAAGATTGAAGATTGAATAATATTTGATAAACTTAAGTTTACCAATGCATATTCTATAGAAACATAATTATAATAATGTATTTAAGAATGAAAATAGGAAATAGTATAAAATAATTGTGATATACAATTTAGGATTACTTTGAATCAAAAGAATGAATTTGATTTTAACCAAGAACTTTAAGCAAATTCGTGCTGATAATGTATAGTAAACAAAGAGAATTATAGAATGAACAAGAAAGAAGAATAGAAAAATGAAATGATGCTTCAACTTTCACTTGGGATGCCAATAAGCTTGTACATACCCTCTAATTATAGGGTACCTTATAAATTTTTAAGGGTTACAAGAGTTACAAGAAAATGAATTCTTAGGGGTTATGGACATCCATTTTTCAACAATTTTCCTATTAATGAAATTTTAATATAAATTTGCAATGCTTATGAATACATTTTCAAAAAAAAATTATCATTTATTTATATTTTAAGTAATATCATAAAATTATATTAATTATTAATGTATATTATGGTTGTTTGGTTATAAAGTCAGCCTTTTTCAAGCTGAGTCAGATTTATCTTGGGCTCAAGCCAAATCAGTCTCAAGCTTTCTAGGGCTCGAGTTCTGTCGAGCTTGGATTTTCTCAGGCTCGGGCTTTTCTAAGCTCAAATTTTCTTGGGCTCGAATCATTTACAGTCTCAAATCAGCATGGCTAGGATTTAAAGCTCAGGCTTGTTTTGCCAACTATACTCTAGCCTAAGGGCTACAATTTGCTCCTCCATAGAAGTAACTTTCCTTTGGACCTCTCAATTTGGATGGTTAGGGGGTTAAGGATCCTATATAACTTCATTATCATTATGCTCTCTCCAATTTCTATGGACGGTGGATTGGGTCATACGTTCCAATTCGAGCGGAAGGGGTAATTCATCATATTTGGCAACATCCTTGGTTGCGCGTAACTTTACAGTTAGCCACTCATTAAGGGTATTCTACAGTTCCAAAAGGCGTTGGCGCTCATGTTCTTGGAACGAGCGCTGCTAGCCCAAGAGCTGCTCCCTCATTAGACACATTTTCTCTTGCATTTCAATAACATGGCATTGGGAACCAAGGAATTGTTGCTACTGGGAGGCTTGATCTGGTGGAATAATTGCGATAATAGGCTGAGGTTGGCAAGCCAAACAAGAGAGCAGTTGCTTTAGAAGGTCATCTCTAGGATCTTATGGACTAACAGGGGAAGATGAGGTGTAGAGGATTGAAAAAGAGACATAATGGCAAGGTTAGCCAAGGGAGTAGAAACAGGAATATTAAGGACATTCATGAGCCATAAGGGTAATGTTGGGCGAGTTGTCATTTTAGTGCTAGGATTTTAGGTTTGGGGTGAGGGGAGTTCAATGTTGACGTTGTCATTAGTTGGTAGGGTTGGTGTTATTGCTTTTGTTGAAGGGATTGGGAATAACATCATTCTGAGTCTAAGACATTATTCGATCCACACTCATCATCCCATTGTTGATACAAATATACAACAATGGAGGAGATCAAGGTGGTATTGTGAAAGCTAGTTCACCTAAAAAAGCCAAGAGCTAGAACAAGGACAAGAGGATAGGCTGATTGAGAGGATAATTGCTTAGAGTAACTTTAGGGTGCTAAAAATTGGTCCCTTCTTCATCACTAGTCAATCTATTTATAGGAGAGGTTCTCTTATCTATTAGTGTGAGATGACAGATTGCCATGAAATAGATTATCCTCATCCAATGAGTAAAAAACATGCATTATAGAGCTCATTCTATTATCTATTCAATCAATATGAGGTTGTTACACTCAACACCCCTCATAGCGTTGAAGGTGTGTTTACACCTGAAGAGCTTTCACACCTAAAAAGCATGTGGTTAAATCCGTTGTGAAGGAAGCAGTTTGTTTTACTAAAGGATGTTGTGAGTGGATAATCAAGCAAGACAACTTTAAATGGAGTCAACAAGCAGATCAACACTACTTCTGACACTGATACTGACACGTGTCCAAATGGCAAAAGGATATACTAAAAAAATTATTGCATGAAATAAAAGCTAAGAACATTTATAATCATACTTCATTGACTGTTGTAATTTATAAAAAAAAAATGCTTATTTAAATAAACTAAATAATTATTTAACAGTACTCTAATAATTTTGATAATTAAGCTCTATTTATCAATTACCAAAATTACTTGAGTACTACAATGAAATAAAAGTTCTTAATTTTAATTTCATACAATAGAACGTCAAAGATTTATTTTTATTTTTAGTAGAGTTCAAAAACTCAAAAGCTTATTAGAATAATTATGCTTAATATATAAAGCTGATGAAAACCCTACAACATATTAAAAATAACAATGATTTCTTAACAGGAAGAATTTTGCATTAAGGTACAACATTTTCCATTCCATTGCAACAAATTAGCAATCTTTTCTTGGAAGAGAACTCACACACGATTTATAGATGAATGTCAGATCATCTTTTCCGCTTTGTAGTCAAGCTTCTTCGTTCAGCCTCCATTTCTGCAACCAGAACATGAAACTCTGAACCAAGCATGTCATGTATGTCAATCTTAAGTGAGCTACTCAACTTGACTGTCTCCATGATCAAATTTAAATCTACATTGAAACCTAAACTCGTCAATACTCGGATAGCATTCGCAATTCTGCATATGTTTTGCCTCATCTCTAGCGGGGTATATGTAGATTGTTCAATACTTTTAGCTTGATCGATTACCATACTGTCTCTAGCTTCAACATGTTCACCAATCCATATATATCCGTTACGTCCAAGTATCAAGTCAATTCCAAACTGTTCAAGGTGATGGAAATGCTGTTTGCTTTTCTTCACCAGGTAGGGATCAATTATGAGCAACTGGCCTTTCTCAAGCTGTGTACATGTCGATTGAATCACCAATAGCATTATTAAGACTGACAAACTATGCCAAATCAGAAGGGATATACAAATTAATTCGAGATAAATACCTTTCCATACTTTTGGCTTCTTGCTTGGAGTTGTAAGCTGCCATCATGCTGGAAATTACGAACCTCGGCCTGAAGAAAAAAGAATGTCGTTTCTAACACAAGTGTTTATCGTTTTCTTCTATTTGTCACATAGCATGTTCATGTTCATATAAAAATACTACAAAAGAGAACACAAAACAAGTGCGTCGCTGGACTTACACAGACAATATCATTCTCTTCAAATATACTTCGCATGTTGAGTTCATCCAAAGCAGTTCGCCGTCTCTAATAATACGAAGTTAATTTTAAATTAGGAAAATTTATAAGGGAGCAAAAGAAAAATTGTATGTTAATTAGGGATGAGTATCGGCCTTAAATGTGCAACATGGGTATATTCAATTTTCTAAACTTTCCATCTATTAGAAGGATCATATCTACATATCAATGCCCAAATATATGTCAAAAACAGGCTCTTCGAGAAAATGAGTCAGTATAACACGGGAAAAACATAAATAGTTTCCCCATATGGCATCAAAATGCAGCAAGCATAAACATGAGATAGTTTTGAAGCAAACAAACAAGGAATGAGGAACTTATAACTGCTGCTCATAAAATTCAATGGATTACTTCAAGGGATACTATGCAATATCAGAACAATAGTGGAAATTCAACTAAAAAGACTCTGCTAGTCTAAAGGAGAACTGCACTCTCACATCAAGCATCCAACCTCAATCGAATTTCATTATAAATTCTCCATAATTTCTGCTAAATACAATCAGAGGTCTTCCTCTGTCTTGGTTCTACAAGGAATATACATGTTACCTGAATACCATCAGGCATGTTCATCGAAGAGAGCATTAAAACCGCATCTTGGCTGAAATTAATTTCCAATCTCCACCGCTTTTGAGCAACCTGAATATGAATAAATGAAAATGCAAAGTCCCTTATGTGTTCCAGAAAAGAAGAAAAACTATTTTTGGTACAAAGGGAAATTCTGGGTCAATGCCACATCTAGAAGGTAAGTGTTATTGAGCCATTTTAGGCCTTACCTCGACTAAACGTCCCACTAAGATATCCCCAACCTCTGGCTTGTACCTAAAAGATTTAATAATTCGAAAACAATTAAATTCCAAAACAACAAAAGAAGAGTAATAGGATTGAAGAGAGATTTTGTTTGAGAATACCTAGCGCGTAAGGCGCGTACGTAGACCAGTTTGTTGACGCGCTCCACAACGCCGCACACAGTTGCCACCAATTCGCCGTTGATGTCCGTTGTTCCATGTCCCCTTCAAAAAAAAGTGAACAACATAAAACAAGTGTTCAGCCAAGCTATATAAGTAATTTAATTGTAGTGGTTAGGGGAGTACTTGAGAAAAGCGTCTTCGTAGTTGACAGGAATAGTGTCGGCGACGGTAACGGAAGCGTCGGAATTGGCCTTAGCGGATAGAGACTGAAGCTTTTCGAATGCCCTTTGAAGTCTTACTCTTTGGGTTTGGCTCAACGGTAACTTCAATCCTCTCATTTTATCTTTGTTATCGGCTAATCAGCATAAGCTTGATTTTGGGGTACTCAAACTCTGCCTGTAAAACAGAAAAAGGGAAGAGAAGCGAAGAAGAAACCCTAAATCCTAATACCTCGACTGAATTTTCCCCCATTTTTCGATTACTAATTCGGCTGTTAACGGGCTATTTAATTGGGCCGCCCAGTTGATTTGTTCGTACTTTTGTAAGATTCTGTAATTCTGTTTGTGACCAAAATACCAAAAAAAATTAAATAAATTAAATGTCAAGAATGTTTGTCTCTATGATTTGGTTTTTATTCTTTTTCATAATTTAATGAGATGCACAAGAAACAGGGGAAAGTTATGTGGGTTGAAGAAGTTTGATATTCTGTAACTTGTAACTTGTAACTTGTTACTGGCCAACTCAAGTTCATTTTCCTTCAAGTGTATTTTCCCTTCTCATAAACATGACTCATTAACGTATCTAAATAGTATTGTTCACAATTATAATCCAATATTAGTTCACTTGGGGCACAAATTAAGTTTTTTCCCCTCTTTTTATGGTGGAAGTGAAAAATTCATAATTTAATCCCAATGCTTTTCAATCTTATCCAATTTAGTTCAAATGTGATCTTCATCCTACCAATACATATTTCATGTCATTTTTATTCCAAATTATCATTATTAACTCACATTTTCTCAAATCGGTGAAATTAAATTTTGTTCCCCATACTTTTTAAAATTTATGATTTGATCATTTTATCACATTTTCACATTCACAACTCTCTACATTGATTTCCGTCTCCAATATCAAATTAATTTCTTATGATCTCTTTTTCTTACTCATTTCTATATTTTCTCGAAGCTCACTAAACACGATCTCAAAACAATACCAAATGTTGTATCGAAAATTTTTGGGCGTTATAATAATTGTATATAATAAGGAGATCAGTCATTGTACTTTACTAAAATGACTTTGTGACAAAAAAACTTTGTAATTAATAAACAAAGAGCAAGAACTTAATTACAATTTATTTAAGCCGTAATTATTGTAGACATCCGATTTTATCCGAGCCTAATTGGAGGCCCATTTGTTCTTTCTTGGGCTCATTGGAAGCTCACTCAATTTTGGGTCAAATAGAGATATTAATTTTTCTTTTCTTTTTCTTTCTTTTTTGAACCTGTCAAAGACCCAAATTATTATTATTATTATTATTATTAGAGTTTCATGAACCATAACTCCTCTTTTGCCACATATTATAAACATCTAAAATAGTATCAAGTTATTAATCAAAACATCAAATGAAACATGACAAAAAAATTATAAATAAACAAGATTAAAGAACAATATATATGCATGAAATGAATGAAAAAAAGGAAGGTTTTTTATATTCTGATTTTTTTATAAAAAAGGTAAGAAGAAAAAACAACAATAAACATGTTATTTTCTTCTTCTCTTCTCTTTTTTTTTTTTTTTGTTATGGACATATCATAAAGCATGGGGTTTGGGCTCCGATGTGGGGGACGATATCGGACCATCCATCCTTTGCCTCCAGTAGCCCCAAAAATCTCATTTTCTTTTCCTTTTCACTTGCTAAAATAAAGGTTTTTTTTTAAAGAAAAATAGCTTGATTTTGCAAAAAAAATTATGGTTTTTTTTAACTAATTTCGAAATAAAAGTTTTAATTTTTAAGTAAAATAGTGATTTTCTTTAACAAGATAAAGTTTATATTTTTAAAATTAAAAATCTGTTTTTTAGTTATTTTAAAGAAAAAGTTTAAATTTTTAAACGAAGTTTTTAAATTTTTAAACAGGGTTTTGGCTTTTTTAACTATTTCGAAATAAAAGTTTGGATTTTTAAGTAAAATAGTGATTTTTTAAAAAAAGAGAAAGTTTATATTTTTAAAAATAAAAATCTATTTTTTAATTATTTTAAAAAAATTTAAAATTTTAAACAATGTTTTGATTTTTTTAAAATATTTTGGAATAAAAGTTTGGATTTTTAAGTAAGTAGTGATTTTTATTAAAAAAGAAAGAAAGTTAGATTTCTAAAAAATAAAAATATATTTTTTAGTGATTTTAAAGAAAAAGTTTAAATTTTTTGACAAAGTTTTGATTTTTTTTTAACTATTTCGAAATAAAAAGTTTGGATTTTTAAGTAAAGTAGTGATTTTCATTAAAAAGGAAAGAAAGTTTAGATTTTTAAAAAATAAAAATCTGTTTTTTTTGTGATTTTAAAGAAAAAGTTTAAATTTTTAAACAAATATTTGATTTTTAACTATTTCGAAATAAAAGTTTTGATTTTAAAGTAGTAATTTTATTTTAATCAAAAGAAAACTTTTGATTTAAAAAAAAAAAAAAGAAGAATAAATTTTCGGCCACCATACATGGCGGCTCCACCACCAGAGCTGGAGAACCGTTGGACTCTCCGGTAGTGGAGCCATGGTCAACATTGAATGAGGAAGATAAAGAAGATGAGTTTTTTTTTTAAATGAGGTTGAAAATGAGAGAAAAATATATTTTTCCTATTTATAAGTGTCAAAATGAGTAATTTATTCCCACCCCAAACTTTTTAAATTTATGAAAAATATCATTTTTTTGCAGTGATGCCCACACTCTTTGACATATTTACAGTCGTATCCCTTTTGTTTATTAAAACTTTCGATTTAATCTGAAATTTCAAAATTAAAAGTAAATTAATTGCTACATCAATCCTCTGTCCTCCACATTTTTTTTTTTTTAATCTCAAAATCAAGCTATGTCATTTTGTTTTCATTTTAATAAGTTATTTACACTTATATCTTCTTTTTATTTGCATTTATGCTTTATATATTTTATATCAATTATGCATTTTAGTTTAATATTTTATATTTATTCACACTTGCATAATTTTTATTTATTCTTATTTCATATTTGTTTACTTTCATGTGTATTTATATTTATGTTTTTTTTTTTTATATTTGAATTTATGTTAGTCTTTAAGAGTATCTACCATTTACCTTAGAAAAACTATAAATAATATGTAGGATATTTTTTTATTAGGATTTTAAACTAATTTTAAGTATCATCTAGGATAATTAATATGTAAATATTCTTTAGGATTTTGTTTAAGATTAAAACTAAAGATTTTTGTAGGTGAATTGTAAATCATGAGTAGGCCCTTTCTAAATATTTTATTTTAGAAACTCTTTAAGATAGCTAATCAATGTCATCTAAAATATATCATTTTAGGATTTTGATGAATTTAAACTTTAGATCAAGAATTTTAAAGTAAGATAAATCATAAACCCGACATAGGATATTTTCATAAGATCTTGATAGGTTCAACGTTATTAATTAAATCTTTTAAAATAATAATAATAATGATAAAAGATTGAATAAGTTGTAGATAAATTTTAATATTTCTTTTAATTCATTAGTAATTTTTAAGATTCTAAAATAGAATTAATTTTAAGAATTGAAGGTATTTTACTAGAATTACTTAGGTATCCTTTATGGTTTTCGTTAGAAGTAAAAAAAATCTCTAATTTAAGTTTTAAATTAGATAAGTTTGGTGAACATGTCTTAGTCAAGTTACAAGTAAATCGGAGGCATTTTTTTTAGTTTTTATTTAAGATTTCCATAAGATTTTAGCCTAAATTAAGATATTAATATGCTTAAATAAAAAAATTAAAATAAAAAACTAGCTCCCAAGACCTCGTAAGACTATCCCCAGATAGGCGTTGTGGGGGTGCTATAACCTTCCCCACACGTAACTGTACTCCTGAACCTGAAATTTGATTATGAGATCGAGTTTAGACTTTTATGATTTTTCGCAGTATTAATTCTAGACTTTTAGATGATAGGTGGCTAACCAACCTAGTCCAAATTGGTTAGTGGCGACTCTACATTAATTTAGGTCATTCGTGTCTAGCTTTGCTTACTAGACCCTTGTACTCTTATATAGGCAACATTATGACAGCTCAACGACTCTACTGGGGAGATTAGTGAGTCGATTTACTTAAGTTTGAGAGTTAGGTTTTTTTGTATTTGTGCATATTAGACTTATTTATTCATGTATTAATTTATTTAATTGTCTAATGTCGTTTTAAATTGTTGAATATGTGTCAAATATTGATTTATTTGTTCATTTCATTTGCTTATCCTATTTTGATATGTATGTCAATGTGTTTGTTTATTCTTTTATCGGTGAAATTTATTAATGCGTATGTCGACTCTACCGTCATGGGGCAGCTATAATTGTCATCCATGTTGTATCTTACTTTTGGTCCTATGCCCCCGGGCCCATCCTGTTTAAGAGGAGTAGCCTTAGGCCTTCGTGTGACAATATGTCACCGCATAAGTTTAAGGACTACTCCATGGTTAAGATGGACATTGATGTTCGTGTAGCAAATGCTACCGTGTACTCTATGAAAGTTTTACCACCCAAGGGCTAACTCTTTTTAAAGGGGAACGCATCCCTATGGATGTCATATTTAAGCCTTGGGTTCCTCGTGCATTACAGTCAACCGTAAGCCAGCATGTAATGACCATTTTAAATGTGAAGCCTAGACATAAGAGTCGTACCTTACCCCTCGTAATAATTCCTTATAGGACCTTATGAGCATTTATTCGTATGTTTTGTGTT
The DNA here is from genome assembly GCA_039519145.1 of Kokia cookei. Classification (NCBI taxonomy): domain Eukaryota; kingdom Viridiplantae; phylum Streptophyta; class Magnoliopsida; order Malvales; family Malvaceae; genus Kokia; species Kokia cookei. Next base: position 22,874,837 of record CM076908.1, read on the forward strand.
TGAATTTGTTCGCAATGTTTTATGATTTAATTTCACATTTTTTATGCTTCATTTAACTTTATCCTTTTACAGATTTTATTTTTCTTATGTCTTTGTCTCTCCATGGCATAATTAATGCATCATTTAAATACCTAGGGCACAATGTCGCACCTATATTCGACATGAACACACTTCGAAAAGATTCAGTTGTTCGGCATGGGGTAGAAAATATAGGGATAATAGTGAGAATGTCAAAGGATACTCAGAGTAAAGAAGGCGATTATCAAATAGCTAGTTTTGACTCAAGCCTACTTCAAATAGTTCGCATGGACTGTGGGAGAAATCGTGAAGATGAGTTAAAGGGAATATGGCAATCATGGGACGAGGCTAAGAAAACGTGCTTCCGGGATAAGTATGGTGATGTAGTAGAACTTTTGTTTGTTAAACTGGATGATGCCCTGTTGAAGGCCATGGTACATTTATGGGATTCCACTTATAGGTGTTTTACATTCAATGAAGTGGATATGGTACCGGCTATCGAGAAATATTCTACCCTTCTCCACTATGACTTTGGAGATCCGCTCAGGATATATTGGAAGCAGAACATCGATTTTCGGGGACCCTTAGCCAATCTGATAGGGTTACATGTAGATACGGTTAAAGCAAGGTTAAAAGATAAAAATGGTCCCTGCATTTCTTGGTCTGACATTAGGGATGCCATGGGAAAGACTAGCGATGATAGACATTTGGCACTGTTCACATTTGCCATATACGGGTTAATTATGTTACCAAAAGCTCTGGGATATGTAAGTGTGAAGCTAGCTGATTTTTTGTTTCAGATTGAAAAATAGGCGAATCCTGCTCTAACAGTCTTAGCTGAAACCATCATTTCACTCAATTTCATCAGAAGGAAAGGAGACGGGTGGTTTTTAGGATGCGCGCAGTTGTTGTTCATACAGATGAAAAGTCATTTTAAGTGCCTGTATAAGTGTTTTTGTCAGGTGTTCGTTCTTTCGACTAGGCCTATAGAGGAATTTTTTTAGGAAGTGAGTGGCTTCTAAATCAATCGATTGACGAGTGGGTTCAGAACCTTAGTACATTGACATACTAAGAAATAGAAGGGAGGGCTCCATGGATGATTCGGAGCACGGTACTCATTGGGTGCAGTGGTCATTTGTGGGTTCCCTTAATTGGCATATAGGGAGCTGTTAGTTATTCCTCGTTGATGGTTTTGAGCCAATACGGGTATGATCAATGCTTACCTGCTACAGCTAGTTTAAATAGAGTGGAAGCTTCGGTTCAGGACCTAAGATTTTGGAAGAAATTGGAAGAGATACGATTTAAGTGGGGTCAAACCTTGAGCTTACAATAAATAACCTTTTTTAACCATTCTCCCTAAAAAACGTATATCCAATGGTGCCTAAAAAGAAGCAAAACTCTGTGTCGCGTAATTCAAGGGAGAGGAAGGTCCTAGATGACGTAACTGAGCTAACAGAAAAGATACACGATTTAGAGATGCATCTGAGGGGGAGAGATGAAGAGGTCAGATGGCAACGAGAGCATCATCAGGTATATATAAAGGAAAGGAGGAAGAAATCATGAGACAACATCAACAACACTAATCAAACATGAATGGGAAAGAAGGATAACTAATAATATAGTTAGAACGACGTCAATGAGAAATATCTGACTTATTCGTTCAGATTCAAAGGTTGGAGGCGGATTTGAGTCTTCAGGCTAATAAACTCCAAAAAATGCGAGAATAAGAGCGAACCTAGATGAGGGTGTCTAATGAGAAAACTAATGAAATGAAGGTGATGGAAGAGGAAATTTATCATATGACTAAAGAATTAAAGACAAAAGAAGAGCAAAACAAACAGGTCACGAAAGAATATATGAAGCTTGCGAAGCATTTTATCGCGGTGGAACAAATGGTAGTAACCCGACAAGAAGTGTTTGCAACAATGCACAGGGAAGGTCAGGTTTTTACTCAGCAAGTCAAAGACATATGTGAATAGATTGAAGAACTCAAAAATGAATCTATCCCTTTTGCGATTGGGAACGAGTCGACAATAAAACTTTTGAAGGTTACTTAGGCACATTACCAAAAGTTCATCAAGCTCATAAGGAGGAAGAAGAAGAACGATAAGTAGAGATTTGCCCTATGGCAATAGGATCGATTAGGATTTTCTTTAAGTGTGAATGAAAAATGAAAAAACTTTGTAAGCCGAACAATTTTCGAACCTTCCATGAAAGAAAATGTTTATATTTGAGTATATTTACGACAATGTGCCCCAATTTCAATCATTCATTCATTCATCCATCCATCTATTCATTCCTTCATCCATTCATTCATTCATTCACTCATTTGTTTATTTAGAAACATTATTTGAAAAAAAGAATATTTTTATGACAAATCCAAATAAATTTCTAACTTTGGAAATAAATTTCATTCGAAAAAGGACCAAGGATATGCATAAGGAATTGATAAATGATTCAAATGACATTTTTGAATCAAATTCTCATAATTATGTTCATTGTAACGATCATGAGATAGAAGAGGAGGAAGTTGTACTGAATGAGTTTTTGAGGCTAGTTGAACAAGAAAAGAAGCTTATAGAACCCCACTTGGAGGGAACATTTATCAATTTGGGTGATGATGAGGTAAGAAAGGAAATTAGGATTGGAACCACTCTCATGCCAGAGCAAAGTCAATTGTTGAAGGATCTACTCATTGAGTTTTCAGATGTGTTTGCATGGTCATACCAAAATATGTCGGGTTTGGACACTATTACTGTGGAACACAAGCTACCTTTGAAATTAGATTGCAAGCCCGTACACGAAAAGTTGAGAAAGATGAAACCCGAGATGCTATTAAAGATTAAAGAAGAGGTTAAGAAACAATTCGATGTGGGATTTCTAGAAGTAGCTAAATATCCAGAGTGGGTGGCGAATATTATACCAGTGCCTAAAAAGGATGGAAAAGTCAGAATGTGCATTGATTATAGAGATTTGAATCGAGCCAACCCGAAAGATAATTTTCGTTATTTCATATAGACACACTGGTGGATAACACTACTAAACATTATGTTTTCTCTTTCATGGATGAATTCTCAGGGTATTACCAAATCAAAATGGCGAGGGAGGACATGGAAAGACTACGTTCATCACGACTTGGGGAACTTTTTATTACAAGGTCATGCTGTTTGGTCTGAAAATGCTAGGGCCATGTATCAATGAGTAGTGTGACACTGTTTCATGACATGATGCATAAAGAGATTGAAGTTTATGTTGATGATATGATAGCAAAGTCTGTTAGGGACGGAAAGTCAAGTGAAAAACCTTCGCAAATTAGTTGAAAGAATGAGGAAATACAAATTGAGATTGAATCCAACAAAATGTACTTTTGGGTAAAGTGGGGAAGCTATTGGGTTTCGTAGTGAGTAAACAAGGAATTAAAATAGATCCAGACAAGGTTTGAGCAATTCAAGATTTGACACCCCCTAAAATTCAAAAGGAGGTTTTTCAATCGTCTATGTGTCCCAAAAGACTATAAAAGGAATCATAGTTTGAGCAATTTCCTAAAATTCAGACAAGGTTTGAGCAATTTCCTAAAATTCAGACAAGGTTTGAGCAAAAGACTATAAAAGGAATCCAAGTTTTGGAAATTAGTCAAGAGATTGAAGTTTTTGTTGATGATATGATAGCAAAGTCTGTTAGGGACAAGATTTGACACCCCCTAAAATTCAAAAGGAGATTTTCTGGGACGATTAAATTACGTGTCTCGTTTCATCTCACAATTGACGGATAAATATGATCCCATCTTCAAGCTCTTACATAAGGATAGTGATGGTGAATGGACTGAAGATTGTCAAAAAGCGTTCGAGAAAGTAAAAGGGTATTTGATTAAGCCACCAATTTTGATTCCCTCGGTGCGAGGAAGACATTTGATTTTGTATTTGGTAGTGCTGAATAATTCGATAGGTTGCGTTCTAGGGCAACGAGATGGTTCAAACAAGAAAGAGCGTGCAATCTATTATCTGGGCAAAAAGTTCACGAAGTATGAAGCCAAGTATTCGCATTTGGAAAAGATGTGTTGCGCTTTAGCATGGACCGCACGTCGACTAAGGTAATACATGTTGTCTCACACCACCTTCCTCATCGCAAAGTTAGACCCTTTGAAGTAAATCTTCGAGAAGCCACCATTGTTAGGAAGAGTTGCTCGTTGGCAAGTGGTATTGTCCGAGTATGAAATCGTCTATGTGTCCCAAAAGACTATAAAAGGAATCATAGTCGCAAAATTTTTGGTGGATCACGCGAAAGAGGAATACAAGCCCATGAGTTTTAGTTTCCCAGACGAAGAGATCATGTCCATTTCGAAGCACGAAGAAGAAATTTGGAGGTGTATTTCGACAGAGCGTCCAACATGATTGGGCATGGGATTGAGGCAGTACTAATCTCTCCAAGTGGCTAGTATTTTCCCGCTATAGTTAAACTGATGTTCACCTGTACGAATAATGTAGTAGAATACGAGGCATGCATTTTGGCACTTCAGATCGCCATTGAGAAAAAGATCAGGGTTTTAAAACTTTATGGTGACTCGACGTTAGTTGTTTACCAATTTAGAGGAGAATGGGAAACAAGGGATTCCAAACTGATTCACTATTAAACATATGTGCATGGATTGATCAAAGAGTTTGATGATGTCCAGTTTTGTCATTTGCCAAGAGAAGAAAACCAATTAGTAGATGCATTAGCTACTCTAGCTACCATGTTCAAAGTAGGATCCAAAATAGAAGTGCAGCCTATATGGATAAGGGTCAAGGACTCGTCGGCCCACTGCGTGGGAGCAGAATCAAGAACGGATGGGAAACCATGGTATTTTGACATCAAACGGTATTTGCAATACCAGCAATACGCAAATTGCGCTTAGAAAGTGATAAACGAATAATTAGGAGGCTGGCTGTGGGTTTCTTTTTGGACGATGATTTTTTGTACAAAAGAGGATGCAACCAAACACTGTTAAGATATGTCGACACAAAGAAGCTGAATTAGATAACGAAAGTAGTCCATGATGGAGTATGTGGAGCACATTGTAATGGGCATATGATGGCAAGGCAAATCATGAGGGTTGGATATTTCTGGTTGGTGTTGGAATGAGATTGTTTAAATTATGCTCGAAAGTATCATAAATGCCAAATTTATGCAGATAGTATTAACGTTCCTCCTACTAATCTTCATTTCTTGGCACTTCTTTGGCCGTTTTCAATGTGGAGCATGGATGTCATTGGCCCCATCACATCGAAAGCATCGAAAGGGCATCACTCCATCTTTGTAGTGATTGATTATTTCACCAAGTGGGTCGAAGCCGCTTCATATGCCAATGTAACTCGATCAGTGGTTTGTAAATTTCTAAAAAAGGAGGTCATTTCAAACAATGCCAAGATAGAAGAGGTTTGCGCACAATTTAAGATCAAGCATCACAATTCTACATTATATCGTCCAAAAATGAATGGGGTAGTCGAGCCCTCAAATAATAATATCAAGAAGATCATTTCCAAGACAACAGAAACATACAAGGATTGGCACGAGAAACTCCCTTTTGCTCTCCACGCGTATCGCACATCAGTGAGGACATCAACTGGAGCTACTCCATTTTAATTAGTGTATGGCATGGAGGCCGTTTTACCTATCAAGGTGCAAATATCTTTACGAGTGTTGAGGGAGGTCTGATTGGAGGAGGCTGAATGGGTGCAAGAGAGATATGAGTAGTTGAATTTAATTAAGGAAAAGAGATTAGCAGCTTTATGTCATGGCCAATTGTATCAGCAAAGAATGATGAAGGCCTATAATAAGAAGGTGTGACCAAGGCAGTTCAGAGAAGGGGATCTGATACTAAAGAAGATTCTGCCATATGTTCATTATCATCGAGGAAAATGAACACCAAAATGGGAAGGATCGTATGTGGTGAAGAAAGCTTTCTCTGGTAGAGCATTGATTCTTGCTGAAATGGATGGAGACAAGATGTCAAACCCTGTAAATCCTGATGTAGTGAAAAAATATTTTGCTTAAAAACTGAGCTTAATTATTCTTAAAGAGTTATTCAGATTAAGTAATACTGGTCTTTTCTGTTTTGCTTTTCTTTGTGCATCATGTTTGAGGTTACATTTTGCTTTAGAATCTTGCATTCTACTAAAGGTTAATTACTTAATAAGTTGGCCATGTTCAAAGTGACAAATGACATTTTTTAAATATCCTTCACTTGAAGAAAATTTCATCCTTTGTTAATCAATTTGGGCCATCTTGTTTGTTAAAAATTGACCCTTACAGAAGAATCACCCTATACGTTAGAGGACAAATTGTGAGGTTTTGAGTATGGATCGATGATTTTACAACATTGTGGGGGCAAAAATGAGATTATGCATAATTTAAAAGATGGGCACATTCCAAAGAATGACCTTTGTGATGAGATCAACCATATTTTGAAATGATAAATGAGATCCTTTTATTTTCCCATTACTTGGAGAAAATTATATCCCTTGCTACCCCATTTTGAGCTTGATGTATCTTATTTCTGAACCCTAATTAAATTCATCTACCGAACATCATAAATTGAAAAGAAAGATCATGAAGAATGCAAAATTTTTAATTCTTAATCTCCTTCCAAAAAAAAGAGAAAAAAAAAAGACACATGGAAAACGAATAAAAAAAATAAAGGAAATAGAAGGAGTAAGAACGAACAAAAGTGATTGGAAGATGGAAAGAGCAATAAAAGATTCAAAATAATTCCTCATGGTTTTTATATTTTTTCACATTCTTTAGCCTAATTTTTTTTAATTAACCGTTAACCCTTAAAAGACCATTTTGATCAAGTATGTTTGGTCAAGTCAAGAAGTTAATCCTTGGGAATTTGTGACATTTTCAAGAGCATAAAAGAGGGAGATGAACTCTAAGGTGAAAACTCAAAAATGAGCAGTCTAGAGAGATTTCTAAAAAAGAAAAAGGGTACGAGATGTCCTGAAGGATAATGAAGATTTTCAGAAGAAATGATCCTTCAGTACGAACCATGAAGTAATCTATTTGAGCTTATTTTAGCCTTTTCTTTGGCACCTAAACTAGAGCCAACACTATAACCTTGGAACAAGTCCATCTCTGATTGCTCATGGCCTGTTTAAATTAGGGGATTAACCTACTTGGAGAATGTAAGAGTCTATAGTTAGAATATTTTGTTTAAATCAAGAAAAAATAAAAAAGAAGAAGAAAAAAAACAACAAAAAAGAAGAAAAATTAGAAAGAGAGAGCAAGAGAAAGAAACTATATTGAAGAATATCTACTTTAAGACGTAATTTTGCAAAAGAGGATGGTACAAGGTTCACAGTCGAAATGGTCCAAAGTCAGGAAAAGGAAATTCGGCTTCACGAGAATTAACGAGTTGATTTTCGATGCAAGAAATTTATGTTTCAAAGGTGGATTTATGAAATCGATAGTATCAAGTTTGTTAAGTGAATTATAATTTGAGAATTTGATTTACATGTCATAAAATCATTTTGAAATTTGTTAAGGTAATATCCTATGGAATTTGATTTTCATGATCTGTTGTGTGTGGATAGGGATTTGATCTTTTTAAACCTGAAAACATGATTCTCAAAATAATGACCTTTTATGAAAAAATTCAAGAAAGAAAGAAAAGAAAACATTCATTGCATTTAGAGGCCTAGGTATGGAGATCCATTTACTTTTCATTGCATTTAGAGGCCCAGGTGTGGAGGTACATTTACTTTTCATTGTATTTAGAGGCCTAGGTGTGGAGGTCCATTTACTTTTCATTGCATTTAGAGGCCTAGATGTGGAGGCTCATTTACTTTTCATTGCATTTAGAGGCCTAGGTGTGGAGGTCCATTTACTTTTCAATGCATTTAGAGGCCCAGGTGTGGAGGCTCATTTACTTTTCATTGCATTTAGAGGCTCGAGTGTGGAGGCCTATTTACTTTTCATCGCATTTAGAGGCCTAAGTGTGGAGGTCTATTTACTTTTCATTGCATTTGGAAGCCCAAGTGTGGAGGTCCATTTACTTTTCATTTCAATTAGCGGCATAAGCGTAGAGGTTCATTTATTTATTTATTTCATTTTAGTGTATATTGAAGCCACATGTGTAAGGTCTATTTGCATTTCTTCTGCATTCTCATTTCGAAGATTTGGTTGTGAGGTCTGAATTTATCTTGTTTCACTCTTCATGTTTTGATGGTTTGGTATTTATGTTTCTAGTTTTAGATGACGTAACTTGTTTTGATCTGTTTCGATTTTGTGATTGCAAAATCTATGATTCCTTGTACTGCAATGTTGAGTAGCATTTGATAGTGGTTAGGTGTCTACGTCTTTGTATATTTCTTGCTACACAAGCCATGAACAAAGAGGGGAAACTGTAGACACCTAATTTTGTCCGAGCCTAGTTATAGGCCCATTTGTTCTTTCTTGGGCCCATTGGAAACCCACTCAATTTTGGGTCAAATAGAGATCTTGATTTTTCTTTTCTTTTTCTTTCTTTTTTGGGCCTGTCAAGGGTCCAAATTATTATTATCATTACTATTATTATTGTAACACCCAAAACCCGAAACCGTCGCTGGCTAGGGTCCCGATGTCACTTTAATCATCTATCATTGTACATCTTTTAAAATCATGTCATTTTTTCTTACATTATTAAAGAAATACACTCAACACATCGTAAATTATCATTTAATTATAAACACAATTAAACAAGGGCAAAAAGGGTCATTTCCAAGATTTTTTGGAGACTTTTACAGGTACTTGTTGGATGTCAAGTCAGTAAACAGTTCAGGAATAGTGAAGACTTTTACCGATACTTGGGATAGTACTACCGATACAAGTGAGACTTCTACCGAAACATGTCATGCTTCTACCGATACTAAAAATTCTAAAGAGCTAAAAATCTCACTTAGCTATTTCTATCGATACAAGTATACAAACTATCGATACTTCTAAACATATAACTATCGATATTTGCTATTCAACTACCGATACAACCCAAGTCAGTGAACAACTTGTCTCCTACCCTGTACTTCTACCAATACAATCCATGGGTTCTACCAAAATAAGTATGCAGAATTTAAATATTCACACAAGTTCTCAAGCTCAGTCAACAATTCTCATTTCATACATAAGACACAAAGACAAATATATTTAAAGCTCAAAACACATATGATAATACATTCATTTCATTGTAAGCCTACTATCACTCATAGTATCATGCAAAGTATGATAACTATCCAGCCAAGGTTACAACAATGAACCACCATCATAATAACATCATCGTAGTACATGCCATAAAACCAAGTGATGTAAAAACTACCAAACGAGCTCCACAATAGTGTGATTTCTTTCAGATGATCCAATCTTCAAACAACAAAATGTATCTACAAAACAACAACAACAAATACACGGGTAAGCTTATTAAGCTTAGTAAGTTCGCAAATATCATTTTCTTACAGAATAGTCAAATCGATTATAAAGATGATAACGAATATGTACTCATAATCTTGTGAACAGTAACGAATTTAACCTCTTCCAATCTTCTAGATTTTAGCTCATACGAGCACAGATAACATTAGCTCCCACAAGCCTAGAATGGTTAGCTCTTACGAGCCCAGAATGGTTAGCCCTTACGAGCCCAGAATGGTTAGCCCTTACGAGCCTAGAATAGTTAACCAGTACAATGCTGCTCACACAAGCTGATGAGAATTTGTGACATACGCGAAGACTTAACCATCGATACGGTCCAGAATTTCCCACTCTCGATGCTGCTCACACAAGCTGATAAGAATTCATAACATACGTGAAGACTCAATCATCGGAGGGGTCCACAATTCAGTATTCATTCAGAATCTGTCAACTTGTGATGTTGATCACACAAGCTATGCTCACACAAGCTATTAGGATACTGCAACATGCAGGATCCTAGCCATCGCATCAAATCAGATAATCGGCCTCAAGCCTGACATTTCGTTTATTCCTTTTCATTTCCATCATCACGAATGTTTAACCTTCCTCGAGTTGCTGTAACAATAACAAAAGTACAAGAAACATACAATGTGTATAAACTAACACTACGAACTTATTGGATGAAATTGCAATTTGGCTATTTTAGGGACTATTCTGCTAATTTCCCTTGTTCGCGATCCGTGGCACAATTGTAATCCAAATCGAAGCTCAAAGTTTATTAATGGAAAACCTAGGTTTTCTTGTCTTAGTCGTGAGGAAGAAGCAGAAATTAGAAGAAAAATGTGATTCTTCTTCTTTAATTTCATATTTATACCTTATGGCATAATTGTAAATTTTAAGACTTTCCTAATTAACTTAATTAATCACTTAATTGACCTTTAATTTTCCTAATTAATGATAATAAGTGTCATAATAAACCACTCACTTAAATATTTTGGTTAATTTACCTATTTGATCCTTCAATTATATTAAATTCAAATCAAACCACTTATTTACAATTTAGCCTTAAGCTAATTAGGACTAAATGAATAAATATCCCAAAAGTTAGTGGAATAAAATCATATCCTGACTTTTTGACCTTGGTATAATTACCTCTTTGGTGCCTTATTCTTAAATCAATCGTAGTTAACCTTTACATCTTTTACAATTTAATCCTTTTTTACTCAATTTACTATCTAAACATTAAAATTTCATAACAAAATTTTAATCCATTGCTAATGACATCATAAATGTAGAAATAAATAAATTGACGACTCGAATTGTCAGAATTGTGGTCCCGAAACCATTGTTTCTGACACCACTGAAAATGGGCTGTTACAATTATTATTATTATTATTATTATTAGGGTTTCATAATCCACAACTACTCTTTTGCCACATATCATAAACATCCAAAATAGTACCAAGTTATTAATCAAAACATCAAATGAAACATGACAAAAAAAATACAAATAAACAAGATTAAAGAACAATATATATGCATGAAATGAATGAAAAAAGAAGAGTTTTTCACATTTTGATTTTTTTACAAAAAAAGATAAAGAAGAAAAAACAACAACAAGCATGCTATTTTCTTCTTCTCTTCTCTTTTTTTTTTACCATGGACATATCATAAAGCGTGGAGTTTGGTTCCGATGAAGGGAAAGATATTGGACCATCCGTCCTCCACCTCTAGGAGCCCCAAAAATCTCATTTTCCTTTCCTTTCCACTTGGTAAAATAAAAGTTTTGATTTTTTAAATAATTTCGAAATAAAAGTTTTGATTTTTAAGTAAAATAATGATTTTTAAAAAAGAGAAAGTTTATATTTTAAAAATAAAAATATATTTTTTAGTAATTTTAAAGAAAAAGTTTAAATTTTTAAACAAAGTTTAAATTTTTTTTTAACTATTTTGAAATAAAAGTTTAGATTTTTAAGTAAAATAGTGATTTTCTTTAAAAAAAAGTTTATATTTTTAAAAATAAAAAAAATATTTTCTAATTATTTTAAAGAAAAAGTTTAAATTTTTAAAAAAAGTTCTGATTTTTTAAAACTAGTTCAAAATAAAGGTTTGAATTTTTAAGTAAAGTAGTAATTTTCATTAAAAAAAATAAAGTTTAGATTTTTAAAAAATAAAATCTAACTTTTAGTGATTTTAAAGAAAAATTTTAAATTTTTAGACAAAATTTTGATTTTTTAACAATTTCAAAATAAAAGTTTGGATTTTTAAATAAAGTAGTGATTTTCATTAAAAAATAAATAAAGTTTAGATTTTAAAAAAATAAAAATATGTTTTTTAGTGATTTTAAAGAAAAAGTTTAAAATTTTAAATAATTTTTTGATTTTTTAACTATTTGAAAATAAAAGTTTTAATTTTAAAGTAAAGTAGTGATTTTGTTTTAATTAAAAGAAAACTTTTGATTTAAAAAAAAAAAAAGAAAAATTTTCGGCCAACACACATGGCAGCTCCACCACCGAAGTCGGAGAACCGTTGAGCTCTCTGACGATGGAGCCATGACCAACATTAAATGAGGAAGATAAAGAGGAAGAATTTTTTTTAAATGAGGTTGAAAATAAGAGAAAAAATAGATTTTTCCTATTTATAAGTGCTAAAATAAGTAATTTAGTCCCACCTTCAAACTTTTTAAATTTATGAAAAATACCCCTTTTTTGCAGTGATGTCCTCACGCTATGGCATATTTACACTTGTACCCTTTTTATTTATTAAAACCTTCGATTTAATCTAAAATTTTAAAATTAAAAATAAATTAATTGTTACATTAGTCATCTGTCCTATACAATTTTTATTTTTTAATCCCAAAATCAAACTATGTCATTTTGTTTTCATTTTAATAAGTTATTTACACTTATATCTTCTTTTTATTTGCATTTATACTTTATATATTTTATGTCAATTATGCATTTTAGTTTAATGTTTTATATTTATTCACACTTGCATAATTTTTATTTATTCTTATTTCATATTTGTTTACTTTCTTGTGTATTTATATTTATATTTATATATTTTTTTATATTTGAATTTAGGTTAGTCTTTAAGAGTTAATATACAATTTACCTTAGAAAAATTATAAATAATATGTAGGATATTTTTTTTATTAGGATTTTAAACTAATTTTTAGTATCGTATAGGATAATTAATATGTAAATATTCTTTAGGACTTTGTTTAATATTAAAACTAAGGATTTTTGCAGGTGAATTGTAAATCATGAATAGACCTTTCTAAGTATTTTATTTTAAAAACTCTTTAAGATAGCTAATCAATCATCTAAGATATATCATTTTAGGATTTTGACGAATTTAAACTTTAGATCAAGAATTTTAAAGTAAGATAAATCATAAACCCGACATAGGATATTTTTGTAAGATCTTGATATGTTCAACGTTATTAATTAAATCTTTTAAAATAATAATGATAGAATATTAAATAAGTTGTAGATGAATTTTAACATTTCTCATAATTCAATAGTAATTTTTAGGATTCTAAAATAAAATTAATTTTAAGTATTGAAAGTATTTTACTAGAATTAGTTAGGTATCCTTTAGGGTTCTCATTAGAAGTAAAAAAAATCTCTAATTTAAGTTTAAAATTACATAAGTTAGGTGAACATGTCTTAATTAAGTTATAAGTAAATCAGAGACATTAATATGCTTAAATAAAAAAAAATAGCTCCTAAGACCCCGTAAGACTATCCTCGGATAGGCATTATGGGGGTGCTATAACCTTCCCCACTTGTTACTGTACTCCCGAACCCGAAATTTGGTGATAAGAACTAGTCAAGACTTTTAGGATTTTTCGTAGTATTAATTCTAGACTTTTAGACGATAGGTGGCTGATCGCGCTATAAAAGTCACAGCAATTATGCAAGCGAATATTTGTCGATGCAAGTATAGTTGATAGGTGTAAATCTATCAGATATTGATCCTACAAAGATGGTTGTCTATGCTTAAATTTATCGATGCAAAAGAGGTTAGAATAAGAAGAATTGTTAGGAACAATGTTAGTGCAATTAAATCAAAGACTGCAAATAAAAGAATTAAAACTGTCAGAGCAAATATTGTAATTTTGTGATATAATATGTCAGAGCAATTGAATAAGAAAATGTAATGAAGGGGTGAAGGATTTTGCCAATGCAATTTAAGAAACTTAAAAATGTAAAATAATGATAAAGAAATGGGAGAATCCCTGACTTGATAAGTTGACAACCACTAAATGATTGATAAATTGTCGACGCAATTAAACTTAATGAGATCTCACTCCTTTCGACTTCTCTGCTTATCAAAGACCCAAACACTCACATTAACCACACCTTCCAGTGTTGACAATGCTTTGCATTCGAGAACAAGTGGCCAGAATTCCTTCGTGTCTCAAGCAACTTCCATTGTCTTGCTTGTTAATTTAACTTGTCACTGCACTTTCCAGTGTCAGCAACTGCAATAACACTTCCGTGATCAATCAATTAAATCCAAAGATAAACAAATAAGAAGAATTAAGCAGAAATCAATATAGATCTAAAATTAATAGGTATTTCCATACACAATTAAGTTCATCAGAATTTATCAGCGTTTAAGAGGAATTAAAGAACAAGTTGAAGTATTCTATTCCTAGCCTACTAGAACTCTTCCGTAAATGCTCCTCTTGCATCGCACTTAGAACACTCCTCGTTAGGAGTAGATGCTACCTTCTCACCACATCTGTTCACCCTCTAGGAATTTTAAGCTGTCATGAAAGCAAGCTTAAGAAAAATCAGAATGGAATTAATTTGTCACGAGCTTACAGATCTCCTTTCTCTTCTCTCTCTCCTCAGTATTTATCTTCACTACCCAGGGTAGTAGGTGGCAGTTGATCAAATGGAACTAGACTTTGCTTTGAACTGTAAGGAAATGACGATGCATTGTATAGTTGTTAGGGTTGTTTCCCCTCCAAACGACACCGTCAATGCACAAATCATCCATTAACGAATCAGCACCTTCCTCTATCAGTTGTTCCAGGAAAGTGACATGCTCATCCTCTCCCTCAGCGATGTTGTACAGGGCATTGATATAGGCAGCGCCCCATGGCACCAGTCCCTCTCGAAAAAAGACAAATTCATATTCCTTATAAACTAAATTGGCGTAGAATTCGCGGACGAAAGATAAGGAATATCCTTTAGGATGATCATAATTTTTTTTCCACCCTAGGCACGAGATGGTTTTGTTGACTTGTTTTCCTAGTGTGAGCGGTGGAGACAGTTGGAATCCTTGCTCTGGGTGATAGTTACGCTTCAACATAGTGTCATGGAAACGGTCTCTGGCAGTTTTAGTAAGAAACAGTGCTGGCTCTTTGGGTGGAGGTTGCTCGACGTTACGAACCACCGTCGCAGATGATTCAACGATTGATTTAAAAGGGGTTTTTGCTTCTCTAGTTCTAACCATGGCTGTTTGAGAGAAAGAGATTAAAAATTGTAAGAAATTTGAAGATTGAAGAAAAGAAAGGTTTACAGCAGTAATGGTGGACGTGGTTGTGCAGAACACCGTCAGCATAATAGGGTGTTTTATAGAGGATGAATATGAAGAGGCGTGATGATTTCCATTGTAGTGATAGGACACTGTGTCTGCATCTAGTAAATGGAATGACACGGATTGTCCTTTTTCCGAATCGATCCAATGGTTGGGGAGCAGTGTGAATCAATCGACGTGATTCTGTCTTGAAACGCTTCATAGTGCTGAGTCAGTAATTAAAATGTGTCGACAAGTTGTGTTTATGTGCTTCGACAAAAAGGATAACTTTTATTCCTACAAAGAACTAAAGAAGAGAGTTGAAGTAAAATAAAATACAAAAAGTAAATAGAATAAATGTAATGACATGTTAAGGAAATGTGACCAAGTTAATGGTCTCGTTCTGCTCATGGTTGTCTGGATTGAGATAGTGCTTCAATTGTTGGTCATTTACCTTGAATTAGTGCCCATCATTTAAATCTTTAATTGTCATCGCACCATGAGGAAATGCTTCGACAACTTCGAATGGCCCTGATCATCTGGAACGCAATTTACAAAGATGAAGTTTTAAACGTGAATTAAATAAAAGAACTAACTAACCTGTAAAAAATTGTCGCTGCAAGATAATGTTGGCATGCCATCTCTTCATTTTTTCTTTGTATATGGCAGTATTCTCGTAAGCATTGCGTCGAATTTCCTCTAGTTCCAATCCAACAATCTCTTTTGTCCAGCAGCATCATAATTCATATTCACTTGTTTAATTTCCCACATGGCTTTATGTTCAAGTTCCACAGGCAAGTGACATGATTTACCAAAAACCAGCTGATACGGCGACATTCCTAATGGTGCTTTATAAGTTGTGTGAAGTGCCCACAATGCATTATTGAGCCGTGAAGACCAATCGCGTCTAGATGGATTAACCACCTTTGTAAGAATATTTTTGATTTTCCGATTAGATACTTCAGTTTGACCATTGGTTTGCGGATGATATGTGGTTGTCATTCGATGTTTAACACCATAACGCTTTAATGTTGTCGCAACTTTATTACAATGAAAATGAGTGCCTTGATCACTGATTAATGCTCTAAGTGTGCTGAATCGAGTGAGGTTGTATGTGTGAAAGAATTTCAACACTGTCTGAGCATCATCTTTAGGAACAACTATTGCTTCAACCCACTTTGAAACATAATCAACAGCGACCAGAATATAAACATTTCCAAAAGAATTGGGAAATGTCCCCATGAAATCCATACCATAGACATCAAAAAGCTCAACTTCCATGATAGGCTGTTGTAACATCTCGTTGCATTGAGATATTGATCCAGGTGCTGACATTTATCGCATTGTTAAACAAAATTGTGAGTGTCTCGAAACAATGTTGGCGAATAAAATCCTGATCGAAGGACCTTTGCAGCAGTCCTAACACCACCAAGATGACCTTCATAAGGAGCATCATGGCAATGCTTCAGGATAGGGAGCATTTCTTCTTCAGGGACATGACGATAAATAATATTGTCAGCGCATACCTTGAATAAGTATGGCTCATTCCAATAGTACTTTGCAGCATCACGAAGAAATCTGACCTTTCAGTAACCATTTGCACTCAATGGTAGTTTTCCACAGACCAAATAATTGACAATATATGTATACCATGGAGATACATTGATAGAAAATAGCTTCTCATCTGGGAACGCGTCAACAATTTGTGAAGTATTTCCATCTTCACTCCTAAATTCCAAATGAGATAAATGGTCTGCTACCTGATTTTTCGATCCTTTTCGATCCTTAATTTCAACATCAAATTCTTGTAATAACAGGATTCATCAAATCAACCTTGGTTTAGCATCTTTTTTGGCATAGAGGTATCTCAATGCAGAATGATCAGTATAAACTATAACTTTTGCACTGACAAGATACGAATGAAACTTATCGAATGCAAAAACTACTGCCAACAATTCTTTTTCTGTGGTTGTATAATTAACCTACGATTCAGTAAGAGTTTTGCTAGAATAATATACTGTATGAAATACCTTGTCTTTGCGTTACCCAAGCATTGCACCTATAGCATAGTCTTTCGCATCACACATAGCTTCGAACAGTTGTGACCAATCCGGTGCGACGAAAATCGGTGCCTGCACTAATTGCTGATTAATTTTTACAAATGCTTCTAGACAGACGGCATCGAACATAAACTTTTTATTTTGCTCCAATAGGGAGCAGAGAGGTGTTGCAATTTTGGAGAAATCATGGATGAATCATCGATAGAATCCTGCATGGTCGAGAAAACTCCTTATTCCTTGACATTGGTAAGTAGGGACAGCTTCTCAATAATCTCTACCTTGGCCTTGTCTACTTCTATGCCCTGACAAAAGATACGATGCCCAAGGACAATGCCTTCAGTTGCCATGAAGTGACATTTTTCCCAATTTAGCACCAGATTAGTATCCTCGCATCACTTTAAAACTTTAACTAAATTGTCAGTGCATTTATCAAAAGTGTGCCCATAAATAGAGAAGTCATCCATAAATACCTCCAACAAATCCTTAATCATATAAAAAAAGATTGTTATCATGCACCTTTGAAATGTGACCGATGAGTTGCACAACTTAAATGGCATTCGGCAAAAAGCAAAGGTACCAAATGGACAAGTAAAAGTTGTTTTTGCTTGGTCCTTTGGTGCAATTGCAATCTGGTTATAGCCAAAATATCCATCAAGAAAATAGTAATAGGCCTTTCCAGCTAGCCTATCCAGCATCTAATCAATGAATGGAAGTGAGAAATGATCTTTTTTTGTAGCAGAATTCAAACGACGGTAGTCCATGCAAACTCGCCAACCTGTAGTAATGCGAGTAGGGATTTATTCATTTTTGTCATTACTTACCACCATGATACCACTCTTTTTTGGAATGCATTGAACTGGGCTCACCCATATACTGTTAGAAATTGGGTAAATAATGCTTGCATCCAACCATTTTATGATCTTTTTTTACAACTTCATTCATTTTCTAATTTAATCTATGTTGTTGTTCAATGGACTGCTTTCCCTCATCTTTCAGTCTGATCTTATGCATGCAGAAAGAGGGACTAATGCCTCTGATATTTGTAATGCTTCAGGCGATGGCACGCTTGTGTTGGTTTAATATTTCGATTAATTTCTCCTCTTGGCCTGTATTGAGATTTGCAGAGACAATTACTGGCAATGTATCGTTGTCACCATGGAAAACATATTTTAAATGCGTTGGCAATGGTTTCAACTCCAAAGTTAGAGCTTCTTCAACTGATGGCTTGAAAATAGAGATCGTCCTATTGGTCCTTGTGGTTGCAATCAGGTAAGAAATTGTCTTCGGATGTCACTGCAAATTCTTCTTACGCTACTGAACTACACTCATTAAATTCTTCCACAATTAATTCTTCCATGACATTAATGTGGTGACATTACTCTTTACTCCTGCAGGGAGTTGCTTCGAAAACACTAAAGGTAATGTGTTCATCATTATGTCACATGATTAACTCGCCTTTGAAAACGTCTATAAGAGTGCGACCTGTAGCAAGAAATGGGCATCTCAAAATTATGGGTACCTCCTTGTCAGCTTCGCAATCTAGTATGATGAAATCTGCTGGGAACACAAACTTATCTAATTGGATAATAACATCTTTAATCTGTCCTTCAGGTTACGCTAAAGATCTATCTGCTAGTTGCAATGTCACCGCAATGAGCTTCATGTGACCAATTCCCAATTTTCTGAAAGTTGATAAGGGCATAAAGTTGATGCTTGCTCCTAGATCGCAAAGAGCTTTACCTAAATAATGATTTCTAATGAAGGAAAAAATTATAAACTATCAGGATCTTTCATCTTAGGTGGTAATTTATTTGTCAGTACAGCGTTGCAACCTTCTATGAGTGCAATTGTCTCGATGTCGGTCAACTTTTTTCTCTTTGACTAAAGCTCTTTCATAAATTTTTGATAGCTAGGAAACTGCACAAAAGCATCAATGAGACGTATATTAACATGTAGTTGTTTCAAGGTGGCCAAAAACTTTTGATATTCTCTGTCATGTTCTTTCTCCTTGAATCGTTGTAGAAACGGTAAAGGTATGAAGACAATAGGCTATTGTGATACAACTGGCTGCGTCGACAATTTTGAAGGTCGAATGATTGGCATGGGTTTAATTACTGGTGGCTCCTCCTCATTTATCTTTAATACTTCTTCTTTAGATACAACTTATCCTTGTTGCTTAGTTTCATTTGCATTGACAGGTGTTATATTAGAGTTGCTGCTTTGTTCAACAGTTTGCTTTCCACTTCAAAAAGTAATAGCCTTGCAATGCTCCTTCCCCTTTTGATTTGGATTTTTAGTATCACTGGGTAAGACACATGGTGGTCTCGTGCTCATATTAGAAGCTAACTGTCCTAATTGTGCTTCCAACGCTTAGATGGAAGAGGAATTTCCTTGCACAATATCTTCAATTCTTGTAATATGGTCACGCATCAAAGCTTCAAGGGTAGCTAATGGATCTGATCTTGGTTAAGAATACTGTTGTTGCTGTTATTGAAGCTATCCTTGCATGTTTATATTTGGAATTGAAGTCTGTTATGGCTGCATCTGAGCATGTGACTGCATTTGATCGTGATGTGTATGCACTTGAGGATTATGGTTGTAATTTTGCTACTGCTAATTGTAACTCCCTTGTTGAAAATTTCCTTGACTCGAGGAATTTTCATATCGAAATGTGGACGCATTTTGATTCCCTCGAGGTTGTTGAGTCCTTGTTTAACTGTTGTAAGAGTTACCATACGAGTTTCCTTTGATGTTATTGACATAAATGCATTTTTGGCATGCTGTGGACAATCTTCATAGCTATGATTGTCACCTCAAATTTCATAACAAAATGTGGGGACATCCATCTGTTGGGCAACTTAAATAGAGGCAACGTCACTCATCCTTTTCATGTTTTTAATCATATTAGTTAATGAGGATACTTGTGCACTTCAAGCTGATATGGCGTCTAATTCAGTAACTCTATGATTCATTTTTACTTGAGTATCTCGAGAAATCGGGTATTGATAATCATTTTGCGCAATTCTCTTCAAAATTTGCACAGCTTCATCGTAAGTGCAATCCAACCAATGACCGTTTGCAGATGTATCGTTAAAATTTCTTATCTGCGCATTTAATCCATTGTAGAAAATTTTGACCTGCGTTTCTTGTTGGATTTCATGCATGGGACAACGTCGAAGCAAAGTTTTGTAATGCTCCCATGTGGTGTGCATATTCTCATCATCTAGCTGATGGTAAGCAGTAATATTATTCTACAATCGAGCATTCATTGTGGGTGGATTAAACTGAAAAACAAATTGAGTTGCAAGTGCATTCCACGATTGAATAGATCCAACAAGTAATCCAAGAAACTAGGTACGAGCCCTTCCTTGTAATGAATAAGGAAACAGTTACATCTTCAAGGCGTCATCAAGAAAACCATGTTGACTAAAAGAAGCACAGATTAGCAGAAAAGATTTAATATACTCTCTCGCATTCTCATGAGGTAAACCAGCATATTGCCCATTCGAATTTAACATCTGAAACATAATCGATTTTAACTCAAAATTCCTAGCTTGGATAACCCTGGTTGCAAGTCATCTAACACAGGAACAACAAAGTCTCTGATTTTTCTATTTTGTATTTGTTCTTCTTATGGCAGTGATGGATTATTTACATTTTGTGTCTGTATTGGAGGGACAAGATTTTGTGGTGGCAACTGTGGTATAGCATCATTTCTAGGTAAAGCCATATTTCTTTGTTCTTGTCTTCTCCTTCGAATGGTTCTTTCAATTTCTGGATCTAAGCCAACAATATTATTAGGATTTCTCGTAGTGGTCATACAATACCTAAAAGAGAATTGAAGAGAATTAACAAAACTAAAACAGATTAGTAACAAATAAAAGTCAGGAAGTAAAGAGTAATTGCAACTACAAAAATAAACATCAAATAAATGCCATCCCCAACAACGGTGCCAAAACTTGATCGTGCTATGAACGTCACAGTAATTGTGCAAGCAAACACTTGTCGATGCAAGTATAGTTGATAGGTGTAAAGCTATTAGATATCGATCCCACAGAGATGGCTGTCTATGCATAAATTTGTCGATGCAAAAGAGGTCAGAATAAGAAGAACTGTCAAGAATAATGTCAACGCAATTAAATCAAAGACTGCAACTAAAAGAATTAAAACTGTCAGAGCAAATATTGTAATACTGTGATATAATATGTTAGAGCAATTGAATAAGAAAATGTAATGAAGGGGTGAATGTATTTTTTCAATACAATTTAAGAAAATTAAAAATGTAAAACAATGATAAAGAAATGGGGGAATCTCTGACTTTATAAGTTAACAACCACTAAATGTGACTACAAGGTAAATGATTGATAAATTGTTAACGCAATTAAATTTAATGAGATCTCACTCCTTTCGACTTCTTTTCTTATCAAAGACCCAAGCACTCACATTAACCACACCTTCCAGTGCTGGCAATGCTTTGCATTCGAGAACAAGTGGCCAGAATTCCTTCGTGCCTCAAGCAACTTCTGTTGTCTTGCTTGTTAATTTAACTTGTCACTTCACTTTCTAGTGTCAGCAACTGTAATAACACTTCCGTGATCAAGCAATTAAATCCAAAGATAAACAGATAAGAAGAATTGAGCAGAAATCAAAATAGATCTAAAATTAACAGGTATTTATATACACAATTAAGTTCATCAGAATTATCAACATTTAAGATGAATTAAAAAACAAGTTGAAGCATTCTATTCCTACCTTACTAGAACTCTTCCGTAAATACTCCTCATGTCGCACTTAGAATACTCCTTGTCAGGAGTATATGCTACCTTCTCGTCGCATCAGTTCACCCTCTAGGAATTTTAAGCTACCAAGGAAGCAAGCTTAAGAAAAATCAGAACAAAATTAATTTGTCACAACCTTCCAGATCTCCTTTCTCTTCTCTCTCTTCCCAGTATTTATCTTCACTGCCTACTACAGGTGTCCTTCTTTTCTCAGATCTAACTTCCTTGCAGCTGTACAAGTTAGTTAATTCAATTGTACACTCATGCAGATCTAGTGTAGGCAGTAAGCAGTTACAGGTTGTCGCGACATCTCTGGACGCAAATTTATACTTTAATTTGCTGTGACAACTTTGACATCCTCATGCACTGGTACTTTTGAATATGTTCACACAGAAAAATCCCTGATGTAATCTGGAAGTACTTCAAACTTGTAGCGACAGCTTTGAACACTTTTTTTCTTTTATCTTCTAAGATAGATCCCTGCACTGACATCTCAAGACACAAAACTAACACTAAATGTAACGACATTAGTAGCATAAGTGAGATAAAATAGAAGAAAATTAAATCAAACATCACTGACTTAGAAAATGCAATTACTAAATATAAAATGCTAAAAATGCATGTTAAATATAATACAAAGGGAACAAATTATAAACTAAATAGGGAGGATTTAATGGTCTTTTCTAATGCTATCAGTGGCTAACCAACCTAGCTCAAATTGGTTAGTGTCTAGCTTTGCTTACTAGGCCCTCTTACTCTTATGTAGGCAACATTATGAAAATTTTATATGTTCAATCGATCCATCTACTAACTCAACACAACTCTTTAACGGATTGCGTTTAACATTAACACTTGCATGGGACCGTACACAATTTAACAATGAGTAATAGTTCACTAGATTTCCTCATTGAAATAAAAGATTTTTCTTGTTTAATGATTAGATTGATCTGAGATTAATTTAGTCACTTTAGATATCTACTTAATTGGATCAAATGATAGGTTCGAAGTCGATTTAAATTAAGTGATCATACTATCTAATTATTTGAAATAAATAAAATTACGAGTGCATTTTAATATGATAAAATCATGATGACTTCAACGAGATTAAAATAGGATTTGCGTATGATATTTAATTGGATAATTAATTTTAGTTTTTTTTTTAATTTAAACCACTGATACCATTAAATAAAAGGAAGAAAAAACTAAAAATTGCGACAATGGATTTCACTCCAAACACTCTCTCCAGCAATGAACGTTCAGGCACCCCGCTACCGTCGGAGTTGCTATGGGCGACTAAAAAAGTGAAGAATAAAGATTCTGATTTGCTTAATGAGGAAGACCAAGTGATGAAGGAACCAAAAACCAGTAAGATCTCTTTCAAAGAGATGCTAATTGTAACCCTCTTTACTCGGCCTAAGAGATATGGCTAGACCCAGAAGGTCATAGTTGTAACTTTTCCATCAAGGGAACCATTTAAACATAAATACATATATTTAAATTGTAAATAAATAACGGTAAAACCTTCCATTTTCCAATATTGTATAGAATCTCAGAAGTTATAAAATCGAATGAAAAATAATATTTAAAATAATCTGAATTAAATCTATAATAATGGCAAAAAGTAAATCCGAAATATCAAAATCTTAAGTTGAAAGTAATTCACAAACCTAAATACTATGGAGCCCAAAATAGTTTGAAAATCACAAAATAACCCAACTGAAAATTTTGAATAAAATCGAGAGATTCTCTGAGTACCACGTCGCCTAGGTCCAAAAATATCTGCAATAGAAACTAAAGGGGAATGAGCTAAAGAGCCCAATTTGTCTCTGAAGTGCATACTAACACAACACAATACCACAAAAGTTTTCTCAAAACATTTTAAAGAAGCATACAACGTATCGCAACCCAAATCCAATAAAATCATAAGCACAATGCAATGCACCCAATTTCCAGCACACCAACACTGGTTTTACTATCAGCCATTTGAAGCAGTGATAACCACATCTTCCACCGTACAATCCAACCCATAAACATGCAGTAGTATGATAACACATGAATCTCAATCGCAATCTCATGATAATAAATCAGAGCTCACATTTCGTTAAAAATGATAATCAATTATTCACAGTCTGATAGATATGCATGCAACATCAACATGCTATCACTCAACACAAATCAAAATTACCTAAGGTGTGGAACACCATCTCACAACAAACATATATCACAAAAAGAAACACATAACAGTATATAGCATAAACAGAGACACACCTCTAATGGAAGAAGGTCTAATGTCGTGGAGAACGCCTCCCACGCTTCAATCTAACTCTAGGTTTAGCTAAATTAGTACCTACGAAAATATCTTTTAATTAAATATCTATCAATATGCCACCTACTAACCACACCACTAAACCGAATAAAAAAAACTCATGTGCAACTCTCGGAGCTTGTATAGGAGCAG
Organism: Kokia cookei; assembly: GCA_039519145.1. Classification (NCBI taxonomy): domain Eukaryota; kingdom Viridiplantae; phylum Streptophyta; class Magnoliopsida; order Malvales; family Malvaceae; genus Kokia; species Kokia cookei. The sequence continues at coordinate 22,899,103 of CM076908.1, forward strand.
TCTGCATAGGTGGAGGAAAAATAGATAACTCTTCGACCTTAGAGTCGTGATCACCTACACACCAAATATCTCAAGTCAAATCTCGTTTTCAACTTCCTTAGAAAATACTAAGTACAAAAGTTGTAAATAATAAAACGGGGCTTTAGGGTTCGAATTTGACAAAACAGACTGCGAATTAAGAATTATGACGTCGAAAAATATCAAGTAAAGGTTGGTCGAAAAAGTTAACGGTTAACGGGTCAGATTCAGGTTCTGATCCGGGTCGGGTAGGGTCTAGGGCTATCTGAATTGGGTCAAGTCGGGTTCACAGGCATGGGTTCACACACTTGGGTCACTTGATTTGCCTATGGTTGGACCTTGGTTTGGGTTGTTTCAAAAGGGCCTTTGGTTTGGGTTTTGATTTTGGGCTCACAAATTAGTTTTGGTTTAGGCTTGAGTCAAAAATGGGTTCTTTGGTTTGGCAATTGATGGCACATTCTACACAACTTTTAAAAAAGGAAAATTGGGGTTTCCTAACACCCATAGACGGTGTCGATCGAAGGTCCTCGACGAGGTGATGTGGCTTGCCGGCGACGAAACAATCAAAAACAAGAAAATAGTAGGATCTTACCGGCTTACCAAGGCCAAGGACTGCAGCATAACAGTAACTCACGTGGAGGAAAGAACGACGAGAGTCAAACTATTCAACTACGTTTTCCCACAAACAGATGTGAGCGTGGGGTGTCGAAAGGCGGGGTTGTGTTTGTACATTGATGGGGAGCACAACGGTGGTGGCGGTGTAGTGCACGGACGATGACAGAAGGGTGAATAGAGGGTGCTCGAAAAAGGGAGAAGAGAGGGAATTTGAGAGAAAAATGGTCGAGGAAAAAAAACAAGGGAAAAATAATGGGAGCTTAAAGGTCAAACAATAGGAGCAAAAGGGTTTAAACACTTAATAAAATGGGTAAATTACACAAAAGGCACAAAAAGGGTTTAAACACTTAATAAAATGGGTAAATTACACAAAAGGCACAAATAATTAGGGTTTTCAAATTAGCCCTCAAACTCTAGCCGCTTCATAATTTAATCCTAAAAAACCCAATTTAGCCATAGAATTTTATTTAAAATACAATTTAGTCTCTAAATTTCTTAAAATTTCCAATTTAGTCCTTAAAATAAATTTTGGATTGTTACAATTCTCCCCCTTAAAATAAATTTCGACCTCGAAATTTTCTTGAATCAAAGAGATACGGATACTAGGCCTTGAGGACAGTTTTAGGCTCTCATGTAGCCTCCTCAATATTAGGCAACTCATTCAGATTTGTCTCTAGTTCCACAAGAGGCGTAGGATTGCTAAACGCCTTAACAGTACAACCTCGGTCGTGACCAGTTGTGAGTCTAGAACTCTTACATCGTGGCATAGTGAACTATCTATAGAAAACAAAAATTACTAAAGTAAGATTTGGTATTGGAGTCTCGAACTATATCTCAACTTAGAATTTTCAAAACAAGAAGATAATTTATAAAATAATAGATTTATTAAAAACCCCTATTTACCCCAAAACTTTTCACAACTTTTGAAATAAGCTATTGTGAGCCTCACAGTTTGAGGGTTCAACTCAACTCTAATACCACTAAATGTAACCCCTTTTATTCGACTTAAGAGATATGATCGGATCCAGGTCATAGTTGTAATTTTGCCCTCAAGGAAACCATTTAAACATAAATACATATATTTAACTTGTAAATAAATAACAGTAAAACCTTCCATTTTCCAATATTATATAGATTCTCAAAAGTTATAAAATCAAATGAAATAATAATATTTAACATAATCTGAATTAAATCTATAATAATAGGCAAAAAGTAAATCCAAAATATCAAAATCCCAAGTTAAAAGTACTTCACAAACCCAAATACTATGAAACCTAAAATAGTTTGAAAATCACAAAATAACCCAACTGAAAATTTCGAATAAAATCGAGAGATTCTTCGAGTATCACGTCGCTTAAGTCCAAATATATTTGTAAGAGAAACTGAGAGGGAATGAGCTAAAAACCTCAATGTGTCTCTAAAGTGCATACAAGCACAACACAATATCACAGAAGTTTTCTCAAAACATTTTAAAGAAGCATAAAACATATCGCAACCTAAATGAAATAAAATCACAAGCACAATGCAATGCACCTAATCTCCAACACACCAACACAGTAGATAGGTTCCCTAGAACCTCTTCCCACCCAATCGTCACTAATCATAGTGGTTTTACTATCAGCCATTGAAGGAGTGATAAACACGTCTTCCACTGTACAACCAAACCCATGAACACATAGTGGTATGATAACACATGAATCTCAATCTCAATCGCAATCTCATGATAATAAATCAGAGCTCACAGTTCATTAAACATGATAATCAAGTATTCATAGTCTGATAGATATGCATGCAATATCAACATGCTATCAGTCAACACAAATTAAAATTACATAAGGTGTGCAACACCATCTCACAACAAACATATATCACAAAAAGAAACACACAACAATATGTAGCACAGATAGAGACACGGTAAAAGCTCTAACGTCATGGAGAACGCCTCTCACGCTCCGATCTAACTCAAAGTCTACCTGAATTATAACCTACAAGAATAACTCTTAATTAAATATCTACCAATATGTCACCTACTAAACACACCACTAAACCGAATAATAAGTACTCACGTGCAACTCTCAGAGCTTGTGCAGGGGTAGTTTACACAGGTGGAAGAGAAAGAGGTAACTCTTTGCCCTTAGAGTTGTGATCACCTACACGCCGAATATCTCAAGTCAAATCCCTTTTTCATCTCCCTTAAAAATTACTAAGGAAAAAGGTTATGAATAATAAAACAGAGCTTTTGAGTTCGAAATTGAAAAAGCAAACTGCGAATTTAGAATCAGGACGTCGAAAACAGTCAAGTAAAGGTTGGTTGAAAAAGTAAATGGTCAACGGGTCGGTCAACGGGTCAATGGGTCGGACTCGGGTTCAGGTTCAGATCTGGATCGGGTCTAGGGCTCTCCGAATTATGTCAGGTCTAGTTCATGGGCATGGGTTCACACACTTGGGTCACTTGATTTTTCTATGGTTAGACCTTGGTTTGGGTTGTTTCAAAAGGGTCTTTGGTTTGGGTCTTGGTTTTGGGCTCACAAATTGGTTTGGGTTTGGGCTTGTGTCAAAAATGGGCTCTTTGGTTTGGCAATTGAAGGCCTACTCTACACAACTTCGCAAAAAGGAAAATTAGGGTTTTTTAACACCTATAGACGGCATCGATTGAAGGTCTTCGATAGGGCAGTACAACTCACCGGTGATAGAACAATCAAAAGCAAGAAAATAGTGGGGGTCACATCGGCTTACCAAGGCCAAGGATGCTAGCATAATGACGGCGCACGTGGAGGAAAGAATGATGAGAGCTAAACGATTAAACTACGTTTTCCTACAAACGAACGTCGGCATGAGGTGTCGAAGGGCGGCTTGTGTTCGCACGTCGATGTGGAGCACAATGGTGGCAACGGTGTAACGTACGGACGGCAGCAAGAGGGTCATTGGAGGGTGGCCGAAAAAGGGAGAAGAGAGGGAAGTTGAGAGAAAAATGGTTTAGGGAAAAAATAAGGGAAAAAGAATAAGAGCTTAAAGGTCAAACAATAGAAGAAAAAAGGTTTAAATACCCAATAAAATGGGTAAATTGCACAAAAGGGATCTAAATAATTAGGGTTTCCAAATTGGCTCCCAAACTCTGCCAGCTTCATAATTTAGTCCTAAAAACCCAATTTAGCCACAAAATTTTATTTAAAATACAATTTAGTCCTTAAATTTCTCAAAAATTCAAATTTAGTCCTTAAAATAAATTTTAGGTTGTTATACTAATGGGTAGTAGGAATACAAGGCAAGAGGAGGATGTGCACCTCCCATTGAATGATGAAAAGGAGATTACACTCCTTGAGGATGATATTAATATTTCTCTAGATGGTCCTTACCCACAAGTAAGCTTCTCTAAAAGTGTCCGTTCTTTGATTGATGAAAGTAATAAACAAACGGTGATTGTTCGCATGCTCGGAAGACCGATCGGATATAAGGCTTTATCTAACGAAAATAGAAAGTCTCTAGGAGTTAACAAGTGATTATAAAATCGTTGATCTAAATAATAATTATTTCCTTGTTAAATTTGCTAGCCATAATTACTACAATAGAGTTATTATGGGTAGACCTTGGATGGTATACGACCATTATATGATAGTGTAGCCTTGGAGTTACGACTTTCTATGGAGGAGTCTTATCCTTCAAAGATCATTGCTTGGATACTATGGACTTTATTATCATTATTATACGAAGGGTCTTGTGTGAGCACTAGCAAAAGTAATTGGTAAAGTCGTTAAAGTGGAAAATAATACCACTGATGGGAAAAGAGGTAAGTTTGCAAGGATTGTAGTGGTGGTCGACATATCGAAGCCTTTGATCCCTTTATTAGGGATTAACGGGAAAAAGCAAGCAGTAGTTTAAGAGGGTCTCCTTTCAATTTGTTATGATTGTGGTAGAGTTGTGGTAGAGTTGTTCATAGTAAAGAAAATTGTAAACTCATCTCAAATGGAAAGAAATCTAACTCAAAGACGATCGATATGGAATAAATGGTGAATAACACATCGGCTAGTCAAATGGGAAGTAAAGAAAATACGTCCAATGAACAAGAATTTTTTGGACCTTGGATTTATGTCACAAACCGACGAAGTAGGAAGCCAACAACGATCGAAAGGAACGGTGGAAGGTCAATGAGTCAAATTAAGGGAACTCCTACAAACCATCGTTTTGCTATCTTGAGTAATCTGGAAAGTGAGGAAAATATGCCTAAATCTACTGATAATTTGTCTATACCTTTGCAGGCTAATAATAATCATATTAAATCCAATAAAGGAAAGAAACCAGCTGTTTGCGCCTCAAGACCGATATCCTTGCCAAAATTAATAAAAGGAAAAAATAAAGCTTTTATTAAAGAGAGATTCAGTGCTAGCTCGTCACAGGTTGCAGCTAAGGGAAAAAAACATGATTTAATGCTTTCCCATTCGATGCAATTAGGAAATAAGTCAAAGAAAGCAGGTAAATTTGGACAACATAAACACTAAACAGGTTCCATCAAATTCAAATTCCAATTTGGTTAATTTCAAACATACAATTGTTTTACTAGAGGCATATATAATGGTACATGGAGATGAGATGCCCATGCAATCTAATAATTTTGACAGCATTAAAGCGTACCTTAACCCGACTTTTGAGGGACTAGAGGAGGTTTATGTTCAATTAATCGAAGGTGTTTTAGATCTTACAAAGCATTCTACTGTTATTTTAAGGAACACCCAAATTCCTCTGAACACTTTATAAATTGAAGCAATGAGGTTCGAGATGCTGGCAGCTTTAGTAATGAAGATTGTAAATCTAGTGGCAAAATTAGTACCACTCGGAGAGGGAGAAAACTGAATATTGCTTTACGGGGATGAGAGAACCGCTTTAAAGCCACTGGAAATTTTCGGATCCCTATTGTTGATTTTATGAAAGAGGTGGTAGATCTTATTACTTTTGACCTGACAAATGAAGTGGGGACGGGAGTGTTAGATGAGATGAATCCAAATGACGTTCTTATCCCTCGACAATAATGGTATGACATACTACCTTGTATCTTTTTACATGAATAACTTATTTTTTCTTATTGTCCGGGTTATGCCAGCACTCATTTTCCTTATATTTTTCGAGAGTACAATATGAAGCATCAGTTGAATATTATTAGTTTGATTGAAACTATAGTAAGTGGACCCAAAGCTGATAAAATTATTGTGCAATTGGGCTTTCAATTCTCACATCGTGTGGAGGCTATTGGTTACATTGAAGCTATTTGGATTGGCTGGAAAATTTATGTCTGGGTTGAGGTGTGATTCGTAATCACCCTCAATTTATTCTAACATGGGTTTGGTTTGATTCTTCTTCGATGTCAATTATGGTTTCTTTCGTGTATTGGAACCCAAATCGTAAAAAACGTAAGGATTTTTGGCAAAATCTAAGGTTATCTATCCCTACTGAAAAAACCCCTTGGGCCTCTAATAATGATTTCAACGCAATTTTGTCTCCTAAATGAGAAATTATGTGGCCTTTCTTCTAGGAAAAGATGTACTCAATTTAGAGAATTTGTGGATTTGGTTGAGTTTCATGATTTGGGGTTTAGAGGATCCGCTTTTACTTCGCACCAAGGTAACCCTTTTGAGAGATTGAATCGTACATTGGGAAATGATACTTGGATAAGAATTTTTCAATCAATTTGGTCACTCATCTTCTGAAGATTAAGTCAGATCACAGACCTCTCCTTCTCAATCTCAAACCAGAGCTCATCTTACCAAGAGGTAGACCGTTTCGATTTCTGGTAGGGTGGACTGAACATCCTAATTTCGGGGAATTCATGAAAGATTTATGGGACTTTAGCGAGAGCTTGTTAGACTCTTTAGAAAAGCTTGTTGAAAGCCTAAAAGAGTGGAACAAATCTATCTATAGTCATATAATTTCGCAAAAGAAAAATCTAATGCATAAATTTACTACGATTCGGAAGCAAATGCATTTTTCGAGCTCTAATCATTTAGCTCCCTTAGAGATGGAGATTAGACAGGATTTGGAAAAGATTCTACATCATGAGGAAATTCTTTGAAACAAAAAGGCCAAGTGCTATTGGCTACACTTGGGGGACTGAAACACAAAGTTTTTTCACTCTTGCACTCTACAGTAGAGAAAGACCAATCGTATTACAGCCATTTGAGATTCTTCTGTTGAGTGGATTTTTTACTCGGAGGCTATTGAATCGGAAGCGTCTAATTTTTATCAAAACTTGTATGGGGAAGATCTTGGACCCGTGAAGAGGTTTCCTCTTAACAGATTCCCTAAACTGGCTTCTTTTGATCTTGATTTTTTAGGGAGATTGGTCACTAATGAGGAAATTAAGAATGCTCTGTTTGATATGGCACCACTTAAAGCCTCAGGTAGTTATGGGTTTCATGCTCTTTTTTTCCAAAAGGAGTGGGATGTTGTCGTATCAACTGTTTGTGATTGGGTTAAGATGTCTTTAATGGAGGTACTATTAATGTTGAGCTTAATAATACCTTGGTCGTTCTTATTCCCAAGGTTCAGAATCCCGAGGGCTTCTCTTAGTTTCATTGTATAAGCCTTTGCTCAGTCCTTTACAAGTTGGTGATGAAGGTAATTGCTAATTGCTTTATGTTTATCTTCCCAAAAATTATTGCACAAGAGCAGGCAAGATTTATAGTAGGAAGGAACATTATCGATAATATTGTCATTGCCCAAGAGGTCATCCATTCGATGAAAAGCAACAAGAGTAAGAAGTGGATGGCAATCAAAATCGATTTGGAGAAAGCCAATGATAGGGTGCGTTGGGATTTCATTGATGCATCTCTTTAGGTGGTAAGTATTCAGGATTTTCTGAGAAATGTTATTATTTCTGCTATTTCTAACTCTACCATGCAAGTTATGTGGAATGCAGTTCCAACGACCAAGTTTAGGCCTGCTAGAGGAATTAGACAGGGATGTTCTCTTTCTCCCTACCTTTTTGTACTTTGTATGGAATGGCTAGGTCACTCTATCAGTTTGGCCTTATCTAATGACGAATGGATTCCCATACGTCTTTCTTTCATGGTCCATGCTCTCTCGCACCTCTTCTTAGTAAATGATCTCGTTATTTTCTACAAGGCGGACGTGAAACAAGGTAGATTGTTAAAAGGGATTCTCAACGATTTTTGTGAATTCCAAGGACACAAAGTTAACTCTAGGAAACTAATGTGTTCTTCTCAAAAGGAGTGGAGATTCCATGGTTTCTATGCTCAGCAACTTGCTCAGCTTTCAAAAGGTGCACGATCTTGGTCATTATCTTGGAGTTCCCCTTTTCCATCAGAAGGTAACAAACAACACTATGCATTTTGTGGTGGAAAAGGTTCGAATGAAGTTTCAAAGTTGGGATGCTCGCTAATTATCTATTGTCAGTGGGGCTAGTTTAGCACAGTCAGTCTTTCTTTCCATTCCCAACTATTTTATGCAATCCATGATGGTTTCGAGGAAAACTTGTGACGAAATTGAAAGTTTGGTTAGGAGGTTCATTTGGGGCTCTATAGAGCGTAAGAGGAAGATGTCCTTAGTAGGTTGGGATGCTACATGTCAACCTAAGTGGTGTGGAGGGCTTGACATTAGACAATTATGGGATCATAATATATCTTTCCTACTGAAGCTCAAATATAAAGTGATTTCTGATGATGAAGCTCTTTGGGTTCATATTCTCAGTTCAAAGTATGGCACGAATAGCTTTTTACCAGAGAGCATTGTGCAGGCTCGGAGCTCCTTTTTGTGGAAGTCACTATCAAAAGTATGACCCTTATTACGGGAAAACCTTATATGGTCTATTGGTGATGGGACTAGAATCAAATGCTGGAAAGATCCATGGATTCCATATGTTGGCCCTTTGATGAATTATATTCCTGCCTCTTTTAATATTAATACTAATTGTTAGCTTAGTGATTTGGTCACAAAATAGGGTACTTGGAACCTTAATCTCTTGCAAGTTTGGTTACCAAAGGAAGTTATTCATCATATTGTGGGCATTCCTCCTTTGCATCCGTCCGAGGGACCTGATAGAGTGTCTTGGTGTCACACCTCAACAGGAGCTTTTTCCATCAAAAGTGGATATAAAATGTTAAAGGAAGGCTCTTGGAATTCTAGGGATGAACTATGGAAGAAAGCGTGGAAACTTCAGGGTCCACAAAAAGTACGTTTCTTCTTCTGGATTGTGCTTAAGCAACGACTTCTTACAAATGCAGAATGAGTTAAGCACGACCTAATAATGGATCCTTCATGTCCTATTTGTGGTCACGAATCAAAAGACATTTTGCATACCATTCGAGATTGCATAATGATTAAGGAAGTCTGGAAACAGGTAATATCGAAAACCGAACAAATTAATTTTTTCTTAACACTTTGCACGAGTGGCTTTCTTTTAATTTGAAAGACATATCAAAGTCACATGGCGGGGGAATCTAGATGGGCTTGTCTTTTTGGGCTACTAGCTTGGCGCTTATGGAAGAATCAAAATCTTTTCGTCTTCCAAGGGAAACTGTGAAGCCCCGGTGAGATAATCAAAGTTTCGGTGTGTTAGGTTAAACACTTTTCCTATTTTTCCAATGTGTCGCTAGAAGATCTTGATTCTACTCGAGGAGAGTATCTTATTGGAGGATGGACTTGTCTTAATACCGATGATGCCATTCAAATGCGATCAGGGAATGCAGTTGCTTGGGGGATGTTGCGTGATGGAAATGGTGATTGGATTCTTGGATATAATAGAGTCCTTAGCAACTGCTCGATTTTTTATGCAAAACTTTGGGGAATTTTGGATGGCCTCAAAATCATCCAACGAAAAGGCCAAGATAAGGTGATCATTCAATCAGACAGCTTGAAGGTAGTCAAAGCTATACATGGTAGCGCCTTGAAGATTTCAAACTCTGCTTTAATCAGATGGATACATCGCATTTTGTCCCAAGAATGTCAATAAATTTTACGATACATTCATAGGGAGGAGAATCAAAGTGTTGATCATCTAGACAAATTAGTTTTTGCAAAAAAAAAAAAACTTTCAACTAATCGAGACCCCTCTAAAAGAAGTCTTAGCATTTATTCAAATTGATAAAGGGAGGAATATTTGTTTTCCTCATTCTTCTCATGTAAAGTATATGACTTTTCTTTATTCACCAAAAAAAAAAAAAAAGCTTTACAGACTATCCACGTGTAGTCCTCTATGTGAACCACCGTTCGGCACCTAAGAAAGAAAAACAGACCCACAGAATTAAAAAAAGCTTAAACAACAAAATGGTACCTAAACTATATTAGTTTTTCAAATTGGTACCTAAACTTTTTTTTTTGTCAGAAAATTGGTTCCTAAACTATTAAATTGTTACCCATTTTATCCCAATTGTTAGTCCTATTAAAAAAAAAATTCAATTAATCATAACTTGCCACGTATATATTTATTTATTTTACCTATTTTCTTATATTTTCTTCCCATCAAATAATTTTTGCTATATTTTTTTACATTTTCTCATCAACCAAACACCTAAAAAATTTCTACCATTTTATCATTTTAAAGCTTCAACTGCTTCTCATCTTCATTTTTTTTGCCCATTCAAGAAACAAGCAAGGTCCTTGGAAGGCAGAGAAGCCCAGCCAAAGACCCCTCAAAGAGCTGCTACAGCCAGCAAGCTCGCATCCAATACCACCAAAAAGAACAACAAAGCTGCTACAGTCAGCAAACTTAACCAAAATCGCAAAAACAAAATATAGTTTAAATATCATTTTATTGTTTAAGCCGTTAAAAAAAACCAGCAACAAAAACAGTAAAGTAATTAAAGAAAAGCAACAACAACAAAAAAAAAACCAGAAATGAATCGTCCCTAAGCATTTCTTCCTCTCCAAAACAATCTCAAACTCAGGCACCGGCAACTTCGGGGGAACCAGCAACAATTTCTAACAAAATCCGCCCAGTTCGGAAAGCCCCAACCAATTGAAGAGTTCCTCGGACCAAAACCTTCCATCCGTACTCAGATTCGTCGACCAGTCTCGTTTCCTCCCCTTCTCCGATCCCAAGTAAGCAAGGAGGTGGCATTAAGAGTCCTTATTGGGCTCGAATGAATACTTTGCAACTTTCTCTTAAACGAATAAAAAATCTCTTGACAAATTTATCTATGATGGAAATTATGCAACCATAACATAGGGAAAAAAATAATGCAATGTTGAGAAGGGAGAATTGAATAACTCAGTGATGAATATTTATAAAACTAAATTGGATTTGCACTGTCTATAAACAAATATGAACTCTAATAAAACAATCAGTGCTAGTCTATGCTGCTGCTTCTTTCCTTCTTTCTTTCAAAATTCTTTAGCTATCCATGCCCTCAAGATTTCTAGGCAAAGATAAAGTTACCCATTTAAGGTAGTTTTCATCCCAAAGGAACTCAGCTAGCCTTAGAAGAGATTTGGTAAAGACCTGCTGCTGCTTGTTGAGGTTGCTCTTAAGCATCTTCAGCTTCACGGCGTTGGGATATCTTGAGAAGGTCGCCACCTATTTCTCGGTCGTCTTCTACTTTTTCTCTTCGGTTTCCATCTAAATCACCTATGTAACCTTCTGAATTCATGCCCCGGGTAAACCCTCTTTCATTTTCTTGTACATAAGCCTGAAAATTGTTTCTTGAAGGCTTTATTTTGGAGCAGAATACTTCTCGAAAGTTGTTCAAGCAGCCACGGTCATATACTCGGGGCCTTTCTAGTCCTTGGTAACGGATTCTCTCATATGTGGTCTAAAGAAATAAATACAGTATAAGAAACTCATGATAACAGAAAGAGATATAGTAAGTAGCTCACAACTATATTATACCAACTCTTTATTTTTCTTATTATATTCTTATTTGACACATATGTGACTATTTCAGACACAGGTATAAAATATGGTCCTTCAAATATATGAAAATATTCGAATTAGACATATATCCATATTCGACATTCACTTCCAAGTCTAAGTCTAAAAAACATAAAAGTCAACATACTCTCATCTCCCTCCCCCATCATCCCCTCACCTTTTTTTGTCCATTCTCCTTGTTGAAACTGTTTTGGCATCATGCCGAACCTACATTCTCCAAATACATCAAAGCTATCATTATTCACATATCCCATCCCATCTTACATCCAATACATTTAGTGCCTGAACATTCTTCCATAAATAATTAGCAACGTGCACATCAGGTTTCAGCTTTTGAAAGAGAGAAGAACGAATATAGATGAAGTTAATAGTAGAAAGATCCTAGTCCATTTTGTGTATGTTCCCGTTCCCAAGTCTATATTTTTCTTCAGAAGAAATTTTTAGTTAGGCTTTCTAGACGTGCTTGGCTGGTATCATTTACAAATAACAGGAAACTAAAAGCAGCATATCCGAGTACTAGACTGCAACCACTCACACGAAGAAAAAATACAGGTAATACTTACTCCCTAAACCTCCCAAAAATTTAGAAGGATACTCACCTGGTTTGTGCCAATAAGATATAAGTGGAAGCAGGTAAGTCCGCCAATAAACCAAAGGAAAATGAAGCAATAAACCATTAGTACCACCGAAAGTGGTGACTCTTTTATTGCCTTCCAGACCGTTCCATAGTCATCCGTAAGGAATTTTATATTCAAGGCAGACATTCCAAAGATGAAGATGCAGAGGATGGTTGAAGACGAAATGAACAAAAAGAATGACCGGTAGTTGCGCTGCATATACATAGAAGGTAAGTTACTCTTTTGTCATTGAGCAAATCTTTCTTACAATGATTACGTTTATCAACATCAAAACATTAATTACACTAAAGATGATACTTCAGTTTTCTGTTTTGTTGGCAAAGGATTTGAAGATAATAAAGTCTAGAAATATATTTTTGCACATGTGAATCTTTTGATTGTTTGTAGTGCATAATTTAGATTTGGTTTCTCAATTCTTTTGGCCATTTTAACAGCATACATATTTCAGCAAGTAAATAGTCAACTATTTAAAAAACAAGAGAAAGCCTAATACACATACCATTCCGATGCACTGGCCTACCCAAGGACAATGGTGATCAAATCGCTCCACACAATTATCACATACAGAGCAATGTGAGCAACGAGGTGGACGATACAACTGGCATGTGATACAATACTTCAACCTAACAGGCACACAATTGACAATGACTTCTTTTGTGGGTGGTAGTCGTGGGGTTGGTGTTTGTCTCCCAACATCAATTGAAGCTGAGGAATCATAACATATCTCTTCTGTTGGTGGATGTAAATTGCGAGGAACAATTCCAGGGTCTCTGGCAGAGGTAAGAAGAAGCAGTAGTAATACCTGTCATAATCAATTAAGGAATTACATTTGAAAATTTGTGGTTTCAATAAAAAATAAAATAATGATAATAATCCTACATGATCATATGAATAATAGGTCGTAGCACATGCATACAAAATGAACTTCATGGAAAAGTGGAGAAGCTGATAGGAAATATTCACTTTGTAGTTTTATCATGTAAGATCTCATTTTCCTTAAAAAAGTTAAGAGGATATATTAGAAATGCTATTCCTATTTTATTTTTTTCAGGCAGGAATCTAGAAAAGAATTGAATTGCAAGGTGATGTTTACAGAGCAGAGGGTTTTCTCTAAGGAACTAACATAGATTGTGAAAACTACTGTCACCATTAGAATTGCATAGCCAGCAATATTTCCTGGAGTTTCATCAAAAAGGTTCCGTGCAACATTTGTACAGAAGATAATAACGGGAACAATGATAAGTAGTAAGGTAATAATCAGTGACTTTGCATCTGGACCAAATATCAACCTCCCCCTGAAAATAAATTTCTGCAAGATGAAGCCAATATAAGATATATATATATATATGCAGAAAAAGTCCATAAATTAGACTGATAAATATGATGAAAGGTTTCTAGATATTATAACATAACGACTTATGAACATGTATGCATAAGCACCTATGTATATGTATCTAAATATGCCACAGAGAGAAATATGCATTCATATATGGTCATTTTGCTGAATGAGGATAATACTAATGTAATTGAAAAAACTAGAGAAATATCATTAGTAATCATAAGTTCAGAATATAACGGTCAGTATAAAGATCAGTATTCCAGTATGTCTCAGCTAATTGCTGCATTTCCATGTTCACCTCTCTCCAAAGGAAAGTTTCCTTTCAAGATCGAATCATTCAAGTTTTCTTTTGAAATTTTCCATTATAGTATAGATATTCTATAGTATTTTGAAGCCCATCTTGATTTAAATTCAGCTTTGATACTTCAAATTGCTCCAAATGCCAATGATTTTTCCTCACTCGTACAAATATGATCTCTTTTTGAAAAGCAAAGTGTGCCCTTTCAATAGGATAATAAAAGTTCCACAAGCTACAGTAGTAGAATCTTACATATATAGCTCCTACCTCTGCAAACTTCAATATCATTAGTCTGTTGTAGTATTGTAGAATACAATCTCACACAAACTAAATGTGAGTTTTTCCTTGTTTCAAGAACTTAGTTGCTTATATCAAAAGTCTCACGTCACTTCTTGTATTTGAGTTTGACTTATATGCCTTCTCAAACTCTCCACATTACAAGCAACTTTTAATGTCAGGTTTTAGTTTCCTTATCCTGGTGGAAGAGCTACATTCCTAGCTTGTTTCATTGGGTTGCCTGTTCTACACCGATTTCACCAGTAGTTGTCAAAAGAGGAATAAAAAAAGTTTCACATTCACTAAAACTTCTTTTCTTCTTTTCTTCAAATCAAGGTATCTTCCATGTCTTTATGGTCCATAGAGAATAAACCTATTAGGTTTGTGATTGCCCCTCCCAAGTAATGTTCTTTCTAAGATTAGCATCTGAGTTCTTCCATGAGACTGTAATGTGCCTTACCATTACACCCAACTCTTGTTAATAAATTGCCTACTACCTCTTTAGTTGTCAAAAGAGGAATAAAAAAGTTTCACATTGAATACCTCTTGTACCTAAGTACCCTATTAGAGTCTCCACCTTACAAGCTAACCTTTTGAGGTAGGGTTTGAGTTTTGCCAGCAGAGGAAGTCAGGTATGGATCCCAAGGGAGACCTTCCCGACCCTCTTTGGTTCATATGGTAAAAATGTATTTTGACTCCCCAAAAACTAATAATTCAATTTAGGCCCTCATAACTTAAACTTCTATCTTCGAGGCCCTGAATATTTATAATTTTATCTTGTTCCCTCTAGCATAAAATTTCTGAGCTTCGCAAGAGCCGTAAGTCCTGAACCTGGGAACTCCAAAGTCCTATACTACTTAACATGTTTCCAACCTCAAAGAAAAAGCCTATACAATTTGGTAGCATGAAATTAGGTTATCCCCAAGTTTGTGAGTTCCATCAACTTTACTGACTTCTAAGAGTGCTAATCGACAACCAAAAGTTGTCTAGTAGGAAAATTTTTATGGTCCACCTAATTGTTTCCCCTCTTTCAAAGCTGCAGTGAAGGGGGTTGGGTGCAACTACTAATCCCCTGATGCACGGTCACAAAACCATGTCTCAAGAATAATAGTAAGGTGGTGAGCGGGCCTAATCTATTTAGAAGGCCAAAACCTCGACTTGGGATGTTTTGTACTCTGTTTCATATTGCAAATTGCTCTTATGAAGCTAAACAATCATAGGAATTGGTAGAACTTTCATGAAGTTAGTAACTATTTCACATTAAGAATGACTGTTTTCATTTATTTAGGCTCTATTTCATAATATTTACCAAGAGTATTGGTGGAGGTAGTTGGTTGATGCATTTCATCATAAGATTCAAATGCCAATGAATTCATAATGGTAGTATATACATATGCATTGATTACATGCCAATGAACAACCTACCTATCCTGGGTTTCTTCTAAAGAACCGAATCATGGCAAGCAGCTGACATGAAAATAAAGATGGTAGCAGCTAACACGTAGTGAGAAAATAAACCAAACCATACATCAAAATGAAATGCAGAATTAAGTATTAAGCATTAGGAAGCATAGAGAGAAAGCATACATTTTTGCCCTTCCAAACTTCATACAAACGCTTAGCCATGAAGGAATAATGTGTTGAGATGAACAGTAGTCACCAAGTTGAGATGACAAAAGAGAAGAATATTTGAAACTTGGTTTCGGCCAATTCTTTTGTATAAATGAGAGGAAGAAAAGAAAATAATAATAATAATAATAATAATAAAACAGGCGGTTCTGGGGTTCAAAATGAGCTGGAAAGAATGATGGGTTTTGTGGGATTTTTAAGATTTACTTTTGGTTGCCCACTTTTCTTTTTATACTTAACCCCTTTATTTCTTTTCTTTTCTTTTTCTTTTTTTAATACAAATTTCAGTCATTTTCAACAATATTTGTTTATTATTTGATTGATTAATTTTTGTTTTATTAATGGTATATTATTAAAGATAAAGGTTTAGTGTTTTTTTACGGTGAATTATAAAATGAGGATAAAGTCCTATCAACAACATGATTAATACGATTCGAATTTAAGTTATACCTGAAGCGGTGAACACTTTAACTATTAGACCAACACATAAGATTTAAAATTTTTATCATTTTAAATTCAAGTTTCAACGTACTTGAATATTATGCACTCAATCTTAACTTTTGTGTGTGTACATCGACCAATCTCAAGTTCAAAGCTTAGTAAATTTGTCTAAATTTTATTATGGTTTAAATTTACTTATATTTTGATTACTTGTTAATTTATTTGTAAATATAATTTTATTTATACAACATACTATTTAATTCTAATTATAGCTAAAGTAATGGTTGATTGGTTATGCATAGGGAAAAAGGATCTCCCTTGATAATGGGGTAAGTTGGAATCAAATACTATGAAGATTTAGAGCAAGGAATATTTATTATTTCAAGAAAATGTTCGTGGGGTTTTTGTTTGAATGACTTTAATAACCTAGCCTGGAGGTTAATTTTATAGGGTTTGTAAGGGTAGTTGTGGGAAATGAGACGCCAAAGTAAGGGTAGGATTTGTCAGTAAAATAATGGAAGGTAAAGCAAAAGGGGTTGTTGTTTCTTGTTGGATCGGCAAAGGGACAAATTGAATTTCATTGGTACCAAAAAGGTTGGTCTAAGTTTTCTTTCTTCCATGGCTAAGACTAAATAATTTTTCTAAATATTTTCTTTTGACTCAAAAATTATTTTCTAAGAAAAAAGGTTAGGGCAATATAGCAATAGAGCAGGGCAAGATGACATTTGTTTATTCACTTTCACCTTTTTTTTTTCCTCACAAATATTGAAAATATTACATTTATGAATAATAATTATATTCATAACGCTCCATTAAGCTCTACTTAACTTTTTATTATTTTAAATTTAATACTGCAAAAGTAATATAGTCCATAGTATATATTATTTTTTTGTAAAAAATAAACAATAATTATACGATTACAACTTACAATTATTAGTTTTATTACAATCCCAAGATTTTATTACAATTCTCTAACAAAATATCTTTCATTGCATTTAGAGGAGCAACAAATAACTATAAACTAGTAAGTCGAGTGGCTAATTTGGTTATGCAATCTATAGTTTCATTTTGAGATTTTGGCACATGCCGTAATCGGATTTTTCATTCTTAGTGCATCATTTCATGAATCAACCGTAATTCTACCATTTTATTACTAAACAGTACTACCAGTCAAAAGAGATTAAACCAACCACGCATTGTCACATTCAAGTTCTATTCGTCTAAAACTTTTATCCCAAGTTATGCATAATCTTTCTAAAACAGATCTAGCTTCAATTCTAATATACAAATATATATAAATCTATATATTATATAAAACCAGCT
The DNA here is from genome assembly GCA_039519145.1 of Kokia cookei. NCBI lineage: Eukaryota > Viridiplantae > Streptophyta > Magnoliopsida > Malvales > Malvaceae > Kokia > Kokia cookei. The sequence continues at coordinate 22,916,556 of CM076908.1, forward strand.
CTTAATAGGAGTTAATAAAGATATTTTAAGTATAAAAATCAATAGAAATATTTTAAGTATAAAAAATTACTAGGGATAATTTAGACATTTGAAGTTAACAAAAGCAAATTAAGTATTTTATAAAAATAATTAATTTATTTATAAATTTTAATTATTATATTTAATTATTTTTATTTAATGTGTATATATTTTTCCAACTTCTAAATGAGGTATTAGAATTAATTTTTAGCTTAGTTGGTATTGGTATTGTTGTTAGCAACGGAGAATGTGGAGTTGAGTGCGTTGAAGCGCATTTTTTTCTTATTTAAGGATTGGAGGGATTATGAATAGTTTAATCATTATATCAACAAACAAAAACTAAAAATCGTGATGCTACATTCATATAAATTAAGAAATTAAATAAAAAAAATACACCTTTTACTTTCCTTCATATAATTAAGTATTTTTACTTTTTTATTTATATTCCCTTACTATATATTCAATTAAATAAATTATATTTTAAATTTTATTTTAACTGTGAGCTTAAATTTTATTTACATCCAATATTAATTTTAAATTTTTAACCTTTTAGATTAAATAGATTAAAATTATCTTTTACAATTAATTTTTCAAATCTTATTACTATATATATCAACTGTCTTGAGTCTTCAACAATAGTAAATAGGATTTATTTATTAATAAGGTGGAGTGAAGAGAGAAGTATTAAAACATGAATTAAAACAGGTGACATCGCGATGTGATAGATCCAGTGTCGTAACATAGTACTTAAAAGTCGCAACATTAAAAAATTGAGGTCGTAATGTCGAGTGGTCTGAGGTCATGACATGAAAAATTATTTGGCAAAATCGCAATGTCAAAGAAGAGATGTCATGATGTCTGTCTTGAAATTTTAAAATTTTACAATTTGATCTTATTTCGAGTTCGGATCAATAAAAAAGCTTTCGTAAGCTCGATTAAGGATTAGATTTGATTGTGTAACTTAATGTAAATGTGTTTAACACTTGATTGTATGTTTGAATGAATTTTTTATTGTATAATTTATGGTAGTTGCTCCGACAACGAATGTAGCATCCTATAGCTCAATCTCGACGACTGGACCGGGCAAGAGGTGTTACATTAGTATTAGTTAAACATTAGATAACCAATAAACTAATATTGTTTTCTATTTTGTTTTGTGTGCAAAAACCATTGAGGACAATATACAAAGGATATTAATGTAATCATGGATAAATTTATTAAAATAATTTGTTCAAAAATACAAATGTAAATAAACGAAATTACTACACTTAGGACACCAGATCCAACAAAACCAACTTGTTTGAAATTACTTCTTAACCGATAAATAACCTCGCAACTCAACGCCTAAGATTTAACTTACCGGTAGCATTAAGAACTAGAGAGACATAATTCTAACCAACAAACTCACTTCAATGGGTTCATTTAAGATAGTTTACACATCTACACTAGTATTAGAATGAATTAAACAATTATAGATTTAATTATCATAATTGACTCGATAACCATTCTAAGCTATAGAATACCAGTCAAAAATTCAGTAAACCTGAGCAGTTGTAATTAAAACAGAAGATGCATGAATACTTAATAACAAATAAGAACTAAAGCACAAAGTCTCACAAATTTATTTAATTTAGAAAAGGTGAGTTTAGAAACCTATAAAAAAAAGAAAACAAAATAAAACTGAGAACAATTATGTATTAGATTCTCCTTTAATCTTAACCTAATAATATCTATTTATAGGGTTAAAATAATATAATGGAGAAAATACAAAATATCCTTTAATTAAATAATGCATAATTTTTCTAGTCTTTTTGATAATTTTCGTGTCAAACTTTCAAGCAATTTTTGAATGTCTTCTTGACGTTTTTGGGATCAATCCATGAAAAAACCTCAACTAAATCTTTTGTTTTGGCGACTTTACCGTGTGGCTGCGGTGAAATTGGCTAAGGTAGTTGAATGGAAGAAATGTTTTTACTGCTGGAAGGAGCTAAAATTTCTGTTGCACTATTAATATATGCCGACACTTTTATGGACTCACGATGAAGTGGGAAGGTTTTCATTGCGCAAGCTATCATCACTTTCGAATTTGACCGAGTATGGCGTTTGAAAGTTCCACCTAGATGGCATTCCTAAGGAAAATAGGTGTTCAATCCCTGCTAGATGATGGTCTCTATGTGTCATGGATTGATGCAGTCGAAACTAATTAAAAATATGAGTAAGACAAGTGCACTTATCAATTAAAAATACGAGGGTAAAAGTAATAGTAGTAGTTATCTTCCTATTATTTAACTGATCGAATGGAGTGATTGTTTTAAAACTAAATTTAACTAAATTAATAAACTAAGATGATGGCAAAGAATAAATCAAGAAATAACAATTGTTTAATACCAAGAAGTAAAACAATACTCAAGAAAGACTCCATCTAGATTTCATTTGCCATTATCGTTCTGAAATAAGCAATTTATTCACTTAGTATTTTGATCCGTAGAAATCTCTAAATTATGCTAATACCTCTATTCAAGCATAAAAGAAATGACTCTAGGTTGATTAATTGAAGTTTTTTTCTAATTAAAACCCCTATTGTCACATTAATTTGGTCTGTGGATTCCCCTATTAGATTTTAACTCTAATCTTGTGGATTTATGTCGTCCTATTTCGAAGATTGCATGCAACTCCACTAAATTATGCTAGATCTACTCTTAAACAGGGTCTACTCTTCTTCTGGTTTAAGCACATCAAAAAAGAATTAATATATTGGAAATACTAAATCAATAATTAAGCACAAACAATTGAGAACAAAATCAAAGTATTTATTGCGTAAAATCAAAAATCAAATTACAAAGTTCATCATAAGGTTCATTTCCTCCAGGTATTTAGGAAATTAGTTCATGCTAACGAATGAAAACATCTCAAAGACAGTATAACCGCAAGATGAAGAAAAACTCATAATAAAATAAAAAAAATTAAAAAGAGGTCTTCAATCTTCGTGGAAATCTGCTTCAAAGACGACTTCAATGGTGTTTCTTCAGTTGTTTTCTTAAATAATCTCTGATGGTTAGGGTTTGGGGAATGAAAGATTTTACAGAAAATTGGAAGTGCCTAATTCATATCACTCTATCCCCTATTTATAATATATAGAAATCTCTAGTTGAATCCAAATTAAATTCTAAAAAGATAATTAGAATTAAATCTAAATAATAATTCCCTAATTGGATCCAAATTAAACTCTAAATTATAAAGCCTAAAAGATAAATTAAAATTAAATATAAACAATATAAGAATAATAATCTTAAATATTAATCCTAAAAAATAGAGTTTAAATTTAAATAAAATCTTATGTCCAATAAATCTCTTCCTAACTCTTTCTCATTACGTTTTTTGCCTCAAATTTTCTTTTTTGTCTTCGATTTAGTACATGACTATGTGTGCAGCTCATGTGGGTCTTAAAATATGCTCTTTTGTTTGGTTTTCACTTGTTTTCCGCTCCTTTCGCTCTCAAATACTTTCCTAAGTATAGAAACATGAATTTAAAGGATTATAAACATAAAAATCATTATTTTAAATCGACTAATCATCCAAAAACGCATTAAGAATGAGATTAAAACATGTTACTTTTGACACTTATCGAATATCCCCACACTTAAGCATTTGCTTGTCCTCAAGCAAAATTCTCAACCTACATTCAAGTTAACTTTCTTTATTCTTCATTTTCATCAATAATGTTTCAGGATAAATTGCAAACAATAATGCATTGGAAATTCATCCAAAAGAACACTAAAGATTCAAGCAATCTAAGCTACAAAACTTTTTAGCACAAAAATATAGGTGTCTCCCCTTATCTAAATAATTACTGTAAATTTAAAATCAACAAGAATTGACATCTTCACTAAACATTCACTCAAAGCACTCAAAGTGTTTAATGTTCATTTAAATAAGCGTCCAATAGTCAAATACAAAATGTTATTACCATAGGCTTGCTTGAAAATCAAATCTCCACCACTGTAAAATGACATGACACACCAACCAAGAGATCTTTACAAGGTTGTAATGGGGCTAAGGTTAAGGGTATGGAAAAGGCTAGAAGAATTGGTTAAAACAGAGATCGAGTTGATAAGTTACCAAAATAGAAAAAAAACCAACCAGTTGCTGAATTGAATTAAGGTAAATCAACACGAATAATAAAGAATAAACGTGAGCTTTTTAGCAATATATGAAACTAATGATTCTAGCTCAAAAATACTTTTGTCTTTTGTCTTTTTCTTTTTCTTTTTTTTTTCTCAATTTTCTCTTCTTTTTTTTTCAATTTTTCTTTTTGACTTTTTTCTTTTTAAAATTTAGTAATTCAAATAGTGAAACATAGTTAGACAACTTAACCAAATCAAATCTCGACAAAAAGGAGTCAATAAAAGGGTAAATATACCACGTATATATGAATCATGGGTTAATATTATAGGTTTAATGAATAAAATAATGTTAGGCTCAATGAGGTTCACTAGGGGTTTATTTATTAGGTAAACTTTTTAAAGGTAAAAAGGATTAAATCTAAGTGCATCTATCATCTCAGCATATCAAATCAATAATATGGTCTCAACATGAATAATCAAAACAAGTTTTAGAATAACAAATCAAGTTAACATACACACAACCAAAAATAGCATGAGCACGAGAAAAAATGTATGCTTTATAGACTCAAAAGTTAACAAAAATTATGGTTTTAATGTCAAACCTGCAATTTCAAAATTTGAGGATAATAATTTAATTCAGGGAGACAACCTAAAATATTAAATTCTAAAGATAACTTATCATGCTTGACTCTCTCATATCTTAAAGATTAAATCACCCAATACATAAAAGATTCACAAACCAATCTCAAAACAAAATTAATAAAAATTCCAAATAGAAAAAATTCACTTTAATAGGGTATGAGAAAATTAAACACAATAAATAATTCAGGGATTTTATCACACATCGAAATTTGAAAAAACTGAGAATGTAGCGAGTCTAAAGGAAGTGCAATTTTTCGAGCAAACTAAAAAGAAAATATACAAACACAAGTAAAAGAGGGAGATAACAACTAAACAAAATAACCATATGAATAAAAATAGTGCATAATAAAATAAAACTAAAACTAAAACTAAAACTAAAACTAAAACTAAAACTAAAAATAAAACTAAAAATAAAAATAAAATAAAAATGAAAATAAAAATGAAAATGAAAATGAAAATGAAAATGAAAATGAAAATGAAAATGAAAATGAAAATGAAAATGAAAATGAAAATTAAAATTAAAATTAAAAAGAAAAATAAAAAATAATGAAAAATGAAAATGAAACTAAAACTAAAAATGAAAATGAAAATGAAAGTAAAAATGAAAATAAATGTACTATTTTTTTTGAATTTTTCAAAATTTTTTCAACTTTTTTTCATTTAAAAAAAAAATAAATGAAAGTAAAATAAATAATTAAAAATAAAAACACTCGGTTGCCTCTCGAGAAGCGCTTATTTAGAGCCTAAGCTCGACTTCCCAGTTTAAGCTCATAATTATGGTGGATCTTGAAATCGAAGTTTCTCTCTTCATTATCAATATTACCAACACAATAAAATTTGAGACGTTGATTGTTTACCTTGAATGTGCCATAATCAGGATGTGTTACCTCAATTGTATAATAAGAGAAAACGATTCTTACCACAAAAGGATCGAACTCTCTTGACTTGATTCTGAAGGAAAAATTCGTGGATCCGATTTGTCTAATAACACTTTGTCTCCCACTTTAAAAATGTTCATCCTCTTCACATGCACTTTATGGTTTTGCATTGATTCTTCCTTCGGTTTCCTCAGTTTTTTGTCGAACTTCGTTTGCCATTCATCTAATTCCTCGAGTTGTAACATTCGATCTTCATTTACCACTTGAGTTTTATCATTTTGAATCAAAATTGACTCCATCATGTTTTCATTAGTGATTTCCTACAAAAGTGTTGAGTCACATGGTTACTAACATTAACAGAACAATTATCATCATTATACTCATTCAGGACTAAGAAAATCATGTGCTTTAAGAGTAATCTTTTCATCACCTACACGAAGCACAAGTTCACCAGTACCTATATAAATGATAGCTCTAGTAGTGGCTAAAAAGGGTCAACCTAATATCATAGGTACCTCAATATCCTCGTCCATGTCCAATACAACAAAATCAACAGGGAATATAAATTTATCCACTTTTATAAGCGCATCTTTAATAATACCTTTAGGATATCTAATTGATCTGTCAGCTAATTGGATACTCATCCTAGTGGATTTAGATTCCCCAAGTCAAAGTTGTTTAAACATTTTATAGGACATAACATTTATACTAGCACCCAAATCAGCCAAAGCTTTATCAACATGTAAACTACCAATGAGACAAGGAAAATAATAAAACCACTTGGATCTTTAAGTTTGTTGGGTAGTTTGTTTTGGAGAATGGCCGGGCAAACTGCATTAAGCTTCATAGTCAACAAGTCATCTAACTTCCTCTTATTTGTTAACAGCTCATTTAAAAATTTTTCATACTTCGGCATTTGTGAAAGGGCTTCAACAAAAGGTAAGTTAATATGCAATTTTTTAAAAAGTTCAAGAAATTTACCATATGTTTCTCTTCTGTGGTCTCTCTTCAATGCTTCTGGATATAGAATTCAAGGTTTGTATTCTCTAAGCACCGGCTTATGCTCTTTCTTGCTTTCCTCAACCTCATTATTTTTCACAACAGCTTCTAGCTTCGGTTTCTGTTCAGGCTCGACTAACCATTCCATGCTTTGAACAGCGATTGCATGGATCTGCTCTTTTGGGTTAGGTTCAATGTTACTAGGTAAGCTACCTTGTGGTCTTTCCGAAACTAGTTTAGCAAGCTGTCCAATCTGATTCTCAAGGCCATGAATTGATGCTTGCTGATTTTTAAAAGTTGTCTTATTATTTTGAAATCTAGTTTTAGAAACCGCGATAAATTTAGCAAGCATATCTTCAAGGATCGATTTTTGCTTTTTTTGATAAAGTTGTTGAAAAGCAAGTCTAGTTTCAAAAACCGAAATAAATTTAGCAAGTATCTCTTCAAGGTTCGATTTTTGCTCTAGCTGAAAAGCCAGTCTAGTTTCAGAAACCGAAATAAATTTAACAAGAAAAAATTGGATGATTCGTCCATCCTGCATTATAAGTATTGCTATAGAGGTTATTTTGAGGTCTAAAATTATTACCTAAAAAGTCTACTTGCTCATACTCCATGTTAGACTTGAAGGGTAAATATTTTAAATTAAGCATTCTCGATCCACTCACATCACTTTGCATCACATTGCATCATCGAGTTTACCCGTGTAAAAAAATTCAAACCATCAATTTTTTTATTCAATAATTCCACTTGACTTGCCAACAAAGCAACTGCATCCATATTAAAAACATTGGTTGCTTTCATCGGTTTTGTTCTCATGACTTGCCATTGAAATTTATCCAGTTACATCTCCTTAATAAACTTGTGGGCTGTCACTAAAAGAACTTATAAAAATAAAAAAAATAAAATGTAAAAATTAAATTAAGAACAAAAAATGTGAAAATAAAAATAAAAATAAGAATGGCTAAATTAATAGAAATAAAATTTTCAAATATTCTAGTCCTCGACAATGGCACCAAAAACTTGATACAGTCAAAACTAACTAAAAATATGACTAAGACAACTGTACCTATCAATTAATAGTATAGTTACGGTGAGCACAAATATCGTTCCCACGAGGACTAAAAGTACTAGTAGTAGCTGTCTTCCTATTATTTAACCGATCGAATGGAGTGATTGTTTTAAAACTAAATTTTAGTAAATTAATAAACTAAGATGATGACAAAGAATAAATCAAGAAATAACAATTGTTTAATACCAAGAAGCAAAACAATACCCAAAAAAGGCTCCACCTAAATTTCATCTGTCATGATCATTATGAATTAAGCAATTTATTCACTTAGTATTTTGATCCGTAGAAATCCCTAAATTATGCTAATACCTCCATTCAAGCATAAAAGCAACTGACTCTAGGTTGATTAACTAAAATTTCTTTCTAATTAAAACCTTATTGTCGCATTAATTCGATTTATAGATTCCCCTATTAGATTTGACTCTAATCTAGTAGATTTATGTTATCCTATTTCTAGGATTGCATACAACTCCACTAAATTATGCTAGATCTACTATTAAACATGATCTATTCTTCCTTTGATTTAAGCACATCAAACAAGAATTAATATCTCGGAAATACTAAATCAAGAATTAAGCACACATAATTGAGAACAAAATCTAAGTATTTATTGCGTAAAATCAGAAATCAAATGACAAAATTCATCATAAGGTTCATCTCCCCTAGGTATTTAGGAAATTAGTTCATTCTAACAAATAAAAACATCTCAAAAACAGTATAACCGCAAGATGAAGAAAATCTCGTAATAAAATCAAAAGAAATTAAAAAGAGGTCTTCAATATTCGTGGAAATCTACTTTAAAGATGACTTCAATGCTGTTTCTTCAGTTATTTTCTTGAATAATCTCTAACGGCTAAGGTTTGGAGAATGAATGATTTTATAGAAAATTGGAAGTGCCTAATTCATATCACTCTATCACCTATTTATAATACATAGAAATCTCTAGTTAGATACAAATTAAATTCTAAAAAGATAATTAGAATTAAATCTAAACAATAATTCTCTAATTGGATCCAAATTAAACTCTAAATTATAAACCTAAAAGATAAATTAAAATTAAATATAAACAATATAAGAATAATAATCTTAAATATTAATCCTAAAAATAGAGTTTAAATTTAAATAAAGTCTTATGTCCAATAAATCTCTTCCTCACTCTTCCACATTCACACTTTTTGCATCAAATTTTCCTTTTTGTCTTTGATTTAGTCCATGGCCATGTATCTAGCCTGTGTGGCTCTTAAAATATGCTCTTTTGTCTAGTTTTCGCTTGTTTTTCGTTTCTTTCTCTCTGAAATGCTTTCCTAAGTATAGAAACATGAATTTAAAGGATTATGAACATAAAATTCATTATTTTAAATCAACTAATCATCCAAAAATGCATTAAGTATGAGACTAAAACATGTTAGTTTTGACACTTTTCATGGATTCTTTGCACTTGTTCTGTTATTGTTCTTTTGTGCATGCTTTTTGGCAATACTTTTTCAATTGGTAGGGATTAAAATGTTCACGACCAGCTTGTTTGTACCAGTTGCTTAATAATTGCTTTGCTGCTAATTTAAAAGGAATTACGAACAAATGGTGGCTGTGCTGCTGCTGCGTGATCTTTTTGGTTAGCTAGAAATAAGACATGAGGTTGGGCTTTGGTGCTCCTATCATAAACGTGTATATATACTAATTTTTATAATATAATATCTACTAAATATAATTATCCTCCACATTATGAAATAAATTTGTTTTATAATATTTATTTGAATCATATTAATATTAATTAATTTTTTAAAGTAATTTAATTATTTGAGTTGATCAAATAATAAAAGCATAAATGAAAATTTAGGGGCTTCGGTGATTCCATCTTTAACACGCTAGACAAATCTCACATTTTGCAAAGTACAGTAGAGACCTGGACTATATAAAGAGGAAGCAACACTTAAGTGGTAAGAGGCCTTTTATAGGTGTATGAGTACTCTCAAGAACAAAGTTGTGAGGGCCATGTATGCCCAAAGCGGACAATATCTTATCGGGCTAGGTGTTGGCTATGACATTTATAAGTAGTCACATTCCAAAATTTGGTCTAGAAGTTTCAATGTTAGTTTTGGAAATTATAGCCCAAAATTAGCTTCAAAAATTCAGAATGTGGTAACCTAAAAATATTTGTCACACCCCAAAATTGGGCCTAAATGTTTTGAAGAAAAAATAGGAATTTTGGGCCCAAATGTGTTTGAAATATCATAAGTTTGGTAATCAATAATATTTTCGACAATGACTATTAGAAAATTAAATCAATTTCTGAAAATGAGTTTTAAATAACTTTAATTTTGAAATAGGACTGATTTGTAAAAGAGTCAAAATTAAGAGTTTTTATGAAGCAATTTGACCAAATGTCCAAAATCAACCTAAAAACCCCTTTTCAATTGAATTTCATGTCAACTTTTCCTCCCCATAATTTGTGCTGTCCTTTGCTCTCCTGATAGTATTAGAAAGAATCGTTGATTTCTCCCTACTTATTATTTAAGTTGTTCCCATTTAGTTATCCTTAGCACATATTTTAGCAATTTTTAATTTAGTTCATTGCATTTTCTAATTCAATGGACCTTAGCCTAGTTGCCCTTAATTTTGTAATATTTTACTACTAATGTCGCTGCATGAGCATGTCCAAAATTGTCACTACATGAGTACGTCCAAAATTACGCCCAGATATCTTGTTGCATCTGACAGCTATCCGGATAAAACCAGAATTACGTGAGCTGTCCAGCCTGGTGTAACTAACTAGTACAACTATAAACTGCTAGATTTGGAAGAAAGGACACTTGTACAACTTAGTTGAAGATAAATACTCATTAGGAGAGAGAGAAAGGAGTGGTCTTCTTCTTTGGATTATTCTTCTTGAATCCATCTTTTTGAAGCTTGTGGCTATGGAAGCTTAAACCTCTCAAGGGCGAATTGATGTGAAAAAGGAGGCAGATCTGCTCCTGATGAGAAGCCCTAAGTGCGATGCAAGAGGGAAGTAAGAGAGCAAGTCGAGTAGCCTAAGAATAGTATTCTCCATTTGTTCTTTTACATTTTCTTTCTAAAACGCTGGTGATTAATGTTTATTTCATGTTTGCATGGAAGTACTCATGATTTCTGAACTAAATGTTATCTTATTTGATCTTGATTTTACTGTTTGATCTTCGGGTTTGAAAGTTTTTAGCGTGGAAGTGCTATTGCAGTCACTGTCACTGGAAGGTGCAACGATAATTTAAACTAACAAGTAAGACAATGGAAGTTGCTTAGGGATTAGAGGGATTTGATCCATTTGTTCTTGAATGTGTTGCATTACCATCATCGGAATGTGTGGTGAGTGTTCATGTTTAAATCTTAGATCGAATAGAGAAGCCAAGTTTGGTAAGATATTCATTGCGCCTTATTGAAGCAACAATCACTTATTCTTTAAAATCTTGTGAGCCGCACTTAGTATTCTGCTAACTATTCACTTTGGGGACCCTATCTTATTATCATCACATTTCATTTTTAATCTTACATTATTACTTCGACAATCACTCTTACAATTTTATCACATTTACTTATTCATTGCACCGACATTAATAGACAACAAACATCTATCCTCGTGGGATCGATATCCGATAGATTCACATCTGTCTACTATACTTGCACTGACAGTATACACATTATTGCTATGACGTTTACAAGCCAATCATCTCCCAATCTCTTCCAATTTCTTTTGATCACCAATTCCTAATCCCATTTGATTTCTAATAACCCTTGAACCTTAAATACCCATTAAAAGCAATAAAATCTATAACACATTAATTTTGATTTTAGGGATTAAATTGTGAAAATTGAGAAATTAGAGGGCTTGACTCATAAATTCTTTAAGTTAAATGACCTGATTGAACTCTAGATAAAATTAGGTGGCCAATTTGGGATGCTTTGGACATGATTGCAATGCGGACTAAATTCTTGGGTTATTATGTAAACCCTAAGGAACTTCAGGGCCTCTCCACTGTGTTGGTGTGTTGGAGTATGGGCACATTACATTATGCTTGTGATTGTATCATGATTTGTGGTTGTATTATGTGTTGTAATAGTATTGTGATAATGCAATAGGATGTATGTTCTTTAGAGACACACTGGGCTTTTTAGCTCATTTCCCTACAGTCTTCTTTATAGATACTTGAGACATAGGTGACTTGGTACCCGGAGGCACGTCTTTCCTTTTCTTCACTTTATTTTAGTATCTATTATTATTTCATATAAGCTATTTTGGGGATTTCGAATAATTTGATTATTTATTATTTTATTGGGATTGTAAGTTGTTTTAACTTGGGATTTTGGTATTTGATTCAGAATTTATTTATTATTTAATTTAAATTATAGACTATATATATAAATATGTATGTATGTGAATGAATGTGGATTATCAGTTTGCGTGAGGGTAGAATTATAGTAGTGACCTTCTGGCCAAGAAAATCACCAAAAAACTTCTTCATCTTTATCATCTTCTCCAAATGTGTATTTTTTGGATTTGTGTCAAAACTTATTTTTCTTCCAACAAAAGTACCATTCGATTTCTAATGAGTTTTAAATGATATCTAGTCTCTTAAACTGAATTTTTAGCCATTAAAACGCATGTTTTAAATAAAAGATGAAAATCGGGTCTTTAATAGTGAATTTTAGGTTTGTGTATAAGAACTTGATTTTAAAGTGTTTTTCAATTAGTTTTAACATGATTAGAAGGTTTCTAAACATATCTTGAAGTTTCATTAATGATTTATAGAGTTTTAATGAATTTTCATTATTATAGCCATGGTATGTCGAAAAATTTTGATACATTAAATGTTTAGTTTTGTGTAGTTTAAAGATTGAGAATTAGCCGTAAATGAATATGTAGATAAACGAAATTCGTTTCGTGCGAAAAGATTAAGTGTTGATCGAGATATTAGAATTTAAAGTTTTCTATTTTAAAGGTTTTAGTTAAAAGATAACATAGTTTAGACTATTGTTTATGACTGTTTGAGATGAGCTAATGACTGATTGTTGCTTGTATATTTGTGTGGTATGTCTTGTTGAAGCGTCGGAGTCTTAGGACCTTTAACAAGTAGAGATTAAAGCAAAGGAAAACTTGTATAAGCTTTCAGTTTTTGGTAAAAGCGTATATTTTTGTGAGTGTTTTGGAATCACTAGTCGTAGATGATTGATCGGTGTTTTTATGTCACAGCAATGTGCAAGCAGACACACGTCGATGCAAGTATAGTTGATAGATAAATCCATCGGATATTGATCCCACGAGGAATGGGTTCTTGATGTCTAAAATGTCGGAGCAATCAATATTAAGATTAAGTGTAATGTGATTACTAATGTCAGTGCAATATGTCAGATTTGCGCACTAAATTAATCAATAATGCTAACGCAATTAGAATTAAAATATCAGGTGTTAAAAGTCAATGTACTGAAAGTAAATCAAATATGTTGAGTGTTGAGTGCTGAAAATTTAAATGCATGTAATGTAAAAGGGAAAAATTGGTTCACTGATTCGGCTAAATCGCAACGCTGGATGAGTCGACAAGGTAAAATATAGATGGAAAGTCACTGCAATGAAGTCCCTTTGAATTCTTACCAACAACAACTCTTTACTTAATCCCGACTTAAATATCCACAATCACTCCACCTCTCGGTACGAGCAATGATGTGTATTCAACAACAAGTAATTGGAGTTTGTCCCAGTCCCAAGCAGCTCTTACCTAACTTACTTGTTAACCCAACCTGTCACCACATCTCTCGATGTCGGTGTACTGTAATTTCACTCTCGTGCTTAAAGCGGTTAGATCCAAGAATAAATAGATAAGCAATGTAAAATAAGAATCAAAATGATTTAACATTAAAAGACACTCTCGTATTCATTTAATATCATCAAAATCCATCATTGTTTAAGAAGAATTAAAGAGTACAACGAAGCTTACTATCTGTAGACTATTAGGCCTACTCCCTAATTATTCCTCTTACTCTGCATCAAGCACCTCTCGTCAGAAGTAGTTGCAGACTTGCTTCATCAGCTCCCCAATTTCCAGCTCAAATCTCCAATTCACACAGAATTTTCAGAATTTAGTCCCTTCGCTCTTGATATCATCTTTCATTTTTTGTTCGTCTATTTATAGCCTCTAAAATGTTGTAGGTTTCAGTCTTCATTCTCAGATCTAGCTCTAGATCTTGCAACTATCAAAATTAGTTAGATTATAGTTGTGCACTCACGCAGTTTTAGTATGTTCTTCAGAGATCTGCAGATTGTCGCTGTATCGCTGAGCGAATTTTGAAATCATAATTACACCGACATCTGTGAAATTCCTGCGTTGGTGCTTCCAGCTATGAATTCAGTTTGATTCTACTCATTCAAGGTTCAGTTTCAATGTGGCGACATTTCCTGGTCGTAATTTCTAGCTAATCTTGTGGTTGCATTCATATAGCATTAAGCTTCTAGACTGAGTTCCTGCACTGACAATATTAAGACGCAATATATCGATTGCTTGCGTCGACATTAGTACAAAAATAGATAAAAACAAGAATTTAAAGTACTTAACAATGAGTTAGAAAATATGGAAACTAGGTGTAAAATACTAATGATGCATGCTAACTGAAATATAAAAGAGACAATGAAAGCATTAAATTGGGAGAAAATCTATGTCATTTGAAATACCATCACACCCCAAACTTGAGTTTTTACTTGTTCTCAAGTAAACAAAAATTGACAAAGTAACAATTAGAAATGTCACGGCAATCATTATTCATACAACTTGAATTCTCTAAATTCCTAATGTTTAAATTGCATTCATATAATAGAATGATGCACTGACAATTTATAGGCATGAACAACTTAAAGCTGCAACTTCATCAATGTTAGTATCATGTATTGAATCTTATCCTTCCTTGAACCATTTCAGCATTTTATTCTTCTTTTTCTTTCCTTTCTCTTTTTTTTTGTCTCTTTTTTTGTTTTTCAAGTGATGGAAAGATGTCGTTGCATTACTCTACCTTTGTTCCTGCGCAGTAACGATGGGGTGCAACAAACCCCCAAGAAGTAGGTAATTACGCTAACACACACTCTTGCAGTTATAGCCTTTGGCTAGATGAGTTTTCTTTTCTAATTTTGCAGCGGAGTGTTCTTGCTTAAAAGTCACAATGCACTCACAATGGAGTGTCTTTTATTAATACAATGTTGCTGTACTGGTTAGTTAGTCCAAGATTCAATATCAACAGTATCCATCTATTACTGAAGCAATTTCAATTATTCATTCAAAAATTAGCAGACTCATCATCCATTCATATTCATCCAATTTCCACATCAACATTCAAACAATTCAAGAATTACGCATCAAAATAAAAATTGATGACACATTTCTATTGAAATTTTGTAAATTTTCATTAACTAAAGAAACAAAATAAAAGTCAAACATGAAAGTGTAGTTGCATTTGCAATTCACATAATCTTCCCCCTAAACTTAATGTCTGCATTGTCCTTAATGCACTGACAATAGTTATACATATATAATGGAAATGTAGCTACAATGCACTAAACTAAAAGGAATGCAATGATAATTAAAATGCAGGCACAATAAGAATGCATGAAAACTAACTAAAAAGAGATGTACCAAATTATTCAGCAACAACAGATGTAGAGGCTGCTTTGGTTTTCTTCTTCTTCTTCTTCGGACGCTCTCCCTCGTCATGGTGTTTCTTTTTCTTGTCCTTGCACCTCTTTCGCTTTTTATCCTTTGAACCAATCGGCTCAACGGATTGTTCCTCCTCAACGAGTTGGGTGACGACCTCATCAGTTGTCACCTCGGATGGGTGGACTTCTGCGAGTGGTGCCAAAAGGGCACAATAGCCAGAGGATTCAGTTCCTTGATCTTGCCAGTAACAACTTCAATCTGGCTAGCAGTAGGTCGAGCCTCATCTGAGCTGGATGTTCCCACAACATCCTTAATATGATCATTGTTAAGGCATTGGTGTCCTTCTCCTCCTACATGTCGGTAGGCTATTATTCTTCCTTTTCTTCTTCTTTTCCCTCTTCTTCTCGTCTTGATCCTTCTCTTACAAGTGATCACCTCCTTGTTTTGCTTCTTCTACACGCGGCTAATGTTCAACTGGGCCAGTGTCAGTGCAATCGACTGCATCGACATCTTCTTCTAGAGAAGCTACCCTTTTCACCATATTCGCGCCCAGACTATTGGAGAACTCATCTTTGAATAAATGAGCAATGTTGCGATGAAGATCGTCATCAGCTTGTGATTGCCCGTCATCCTTCTCATCATCAGAAATATGGATCCGGGTTGGTGTAGGGGCAGGCCTACCATCAGAGGTAGGTTGTTCGAAAGATGAGTATTTCATCGGGCGGTAGATAGATGGGAAAGTTTGGAAATTTTACAGTAGGGTCTGGTTGATTTGACTCAATTCAGTGACAAGGGATTCATTCCATGCCTTAGTGTAGGAATAAAACTTGTGGAGTCGAAAATTCATATCGTCCATGATACTGTCGGTGTGGATAGAACGCATGTCGATGCGGTCTAAGTGAACTTCCATCAGTGTCAGCTTCTTTGTGATTGAAGTCTCTGTCGGCGCATCAAGTTTGTCATCCATCTTCTTACCCTTTCCTTTGTCCCTTTTCTTGGAGGTCTCTTTGGCCACTAGGGTGCCTTGGCCTCATGTCGTCCTCTCAACAGAAATATCATTGATTAGACCTTTGTTGTCCAAGACCTCTTCATCATCTTTGGGCATAATGCTCTTGTGTTGACAAAGTAGCCTAATAAGAGAGGGAAAAGGAAGGATACCAGTTTGCTTTCCTGCATCTTCTGCGATCTAGGCGTGTATGAGTTCACCGATGTCGATGTGTTGGTGATGCAAGATGGAATGCAAAGTAGGGGAGTAACCCAAAGTAAGTGTGTATGAGTTCATCGATGTCGATGTGCAACGCTCCATGGAACAAGCCCCTCTCGGATAAATATAAACTCTTGCTCTTGGTCCATCATATTTGTGTAAAACTCCTTAACCAAAGTAGGGGAGTAACCCAAAGGATGGTCGCAAAAATATTCCCACCTAAGGCGGCTGATGGTACGATGGACTTGCTTTCCAAGAGTCAGGGGTAGAGAAAGTTGGAGGCCCTGTTCGGGGTGGTTGTTACGCTTAAGCATGACATTATGGTACCGGTCTTTGGTCGTAGTCGTTAGAAACAAGACTGGGCCTGTGGATGAGGGTGGTGGTGTTAAGGACGGAACCACAGTAGAAGTGGTTAGGGTGGTTTTGGATGAGGGTTTAGGAGTGTTTCTTGAAGCATGGGTTTTTGCCATGGTGAGATGAAAAGAAAGTAAAGAAGACTTTGCAAATAAAGATTGCTTCGAAATCAGAAAAGAAAATATGAAGACAATGAAAGAGAGGAGTTGCAGTAACAATGGCGGATGTGAAAAGAAAAGGTAACTGCAAGGGGAGACTTTATAACCTAGGCGTAATGAGTGGAAAAAAAGGGAAACGTCACGTCTGCAACCATTAATTTCCAAATTGTACAAATTGTACCTTTTCGTTTGATCCAACGGTTGGGATAGAAAGAAATCAATCGGCACGATTCTTGCTAAAAAGTAATGCTGACTCTTTACAAAATGCGTCGACAGTATGTGCTTCGATGCTTCGACAAAAAATTGATTTTTATTTCTGCAAGGAATTTGAAACAACACAAAGAAAAGTGAAACAACTAAAAGTAAATAACAAAATGCATCAACATTATTTAAATGTCATCAAGTTGACGGCTTCGTCTAGTTCTCGAACATCTGAACTCGCATAATGTTTAAGACGTTGGCCATTTACTTTAAATTGTTATCCATCCTTTAGATTTTCGATTGTCACTGCACCACTTGGGAATGCTTCGACAACTCTGAATGATCCTGACCACCTTGATTGCAATTTCCATGGATGTAATTTTAAACGTGAGTTAAATAAAAGTACCAACAGACTAGGATGAAATTGTCAACGCAAGATAATGTTGTCATGCCATTCTTTTGTCTTTTTCTTGTATATCGTAACATTCTCATAAGCATGGCGTCAGATTTCTTCTAATTCTATAATTTCCAACAGTCTTTTCCTTTCGGTAACATCATAGTCTTTTCCATATCGTTTTAATGTTGTCATCACTTGGTTATTATAAAAATGGGTGCCTTAGTCACTTGTTAACGCTCTTGGTGTTCCAAATCTCGTGAGGGTGTATGTGTGAAAGAACTTCAATATCGTCCAAGCGTCATCTTTTGGTACCGTAATTGCCTCGATCCACTTCAAGACGTAGTCAACAGCCACTAAAATATACACATTTCCAAAAGAGTTTGGAAATGGTCCCATAAAGTTTATGCCCCAAATGTCAAAGAGCTCTACCTCCATGATGGGTTGTTGGAGCATCTCATTGCACGGAGATATTGAACCAGCGCGTTGACAATGATCACATTGTTGTGTGAAGTTGTGAGCGCCTCGAAAAAATGTGGGCCAATAAAATCCTGACTATAAAACTTTTGCTGCTGTCCCTGTTCCACCAAAATGGCCTTCATAAGGGGCATCATGGTAGTGTCGCAAGATTGACAATATTTCTTCTTCAGGTACACAACAATGAATGATATTGTCTACACATACCTTAAATAGGTATGGCTCGTTCCAATGGTATTTGACAGCATCGCGTATGAACTTGATCTTCTTGTGACCAGTAGCACTCATGGGTAGCTTTCCACGTACAAGATAATTGATGACATTGG
This sequence comes from Kokia cookei, assembly GCA_039519145.1. NCBI lineage: Eukaryota > Viridiplantae > Streptophyta > Magnoliopsida > Malvales > Malvaceae > Kokia > Kokia cookei. The sequence goes on from CM076908.1 coordinate 22,935,067, forward strand.
CATACCATGGTGATGCATCGACAAAGAATAATTGCTCGTCAGGAAATGCTTTGACAATCTGAGACATTTGCCCATCTTCACTTTCGACTTTCAACCGAGACAAGTGATCAGCTACTTGATTTTTAGATCGTTTCCTATCTCTGATTTCAATATCAAATTCTTGAAGGAGTAGGATCCATCTAATGAGTCTACGTTTGACGTTTTTTTGTTGAAAAGGTTTCTCAATGCTGAATGGTCCATGTAGACTGTAGTCTTTGCACCGACAAGATAGAAACAAAACTTGTCAAGTGTGAAGACTATTGCTAGCAACTCTTTCTCAGTCGTGGTATAATTATCTTGCATTTCAGTTAGAGCTTTACTAGCATAGTAAATAGAATGAATACCTTTTCTTTTCATTGGCCAAGTATAGCTCCCACAACAAAGTCACTTGCATCGCACAAAAGTTCAAATGGTTGTGTCCAGTTTGGTGAAACTACAATTGGGGCTTGTACTAGCTGCTTCTTTATTGTCAAGAATACGTCCAGACAGATGTCATCAAACACAAACTTCTTATTTTGTTCCAGCAATGAGCATAATGGTTTAGCTATCTTGGAGAAATCTTGAATGAATCTTCTATAAAAACCAGAGTGTCCAAGAAAGCTTCTTATTGCTTTGACGTTAGTGGGTGGTGGTAGTTTTTTTATGATTTCTACCTTTGTTTTATCAACCTCATTTCCCTGAAAAGATATCTGATGCTTGAGGACAATGCCTTCAGTTGCTATGAAATGACATTTCTCCCAATTCAGAACTAGATTTGTGTCCTCGCATCTCTTCAAAACTCTCGCCAGATTGTCAGCGCATTGATCAAAGTTCTGTCCATAGACAGAGAAATCATCCATGAATACCTCTAAGGAATCCTCGATCATGTCCGAGAATATTACCATCATACACCTCTAGAACGTTGCTGGCGCATTACACAACCCAAACGATATCCATTTGAAAGCAAAGGTTCCAAAAGGGCATGTAAATGTGGTCTTTGCTTGATCTTTCGACGTAAAAGCTATTTGATTGTATCCAGAGTAACCGTCTAAAAAACAATAATAGGCTTTACCAGCTAGCCTATCCAACATCTGATTAATAAAAGGTAGTGGAAAATGGTCCTTTGTGGCCGCATTAAATTGTCGGTAACCCATGCATACTCGCCATCCAGTTGCAATGCGAGTAGGAATTAACTCGTTTTTGTTGTTAGTCACAATTGTGAAACCACTCTTCTTAGACACACATTGAATGGGGATTACCCAATCACTACTGGAGATAGGGTATATAATGCCCGCATCTGACCATTTGATAATTTCTTTCTTCATTACTTCTTTCATCTTTTCATTGAGTTTCCATTGAATCGATTGCTTCTTTTCATCTTCTAGCCTAATCTTATGCATGCAAAAAGAGGGACTGATGCCTCTGATATCTGCTATGCTCTAGGCTATGGCTCTTTTGTGTTCTTTCAGAATCGTAATAAGCTTATCTTCTTGCATTGCATCGAGGGATGCATTGACAATAACAGTTAGTGTTTCGTTATCACCAAGGAAGACATATATCAAATGCGTCGGTAAAGGCTTCAACTCCAAGGTAAGAGCTTGCTTAATAGATGATTTAAACACAGGGATTGTCTTGTTAGACAAATCCAAAGAATCCATTTGCCAATTTTAACGCAGCTCAAAATTGTTAACCTCCTCTTTGTCGACACAGTCATCTAGATTGTCATCGGTAGATGTCACTGCATCATCATCAGATAGTGCTAAACTTCTTACGTTAAATTCTTCCAGAATAATCTCATCCAACAAATCAATGTGGTGACATTGTTTTATAAGTCTGGACGGTGATGCTTCAAACACACTGAAATTTACATGGTCATCATTATGATGCATGACAAGTTCTCCTTTGAATACGTCGATAAGTGTTCGTCCCGTTGCTAGAAATGACCTCCCCAGAATTATGGGTACCTCTTTATCTGCTTCGCAGTCTAGGATGATAAAGTCAGTAGGGAACACCAACTTATCAACTTGGACAAGAACATCTTTGATTTGTCCTTCAGGTTGTGCTAACGATCTATCCGCTAGTTGCAATGTCATCGTAGTGGGCTTCATCGAACCTATTCCTAATTTCTTGAAAGTAGACAAAGGCATAAGATTAATACTTGCTCCCAAATCACATAAAGCCTTACCTTAGTAATGATTCTCGATAGAGCATGGAATTGTGAAACTGTCAGGATCTTTCGTCTTGGTTGGCAACTTATTTGTAAGCACAGCACTGCACCCCTCTGTGAGCGTAATCATCTCGATATCGAACAATTTCTTTTTCTTTGATAACAGCTCCTTCATGTATTTCCCATAACTGGGTATCTGCATAAGAGCATCTATTAAAGGTATATTACTATGCAATTGTTTCACAATAGAAACAAACTTTTGGTATTCTTTGTCATGAATTTTTTCTTTGAATCATTGTGGAAATGAGAAAGGTATTGTAACATTGGGTTGTTATGGAAAACTCAACAGTTTTGACATTGGTAGTTGCGTTAACAACTTTTTTGGGCAAACTATAGGCATAGATGGCACTACAATTGGTTCCTCTTCATTTTCTTTTGTTTGACTTTTTTCAGCTATATCCTCTCCTTGTTGTTATGGTTTAGTTACGTCGACATGGTCTTGGTCATAACTGCTTGGCCCTACCGTCTATTTTCCACTCCTTAGCATGATTGCTTTGCAATGCTCCTTCTCCCTTTGTGTTGGATTTTCAGTATCACTAGGTAATGTACTTGGTGACTTGGTGCTGAGACTAGAAGCTAATTGACTGAGATGAGCTTCTAATGCTCGTATGGAAGAAGAATTGTCTTGCACAATTGTCTCTGTTCTTGTGATATGTTCTTGCATCATTGCTTCAAGAGTAGCCATAGGATCTGCCTTTTGTTGAGCAAAGTGCTGCTGTTGATGCCGATGATGTTGTCCTTGCATTTGTGGCAGTACAGACTATTGTGGTTGTAATCTCGATTGTGGTTGCATTTGACTATGTGACTGCATCAGGTCAAAACGAGAATTTATCTGTGAATTTTGATGATAATTTTGCTATGGATTGGTATTGTAACTCCTTTATCTATAACCCCTTTGGTTTGAGGAATTTTCATATCTATACGTAGAAGTATTTTGATTTCCTCAAGGTTGTTGAGAAAGGTTGTTGTATGAGTTACCAAATGAACCACCTTGAATGTTGTTGACGTAGAATGCATTTTCTGCATTTTGTGGGTAGTCCTCATAGTTGTGGTTGTCGCTGCTAATTTCATAGGAAATTTTCGACGTATCCAATTGTTGAGCCATTTGAATAGGAGCAACATCGCTTGTTCCTTTCATATTCTTTATCATGTTGGCTAGTGAAGATACCTGTGCTGACAAAGAAGAAATAAAATCTAACTCAAGAACTCTAGGGTTAGTTTTTACCTGTGCAGAACGAGAAATTGGGTATTGGTAATCATTCTAAGCAATTCTCTCTAGAATTCTTACAGCTTCATTATATGTACAATCTAATAAGGGACCATTAGCCGATGCATCGACAAGGTTCCTTGTCTGAGCATTCAAACCATTGTAAAATTTTTCAATCTAGGTCTCCTGCTGAATTCCGTGCATTGGGTAGCGTCGAAAAAATGTTTTATAACGCTCCCAAGTTGTATGTAAATTCTCATCATCCAACTGATGATATGAAGTAATGTCATTTCGCAACCTTGCATTCATTGTTGGTGGATTGAAACGTAAAACAAACTACGTTGCTAACGCATTCCAAGATGTGATAGATCCTGCCAATAATCCCAAGAACCATGTTCTTGCTTTACCTTGCGACGAATAAGGAAATAGTTGCATTTTCAAGGCATCATCAGGCACACCATGTTGACTAAAAGATGCACAAATAAGCAAAAATGATTTTAAATTTTCTCATGTGTCTTCATGAGGAAAACCAAAATACTGCCTATTTGAGTTGAGCATCTGAAACATCACCAGTTTTAGTTCAAAATTACCAGCCTGGATAGTCGGTCTAACAACTCCTAGTTGTAAATCATCAATAATAGGCACAACAAAATCTCTTATTATCTTATAATGTAATTGTTCTTCTTGTGGACGTGGTGGTGGTATATCATTATCAATTTGTGGAAGCATTGGAGGAATTCCATCTTGTGGCAGCAAGGGTGGCAAATTATTGTTGTTGTTGTTGTTACCAACCATTTCCAGTTGTTCTTGCCTTCTCTTCCTAAGTGTCCTCTCAAGCTCCGGATCAAAGCTTACAATGTCCTTAGGATTTCTCCTTGTGGACATGCAACAATTAAAAATCTGAAAAAAGAAAACAATTAGAAAAAATAATAACATATTAGTAAAGATTAAAAGTTAAGTAAGTAAAACTAATTGCAACTACAAAAGTAAACATCAAACAAATGCCATTCCTTGGTAATGGCGCCAAAACTTGATCGGTTTTTTTACGTCACAACAATGTGCAAGCGGACACACGTCGATGCAAGTATAGTTGATAGATAAATCTATTGGATATCGATCCCACGAGGAATGGTTTCTTGATATCTAAATGTCGAAGCAATCAATATTAAGATTAAGTGTAATTTGATTACTGATGTCAATGCAATATGTCAGATCTGCGCACTAAATTAATCAGTAATGTTAACGCAATTAGAATTAAAATATCAGGTGTTAAAAGTCAATATACTGAAAGTAAATCAAATATGTTGAGTGTTGAGTGCTAAAAATTTAAATGAATGAAATGTAAAAGTGATCAAGTGTAAAAGGGCAAAATTAGTTCACTGATTCTGCTAAATCGCAACGCTGGATGCGTCGACAAGGTAAAATATAGATGAAATGTCACTGCAATGAAGTCCCTTTGAATTCTTACCAATAACAAATCTTTATTTAATCTCGACTTAAATATCCACAATCACTCCACCTTTCGATACGAGCAACGATGTGTATTCAAGAACAAGTAACTGGAGTTTGTCCCAGTCCGAAGCAGCTCTTACCTAACTTACTTGTTAACCCAACCTGTCACCACATCTCTCGATGTCGGTGTACTGCAATTTCACTCTCGTACTTAAAGCGATTAGATCCAAGAATAAACAGATAAGCAGTGTAAAATAAGAATCAAAATGATTTAACATTAAAAGACACTCTCGTATTCATTTACTATCATCAAAATCCATCATCGTTTAAGAAGAATTAAAGAGTACAATGAAGCTTACTATCTGTAGACTACTAGGCCTACTCCCTAATTGTTCCTCTTGCTCTGCATTAAGCACCTCTCGTCAGAAGTGGTTGCAGACTTGCTTCATCAGCTCCCCAATTTCCAACTCAAATCTCCAATTCACTCAAAATTTTTAGAATTTAGTCCCTTCACTATATCATCTTTCCTTTTTTGTTTGTTTATTTATAACCTCTAAAATGTTGCAGGTTTCAACCTTCGTTCTCAGATCTAGATCTAGATCTTGCAACTGTCAAAATTAGTTAGATTATAACGGTGCACTAATGCAGTTCTAGTATGTTCTTTAGAGATTTGTAGATTGTCGCTGTATCATTGAGTGCATTTTGAAATCATAATTATAGTGACATTTGTGAAATTCCTGCGTTGGTGCTTTCAGCTGTGAATTCAACTTGATTCTACTCATTTGTGAAATTCAATGTGGCGACATTTCCTGGTCGTAATTTCCAGCTGATCTTGTGGCTGCATTCGTACAACATTAAGCTTCTAGACTGAGTTCCTGCACTGACAATATTAAGATGCAATATATCGACTGCTTACGTCGACATTAGTACCAAAATAGATAAAAATAACAAGAATTTAAACTACTTAACAATGAGTTAGAAAATATGAAAACTAGGTGTAAAATGCTAATGATGCATGTTAATTGTAATATAAAAGAGACAATAAAAGCGTTAAATTAGGAGAAAATCTATGTCATTTGAAATACCATCAATGATTTGTTGTGTATTTGGGAATTTAGAGGTAGCCTAAACCCCTACTCTAAATTCTAAGTGTAAGTGTTCTCGCACCTATGCCTAAATGTGATATATGTATGCTTGTGAAATTGTGAACATATATGAGATGCTATGACATATGCTATAAGCTTATGATGACTGTTGTGAAAGTGAATATGATGGTATGTTATTCATGCCATGTGACAATAAATATGTGGGTATGTTATTCATTCCATGTGAAAGTGATTATATTGTGCTAATCATGTGAATATGCAGTGAATATTTACGGAAAATCAATAAGTAAATATGTGATAATATTGTGGATATATTGTTATTGTGATTTTATGAGACTGTTGGATATAGTTAGCATGCCATAGGATTGTGAGTACTCACCTTTATGTTGTTTTATATGGGGCGTTGAGGCCTAAGGATAATTTTCAGAGAGATAAGGGAATGTAAGCTACGCTCCATTCATTGGGATATGTATGTGTGGTGTGTTTGGAGAGTGTTAGCTATATGCTTCACTTGTGGGACATGTTTGACTCTATGAGTCATACTTGGTTTGTTTGGAGATCTGCATATTCAACGTGTGGTGATAGAGTCCACTTTATGTTTCATAATCTCAAGAGTCAAGTTATCGTAAAATATGACTGAATGTGATTATATGTGATTAATATGTGCTGTAAATTATACTTAAATATTCATGTGATTAAATGATAAAAGAATTCATGTAAGATGTTTAAAATCATGAAATATGACACTAGAGTTAATGATGCTAAGAATATGTTATATGTCTTTTTGTTGATGCATAATGATTTTTTTATGTAATGGTTATTCTGAGCATTCATTGAGCTTGTTAAGCTCACCCACTCCCTTTTAACCATTGCAAATACATAGTGCCGGTGTGAGTGGTGTGGTCTCAAGGAGTGATCCAAGCCATGCTTTTTAGTTACTATTAGTAGGTGATTATCGTTTATTTAAGTTTGTGTGAATAAACGACAATTTGGTAGATTTTATGTTGGTTTTGCTATAATTTTTAGTTGTTTGCATGCCTATTATGCTTGATGATATGTGGACTTTAAATATGATGTTTGAGACTGTTATTTGAGATGTTTTGATGTTTATTTTATGAGGTATTTGTTGCATGATGTTTCGGACTTGTCTTGTATGGTTTACATGCTGCTATATGATGTATTTTTAAGGTCTGGAACAAAGGTATCGATATTCAAGTTTTAAAAACAATAGCTTTGAAATTTTTTAAGTGCAAGAAGTTAGTTTTCCTTGTTTGTATTGATATTTTAGTACAAATATTGATACTCGAGGGGAAATTATCGATACCTGTATTGAAGTACTGATATTTTTTGATAGATGGGTTTTTAATTCAAGAAACATTAAGCTAATTTGGTATAGATCTTCTAAACAGTATCGATACCCCTTATGAAACTATCCATACCTCCTTTAAAATTATCGATACCAACGTAACAGTTTTGGAAAATATGTTAAATGGTCCTAATGCATGATTAATGAATATTTGATGTTAATTCGATGTATGATAGCATGTTATATCGTTAATTTGAGTATGTATGACTTATAATATGTTTGAATGCTTGTAAAGAGTATGAATACTATAGTAAAATAAAAAAAGAAAAAAAAAAAGGGTTGCGTGTGTATTAATATGCCAAATATGGGATGAACATGATGTAAGATGGGGGTGTGACGTCCTAGTATTTGGGCTTGACAACCAGGCCGGGTATAGGGTGTTATAATATCTTCGTTAATTGGCTTTTGAAAATAAGATCGATTTATGAAAGAAATGATGAAAATATTTCAATTTTAAAAAGAGGATTGTTTTGTAAAAGGGTTTAAATCTAAGAGTAGCTCATTGGCAAATATACCAAAGTTTTAAAATTAACCTATTTTCCCCCTTCACCCTACAGTAGATGCATGACTATCCTTTTCCCTTTCTTTTTAGTCAAATAAAAATCCCTAAACACCATTCTTCAATCTTTGGTTTTTAAGAATTTAACCAATGTGATTTTCACCCTCTCCGAAACAACAAAATGTGTTCAAATTCAAAGAACACCAATAACACCACCAATTTCATTGGTTTTCTCCAAGTGGGTTTTCTCGAATTTCAATAAACCCTTCATTATTTTCCTCAATTAGGGTAAGGTTTTCCTTTTCTATTAGATTTTGATGTAGTCTAGTGTTTCAAATCAAGTTTTAATTCATTGAATCAAGAATGCCGCATGTTAGTTGAAATTGGGGTCGTTAATGGAAAAATTTAGATTTTTAAATGAAACTATTATTTCTATGTGTTTTTCAACTAGTTTCGATGAGATTAGAAGGTTATTAAACTTGTTTTAAACTTTAGTTAAAGGATTTGAAGGTTATATTGATTTTTCAGTAAAAGTAGTCATAGGCATCAAAATTTTTCAAAAGCATAAATCTAAAATTTTTTGGGTGTTTTAAAGGTTGAGATTCATTCTTAAATGAGTAATTAGATGTTTAGAATTGATTTTAAGCAATGGGAATTAGTCCAAATTAAGAAATTTGAGTTTCGACTAAGCTAGTCAAAATTTTCGATTTAAAGAGGAGTTTGTTTAAACCTGCATTTTTGTTTGGATTAAGGTGTGTTGTTGGTTGTTAATTGTTCATACATGTGTGGTTAATATTTGTGAAGATTCGAAAAAATTAGAACCCTCTTCAAGCAAGGCATAAGGTGATCGCCTCCGAATGTACTCCTGTTCGGTGTGCATTTTTGGACTTCCGCAAGTATACGGGTTGAATTGTAATATAGTTACAACGAAGTAAATGAGTACTCCGACAATTGTACCCAAGGGAGGTGAAGTGATAGTAATTTTAATCCTTAAAAGAAAAGAATTAATTAGTAATCTTTTTAGGGTTTATAGTACGAAAAGAAAATAAAGGTTTTGAGTTTATAAAAAAGAACATAAAATTAAAGTAAAAAAATAAAGTAAAGGAAAAGAGATGAGAAATTCAATAAACAAATTTTATGGGGGATTCGCTTGCTTCAGTATGAATTCTTCAATCATTGCTTTTGGAATTATCGTCAATCATCTAGTCACTACCCTAGCAGGATCTTTTGATCTTCCACTAACATAACGAGTCAACAAAGACTACTTATCTTTTGATCTCACAATCTAGATTGGTTTGGGTTAAAGGTGTTCACGAATGGGAAATACCAATTTTGGGTTAATTCCCACCTAAATAACTTCTTTGGGTTGTCAAGCTTAAGGTTTGTTTCATGTTCTTCCTTTTTCAAACAATTGATCCATTGAAAATCCCTTATACAATAATCAAATAATCATACTTCCACTCCTTAATCCCCCACGAAGGGATTAGTTCCTCATTGTTTCTTTGAACATCATAAATTCAATAATAAAGGTAAACATAAAATTGCGATTGAAATGTGATTGAAAAAAACTAAGAATTTGTATAGAAATCTGTTGGGCTGAATCTATAATCGTTTATGCGAAAATTACATATCTCATTTCCTCACAAAATAAAAATGAAAATAACAAAGAAAATGAAAATCAATTAAAAACCTAAATTACAAAGAGAAATTAAACTTAGGAAAAAGGTGTGTAAACCTAAGTGCTAAAGGGGCCTATTTATAGCATTTGGATGACCGTTTTCCTAAACCCTAGGTTAGCTGCTGTTCTTCGTGTTTAAGTTGTGTTGTGAAGATCAAAACGTCCTTCATTCAGTGTTATTTCTTTGTTCAGGAGTCAATGTCGCGACACACGGGAGCTGTGTCAAGACACAGAAGGCAGTCTACTCCTAGGTGTGTTTTCTAGGCATTGTCGTGACACACTATGCTCGTGTCGCAACATAGAAGGCAACTTCAAAATTTTGTAGTTCTGGTCCTTATGTTGCGACATAGATTGTTTTGTGTCGTGACATAGTGATCAAATTCGTTATTGTTCAACTTATCACTCACAAAGTCCGTTATCCAACCTTTAGGCCTTACTCAACCCTAAAGTCAATAAAAGGCAGTTTTTTTTTACATTTTTTTACACATTTTATTCAACATATGAAAATTGAAATAAATCCTAAGTAAATCTAAGGAAAATGCTTAATTTCAAGCTCCTAAAGTGCAAAAACTAGTTTAATAAGCTAGGTCGAATTATGACAGATCAAACTCCCCCACACTTAAGTCATTACTTGTCATCAAGCAATCAAAAAATTAATAGAAAATAAAAGATAAAGTAAATATCAGACAAGGATTAAGTTTGCAACATCTACGTTAGGCAATATATGATGCGATTTCCTGAGCTTTAAGGGTTCAGAAAATAGCTTATTTAAAGAACCATCTTAAAATGATTCACAAGGTGGAAACCTTAATTTGAAGCACTTGAATTCTCTAAGGAACTGTACCTATATTAAAATTATGACCCGCTTAAACTTGACCTTAAACTCAAATCTTGATATATCAAAGTCACCACATCCCGAGATGGTAAATGGAGTGATAAGACAAATTTTGAATGCCACAAACTTTGAAGAAAGTTTGATAAGTTTGAACAGTATGATAAAGAACCAAGAGAGAAATATTCTAAAAAAAAAAAATGATTTAAATTCAAGTAAAGTTTTTTTTACATAGTGATTTTGAACGAAATTCATAGGCCTCAAATAACCTTTCATGTAACACCCCTAACTCGTCTCCATAACTAGATTAAGGTTAAGGTGCTTTACCCACCGATCATACACTAAATATTGTATATTAACTCAACTTAGGTCATACAATCACACATCTCATATTATACGTATACATTAAACTTAAAATCATACCTTGGAGGCCTTAAACGTAACTTAAAAACACATCGAGATTAATTTGAAACAATTTGAAAAGTTTAAGAAAAGTTGAGAAATAGGGGCACACGGTTGTGTGCCAGCCCGTGTGCTTTCCCGTTGTAAACTGAAAAATATATAGGTTTTTTCCTATATAATTTATCATCTTTTTACTTAAATTCAATGTTAAAACCAAGTAAATGTTTCATAAATTGATGAAATATGTGAAAATATGAATATAGGACATATAAATTATTAAAATATGACTTTATGCTTTCTTATATAGTGTTCATGCATAAAATGGCTTATTTTATGGTTATTTAAACATAATATTTTTTTGAGGTATAAAGTGGGCCATACATGATTAAATTAAATGATAAAACATGAAATTATATTTAATAATTTAATATAAAATATTTCATTAATGATTTGGGTTTATTTAATTATTTAATAATTGTGTTAATTTTATTCTTTGGTCTTTTAATTAATTAAATTGTTTGGACAGGTCTGATAATTTTGCATAATTTTACTGGATCACAAAACCATCTAAATTGAAGAGGGACTTAGCCCAGTTTCGGCTACACATTGCTACCCAATAAACCATTTTTTGGTTTAATTCGAAGAAGTCCTTACATTGTAAGAGAAATTAGAGATTGGCCCGAAGATTTGCTGTTGACCAAGTCTCAGTCCCTAGTTGATGTGGCATGAAGGTTGCTTCACATTGAAGCATAATTCCACTCAAATTTCTTGAGTGATGGCCGGCCACCATTTTGAGAAGAATGAAGAATTTTAAATTCTCTATTTTTAGTAAACAACCCCTCACTCCTCACCTATAAATAGGACCCCATTTCCACCATTTCAAATCATCCCTTCACTCTTCAATCTTCTCTCATTCTCTCAACTCTTTCATCTTTTCTCTCATTGTCGCCTAGTATAATCTCTTCATAGAGATTTTAGCTTATAAAGCCTCTTAAAGAGTCCTTGGTCGACCATCTCGGAGAGCCATCAGCAAAGGAGCAAAGTGAAGGAATGAAGGAGTCTTCCTCGATCAATACCATCCTCAAATGCTGATCGTGTTCGTCTTCATTTTTCAAATAAACTAATGTATCATCAAGAAACACCACTATGAAACAATCCAGATGTTGTTGGAACACTATTCATCAGATCCATAAATGCAGTAGGAGCGTTCGTTAGTCCGATGGAATAACTAAATATTTGTAATCGCCACATCATGTTCTGAAGGTTGCTTCAAAATGTCTTACTCTTTAACTCGCAACTAATAGTACCTTGATTGCAAATCAATTTTTTAGAACACTGTTACTCTCTTCAACTGATCGGTCTAATGAATCTACGATCCAATAGCTCTTGTAATTGAGTCTTCAATTCTTTCAACTCCATTGGAGCCATTCTGTACGGTACCATAGATTTTGGAGTCGTCCTTGATATCACATCAATTACAAACTCTAATTCTCTTTTTGGTGGTCAACAGGAAATTTGTAACCTCGAGCTTTTAATAGACAATTTCTATAAATTTTGTTAACTATAACACTTTGCCCTATCGGATTAGACACTTTAACATCAAACTCAGTAGACTCCATCAATATTTTCTTTTCAATAACTATAGTTGTGCATATGTAGGAAAGAGTAGATCTAGGATCAATTAATGCAATAACAACAGTATCAAGAAGAGTAAAAATGCCAGCAATGACGTCCGGTGCTGCATTTTCTTCTTTAGCTCGTATAGCATAAGTTTTGACCGGTGCTTGACCGTCGGATTTAAAATTTGTCTCATTGGATTCATTTCGATTCATTTTAGAGACATTCCTAGATCTTGCTTTTCTACCTCTCTGGAAAGTACTTGCTGGCTTCATTAGCTGTTCTGAACCAAGCTCGCCCTAAATAGACAATATTTTATCCGATGTTCAAAGGATCCACAACGAAAACAAGCTCCATTTTTTACTCTACATTCTCCCCTATGAGACTTGCCACACAGCTTACAAATAGGAGTGTCTGTATTTCGTACACTAACAACACTAGCCGCCAAAGTAGCTTGAGATGTCGAAGAAATTTGGTTAAACATGCTTCTTCTCGGATTTCTTACAGTAGGGACGAAGTGGCTACTCAATTCATGCGATTTCTTCAGTGGAGGAGCAGAGAAATTTCTAAATTCACTTCTTTTACTCTGAGCCCCTTTCTTGGCCTTGGCTCGCTTCTTCTCTTTCCATTTAGCCTCCATTTTATGTGCACATTATGATAATACTACAAATTCTTTAATTTCTAATATCCCTACCATGGGTCAAATGTCTTCATTCAATCCTCTGTCGAATCTGGCACACATCTCAGCTTCTGAAGTCAATTGTTCTCGTGCATACTTACTCAAATTCACAAACTTGCGCTCATATTCCACCATTGACATACTCTCTTGTTTCAGATAAAAGAATTCTAATTTATTGTCTTCCAAATATAGTGGACTGACATATTTCTTTCTAAATTTCTATTGGAAGAACTCCCACGTTACTTGTTCATGAGGAATTACGAAGGTTAAAGTGCTCCACCACTGGTATGCATCTGCTTTTAGAAGTGAAACAATGCATTTCAGACAGTCTTTTGGCGAGCGGTTTAATTCATCAAAAACTAATTGTACATTTACTAGCCAATACTCTGCTTTGGCAGGATCATTATTATACAATTCGAGAAATTCTTCAGCCCCACGCTTACATATTTTATCAGTGGGTAGGCTATGAATCGGTACTTGCTCTGTAATCTGAGGTCGATTAGGCATAGGCATGGTAAGAGGAACCTGAGTGGGTGGAGGTCGTGGAGCCATTGGATTATTTTGCATGAATTAGTGAACCACTCATTTATAATTTGAAAGAACATATCATGGCTCTCGCTTCCAACCGTTTGAGATCTTGACACTTCAGGGTTGGCTCCATTACTAGTAGTCGGAGCATGACTTTCTACTTCATCATTAACTAGAGGATTGTTTCTATCTACCATTTCTAATAAATTTAAAAGAAAACATTGTTAGATTGAATCACGAGCATCACATAACTTACAAGTTAATATGGCATGTAACTTCTAGACTTTATGCCCAATATGTTTAGTCCAAGAATCGACTAAATCATAGCTATGATACTAATAAATGTAACACCCCTAACTCGTCTCCATAATTGAATTAAGGTTAAGGTGCTTTACCAATCGATCATACACTAAATCTTGTATATTAACTCAACTTAGGTCATACAATCACACATCTCAACTTAAACTTGTACCTTGGAGGCCTTAAACGTAACTTAAAAACACATTGAGACAAATTTGAAACAATTTGAAAAGTTTAAGAAAAGTTAAGAAACAGGGGCACACAATCGTGTGCCAGCTTGTGTGCTTACCTGTGTGTGATTTTGAAAATGTTTCACATGGCCATATGACCACTGCACCTAATTATAAAATCCACACGGTCATGTGTGAGGCCATGTGCTAGGCCGTGTGTAGATTCGGACTTGGGTTCACGCCCGTGTGTCTTCTCGTGTGAGCCCTGCAGTCAACACACTTAAGACACACGCTCGTGTGCAGGCTGTGTGTGCCCAAAAAGTGCAAAATTCAAGACTCAACCATCACATAATAGACTCGATACCTAAATAAATGCATACCTCAACATTTCTATGACTTAAAGCACACTTAAAAACATTTAAAACGTGCTTCAAATATCCATTTAAGCAACACATATAGCTATGTTACAATAAGTAGAGAAACTAAACAAATCAACCAAGATGTATCCATTAAAAAAAACGACCATTTCTAGTTTCAAATATCATCACAAGATTTTTCAAAACACACAATGGCTAGAGTAAAATGATGTACAAAAAACATGGACATAGTTTAATGTAATGCTTCTACAACTTGACATCCTAAGTACATGCCATAATTAACCAAAAAGTCAGGGTGTCAAAGTCTATTGAAAGGTCTGTAGGCTGATGTGATTTGCTCCAATGATCCAACCTGCGAAATTAAAAACTCAAAATCTACAAAAGAAAATGTCAACAAGTAAGTATTAATAATACTTAGTAAGTCCTCATGGAGATTAACATAACTTTATATAACAATAAGAAGTTTCATTATGTATTCATTCAATTTCATAACTTTCACATTTACGCTCGTCAGCATGAATATACATTTACGCTCATTAGCATGAAGATACGTTTACGCTCGTCAGCAAGAACTCACGTTTACGGTCGTCAGCATGAATATACGTTTATATCACTAGAGTTCCCTTTTATTTTATCGCTCCAAAATTTCCTTATTTTACTCTGTAACTAATTGTTCATTACTATATAAATTTTACTCATTTACTTATAGAACCAAATAAATTGTAGAAATAAGATAGGAATACAGTTAAGGACTTACCTATTAAGTGTTTGCCAATTGAGATTATTCGATGACCTTTCCTTTCCACGTATGTCCTCCACTCGTTGCAATCCTTGATTCAAATGAAGAGATTGCTTGAAAGCTTTAGTTTCTTTCCAAAAATGGTCGCTTTCACGTTGAAGAAGAAGAGAATGATCCAAAATTTTCCTTTTTCTCCACTTTTTAACACTACATTTCTTTTATTTCAATTTAGTATTCACTTTCTATCTAAAATGTCATTTTTTGGGTTACCTAACATCCACTAATTTCTTAGGTGGGTTGTCATCTCCCACTAGACTCTAAAATTTCTATTTTCATCAATATTTAATATAATTCAATTATAAATTTTCAAAACTTTGTAACTCTTGCAATTTAACCCCCGTCTTTTAATTACTCACTCTATCATCTAAATTTTATTGTTAATTTCAATATCACTCTATCAAAATCCATTTAAAAATTTAAATAAATAATATTTACTAACTTATTTATCGAAAATATGTAGTCTCAAACCACTGTTTCCTGACGTCACTGAATTCGGGATGTTACATTTCAAGTGCCCTTAAGACCTTTCAAATTTGGTCATTCAACTAGCTATTAAAACTACATTTACATTCGATTGTAACTCATGGTGGAAAGCTCAATTGACATGTCTTTTCACTTTTCTATGATTAGATGAAAGGGAATGTCTTTATTTGGCTTAAAGGTCACAATATGTAGATTAATGCTCCTTAAGTTTCTTTTCTGAAGTCCCTTCAAGTCCTTTATTCTACCATAACTAATTGTCTTTGTCTTTTTCACTTCCTCCTTTAATTGATGCCATGAGTTGACAAGTGCCCCAAAATCGATCAGCGTTTGAAGAGTTTCCCCTTGGTCTTAAGAAGAGTCACCTTGTTTTGAATTGGCATTTAAGTGCTTGAAACTAATCAAATTTGAAGAGCCACTCTTGGTCCATTTGAATAGTCACAATGCATCAACATTGAAAGCTGATTCTTGAATGAATTTTGTGCAATTTATTCACCTTCAAAATTTGCCAAAAACATCCTCTTCTTGTACTAGAAATTTAAGTGATTGAATGCAAACTTTTTCAAGCCAATACCGAACGGCCTTTGTGTGTGAACGTCCCTAGATCTTCTTATCAGCTTTTAATCATCCCTAAAACACATTAAGATGCATTAATACAATTTAATCATGCTAATAAGCTGAAACAAATTGAACAGTCACCTAGATAAGAATAAGTGAATATTTAAACATTTGCAACTTGTTCAAATTCTTATTTAACTTAAAACACCCTATTTATAATAAAAATAAACACACTATATAACTTGTGCTTTAACAAGTAACAGCCAAAATAAATAACACACTTCACACACTTATGACTCCAGCTCATGTTTAAACTAAATAAACACACAAGATTCTTAAATGAAAGGCTTATTTAATATGCAAACTAAATGAACAAAAGAGATACTTAGTGGATTTTATTTAGGATGCAAACTTTAACTATCATGAGAGTTACATAATGCATGTCATAATTTATGATGCAAACTTAACTATCGTGAGAGTTACATAATGCTTGACTTTATTTATGCAGAACACATAATGCATGTCATAATTAAAAGATGTTGATTAATAATACAAGACATTAATTCAATGATGCTAACATAAATTACCAACATTGAAAACATGTTTTAAAACACTATAAAAACACAACAAACACACAATTAAATTAAAATTAAAGGGTTGTGTAATTACTAAAATAATATGGACGAATTTTAGGCCTCATTAACCCGCAACAAACGTTGCATGATCCATGAACATTATCATTTTGCATTTAGGCCCTTCAATCTTGGGCCAATCTTGAGTCCTATTGTTGAATCACATGATGTGATCAGAATCACATCATACCCTCCCTTTTAAAAACGATTTGTCCTCAAATTAGGCAATTTGCTTGCGAAAAATCTTTCACGGTCACAACCTCCTTTTGTCATGAACTTGACAAAATTACTTCCAAAAACATGAAAATCAAACATAGTTTTAAAAGAAAGAAAGTTAATTGCAAACCCTTCCTCTTTAGAACGGTTCAATTTCAAGTTGTCACCTACATATGATTGAAACAAATTAGTGACATTGTGAATTTTAAACACGAAATAAATTTTGAGATCCCTTTTCAAAGTTTGAACATACAAACAAACTGCGAGATCAAAGACATAATTTTGCCTTACCATTTCAGCACAAACAAACTTCATTTTTAATGGCAAAGATGAAACATTGATTAACCAAAAGTCATTCTAGAATCATGCAGAACATGGTTGAGTCCTTTCAGCCATAATGTAGAACAATAATCTACAGGATCAAAGATTTGGTTTTGCTTCACCACTGAATCATGAATAAAAGATTTTTCTTTTGGTAACAAACAATATACATCAATCAAAATACAATTATTCAAAATAAAATTTCATTTCTCAAATCTTTTCAACAATGAAATAGAATAATCTCTAGGTTTAAAAATGCGATTTTGATCTCTTATCTTCGAATGTAACGAAAAATTTTCTTGAAAAATTAGTTAACACATGGAAAGCAAATAAAACTTAGGAAGATGCATGTTTAAGCAAACAAATCTCTCAATTTTTCTTCGAGCAAGCATGTACTTACATGAAAATTTCCCACCAGAATTTAGAGAATTCACATAACCATTAAAATCAAACAAATTAGGCATTTTATGTGAAAATTCTTTATCATTTAAAATAATCAGATTTTGCAAACATCTAGTTAGGCCAAAGACATCAACGATTTTATCAACTTGCGATTTAAAATTGCTTGGACCAACTCAATACATGTCACGAGAAAAATGTTTTAGTTCATTACCCGTGTAAAAATCAACAACATCATTCAATGAATAGCAGGAAAACAAATTATTTTAAAGAGTTTTGAGATAAAAAAAATCAGCAAATTTATCAAAAGAATATCATGGTTTATCCTCAAAGAATCCCTTACCTTGCTTACCTTCTGACACTTGATCTTGTGGATTAATTTTATTTTTGATCTTACCTTTCCTGATCAATTGGAATCGTCTCTCATCGAGAAGGTATTGAAGTTGGAACTTATCAATTGGATCTTTAGAGACCTAAAACGAAATGATAACACGAGGCAAACTTGCATGTGGGTTAGTTAAAACATTCCTAGCATTTGTTTGAACAAGTTCTTTCTTTTCACTCTCTTCTTTTTCACTTTCTTTCTCAACCTCACTTTCTTTTTCCACAAGGATACACTCATCACCCACTCTTTCTTTTCTTTCTTCATTCTTGATTTCTTTTCTCACATTTTTTTTTATTTCTGGAATCTCACTCTCATTCTTAATTTCAATTTCTTTTTCATTTGATTTTTATTTTTCTTTCCTCTCACACTCTTTTTTTTTTCAATATCTCTTTCATCTTCTTTTTTTTTTACGCACTCTCTTTTTCTTTCCTTTTCAATTTCTTCACTAGCTTTTAACTTCATTTGATCTTCAACAATTTGTTTGGGAGTTAAAGGTACTAGTGTAACAGATTTTCCTCGAAACACTAAAGAAAAACGGTTAGATTGTCCACCGTACTTGGCTCGACGATCAAATTGCCAAGGTTGACCCAAAATAATGTGGCTATCTTGTATGGGATTAACATCACACCGAAATTCGTCACGGTACTTTGCAATAGAGAATGGAACCAACACTTGTTTGGTTACCTTTACTTTTTCTCACTTGTTGCACCATTGAAGATTGTAGTGTTGTGGATGTTTCGACATGAGTAGGTTCATCTTCTCAACCATGTAAGGGCTCACAATGTTAGCATATTCCGCATCGATGATAAGACTACATACTTTGCCGTAGACTTGATAGCGTGTTAGGAATGATGTTTCTCGTTAAATGTTTGTAGCCTTTATTCTAACTAGTTTTTCTTCTAACATGTTTTTCAGCAAAATATTAGAAAACACAAGAATAAGTGTAACAAAAGATATATACCTCACCAAATACAAATCCTCACGAGTCACTCAGAAAGAAGAATCCACTCCGCTCGTGTTTCACTTAAGAATTTTGGCTTTTATCTCTCAAATGCTCTTACCACACTCGTGCCTTTTTCCACTTTCAATTTTCTCTCGTAGGCTCTTAAGAGAACTAAAAGAACTCTTTCAATCATTTCGAAAGTTGGCAGCTTGGAAAAATTGTCTTATCGATTTCACGGGTGCTTGCAACAAGAAAAAACATTAAAAAGCTCACAAAAATGATGGAAGCTACTTGGAATTGCTCGGAATGATTTCAATAGATGACAAGAACAAAAACTTAATTTTTCTACTCAAAATTTTTCTTCTTTTCGAATCCTTCTTTTTTTTAACTTCGAAAATTTTTTCTTTTTCTTTTTTACTATTTTAGAGTTATTCTTTATTTTTCACTATTTTTGAATTTTTTTCTAATTGTTTCACTTTTTTGGAGAAACAAAACAATAATAAAGATAGATATGAACTGAATTTCAAGATTTCCGAGCCTTGATACTAAATGATGCGATTTTTTGAGCTTTGAGGGTTTAGAAAATAACTTGTTTTAAGAATCGTCTTGAAATGGTTCACAAGGTGGAAATCTTAATTCGAAGCACTTGAATTCTTTAAGAAACCGTAGGTATATTAAAACTACGACCCACTTAAATTTGACCTTATACTCGAATCTTGGTGTATCGATGTCGTTACACCTTGGGATGGTAAATGGAGTGATAAGACAAATTTTGAATGCCACAAACTTTGAAGAAAGTTTCATAAGTTCGAATAGTTCAATGAAGAACCAAGAGAAATATTCTTACAAAATATGATTTAAATTGCAAAGTTATTTTACATAATTTTGAACGAAATTTATAGGACTCAAATAACCTTTTAAGTGCCCTTAAGACCTTTCAAATATGGTAATTAAACTATCTATTAAAACTACATTTACATTCAGTTGTAACTAATGGTAGAAAGCTCAATAGACATGTCTCTTCACTTGTCTTTTAGTAGATGAAAGGGCATATATCTTTATTTGGCTTAAAAGTCACCATCTTTATGAAGACTAATGCTTCTTAAGTTGTTGTTTTGAAGTATTTTCTTCTACCATAACTAATTTCCTTTGTCCTTTGCATTTCCTCCTTTAATTGAGGCCATGACTTGGCCTTTAAGTGCCCCAAAACGATAAACATTTGACGAGTTTCCCCTTGGTCTTTTGAAGAGTCACCTTGTCTTGAATTGACCTTTAAGTACTTGAAATTGATCATATTTGAAGAGCCATTCTTGGTTCATTTGAATAGTCAAAATGCATAAACACTAAAAGCTAATTCTTGAATGAATTTTATGCATTTACTCACCTTCAAAATCCACCAAAAACGTCCTCTTCTTGTGCTAGCAACTTAAGTGACTGAATGCAAACTTTTTTATGCCAAAATCAAACAACCTTTATGTGTGAACGTCCTTAGATCTTTTTACCAGCCTTTAATCATCTCGGAAACACATTAAACATGCATTAAGATAATTTAATCATGCTAATAAGCTAGAATGAATTGAACATTCAGCTAGACAAGAATAAGTGAATATTTAAACATTTGCAACCTGTTCAAATTCTTATTTAACTTAAAACACCCTATTTATAATAAAAATAAACACACTATATAACTTGTGCTTTTAAAAGTAACAACCAAAATAAATAACACACTTCACACACTTATGACTCTAACTCATGTTTAAACTATCATGAGAGTCATAAGAGTTACATAATGCATAACCATAATTTATGATGGCGTGCATTATATAACTTGTGAATGACCCATGAACATTCTCATTTTGCATTGGGCCCTTCAAGCTTGGGCCAATCTCGAGTCCTATTTGTCGAATCACATGATGTGATCGGAATCATCATTATATATCCTCAAATAATTTTAGCATGATGAGCAAGTAATCTTACCATTTTTTATTTAAAACATTTAAGTTCAGTAAGTTACAAAAGATACAAGTATAAAGATTTTATTGGTATAATTCCATTAATGACTAATACAAGTATTTTAATTATCTTAGTACAATATAAATAGCTATAATGAAGCTGTGTTATGCCGTATTCATTCATGCATAGAACTATTTAGGTCACATTTGTCACACCTCAAACTCGACCGGGACGAACCGACTAGAATTTGAAGCATTACATTAGCCACCTAAGTGACTTTCTAGCTAATAACCACCCAAGACACACCTCGACCTTATAACACCTCAATCTTATCCAATTATTAATTATTTATTAATACGGAAGTAATTTGTGAACCAATTTTAATCTTTTTATATGTAATTTAACCTAAAGGCATTTTTGTCATTTTACCACATATAGTTAAACTAACCCGATTTTAAATCTAAACATTTACCGACCTTCTTTTAGTCAATTTATGTAAGCCTTAAAGTTTCAGCTTAATCCGAGTTTATTTACTATGTCTAATTCCAATTTTAACATTGAGAACTAAATCGTAACATTTTCAAACTATCAGTACTATACCCTGATATTAAATTTAGTGCGTTTCTAACAAATTTTATCAATTACGAGTATAATCCTAAAATTTTACCAAGTTTCCTTATCATTTAAGGCCCTAATTAGACTTATCAAGTTTCAAGACTAATTTGTAATTTAAATGGATTAGAATACCAATTTAAAATGACCAAAATTCAAACCCCAAAAACCCACATGCACGTGTGAAAATTACTGCACCTATTTTTGCGAAAAACTCGTTTTTAAACCCGATTTTACGTATTTTAATGACCAATTAAACCCATGTTAGATATGCTTAAATACCATACATATTCATACACATTCAATTGAATTTATTAACATCAATTAAGCCTCAATTAAATAGTATTAAACAATAAATTTCATGCATATTACCCACCGATTAATTCAAACAAGTGGTGTTCCTTAGTCATTAGTAAACCACTCCATGGAAGCTTCATTTAAACAATTGTTAGTGTAAACATCATGCCTCACACACCGTGTTATCAATCACCGTGTTATCAAGCAACAATACACCGTAAATTATTCAATAATTAAACTCAAACATGCATATATGACATTATAAAATCATCCAAAATTAAAAATGTCCAATGTCCAATGTCCAAGTCCAATTACAACCAAAATTAAAATAAGTCCCAGGAGTTCCACAATGCCTTTGAACTCTCTTGCTCAGCTCCTCAGATCCTCAATCCCGATGGATATCTATACGAATGTGAGGGCATGAGCTTAAAAAGCCTAGTGAATGTTAATAAAAACAACAAGTAAATTAACACCCAAATCATGCTTAAATCGAAACCAGTCAAATACCAATTTTCAGTCACAATATCAGTCCATAATAGTTCAATGTCATATGCTTAACCGTGTATCAAAAATCATAATTAATCATGGCATACAATCATCAATTTAGCATGCAAAATTTCATAAATTTATATTGGCATATACAATCATGGCTTAATCGGGTGATCATACATCAGATAAACAAATCTCCTTACTCCCAATCAGAATTAGAATCAGTTTCAGATTGAGCGAGCCAAAGCCACACGCTCCCTTATATCGCCTTAAATCAATCCCGTTGAGTGGTGACACAAGCTTAAGACTCCGTTATCTACTCCAAATCAGTCCTCCTATAGCCTCATTGCTCACAAATAACATATCAATATGGTGAGTACTCACAAATCTTATGGAATGCCATCTATATCCTATGGATCCATGCTATAATGCTAATATAATCAATCAATCATAGCATAATTTCAGTCAATAATGTGCTCAATTTAAAGTGTCAAAATGCATATGTGAATCATGTAACATAGCCATTTTAATATCAAATTAAATCAAGCATACCAATTACCAATTATCAATGTTCATTTATCAATTGAAATATCAACATACCATGAACCAAAAACTCCAGCATACATGCTTAAATCATCATTATAATCAAACCAATCAAAGCACATAAAATCACTAGGTGCTCACTTACCAACACCTAAAAAATTTTCATCATTTCGACATACATCAATAATCTTGCAAAATCAACCAACCAAAACATAATTAAATATTTGTAGTCAGTAATTAATCCTCTAATTAAGCATAAATAAGGGCAAATTTACCAAATTGCCTTCTAATAATAGTCACAACACAATCAATTCAACCACAACTAAGTGATTAACCAAGCAAATCCAAGCTTTAATTTTGATTAGCTCAATCCTCTTCAAGATTCGAAGCTTCAAGAGAGATAAAATAGAAATTACCACCTTTCAAAAGATATATTAAACATGAATTTTCATCAACTAGACCACACAAATTTCTCTCATAAAGTTACCTTACCAGATTTGTAACATCAAGTCGGAAACTCGATTCATCACCAAATCGATCACTCCAGCCCTCCTAATCACTTTCAAACTTCAATACTAGACCAAATAAACATATAGAAAGCATCAATTTTACATTTAAATCAATTTCACAAAATCTAGAAAATCAGTTCATGAAGATGATGAAATTCAAATTTCTTTAAATTACCTTACGAAACATTTTTAATATTTATAAATAAGATCAAAAACCTTTTAGTAGATCCATTTTGAGTTGGAACATCTATTGATTTGTGGATTTCCTCTCAAAATCCAAGATCCACCGTTAAAGCACCTTAAGCTTTTGAAGAAGATGACATTGATAAAAGATCATGTAATTATCACTCAAACCATGTAAATATATTCCTAATCATCATAAAAATGAGTTTATAAATAGTAATTACCTTTGATTCGTTCTAAATCCTTTGATTGAAAATCTAGATTCAAGAATCTTGAGAAATTTCAGAATATTTTTGGCTACTTTTGTGAATAATTTTGGGTGAAAAGAGAGAGTATTTTGAGAAGGAAATTTTTTGGATCTATTCTCTAATGATAGATCTCTAAAACCATGCAAAGAAAATGAATTTTAAAACTCTCTAATTTGATGTAAATGGTGTCAAAATTTAATGATGAAACAACCCACCAGAAAATTTACAAATTGAGAATTTGCCCAATGACCATTCCCATATTTCCCTTACTTTACCATTTGTTTCAAATTTAAAGGTTTATTTGCAAAATAAAATACTCCAAGATTTTCCTTATTTTACAATTAAATCCAATTAAATTAATATCTAAATTTAACTCAAATTAACCCCAATAAAAATTATTAAAATTTTTTTTGACCCAAATTAATTATTTTCACTAATAATTATTTAATTACTTTAAAATTAACTTTTCAAAAATATTTTCATTTTTTTGGATTATTATTTAATCGGTTTTAGATGAAATTGACCTCCTAAAATTAAATTACAAATTACTCTTAACCAGATAAATTCCTAAATTCATGCTCGAAACCCGAAAAATATACCCGAAACTACTAGACCCGGTTTAGGTATATTACAACATAGTTCTTTTTGGCTTGTAATGTTCTAAGGCTCAAGATAGGTATGAAATTCAAAAGAATAGTAAGTTCAAAAGGTTACAAACCCGAAAATAGTTTGGCACATTATATTGTCCCCTATTCTTCCCCTTTTAGTATTTCATTTCCCGCTCACCGCCTTATTTTCCTTCTCTCACCTTCTTTATCTCTTTATTTTAGGAAATCTCAATATGGTATAATCCCTTTAGCTAGCCTACGAGTACTTTATACTCTTGAACAAGTTTTTAATTTTAGCTTGTTGTGACTTTGTCACACTCCATACTTTTTCTCACTCAAAATTTTTCTCGTTTTACTTCTACTCGTCTTTTCTTTTCTTTTTAATTTTTCTTATTTCATATTTTTGGCTATTCTAAAGTTTATATACTACATTGATTTTCCTATTTTGCTTTTATTTTATAATCTCCACCTTGATGTGCCTACTTACCCTCATTACATATGGTCATACGTCTATAGTCATGCAAATTAGGACCAAATAAAAGAGTAAACAAAAATTGAGTTTTCTAGCCTTTATGGTTTGTAATGTAGTTCATCAAGAAGGGTCAATAGGCTCAAATATGGGTACTAAATGGCAAATTTAGAATAAGATTGTTTTTTTGGCTTTAAGTGTGTCTAAACAATTCCTTAGGTGATCCCTAAATATTTCAATATGTATAAACGTCAATTTAATCACATAATCCCAAAATTACCATTTATCAAATATACTAGCATGCTTGTTTCCTCATATTATTCATGTCATTTGATACCAATAATATATTTCTACCTAAATTTAGTATAACCTATAGAACTTTAGTAGTTTCATGCTAAAAAAAATAAAAACTACTCATCATCATGCCAAATTTATTCAAAAGATACAATCAACTTATTCTACATGCTCCTAACCAATCACTTGTATTTCTACAAGCTCAAACAAATGACAAAACAAAAATTCAAAAAACAAAAGCAAACAATGAAAAGCACAAAGCAAAAATTTCTATGTTACCGCTCACACTTTAGAAAACACATTGTCCGCAATGTGTAGCCCCTAAAAGTAAGGAACAAAGTTACCCGATTGATCGTGAAAGACTCCTCTATTAATGGCAGGTTCCTTCTCCTTTTGTCGTGAATAGATCCAAAATGTCATGCCTCCTTCATATGGGGTTCCTACATAAAAATTAGAAATAACCATGTAATAAAAAAGCTAATGCTATTCCTACTCCTACTAATAAATAAGTCCAAAATTGCAAATTATTCAAAATTACAAGCCTTTCAAAATAAAGTCTTTGTCTGAAAAATTAAAATAGTCAATCCTCCTCCGACTTATTCGAGGGACGCATTTGTTGTGGTGTCATCGAAGCTTTGCACTTGTCGGAGACGTACTATTTATGAGAGCTCCCACCTTGTTGCTTTGTTGGGCTTCGAATGGTAGGTCCTTTGGGAGTCGAGTATTGTGGCTGAAACATTACCTCATACCCGTCCTTTGTTCCCAAATACTCTTGAGTGGCTTCCTCTTCTTCCTCATCATCTCCTTCCTCTTCTTGAACTGATTTTGATTGGAACATGTTTTGGGGATAGTTTGGTGAACGAAGTCCATGCATCTTTGTGAATGCGATAAGTATCGACCCTATTTCTTGCATCCATCGAATCATGTCATTGATCGCACTATGAAAATCACAGCAAATATGTGCAAGCGTACACTATCGATGCTAGTATCATAGACAGATGAATAACCTGTCAAATATTGATCCCACGAGGATGGATGTTTGTTGTCTATAATTGTCGGTGCAATGAATAAGTAAATGCAATAAAATTGTGAGATTGATTTGTCGAAGCAATGATGTAAAATTAAAAATGAAATGTAATAATAATGAAATGGGGTTCCTGACGTGAATAGTTTTGCAAGAAAACTAAGTGTGGTTCACAAGGCTAAAAATAACAAGTAATTGTCGTTGCAATAAGGCACAATGAATGTCTTACCAAACTTGCCTTTTCTATCAGGCCCAAGACTTAAACATACGCATTAACCATACCTTCTAGTGTTAGCAATGCAACATATTCAAGAACAAGTGAATTAAATTCCTTCAAACCCCAAGCAACTTCCGTTGTCTTGCTTGTTAATTTAATTTATCACTGCACCTTCCAATGACAGTGACTGCAATAACACTTCTGTGGTAAAAACAATCAAACCTAAAGATTAAATAGTAAAGGCAAGCTTGAATAAGATATCATTTAGTCTAAATATCAAATGTACTTCCATACAACTTGAAATAACATGAATTACCAACGTTTAAGAAAGAGAAATAAAAGAACAAATGGGGTATACTATTCTTAGGCTACTCAACTTGCTGCCTTACTCTCCTTTTGTGTCACACTTAGGATGCTCCTCGTTAGGAGCAGATCTGCCTTCCCTTTTGCATCAGGTCGCCCTTGAGAAAGTTAAGTTGCCATGGATGCAAGCTTCAAAAATATGGATTTTAGAAGAAAAGTAATTTGGAAGAAGAGAAGATTCTCTCTCATTCTCATCAGTATTTAACTGTGGCTTAACAGTACAAATGTCTTTCCCTCCAGATCTATCATTCTCTGGTCGTACTAGTTGGTTACACCAGCTGTATAACTCATGTATTTCTGATGTGTTAACTAGACAACTATAAGATGCTGGGACAGTTCTAGGCGCAATCCTGAACCCTCTTATATAGTGAAAACTCTAGACATATTCACGCAGTGATAATTTTGAACAGATTCCTGCAGTGATAATTCTGGATGCAATTCTAAACAGACTAATGCAGTGACATTAGTAGTAAAAATATAATAAATTCAAAGGCAATTAGGTTGAGTTCCATTAAGTTAGAAAATGCAATAACTAAATTAAAAATGCTAAAAATGTATGCTAAAGATGACCAAATGGGAACAACTTAAACAATAAGTAGGGAGAAATCAATGGTTTTTTCTAGTACTATCACACCTCCAAACTTAAATTTTTACTTGTCCTCAAGTGAAATAGAAATTAGCAAGGTTATAACAAAAAATTTATTAAGGAAACAATCATTCTAGCAACATGAATCATCTAAAATCCCAATGAATGAATCACATTTAAATGATAGAATATTATGTCGACAATTCATAAACATGAATTATTGAAATTACAACTTCATCAATGCCAGTATCATGCATTAAATCCTAAATTCTTTCTACCAAAATAGCATTTATTGTACAGTAATATATACATACATATATATATATATATATATATTATGTGACTGAGGGATGTCGTTGCATTACTATACTCTTGTTCCTGAGAAATAACGATGGGGTGCAACAAACCCCCAGTGAGTATGTAATTGCGTTGACACACACTCTTGCATGATAGCCTTTGGCTAGATTTTTTTTTTCTAACACTTGCATTGGAGTGTTCCCTCTTAATAGTTCATACTACACCCACATTGGAGTGTCTTTTATTTATAACTATAATTATATACAAGTAGCTGTAAATGGTAGATTCATTCAAAATTCAAAGAATGATACTATTTATCCATTACTAATGCAATCTAAATCTTTCATCCAAGAATTGAAGATACAACATTCAATCAAATTTATCCAACTCATTCATTAGCAGTTCACATGGTTCAAGAATTAAGCATCAAATGAAAAAAAAATTCAAGCACAATTGCAATAATCTTGCATGCCTCAATTCTTTGTTCATTGCATAGATAAATTTAAGCAACAAAAACACCATCCTTTTGGGATCAATATCCGACAGATTCACTTCTGTCTAGTATACTTGCATCGACAGTGTACGTTTGCACATTATTACTGTTACGTTCATAGCACGATCAAGTTTTGGCATCATTACTGAGGATGGCGTTTGTTTGATGTCTATTTTTGTCTTTGCATTTATTCTTTATTATCTAAATTTTATTTGTCACTAACTTGTTTCCTTTTTGTTGTTTACTTTTAAAATTTTCTTTTAGCAAAATATGGCTAGGAACAAGGTGTATAGAACCTTAAGATTTTGGACTGACATGAGTGATGATGTAGAAATGGAGCTCGATGCCATAACAATCCAAGTATCTTCTTTGACTAATATGCATAATGCTATAACAATTGCATAATGGAAATTTGCTGTGACAATTTGCGATTAATCTAGAAGCAACCATGAGTTTGAATAATGCCCATCAAATCCAACAAATGTGTACCACTTGGGGAATTTCGGTCGAAATGAAAATTCATATTCCAACACCTACACGCCAAGGTGGGAGCATCATCCAAATTTTTGTTGGAACAATCAAGACCTTGGAAATATAAGCAATGATGTTAGATCCGAGTGGACATTGCCTAATTATGATCAGCCTTTGTCAAGGCAAAATATCCAGGAAGACGAAGCATCAGAGTTTTCATTAATTGAAAATTTGCTGAGATAATATATTTCTGAGACTGAAGTTGTGCTTCAGAGTGAAATTGAATCCATACGAGCTCTAGAATATCAAGTTGGCCAAATTGTGAGCGCAATAAGTTTACGACCACAAGAATCTTTACCGATGGGTAAGAGCACTATAAGGGAATCATTCCTAGAAGTGATTCTTAACTAATTGAAATTGTTAAAGATGCTACAGTAAAGAAATTTAATTCAGTTCTCAACAATGGAAAGATGTCAGAACATTCTGAAAAGCAAACTGCAGCTGAAGAGGTTAAACAAAATATTGTGGAGACAGAATCAGATCATTGTGTCGCCACAAATGCTATGGCAAAACAGCCTCAGAAACTTGAAGATGCATGGTCAAAGAAGAAAATATTGGGAGAAGTCGAAGCAATCGCACTTTCTGAAGGGTTCACTGTCATGAATATTAAATTGCTCCAAGAATTTAAGGATCCCAAGAGCTTCTCAATACCTTATTCCATTGGTGATCGGTATATTGGAAAGGCATTTTGTGATTTCAATGAAAGCATAATTTTGATGTCTATTTCCGTAATTAAGAAGTTACGAAAATGGAAAAAACACAAGAAAGAGTGGAACTTTTTTGGGACCATGTTGAGAATAAAAGAGTACAAAGTACTTGAAGAAGAAGGAACAAATACTGTGTCTACACCGATTGAGGAATAAGTCAAAGCAATTTTGTACAAACTATACTGCACCTGCTAACTTGACGTTGAAAAGGGAAGAAGTTCGTGTGGAGGAAGAAAAAGATTAAGAAATAGATGTTGAGGAAAATTTAGCTGAGAAATTTGTCCCCGCACCTGAAGTTGTGAGTGCAATAACTGAAGGTTTGGCACAAGATGAAGCAAGTCAGGCTGAAGTTGTGGATGAAATTAATGAGGACCACAATCCTTTGGCATTAGTGGTCTACACTAGACCATCAAATGCAGTAGCTGATGATGCTGGAGCAGAGATGGAAACTGAGGAGCAGTCCACAGACTATGCGAAGCTTAAACAAAAGAAAAAGAAGAAAGAAGAGAAGGACCTGATGTCGCGAAAAATTCAATTGAGTAATTTGTCACTGCTTCATTTGATGATTTGGTGCCACTTGAAGTTAGTCAAACGGAGGCTGTGACAGTTAGTAATGAGGATTCTAATCCTCTAGCCATGGTGCTTTATGTTACACCACTTGCTGAAATACATCCATCTGATGTCACGGTTGATGATGTCGGAGTGCAGCCTGATGTTTTTTAATTTTCTTAAATTGCATTAACAAATATCTTCAAACATTGATTACATTTCCTTATTAAATTGCTCTGACATATTGTATTACAGTTTTACAATATTTGCTCTGACAATTTTAATTCTTTTATTTGTGCAGTATTTGATTTAATTTCATTAATAATGTTCCTTACAAGACCTTTTATTCTGATTTTAATTGCTTCGACAAAACCGCCATCTCTGTGGGATTGATATCTGATAGCTAAACCTATCAACTATACTTACATCGACAAATGTTCGCTTGCACAATTGTTGTGACATTCATAGTGCGACCACACTGTCGGCACAAAAGGGTTATTTATATGGAATGAAAAGAGTAGATGGAGAGGTGTGTTTGTTGATGCAGTAGAGAAAGGACAATAGGTCTACAATAATAAATGTGTCCAATAGGATTACAGCTTTTTAAACCGATCCAATGGTAGGGTGTTGAGGGATGAAACGTCATGATTTATTTCCTGATATACTTTGATTTTCTGATGAGTCAGCAAGCAGACGAGATGCGTCGACAAGGAGATCTGCATGCATCGACAAAATAGATGACTTTATCTTGCAAAAAGACTAAGCAAAATAAACTGAAACAAAAATAAAAAGAAACTAAAGTTACATGATAAAAATGTCAAGAGAGGTTAGAGAAATGTGACCAACTTAATGGTCTCTTCTTGTTTGTAATCATCATGACCAAAATAATGCTTCAGCCATTGTCCATTCACTTTAAATTGGTGCCCATCATGAATATCTTTAATTGTGACTGCACTATGAGAAAATGCTTCTACAACTTCAAATGGTCCAAACCAACGTGAGCGCAATTTACTTGGATGCAATTTTAATTGAGAATTGTATAATAGCACCTGTTGACCTGTAGTAAATTGTCACTGCAGAATGATTTTTTCGTGCCATCGTTGGGTCTTTTCCTTGTAAATTGTAGCATTTTCATAGGCATTGCGCTTAATTTCCTTAAGTTTAGTGATGTCCAACAACCTCTTCTTCCCAGCAGCCTCATAATCCATATTCACTTACTTAATCGCCCACATTGCTTTATGTTCCAATTCAACAAGCAAGTGACATGGTTTTCCAAACACAAGCTGATATGGCGACATCCCAAGTGGGGTTTTGTATGTTGTCCTTAATGCCCACAACGCATTATCAAGTCTAGAAGAACAATATTTCCTTGATGGATTCACAACCTTCTTGAGAATATTCTTGATTTGTCGATTAGATACTTCAGCCTGTCCGTTGGTTTGTGAATGGTAAGTGGTTGTCATTTTATGGTTAACTTCATACCACTTCAGTACGGCTACTACTGGGTTGTAGTGAAAATGAGTGCCCTGGTCGCTAATCAATGCCTTAGACGTGCCAAAACGAGTGAGTATATGCTTGTGGAAAAACTTTAGCACTATCCTTGCATCATTTTTTGGGACTGCAATGGCTGCCACCCACTTCGATACGTAGTCAAGATCAACTAGAATATAGACATTTCCAAACAAACTTGGAAATGGTCCCATGAAGTCCATACCCCAAACGTCAAAGAGTTCAACTTTCATGATTGGCTGTTGTAACATCTCATTGCATCGAGATATAGAGCCAGTGCACTGACATCAATCACATTGATGCACAAAGTTATAGACGTCCTTAAATAATAAGGGCCAATAAAATCTTAACTAAAGAACCTTTGCAGCAATTCTCATGCCACCAAAATGCCCTCTAGAAGGAGTATCATGAAATGCTTCAAGATTGAAAGTATCTCTTCCTTCGGAACACAACACCTAATTATATTGTCATTTTTAAATAAGTATGAATCGTTCTAGTAGCATTTCTCTATATCACGAAGAAATCTTTCTTTCTTATGGCCTGTGACACCCAAAGGTAACTTCCCACATACCAGGTAATTAACAACATCCGCGTGCCACGGGGTTGTGTCAATAGCAAATAGTTTCTCATCAGGAAATACATCGACAATTTAAAGTATATTTCCGTCTTCACTGCCAACTTCCAAATGAGATAGGTGATCTGCCACTTGGTTTTTTGATCCCTTTCGATCCTTGATCTCTATATCAAATTCTTGCAATAATAAGATCCATCGTATTAATTATGGTTGAGTGTCCTTCTTTTCAAAAAGATATCTCAACGCTGAATGGTCAGTAAATACAGTAACATTTGCACTGACAAGATATGAGGAAAATTTGTAGAAATCAAAGACTATAGCAAACAACTCTTTCTCTGTGGTTGTGTAATTAATATGAGGTTCTGTAAGAGTCTTGTTGGGATAATATATAGCATGAAATACTTTTTCTTTATGTTGTCCTAAGACTGCACCCACCACAAAGTCACTTGCATCACACATTACTTCAAACGGTTGCAACCAATCTAGTGTAATGACAATGGGTGCCTTCACGAGCTGCTTCTTTATTTGTATAAATGCATCCATACATGCATCATCAAAAAGGAATTTTTTATTTTGCTCCAACAATGAGCAGAGGGGTTTCGTAGTTTTCGAGAAATCTCTAATAAATCGATGATAAAATCCTGTGTGTTAAAGAAAACTCCGAATACCCTTTACATTAGTTGGTGGGGGTAACTTTTCAATAATTTCTACCTTCACTCTATCAACTTCAATGCCCTGAACTAAGACAATGCCTTTAGTTTCCATGAAGTGGCATTTCTCCCAATTCAGCACAAGATTTGTGTCTTCACATTGCTTTAAAACTTTAGCCAAGTTGTCAGCACATTGATTAAAAGTATTTCCATAAACTGAAAATTGGTCCATAAATACCTTTAACGAGTCTTGATCATGTCTGAAAATATTATCATCATGCACCTTTGAAATGTGGCTGGTGCATTGCACGGACCAAACAACATTTGACGAAAGACAAAAGTGCCAAAGGACAAGTAAATGTTGTTTTTGCTTG
Source organism: Kokia cookei (assembly GCA_039519145.1). Lineage (NCBI taxonomy): Eukaryota > Viridiplantae > Streptophyta > Magnoliopsida > Malvales > Malvaceae > Kokia > Kokia cookei. The sequence goes on from CM076908.1 coordinate 22,968,337, forward strand.
ATCTTCTGGCGCAATAGGGATCTGATTATAGCCAGAATAATCATCTAGGAAGTAATAGTAGGCTTTATTAGGAAGCCTATCCAGCATCCGATCGATGAAAAAGGAAGTGGAAAGTGGTCTTTCCTTATGGTTGTATTCAATTTGTGATAATCCATGCATACGCACCAACTCGTAGAATACGTGTACGAATTAGTCCATCTTTGTCATTACTCACCATAATAATACCACTTTTCTTATGGACACATTGAACTGGAATTACCCAATTGCTATCAGAAACTGGGTAAATAATGCCCGTGTCAAGCCACTTGATAATCTCCTTTTTAACCACCTCCTTCATTTTCTCATTCAATCTCCTTTGTTGTTCAATCGATTGCCTTCCTTCATCTTCTAACCAAATTTTATGCACACAAAAAGAAGGGTTAATGCCTCTAATGTCGGTAATACACCATGCAATTGCACGTTTATGCTGATTTAGGATATGGATCAATTTTTCCTCCAGAGTTGCATCTAGTGTTGCCGAGACAATGACTGACAGAGTATTATTGTTGCCAAGAAAAACATACTTTAGATAAGTAGGCAATGGCTTCAATTCCAAAGTAGGAGCTTCATCAATAGATGACTTAAAGATTAGAGTCATTCTATTGGTCAAATCTAAAGATTCCATTTGCAATCCACGCCTAAGCTCAATGTTATGCACTTCAACCTTTCTGTCACAATTAGCTCGAAACTCTTCATCCGATGTCACCGTAAATTCTTCTGAAAATACTATGCTTTTCTCATTGAATTCCTCCTTAATTAGTGCATCAGCACATCAATCGTGTGACTTTCTTCTTTGTCCTTGTAGGGAATAGCTTTAAAAACACTGAAGGTGACATTTTCATCATTATGTTTCATGGTTAATTCACCTTTGTACACGTCGATGAGAGTGCATCTGGTAGTGAGGATGGGCTTCCTAAGATTATGGGTACCTCTTTATCTACTTCGCAATCGAGTATAATGAAATCCGCTGGGAACACAAACTTATCCACGCGAACTAGTATGTCCTTGATTTGTCCTTCAGATTGCACTAACGATCTATCTGCTAACTGCAATGTCACTACAATAGGCTTCGTATGACCAATCCCTAATATTCTAAAAGTAGACAGCGGCATAAGGTTGATACTCGTGCCTAAATCACATAAAGCTTTACCCAAGTAGTGGTTGCCAATTGAACATGGGATCGTAAAGCTTCTTAGGTCTTTTATCTTAGGCGACAACTTGTTTGTCAGGACTGCACTACATCCTTCTATGAGTGCAATTGTCTTAATATCAGTCAGCTTCTTCTTTTTGGACAAGAGCTCCTTCATAAATTTCCCATAACTAGGAATCTGTACAAGAGCGTCCACAAGAGGGATATTGACATAAAGTTAGTTTAATGTAGTCAGAAACTATTGATATTATCTATCATGCTCCTTTATTTTAAATATTTACAGAAAAGGCAAAGACATAGTTGTTTGCATCAACATAGGTAGTCGCGTCGATAATTTTTTCGGTACAATAGTAGGCATCGAAGTGACAATTTGTGGAGCCTCTTTCTCAAATTCACCTATCATTTCTTCAGATACAACTCTCTCATCCTGATTCACATCACTAGTATCTATAGGTACTGCAGTAGAGCTGGTAACTGGCTCGGTAGTCTATTTACCACTCCGAAGAGTGATTGCTTTGCAATGCTCCTTCTCTTTTGAATTTGGATTTTTTGTTACTAGATAAGGCATCTGGTGGTCGTGTGTTTAAAATCGAAGTGATGCCCCAATTGTGCTTCTAACTCTCATATGGAGGATGAAATTCCTTGCACAATGGCTTTCATTCGAGTTATATGCTCACGCATTACAACTTTGATGGCTACTAAAGGATCAGATCGTGGTTGTGTGTACTATTGCTGTTGTTGTCCTTGAATATTCAAATTTGGCGTCGAAGGTTGTTGTGGCTGTACACGATTTTGATGTGGCTTCATTTGATCTTGATGTGAATGCATCTGCATATTCTGGTTGTAACTCTACTACTGCTGATTATAATTTCCTTGTTTATAATTACCTTGATTGGATGAATTTCCATATCTGAATGTCGTGGCATTCTGATTTCCCCAAGGCTGTTCATTTCTCGAAGAATTATTATAGGAATTTCCATAAGAAATTCTATGGATGTTATTGACATAGAAAACATTCTTCGCATGCTGTGGACAACATCATAACTGTGGTTGTCACCATAAATTTCACAACAAAATGTAGGGACATCAATTTGTAGAGCAACTTGAATGGGTGCAACGTCACTAGTCCCCCTTCATGTTTTTTATCATGTTTGTGAGAGAAGAAACTTGTGCACTTAGAGTAGATATAGCATCCAATTCAATAGCTCTAGGATTTGCTTTCACTTGTGCAGTTTGAGAGATCGGATATTGATAATCATTCTGAACGATTCTCTCTAAAATTCTGACAACTTTATCGTATGTACAGTCCAACAAAGGACCATTAATAGATGCATTGACAAGATTTCTTGTCTGTGCGATTAGCCCGTTGCAGAAAATTTCAATCTGGGTCTCTTGTTGAATTCCATGCATGGGACAGAATCGAAGGAGAGATTTGTAATACTCCCACGTAGTATGAAAATTTTCATCATCCAGCCGATGAAACACACTAATATCGTTTCTAAGACGAGCATTCATAGTCAGTGGATTAAAATGCAAAACAAATTGAGTTACGAGCACATTCCAAGAAGTGATTGATCCAGTAAGTAATCCAAGGAACCAGGTACAAGTCCCTCCTTGCAATGAGTAAGGGAATAGCTGCATTTTCAAGGCGTCATCAGGAACGTCGCGTGGACTAAAGAAGCACAAATCAGTAGAAAAGATTTAAGGTGCTCTTTTGCATCTTCATGTGGCAGTCCAGCATACTACCCATTAGAGTTTAGCATCTGGAACATGACTGGATTTAATTGAAAATTTCCAGCTTGAATAGTTGGTCGAACAACTCCTGGCTGTAAATCATCCAAAACTGGAACAATAAAATCTCGAATAGTTCAATTTTGCATCTGATCTTCTTACGGCAGTGGTTGATTATTCATGTTTTGTGGATGTATAGGAGGTATGACAGGATTTTGTGGCGACAATTATGGTATGGTTGCATCATTTCCTAGCAAAACCATATTTCGCTATTCTTTTCGTCTCCTTCAAATGGTGCGTTCGATTTTAGGATCTAAGCCAACAATAAATTCAAGATTTCTCCAGGTCATAAAACACCTAAAAGAAATTGTAAAATTACAAAAAAAATAAAATAAGTTATTAACAAATAAAGATTAGGTAAGAAAGAATAAATGCAGAGACAAAAATAATCATCAAACAAACGCCATCCCTGGTAACGACGCCAAAACTTGATCGCGCTATGAACATCACAGCAAATATGTGCAAGCGTACACTATCGATGCAGGTATAATAGATAGATGTACAACTTGTTGGATATCGATCCCACGAGGATGGATATTTGTTACCTATAATTGTCGGTGCAATGAATAAGTAAATGCAATAAAATTGTGAGATTGATTTGTCGAAGGAATGATGTAAAATTAAAAATGAAATGCAATAATAATGAAATGGGGTTCTTGACGTGAATAGTTGCAAGAAAACTAAGTGTGGTTCACAAGGCTAAAAATACAGGTAATTGTCGCTGTAATAAGGCATAATGAATGTCTTACCAAACTTGGCTTTTCTATCAGATCCAGGACTTAAACATACATACTAACCACACCTTCCAGTGTTAGCAATACAACATATTCAAGAACAAGTGAATTAAATTCATTCAATCCCCAAGCAACTTCTGTTGTCTTGCTTTTTAATTTAATTTGTCGCTGTACCTTCCAGTGATAGTGACTACAATAACAGTTTCATGGTAAAAACAATCAAACTCAAAGATTAAATAGTAAAGGCAAGCTTGAATAAGATATCATTTAGTCTAAATATCAAATGTACTTCCATACAACTTGCAATAACATGAATTACTAGCGTTTAAAAAAGAGAAATAAAAGAACAAATAGGGCTTACTATTTCTAGGCTACTCAACTTGCTCCCTTACTCTCCTCTTGTGTCGCACTTAGGATGCTCCTTGTCAGGAGTAGATCTGCCTCCTCTTCTGCGTCATGTCGCCCTTGAGAAAGTTAAGCTGCCATGGATGCAAGTTTCAAAAATATGGATTTTATAAGAAAAGTAGTCCGGAAGAAGAGAAGATTCTCTCTCTCTCTCATTCTCATCAGTATTTAACTATAGCTGAATAATACATGTGTCCTTCCCTCTAAATATACAATTCTCTTGTCATAGTAGTTAGTTACACCAACTGTAGAACTCACGCATTTCTAGCGTGTTAACTAGATAGTTATCAGATGCTACGACAGTTCTGGGGCATATTCAAGACCCTCTTATGCAGCGACAACTCTGGACATATTTACACAGTGATAATTCTGAACAGGTTCCTGCAGTGACAATTCTGGACGTAATGCTAAATAGACAAATGTAGTGACATCAGTAGTAAAAATATCATAAATTCAAAGGCTAGGCAGAATTCCATCAAGTTAGAAAATGCAATAACTAAATTAAAAATGCTAAAAATGTATGCTAAAGATGACCAAATGGGAACAACTTAAACCATAAGTAGGGAGAAATCAATGATTTTTTCTAGTACTATCAGCCATCTAGTTTCCCTTCCATGTTGATAGCATGTCCTCCCCGAACTGTTTCTTTTATCCTTTTGTTTAAAGGTGATTGGTACGTCATTCTTTTCCTTTCTTCATTGGTTCCATTCGATAATTTGCTTTCACTGAAGCTCAACATATTGTTTGTACAATGAGTCCCTAATAATGCTTTGAGTTGGCTTCAAGAATTGGTCATTTTCGCTCATTGGCTCTCCCGCCTTTTTGCATAGTGCCATCACTAAATGGGGAAAAAAGGTCACCTTTTTGACTTTGTGTGAATCACTTCATCTCCCTGTAAATCCAGCTGCCTACACAAATTTGTTTTCGTTGCAAAACATCATATAATAAGATAGCTCGAAAGGTGTTAACATTGGAGACATTTAAAGCGGGTGCAATTCTAGTTGCTAAGAACTGCATCCACATTTGTGGGACTAGAAACATAATAGCTTGATTAAAGTTCGAAGGAGAACCTGTGTTTGGCCTATAATTCAAACTACCCCTTCCCTTTGTCAAGAATTTAATAATTTCTTCTATGTCAATGTTTCTAAACATTTCTAAATCTATACTATCTATACAGTCTTTCTCATAATAAGGTACATTACAATATTCATTGATATCCTCGGGTAAAAAGGGAACCTCTTCCCCTCTTACTATTCCCTCTTTGATGGTTTTATCATATCCCATTCTAATCATATCGTCTTTAAGAGATGCATAAAACTTTTAAACTATAGGTATAACGGCATTACCTGTCGGGGTGACAGAAAATTGTTCCTATTGATGGTACCTTACCAATGTCTAGATTTCTTTGCAGTGAATCATAGAGGGTCCAAACCCTCACTCCTGAACCAACGACCTTCCTTGTATAGCTAGGAAGTATCTCTCAGTTTCAATGTTTTCGAAGTGTTCAGGATCCGAAACCTCTTGGGTTAGTTGAACCGTGGTTTTATTTGTTTTTCTTGGAGGCATTATAAACTGCAATCAATGAACAAAGATGAATAGTAATTAATGGAACAATAACAGTCGAGAGATACCTTAATCTCATTTTCGTGCTTGCTGAATCACTAAAATATCTCTCTAACACTAAACTCGTGTCTTTTGGATTCCTATGCTTAAACAATGGGGATGAAAGTTTGAGGAATTTTGAATAGGGGATTTGAGTATATTAGGAAGTTTGGAGGAGTTAAGTGTTTAAAAGGTTTAGGCTTAGTTTAGTATTTATAAAAGAGTCATAAATTAGGGTTTTAGGGTTAACAAATCGAGTAAAATATGTTTTAAGCCACCGAGTCGTACGATCAGGTCGGGTTGACCCTGCATAAATTGTAGATGATGTCGTGAAACAGGTAATTTGGTGTTGCGACATACCCCTCCACGTGCCTTTGTCACAACACAGAGTCCTTCGTGTCACGACATACCTGCCAGTTTTGAAATTTCTTGGAATTTCTATATTCTAGTTGCTGTGTCGCAACACCATGCATGTGTGTAGCGTCATTGAAGTGTTTTGGCGAATTTGAGTGCTCTGGTTACCTTGTCATGATGTGGGTAAAGAGTGTTGCGGTATCCATGCCAATGTTTGTCGGTGTCTTTTTGAGATTAACCCAAAACAAAAAAAATTCTAAATGTTAGTATGTTAGTATAAATATAAAAAATACTCATTAGTGCCTGCTAGAACTGTCTGGCAAGTTAGTCAGTGTGCATTTCAACATTCGGGAGAGAGTCATTTTGTCACTATTAGTCCAACATCCATCATGACATGTTATCCTTTGGTGTTTGTCTCTTTCTCTAAATTTTCCCTTTTGACCATCATTAATTATAGATGCTTCTTTTAGTTGATCATATCTATTAATGGCTAGTATGGATTGACACCACTACTTGAATCTGTAATGATTTCCTCTATTGTGCCCATCGTGAAAAACATAGATTTGATCGTGGTGCCCTAACAGTTGCTCAATTACCTCATCTAGCAAAAAATGATTTTCTCAATGAATTTTCATGTAAGTGAATCAATACTGGTGCAACTGTAACCTTTTCGAAACTATATTCCCATCTATCATCACATATTCCCCTACGATTAAATGTTATCTCTGCACATGGTTCTTGAAACCATTGAAAAGGTTGGCCTTTCCATGGATCTGCTTCCTTTAGGACACCATTACTTTTTCATTTGAAGAGTAATATGATGGTTCATGGATGTATATCTTCGTTGTTATCTGAAGTGTATGGAAAATACTGATATTATAGATTCTCTTGTAAATTTGCTTCAAAAGGGAGGTATTTCATATTATAGCCATTTCCCATTCAAATCCTAATCCTTGATCTGTGGATTATTCAAATTCCAACAATTCTTTGGTACTTATCCACAATAATTATTAATTGAAGATCCTTATTTTGTAAGTGGAGGTTATCACTATCACCAAAAGAAACCAATTCATCACTGGATTGATGCTCGCTTTAAATTCTCAAAATATGTTTAATTTTCTCATAGGATCATGCCTCTTTTATATGCTTAGTGGTTTTTCCAATTAGTTCCTCAGAAGATTCTCTCTCTTTGTCTTGAACAATGAATAACCTCTCCTCTTGTTCTTTTTGATCGGGTTCTTCGTGTTGTCTTTCAAAAGATTCATTATAAGTCTGTTCGGGGAATCAGATCTCTCCTCTAAGTTAACTCAACTCAAGCATCAATAATCTATGATTTTCCTGAATATCCCATATGTAGTAGTAATCATCCATAGCATAAAATTATCGTGGGATTGTTGTTTAATAGTGATTAGTCTGAAAAATAAATCATTGTTAGTATTGTTAAATAATAATCGTAACTATATCCTAAAAAATCCTAATTATTCTTATTAACAATGTAAAAATTAAAATCACTAAAGACGTTGCCTCCCAGACAACGACGCCAACAACTTGATTGCCTCTGAACATACTCCTGTTCGACGTGTATTTTTGGGCTTCTATAAGTATACGGTTCGAGTTGTGATATAGTTACAATGAAGTAAATGAGTACTCCGAGGATCGTACCTAAGGGAGGTGAAGCGATAGTAATTTTAATCCTTGCAAAGAAACTAATTAATTAGTAGTCTTTTTAGGGTTTATAGTACAAAAGGAAACTAAGGTTTTGAGTTTACAACAAAGAACATAAAATTAAAGTAGAAAAAATAAACCAAAGGAAAGAGATGAGAAAATTGATAAACAAATTTTATGAGGGATTGCTCGCTTCAGTATGAATTCTTCAATCGTTACTTTTGGGGTTATCGCCAATCAACTAGTCTCTACCCTAGCAGTATCTTCCAATCTTCCACTAACATAACGAGTCAACAAAGATTACATATCTTTCAACCTTACAGTCTAGATTTGTTTGGGATAAAGGTGCTCACGAATGGGAAATACCAGTTTTTGGTAAATTCCCACCTAAATGATTTCCTTGGGTTTGTTTCACGTTCTTCCTTTTCCAAACAATTTATTCATTGAAAATCCCTTATACAATAATCAAATAATCATACTTCCACTCCCTAATCCCCCCACAAAGAGATTAGTTCCTCATGGTTTCTTTGAATATTCAATAATAAAGGTAAACATAAAATTACAATTGAAATATGATTGAAAGAAACTAAGAATTTGTATATCAATCTGTTAGGACAAATGTAGAATCATTTATGCGAAAGTTACAAATCTCATTTCCCTACAAAACAGAAATGAAAATAATCAAGAAAATGAAAAACAAATAAAAGCCTAAATTACAAAGAAAAACTAAACTTAGGAAAAAGGTGTGTAAACCTAAGTGCTAAAAGGGCCTATTTATAGCATTTGGACGGATGTTTTCCTTAACCCGAGGTTAGCTACTATTCTTCGTGTTTAAATTGTGTTATGAAGACCAAAATGCTCTGCATTTAGGAGTCGATATCATGACACACAAGACCTGTGTCGCGACACAAAAGGCAATTTACTCTTTGGTGTCTTTTTCAGGCGTTATCGCGACAAACTATGCTTGTGTCGCAACATAGAAGGTAGCTTCAGAATTCTATAGTTTTGGTCCTTGTGTTGTAACATACATTATTTCGTGTCATGGCATAGTTATTAACTTCATTATTGTTCATCTTCTAAAGGTCTCTTGTACACTCACAAAGTTCGTTAGCCAACCTTTAGGCATCACTCGGCCTTAAAGTCAATAAATTACACATTTTTACACTTTTTATTCAACATATGTAAACTAAAATAAATCCTAATTAAACCTAAAGAAAATGCTTAATTTCAAGCTCCTAAAGTGAAACTAATTTAATCTGCTAGGTCGAATTACGATAGATCAAAAGGCAAGGAAAAGCTAGTTTGAGCTTTCAGCTAATAAGCAGAATTGTGATTAGTGAGTGTTTTGGGGTCGTTGCTAGTAGGCATGATTCATTGTGTTAAATGATAGCTTAGGTTAGCCTAAACACATATCCTAAGTTCTCAGTGTAAGCCTTCTTACTCCTTTTTGCTTCATTTTGCAAAATTACAACTATATGATGTGATATGAGCATTATGTTAACACTTGTGAGTGCACAATGGGAAGCTGTTGTAACGCGTAGGTTTGTGCAAGTTCACACAGTCGTTATTAAGTAAAAAGTAAGTATTTAGTTGTAACACTGTAGAATTTTAGGGATTAAAGTGCGGTAATTACAAAAATTTAAGCACCTATTGGGTAAAATTCGTTAATTGAGGAAGTTGGACTTATTTGTGATGAGTGTGAAAGTTCAAGGTCAATTTAAGAACCCTAGTATACTTTAGGGACCCCTGAGGAAATAACCCATACTGCTTGGGTATAAAAACACCCTTAATTCCCTTTTAACTTTTCTTTTTCCATTCTACTTTCTTGCCTGCCATTTTCCTCTTTTCTTTCATTCTTTTCTTTTTGTTCAACCCCAAACTCCAATCATTCGCCATTTGTGCTAGGTTCCGCCACCATAAATTCATTCCTTAAGTGCGTGCAAGTAAAATCGTGCCTTTCCTCCTTCCTTTCAACCGCCGTTCATGAGATTCAAGAGCCAAAACTTTTGGTCATTTGCTTTGGTGGTTCTTTTGTGTCTTTATTTGGATTTGGGTGTTGGTAAGTTACGAAATTGAGTTATGGTTTGGATTTGGGAGTTTTTGATTGTAAAATCGTGGTGGTTGGGAGCCGTGCGAGGTGGTGGTGTAGTGGTGCCACCGGTTAGGGGTCTTTCAATTCTTAGTACTTTGGAATATTAGGTGATGTGGGCTAATTTGTGCTTAAGCCCAAGCCCCTTTTTAACCTAAACCCAAATCATTTAAAATTAAATCCATTAACATTTTTAAAACCCAAACCCAATAACCCTTTAAAAACCCAAACCATATAAACCCTTTAAAATCCATTAAGCCCAAACCAATTAAAAAACCAAACTAAAGTCTTTGACCCAATAACCCAAACCAAGTCAAACTGTTGACCGATCGTTGACCAGCCATTGACCGATAGTTGGCCGTTGATCGTTGACTTTGACCATTGACTTTTTTTGAAAAACATTACCTTACCATTCTTCGACGTCCTGAGTCCGATTCCACTATCTGTTTTGCCAAATTCGAACCTGAAAGCCTCATTTTGACTAATTTTATCTTTTCTGTTGTACTTTAAGTTATTTAGAGTTTTAATATTGGGATTACTAATATAAAATACTCGTGTTTAGGTGATCACGATTTCGAGGCAGATGATTTACCTCCTCCACCTGTGCAACCTACTCCTACATCAGTTTCGAGAGCTGCTCGTAGGTTATTTTAATTAAGTTGTGCACTTAAGTGGTGGTTAGGACGATATTAATTTTAGTTATGTTTGTAAGATCTAATCTTGTGAGACCGAGTACTCGACCAGTTCGTGACAGATGACCTTCTCATCGCTAGAGATTTATTTGCTAGAGGTGTGTTTCTAATTGGAATATACCTTAATGTATGTGATGTTGTTGAGATTATGTGATTCCATGTTGTTTGAGGTATGATGATATTGAGATGATTGTGCTGTGATAAAAAAATAATGGTATGCTTGATTGAGCTGTGAAAGTGTATGATGATAATGTTATGCATATATATATGTACCTTGAGCATGTGACGGGTAATTATTGTGATTATTCTACAGTGATTGTGATTTATGGGATATAACTTGAGTTTGAGGTTGAGACAATATATATATAAATGTTAATCATGTGATTATACCATTGTGTGTTCATGGGGTGTGATTGTAAGGTGGAAGAAGTGGTTATCATTCCTTTTTAGGTTGATACTAAAGCCACACTGCGATTGGTGATGTTGGTTGGGAAGTGGTTTTGGGGATCCTTTTCACTGTGTTGGGGTGATAGAGTATGGGTGCATTGCATTGTGCTTGTGATTGGAATATGATTTGTGGTTACTCTTTTGTGATATAAATTGTTATGTTGATATATAAATACATTAGGTTGTATGTACTTTAGAGACACACTGGGCTTTATAGCTTATACCTCTACAGTTTCCTTACAGGTATTCAGGAATTAGGTGAGTTGGTAACCGGAGGCTTAGTTACAAAATTTACATTATTTTATTATTATTATTATTATTATTATTATTTTGGGTTGTAAATACAATTTATTTTGGGACTTTTGGTATTATATTTTTGCGAGTTTAATTAACTTATTTAATTTTTTAAATTATAGGTTTAATACTATATATATGTATATTTATGTTTATCTTTGAGTATGAATGTGTTTGAATTTGGACCGTCGAGTTGGGTGTGGGTAAAATTACTTAAATAACCTTCTAAATCCAGTTGTATCTTCTAGGTCGGGTATAGCGGGTTACATTTAGTGGTATCAGAGACAGGTTCAACCCACAGACTATGAGGCTCTCCAAGCTTGGTTTTGAAATTTTTTGGGGTTAAATGGGGATTTTTTTTAAAAAAAAATTGATGAGTTATAACAATTTATGTTATATATATATATATATGCGACTTATTCTTAACCTCCGGTATTGATTCTTACTTTAGTACTCTTTATTGTTGTAAATAGATAGTATGCCGCCACATAAGAGTGCTAAACTTACGACTAGTCACGACTAAGGTCGAGGTCGGGATCGTACTGCTAGGGCCGTTAGTGACCCTACTCTTGTGTTCGAGCCTGAGGCGAATGTGGATGAGTTGCCCATGGGTGCTGAGGGTTAGCCAACTGTTGGAGGAGACTTACTTGCTGAGGAGGCTCTTATTGAGGATGTGCCCGATACTAGGGATACTGAGACCGTGCAGTTGGACATTGCACAGTTAATCGAGAGTTATTGAGATTGCTTCATGGATCCACTGGGTTTTAGTATGACGGTCTAACAAGGCCCATTTCTGCTGATTTTATTACTGCTGGGATGAAGGTGTTTGAGGGTAGGACTGGTACAGATCCTTCAGTTGTTGAGTACTGGCTGAATGATTTACAGAGATTGTTTGTGGAGATGAACTACCCTGCTGGACAGAAAGTTAGAGCTGCTATCTCTTTACTGAGGGGTGAGGCTGAAAATTGGTAGGACACTATGGAGGAGTCTACTCCTGCTGGTCGAATTACATGGGATTATTTCAGAGAGGCCTTTCAGGATCGTTATGTTGGTGAAGAGTTTCTCGACAAGTGTAAGGACAACTTTATGAACTTGAGACAAGGAGACATGTCTGTTAATGATTATGAAATAGAGTTTCTGAGGTTGGTTCGTTATGTGTCTAGATTAGTGACAAATGAGAAAGAGAAATGCAATTGGTTTAGGAAGGGACTTCGACTCTTACTTCAGGTTGGGGTCAACATGCATAACGATAGAGTATTTAGTGACCTGGTTAGTCGAGCTAGATCTGCTAAGAGTTTAGAGGCTCGTACTAAGGGTCAGAGGGTTCAGGACAAGGAGCGTAGAAAAAAGCCTGTGGGCACATCAGCTCAGCCTCTTATGGGTGGTCTTTCTGTTAAGAGGCCTAGAGAGGAGACAACTCAGCCTAGTTATCCGAGAGTGAGGCTTGCGGTTTCGACAGTTTCAGTGGGTAGTGTTGGTGTTTTTACTGGATCTCATCCCATGCACCTCTATTCTTATTGTAATAAAAGACATGGCGGTGAGTGTTGGAGAAAGATCGGGGCTTGTTTTAGGAGCGGTTCACAGAAGCACTTCTTTAGAGATTGTCCCCATCCTCCTACTGGATCGTTTATGCAGAGTCAGTCTTAGGCTTCGGTTCAAGCTCCTTCTAGGGGTAGAGGGCAGGTTAGACTGGTTTCTTCGAGTTTAGCTACTAGAGGTAGGTCGATTCAGAGTGGAGGAGCTTCTAGATCTGAGGCGAGATAGCCTGGGTTGGTATATGTGACTAGGAGGCATGAGGATCATGATGAGCCTGACGTCATAATAGGTACTTTCTCTGTTCATTCTATTCCTTATTTTGCTCTGCTCGATAATGGTTCTACACATTCCTATGTGGCTAGTGCTGTGTCTTGGGGTATTAAGATTACTACTAAAAATGTTGAGTCTGCGGTAACTATTCAAAGTTTGGTGGGTAACTTTGTGGAGGTTACTAGAATATACCGTAACTGTCCTTTAGAGATTCAAAGGGAAATCTTTTCTGTCGATTTATTGGAGATACCATTAAATGAATTTGACCTTATACTGGGTATGGATTGACTTTCTAAGCACCGAGTTAAACTGGATTGAGAGAAGAAAAGGGCAACTTTGAGAACTTCTGATGACCGACAGATAACCCAAGTTGGTGAACGCAGAGGGTTTCTGTCTAATGTGATCTCAGCCTTTAAAGCTGAAAAGTTGATTAGAAAGGGGTTCATGGCTTATTTAGCTTACATTCTAGATCCAAGGCAATCTGATTCCGAGATTGATAAGATTCGAGTGGTGAAGAACTTTCCCAATGTGTTTTCGGAAGAGTTGCTTGGGGTGCCACCTAAGCGTGATGAGGTTGAGTTTGGCATAGAAGTTTATCCTGGCACGACTCCTGTGTCTATGGCACCTTATAGAATGGCACCTAAGGAACACAAAGAGTTGAAGGTGCAGTTACAAGAGCTGTTGATAGGGGTTTTATTTGACCAAGTGTTTCACCTTGGGGAGCTCTAGTTTTGTTTGTGAAGAAGAAGGATGGAACACTTCGGTTGTGCATTAACTATCGAAAGCTAAATAAGCTGACGATTAAGAATAAGTACCCCTTGCCTCAAATTGATGGCTTATTCAATCAGTTCCGAGGAGCTACGGTATTCTCTAAAATTGATTTGAGATCGGGGTACTATCAGCTTAAGGTGAAAGATTCTGATGTGTTCAAGATAGCCTTCCGAACTTGTTATAGGCACTATGAGTTCCTGGTAATGCCCTTTGGGTTAACTAATGCCCCTACTGCTTTTATGGACATGATGAATAGGGTGTTTCAACCCTACTTGATTCAATTTGTGGTGGTATTTATAGATGACATTCTGGTATACTCCAAGTCCGAGGCTGAGCATGAGGAGCATCTGAGGGTTGTTCTGCAAACTTTGAGAGAGAAGCAGCTTTATGCTAAGTTCAGCAAGTGCGTATTTTGGCTATCTGAGGTGATGTTTCTGTGTCATATAGTTTCTGCTGAGGGTATTCGTGTGGATCCGAAGAAGATTGAGACTATTATGGGATGGAAGCAACCCAAGAATGTTTCTGTGATTTGTAGTTTCTTGGGTTTGGCTGGTTACTGAGGATTTTCGATTATTGAGGCACCTCTGACTAAGCTACTGAGGAAGAGTGTTCCATTTGTTTGGACCGAGACTCAGGAGGCTAGTTTCGAGAAATTGAAGTCTATGTTGACTCAAGCACCAGTTTTGATTCAACATAAGCCTGGGAAAGCTTATACTGTTTACAGTGATGCTTCTCACACTAGATTGGGATGTGTACTAATGCAAGAGGGAAAAGTTGTAGCTTATGCCTCTCGATAGTTGAAGCCACATGAGATTAATTACCCTACTCATGATCTCGAGCTTGCACGGTAATCTTCGCTCTTAAAATTTAAAGACACTATCTCTACGGGGAGAAGTGTTATATCTTCACTGATCATAAGAGCTTAAAGTACTTGCTTACTCAGAAGGAGCTTAACTTGAGGCAACGTCGTTGGTTGGAGCTACTTAAGGACTATGACTGTGAGATTAAGTATCACCCTCGTAAGGCTAATGTGGTTGCCGACGCCTTAAGTCGTAGTACTGTGACTGAGTTAAGGGCATTGTTTGCCAGAATGAGTTTGCTTGAGGATGGTAGTCTTTTAGCTGAACTCCGAGTTATTTTCACTTTACTCTCGGAGATCAAGGCTAAGCAGGCTAATGATACTTATCTAGAACACTGTATGAGAGAGGTAAAGGAGGGTACATCTGCGGACTTCTTTGTGGATCAGAATGGTTTATTATGCTTCTGTGGTCGATACTATGTTCTGAAGGATTTTGAGATCAAGCAGAGTATTCTCCAGGAGGCTCATCATAGCTCTTATTCCATGCATCCTGGCAGAGATAAGTTGTATAAGAATCTTTGTGACAGGTATTGGTGGGAGGGTTTGAAGAGGGATGTTGTGGATTTTTTTGTCGAAATGTATAACTTGCCAGAAAGTTAAGGCCGAGCATCAGTGTCCTTCGAGGTTACTGTAACCAATTGAGATTCCTCAGTGGAAATGGGAAAAGGTGACTACGGACTTTGTTAGTGGTTTTCCCTTAACACCGTCCAAGAAAGATTCAGTATGGGTGATTATGGTTCGACTCACTAAGTCTGCACATTTTATTCCAGAAAGTGTCAATTATCCTTTGAGTAAGTTAGCTCGACTCTACATTTCAAAGATTATTCACCGTTATAATATCATCTCTGATCGAGATTCAAGGTTTACTTCGAGATTTTTGGAATCCTTGCACCATGCTTTGGATACTCGATTAAACTTCAGTACTGCTTACCATCCGTAGACTGATGGTCAGTCCGAGCGAGTGATTCAGGTCTTGGAGGATATGTTGAGGGGTTGTGTGATTGAGTATTAGGGGAGTTGGGAGGATTTCTTATCACTGGCTAAGTTCGCTTAAAATAACAATTATCAGACTAGTATTAAGATGACTCCTTAAGAGGCTTTGTATGGGCGCAAGTGTCGTACCCCTATTGGTTGGATTGAGTTGACGGAGCATCAATTATTGGGACCAGATCTTGTTCACGAGTCTGAGGAGACTGTTAGATTGATTCGTGAGAGGCTTAAGGCTGCTTTTGACAAACATAAGTCTTATGCCGACCAAAAGCGTCGGGATATTGAGTTCAGTGTAAAAGATGAGGTTTTCTTGAAAGTGTCTCCTTCGAAGAAGGTGCTTAGGTTTCGACGGAAAGGCAAGTTGAGTTCTTGTTTTATCGGTCCATATCAGGTACTTCGACGTGTGGGACCGGTTGCTTATCAGCTTGAGTTACCGCCTAGCTTGAGCGGATTCATGATGTTTTCCATGTTTCCATGTTGAGACGTTATCGATCAGACCCGTCTGACATTGTTCCTATTGAGGAGATCGATGTTCGTCCAGACTTGAGTCTTGAGGAAGAACCAATTGAGATCATTGCTTAGGATGAGAAAGTTCTTAGGAGGAAGACCATTAAGATGATTAAGGTCTTGTGGCGCAACCATGGTTATAAGGAGGCTACGTGGGAGCCCAAAGTCATTATCAATGCCCAGTATCCTTATCTTTTTAGTCCAGGTAATTTTGAGGATGAAATTTCTTTTAGGGGGGAGAGTTGTAACACTCTAGAATTTTAGGGATTAAAGTGGGGTAATTAAAAAAATTTAAGGACCTATTAGGTAAAATTTGTTAATTGAGGAAGTTGGACTTATTTATGATGAGTGTGAAAGTTCAAGGTCAATTTAAGAACCCTAGTATACTCTAGGGAACCCTATTATAATTTAGGGACCCCTGAGGAAAAAACCCATACTGCTTAGGTATAAAAACACCCTTAATTCCCTTTTAACTTTTCTTTTTCCATTCTACTTTCTTGCCTGCCGTTTTCCTCTTTTCTTTCATTATTTTCTTTTTGTTCAACCCCAAACTCCGATCATTCACCATTTGTGCTAGGTTCCACCACCATAAATTCGTTCCTTGAGTGCGTGCGAGTAAAATCGTGTCTTTCCTCCTTCCTTTCAACTGTCGTTCGTGAGATTCAAAAGCTAAAACTTTTGGTCGTTTACTTTGGTGGTTCTTTTGTGTCTTCATTTGGATTTGGGTGTTGGTAAGTTGTGAAATAGAGTTGTGGTTTGGATTTGGGAGTTTTTGATTGTAAAATCGTGGTGTTTTGGTGCCGTGCGAGGTGGTGGTATGGTGGTGCCGCCGGTTCGGGGGTGTTTCAATTCTTGGTACTTTGGAATATTAGGTGATGTGGGCTAATTTGTGCTTAAGCCCAAACCCCTTTTTAACCTAAACCCAAATCATTTAAAATTAAATCCATTAACCTTTTTAAAACCCAAACCCAATAACCCTTTAAAAACCCAAACCTTATAAACCCTTTAAAATCCATTAAGTCCAAACCAATTGAAAAACTAAACCCAAAGTCTTTGACCCAATAACCCAAACCAAGTCAAATTGTTGACCGATCGTTGACCATTAACTGTTGACCGTTGACTTTTTTCGAAAAACCTTATCCTACCATTTTTCGATGTCATGAGTCCGATTCCATTGTCCGTTTTGCCAAATTCGAACCCGAAAGCCTCATTTTGACTATTTTATCTTTTCTGTTGTACTTTAAGTTATTTAGAGTTTTAATTTTGGGATTACTAATATAAAATACTCATGTTTAGGTGATCACGATTCCGAGGCGGACGATTTACCTCCTCCACCTATGCAACCTACTCTTGCATTAGTTCCGAGAGCTGCTCGTAGGTTATTTCAATTAAGTTGTGCACTTAAGTGGTGGTTAGGATGATATTAATTTTAGTTATGTTTGTAGGATCTAATCCTGTGAGACCGAGTACTCGATTAGTTCGTGGTGGACGACCTTCTCGTCATTAGAGATTTATTTGCTAGAGGTGTGTTTCTAATTGTAATATACCTTAATGTATGTGATATTGTTGAGATTATGTGATTTCATGTTGTTTGAGGTATGATGATATTGAGATGATTCTGTTGTGATAAAAACATAATGGTGTGATTGATTGAGCTATGAAAGTGTATGATGATAATGTTATGCATATATATATGTACCTTGAGCATGTGACGGGTAATTATTGTGATTATTCTACAGTAATTGTGATTTATGGGATATAAATTGAGAATGAGATTGAGGCAATATATATATATATATAAATGTTAATCATATGATCATACCATTGTGTGTTCATGGGGTGTGATTTTAAGGTGGAAGAAGTGGTTATCATTCCTTTTTAGGTTAATACTAAAGCCACACTGCGATTAGTGACGTTGGTTGGGAAGGGTTCTGGGGAACCTTTTCACTGTGTTGGTGTAATAGAGTATGGGTGCATTGCATTGTGCTTGTGATTGGAATATGATTTGTGGTTACCCTTTTGTGATATAAATTGTTATGTTGATATATAAATACATTAGGTTGTATGTACTTTAGAGACACACTGGACTTTATAGCTCATTCCTTTACAGTTTCCTTACAGGTATTCAAGAATTAGGTGACTTGGTAATCGGAGGCTTAATTACAAAATTTACATTATTTTATTTTATTATTATTATTTTGATTTTAGGTTGTAAATACAATTATTTTGGGACTTTTGGTATTATATTTTTGGGAGTTTAATTAACTTATTTTATTTTTTTTAATTATAGGTTTAATACTATATATATGTATATTTATTTTTATCTTTGAGTATGGATGTGTTTGATTTTGGACTGTCGAGTTGGGTATGGGTAAAATTACTTAAATAACCTTCTAGATCCGGTCGTATCTTCTAGGTCGGGTATAGGGGGTTACATGATTTATCATCTCCACAAGGATTGTATATATGCTTAATCAATTAATTGTTAAATTATATTAACAACTTGGAAAATAAAAATGCAATACATTTGGATGGGTGATGATTAAAATTAAATATAATTAATGTTAAATGCAAATGATCCCTAATGCAAATTATCCTAAGTATGCAAACTATATGAATGAAATATATTTTAGCGAAGATTAAACACAATTCACAACAAGTATAACATAAATAAACAAGGACAATTACTTTAATCAAACTCAATTCATTATCAAAATGCTAAATAACATTCGGAAAAACATTCCATTGCAACTCGATCTTTTATGGGCTTGGAAACCAATTAAGTCCTTTCGGAATCTTACTTAGTTAAATACACATTTTACTAGTCAAACTAAGGGTTTCTTAGTATTCATGTGAAGTAACAGGGACTTGGTTGGTTTGAAACAATTTAATCTCACGAACCTAAAAGCCATGCAAGGTACTAGAGCTCAGTCAAGTTATTACGAACCTTTAATTCATTCTTGGTTGGATATGAATTAAGCAAGCTCATTCCAATTATTATGTCAATTAGCCAATGCCTGGTTTGGATCTCTCTACTAATTCTAACGCATTTCAACCATGTATGAACGAAATACATGCATGATATTAATTGAGAGCATTATCGATTGAGGCATAAACATAATAAGCATGAATCACATGAATATTATTTAATCAAAGAAATTATCCTAGCTTAAATAAAATTAAGCTAACATTGTTGTAACAAGAATAAAGAACGCATAGCAAACATTTTTAAATCAAATTAAAGAAAATAAGGAATAAACCCAAATCAAAGTGGCTGTCACCCAAAACTCTAATCGAAGAAGACTCCTTCGTTCCTTCGCTTTGCTCCTTTGTTGATGGCTCTTCAAGGTGATCGACCAAGGGCTCTTTAAGAGGCTTAATACGCTAAAATCTCTATGAAGAGATGGTGCTAAGCGAAAATGAGAGAAAAGATAAGAGAGTTGAGAGAATGAGAGAAGATTAATGAGTGAAGGGATGATTTGAAATGGTGGAAATGGGGTCTTAAATTTCTTCATTCTTCTTAAATGGGTGGCCAGCCATCACTCAAGGAATTTGAGTGAAATTATGCCTCAATTTGAAGCAATCTTCATGCCACATCAACTAGGGACTGAGACTTGGTCAATAACAAATCTTCGGGCGAATCTCTGATTTCTCTTATAATGCAAGGACCTCTTGAAATTAAACCAAAAAATGGTTTATTGGGCAGCCATGTGTAGCCGAAATTGGGCTAAGTCCCTCTTCAAATTGGACGGTTCTGTGATCCAGCAAAATTATCAGACTTGTCCAAATAAATTTAATTAATTAAAGGACAAAAGAATAAAATTAACTCAATTATTAAATAATTAAACAAACCCAAATTAATAATGAAATATTTTATATTAAATTATTAAATATAATTTCATGGTTTATCATTTAATTTAATCATGTATGACCAACTTTATACCTTAAAAATATATTATGTTTAAATAACCATAAAATAAGCCATAAGCATAAAAACTATATAATAAAGCATAAAATCACATTGTAATAATTTTTATGTCCTAAATTCATATTTTCACATATTTAATCAATTTATTAAACAATTACTTAAATCAATTTAAGTAAAAAGCTGATAAATTATATAGGAAAAAACCTATATATTTTCAATTTACACATCCCCAAACTTAAATCATTGCTTGTCCCGAGTAATGTTCATGCATGACTGATTGGTGTTTTTACGTCACAGTAATGTGCAAGCGGACACACGTCAATGCAAGTATAGTTGATAGACAGTTCTATCGAATATCTATCCCACGAGAAATAGGTTCTTGATGTTTAAATGTCGAAGCAATTAATACTGTAATCTGGTAAGATGTGAGTAAGGAAGTCAGTGCAATTATGTATTACCTGTACACTAAGATAATCAGAAATATCAACACAAGAAAGTTAAGTTTTAGAGGTTAAATGTCAATGTACTGAAAATAAATCCAATTGTGTTGAGTGTTGAGTGCTGAATATTTAAATGCATAAAATGTAAAGATTTGATCAAGTGTAAAGAATTGGAGAGGATCACTGACTTTGCTAATTAGCAACGTTGCATGCACCGACAAGGTAAAATATAGATGGAATGTCACTGCAATGAAGTCTCTTTGAGTTCTTACCACCAACAACTCTCTACTTAATCCCAACTTAAATATCCACAATCACTCCACCTGTCGGTGCAAGCAGTAATGTGTATTCAAGAATAAGTAACTCGAGTTTGTCCCAGTCCCAAGCAACTCTCGCCTAACTTACTTGTTAACCCAACCTGTGACCGTATCTCTCGATGTCGGCGCAGTGTAATATCAATCTCGTATTCATTTAATATCATCAAAATCCATCATCATTTAAGAAGAATTAAAGAGTACAACGAAGCTTACTATCTCTAGACTACTAGGCCTACTCCTTAATTGTTCCTCTTGCTCTGCATCAAGCACTCCTCGTCAGAAGTTGCTGCACACTTGCTCCATCAGCTCACCCTCTTTCGATGTCAAGCTTCCATGGTAGCTTGCTTGAAGATTTGAGAGATTTTTGGATTTAAATTCTTCACTCCTTGATATTCTTCTTTCCTCTATTTATAAGCTCAACAAATTGCAGATTTTCTCCATTCTTAGATCCAACAACTTTGTATAGCTATAGAAGTTTATTATTGACATCTATGTAGATCTGATTTGCTTAGTGGACTATTGTAGAATATCGACGAAATTTATAAATTGCATCGATAATTTTTCTGCAGAATGTCACCGCATTTCTAGACATCTCTTCTCAAATCTAGATCTAATTACAGCTATCACAGTTAGTTAAATTTCAGCTGTGCACTCACGCAGATCTGATGTGATCTTTATAACTCTGCAGATTGTCGCCGTATCTCTAGTTGCGATCTGAAATCTTTAGTTACGGCTGCGTTGAGATGTTCTTGTGGCTTTAATTCACTCAAACTAAGCAAAGTTTTCCATGCGTCGACATCTCTGGTCGCAATTCCAAGCTATACTTGTGGCTGCATTCTTCTTCCAGCATTGATCTTCTAAGATGAGTTCCTGCACTAACAATTCATAGACACACAATGTAGGCTGATTGCGGCGACATTAGTATTAAAAAAAAGAGGTAAAAATAATAAGAATTTTAACCAACTAGAAATGAGTTAGAAAATATAAAAACTAAGTATGAAATGCTTATGATGCATGCAAAATAAGATACAAAAGAGACAATTAATACCCAAATTTAGGGAGAAAATATATGTTATTTGTAA
Organism: Kokia cookei; assembly: GCA_039519145.1. NCBI lineage: Eukaryota > Viridiplantae > Streptophyta > Magnoliopsida > Malvales > Malvaceae > Kokia > Kokia cookei. Next base: position 22,990,299 of record CM076908.1, read on the forward strand.
TACCATCATACCCTCAAACTTGAGTTTTTACTTGTCCTCAAGTAAACAAAAATTAACAAAGTCACAAGTAAAAATATCACCGCAAACAATATTCTCACAACTTAAATTTTCTGAAATTCTAATGTACAAATTGTATTCACATGATAAAATAATGCGTCGACAATTTATAGGCATGAATAATTAAAAATTGCAACTTCATAAATGTTAGTATCATGCACTGAGTCCTAATCTTCCTTGAACCAATACAACATTTATATTTTTTTTCTTATTCATTTTCTTCCTTTTTCTCATTTTTCTTTTTCAAGTGACTGAGAGATGTCATTGCATTACTCTACCTTTGTTCCTAAGCAGTAATGATGTGGTGCAACAAACCCCCAGGAGGTATGTCATTGCGCTGACACACACCTTTGCAGTGATAGCCTTTGGCTAGATGATTTTTCTAAACTTGCAGCGAAGTGTTCTCCCTTGAAAAGTTACAATGCACTCACATTGGAGTGTTTTTTATAAATACAATGTCGCTGCAATTGACAAGTTAGTTCAAAATTCAAAGATTGATACTATCCATTCATTACTAATGCATTTCCAATCATTCACCCAAAAATAGAAGGTTCAATATTCATTCATATTAACTCAATTCATATATTAGCATCCCAAGTAATTCAATAATTACGCATAAAATAAAAATTGTGGTCATATTTTTGTTAAAACTTTGCATACTTTCATTGAACTAATGAAACAAGTAAATTCTCAAATATGTAGGTGCAATTACATTTGCATTTCACACAAATTTCGCCATACTTAAAGTGTGCATTATCCCTAATGCACTGACATTAATAAATATATATATGGAAATGCAATGATAATGTAGATGCAGCGACAATAAAAATGCAATGACATTAATAATGCAGGGACAATTATACTATAGCTGTATGATATGCATGAAAACTAAATTAAGTGCTAAAAAATAAAAACTAACTCAGTGTACTGCAATTGAAGATGTGGTTGCATTGGTTTTTTTTCTTGTTCCGCTTTCGTTTCTCCTTCTGCCTCATTTTCTTATCTTTATGCTTCCTCTTTCTGTCCTTTGTACCAACCAGATCAGTGGATTGCTCCTCTTCAGTTGGTTCGGTGGCAGACTCATCGATAGTTACATCTGATGGGTTGACTTCTGCAAGTGGTGCAATATAAGGCACTATGGCCAAATGATTACAACCTGTAGCACTGCTAGTAACTGCCTCAGCCAGCTTGCTTCAGGTGGAGCCACGTTTGGATTAGATGCCCTCGCAATTACGAGTGCTTTGACAATATCCTCAGCAATATCTACGTGGCATCATCTTGCTTTTCCTCTTGCTTCTCTACAAGGTCGTTCTTCTCAAATTCTTCCTCAATCCTTCTCTTACTCTTGGCCTTCTTCTTGTTCTACTTTTCCTACTTCAGGCTGTTCCTGCTCAGTGGTGTCTTTGTCGGTGCCTTCCTCTACGTCCACACCCATGGATACAATTAGAGTATGCACTTCCTCAACCATATCTACTCGCTCTACCATATTAGCCCCAAAGCTATTCGAGAACTCTTCTTCAAATAAGCTGACTATAGTTCTGTAGCAATCCTTTATAGCATTAGAATGCCCCTCGTGCTCCTCGTCATCTGAAATGTGGATTCTTGTTGGAGAGGAAAGATGTTGAGGCTTACCATCATGAGTAGGCTGGTCAGAGGATGAGGTAGCTTCCTTAACAATAGGTGGGAAGACAAGGAACTCTGGTAGGGGATTTGAGCTTAGACTTCTCAATGCGTTGACAATAGATTTGTTCAATATTCTTATGTACGCATAAATTAGATTTTGTTTGTAGTCCATGTCTTCCAATCTGCTGACAATACGAATCTGGCGCATGTTGATGCAATTAATGTTTAGTTCCATTGCAGCCAACCTCTTCCCCAACTGAGGGTTTGTGGGCGTATTACCCTATTTTTCCTTCTTCTTCCTCTTCTCCTTCTTCTTGGGTGCTTTTTTCACTATCGGTGCCTCTTGCTCTCTCGTCATTCTCTTTACTGAGATGTCGTTGATGTGGCTCTTATTCTCAAGCACTTCTTTACCATCTCTGGGTACAATACCTTGTTGTTCACATAGCAGCATGACTAATGAAGGAAAGGGTCCTCGCTGAAAAGCTTTGCCGAGTCATTTTATAATGCACCAACAAGATGTACTTTATGATGCGTCGAAAAAAGGATGATTTTTTATTCCTGCATAAGACTTGGACTATTGCTTCAGTTCGTGAAATATGCTCTCGTAGCAGCACTTCAAGAGAAGCCATAGGATCTGATCTTTGTGGAGAAAACTGTTGTTGCTGTCACTGATACTATCCTTGCATATGTGGCAACGCATTCTGTTATAGTTGCATTTGCTCTTGTGGTTGCATTTGGCTATGTGCCTGCATTTGATCAGGAATTGAATGTACCTGAGAATTTTGATTGTAGTTATGCTACTGATTGTTATTGTAACTCCCTCGTCTATAACTCCCTTGATGTGAGGAATTGCCATATCTATATGTTGATGCATTTTGACTCCCCCAAGGTTGTTGAGTTTGATTGTTGAATGAGTTACCATAGGAATTTTCTCTGATGTTGTTAACATAGAACGCATTCTCAGCATGTTGTGTGCAATCCTCATAATTGTAGTTGTCACTGCAAATTTCACATGAAAATATCGGGACGTCCAATTGTTGTGCCACTTGAATGGGAGCAACTTCACTTGTTCCCTTCATGTTCTTTGTAATGTTGGCCAGAGGATACCTGTGCACTTAAAGCTGAAATTGCATCTAACTCAAGAACACCAGGATTAGTTTTTACCTTAGCAAAATGAGAGATTAGATATTGATAATAATTCTGTGTAATTCTCTCTAGAATTCGAACAACTTCATTGTAGGTGCAATCCAATAAGGGACCATTTCCAGATACGTCGACAAGATTTCTTGTTTGAGCATTTAAACCGTTGTAAAAGATCTCAATCAGAGTCTCTTTTTGAATTCCATACATAGAACAACGTCGTAACGAAGTCTTAAAATGCTCCTATGTTGTATGCAGCTTTTCATCATTAGCTTTCGCTTGACTCGCTCCATCTTTCGACAAGTCTTCAGTAATTGCACCCACAACTTCAAGTGCCGAGACAAATTTCTCAGCTAAATTTGCCTCGACACTTATTTCTTCATCTTTTTCTTCCTTCACATGAACTTCTTCCTTTTTCAACATTAAGTCCGTTGGTACAGTACAACTATACAAAATTGCATTGATAATGGAATCCTAATGTGTCGACAATGGTGTTTACTTATTCCTAATCGATGCAGAGACAATATTTATTCTTTCTTCTTCAAGTGCTTCATACTCTTTTAGTCTTCACACGGTCTTAAAAAACTTCCACTCTTTCTTGTGTTTTTTCCAATTCCATAACTTCTTAATTACGGATATAGGCATCAAAATTATGCTTTCATTAAAATCACATAATACCTTTCTAATATACCGATCACCAATGAAATAGGATATTGAGGAGCTCTTGGGATCCTTAAATTCTTGGAGCAATTTAATTGTCATGACAATGCACCCTTCAGTAAGTGCGATTGCTTCGACATCTCCCAATCTTTTCTTCTTTGACAATGTGTCTTCAAGTTTTTTAGGCTTTTTTGTTGTAGCATTTGTGGCAACAAAGTGATCTGATTCTATCACTGCGATATTTTGTTTAACCTCTTCAGTTGCAGTTTGCTTTTCAAATTGCGCTGACATTTCTCCATTCTTAAGATTTGAATTATCTTCTTTCGCTGTAGCATCTCTTACAACTTCATTTAGTTGAGTTTAACTTTTGGGAATGATTTCCTCATCATTCTCTTTCCCTTGTGATATCGAATTCTCAATATCAATCGACAAAGTTTCTTGTGGTTGCCCACAATCTAGCCAAATTAATATTCTAGAGCTCGTATGCATTCAACTTAATTCTGAAGCACAACATATATTGTCTCAACAAATTTTCAATTGATGAAAACTCTGATGCTTCATCTCGCTCGATATTTTGCCTTAACAAAGGTTGATCATAATTAGGCAATGTCCACTTGGATTTAACATCATTGTCTATACTTCCAGGGTCTTGATTGTCCCAACAAAAATTTGGATGTTGCTCCCACTCTGGCATGTAGGTGTTGGAATATGGATTTTCATATCGATAGAAATTCCCCATGTGGTACACATTTGCTGGATTTGATAAGCATTCTTCACACTCATGGTTGTCCCCACAGTAATCGCAACTTGTCGCAACAAATTTCCATTCTGCAATTGCTGTAGCATTCTACATTGAATTACTCATATTAGTCAAAGAAGACACCTCAACGTTTATGGCATCGAGCTCCATTTTTATAGCATCACTCATTCAACATCTTGAGGTTCTATATACCTAAACAAACACCATTCCCCTGTAAAGGCGCCAAACTTGATCGGTGTTTTTACGTCACAGTAGGGTGCAAGCGGACACATGTCGATGCAAGTATAGTTGATAGACAATTTTATCGAATATTGATCCCACGAGGAATGGGTTCTTGATGTCTAAATGTCAAAGCAATTAATACTATAATCAGGTATGATGTGAGTAAGGATGTCGGTGCAATTATGTCAGATCTGTACACTAAGATAATCAGGAATGTAACGCAATGAGAGTTAAACTTCAGTTGTTAAATGTCAGTGTACTGAAAATAAATACAATTGTGTTGAGTGTTGAGTGCTGAATATTTAAATGCGTAGAATGTAAAGGTTTGATCATGTGTAAAGAATTAAAGAGGATCACTGACTTCGCTATGTAGTAACGCTGGATGCCCCGACAAGGTAAAATATAGATGGAATGTTGCTACAATGAAGTCCCTTTGAGTTCTTCCAACAACAACTCTCTACTTAATCCCGACTTAAATATCCAGAATCACTGCACCTCTCAGTGTGAGCAATGATGTGTATTCAAGAACAAGTAACTGGAGTTTGTCCCAGTCCCAAGCAGCTCTCGCCTAACTTACTTGTTAATGCAACCTATCACCACATCTCTCAATGTCGGCGCACTGCAATTTCACTCTCGTGCTTGAAGCGATTAGATTCAAGAATAAATAGATAAACAGTGTAAAATAAGAATAAAAATGATTTAACGTTAAAAGACACTCTCGTATTCATTTAATATCATCAAAATCCATCATCGTTTAAGAAGAATTAAAGTGTACAACGAAGCTTACTATCTCTAGACTACTAGGCCTACTCCTTAATTTCTCCTCTTGCTCTGCATCAAGCACTCCTCGTCAGAAGTTGCTGCACACTTGCTCCATCAGCTCACCCTCTTTCGATGTCAAGCTTACATGGTAGCTTGCTTGAAGATTTGAGAGATTTTTGGATTTAAATTCTTCACTCCTTGATATTCTTCTTTCCTCTATTTATAAGCTCAATAAATTACAGATTTTCTCCATTCTTAGATCCAACAACTTTATACAGCTATAAAAGTTTGTTATTGACAGCTATGCAGATCTGATTTGTTTACTGGACTGTTGCAGAATGTCAACGAAATTTATAAATTGCGTCGATAATTTTTTTGCAAAATGTCGCCGCATTTCTAGACATCTCTTCTCAGATCCAGATCTAATTACAGCTATCACAGTTAGTTAAATTTCAGCTGTGCACTCACGCAGATCTGATGTGATCTTTATAACTCTGCAGATTATCGTCGCATCTCTAGTTGCGATCTGAAATCTTTAGTTACGGCGACAACTTGTGAAATTCCTGCGCTGGTGCTTTCAGATATGCTTGTGGCTTGAATTCACTCAAACTAAGCAAAGCTTTCAATGCGTCGACATCTCTGGTCATAATTCCAAGCTATACTTGTGGCTGCATTCTTCTTCCAGCATTGATATTCTAAGATGAGTTCCTGCGCTAACAATTCATAGACACACTATGTAGGCTGATTGCAACGACATTAGTAAAAAAAGAGGTAAAAATAACAAGAATTTAAACCAACTAGCAATGAGTTAGAAATATAAAAACTAAGTATGAAATGCTTATGATGCATGCAAAATAAGATACAAAAGAGACAATTAATACCCAAATTTAGGGAGAAAATATATGTCATTTGTAATACCATCATACCCCCAACCTTGAGTTTTTACTTGTCCTTAAGTAAACAAAAATTAACAAAGTCACAAGTAAAAATGTCACCGCAATCAATATTCTCACAACTTAAATTTTCTGAAATTTTAATGTACAAATTGTATTCACATGATAAAATAATGCGCCGACAATTTATAGGCATGAATAATTAAAAACTGCAACTTCATAAATGTTAGTATCATGCATTTAGTCCTAATCTTCCTTGAATACAACATTTATATTTTTTTTCTTATTCATTTTCTTCCTTTTTCTCATTTTTCTTTTTCAAGTGACTGAGAGATGTCATTGTATTACTCTACCTTTGTTCCTAAGTAGTAATGATGTGGTGCAACAAACCCCCAAGAGGTATGTCATTGCGCTGACACACCCTTGAAGTGATAGCCTTTGGCTAGATGATTTTTCTAAACTTGTAGCGGAGTGTTCTCCCTTGAAAAGTTACAATATACTCACATTGGAGTGTCTTTTATAAATACAATGTCGTTGCAATTGGCAAGTTAGTTCAAAATTCAAAGATTGATACTATCCATTCATTACTAATGCATTTCTAATCATTCACCCAAAAATAGAAGGTTCAATATTCATTCATATTAACTGAATTCATATATCAGCATCCCAAGTAATTCAATAATTACGCATAAAATAAAAATTGTGGTCACATTTTTGTTGAAACTTTGCATACTTTCATTGAACTAATGAAACAAGTAAATTCTCAAATATGTGGGTGCAATTGCATTTGCATTTCACACAAATTTACCCATACTTAAAGTGTGCATTATCCCTAATGCACTGACATTAATAAATATATATATGGAAATGCAATGATAATGTAGATGCAGCGACAATAAAAATGCAATGACATTAATAATGCAGGGACAATTATACTATAGCTGTATGATATGCATGAAAACTAAATTAAGTGCTAAAAACTAAAAACTAACTCAGTGTACTGCAATTGAAGATGTGGTTGCATTGGTTTTTTTTCTTGTTGTGCTTCCGTTTCTCCTTCTGCCTCATTTTCTTATCTGTACGCTTCCTCTTTCTGTCCTTCGTACTAACCAGATAAGTGGATTGCTCCTCTTCAGTTGGTTTGGTGGCAGCCTCATCGATAGTTACATCTGATGGGTGGACTTCTGCAAGTGGTGCTATATAAGGCACTATCGCCAAATGATTACAATCTGTAGCACTACTAGTAACTGCCTCAGCCTAGCTCGCTTCAGGTGGAGCCACGTTTGCATTGGATGCCCTCACATTTACAAGTGCTTCGACAATATCCTCAACAATATCTACGTGGCATCATCTTGCTTTTCCTCTTGCTTCTCTACAAGGTCGTTCTTCTCAAATTCTTCCTCTTTCCTTCTCCTTCTCTTGGCCTTCTTCTTGTTCTGCTTTTCCTACTTTAGGCTGTTCCATCTCAGTGGTGTCTTTGTCGGTGCCTTCCTCTACGTCCACACCCATGGATACAATTAGAGTATGTACTTCCTCAACCATAGCTACTCGCTCTACCATATTAGCCCCAAGGCTATTCGAGAACTCTTCTTCAAATAAGCTGACTATAGTTCTATAGCAATCCTCTATAGCATTAGAATGCCCCTCGTGCTCCTCGTCATCTGAAATGTGGATTCTTGTTGGAGAGGGAAGATGTTGCGGCCTACCATCAAGAGTAGGCTGGTCGAAGGATGAGGTAGCTTCCTTAATAATAGGTGGGAAGACAGGGAACTCTGGTAGGGGATTTGAGCTTAGACTTCTCAATGTGTTGACAATAGATTTGTTCCATATTCTTATGTACGCATAAATTAGATTTTGTCTGTAGTCCATGTCTTCCAATGTACTGACAATACGAATCTGGCGCATGTTGATGCAATTAATGTTTAGTTCCATTACAGCCATCCTCTTCCCTAACTGAGGGTTTGTGGGCGTATTACCCTATTTTTCCTTTTTCTTCCCCTTCTCCTTCTTCTTAGGTGCTTTTTTCACTATCGATGCCTCTTGCTCTCTCGTCATTCTCTTTACTGAGATGTCGTTGATGGGGCACTTATTCTCAAGCACTTCTTCACCATCTTTGGGTACAATACCCTGTTGTTTACATAGTAGCATGATTAAAGAAGGAAAGGGTCCTCGCTGAAAAGCTTTTCGAGTCATTTTATAATGCACCAACAAGATGTGCTTTATGATGCATCGAAAAAAAGACGATTTTTTATTCCTGCATAAGACTTGGACTATTGCTTCAGTTCGCGAAATATGCTCTCGTAGCAGCACTTTAAGAGCAGCTATAGGATTTGATCTTTGTGGAGAAAACTGTTGTTGCTGTCACTGATACTATCCTTGCATATGTGGCAACGCATTCTGTTATAGTTGCATTTGCTCTTGTGGTTGCATCTAGCAATATGCCTGCATTTGATCAGGAATTGAATGTACCTAAGAATTCTGATTATAGTTCTGCTGCTGATTGTTATTGTAACTCCCTTGTCTATAACTCCCTTGATATGAGGAATTGCCATATCTATATGTTGATGCATTTTGACTCCCCCAAGGTTGTTGAGTTTGATTGTTGAATGAGTTACCATAGGAATTTTCTCTGATGTTGTTAACGTAGAACGCATTCTCAGCATGTTGTGCGCAATCCTCATAATTGTAGTTGTCACTGCAAATTTCACATGAAAATGTTGGGACATCCAATTGTTGTGCCACTTGAATGGGAGCAACTTCACTTGTTCCCTTCATGTTCTTTGTAATGTTGGCCAGAGGATACCTGTGCACTTAAAGCTGAAATTGCATCTAACTCAAGAACACCAGGATTAGTTTTTACCTTAGCAAAATAAGAGATTAGATATTGATAAAAATTCTGTGCAATTCTCTCTAGAATTTGAACAGCTTCATTGTAAGTGCAATCCAATAAGGGACCTTTTGCAGATACGTCAACAAGATTTCTTGTTTGAGCATTTAAACCGTTGTAAAAGATCTCAATCAAAGTCTCTTGTTGAATTCCATACATAGAACAACGTCGTAACGAAGTCTTAAAATGCTCCTATGTTGTATGCAGCTTTTCATCATCAGCTTCCGCTTGACTCGCTCCATCTTGCGGCAAGTCTTCAGTAATTGCACCCACAACTTCAAGTGGGGGGACAAATTTCTCAGCTAAATTTGCCTCGACACCTATTTCTTCATCTTTTTCTTCCTTCACATGAACTTCTTCCTTTTTCAACATTAAGTCCGTTGGTGCACTACAACTATACAAAATTGCGTTGACAATGAAATCCTAATGTGTCGACAATGGTGTTTACTTATTTCGCAATCGATGCAAACTGATGCCAAATTGCGCTGACATTTCTCCATTCTTGAGATTTGAATTATCTTCTTTTGCTGTAGCATCTCTTACAACTTCATTTAGTTGAGTTTAATTTTTGGGAATGATTTCCTCATCATTCTCTTTCCTTTGTGATATCGAATTCTCAATATCAATTGACAAAGTTTCTTGTGGTTGCCCACAATCTAGCCAAATTAATATTCTAGAGCTCGTATGCATTCAACTTAATTCTGAAGCACAACATCAGTCTTGGCAATATATTGTCTCAACAAATTTTCAATTGATGAAAACTTTGATGCTTCAACTCGCTCGATATTTTGCCTTAACAAAGGTTGATCATAATTAGGCAATGTCCACTTGGATTTAACATCATTGTCTATACTTCTAGGGTCTTGATTGTTCCAACAAAAATTTGGATGTTGCTCCCACTCTGGCGTGTAGGTGTTGGAATATGGATTTTTATATCGATAGAAATTCCCCATGTAGTGCACATTTGCTGGATTTGGTAGGCATTCTTCACACTCATGGTTGTCCCCACAGTAATCGCAACTTGTCGCAACAAATTTTCATTCTGCAATTGCTGTAGCATTCTACATTGAATTACTCATATTAGTCAAAGAAGATACCTCAACATTTATGGCATCGAGCTCCATATCTATAGCATCACTCATCCAACATCTTGAGGTTCTATATACCTTATTCTTAGCCATACTTTGCTAAAAGAAAAATGTAAAAGTAAACAACAAAAAGAAAACAAGTTAGTGACAAATAAAATTTAGATAATAAAAAAATAAATGCAATGACAAAAATAAACATCAAACAAACGCCATTCCCCTGCAATGGCGCCAAAACTTGATCGGTGTTTTTACGTCAAAGTAGGGTGAAAGCGGACACACGTCGATGCAAGTATTATAGCATCACTCATCCAACATCTTGAGGTTCTATATACCTTATTTTTAGCCATACTTTGCTAAAAGAAAAATGTAAAAGTAAACAACAAAAAGAAAACAAGTTAGTGACAAATAAAATTTAGATAATAAAAAAATAAATGTAATGACAAAAATAAACATCAAACAAACGCCATTCCCCTGCAAAGGCGCCGAAACTTGATCGGTGTTTTTACGTCACAGTAGGGTGAAAGCGAACACACGTCGATGCAAGTATAGTTGATAGACAATTTTAACGAATATCGATCCCACGAGGAATAGGTTCTTGATGTCTAAATGTCGAAGCAATTAATACTATAATCAGGTAAGATGTGAGTAAGGATGTCGGTGCAATTATGTCAGATCTGTACACTAAGATAATCAGGAATGTAAACGTAATGAGAGTTAAACTTCAGAGGTTAAATGTCAGTGTACTGAAAATAAATACAATTGTGTTAAGTGTTGAGTGTTGAATATTTAAATGCGTAGAATGTAAAGGTTTGATCATGTGTAAAGAATTAAAGGGGATCACTGACTTCGCTAAGTAGTAACGCTGGATACGCCGACAAGGTAAAATATAGATGGAATGTTGCTACAATGAAGTCCCTTTGAGTTCTTCCAACAACAACTCTCTACTTAATCCCGACTTAAATATCCACAATCACTGCACCTCTTAGTACGAGCAATGATGTGTATTCAAGAACAAGTAACTGGAGTTTGTCCCAGTCCCAAGCAGCTCTCGCCTAACTTACTTGTTAATGCAACCTATCACCGCATCTCTCAATGTCGGCGCACTGCAATTTCACTCTCGTGCTTGAAGCGATTAGATCCAAGAATAAATAGATAAGCAGTGTAAAAGAATAATAAAAATGATTTAACTTTAAAAGACACTCTCGTATTCATTTAATATCATCAAAATCCATCATCGTTTAAGAAGAATTAAAGAGTACAACGAAGCTTACTATCTCTAGACTACTAGGCCTACTCCTTAATTGTTCCTCTTGCTCTGCATCAAGCACTCCTCGTCAGAAGTTGCTGCACACTTGCTCTATCAGCTCACCCTCTTTCGATGTCAAGCTTCCATGGTAGCTTTGCTTGAAGATTTGAGAGATTTTTGGATTTAAATTCTTCACTCCTTGATATTCTTCTTTCCTCTATTTATAAGCTTAAAAAATTGCATATTTTCTACATTCTTAGATCCAACAACTTTGTACAGCTATAAAAGTTTATTATTGACAGCTATGCAGATCTGATTTGTTTACTAGACTGTTGCAGAATATCGGCGAAATTTATAAATTACGCCGATAATTTGTCTGCAGAATGTCGTCGCATTTCTGGACATCTCTTCTTAGATCCAGATCTAATTACAATTGTCACAGTTTGTTAAATTCCAGCTGTGCACTCACGCAGATCTGATGTGATCTTTATAACTCTACAGATTATCCCCGTATCTCTAGTCACGATCTGAAATCTTTATTACGACGACAACGTGTGAAATTCTTGCGCTGGTGCTCCCAGATGTGCTTGTGGCTTGAATTCACTCAAACAAAGTAAAGCTTTCAATGCGTTGACATCTCTAGTCGCAATTCCAAGCTATACTTGTGCCTGCATTCTTCTTCCAGCATTAATCTTCTGAGATGAGTTCCTACGCTAACAATTCTAAGACACAATATGTAGGCTGATTGCGGCGACATTAGTACAAAAAGAGGTAAAAATAACAAGAATTTAAACCAACTAACAATGAGTTAGAAAATATAAAAACTAAGTAGGAAATGCTAATGATGCATACAAAATAAGATACAAAAGAGACAATTAATACCCAAATTTGGGGAAAAAATATATGTCATTTGTTATACCATCAACGACAAAGGTCTTGCTAAGTCAAAAGTGCTAAATGTGTAAGTAGCATCAATTTTTGTCTCATAATCATTCGTTAACAAATTCATGTTCATAGATCTTCTTTATTAATAAGTAGTTCACTTGCAAACATTAATCAAAATTTTATACAAAGTATGAAGATATGTCAATATGAGTCATGGTTTGTATGTATGTCAAAATCATAGATAACATTCTTCATTCAACATAATTTCTTATCAATCTAAACAAAATAATCATAAGGCTTATTTGCGATCTTCATATGTTGAACTTAGTAAATCCTCTCCACTAAAGTAGGTGACCTAATCATTAAATAAATAGGTCTTTTATAAGGTTGAAATGGGGCTCGGTTAAAGGTAGGGATTTAAGAGATGTGAAATTTTGGTTTCAAAATTTTAACCTTTAACTTTGTCTTGTACCTTTCAAAATACAACCTTCTTCTTTGAATGAATCTTCGGAACACCCCAAACTTATTTTGAACTCATGCTCATACATTTTTCTTTTAGAGATTAAGCAAACTATTCTTCGCTCTTTCTTTATTTTTTTTAGCATGGGCACTACATCTTTTTGCAATTTTCCTCAAATGTTAATCACCAAGACAACTTTAGTTAAAATGGATGCATAGAATAGGATAACTTAAGAAGATGGTAATGTGGCTTAATATGTTGGTTCATTGCAATAAACAGGCCATTAAGCTCAAAATTACGGTTTCAAGGTTTATTATCATATGGTTGGCTTGAAAAGGCTTAAATGATCTAAAGAAATAGTGCCAATATCATTTTAGATTTTTATGTCTCCTAGGATTTTGCCTAAAGAAAGTTACTAAGTCAATTCTAAATATATATACCTTCATGCATGTCTAATCTCAAGAGAAACTAAGTTTTCATGGCAAACATTACCTAAGACTAAGATCATACAGGCATTCCATCATTCATGATAACATACATTCACTTAGATAGAATCATCATTCATGCTTGCAATCAAACAAACTTATTAAAAAAAATTCTCTAAACATTCATTTATTAAATCATACTTATGAAAAAATGATTGAAACATATTTGAAAAATTATAAATTTAAGCAATTATTTGCCTTACCCTCTTTAAAAGAAATAATGTCCTCATAGCAAGAACAAAGTAATGAATAAAAACTGAACACCAGGTAGGGTTGTAAGAAAAGAGAGGTGAGTCATTAAGACTACTTTAATACCAAGTCTTTCTCAACAATCCAATCCTACACAAGTTCATTCCCATTATCACATCACTTAGCCTTTTTCATTCTAAAGAGATGTTAAGCTTATTCATACTTTCTATGTTTTATTATGCAGAAATAAAATCCTAAATACGAAAGAAATAAATTCCTAAAGACCTAAAAACAAATAAATAAATAAATAAACAAGATAAGGATCCCCCATTTTATTTTTTGACTCATTCCCCTTGTCTTCTTTTTCTTCAGCTCCGTCTTCGCTTTCATAATCATTATATTCCTTCTATGTCTCGACGATAGTATCTAGGAACTCAGGAACAAAAGTGTTAGAGATATTCTTAAAAGTATTTCAAATTGAGTCATCTCTAATCTTTTCATATTTCCATTAAGTTTGTTGCAGATTATGCATGAACTTGCACATATCCATCATGATTGACAACTCTAATTTCTTTGAAGTACTTGCAAAAGTCAGCATTAGTGTTGTAAATTCAGGTTCAACACTTGGCTCGATTGGTTCATCTTTTGGCTCAACTTTTGGTTCAGGGTTTGAAGGTCCCTCGATCGATTTAGGATTATTTGGTTCAGTCCTCAAATTCTACTTCTTCAGTGTCAACGACTGAATTAGCTTCAGTTTCAGCTTTATTTGATGACTCATCGGTTTTTGGCTTAGTTGGTTCTTCTTACTTACCTTGGTTCAGTTGGTGAACCTTCTCTACTACCCTTTCAAGATCATAATTTGTAATGCACCTTTGAACATATTACCCCTTCAAATTTGCTTGTGTTTTAACATGGGCCCTTAAGCAAAGTGAAGTGATTAATGATGGGAAATAGGCACTTCCTATCTTCATTTTGGTACAATCACGAATCTCCTTGAGAATGATTTTCCCAATAATTATGGACTTTTCTGTTAGAATAACATACAACAAGAGCATTCATTCCATCGAGATGGTGGAACTATGTGAGATAGGCATGAAACTATAGTGAACGAAGTAAAATCATACCTTTGCAACCAGTTTTAGGTATTCCCTTCAGCAAGAATGGCTCCCATACTTTCTTATAATCCATTGGGATCCCGGATTTGTCACAACATCAAACACTTGTTGAAGAAAATCTCAATTGATATTGTTCATCATAGGATAGTACTCATCTTCTTCAACATCAAGTAAGTTAAACAAATCATTAATGGACTTAAAGGTAGAAGGTACCTTTTTCTTTCTAACGGTGACTTCTATAGCATCTTGTAGAGTCAAACTAGCATATAACACTCGAACTAGTTCATCATCGGGAAGTGAACGAGCATGACAAAATTGTTCCCACTTGAGAGCATTGATTTTCTTGCTAATTGGCATAGGACCAACCATCAAATCATGACTCTTCAAGTTAAAACCTTTTCTGGCATCGTAACTTGATGCTTTAAAATTGAATCAAATCTCTCTTTCACTTCTTCATCGATCACAATCGGGTTTTCAAGAGTAGCCTTTGAAGATCTAGTTCTTTTGCGAGAAATAATATTTTTCCTAAAAATTTGGCAAAGTTTCGGGACAAGGGAGAGAAGAGAAATCGACAAGGTGGTGTAAGGACTTGCTTCGATGACAACCTTGCGACAAGGGTGGTGCGACAATGGTTATGGCGTGCAATAGCAGTAGCGATGTGTGGCAGCGACGATAGTGCTCTAACAAACTGCTTGTGGTAGACATGAGTGGTTTTTGGCAACAAAGGAAGAAAAGCTAGGGTTTTCTTCAAGATTTTGAGGATAATGGCACAAGGGGGAATATTTAGGGATTTTTAAGGTTTAAGCAAATTGCTTTGAGGATATGAAGAGGGGTTTATATATGGGAAAATTAGGGCAACTTGTAGAAAAAAATTAGCTACATTAGGGTTACTTGGGCAACAAGTAATGGAAGTGGTGGCGATGCATGAGTATTTTCCCTTCGTTTTGTTGTCTTGGGCCTCAAACTCAACTTAAAAACAAACTGATCAATACTTTAGCCATATTTGACCCCCTTTATTAACATAACAATTAAAATTAAAATTAAAACAATAAAAATGAAACTTAAAAATTTTAAAACCTAATTAGAAAAAGTTTTTCTTAACAAATTACATTAATTTAGTTCCGAGGAAAGGTTGGAGGGGTCACAATGGTCCCACTTAAATTTCAATCTCCTTAGACAAAATTAATTAAATGTACTAAGTTAAGAAAAATAAGTTCTAATTATTTATTTATTTACAAATGAGTTCATAAAAAAACAAGGGTCTATTAAATTGAACGAGGATTCAACTCACTCAACTTCACCATCCCAATAATGCTTGAGACGTTGACCATTAACTTTAAACATACCTCCGTGATCATCGTATAATTCAGTGGCTCCATATGGATAAACTTTATTAAATAATAGCACTTTCTGACCTTCTTTAAACTCGCGAGGTTGTATACGACTGTCATGCCATTTCTTATATTTTTCTTTTCACATCTTGGCATTCTCGTAGGAAAGTATCCTTAGCTCTTCTAGCCCATCAAGTTGTAACATTCTTCTCTCACCAGCTTGCTTAAGATCAAAATTGAACTGCTTCAAAGGTCAGTGAGCTTTATTCTCGAACTTTAATAGCAAATGACTTACCTTTCTGATAGCAGTAGAAAGAACCATTGATTTCTCCCTACTTATTGTATAATTTGTTCCCATTTGATCATCTTTAGCATATATTTTTAGTATTTTAAATTTAGTTATTGCATTTTCTAACTTAATGAAGTTAAGTCTAATTTCCTTTGAATTTATGATATTTTTACTACTGATGTCACTGCATTAGTCTGCTTAGCATTGCACCTAGAGATGTCACTGCAGGAACTTGTCCAGAAGTATCGATGCATGAATGTGTCCAGAGTTGTCACTACATAAAAGGATCCAGAATTGCACCCAGAACAATCGTAGCACCTGACAGTTGTCTGGTTAACACAAAAAAAAATGTGTGAGTTGTACAGCTGGTATAACCAACTAGTACAACTAGAGAATGCTAGATCTGAAAGGAAGGACACATGTACTGTGAAGTTGCTGTTAAATATTGAAGAGAAGGACAGAGAAGGGATCTTTTTTGGTGGCCAGATTTGATTTCCTTCTTCAAAACACATTTTCTAAGCTTGCATCCATGGCAACTTAAATTCCTAAGGGGCAACCTGACGCAGAAGAGAAGGCTGAACTGCTCTTGATGAGGAGCATCCTAAGTGTGACACAAGAAGAGAGTAAGGGAGTAATTTGAGTAGACTAGGAATAGAATGCCCCAATTATTCTGTTATTTCTCTTTCTTGAATGCTGGTAAATCTTGTTATTTCAAGTTGTATGGAAATACATTTAAAATTTAGAACTAAATGATATCTATTTCAATCTTGCCTTAACTGTTAATCTTTGGATTTAATTGTTTGACCATAGAAGTGTGATTGTAGTCGCTGCCACTAGAAGGTGCAGCGACAAATTAAGTTAGTAAGAAAGGCAACGGAAGTTACTTGAGGATTGAAGGAATTTAATCCACTTGTTCTTGAACATGTTGCATCGCCGACACTGGAAGGTGTGGTTATTGTGCATGTTTTAGTCTTAGATTTAATAGAAAAGTCAAGTTGGTAAGATGTTCATTGTGCCTTATTGCAGTGACAATTTACCTATTATTTTTAACCTTGTGAACCTCACTTAGTTTTCTGCCAACTTTTCAAGTCAGGAACCCTATTACATTATCATTGCTTTACTTCTTAAATTTTTAATTATGCCTTCGACAAATCAATCTCATACTTTTATTGCATTTACCTATCCATTGCTCCGAAAACTTTTCCATAATTTATAATGTTTTATCTATTTATTGCATCAACAATTATATACACAAACGTCCATCCTCATGGGATCGATATCTGATTGACTTATATCTATCTACTATACTTGCATCGATAGTGTACGCTTGCACATATTTGTTGTGACGTTCATAGCGCGATCACTTTTCAAAGACTAACCGATAAGGAATCATTCCTAATGATGTCCTAAATGTTGTTTGATAGGCCCATAATGCATCATCGAGCCTTCAAAACAAATCTTTTTTGCTAGGGTGTACTACCCTTTCAAGGATACCTTTGATCGTAGTTCACTCTTTCAACTTGCCCATTTGACTGTGGGTGATAGGCAGTAGAAATCTTGTCACTTCATATTTGTCTAGCGACCACTTAAGCCAATTGTTCATAAAGTGAGAACCTTAATCACTAATAATAGCTCTTGGGGTCCCAAATCATGTAAACACTTGCTTATGTAGGAATAGCATTACTACCTTAGCATCATTTGTAGGATATGCTTCAGCTTCAACCCACTTGGATACATACTCCACAGCAACTAAGATATACTTGTTTCAATACGAAGAAGGAAATGATCCTAGGAAGTCAATGCCCCATACGTTGAATAATTCAATCTCTAAAATTTTTGTCAAGGGCATCTCATTCCTCCTTGATATATTTTCGATCCTTTGACATTTATCATAGTTCTTCACATAAGCATAACATCTTTAAACAGTGTATGCCGAAAGAAACCTGTTTGTAAAATCTTTGCTGCAGTATGTGAACCACCAAAGTGTCCCCCACTTAGGGATGAATGGAAATAATATAAGATCTCGACAATCTTATCCTCGGCTACACACTTTCTAATTATATTATTTGTACACTGTTTAAATAAAAACGAATCCTCCAAAAAATAATACCAACTATCATGAATGAATTTCTTCCTTTGTATGTCATTTCTCAAGGAATTATTACACATGCAAGATAATCTGCAATCAGCAAACCAAGATGTTTGATGAATTCGACTTACCTCAAATAGTTGATCATCTAGAAAATTCTCTTTGATTTGAACACGTGATTGAGTTACCTTATCTTGCTCCAACCTCGAAGATGATCAGCGACTTGATTCTCGACACCTTTTTTTGTCATGGATCTCAGGGTCAAATTATTGGGGCAAGAGTATCTAATGAATTAGCCTCAGTTTAGCATCTTTCTCTGTAAGCAAGTATTTAATGGCCGCATGGTCAAAAAACACTGTAACTTTGGTACATATAAGATATGAACGAAACTTGTCAAAAGCAAAAACTATAGCAAAGAATTCTTTTTCAATTACCGTATAATTGAGTTGGGCTCCCGTTAAAGTTCTGCTTGCATAGTAGATAGGTTGAAACACTTTGTTTCTTCTTTGACCCATCACAGCTCCAACGACATAATCACTTGCATCGCATATCAACTCAAAAGGTGAGTTCCAATCGGGTGTAATGATTATTGGGGTTGAGAGCAAACACAAAGGCTTAGAAATTTTTGAAAAATCAAACACTGAATCTTTCTCTAACAACAAACATAAAGACTTAGAAATTTTTGAAAAACCTTCGGTAAAAACTGGCATGGCCTAAGAAACTTCTGACTCCTTTCACACTAACTAGAGGTGGTAAACTTTTAATTACGTCCACCTTTGCTTTATCAACTTTAATTCCTCTATTTGAGATTTTATGCCCTAAGACAATCCCTTCCTTAACCATAAAGTGACATTTCTCCCAGTTAAGGACAGATTCATCTCTTCGCATCGCTTAAGTACCTTAGCCAAATTACTCAAACAAATATCATAAGTGTTACCCAAAAAAAGAAAAAAATCATCCATTAAACCTCAATAAAATTTTCAACCATATCAGTGAATATTGCCATCATGCATCGTTGAAATGTCGTAGTTGCATCGCATAAACCAAAAGGCATTCACCTAAAAGCAAACATACTGTACGAACAAGTAAAGGTTGTTTTATGTTGACCTTTGGAGCTACAACTATTTGGTTATATCTCGAATAGCCATCTAAAAAATAGTAGAATTCATTTCCTGCTAATCAATCTAACATTTGATCCATAAAAGGCAATGAAAAATGATCCTTTCGAGTAGCTTTATTCAGCTTTTTGTAGTTAATACAGATTCTCCAACCCGTAACAGTTATCGTCAAAGTCAACTTGTTACATTCATTCTCAACAATCATGATTCCACCTTTCTTCAGTACACATTGCACCGGACTTACCCACAAACTATCTAAAATGGGGTAGATGATTCTTGCATCTAACCACTTGATCACTTCCTTTCTCACAACCTCTTTCATAATAGGATTAAGCCTTCTTTGCGCATCAATTTGAGCTTGTTCACCCTCTTCCAAAGTAATTTTATGCATGCAAAAAGAAGGGCTTATACCTCGAATATCAGCTATGGTTCAACCAATTGCTTTCTTAAATTTCTTTAAAACAACAATTAGTTGCTCCTCTTGATCTTTTGTCTGTTCTGTTGAAATTATCATAGGCAACGTAGAACAGTCACCTAAATATACATATTTCAAATGGGATGGAAGTACCTTAAGTTCAAGTTTAGGCGGTTCCTCGACTGACAACTTCAATTGCACATATTCATGAGCTTATAACTCCAATGGTTCAAACTATGTTGATTGAAAAAAAATTTTCGGATTGGCTTCTATTAAAGCCATGTTTTCTTCACCTTCTTCATCCTCAAAAGGGTCAAACTCTAAGGCTTTCCCCAATGGATCTTTTCAAAATTATTTTCCATAGAAACCAAGGTTTCTATCTCTTCCATAACTGAACACTCTTTTGTCGGATCGAGAAATTTCATAGCTTTAAGAACGTTAAAGGTTACCTGATCTTCTTGAACTCGCATGGTGAGTTCACCTTTCTGCACATCAATTAACGTTCTTCCTGTGGCTAGGAAAGGTATCCCAAGAATGATCGACGCTTCCTTATCTGCTTCAAAATCTAAGACAATGAAATCAAAAGGAAAAATAAATTTATCGACTCTTACCAAAACATCCTCAATCTTTCCATTGGGAGATGCTAAAGATCGATCCGCTAGCTGAAGCGCCACAACTGTGGGTCTTACTTCACCTATTCTCAACAACTTGAAAATAGATTTGGCCATCAAGTTGATACTGGCTCCTAAATTGGACAAAGCTTTACCAGAGTAAGATTTGCCAATGTTACAGGGTATAGCAAAGCTTTCAAGGTCTTTCAATTTCGGTGGCAGCTTGTTCTGCAGGAACACACTACACTCATTTGTCAAAGCAACAATCTCGTAGTCACTAAGTCATTTCTTCTTGGACAGTATATCCTTCATAAACTTCACATAGTTCAGCTTTTTTTCTAACACCTCCACCAACAGAATATTGATGTGCAACTGCTTCAAAACATCCAAGAACTTCTTGAATTGCACCTCCTGTTTCTTCTTATGTTGCTTCAATCTTTTTAGTACGGAGGTGATGGGACTTTCGATTGGATCATACAACTCTTTTGAGGAGGTAAATTTACACCTAAAGAAGATGTCAAATAATCAGAATTCACTAGTTTATGGTTTACCTCATCAGACTTTGCAAATTCTGACTCTTTCGGTGTAGGAACTTCAACTGTTGGTTGACTTTCCTCCTTTTCAACGAGCTCATATTCAACATCAATCACTCGGGGTTCTAGAATCTTACCACTTTGCAATGCCATTACCTTGCAATGTTCTTTACCCAAACTTCTTGGATTCTTAGTGTTGCTCGGTAAGGTTCCTTGCGATCTATTACGAAGCTCTGTAGCTAATTGACCCATTTAGTTTTCCAAATTTTTCAATGTTGCTTCTTGGCTCTTGATCAAAGCATCATTCTTCACCATGTACGCTTTCAACAATTGAGGTGGTTTTGGAGCTTGCTGATTAAACCCTTGAGATTGGTTGGGTCTATGTTGCATAAAGTTGTTGTTCGGTCCATTTCCTTGATTACTCCAAGAAAAGTTAGGATAGTTACGCCATGAAGGATTGTAAAAGTTGGACTGGGGTCCTTGTCCACTTCTATTTTGGTGTTGATTCCCCACAGAGTACATTGACTTGGGATTTGATGGAAAATTCTCGGAAGAATGACTGTCCCGATAGTACACATAGGAAACTACTTGAAACAGACTTGGTGGCTGAGCTGTAAAATTATTAACACTATTAGCGGTAAACTATTTTAACATAAAGGAAATAGACGATACCTAAGCTAACAACGAAGTGATGTGTCAACTTCATGAACTCAGGCTACACGTCTTTCTAAAGCTGTTCGATTTGTTGGCCATTGATAGTTGTTACTAGTGATCCTCTTGATGATCTCATAAGCCTCATCATAAGACTTAGACAAAATTGCACCATTCGCAGAAGCATTTACCATCCATCTTGTGTGTGCATTGGGACCATTGTAAAATCTCCAACTAGATGCAATAAGGAATCCCATGTTAAGGACACTTACGAAGTAATTCCTTGAATCGCTTTCAAGCCTCATACAAAGACTCATCATCTAATTGCTGAAATGTTATGATCTCATTCCTCAACTTAGCATTTTTGCTAGGTGGGAAATACTTAACCAAAAATCTCTTAGCTAATTCTTGCCATGTAGATATGGAACTCGGTGGCAACAAATTGAGCCATGCTCGTGCTCGATCTCGCAACGAGTACGGGAACAATTTCAACCTAAGTGCGTCTTCAGTCACACCAGCTATCTTGAATGAATCACTCATCTCCATAAACAATCGAAGGTGGAGATGTGGATCTTCTGTGGGTATACCACTGAACTGGCCCACCGTTTGTAGCATTTGAAACATCACTGGTTTCAACTCAAATTGAGGTACCTCAGTATCCGGCCTTCTAATTCTTAGATTTAACTAACTGAAAAGTGGTAAATCATATTATCTAATGCATCGATCCCTATCATCGATAATGAGGATGGGACTTCGCACATGATCAGCTCCATTACCTTGGCTATGATTCTGATGTCCAAGGTCCATTTTGGCTTGTCTTTGAGCTAATCGTTCACATCTTCTCTGTATGAAAGTTCGCTCGATTTCAGGGTGTACAGGGAGTAAATCGATAATTCTATCTATGCTCATAAACACTTGAAAAGAAAATCACAAAATTAAAAAGAATAAGTTAGTAGTGTTAAAAATGAAAACCAAATTGAAAATAAATAATTTCATAAAAAGTGGCTATGGAAACAGTTAACAATCCCCGACAATGGCGCTTAAAACTTGTAACGCGTAGGTTTGTGCAAGTGTACACAATCGTTATCAAGTAATAAGTATCAAGTTATCATCTCCACATGAATTGTATATATGCTTAATCAATTAATTTTAAAATTATATTAACAACTTGGTAAGTAAAAACACAATATATTTGGATAGGTGATGATCAAAATTAAATATATTTAATATTAAATGCAAATGATCCCTGATGCAAATTATCCTAAGTATGCAAACTATATGAATGAAATAGATTTTAGCAAAGATTAAACACAACTCACAAAAAGTATAACATAAATAAACTAGGACAATTAATTTAATCAAACTCAATTCATTATCATGCTTAATAACATTCGAAAAAACATTCCATGGAAACTCGATTTTTTATGGGCTTGGAAACCAATTAAGTCCTTTCGGTATCTTAGTTAAATACATATTTTTTGTTCATATAAAACTAAGGGTTTCTTAGTATTCATGTGAAGTAATAGGGACTGGGTCGATTTGAAACAATTTAATCTCATAAACCTAAAAGTCGTGCAAGGTAATAGAGCTCGGTCAAGTTATTATGAACCTTAATTTCATTCTGGGTCGAATATGAATTAAGCAAGCACATTTCAATTATTGTGTCAATTAGCCAATGTTCGGTTCGAATCTCTCTACTAATTTTAATGCATTCCAATCACGTATGAACAAAATACAAGCATGATATTAATTGAAAGCGTAATCGATTGAGGCACAAACATCATAAGCATGAATCACATGAATATTTTTTAATCAAAGCAATTATCCTAGCTTAAATAAAATTAAGCTAACATTGTTGTAAACAAGAACAAAGAACACATAGCAAACATTTTTAAATCAAATTAAAGAAAAGAAAGAATAAACCCAAATCAAAGTGGCTGTCACCACCCAAAACTCTGATCGAAGAAGACTCCTTCGTTCCTTCACTTCATTCCTTTGTTTATGGATCTTTGAGGTGGCATACCAAAGGCTCTTTAAGAGGTTTAATAGGCTAAAATCTCTACAAAGAGACAATGCTAGGCGATAAAGAGAGAAAAGATGAGAGATTTGAGAGAATGAGAGAAAACTGATGACTAAAGGGATAATTTGAAATGTAGAAATGGGGTCTTATTTATAAGTGAGGAGTGATTGATTTTTTACTAAAAAATAGAGTTTAAAATTCTTCATTCTTCTCTAATGGGTGGCCGACCATCACTCAAGGAATTTTCTGTGGAATTGTACTTCAATTTGAAGCAATCTTCATGCCACATCAACTAGGGACTAAGACTTGGTCAACAGCAAATCTTCGAGCCAATCTCTAATTTCTCTTACAATGCAAGTCCCTCTTGAAATTAAACCAAAAAATGGTTTATTAGGCAGCCATGTGTAGCCAAAATTGGGCTAAGTCCCTCTATAATTTGGATAGTTTTGTGATCCAGCAAAATTATCAGACCTGTCCAAAATAATTTAATTAATTAAATGACCAAAGAATAAAACTAACCCAATTATTAAATAATTAAATAAACAAAAATTATTAATTAGATATTTTATATTAAATTATTAAATATAATTTTATGTTTTATCATTTAATTTAATCATGTATGGCCCACTTTATACCTTAAAAATATATTATGTATAATAACCATAAAATAAGCCATTTTATGCATGAAAACTATATAACAAAGAATAAAATCACATTTTAATAATTTTTATATCCTAAATTCATATTTTCACATATTTCATCAATTTATTAAACATTTACTTGGTTTTAACATTGAATTTAAATAAAATGTGATAAATTATATAAGAAAAAACCTATATATTTTTCAGTTTACACATGGTAAGCATGCTATGTGGAAGTGATGGTGTTGTGTGTATACTGATTAAGAGCAATGATAATATGCATTAAAATGGTAAGTAAAAATGTGTGTGATGAAGGATATTTTGGCCTTGTGATCTCTTGAGACTGTTGGATATAGTTGGCATGCAATAGGATTTGTGAGTACTCCGTCCTGTGTTGTGATTTGGGAAATGAGACCTGGGATAGTTTGGAGAGATAAGGGAATGTGAAGGGACTACCACTTGAACATCTGCGAGCGTTGGGTGGTAAAGAGTTTACTGGAGTGAAGGGATTGATCCGATTGTAGCAGAGTATTGGCTTGAAGGTGTTGAGAGGATCCTCGATCAGATATCCTATATTGACGAGAAGAAGATAGGCTATACCATGTCCTTACTTGACGAATAAGCCCACCGTTGGTGGAATATGGTGAAGAGAGGTACTAGTACAGACCATTTGTCTTGGGGTTATTTTCTAGAAGTGTATAGGCGAGCAGTACATGAAAGCCCACAAACGAGAGTTTCTAGACCTGGTTCAAGGTAGTTTAACTGTGGCTAATTGATCAGTTGTAAACATCACAGTAATAAAGTACAAGTGTACACTATCGATGCAAGTATAGTAGACAGATGTATATCTATCGGATATCGATCTCACGAGGATGAATGTTTGTTGTCTATTAATGTCGGTGTAATGAATAAGTAACTGTGATAAAATTGTGAGAGAGATTGTTAAAGCAATAATGTGAGATTAAAAACGAAATGTGATAATAATAAGAGGGGGTCCCCAACATGAATAGTTAGTATAATACTAAGTGCAGCTCACAAGGTTTTAAAGAATAAGTGATTGTTCCTGCAATAAGGCGCACTAAATATCTTACCAAACTTGGCTTCTCTATTCGATTTAAGACATAAACATGCACACTCACCACATCATTCGATGATGGGAATGTAACATATTCAAGAACAAGTGGATCAAATTTCTTTAATCCCTAAGCAACTTTCGTTGTCTTGCTTGTTAGTTTAAACTATTGATGCACCTTTCAGTGATAGCGAATGCAATAACACTTCCGTGCTAAAAACTTTCAAACCCGAAGATTGAACAGCAAAAGCAAGATCAAATAAGATAACATTTAGTTCAAAAATCATGAGCACTTTTATACAAACATAAAATAAACATTAATCACCAATGTTTTAGAAAGAATGTGTAAAAGAACAAATGAAGAATACTATTCTTAGGTTACTCGACTTGCTCTCTTACTTCTTTCTTGCGTCACACTTAGTGCTCCTCGTGAGGAGTAAATCTGCCTCTTTTTTTACATCAGTTCACCCTTGAGAGGTTTAAGCTTCCATAGATGAAAGCTTCAAAAAGATGGATTCAAGAAGAACAATTTGAAGAAGAAGACCCCCTTTCTCTCTGTCCTCGTGATTATTTATCTTCAGCTGAGTTGTGTACATGTATCCTTTCCGCCAAATCTAGAAGTTTATGGACGTACCAATTAGTAACACCAGACTGGACAGCTCACACGATTCTAGTTTTATCCGGACAACTGTCAGATGCAGCGATATATTTGGGCCTGATTCTAGACATGCTCATGCAATCACAATTCTGGACATCTTCATGCAGTGACAATTCTTGACATTCTCAAACAACGACATTAGTAGTAAAATATTACAAAATTAAGGGCAACTAGGCTAAGGTCCATTGAATTAGAAAATGCAATGAACTAAATTAAAAATTACTAAAATATGTGCTAAGAATAACTAAATGGGAACAACTTAAACAATAAGTAGGGAGAAATCAATGGTTCTTTCTATTACTATTACACCCCTAAGCTTGAGTTTTTACTTGTCCTCAAGTAAAATAGAAACCAGTAAGGCTAAACAAAAGATTTTTCAAGGCAAATGATCATTCTAGAAACTTGAATCATCTAAAATCCCAATGAACGAATCACATTTAAATGATAGAATAGTGCGTCGACAATTCATAAACATGAATAACTAAAATTGCAACTTCATCATTGCTAGCATCATGCTTCAAATCCTAAATTTTATCTACCGATACAACATTTATTATACAGTAATATATACATTTATATTTTTTTATGTAATTGAGGGATGTCATTGCATTACTATACCCTTAGTTTTAGAAGTAACGATGGAGTGCAACAAAACCCTAGGGAGTATGTAATTGCACTAACACACTCTTGTAGTGACAGCCTTTGGCTAGATTACTTTTTCTAACACTTGCATTGAAGTGTTCCCCCTTGAACAGTTCACAATACACCCACATTGGATTGTCTTTTATTTATAACTATATACATGTACAAGCAGTTGTAAATGATAGATTCATTCAAGATCCAAGGAATGATACTAATCATCCATTACTAATGTAATCTAAGTCATTCATCAAAGAATTGAAGTTACAACATTCAGTAAAATTTATCTAACTCATTCATTGACAATTCACATGATTCAAGAATTAAGCATTGAATGTAACAAAAATTTTCAAACACATTTGTATTGACTATTCATAAACCTTGCATGCTTCAGTAAATTAAAAAAGAAAAATTTTTGAAATGTAGGTGCAATTGCATTTTCAAATCCCATATACATTCCCCCAAACTTAAAGTTTGCATTGTCCCCAATACACTGACACTAAATTATAATGACAAATGGAAATGCAATGACAATGCGAATGCAATGAAAACTAAAAATGTATTGATAACAGGAATGCGATGACAATGCTTCCTAATAGGCTAAAAATTACAGCTACATGTTATGCATGAAAACTACAGCTAAAAAAAACTTAAATAAAGCTAACTCAAATTTTCACAGTCGTCGATGTGGTTACATGGTTTTTCTTCCTTCTCTTTTTTTCCTCCTTTTTGTGCTTCTTATCCTTGAAGTGTTTTCGCTTTCGTTCTTTGGGCTGTGCCCGATCCTCAGATTACTCCATAACATCTGACTGTGCCCCGGCATCATTAGCTGCATCGTTTGTCGGATGGATCACTTCAAGTGGTCTAGTGTAGACCACTTCTGCCAAAGGATTACTGTGGTCCTCATTAATTTCCTCTGCAACTTTTGACCATCTCGCTCCATCTTTCTCCAAGTCCTCAGTCGTTGCATCCACAACTTTGGGTGCATTGATAATTTCTTCAGTTGAATCTTCCTCATATTCTTTTTCTTCATCTTTCTCTTCCTTTTTCTCAATTTGAGCAACATTTGCATCCTAACCAGTAGAGAACACATCTTTAAACAAGCTTTCAATTTTCCTTAAACATTCCTCAACATCTCTCGATTCCGCCTCTTTCTCGTCATTAGAGATATGAACTATTGGGGGGAAGCCACCGATGGATCTTTGTCTCATGAGTTAGCTTCCTCGGTTAAGGGCTCATACTTTCTGATAATTGAAGGGAATACTAGAAATTTAGGGAGAGGGGTTTGCTCATCCACCATAATGTGGTCGTAACAGCACTATTCCAAGCCCTGGTGTAGGCGTAGAATAAATTCTATGACTTGTCCATATCTTCCACTGTGGTGATAATCTTGATTTGCCTAATGCTTATGGAATCAGCTATCTTTTCGACCTCTTTCATTTTGTGCCACAAATTAGATTCTGTAGTCACATTTGCTCCCTTTTCTTCTGCTTCCTTTATTGTGGGCATATCTTTCCCACGAATCATTCTCTTGATTAATGCTTCATTGATTGGGCCTTTATTTACCAGAATCTCTTTTTCATCTCAAGGCACAATTCCCTTTTGCTGGCACAACTGCATCACTAGTGATGGGAAAACCAAGATACCTGTTTGCCTAGTAGCACAGTCAGCGATTTCTTAGTGTAATATTGCCCCAACATCTATTTTCCTTCCCTTGATGATGGAATGTATCAAACACATTCTATCAAGGGTGACAGTGGTTCTGTGTGTAGAAGGCCTCAATCTACAGTTCACAAAATGGAACCAGACTTTGCTTTGCAACGTTAAAAATTGTCTATGAATGGTGTAGTTGGTGGGATTCGAACAGTCCATGTGGCTCCTTCAACACAGAGATCCTTCACCAAAAGATATATTGTGTCATCAGTGAGTTCTTCACTAAACTCAGCATGTTTGTCCTTGTCTACTTTGGTGTTGTAGAGCTCGTTAATTTGTGCAGCATCCTAGGGGATTAATCTTTTGCGGACAAAAACAAATTTTGACTCATGCTTAATAAGATTAACATAGAAATATCAGAGATGGAGAATAGCTTCCAAGGTGTTGGCAAAAGGTTTCCCATTTCAGCTTCGGGATGGTCTTATGGATTTCTTTTCCCAGGTCTTGTTGTCGCGATAGAAGAAAGCCCTATTCTGGGTGATAATTCCTTCTCAACATGTTCTCCTGAAAATGGTCTTTGGTCGCTTTCGTAAGGAATGTCATAGGATCTTTAGACATGGGAGGCTCTGTTTCGTGAATGACTGTTACAGAGGATAAAGGTTCTGCAATAGACTTAGTTGTTTTCTTCATTGCTCCACAAGTTTTGGCCATTTTTTTGGTAAGTAGAAAGAGTTGTAAGGTATAAAGGTGCAAGTTTTAAGAAAGGTTGTGAAAAAAAATGGTGCCTTTGTAAATATCACAATCGGCACAAAGGAGGTTGTTTATAAGGAGTGAAAAGTGAAGATGGAAAGGTGTATTTTTTATGTAACAGAGGAAAGGACATAAATTCTAGCAAAATAAATGCGTCCAATGGGAATGACACCCATTCAAATCGATCCAACGGCTGGGTGTTTATGATGAAATGGTGGGATCTGTTTCCTGATATTCTCTGATTTTCTGATGAGTCAGCAATTTCAATACAGACATACGAGTGGCATCGACAAGGAGATCCAAATGCATCGACAAAAGAATCAAATTTATTCTGCAAGAAATATGAAATGAAATGAATTTAAACAAAAACAGAAGAAAAAAAATTGCATGATAAAAATTTCAAGAAAGGTTAGAAAAATTCGACCAATTTAATGGTCTCTTCCTGTTTGTGATCACTATGCCCAAAATAATGTTTCTACTATTGTTCATTCACTTTAAACTAGTGCCCATCATGTAGATCCTTAATTGTGACTGCATCGTGAGGAAATGTTTCGACAACTTCAGAAGGTTCAGACTAACGTGAGCGTAATTTACTTGGGTACACTTTCAGTCTTAAATTGAATAATAGCACTTTTTGACCTTTAGTAAATTGTCACTGCAAAATGATTTTATCGTGCCATTGTTTGGTCTTTTCCTTGTAAATTACTGCATTCTCATAGGCATTCTGCTTAATTTCCTCGAGTTCAGTGATGTGTAACAGCCTCTTCTTTCTAGCAGCTTTGTAATCCATCTTCACTTCCTTAATAGCCTACATTGCCTTGTGCTCCAATTCAACTGGAAAGTGACATGCTTTTCCAAAAACAAGCTGATACGGTGACATTCCTAGTGGGGTTTTGAATGTTGTCTTCAATGCCCACAAAGCATGATCAAGTCTAGAAGACCAATCTTTTCATGAAGGGTTCACCACCTTCTCGAGAATATTTTTTATTTGTCGATTTGATACCTCGACTTGTCTATTGGTTTGCGAATGATAAGTGGTTTCCATTCAATAATTAACTTCATATCTCTTCAATACGACTGTCACTTGGTTGCAATAGAAGTGAGTACCTTGATCGCTGATTAATGCTTTTGGTGCCAAAGCGGGTAAGTATATGCTTGTGGAAAAATTTAAGCATTATCCTTGTATCATCCTTTGGGACTGCAATGGCTTCAACCCAATTTGACATGTAGTCAATAGTAACTAGAATATAGACATTTCCAACTGAATTTTGAAACGGTCCCATGAAGTCCATACCCCAAACATCGAAAAGTTCAACCTCTATAATTGGTTGCTGTAACATTTCATTGCGTCGAGATATAGAACTAGTGTACTGACATCAATCGTATTGATTCACAAAATTGTAAGAATCCTTAAATAATAAAGGCTAGTAGAATCCTGATTGAAGAACCTTAGCAATTTAAATAATGAAGGCTAGTAGAATCCTGATTGAAGAACCTTAGCAATAGTTCTCATTCCACTGAAATGACCTCTATAAGGAGCATCATGATAATGCTTTAGGATTGAAAGCATTTCTTCTTTAGGAACACAACACCGAATGATATTGTCATTACATACCTTGATTAAGTATGGCTCGATCCAATGGTATTTCTCTACTTCTCGAAGAAATCTTTCTTTCTTATGGCCTGTGACACCTAAGGTAATTAACTATATCAGCATACCAGGGGGTTGCGTAGACAGCAAACAACTTCTCATCTGGAAATGCGTTGACAATCTGAAGTATGTTTCCATCTTTGTTGCCAACTTCCAAACGGGATAGATGGTCTACAGCTTGTTTTTCTGAACCCTTGCGGTCTTTGATCTCTTTATCAAATTCTTTCAATAATAGGATCCAACGTATTAGTTGTGGTTTTACATCCTTCTTCGCGAAAAGTATCTCAATGCCGAGTGATCAGTAAATACAATAACCTTTGCACTGACAAGGTATGAGTGAAATTTGTCGAAAGCAAAGACTACAACCAATAATTCTTTCTCTGTAGTTGTGTAATTAATTTGAGCCTCTGTAAGAGTCTTGCTGGCGTAATAGATGGCTTGAAATATGTTTTCCTTATGTTGTCCTAAGACAGCATCCACAGGAAAGTCATTGGCATTGTACATAACTTTAAATGGCTAAGACTAATCCAATGCCACGACAATAGGTGCATTAACAAGCTACTTCTTTATTTGACTGAATGCATCCAAACATGCATTGTAAAAGAGGAATTTTTATTTTGTTCCAACAACGAGCATAGGGGTTTTGTAATTTTGGAAAAATCTCAAATAAATCGAAGGTAAAACCCTGCATGCCCAAAAAATCTATGGATACCCTTCACATTTGTCAGTGAAGGTAGCTTCTCAATAATTTCCACCTTAGCTCTGTTCACTTTAATTAATGCCTTGATTAGAAATGCGATGACTTAAGACAATGCCTTCAGTTTCCATGAAGTGACATTTTTCCCAATTTAGAACTAGATGTGTGTCTTCATATCTTTTCAAGACTTTATCCAAATTGTCGGTGTGTTGGTCAAAATTATCCCCATAAACTGAGAAATCGTCCATAAAGACCTCTAGAGAATCCTCGAACATATTTGAAAATATTACCATCATGCACCTTTAAAATGTGGTTGATGCGTTGTAAAGACCAAACGGTATACGGTGAAAAGAAAAAGTGCCAAAGGGACACGTAAAAGTCATTTTCGCTTGATCCTCCAAGTCAATAGCAATTTGATTATAGCCAGAATAACTGTCTAAGAAGCAATAGTAGGCTTTTCCAACAAGCCTATCCAACATCTGATCAATGAAGGGATGTGGAAAGTGGTCCTTCCTTGTTGCTGCATTAAGTTTGTGGTAGTCTATACATACTCGCCAACCCGTAGGAATGTGTGTAGAAAATAGCTCATCTTTGACATTGCTCATCACAATGATACCACTCTTCTTAGGAACGCATTGCACTAAGCTTACCAAATTGCTAGTAGAAATAGGGTAAATAATGTCCGCGTCAAGCCACTTTATAATCTCCTTTTTAGTAACTTCCTTCATTTTCTCGTTCAATCGTGTTTTTTGTTTAATCAATTACTTTCTTTCGTCTTCCAACTTGATTTTGTGCATGCAAAAAGACGGACTAATGCCTCGAATGTCGGTAATACTCCAAGAAATAACTCGTTTATGCTACTTAAAATATGGATCAATTTCTCCTCTTGAGTTGTATCCAATGTTGTAGAGATAATAATTGGGAGAGTACTGTAGTCGCCAAGAAAGAATATTTAAGATGGGCAGTCAATGGATTCAATCCTACAGTGGGAGCTTCTTTAATAGATGGCTAAAAAATTGGAGTCGTTGTTATTAGCTAAATCTAAAGATTCAATTTGCCATTCATGCCTTAAGTTAATGTTATTAGCTTCAGCCATGTTGCGACAGTCAGGTAAGAAGTTATCCTCAGATGTTACCACAAATTCTTCAGAAAGCAATGCGCTTTGGTCATTGAATTCTTCATCAATTAAATCATCCAAGACATCAACAGTGTGACATTTTTCTTTATCCCTGCATGAAAAATATTCAAAAACACTAAAGGTAACATGCTTATCATTATGTCGCATGTTTAATTAACCTTTGTAAACATCGATGAGAGATCGTCCAGTAGTTAGAAATGGTCATCCCAATATTATGGGAACCTCCTTGTCTGCCTCGCAGTCAAGTATAATGAAATCAACCGAAAAATAAACTTATCCACATGAACTAAAATGTCTTTGATCTACCGTTTAGGTTGAGCCAAAGATCTATCCGCTAATTGCAATGTCACTGCAGTAGGTTTCATTTTACCAATTCCCAACTTTCTAAAGGTGGACAGTGGCATAAGGTTAATGCTAGCTCCTAAATCACATAAAGCTTTACTGGACAGCGACATAAGGTTGATGTTAGCTCCTAAATCATATAAAGCTTTACCTAAATAGTGGTTGCCTATTGAACAGGGGATCGTAAAGCTTCCAAGATCTTTCATTTAGGCGCGGTAATTTATTTGTCAACACAGTACTATAGCCTTTCGTGAGTGCAACAGTTTCAATATCAATAAGCTTCTTATTCTTGGACAAGAGCTCCTTCATAAATTTCCCATAACCAGGAATTTGCACAAGAGCGACCACTAAAGGAATATTAACATGAAGTAGCTTCAGTGTGTTCAGAAACTACTGATATTGCTTATCATGCTCATTTTCTATGAATCTTTGTGGAAATGCAAAGGTGGAGATACATCAGATTGCATTGACATCTTTGGTGTTGTCGACATTTTTGAAGGTCAGAGATTAGGTATAGGAGTGAAATTTGTGGAGAGTTAATGGTTGACTTGCCAGTTTGTTTACCACTCCTAAGAGTGATAGCTTTGCAATGCTCTTTCCCCTTCAGATTTGGATATTTCGTATCACTAGGGAGTGTGCCTGGCGTTCGAGTACTTAGATTTGAAGCAATTTGTCTCAATTATGCTTTCAACGCTCGAATGGAGGAAGAATTCCCTTGCACAAAAGCTTTCGTATGAGTGATATGCTCCCGCATTAAAGCTTAAAGTGCTGGTAACAGATCAGATGGGGAAGCTTGTGTGTACTATTGTTGCCTATGTCCTTGAACATTATGATTTTGCATTGCAGATTGTTATGGATGCATCAGTTTCTGATGTGACTACATCTGGCTTTGTTGTGGATGCATCTAAGCCTGCTAATTGTAATTATGCTATTGTGGATTAGAGCTCCCTTGTCTTGTGTTATATTACCCTAATTAGATGAATTCCCATATCAGAATGTCATAGCATTTTGTCCAACATTCTGCATTCCCCAAGACTGCAGATTGCATGTAGAACTATTGTAAAAGTTACTATAAAAATTACCGCAGATATTATTGACATAAAAAGCATTTTCTGCATGTTGTGGACAATCTTCATAGCTATGGTTGTCACCGTAAATCTCACAACAAAAGGTAGGCACCTCAACTTGTTGAGCGACTTGTATACGTGCAACGTCACTTGTCCCCTTCATATTTTTTATCATATTCGTAAGAGAAGAAACTTGAGCACTAAGTGTAGATATTATTTCCAATTTAATAACTCTCGGATTAGCTTTTACTTAGGCAACTCTAGAGGTAGGGTACTGATAATTATTTTGCATAATTTTCTCAAGAATTCGAATAGCTTCACCATAAGTACAATCCAATAAAGTTCCATTGGTTGATGTGTCGATAAGATTTCTTGTTTGTAAATTCAACCCATTATAGAAAATTTCAATCTATGTTTCTTGTTGAATGTCGTGCATGGGAAACGTTGAAGCAAAGATTTATAATGTTCCTATGTAATGTGAAGATTCTAATCATCCAGCTGATGATAAGCTATAATATCATTTTAGAGACGAGCATTCATTATCGGTGGATTAAAATGCAAAACAAACTGTGTTGTGAGTGCATTCCACGAAGTAATTGAACCTGCAAGTAGGCCAAGGAACCAGGTACGAGTTGTTCCTTGCAACAAATAAGGATATAACTGCATTTTCAAAGCATCATCAAGAACACCTTGTTGACTAAAAGAAACACAAATCAACAGAAATGATTTAAGATGCTCCCGTGCATCTTCGTGCGGCAGCCCAACAAATTGCCTTTTAGAATTCCACATTTGGAACATTACTGACTTGAGTTCAAAATTTCCAGCTTGGATTCCTGGCCTAACAACTCTAGGTTACAAATCATCTAAAACAAGTATGAAAAAATCTCAATCATCCTATTTTGTATTTGATCATCTTGTGGGAATGGTGGATTATTAACATTTTGTGGCTGTGTCGAAGTGTGGTTGTGTCGAAGTATGGCTGAATTGATTCCTGGTAAAGTCATATTTCTTTGTTCTTGACATCTCCTTTGAATAGTTCTTTCAATTTTTGGAATAAAACCAACAATAAATTTTGAATTACTTCGGGTCATAAAACACCTAAAAGAAAATGTGAAAATAACAACAAAAAGAAAACAAGTTAGTAACAACTAAAGGTTAGATAATATAGATAAAGTGCAAAAACAAAAATAAACATAAAACAAATGCCATCCTCGACAATTGCGCCAAAACTTGATCGACTGTAAACGTCACAACAATAATGTACAAGCGTACACTGTCGATGCAAGAATAGTAGACAGATGTGAACCTATCGGATATCAATCCCACGAGGATGGATGTTTGTTATCTATTAATGTTTGCGTAATGAATAAGTAAATGTGGTAAAATTGTAAGAGTGATTGTCGAAGCAACAATGTGAGATTAAAAATGAAATGTGATAATAATAAGATGGGGTCCCCAACATGAATAGTTAGCAAATACTAAGTGTGGCTCACAAGGTTTTAAAGAATAAGTGATTGTCGTTGCAATAAGGCGCAATGAATATCTTACCAAACTTGGCTTCTCTATTCGATCTAAGACTTAAACATGCACACTCACCACATCTTCCGATGATGGCAATGCAACACATTCAAGAACAAGTGGATCAAATTCCTCTAATCCCCAAGAAACTTCCATGGTCTTGCTTGTTAGTTTAAACTATCGTTGCAACTTCCAATGATAGTGACTGCAATAACACTTCCGTGCTAAAAGCTTTCAAACCCGAAGATTAAACAATAAAAGAAAGATCAAATAAGATAACATTTAGTTCAAAAATCATGAGTACTTTCATGCAAACATGAAATAAAGATTAATCACCAGCGTTTTAGAAACAAAATGTAAAAGAACAAATGGAGAGTACTGTTCCTATGCTACTTGACTTGCTCCCTTACTTCCCTCTTGGGTCGCACTTAGGGCTCCTCGTCAGGAGCAGATTTGCCTCCTTTTTCACATCAGTTCGCCCTTGGGAGGTTTAAGCTTCCATAACCGCAAGCTTCAAGAAGATGGATTCAAGAAGAATAATCCGAAGAAGAAGACTCCCTTTCTATCTCTCCTCAGTATTTATCTTCATCTGAGTTGTACAGGTGTCCTTTCCTCAAAATTTAGTAGTTTATAGCCGTACCAATTAGTTACACTAGACTGTACAACTTTCGCATTTCTGGTTTTATCAGAATTTGGGCGCAATTCTGGACATGCTCATGCAGCGATAATTCTGGACATGTTCATGTAGTGACAATTCTGGACATGCTCAAGCAGCGACATTAGTAGTAAAATATTACAAAATTAAGGGCAACTAGGCTAAGGTTCATTGAATTAGAAAAATGCAATGAACTAAATTAAAAATTACTAAAATATGTGCTAAGGATAACTAGATGGGAACAACTAAAACAATAAGTAGGGAGAAATCAATGGTTCTTTCTAGTACTATTACTGATTAAGAGTCAAAGTTTGTGCGACTCAATCATTACGCTCTTGAGATGGTTCATATTGAAAGGGATCGATGCAAGAGGTTCCGTTTTTGGCTTAATTGAGATATTCAAGTTTATTTGGTAGCTCAGAATATGAAGTTGTTCAATGAGTTGGTTGAGAAAGCTAAAGCTGTTAAGGAAACTTTGGCTAAGCTACCACGCTCAATAGATACTGAATCGGGGAAAAGAACATTTGATAGTTCTAGTGCATCTGGACGATCGCCTAAGAGAGGATGTGTTACTCATTATTTTGGTAGAGATGCTAGGCGTGGGTTTCGATCAAGTAAGTTTAAGCAATAGAGTAGTGTAGTGATAGAACTGTTGGGTCGTTGGGAGGTTCTGAATGGTCACTTTGTGTGCACTGTGAGCATAGACATCTTGGAGAGTGTCAAAAATTGGCAGGATGGTGTTTCAAGTATGGCTCTAAGGAAAACAAGTTAAGGGACTATCGACTAAGGTTGAGGTTATTAGAGTATGCCAAAAGACCAATCATGAGATGATTGTAATCACATACTCTCTTTACCTTATTTATTAATATAAGACATTGCCATTATTATTTCAGTTTCTTGTTTTTGTGTATATAAATAAACTTCATTGTATTAAAGTCCTAAGAAAATATGATTAATCTTAGAAAGTCTTTAGTCAAGTATTATTGTAGCTTGGACAACAATAATGCATTAAGACTAATGAGTAGTTGATTGATGACAAAGAGTTGTCATTGACATAGCGATGTCAAAATCAATACATGAGTATGTGTTAGAGAACATCATATCGGACTAACTCGCTATAAGTAAGGTTCTTGGATTATTATGTAATAGTCACAATATTACTCATAGTGATAATAATGTATATTATCCTCAAACTTGATATCATCATTGTCCCAACATCGTGAGTCGTATATTTTGATACAATCAAAATGTTTACCATAACAAGTTGTATTATAAAGACTAATGTTGGATATTTCGCAATCCATGTAGTGGGATACGGTTGATCAAGATAGGATTTATCCCTCCTACATAATGGAGATATATCTTAGGCCTCTTGATGGAGTGAGACTATAAATGCTTGGTCGTGCTCGAATAAGTTGATATGATATATCATCCTTATTTGTTTATTATAGTCTACTCAAAATATCAAGAAATATGATATTGGACTATACAAGTACAATTTCAGGACTTGTATCCAATCTAGATATTAAGGATAAAATGATATGATACATGAAAAATTGTCACAGAAAAGTTATGTCGAATAACGACTTCTTGTAACTTGGGTAGCAATGATGCATTGCTAGATACCACTCGTTGCTTGTAATATTAGAAATGTTCTAGTAACGTTACAAGAGTCTATAGGGTCACACCATATATTTGAAGTGAACAGAATCCAAATACATTTAGTATAATATTTAGATATCACATGAATTAAATTAATTATTCAAATAATTTAAATTTGAAAGTTAAATATTGAAAACATTATACGTACAAACTCGATGTACAAAAATAGAGAGCATAGAAAAAATTAATATATGAATTTGATTCATAAAAAATATTAATTATATATTATATCAAAATTATTAATATAAATAATTATAATAATTAATTTCTGTCAAAATACAAAAGACATGGAAATTAATATTCTTTTGGAAAAAATATAATTAATATGCGAATTTGATTCATACAAAATATTAATTGTATATATTTTTACCGAATTTATTAATATAAATAGTTATATTAATTAATTTCAGTCAAAATATAAAAGACATGCAAATTAATATTCTTTTGGAAATAATATAATTAATATATGAATTTGATCCATACAAAATATTAATTGTATATATTTTACCGAATTTATTAATATAAATAATTATTAATTAATTTCGGTCAAAATAGAAAAGATATGTAAATTAATATTCTTTCGGAAAGAATATAAGTCATATATGAATTTGATTCATACGAAATATTAATTGTATATATTTTACCGAATTTATTAATATGAAAAATTATATTAATTAATTTCGATCAAAAAATAAAAGACATGGTTCCTTTGTCTAACTTTTCATTTGTCTTCTCTATTAATGAGGGAATAATCCTAGTTTTTCTTTTCTAATATGTTATATCAAAGAGGATAAAAGGAAGATAATCTCTTTAGTGTGTAAATGTTACCAACTTAATAGAATAAAGGTCTAGCAACCGTTTTTAATTATACTCTCTGAAAAGTTCAAGAGAAAATGGCTATTCGTTTTTTACAGTGTGGACTACGAGAGACCAAGACAATTTTGTTGTGGCTTGGAATTGACATTGAATTAGCAGTATCCTTTCAATGTTTTTAGTAAAAAAGGTATATTTTAACCTTATTTCAACTCGATTTATTCCTTGTACATGGATTCGTGGTTGATGATTGCCGAAATAATTTTTTTGTTACGCCATGAGGCATATTAATGATCCAACAGTGGTATCAGAGTCACTTGTACGATACGGATTCGAGAATAAATTTATTGGTTGATGCGATTGTATGAGATACTATGTTTGATATGCACGATGTTTGGAAATGCATTGTTATAGCTCGATAGACCGTTTAATTTATTATTTGCAAAGGTTGTAATTTTATAAATACGACCTGCGTGTTGTACCTTTCTATATTTCTCTTGTATTTTTCTTCCCATCTTACTCCATTGTATGTAAAATGAGTTTCTATAACTGAAAATTGTATAACTTGATACAAACTAGAGGAAATGAAGGCTAGGCTACCTAAAGTGGAAAAGAAGCTTGAGAAGAGACATAAACCTTTAGGATTCCCTACGGTTCTCCTATTAGCTTACGAGGAACCATATTTGTTTTATGGGCTATAACCGTTGCATTGTTTATTGCATTATATTTTCTTGTATATGATACAATTGATGATATGTTAGCATGCATATTATTGAATATTGATAAGATCAATTAAAGGATTAAATGGACAAATGTTGAACCCTAATGGTGAGATTAATTTAATGTAAAAATCCATCAATAAAATATAAAGTTAAGATTAGGGGTGTAAATGAACAAAACGTTTGATGAACTGTTCATATAATGTTCGTTTATTAAGCTAAATAAACAAGTATGAACAAAATTTTTATGTTCATTTAATAAATGAACAAACATGAAC
The DNA here is from genome assembly GCA_039519145.1 of Kokia cookei. Classification (NCBI taxonomy): domain Eukaryota; kingdom Viridiplantae; phylum Streptophyta; class Magnoliopsida; order Malvales; family Malvaceae; genus Kokia; species Kokia cookei. The sequence goes on from CM076908.1 coordinate 23,029,781, forward strand.
AAACTCATTTAAAAGCTTTTTTATTGGCTCATTTGTAAGTTTGTTTATTAACTCGTTTATGACTCATTTATTTATTAATGATATCTTCTTATAAAAATATTAAAACAATATCTCCTTCTATTTTTTTAAATGCAATACTGGACTAGATAGAATATAAAAACAAAAAAATATAAAGGTAATTCAAGAAGCCCAAAGACAAAAGAGAAAATAGACCCAACCCACACAATAGATAAAAGAAAAAATGAAATGACCCAATCATCCATCTAATCATCATTAAAGTGCATTTAGTGCTTTGGCAAGACAATAATGGAAGATAGCAGTTTCCAAAAACAAAACCCCAAAACATTTGTCTGCTACCTTTTACTCTCCAGAAAACTCTCTCCTTTCCAAAGCATTTCGTTGTCTCCTCCAATCCTTCGCCTGTTGAACGTAGTCTGGAACGCCACCTACTAGGTAAATATCTTCCCCGTTTTCTAGAAGCTTTAGCCAGATGATGAGCAAGGGAGTTCCTCGACCTTGAAATGTACTGAAAGTGTTCTTTGTTCTGTTGAATGTTTGTGAAAATAGTCCCAATCTCATATTTAACTTTACTAACTAATTTAGCTTTCTTGATTTTCATCAAGGAGTCACCTTCGATCATCACACATTCTACTCCCAACCGAAGGCCTAACCATAATGCCTCAATGCAAGTTTTCCTCTTCTCGACTTCAGCTTCCTTCACAACAGGAGTATCCTTCCCCCTAGTCATGCGCTCAATGGAGGCATCATTAATAGGGCCGCTATTGTCCAACATTTTTTCTCCCTCATGAGGCATCACTCCTAGTTGTTGGCACAACTGCATGATCAGTGAAGGGAATGCCAGAATACCCATCTGCCTTACAGCACAGTCTGCAATTTCTTAGTGCAAAATTGCACCAACATCAATTTGTCTTCCTTTGATGATCGAATGGATTAAACACATTCGATCCAAAGTGACTGTTGTGCTATGAGTAAAAGGCATGAGATGACAATTTATGAAGTGAAACCAGACCTTACTCTATATTGTGAGGAAGCATCGGTGCATGGTGTAGTTGTTCGGAGTATTGCTCATCCACACCACTCCGTCAATGCAGAGATCTTGCATCAAGATGTCAGCCCCCTCTTTTGTGAGTTGTTCTAGGAAGACCATGTGCTCGTCTTTTTTGACAGTGATGTTGTAAAGAGCATTAATGTGGGAGATACCCCAAGGCACCAATCCTTCACGAACGAAGATGAACTCTTGTTCTTTATCAATCAGGTTTGCATAAAACTCTCTCACAAGGGATGGTGAATACCCCTTAGGATCGGTGCAGAAGGTTTCCCATCCTATTCTCACAATAGTTTTGTTGACTTGTTTCCCCAGTTCTTGATGCTATGACAGCTAAAAGCCTTGTTTAGGGTGACAGTTGCACTTCAGCATGTTGTCATGGAAGCGATCCTTTGTAGTCTTGGTCAGAAACATCACTGGTTCTTTCGATGGGTGCTGTTCTGTTTCTCGCACCACTACGGTGAAAGAGGATTCTACAGTAGATTTAGACGGTGTTTTTGTAGCTCGAGTTTGAGCCATATCTTTTTGGTAATAAAGGTATTAGAGAGTAGAAAGATGAGAGCTTTTGAAGAAAAGTTGCAATAATAATGGAGGTTTTTCTGGTGAACACCGTCGGCACAGTAGATCGCTTTATAGAGAATGAAACGTGAAGATGGAGCGGCGTGCTTTTTATTTTCACTACAGAGATAGAACAATTAGTCTGCATCCAACAAATGCATTGACTTGGATTATCCTTTTTCAAACCAATCTGACGGTTAGGGAACAAGTGCTTGAAGCATCGTGATTTCATTCCTGAAATGTTTCGATTTTATGATGAGTCAGTAGATAAATTGTGTCGACAAGGAGTTTTTCATGCATTAAAAAAAGGAAGAACTTTATTCCTGTATAAAAAAACAAAACTAGGAAAGCAAACTGAAACATAAAAAAAATAACTAAAAGTAAATGATACAAATGTAAAGAAAGGTTAGAAAAATATGACCAAGTTAATTGTTTGTTTCTGATTCTGATCATCCTGGCTAAAGTAGTGCTTCAGCCGTTGGCCATTCACCTTAAATTGGTGCCCATCGTTTATGTCTTTAATTGTGACCACATCGTGAGAAAATGCTTCGACAACTTCGGATGGACCAGACCATCTTGAGCGCAATTTGCTAGGTACAATTTTAGTCGTAAATTAAATAAAAGCACTAGTTGACCTGCAGTAAATTGTCGCTACAAAATAATATTTTCGTGCCATCTCCTGGTCTTTTCCTTATATATTGCAATGTTATCATACGCATTGCATCAAATTTCCTCTAATTCAGTGATGTCCAGCAGCTTCATAGTCCATGTTTACTTGCATGATTGCCCACATGGCTTTATACTCTAATTCCACGGGAAAGTGACATGCTTTACCAAACACTAATTGATATGGCGACAATCCAAGTGGCGTTTTATATGCTGTGCGTAATGCCCACAATGCATCATCAAGCCTTGAAGACCAATCTCTCCTCGATGGGTTCACCACCTTTTCAAGGATATTCTTAATTTGTCGATTTGAAACTTCAGTTTAGCCATTGGTTTGTGGATTATATATGGTCGCCATCCTTTATTTGACACCATATTGCTTTAGTACGGTCGCAACTTGATTACAATTGAAATGAGTGCTTTGATCACTAATCAATGTCTTAGGTGTGACGAAATGAGTGAGTATGTACTTGTGGAAAAATTTTCGCACTATCATAGCATCATCCTTTGGAACAACAATTGCTTCCACCAACTTGGACACATAATCAACAGTGACAAGGATGTAAACATTTCCAAATGAACTTGGAAATGGTCCCATGAAGTCCATACCCTAAACATCTAAGAGCTCAACCTTCATAATTAATTATTGCAGCATCTTATTGCATCAAGATATTGATCCAGTGTGTTGACATTTGTCACATTGTTGCACAAAATTATGGGCATCTCTAAACAACGAAGGCCAATAGAATCTTGACTGAAGGATCTTCGTAGCAGTCTTTACACCACTAAAATAACCTCCATAAGGGGCATCGTGGCAATGCTTCGGGATAGAAATAATTTCTTCTTCTGGAACACAACGTCGAATAATATTGTCGTTGCATATCATGAATAAGTATGACTCATTTTAGTAGTTTTTATGGTGTCGAGAAGAAACCTTTCCTTCTTGTGGCCTGTTGCACTCAATGGTAACCTTCCATACACTAAGTAGTTGATGACATCCGCATATCATGGGGCTATGTCGACAACAAATAGCTTCTCGTCTGGAAATGCATCGACAATTTGGAATGTATTTCAATATTCACTTTTTACTTCTTGACGAGACAAGTGATTTGCTAGTTGGTTCTCCGATCCTTTGTGATTCTTTATCTTAATGTCAAATTCTTGTAGTAACAGGATCCATCAAATCAATCTTGGTTTGGCATCTTTCTTGGCAAAGAGGTATCTTAACGCAGAGTGATCAGTGAATACTATAACCTTTGTGCCGACAAGAAATGAACAAAAATTTTCGAAGGGAAAGATTACTGCCAACAGCTCTTTTTCTGTGGTTCTATAATTAATTTGTGCTTCAGTGAGTGTCTTGCTGGCATAATATATTGCATGAAATACTCTTTCTTTGTGTTGTCCTAGCACGACACCTATTGCATAATCACTCGCATCACACATTACTTCGAATGGTTGCGACCAGTCTGGTGCAATAACAATAGGTGCCTTCACTAGATGCTGCTTAATTTGCATAAATGCATCCAGACATGCATCACCAAACATAAATTTTTTATTTTGCTCCAACAAGGAGCAGAGAGGTTTTGCAATCTTGGAGAAATCCTGGATAAATCTTCGATAGAAACCTGCACAACTGAGAAAACTCCAAATACCTTTTACATTGGTTGGCGGGGGTAACTTCTCAATAATCTCAACTTTTACTTTGTCCACTTCAATGCCCTGACAAGAGACTCGATGACCGAGGACAATGCCTTTTGTTGCCATGAAGTGGCATTTCTCCCAATTTAGCACTAGGTTTGTGTCCTCACATAGCTTTAGAACTCTGGCCAAATTATTTATCAAAAGTATTGCAATAAACGGAGAAATCATCCATAAATACCTTCAATGAGTCTTCAATCATGTTTGAGAAGATTTCCATCATACACCTTTGAAATGTGGCTAGTGCATTGTATAAACCAAATGGCATTCAGCGGAAGGCAAAGGTGCCAAAAGTACAAGTAAAAGTCATCTTTGCTTGATCCTCCGGCGCAATTGTTATTTGATTGTAGCCAGAATAACCATTGAGAAAGCAATAATAGGCTTTGCTAGCAAGCTTATCCAACATTTGATCAATGAAGGGAAGTGGGAAATGATCCTTCTTTGTGGCTGTATTCAAACGGTAATAGTCCATGCATACTCATCAGCTTGTAGGAATGCTAGTAGGGATTAATTCATCTTTGTCATTACTTACCACCTTGATACCACTCTTCTTTAGAACACATTGGACTAGACTCACCCACATACTATTAGAAATTGGGTAGATGATGCCCGCATCCAACCACTTAATGATCTCCTTCTTAACAACCTCCTTCATTTTCTCATTTAATCTTCTCTATTGTTCAACGTATTTCTTTCCCTCATCTTCTTGATTTTGTGCATGCAAAAAGAGGGACTAATACCTCTAATATCCAAAATACCCAGGCAATTGCATGCTTGTGTTGCTTCAATATGTGGATTAATTTTTTCTCTTGACTTGCATCGAGAGTTGTAGAGACAATTACTGGCAATGTGTCATTCTCACCAAGGAAAACATACTTCAAATGGGTAGACAATGGCTTCAACTCCAAAGTAAGAGCTTCTTCAATAGATGGCTTAAATACAAGAGTCATTCCATTAGTCAAATCCAAATATTCTATCTGCCATTCGTGCCTAAGCTACACATTATTTACCTCAACCTTGCAGTCACAAGCACTTAGAAAATCTTCTTCAACTGTCATCGCAATTTATTCTGGGACTGCTATGCTACGCTCATTAAATTCCTCTTCAATTAATTCATCCAGCACATCGATGTGGTGACATTCCTCTTTATTCCTACAAAGAGTTGCTTCGAAAACAATGAAGGTGACATGTTCATCGTTATATTGCATTATTAGTTTGCCTTTGAACTCGTCAATAAGAGTGCGACTAGTGGCAAGAAATGGTCATCCCAAGATTATGGGCACCTCTTTATCAACTTCATAATCAAGGATAATAAAATCCACTAAGAGCACAAACTTATCTACTTGAACTAGGACGTCTTTAATTTTCCCTTCAAGTTGCGCTAATGATCTATCTGCCAACTGCAATGTCACTGTAGTGGGCTTCATGTGACCAATCCCTAATTTTCGAAATGTGATAATGGAATAAGGTTGATACTTGCTCCTAAATCATAGAGAGCTTTTCCCAAGTACTGATTTCCAATTGAACATGGAATTGTAAAACTGCTAGGGTCCTTCATCTTTGGTGGCAATTTATTTGTTAGGACTGTGCTACATCCCTTTGTGAGTTCAATTGTCTCGATATCAATCAACTTCTTCTTATTGGATAGGAGCTCTTTCATGAATTTCCCATAGCTAGGAATTTGTACGAGAGCATCAACAAGAGGTATGTTGACATACAGTTGTTTCAATGTTGCCAGAAACTGTTGATATTCTCTAATTTTCCTTCTCCTTAAATCTTTGTGGAAATGGCAAAGGTATTAATACATCAGATTGTCATTACAAAATCGGTTACGTCGACATCGACAGTTGCGTCGACAATTTCGTTGGTCTAATGGTAAGCATGGGAGTAACAACTGGTGGATTCTCTTTATTTAGTTCGTCTGCTAATTCATTAGATACAACTTTTTCTCCTTGATCTGCTTCACTTGCATCAACAGGTGTTGTATTAGAGCTGCTAGTTGGCTCGACAGTTTGCTTCCCACTCCGAACAGTAATAGCTTTGCAATGCTCCTTCCCCTTTTGATTTGGATTCTTGGTATCACTGAGTAATGCACCTGGTGGTCTTGTGCTCAAATTTGAAGCTAGTTTCCCTAACTGTGCTTCAAATGCTCAGATGGAAGATGAATTTCCTTGCACAGTAGTTTCTGTTCTCGTGATATGCTCTCGCATCAAGGCTTCAAGGGCTGCTAGTGGATCAGCTCGTGGTTGAGAATACTACTGTTGCTATTGTTGCATATTAAGATGTGGCATTGAAAATTGTTGTGGCTGGACACAAGTGTGTGGTTGCAACTGATCTTGATGTATATGCATCTGAGGACTTTGATTGAAATTTTGTTGCTGCTGATTGTAATTCCCTTGTTGAAAATTGCCTTGACTAGAGGAATTGCCATATCAAAATGTGGTCGCATTTTGATTTCCCCAAGTCTATTGATTTCAAATCGAGTTATTGTAGGAATTACCATAGGAATTTCCTCGGATATTATTAACATAAAACGTGTATTTTGCAGGCTGAGGACAATCCTCATAGCTATGATTGTCGTCGCAAATTTTGCAACAAAATGTCAGGACATCCAGTTGTTGGGCAACTTGAATGAGAGCAACTTCACTGGTCCTCTTCATGTTCTTTATCATATTTGCTAATGAAAATACTTGTGCACTTAGAGCTGATATAGCATCTAATTTGATAACTTCAGGGTTTGCTTTGACTTGTGCAGCATGAGAGATCGGATATTTGTAGTCATTTTGAGCGATCCTCTCTAAAATTCTAACAACTTCATCATAAGTGTAATCCAACAAAGGACCATTCGCAGATGCGTCGACAAGATTTCTTGTCTATGCATTCAACCTATTGTAAAAGATCTCAATTTGCATCTCCTGTTGAATTCGATGCATGGGGTAGCGTCGAAGAAAAGTTTTTTAACGCTCCCATGCAGTGTGCAAATTTTCATCCTCTAGTTGATGATACGTAGTAATATCATTCCTAAGTCTAGCATTCATCGTTGGTGGATTAAATCGCAAAATGAATTGAGTTGCAAGTGCATTCCACGATGTAATTGATCCAGCAGGCAATCGAATGAACCAGGTACGAGCCCGTCCTTGCAATGAGTAAGGAAATAGTTGCATCTTCAAGGCATCATTAAGAACACCATGTTGACTAAAAGATGCACAAATTTATAGAAAAGATTTGAGGTTCTCTCTCACATCCTCATGAGGCAATCCAGCATACTACCTATTCGAATTTAGCATCTGAAATATAACTGGCTTTAATTCAAATTTGCCAACTTGAATAGTTGGTCGAACAATGCCTGGCTGCAAATCATCTAACACAAGAACAACGAAGTCTCGAATCATTCTATTTTGCATCTGTTCTTCTTGTGGCAACGATGGATTATTTATATTTTGTGGTTGTATCAGAGGGACAGGATTTTGTTGTGGTAATTGTGGTATGGCTGCATTATTTCCAGGCAAAGTCATATTCCTTTGTTCTTGTCTTCTCCTTCTAATAATTCTCTCAATTTTAGGATCTAAGCTGACAATAAATTCAGGATTACTCCTGGTCATAAAACACCTAAAATGAAAATTGAAAAATAGTCAACAAGAAAGAAAACAAGTTAGTAACAAGTAAAGATTAGTAAATAGAAAGTAATTGCAAGTACAAGAATAAACCTCAAACAAACGCCATCTCAAGCAACGATGCCAAAACTTGATCGCGCTATGAACGTCACAACAACTTGTGCAAGCGAACACTGATGCAAGTATAATAGATAGATGTAAATCTATCGGATATCGATCTCACAGGGATGGTTGTTTGTATTTACAATAGTCGATTCAGTGAAAGTTAAAACAAGATAGATTGTAAAGATAGATGTCGAGCAATTATAATAAGAAATGTAGTAAAAGTATGAGAATAATTTGTGAAAGTAATTTAAGAAAATTTAAGAAGTAAAATAGTGATAATGAGATGGGGTTCCCTGACTTGAAAAGTTGACAAAAAGCTAATTATGATCACAAGGTTAATAAAAGATAAATTGTCACCACAATTAAGCACAATGAAATCTTACCAACCTTGACTTCCCTGTTTATCAAGGACTCAAATACTCTTACTAACCACACCTTTCGATGTTGGCAATGCTATATATTCAAGAACAAGTGGACTGAATTCCTTTAATCCTCAAGCAACTTTCGTTGACTTTCTTGTTAACTTAATTTGTCGCAACACTTTTCAGTGACAGTGACTGCAATCACACTTCCATGGTCAAACAATTAAATCCAAAGATAAACAATGAAGGAAAGATTGAAATAGATATCAAACTTTATCTGAAATTAAATTGTATTTCCATACAACTTTAAATTATCAAAACTTATCAGTGTTAAGCTAAAGAATAACATAATAAATTGAAGTATGCTATTCCTAGTTTACTTGAATCACTCCTTTGCACTCCTCTTGCGTCGTAATTAGGATGCTCCTCGTCAGGAGCAAGGTTTCCTTCTTATCAATGTCAGGCCCTTAGGGAATATAAGCTACCATGGATGCATGCCTAAGAAAGTGTTGAAGAAGAAATTTAATCCACCAAAAAAAATCAAGAAGAAGATCAAAACTCCAAAAAGATTCTTTCTCATTAGTATTTAACAGCCACTGCCAATTATAGGTGTCCTCCTTTTCAGATCCAACTTTCTCTAGCTGTACACTCATACAAATCAGGTGTGTTCATCAAACAATTTTCAATTGTGGCAACAGTTCTGAGCGCAAATTTGGATTTTATTTTGCAGCGACAACTCTGTACACCTTCATGCATTGATCCTTCTGGACAGGTTCCTATATTTGGGCACAATACTGAACAACTAATGCAGCGACATTATTTGTAAAAACATGATAAAATTAAAGAAAATTAGGCTAAGCTTCACAGAGTTAGACAATGCAATAACAAAGTTAAATAGACTAAAAATGCATGCTAAAGATGATCAAATGAGAACAAATTATACCACAAGTAAGGAGAAATCAATGGTCTTTTCTAGTGCTATCAAAAGACGATGGCAATTTGATCGTCGAGTACAGCATGAAGGTTATACCAACCGATATACCTTCAAAAAACAAGGAAAGAACATTACTTTGGCACTACTTACTCCTAAATAAGTGTTTGAAGATTAACTCAAGTTACAAATTTGTTTGAAAAATTGAAAGAAAAAGAAAAAGATGAGTGAGAAAAATCAGAAAACAAAAAAGAAGAGAGAAAAGAGTGAAACAAAAACAAAAGAAAACAGAAAGCATGGGGTAAAAACACGAGAGAAGAATGAGAGAAAAAAAGAAAGTGAGATGGAAAAATTATGTTGTTCCAAAAGAAAGAGAAACCAGAAAGTCCATGCTTTTAAAGAAACCTTTACTTGTGCTCATATAAAAGGAAAGTTTGTTTAGTACTAACGACTTAGATAATTTTTGTCCTTCTTCTATTATGTCTTTGTTGCAGAAATTCGAGGACGTGTTTTCGAAAGATATTCCAAGTGGATTACCGCCCATTGAAGGCATTGAGCATCAAATAGACTTTATTCCAGAAGCCATTATTTTGAATCGACCAGCTTATAGAAGCAACCCCGAGGGAACTAAATAGCTACAAAGGCAAGTTACCGAGCTAATGGAAAAGGGGTATGTTCGAGAGAGCTTAAGTCCATGTGTCATGCCTGTGCTATTAGCACCTAAGAAGGATGGGTCTTGGCACATATGCATTGACTGTCGCGCGATCAATAAGATCACCATTAAGTATAGGGACCCGATCCCACACCTAGATGATATGTTGGACGAGCTAAGTGGAGCTCGCATTTTCCCAAAGTTGATCTCAAGAGTGGTTATCATCAACTACGGATGAGAGAAGGAGACGAATGGAAACTACCTTCAAAACCAAACACGGTTTGTATGAGTGGTTGGTTATGCCTTTTAGCCTAAGTAACGCATCTAACACCTTTATACAGTTAATGAATCATTTTCTTCGATCCTTCATTGGTAAATTCTATGTAGTAAATTCTAATGATATCTTGATTTATAGCAAGTCTTTGGAAGATCATATACATCATTTGAAATCTGTATTGGAGCTACTAAGGAATGAAACTTTATTTGCAAACCTTAAGAAGTGTTCCTTTTGTACTAACAAGATTGTTTTTCTAGGGTTTGTGGTTAGCTCCGAAGGTCTTCAACCAAGAAAAGGTAAAAGCAATTTGAGAGTAGCCACGATCTACTAGCATAAGCGAAGTAAGAAGTTTCCATGGTCTTGCTAGTTTCTGTTGAAGGTTTGTTCTAAATTTTAACACCTTAGTTGCTCCTTTAACTGGAATTATCTAGAAAAACTCCAACTTTCATTGGGGTGAGGAGCAAGAGAAATCCTTTAATTTGATTAAAGACTGTTTGACTAATGCACCGTTATTACCCTTACCTGATTTTACAAAAACTTTCAAGATTGAATGTGATGCATCAGGAATAGGAATTGGAGCCGTGCTAACACAAGATGGGCAACCCATAGCCTACTTTAGTGAGAAACTAAATGGTGTTGTTCACAATTACACAACTTATGACAAGGAAATGTATGCACTAATTCGAGTATTGGAGACGTGGCAACACTATCTATGGCCTAAGGAATTCGTCATTCACACTAGCCATGAAGCATTGAAACATCTCCAGGGGTAAAACAAGTTGAACAAGAGGCATGCCAAATGAGTTGAATTCCTAGAATCATTACCCTATTTAATCAAGTACAAGAAAGGTAAAGAGAATGTTGTTGCGAACGCATTGTCAAGAAGGTATGCATTACTCCATAGCTTAGATTCTAAGTTACTTAGTTTTGCTTATCTTAAAGAGCTTTATGTAAATGATTTTTGTGAGAGCTATAAAGCTTGTGACAAGGGAACTTTTGAAAGATACTATAAGCATGATGGATATCTTTTCAAGGAAGGTAATTTATGTATTCCTCAAGGTTCCATTCGAGATGTGCTCGTAAAAGAGGCGCATGGTGGAGGTCTCATGGGACATTTTGGAGAGTGGTAAAAATTCTAGCTATGCTCCATGAACATTTCTTTTGGCCCAAGATGAGACAAGATGTTGAAAGGTTTTGCAATCGATGCATTACATGCAAGAAGGCAAAATCACGCACTAACCCCCATGGACTGTACACGCCACTACCCATTCCCGAAGCACCATGGGTAGACATTTTTATGGACTTTGTGCTAGGCATTCCTAGAACTAAAACTAGGAAAGACTTTGTTTATGTGGTAGTTGATCGATATTCTAAAATGGCTCATTTTATACCATGCCATAAAACTTATGATGCTTGGAATATAGCTAATCTATTTTTTAGAGAAGTGGTACGACTGCATGATGTACTATGAACAATTGTATCTGATCACGATTCAAAATTTCTTAGCCATTTTTGAAGGACTTTGTGAAGCAAACTTCGTATTAAGTTGCTATTTTCTGCAACATGCCACCCACAAAAGGATGACCAAACTGAAGTTGTGAATCAAGTGCTCTCTACCTTGTTAAGAGCAATCATTCGAAAAATTTTGAAAACATGGGAAGAATAATTGTTGCACATCGAGTTTTCTTACAACCATTCTGAACATTCGACCACCATCACCATTTGAAGTTGTTTATGGTTTTAATCCTTTAATTCCTTTAGATTTAATTCCCTTACCTTTTAATCAACTTGTCCATGTAGATGGCAAAAAGAAGGCTGATTTCGTGAAAAATATACACCAAAAAGTGAGGGAAAACATTAAGGAGAGGACCAAGCAATATGCAAGTAAATCCAACAAGGGACGAAAACAAGTAGTCTTTGAACCCGGAGATTGGGCTTGGCTTCACATGTGAAAAGAAAGATTTCCAATGTAAAGAAGATCCAAGTTGCTACCACGAGGCGATGGGCCTTTTCAAGTGTTGGAAAGGATTAATTAAAATTCGTACAAATTGGACCTTCTCGATGAGTATACTGTTAGTGTGAGCTTTAATGTTGTTGATCTATCCCCTTATGATGTAGACAACAATTTGAGGGAAAATCGCTTTGAAAAGGGAGGGGATGATGTGAGCACAAGTAGTACGAACACAAATAAAGCGAGCATGAACCTTGCGAGCTTGGAAGATGTGAGCACTAGTGTTGCAAGGACTCATGTTGTGAACATACACAATGCGAACACTGATGTTACGAACACTCGCGTTGCAAGCATGGATGGAGAGTGAGCCTCATACGATCCAACCGAGCTACCTAGAGGATCAATTACGCAATCACTAGCCAAGAGATTCAATCAAGTTGTCATGGGTTTAATTAAGTGAGTTTGGGAAAAAACTTCATGCATTCCATGCATTTCATACAACTTGTCATGCATTCCATGCATTGTGCTGCACATTCAACTTTAGTTTTAATTTAGTTAAATTGCTGAAAATAAATATTTAACCATTTAGTTATTTTTAGTTTATGCCTTAATTATGTTTTGTGTTATTTTGATAAGTCCTACAATATGTCCTAAGTTAGTTGTTAGTTTTAGTCAAATATTATTGCCTATTTAATTTGTCCTAACCAGGATGTTTAATATGTCTTAGGGATATTAAGGGCTAGCCAACACAAGCTTTTAATGCACCTACCAACATTTAAAGTGCTGAAAACACCTCTCTAAACGGGCATTTCATGAGCAGCAAAGGAATTCAATGTTCTCTTCATGCATGGTTGATTGGGCTCATCAAAAGTCTCAAGGTGTTTAAATGCTCAAAGGCTGATAATGGGAACAAGAGAAGTGGCTATTTGGGTTACTCAAAAATCATTAATGCACCGCTCACATTTATTCCAAGTGAATGGGAACTTCAGCCAAATTTAAAGAACACTTCATCTTAGCCAACGAAGCACTAAATTTGGCCAACTAATCCATTGAAGTAGCCATCACATTGCATGTTTTTGTGTTTACATTCATTGTGTTCATGCATTGAGGACAATGCACACTTTAGGTTTGGGGGTGTGTTATTCCATTTAGTTGCATGTAAGTATATATTTGTTAGTGCATAGTTCTGTTTTATAGGTTGCCACTGCATATCATTTTTCATATTGAGATTTATGCCATTACATATTTTTGTAAAAAGTTTGTGAAGACAAGAAAGTATAAATATATTGTTGATGTTCGATGAGGAAATCAAACCCTTAAATTTAAAAGTTTTTTATAGGAGTGAAGTAGGAAATTTAGATTAGGAAAGTGTTGAAAATTGATTTTAAAGTCTTTGTAAATATTTTAAAGTAAGTATTTCTTAATAAAACCTAGATTTTCTTTAAGCTAAGTATTAAATGTGAAATGTTGAGGCATGAAATGAAGAAAAGAAAAATTTGTCACTCCAATGGTTAACTCTTTGAAGTACGTCAGCAATGCTTTGTTTGCTCCATCGTATTGTTGATAAGAAAAGAATATGTTCAAGCATGAGTGTTTAGAAAGAAAAGAAAAAAAAGTTAAAAGAAAAATTTGTAAAAAGAAAAAATATTTTTTTAGGAAAACTCCGTTGTAGCAAAAAGAAGAGTTGGCTAAGGAGGTAGTTGTTTGCTCCATCCATCATTTTAGTTGAAAACTTTAAGTTGCATGAGTGTAAATTCAGATTGAGATGTGATCGTTGGCATGGGAATTAAGTGTTTGCTCCACTGTAGCTGTCAAGTATAATGTTGCATGACAAGATGAATTCCTTAAGAGCAAAAATAAAATGCCTAACTAAAGTAATTGAAAAACTTAGTTGAATAAATAAGACAAGTTTTTAGGAAATTATTTACTATAAAACTAATTCCATGTGAATTTAAATTTTCTTTATTCTTTAAATTGAAATTTATACACTAAATTTTTTGGGTTGATCTACAACGCTGTTGCAAAATCTTCCAAATATAGAGGTTGAAGAGAACTGAGATATATGCGTACTAGAATGCGGAAGCAAAATTTTCGTGAAAATTGTCCAGGTTGTAATCTCTATTTTCATGCATACATGCATCAGCATATTTTACTTGAGGACAAGCAAAAGTTTAGGTTTGGGGTGTTATAACTCTTGATAAAGAGTTATATTACATACTTTTGCTAGAACATTTTGTTTGATCTTTAGTATATTTGCTATAACATTTGTAGTATTTTTATGTGTTTTTGTGGTCAGAGTTGTAGTGCACTTAATTGGCAAAATCTATACATTTTTACCCTTTTTGTTGTAGCAAACTACATTTGTTGGTATGTGTTTTCCTGATGCAGGAGTAGGTTAAGGAAGAGAAGAGTACGAGGCTTAATAACGAAACACTGTTGAGGAGCGGAAGTAGCAAAACTTTGTAGATGCTAAATGCTGTGGCAGTACCAGATACGCAGGATTATGCTGAAGCAAGCCAAATCTATTGTGGTCTTCACTAGAAAGCTCTAGGAGGGCTCCAAAACACCTAGAAATTCGGATATGAAGAACAGGTATTGTATGGCCAAGATCCTATATAAGCAGCATTCCAATGAAAGAAAAAGACATCAAATAATTTAATCAAGTAAGCCTAGAGTGCTGTTGCATTATAATCATGAAAGAGGAAAATCGGGAGAGTCACACGACAAATCTGACGTGCAGAAGGCAGAGTTGTCAACTGTTGCTGGGAGCGAGGCTCGACAATCCTATAGCAAAACCACCGAAGCAAAGTGACATTGTTGTGGTGGAGCGAGGCAGAATCGAGAATGCGGCCTGATGTTCTTTTTGGGTCTTAAGAAGGAGTACTCTTAATCGTTAAGTTTGTTTGTTATTTTGTTTAAGTAGTGATTTGCACCCTTATTTTGACCAATTAAGGGATGAATATTTCTGAACTTTGTTTTATTTCCATGATTGAATTGCCAATATCTTTCTATTAAATCTCTTCATTGATTTATGACTTAGTTGTTGTTAATTCCATGTTCTAGTAATCTTAGGAATAAGCTCTTGTTTTGCATGTGCATAATCTCTACTGAAAGTAAGAAATATTTGCTAAAGCATAAATCGGTGTAATGAGCATGTACCAGAAGATATGTGTAATAACTCTATTGAGCTACGTTCATTAAGGGTGAGATAAGTTTTGTTGGGAAAATGCATGTTGTAAGAATATAATGTGTGTTCACTGTAAAGTTGCTACATAAAAATAGCATGTCATTACTTAGTCATTCCGAGAAATTTGTAGAAGCAGATATTTGCTAAGACATTTGTAGATCTAGAACTTCGATCCGAAATATTCCAGATTTATTGATCGTATCCTTGTCCTGTATTAAAGATTTTTCCAGTCATTTCTGCTAAGCTTGATAAGTACATAGTAGATCTGATGCTCTGCTTGGTTAATTCTTGATCAACATTATTGTTTTGCATTTTGTTATGACACGCACTTTGTAGACACAAACTATTTTGTTATAACATTTATTTGTATGCACAATCCTATTACGAACAGTCTTGACAATTTCTTCTGAATACCAACCTCTCTGTGGGCACGTGATAACTCTTGAAAAAGAGTTATATTACATACTCTTGCTAGAGCATTTTGTCTGTTTTCAAGTAAATTTGTTATAACATTTGTAGTGTTTTTATGTGTTTTTGTCATTGGAGCTGTGTTGCACTTAAACTGGGAAAATATATACATTTTACCCTTTATTGTAACAAATTACGCTTGTTGGTACATGTTTTCGGATGCAGGTGAAGGTGGAGGAAGATGAGAGTACGAGGCCCAATAACGAAGCATTGTTATGGAGTTGAAGCAATAAAACTTTGCAACTGCTAAACGCTCTGCTAGTACCAGGCGTGCAATATTCTACTGAAGCAAGCCCGATCCATTTGTGGTCTGCACTAGAAGCTATAGGAGGCTCTAGAAACCCTAGAAAAGTGGATCTGACAATGTGATTTGTGTGGCCAAATCTCTTATATAAACAACATTTGGATGAAGGAAAAGATATCAAGAATTTTATTAAAGTAAGGGTTAAGTGTTGTTGTGTTAGAATCTTGAAGGAGGGATATTAAGAGAGTCACATGGCAGATCTGAGGTGCAAAGGCAGAGTTATCAGTTGTTTTTGGGAGCGGAGCTCGACTTTGTTGTAGTAAAACCACCAAAGTAAAGATATGTTGTTGTGGCAAAGCAAAGCAAAATTAGGTATGCAGGCTTGATGTTCTTTTTTTATCTCATCAAGGAGTACTATTTATCTTTGAATCTATTTGGTTAATTTATGTGAACAACGAATTGTTGCCCTTGCAATTATTTGTTAAAGGGTGAATATTGTGGAAACCTTGTTTTATGTTTACGAATGAATTTATCGATATCATTCTATTAAATATCTTCATTGATTTGTGACTCAGTTGTTGATCATTCTACATGTTTGCAATCTTATGAATAAGCTCTTGTTTTCCATGTGCATAATCTTAACCTACAATGGGATGGATTTGCTGGAGCATAGGTCGCTGTAATGAGCATATATCGAAAGATATGTGTAGTAACACTTAGGCATTGCGTTCATTAAGAATGAGATAAGTTTTGTTGGTAGAAGCATGTTATAGGAATATAATGTGTGTTCACTATAAAAAGTCACTGCATTAAAGAAGCACACTCATTGCTTAGTCATTCTGAGATAATTTTGTAGAAGCAGATATTTATCAAGGCATTCATAGATCTAGAACTTGGATCTGTAATATTCCAGATTTATAGATTGCAACTTTGTCTTGTCCTAAAAGATTTTGCTACTGATCTCTGCTAAGCTTGATAAGTACTTAGTAGATTTGATGCTCTGATTGGATAAATCTTGATCAACTTTATTTGTTTTGTATTTTGTTATGACACGCACTTTGCAAACACATTCTATCTTGTTATTACATTTTCATTTCTAAGCACAAATTTTTTGTTAACAATTTAGCAAATTCCTGCTAAATACCAATCTCTCCGTGGGATCGATACTTTACTTATCACTGTATTACTTGCATTGTGTACACTTGTACATTTGCAATTGCATTATTATTTTACACGCGATAGTACAATACTCTACTTATCACTTTATTACTTGAACGTTGTGTACACTTGCACATGCTACAGCAATATTATTTTACACGCGACGGTGAGGCACTAGAAGGCCCCTAGAAATCTGGATTTGGCAACATGAAGTGTATAGCAAAGCTCTTATAAAAGCAACACCAGTGAAGAGAAATGAGAATCAAATTAATCAAACCTTTGGCTAAAGTGCTAGAGCGAAATACTCTGAAAAGAGGAGAATCAAGAGAGTCACATGGTAGATCTGAAGTGCAGAGGCGGAGTTGATAACTAATAACCCTTGAAAAAGAGTTATATTACAAACTTTTGCAAGAACATTTTGTTTGATCTTTAGTAAATTTGTTATAACATTAGTAGTATCTTTATGTGTTTTTGTCTTCGAAATTGCAATGCACTTAATTAGCAAAATTTATACATTTTTAGGCTTTTGTTGTAGCAAACTACGCTTGTTGATACGTGTTTTCATGATGCAAGAATAGATGAAGGAAGAAAAGAGTACGAGGCCTAATAACGAAGCACCGTTGGGGAACGAAAGTAGAAAAACTTTGCATCTGCTAAATGCTCTGGTAGTACTAGCATGCAGGATTCTACTGAAGCAAGCCAGATCTATTCTGGTTTGCACAAGAAAGCTTTAGGACGGATCTAGAACTCCTAGAAATTCGAATCTGAAGAATGTGTCTTGTGTGGCCAAGCTCCTATATAAGTAGCATTTTGATGAAGAAAAAGATATCAGAGAATTTAATCAAGTAAGGTTAAAGTGCTGTTGCATTATATTCCAGAAGGAGGGAAATCAAGAGAGTCAAATGACAGATCTAAAGTGCAGAAGGCTGAGTTGTCAGCCATCGCTTGAAATGGATCTCGACAATGCTATAGCAAAACCAGCAAAGCAAAGAGATGTTGCTGTGGCGGAGAGAGGTAGAATCGTGAATGCAGCCTGATGTTCTTTTTGGGTCTCAACATGGAGTACTCTTAATCTTTAAGTTTGTTTGTTATTTTGTTTAAGCAACAATTTGCACCTTTATTCTGACTAATTAAGGGATGAATATTTCTGAACTTTGTTTTATTTCCATGAATGAATTACCGATATCTTTCTATGAAATCTTTTTATTAATTTATGACTTAGTTGTTGTTAATTCTACGTGCTAGCAATCTTAGGAATAAGCTCTTGTTTTGCATGTGCATAATCTCGACTGAAAGTAGGACATATTTGTTGGAACATAAATCAGTGTAATGAGCATGTATCGGAAGATATGTGTAGTGACTCTGATGAGTTGTGTTCATTAAGGGTGAGATAAGTTTTGTTGGGAAAACGTATGTTATAGGAATATAATGTGTGTTCACTGTAAAAGTTGCTACATAAAAATAGCACGTCATTGCTTAGTCATTTTGGGAAATTTGTAGAAACAAATTTTTGCTAAGACATTCGTAGATCTAGAACTTAGATCTGAAATATTCCAAATTTATTGATCGCAACTTAGTCCTATACTGAAGATTTTGCCAATCATTTTTGGTAAGTTTGATAACTACTTAGTAGATCTAATGCTTTTCTTGGTTAATTCTTGATCAACTTTATTGTTTTTTCATTTTGTTATGATAGTCACTAATGCAGACACAAACTATATTGTTATCACGTTTATTTTGTATGCACAATTCTTTTGTCAACAGTCTTAACAATTTCTTTTGAATACCAATCTCTCTGTGGGTATGATATTCTACTTATCACTTTATTACTTGAACGTTGTGTACACTTGCACGTGCTACATTTTACACGTAACAAGTTTTTGGCGCCTGTCGCGTGTATAATAATATTGCAATCACAAATGTGCAAGTTTACACGACACAAGTAATACAATGATAAGTAAAGTATCGCACTCACAGAAAGATTGGTATTCATAATAAATTGTTAAGACTGTTGACAAAAGAGTACAAAATTAAATGTGATAATAAGATAAAATGTGTTTGCAAAGTGCGTGTCATAACAAAATGCAAAACAATAAAGTTGATCAAGATTTATCTAAGCAGAGCATCAAATCTACTAAGTACTTATCAAGCTTAGCAGAGATGAGTGGCAAAATCTTCAGTACAAGACAAAGGTACAATCTATAAATCTAGAATATTGCATATCCAAGTTCTAGATCTATGAATGCCTTAGGAAATATTCGCTTGTACAAAATTATCTCAAAATGACTAAGCAATGATGTGCTTGTTTAATGCAGCAACATTTTACAGCGAACACACATTATATTCTAATAACATGCTTATACCAACAAAACTTATCTCATCCTTAATGAATGCAATGCCTAAGTGTTACTACACATATCTTCCTATATATACTCACTACATCGACTTATGCTCCAACAAATCCATCCCGTTATAGGTCAAGATTATGCACATGCAAAACAAGAGCTTATTTCTAAGATTACTAGCATGTAGAATTATCAACAACTAAGTCACAAATCAATGAAGACATTTAATAGAACGATATTGGTAATTCATTCATAAACATAAAACAAAGTTTCAACAATATCCATCCCTTAACATATAAATGTAAGGGCAACAATTCATTGTTCACACAAATCAACTAACAGATTCAAAGAAAAATAGTACTCCTTGTTGAGACCCAAAGAGAACATCAAGTCTGCATTCTTGATTCTGCTTTGCTTCGCCACAGCAGCATATCTTTGCTTTGGTGGTTTTGCTATAGCAAATTTGAGCTCTACTCCCAACAACGGCTATCAACTCTGCCTCTATACCTTGGACCCATCGTGTGACTCTCCTAATTTCCCTCCTTCCGGATTCTAACACAACAACACTAAAGCATTACTTGAATAAAATTCTTGATATCTTTTCCTTCTCCCAAATGTTATTTATACAGGAGCTTGGCCACATAACTCACATTTTTAGATCCACTTTTCTAGGGGTTCTAGAGCCTTGTAGAGTTTCTAGTGCATACCACAATGGATCAAGCTTGCTTCAGTAGAAACTTGCGTGCCTAGTAATGCCAGAGCGTTTAGCAGCTTCAAAGTTTTGCTACTTTCGCTCCCCAACAGTGCTTCGGTAATGGGCCTCGTGCTCTCATCTTCCTCCACCTTCACCTACATATAGAAACATGTACAAACAAGCGTAGTTCGCTATAGCAAAAATGGTAAAATATATATATTCTGCCAATTCAAGCGTAACATAGCTCTAATGACAAAAACACATAAAAACACTATAAATGTTACAACAAATTTACTTGAGAACAGAAAAAATGCTCTAGCAAGAGTATGTAATATAATTCTTTTTCAAGAGTTATCATAGCCCCAAAGCTGAACTTTTGCTTGTCCTTAAGTAAAATATGTTGATGCATGTATGCATGAAAACATAGAGATTACAACCTTGACATTATTCGTAAAAACTTTGCTTCCACATTCCAATTTATATTTCAGTTCTCATCAACCATTAAACTTGCAATATTCTGTGGCAGCATTGTAGAATAATCCAAAAAATTCAGTGTATTAATTTTAAATTAAAGAATAAAAAAAATTAAATTCACATGCAATTATTTTTAAAGCAGATAATTTCCTAAAAACTTGTTTATTTCTTCAGCTAAGTTTTTCAATTTTCTTTGCTTAGGCATTTTATTTTTCTTTTTAAGGAATTCGTCTTGTCACGCAATGTTATACTTGACAACTATAGCAGAGCAAACACTTAATTGTCATGCCAAAAATTACATCACAATCTAAATTTACAGTCATGCAGCTTAAAGTTTTCAACTAAAAAAATGGATGAAGCAAACAACTACCTCCTTAGCCTACTCTTCTTTTTTGCTACAACGGAGTGTTCCTAAAAAAAATTCTTTTTACAAATTTTTCTTTCAACATTTTTTCTTTCTTTTCAGCACTCATACACAACATATTTTTTTTCTCATCAACAATACGATGGAGCAAAGAAATTATTGCTGGCGTACTTCGAATAGTTAAGCATTGGAGTGACAAACTTTTTCTTTCCTACATTTTTATGTCTTAACATTCACATTTATCTCTTAGCTAAAAGAAAACCTAATTTTTATTAAGAAATATTTACTTTAAAATAATCACAAAGATTTCAAAATCAAATTATCTTCAAAAATCAATTTTCAACACTTTCCTAATTTGAATTTCCAACGTAACTCCTACAAAAATTTAAAGTTTTAAGGTATAATTTCCTCATCGAACATCAACAATATATTTATACTTTCCTGTTTTCACAAACTTTTCACAAAAAATTTGTCATGGCAATATCTGAATGTGTCAAATGATATGTAATAACAACCTATAATACAAAATTATATACTAACAACATATACCTATATGCAACTACATGGAACAACTATATCCCCAAACCTAAAGTGTGCATTGTCCTCAATGCATGAACATAATGGAATGCAAACACAAAAATATGCAATAACAAAAAAACAAACAAATTAGAGATGCAAAAATTTAAAGTTACCCTTTTTAGTTGAGGCGGAGGGACTTCCTAGCAGGTTTCTTGCCTTTCATCTTCATCTTTCGTGGCCTAACAGCCTCCTCCTTATCTTCATCATCCGATTTTGTTATTTCTTAGGTGTCATAGTTTTTGCTGGCGGTGTTGTAGACTTCTCCTTCACAATAGGGATGTCCTCGAAATCATCAAGTTTATGGTCTTTCATCTCCTCTTCCTCATCTGCTATCAGATGGTATTCTTCCTTGCAAGATGACTTTCCAGATGCTGACTGAATCTCAGTGTCACCAGCATCATACTTCGTCATTATTGTTTCATCATAGAGAATCCTCAGAAAATTTGGGAACCTTAGGACTTTGAGTTGGTTCTATTGTAGTGCTTGGCGTATTACTTCATCACTAATACACATGTAACCCCACAAGGCCTCAGTATTGCAATGAAAATCCTCTAAAACTTTATCAAATTTCTTGAGATGATTAATAACATCATAACATTTATAATCAAAAAGACCCAAACGAGATAAAGTAGATAGTTCAAAAGGGTTACTAAATGATGCTTTCGCAAATACTGGTGGCTCCGAACTAACTTGCTGCTTAAATGGTGTAGATATAAGCATATTGATAGCACTAGAAAGAACCATTGATTTCTCCTTACTTATTGTCCAAGTTGTTCCAATTTGGTCATCTTTAGCATACATTCTTAGCATTTTTAATTTAGTTATTGCATTTTCTAACTTAATGAAGCTCAACCTAATTCCCTTTGAATTTATGATATTTTTACTACGATGTTGCTGCATTAGTATGTTTAACAATGTGCCCAGAATTGTTGTTGCATGAACCTGTTCAGAAGTATCAATGCATGAATGTGTCCAAAGTTGTTGCATAAGAGGATCCAAATTTGTGCCTAGAATTGTCGCAACACCTGATAGCTGTTTGGTTAACACACTAGAAATGTGTGAGTTGTAAAGCTGGTATAACCAACTAGTACGGCCAAAGAATGCTAGATCTGAAAGGAAGGACACATATACAGTTAAATACTAAAGAGAAGGAGAGAGAAAGGATCTCCCCTTCGATCAGATTCGATTTTCTTCTTCAATACACATTTTCTCAAAGCTTGCGTCCATGGCAGCTTAACTTCCCAAAGGTGACCTGACGTAGAAGAGAAGGCAGATCTGCTCTTGACAAGGAGCGTCCTAAGTGCTACTGATCGGCCTATAACATCACAACAGTTGTGCAAGAGGACACACGTCGATGCGAGTATAGTTGATAGATTAATTCTATTGGAAATCGATCCCACAGGGAATGGGTTCTTGAGGTCTATATGCTGAAGCAATTAAAATTGAAATTAGAGATAATATGAGTAAAGTTGTCATCGCAATTAAATCTGATATTCACACTAAGATAGTTAAAATTGTCAATGTAATTACAAAAGTTAAATGCCAGAGCAATTGAAAGTAAATCAAATTGTTATTGAAGCTTTAAGAATTTAAATGCAGCAGAGTAAAATGATGATTAAGTGCAAAGAACTGGAGTGGATCTCTAACTTCACTAATTCGTAACGCTAGATGCATCGACAAGGTATTGAATAGATGAATTGTTACAGTAATGAGGTTCCAATGAAATCTTACCAACTACAGCTCTCTGTTTAATCAAGACTCGAGTACCCACAATTAGCCTATCTCTTGATGTAGGCAACGTTATGCACTTAAGAACAAGTGATAGAATCTCTTCTAATCCCAAGCAGCTCTCGCTGACTTGCTTCTTAACCTAACTTGTCACCACATCTCTCGATGTCGGTAGACTACAATTCCACTCTCGTGTTTAATGCAATTAAGTCTAAGAATAAACAAATGAGAAGAATCAAATAAGAATCAAAGTAATCTAACATTGAAAGATATTCTCATATTTATTCAATTATCAATAATAATCCATCAAAATAAAAGAGGGGTCAACAAATACATCGAAGCTTACTATCTCTAGACCACTAAGATTATTCCTTAACCGCTCCTCTTGTGCCTGCACTAAGCACTCCTCGTCAAGAGTTGTTGCTCATCTGCTCAATCAGCTCACCGATCTTCAATAAAACTTCAAAAACACCAAGTAATTACAGATTTAATTCCTTCCCTATTGATATCTTTCTTCATTTTTTTCTCCTCTATTTATAGGCTTCAAGAATGGGAAACCTTCTCTCTTCTCAAATCCAGATCCAATTGTAGCTGTAAAAGTTTGTTACAGTCCAGCTATGCACTCACGCATATTTGGTGTGAACTTATTGGATCTACAGGTTGTCGTGACATAACTAGGCACAATCTGAAACCTTCAATTGCAGTGGCAATGTGCTCTTCCCCTATGTTGGTGCTTCCAGTTGTGATTACAGCTTGAATTCTCTCATTTCAAGTAAAGATTCCTATGTGGCGACATCGCTAGTCGTAATTTGAAGCTGAATTTCTAGCTGCATTTTTGGATTCTTTTTAAATTTGGTCTTCTGAGATGGATCCTTGCACTGACAATTTTAAGACGCAATATATATGCTACATGTGGCGACATTAGTACACAAAAAGAGATAAAATAACAAGAATTTAAGCCAAGCATAAATGAGTTAGAAAACATAAATACTAAGTATAAAATGCCTAACATGCATGCTAATTAAGGTACAAAAGAGACAAATAATTCACAAATTTAGGGAGAAAATATGTGTCAGGTGGAGCCATGTCGTCACTAAATGCCCACACACTTACAGGTTCTTTGATAATATCCTCAGCGATATTTGTCGGGGCATCGTCTTGCTTTTCCTCCTACTCCTATACAGGGCCCTTATTCTCAAGTTCTTCCTCTCTCTCCTTCTCCTTCTCTTGGCCTTCTTCTTGTTCTGCTTCTTCTTTCCCAAGCTGTTCCTGCTCTATGGTATCTTTGTCAGTGCCTTTCTCTGTGTCCACACCCATGGATACAATCGGGGTATGCACCTCCTCAACCATAGTCGCCCGCTCTGCCATATTAGCCCCAAGACTGTTCGAGAAATCTTCTTCGAACAAGCTGACTATCATTCTGTAGCAATCCTCCATATCATTAGAGTGCCACTAATCAT
This sequence comes from Kokia cookei, assembly GCA_039519145.1. Classification (NCBI taxonomy): domain Eukaryota; kingdom Viridiplantae; phylum Streptophyta; class Magnoliopsida; order Malvales; family Malvaceae; genus Kokia; species Kokia cookei. Next base: position 23,054,362 of record CM076908.1, read on the forward strand.
CTGAAATGTGGATTCTTGTTAGAGATGAGACATGTTGAGGCCTACCATCAGGAGTAGGCTGTTCGAAGGATGAGTGCGCTTCCCTAACAATGGGTGGAAAGACAAGAAACTCAGGCAATAAATTTGGGTTCAGCCTTCTCAATGCATCGACCAATAGACTTGTTCTGCACTCTTGTGTACGCATAAAATAAATTTTTTCTATAGTCCATCTCTCCCAATGCGCTGACAATACCAATACTTCGCAAGTCGATGCGATCAATACTTACTTCCAATGCAGCCAACCTCTTTCCTAACTAAGGGTCTATGGGCGCATCAACCTGTTCTCCCTTCTTCTTTCTTTTTTCCTTGTCCTTCTTCTTTGGTGCTTCTCTCATTAGTGGCGTCTCTTGACCCTCGTCATCCTCTCCAATACCTCCTCCCTATCTCTAGGCATAATCCCCTTTTGTTTGCATAGCAACATGATTAAGGAGGGGAACGATAATATACCTGTTTGCTTGGATGCTGCTTCAGCAATCTGGTCATGGAGGATTACATCGACATCGATGTGATGGCCTTTTAAAATTGAATGCAGAATGCACATGCGATCTAGTGTCGCCGTTGTGTTGTGTGTACAGGGCAGGATACGACGATTCACGAAGTGGAACCATACCTTACTATAGATCGTCAGATATCAACAGTGCATGGTCAAGTTGTGTGAACCAGTGCCCGTCCAGGCGACACCATTAACACAAAGATCTTTTAATATCTGATTAGTTCCCTCATTGGTTAGTTCTTCCACAAACACAGTATGGGTGTCTTCTTTTTCAGCAAACTGGAATAGAGTGTTGATGTGGGCTGTACTAAGCCCTCTCGTAGAAAGATGAACTCCTACTCAGTGTCAACAAGGTTGGCATAAAATTCCCTTACCATTGTAAGGGAATATCTGGCAAGGTGCTCATAGAAAAATTCCCAACCAAGCCGATTGATCGTTTGTATGATTTGCTTCCCCAAAGTCTAGTGTAGGGACAAATGTAAGCCTTGTTCTGGATGGTAGTTTCTTTTTAGCATCACATCATGGTAGAGGTCCTTGGTCGCTTTAGACATAAATAAGATAGGCTATTTTTGATGGAGGTTGGTCGGTGGACCGAACCATGGTGGCAAAAGTTTCAGGGGTTTTAGATAGAGTTTTCGCACCTCTTGTTCTGGCCATAATAACTCAGTAAAAAGGTGAAGAGGAACTTGCAGAGAAAGAAATAAACTCATGAGAGTAAAAGCAAAAAATAACACAGAAGAAGAGTTGCAGTTGCAATCTCGAATGTGAGTGGAAAAAGAAGTCGATAGAGAAGGATTTTATAACCTTGAAAATTAAGGAGACGTGATGTTTGTAAAAGTTGTAGGAAAATGTTACGTCTACAGCCAATAAATGCAAGGTTGCAGATCAAACCCCTTTGTTTTGATCCAATGGCTGGGAAGAGAAGAAAATCAACCGACGCGATCCTTGCTAAAAAAGCGTTATTAAGTCATCACAGAATGCACCGACAAGTTGTGCTTGTGATGCATCGAAAAAAAGGCGATTTTTATTCCCGCATAAAATTGAAAAGGAAACAAGTAAAAGTGAAAAGACAAAAGGAAATGTAAAATGCGTTGACATTATTTAAATGTAACCAGATCGATGGTTTCATTTGGTTCTTTGACTTCATAGCACCATAGTGCTTCAAACATTGGCCATTCACCTTGAACCATTGCCCATCCTTCAGATTCTCAATTGTCAGTGCACTATTTTCGAATGCTTTGAGAACCTTAAAAGGGCCCGACCATCTTGAACGTAATTTACCTGGATGCAGTTTTAAACGTGAATTAAACAAAAGAACTAACTGACCAAGGCTAAATTGTCGATGCAAGATGATATTGTTGTGCGATCTCATGGTCTTTTCTTTGCATATTTCAGCATTCTCATAGGCATTGCGGTGTATTTCTTCTAGTTCAATAATGTCTAACAATCTTTTCCTTCCAACAGCATCATAGTCCATATTTACCTACTTGATTGCCCACATGGCTTTATGCTCAAGCTCAATTGGCAGGTGGCATGACTTTCCAAACACTAGTTGATACGGCGACATCCCCAGCAGGGTTTTATATGCGTTGTGAACTGCCCACAATGCGTCATGTAGCTGTAAAGATCAATCCCTCCTAAATGGATTAACCACCTTCTCAAGGATGCTCTTAATATGCCAATTAGACACCTTCGCTTGGCCATTTGTCTGTGGATGGTATGTTGTGGTCATACGATGCTTCACACCGTATCTTTTCAATGCTGATGCAACTTGATTGTTATGAAAATGAGTACCTTGATCACTTATTAGTGCCCTAGGTGTTCCAAATCTCGTAAGGATGTAAGAGTGGAAGAACTTTAATACCGTTCGAGCATCATCTTTCGGCACTGCGATTCTTCGATCCACTTCGATACATAGTCAACAACAACTAAAATGTACACATTCCCAAAAGAGTTTGGAAATGGCCCTATAACGACAATACCCCTGACGTCAAATAACTCTACCTCCATAAAGGTTGTTGGAGCATCTCGTTACGTCGAGATATTGAGCCAGTGCATTGACATCAATCACATTATTGTGCAAAGTTGTGGGCATCTCGAAACAATATGGGCCAATAGAATCCTGACTGGAGGACCTTCACAGTAGTCCTTACACCACCAAAATGGCCTCCATAGGGAGCATCAAGGCAATGTCGCAAGATAGAAATCATCTCCTCTTCAGGAACGCAGCAACATATAATATTATCGGTGCATACCTTGAACAGGTATGGCTGTTCCAGTGGTACTTTGTAGCATCACGCAAAAATCTGACTTTCTTGTGACCAATAGCACTCAAGGGTAGCTTCCCACACACAAGATAGTTGACAACATTAGCATAGTAGGGCGATGCGTCGACAAAGAACAACTACTCGTCTGGAAATGTATCGACAATTTGGACATTATTCCCATCTTCACTTCCAACTTCTAGTTGAGACAAGTGCACAACTTCTTGATTTTCAGATCCCTTTCTATCCTTGATTTCAACATCAAGCTCTTGTAGCAATAGGATCCATCTAATCAACCTTGGTTTGGCATCTATTTTGCGCAAAAAGGTACCTTAATGCAAAGTGATCTATGTGGACTGTAATTTTTACGCCAACAAGGTATGAATGAAACTTGTCGAATGCAAAAGCTACTGTTAGCAATTCATTCTCAGTAGTTGTATAATTTACCTGCACTTCAGTCAAGTTTTACTAGCATAATAAATAGAATGAAATACCTTTTCTTTGGGTTGTCCCAGTACAGCTCCTACAGCAAAGTCACTTGCATCGCATATTAATTCAAACAGTTGCATCCAATCCAGTACGACAACAATCGGAGCTTGTACAACTGCTTCTTTATTGTAATGAATGCATCCAGACAAGTGGCATCAAACACAAACTTTTTATTCTGCTCTAGCAATGAGCATAATAGTTTAGTAATCTTGGAAAAATCACAAATAAATCTCCTATAGAAACCAGCATGTCAAAGTTTTACTAGCATAATAAATAGAATGAAATACCTTTTCTTTGCATTGTCCCAATACAGCTCCTAGAGCAAAGTCACTTGCGTCACACATTAATTAAAACGGTTACGTCCAATCCGATACGACGATAATCAGAGCTTGTACTAGTTGCTTCTTTATTGTAATGAATACGTCCAAACAGGTGTCATCAAACACAAACTTTTTATTTTTCTCTAGCAATGAGCATAACGGTTTAGTAATATTGGAAATATCACGGATAAATCTCTTATAAAAACCAGCATTTCCAAGAAAGCTTCTTATTCCCTTAACATTTGTTGGCGGTGGCAATTTCTCGATGATTTCGACCTTTGCTTTATCTACCTCAATGCCCTGACATGATATGCGATGGCTAAGAACAATACCTTCAACTGTCATGAAGTGGCATTTCTCCAAATTCAGAACTAGATTTGTGTCCTCGCATCTCTTTAGAACTTTAGCCAGGTTGTCAGCGTATTGGTCAAAAGCTTGCCCATAAATCGAGAAATCATCCATGAATACCTCTAAAGAATCCTCGATCATATCTGAGAAGATAGCCATCATACACCTCTAGAATGTGGCTAGTGCGTTGCACAATCCAAATGGCGTACGTCGGAAGGTGAAGGTCCCAAATGGGCATGTGAACGTGGTCTTTGCTTGATCATTCGACACAATGGCAATTTGCTTGTATCCAGAGTAGCCATCTAGGAAGCAATAATAAGCTTTACCAGCTAGCCTATCCAGCATTTGGTTAATGAAAGGTAGTGGAAAGTGGTCCTTCTTTGTGGCCACATTTAGTCGACGATAATCCATGCATACTTGTCAGCCAGTCGCAATGCGAGTAGGGATCAACTGGTTCTTGTCATTGCTCACAACTGTGAAACCACTCTTCTTAGGCACACATTGGATAGGGCTCACCCAATTGCTATCAGAAATGGGGTAGATGATGCCTGCTTCTAGCCTTTTGATAATTTCTTTCTACACCACTTCTTTCATTTTCTCATTAAGCCTTCTTTGTTGCTCAATGGATTGCTTCCCTTCTTCTTCTAACCTGATCTTGTATCTCTGATATCTGCAATGCTCCAAGCTATGACTCTTTTTTGTTCCTTTAAAATCACGATGAACTTCTCTTCTTGAATTGGGTCGAGGGCTGCGCTGACAATAACAGGTAACATATCATTGTCACCCAGAAAGACGTATTTCAAATGCGTCGGTAATGGCTTCTTCAACTCCAAGGTAGGAGCTTGTTCAATCGATGATTTTAACACGGGGATTGTCCTATTAGATAGATCTAAAGATTCCAATTGCTAATTCTGCCTCAACTCACAACTGTTAACCTCAACATTGTAGTCACATTCAGCTAGGACTTTATCAACAGATGTCACTGCATCTTCATCTAGGACTACTGAACTCAGTTCATTGAACTCTTCCATAATTGTTTCATCTAGCACATCAATGTGGTGACACTGCTCTTTACTTCTTGACAGAGATGCCTCGAAAATAGAAAAGGTAACATGATCGTAGTTATGACGCATGATAAGCTCACCCTTGAAAACATCGATAAGAGTACGTCCAGTTGCCAAGAATGGTCACCCAAGAATGATGGGCACTTCCTTGTCTGCCTCAGAGTCAAGGATTATGAAATCGATAGGGAACACAAGCTTATCTACTTATACAAGGACATCTTTGATCTGGCCTTCAAGTTGCGCTAAAGATCTGTCTGCAAGTTGCACTATCACCGCAGTGAAGCTGTCAAGGTCTTTCATTTTTGGTGGAAACTTGTTAGTTAGCATAGCATTGCACCTCTTTGTGAGTGCAATCGTCTCAATTTCAGACAATTTCTTCTTCTTCGATAACAACTCCTTCATAAATTTTTCATAATTAGGAATCTGCATAAGAGCATCTACAAGAGGTATGTTAATATGTAATTGTTTCAGAGTAGAAACAAACTTTTGATAGTCCTTATCATGATATTTTTCTTTAAATCTTTGTGCAAATGGCAAAGGTATACTGTCAGTTGGTTGTGAAGGAATAACCGATTGCATCGACACAGGCAGTTTAATACAAAATGTTAGAGCAATTTAATAGAAAATGAAATGAATGTTGAAGATATTTTGTCAATTCAAATTAAAAAAAATTAAATAAGTAAAACAATGATAAAGAGATGGGAGATCCCTGACTTGATAAGTTGGCAAACACTAAATGTGACTAAAAGGTAATTGGTAGATAAATTGTCGTTGCAATTAATATTAATGAGATCTCACTACTTTCGACTTCCCTACTTATCAAAGACTCAAAATACTCATATTAGCCATACCTTCTAGTGCTGGCAATGCTTTACATTTGAGAACAAGTGGCCAGAATTTCTTCGTGCCTCAAGCAACTTTCATTGTCTTGTTGTTAATTTAACTTGTCACTGCACCTTTCAGTGACTGTGACTGCAATCGTACTTCCGTGGTCAAAAAAATTAAATCCAAAAATAAACAGTTAAGAAGATTTGAGCAGAAATCAAATAGATCTAACATTAAGAGGTACTTTCATACACAATTAAAGTCATCAGAATTTATCAACGTTTAAGAGGAAATAAAAAAAAGTTGAAGCATTCTATTAGTAGCCTTCTAAAACTTTTCCGTAAATGCTCCTCTTGCATTGCATTTAGAACACTCCTCGTCAGGAGTAGATGCTGCCTTCTCGTCGCGTCAGTTCACCCTTCAAGGATTTAAGCTTTCATGGCAGCTTGCTTAAGAAAAATCATAAATGAAATTAAATTGTCACAAGCTTGATAATCATCCCCCTTTCTCTTCTCTCTTTCGTCAGTATTTATCTTCACTGCCTAGTACATGTGTCCTTCTTTTCATAGATCTAACTTCCTTGCAGCTGTACAAGTTAGTTAATCCAGCTATACACTTATGCAAATCTAGTGTATGCAATAAGCAGTTGCAGGTTGTCGTGACATTTATGGATGCAAATTTATATTTTAATTTGCTGTGACAACTTTGACATCCTCATGCACTGGTATTTCTGAATATGTTCACATAAAAAAATCCCTAATGTAATTTGGAAATACTTATTCGGTGACATGTTTGGGCGCAATTCTGGATCAAATTTGTAGCGAAAACTTTGAACACTTTCTTGCTTTGATCTTCTAAGATAGATCCCTGCACTGACATCTCAAGATGCAAAATTGAAACGAAATGTAACGACATTTGTAGCATAAGTGGGATAAAATAGAAGAAAATTAAACCAAACATCATTGACTTAGAAAATGTAGTTACTAAATATAAAATGCTAAAAATGCATGCTAAACATAATACAAAGGGAACAAATTATACTCTAAATAGGGAGAATTTAATGGTCTTTTCTAATGCTATCAAGAGTGCAATCGCCTCAACCCACTTCGAGATATAGTCAACTGTGACAAAAATATAAATATTTCCTCATGATGGCAGAAATGGTCTCATAAAACCATACCCCATACATCGAATAATTGAACCTCAACAATGTTTTGCAATGGCATCTCATTCCTTCTCGAAATGTTACCTGTCCGTTGACACCTATGACAGGAACGACAAAAATTATGTGCATCTTTAAACAAGGTAGGCCAAAAAAAACCTGATTGCAAAAATTTGGCAGCAGTTCTTTGTCCTCCAAAATATCCTCCATAAGGCGTAGCATGGCAGTGCTGTAAAATGCTATGGCATTCATCATGTGGAACACATCGCCTTATGATTTGATCTGCATAATTCTTAAACAAAAAATGCTTGTCCCAATAATAAAATTTAACATCATGCTTTTTCTTCCTCTAGTTAGTCAAATCAGAGGGTAACAATCCACTAACTAAGAAATTGACAATATCAGCGTACCATGGAAATGTTGTCATAGTAAATAATTGCCCATCTAGAAACTCCTCTTTTATGAATCTAGCATCACCATCAGCAGTATCCACTTCTATCCTTGATAAATGATCTGCAACCTGATTCTTTGAACCTTTTCTATCCTTTATCTCCGAGTTAAACTCTTGCAATAGAAAAATCCATCAAATCAATCTTGGCTTAGCATCCTTCTTCACTTTCAAGTATTTTATGGTAGCTTGATCCGTATAAACAGTTACTTTTGTGCAAATCAAATACGAACAAAATTTATCAAATGCAAAGACCACTACCAACAACTCCTTCTCCGTTGTTGTGTAGTTAATCTATGAATTATTAAGGGTTCTGCTCGTATAATAAATTACGTGAAACACATTCTCTTTCCTTTAGCCTAGCACTTCTACAACAAAATCACTTGCATCACACATTAATTCAAATGACAATTTCTAGTAGGAGCAACTACTTTTGGCGCAACAACTTATTTCTTCTTTAAAAATTCAAAAGCTTTTAAACAATCATCATTAAAAACAAAAGCTTTATCATGTTGCAACAATTCACATAGGGGCTAAGATATTTTTAAAAAATCTTGTATAAATCGCCTATAAAAACCTGCATGCCTAAGAAAACTACGAATACCTTTCACCGAAGTAGGTGATGGAAGCTTCTCAATTACCTCAATTTTTGCTTTGTCAACTGCTATCCCTTACTTCAAAATTTTGTGACCAAGCACAATGCCTTCACAAACCATAAAATGACATTTTTCCCAATTTAAGACCAAGTTTGTTTCTTCAAAACGCTTTAGAAAAACCTCCAAATTCTTCAAGCAATCCTTAAATGTATCTCCAAAACCAAAAAAAAATCATCCATAGAGACTCTTAAAAATTTCTCCACCATGTCTAAAAAATTACCATCATACAACGTTGAAAAGTTGTTGGCGCATTACACGGTCCAAATGACATTCTTCTAAAAGAAAAAGTTCCATAAAGACACGTGAATGTAGTCTTTTCTTGATCTTCAAGTACTATGGCAATTTGATTGTGTGTATTGTGAAGATGATCATATTTTTGAAGAATGTCCATCCAATCCAGCATCTGTTTGTTACATGGGGGAATTTTAATAGAGGTAATAGTATTCCTTATTCTAATACATATAATGCAGGTTGGAGACATTACCCAAATTTTAGTTGGAGCAATAATTAAGGAGCTAGTTCGGACAATGCTGTGCAACGGAATAATTACAGAGCGCCTAGATTTGAGCCTAATTTGCCAAAGAAAAATCAGCAGCAAAATGAAGTTTGTCATCAATAAAAAATTTGTTGAAAATATGTCTAAAAATGATGCAATTATTCAAAATCAAGTTGGGCAAATTGCTAATGCAATGAGTTCACGTCCGTAAGGAATGTTACCAAGTGATACTGATAATGCGAGATTGTAAGAAAAAGAGCATTGCAAAGCCATTTCACTTACAGGTAATAAATTATTTGTTGATGATGTTTATGATAACAAATTTGTTGTAACAAGTGATGAAAGAAGTCCAGGCTTAGATGTTGGAGCAAGAAGTAATGTTGAAGCAAAAAGAGAGACGGAAGATATTATGTTGGAAGCTGAAAAGAAAAGTGTTCAAAAAGAAGTTGAATCAAGCAAAGAAGAAAAGCATGATATTGGAGATGTAAAGGAAAATGTCATGACAAAATCTTGTCATTAGACAAAAGAAAAGATTTGAACAGTCGAAACAAGATGTTCAGTTTGAGAAGTTTTTGGAGGTACTGAAACAATTGCATATTAATATCCTTCTTGTAGAGGCATTGGAGCAGATGCCCAATTACGTGAAATTTATGAAAGATATTTTGTCCAAACAGAAGAGATTGGGTGAGTTCGAGACCGTCGCGCTTACAAAACGGTTCACAATGATGTTGGTGAATAAGTTGCCACTAAGGTTAAAAGATCCAGGGAGTTTTACTATTCCCTGTGCTATTGGTAACAACTATATTGGTAAAGTATTATGTAATTTAGGTGCTAGTATGAATCTGATGCCAATGTCAGTTTTCAAGAAACTTGGAATTGGAAGAGCGAGACCTACGACGGTGACGCTACAATTAGCAAATCGTTCATTCGAGCATTCGGAGGGTAAGATTGAAGATGTGTTGGTAAGAGTAGATGAATTTATTTTCCCTGTGAATTTTATACTTGTAGAGTTTGAGGCTAATTAAAAAAGTCCCCATAATATTGGGAGGACCATTTTTAGCTACGGGTAGAGCTTTAATAGATGTGCAAAAAGGAGAATAAACTATGAGAGTTAATGAGTAGCAAGTTACGTTTAATGTGTTTAATGCGTGTAGATGATGTTGAAGTTGCCACATGATTAATGTAGAAGAGGTAGTTGTGGAAGAAAATTTAGTAGATTTTTGCCATAGCAATACTGATGTTGTTACAAGAATTTATGAAGAAATAAGTTTTAGAAATTTGTGATATCAAGCATTTTGTAGAAAGATCAGGAAGAAGGTTTGAGTCTTTAGATTTATCTGATCGTGCTTTCAATGTACCAAAGCCTTCTATTATTGAGGCCCTGACACTTGATTAAAACCTTTGCCAGTACATTTAAAGTATGAATTTTTATGTGATAAAAAAACCTTGCCAGTAGTTATTTTTGCAGGTTTGGAGAAAGAGCAAGAAGAGCAACTATTGGGAGTTTTGAGGAAGTTCAAAAAGGCAATAGGTTTGATGATAACTGATATTAAAGTAAGCAGTCCTGAGTTTTGTATGCACAAAATTTTGCTGGAAGATTGTCATAGCAAATCGATATAGCAACAAAGGAGGCTCAATCCGATTATGAAAGAAGTTGTCAAGAAAGAGGTGATAAAATGGTTGGATGTTGGAATAATCTACCTAATATCCCATAGTTCTTAGGTTTGTCCGGTTCAGTGTGTTCCTAAAAAAGGAGGAATTACGGTCGTACGTAATGACAATAATGAGTTGATTCCTACTAGCACTGTCATAAGATTGAGAGTTTGCATGGACTATAGGAAATTTAACAAAGCTACAAGAAAAGACCATTTTCCTTTGTCGTTTATAGATCAAATATTGGATAAACTTGCAGGTAAGGCATATTATTATTTCCTTGATGGTTATTTAGGTTACAATCAAATTGCCATAGCACCTAGAGATCAAGAAAAGGCTATATTCACGTGTTCATATGTAACTTTTACTTTTAGAAGAATGGAATTTGGACTGTGTAATGCGCCAGCAACTTTTCAACGTTGTATGATGGCAATTTTTTCAGACATGGTGGAAAATTTCTTTAGTTTTTGGAGATACATTTGAAGATTGTTTGAAGAACTTGGAGGTTGTTTTAAAGCATTGTGAATAGACAAATTTGGTTTTAAATTGGGAGAAATCCATTTTATGGTTTGTGAAGGCACTATGCTAGGTCACAAAATTTCGAAGCAAGGGATAGCAATTGACAAAGTAAAAATTGTGGTAATTGAGAAGCTTCTACTGCCTACTTCGCTGAAAGGTATTCATAGTTCTCTATGCAGGTTTTTATAGATGATTTATAGAAGATTTTTCAAAAATATCTAAGCCCTTGTGTGAATTGATGTAACATAATAAATCTTTCGTGTTTAATGATGAATGTTTGAAAGCTTTTACATTTTTGAAGAAGCAATTAGTTGTTGCATGATTGCACTGTGAACGTTAGAGCAAATATGTGCAAGCTTACACTATCGATGCAAGTATAGTAGACAGAAATGAATCTATCGAATGTTGATCCCATAGAGATTGGTTGTTTATGTTTAAATCTGTAGAAGCAATTTGAGTTAAAATGATAACAACTGTTTATAGTAATGTCAACGCAAACTGGTTAAAACTACACAGGTTAAGAATAAAAATCAATGCAAATGTAAAATAAAATGTTAGAGCAAATTAATAAAAGATGAATTGATTGTTGAGCTGTTGTAATATAAATTAGAAATATAAAAGAAATAGATCAAGTGTAAAGAATTTGAGAGGATCACTGATTTCACTATTTGGCAATGCTAAATGTGACTACAAGGTAACTAATAGATGAATTGTCACCGCAATTATGTCTCAATGAGATCTTACTGCTATCAAACTCTTTGTTTAGAGTAGACCTAAGTACTCAGAATTACAACACCTTCCAGTGCTGGTACTACTTTGTACTCAAGAACAAGTGGCCAGAATTCTTGCCTTAAGCAACTTCCGTTGTCTTGCTTGTTAATCTAATGTGTCACCGTACCTTTCAGTGACTGTGACTGCAATTGTACTTCCATGGTCAAAACAATTAAATCCAAATATAAATAGATGAGAAGAATTGAGTAAAAATCAATGTAAATCTAACATTAAAAGATACTTCCGTATTCAATCAATTGTCAATAGCATTCATCAATATTTAAGAGGGATTAACGAATGAAATTGAAAGATGCTATTCCTAGTCTACTAGAATTTTCCCTTAATCGCTCTTCTTGCATCGCATCTAGCACTTCTCATTAGAAGCAATTGCTTCCTTGTTGCATCAGGTCACCTTCCTCCAGAACCAAGCTTCCATGGCAGCTATCTTCGAGATTGAACAAGAGAAATTTTAGAGTTGAATTTGTCACACCTTGATGATCCATATTCTCTTTCATCCTTCTATTTATAATCACTTGTAATTGTGGATCTTCCTCGCTTTTCAGATCTAACTCCTTTTTGCAGCTGTGAAAGTTTGTTATTGCCAACTATGCGCTCACACAAATCTGATTTGTTAGGCAGTTGCAGATTGTCGTGACATTGTTGGGCGTAAATTATTATTTTAATTTGCTGTGACAACTTGTCATTCTCTTACGTTGGTGCTTCTGGATGTATTAGTAGCGTAGAATCCCTGATAAAATGTAGAAGCATTTATGTAATGACATTTTTTACCGCAATTTTGGATCAAATTTGTGATCGCAACTCTGAATACTTTCCTACTCTAATCTTCCCAAGTGGATTTCTATGCTGACAACTTTGGACACAAAACTAGTATTAAATATAGTGACATTAGTAGCACAAAAGAGATAAAATGAAAGAAAATAAGAGCCGACAATATTGAGTTAGAAAATGCAAGTACTAAGTATGAAATACTAAAAATGTATGCTAAATATGGTACAAAAGGAACAAATTATACACTAATTTAACAAGAAATTATGTGTCATTGCTAATGTTATCACATCCCCAAACTTGAGTTTTTACTTGTCCTCAAGTAAATAAAAGTTAGCAAAGTTATATCCAAATTCTTGTCACCACATTCATCTAGCAAAGTTATATCCAAATTCTTGTCACCACATTCATCATTCTAGCAACTTATATTCTCTGAAATTCTAATGTATAAATTGTATTCATATGTTGGAATATTGTGTCGACAATTTATAGGTATGAATAATCAAAATTGCAACTTCACTAATGCTAGCATCATGCTTTAAATCTTAAATCTTCTTAATCAACACATCATTTATTGTATAATATACATATATATATATATATATTTCTTCTTTCATCAACTTTTCTTTCTTTAACTCTTTCCATTTTCTTTTATGCGACTGAGAGATGTCATTGCATTACTACACTCTTGTTCCTGGGCAGAAACGATGGGGTGCAACAAACCCCCAAGGAGCATGTAATTGCGTCGACACACACTCTTGCAGTGACAAACTTTGGCTAGATAAAAAAATTTTAACACATGCAATATAGTGTTCCCCATTGTTGAGTCACAATGCACCCACATTGGAGTGTCTTTTATTTAGTAAATATAATTATATACATAGCTGCAAGATGGTAAGTTAATTTAATATTTAAGGAATGATACTACTTATTTATTACTAATGCAATCTCAATCATTCATCCAAAACTAGAAGGATTCAACATTCAACTCGCTCATTAGCATTCCAAATAATTCAAGAATTTACGCATCAAATGCAAAAAAAAATGTGGTCACATTTTTCTTAACTATCCATACTTTCATTCATTAAAAAGAGAAATATATTCTTAAATTTGGGGGTGTAATTGCATTTCCATTCCACACTTCCCCCCAAACTTAATGTCTGCATTGTCCCTAATGCACTGATAATACTATACAAATAATAATGGAAGTGTAACTACAATGCAAATGCTAGAACAAATAAAAAATGCAATGACAATTAAAAGAAATGAATGCAACTAACTACTGAAAAGTAAACTAACTCAGTGTGTTGCAACCTCGAAAGTGGTTGCTTTGGATTTGTTTTTCTTCCTAGGGCGTTCCTCTTTGCTCTTCTTATGTGCCTTTCGTTTACGTTTCTTTTCTTTCGGTTCAACCGGTGGAGTAGATTGCTCCTTCATTGTTGGTTGAATGTTGGCTTCATCGATAGTCATGTCTGATGGATGGATTTCAGCAAGTGATGCCAAGTATGGCACTATAGCCAGAGGATTGGAATCTTCATTGCTGGATGTGACTTCCTCGACCCAACTTGCCTCAGATGTCACCATGTTTTCAACAGATCTACCCTTATTAGCGGGTGCATCGATAAATTCCTCTGATAAATTTGTCCGAGCAAGATCTTCTTCTTTTTCTTTCTTCTCTTCTTTTTTAATACCCACAGAGGCAACTAGTGTGTGCTTTTCTGTTGCAACAGCCTCCCTCTCTGCCATAGTGGCCCCCAAACTATTCGACGGTTCATCTTCAAAGAGGCTATCTATGTTTTGGAAGCAATCTTCCATTTCCTTGGATTGCGCCTCTTTATCCTCATCATCAGAGATGTGGATTCTATTTGGGGACTGGACGGACTAGGTTTTGCCTTCTAAACCAGGTTGCTTCGATGATGGAGTAGCTTCATTGATAATAGGGGAAACATAGAAAATTTTAGCATCGGGAACTTCTTAAGTCGCGCAATGTGATGAAAATAGTAGTATTCCATGCCCTAGTATATGCATAGAATAATTTCTATCTGAATTGCATCTCCTCCACTGCGTCGACAAGTCTGATTTGTCTGCTGCTCATTCGATCAATAAACTTTTCAATCTCATCAAGTTTCCTTCAAATTTGAGGATCTGTAAGTACATGGGTCTGAGTGTCTTTCTTTTTCCCTTTCTCCTTTTCCTTCTTTGGCGGCACCTCCTTCACTATAAGGGTTTCCTGCCCCCTTGGCATCCTCTTCATCAAAACATCATTGATTGGCCCATTGTTTTCCAAAGTTTCCTCCCCTTCGTGAGGCACAATGCCCCGTTGTTTACACAACATCATTATCAAAGAAGGGAAAGGCAGGATACCTGTTTGTTTGGTGGCGACATCTGTGATTTCTTGATGTAGGATTGCGCCGACATCAATACATCGCCCCTTTAGTATAGAGTGCAACAAGCACATTCTATCCATCATTGCATTCGTACTATGGGTGGATGGTAGGAGACGACAATTGATGAAATGAAACCACACCTTACTTTACACAGTGAGGTAGCGACGGTGCATGGTGTAGTTGTTTGGATTGTTGTCAGTCCAAACTATGCCATCGACCCATAAATCATTCAGTAAAACCTCTGCAACTTCCTCTGTTAAGTTTTCTAAAAACTTGACATGTTCATCTTCTCCCTTAGCAATATTGAAGAGAGTATTTATGTGGTCAGTGCTCCAGGGCACCAAACCTTCACGAACATAAATGAATTCTTGTTTCGGATCAACTAGGTTAGCGTAAAATTCCCTTAGCATAGAAGGAGTGTACCTGGTCTATTGGTCACAAAGTTGCTCCCATCCCAAACGAGAAATTGTTCTGTTGATCTGCTTCCCCAATATCAGATGAGAGGACAACTGAAATCCTTGTTTAGGATGACAGTTCCTATTCAACATAACTTCATGATAATGGTCCTTTTCCGCTTTTTATAAAAATAGAACAGGCTCCTTGGGTTGTGGTTGGTCGGTGTTTCTGACCATAGCAGCTGAAGATTTAGCCACTAATTTAGCTGGGGTTTTCGTTCCGTGAGTTCTTTCCATGAGGACTAAAAGAAATAAAGTGAGAATATTTTGTAGAAAACACAGAAGGTTGAAGTCAAAGAAAATACAACAACAGTGCTGGTTGTGAGTGTAAGAGAACAATCGACACAAAAATTGAGTTTTACAGATGATGGAGGCAAAGAGATGTGATGATTGCTAAGAGTATACTGTGTCTACAGTCAATAAATTGTAAAACACAGATCATACCTTTTTGGAACGATCCAATAGTTGGGGATTGAGGTGAATCAATCGAAGTGATTCTTGCTTGAAACATTTCATTGATTCATCAATGCAATGCGTCGACAAGTCGTGCTTTTGTGTACGTCGACAAAAAGGAGATATTTTATTCTTGCATAAAACTAAATAAAACGAATTAAAAGAAAACAAAAGACAAAAAGTAAATATAAAAATTGCAATGACATTTTTAAGTAAATGTGACCAGATTAATAATCTCTTTTTTTTCGTTGATGCCTGGGCTGTGGTAATACTTAAATTGTTGCCCATTCACTTTAAATTGGTACCCATCATTCAAATCTTTGATTTTCACTGCACCATGTGAAAGTGCTTCGACAACTTCAAAAGGTCCTGACCACCTTGAGCGCAATTTCCCTTGATGCAATTTTAAACGTGAGTTAAATAAAAGCACTAACTGACCAGGAGAAAATTGTCGTCGCAAAATGATGTTGTCATGTCATCGTTTAGTTTTTCTTTGTAAATGGCAGCATTTTCATAAGCATTGCACTGAATTTCTTCCAGCTTTGAAATGTCCAACAATCTTTTCTGTCTAATAGCATCATAGTCCATGTTCACTTGTTTGATTGCCCACATGGCCTTATGTTCAACTTCGACAGGCAAGTGACATGATTTTTTCACCAGTTGATATGGCGACATCCATAACGAAGTTTTGTAAGCAGTGCGAAGCGCCCACAACGCATCATTCTATCACGAAGACCAATCTCGTTGAGATAGGTTAACCACCTTCTCAAGAATACCCTGGATTTACCGATTGGATACTTCGATTTGTCCATTTGTTTGCGAAAGATATGTGGTTACCATACGATGTTTCACACCGTAATGTTTCAAAGCTATCACCACCTGATTGTAATGGATGAGTACCTTGGTCGCTTATTAATGCTCGAGGTGTTTCAAATCATGTAGGGATATTTGTGTAAAGAACTTTAATACCGTCTGAGCATCGTCCTTTGGAACAGCAATTGCCTCGATCCACTTGGAGAGATAGTCAATAACTACCATAATATACACATTCCTAAAAGAATTTGGAAATGGTCTCATAAAATCTATACCTCAAACATCAAATAACTCAATCTCCATGATAGGCTATTGAATCATCTCGTTGCAACGAGATATAGAACCGGTGCGCTGACATTTGTCGCACTGCTGAGCAAAAGCAGTGCGAAGCGCCCACAACGCATCATTCTATCACGAAGACCAATCTCGTCGAGATAGGTTAACCACCTTCTCAAGAATACCCTGGATTTACCGATTGGATACTTCGATTTGTCCATTTGTTTGCGAAAGATATGTGGTTACCATACGATGTTTCACACCGTAACGTTTCAAAGCTATCACCACCTGATTGTAATGGATGAGTACCTTGGTCGCTTATTAATGCTCGAGGTGTTTCAAATCATGTAGGGATATTTGTGTAAAGAACTTTAATACCGTCTGAGCATCGTCCTTTGGAACAGCAATTGCCTCGATCCACTTGGAGAGATAGTCAATAACTACCATAATATACACATTCCTAAAAGAATTTGGAAATGGTCTCATAAAATCTATACCTCAAACATCAAATAACTCAATCTCCATGATAGGCTATTGAATCATCTCGTTGCAACGAGATATAGAACCGGTGCGCTGACATTTGTCGCACTGCTGAGCAAAATTATGGGCGTCTGAAACAATGTCAGCTAGTAAAATCTTTATTGTAGGACCACTGTAGCAGTCCTAATGCCACCAAAATAGCCTCCATAAGGCACATCACGGCAATGCTTCAGGATAGATAACATTTCTTCCTCAGGAATGAGCGACGAATGATGTGTCAGCGTATACCTTGAACATGTATGGCTCATTCCAATGATACTTAGCAGCATCCCGAAGAAATCTGACCTTCTTATGGCCTGTTGCACTCAATGGTAGCTTTCGACATACTAGGTAATTGACTACATCTGCATACCATGGAGATGCATCAATAATTTGTGATTTATTCCCATATTCACTTCCAGTTTCCAGACGATATAGGTGGTTTGCTACTTATTTTTCGACCCTTTCCTGTCTTTAATCTCAATATCAAATTCTTGGAGTAAAAGGATCCATCTAATCAGCCTGGGTTTTTCATCCTTCTTAGCTTTTATCTTAAAGCAGAATGATCAATGTACATTGTAATTTTTGCACCAACAAGATATGAACGAAACTTGTCAAATGCAAAAACTACTGCCAGGAACTCTTTCTCAGTAGTTGTAAATTCACCTGCGCTTCAGTTAGAGTCTTACTAGCATAATAGATTGAATGAAATACCTTATCTTTCCTTTGTCCAAGAACAGCACCTACAGCAAAGTCGCTCGCATCGCACATTACCTTGAATAGTTACGACCAAGTTGGTGTGACGACAATAGGTGCCTGTACTAACTGCTGTTTAATATTTAGAAATGCTTCTAAACAAGCTTCATCGAACAATAACTTTTTATTTTGCTCCAACAAGGAGTAGAGTGGTTTTGCTATTTTGGAGATGTCTCGAATGAAACTTCTATAAAATCTAGCATGGCCGAGAAAACTCCTTATTCCCTTCACACTTCAATTCCTTGACAAGATATTTGATGACCAAGGACAATTCCTTCGATTGCCATGAAGTGGTATTTTTCCCAGTTTAGAACCAAGTTGGTGTCCTCGCATCTTTTCAACACTTTTGCTAAGTTGTCAGCGCATATATCAAAATTTTTCCCATACACAGAGAAATCATCCATAAATACCTCTAATGAATCCTCGATCATATTGGAACCTTTCTATCATTTATCTCCAAGTCAACCTCTTGCAACAGCAAAATCCATCGAATCAAGCGTGGCTTATCATCCTTCTTTGCTATCAAGTATTTTATGGCAGCATGATCTATATAACCTGTTACTTTTGTACCAATCAAATAAGAACGAAATTATCAAATGTGAAATCAACTAAGGGTCCTGCTCGCAGAATAAATTATGTGAAACACCTTCTCTTTTCTTTGTCTTAGAACTGCTCTTACAGCAAAATCACTAGCATCGCACATTAATTCAAATGACAAATTCCAGTCAAGAGCAATTACCATTGGCGCAACAACTAATTGCTTCTTCAAAAATTCAAAAGCTTTCAAACATTCATCATTAAAAACAAAACCTTTATCATGTTGCAGCAATTCACACAAGGGCTTAGATATTTTTGAAAAATCTTCTATGATTTGTCTATAAAAACCTACATGCCCTAGAAAACTACGAATATCTTTCACCGAAGCAGGTGGCGGAAGCTTCTCAATTACCTCAATTTTTTCTTTGTCAATTGATATCCCTTGCTTCAAAATTTTGTGACCAAGGACAATGCCTTCACAAACCATAAAATGGCATTTCTCCAATTTTAAAACTAAGTTTGTTTTTTCACAACGCTTCAAAACAACCTCCAAGTTCTTCAAACAATCATCAAATGTATATCCAAAAACCAAAAAATCATCCATAAAGACTTCTAAAATTTTTTCCACCATGTTTAAAAAAATTTCCATCATACAACGTTGAAAAGTTGCTGGCGCATTGCACAGTCCAAATGGCATTCTTCTAAAAGCAAAAGTTCCATACAAACACGAGAATGTAGTATTTTCTTAATCTTCGGTGCTATGGTAATTTGATTGTAACCTGAATAACTATCAAGGAAATAATAATATGAGTTACCTGCAAGTCTATCAAACATTTGATCTATAAACGACAAAGGAAAATGGTGTTTTCTCGTAGCTTTGTTGAGTTTCCTATAGTCCATGCAAACTCTCCATCCTGTGACAGTCCTAGTACGAAACAACTCATTATTGTCATTACATACGATCGTAATTCCTCTTTTTTCGAGGACACACTGAACCGGACTAACCCAAGAACTATCAGCTACTGGGTAGATTATTCTAGCATCCAACCATTTTATCACCTCTTTCTTGACAACTTCTTTCATAATTAGATTCTGCCTCCTTTGTTGCTCTATTGAATTGCTATGACAATCTTCTAGCAAAATTTTTTGCATGCAAAACGCAGGACTGATTCCTTTAATATCAGCTATCGTCCAACCTATTTCCTTTTTCAACGTCCTCAAAACTTCCAATAGTTGCTCTTCTTGCTCTATCTCCAAACCTGCAGGAATAACTACTCGCAAGGTTTTGTTACCACATAAAAATACATACTTTAAATGTACTGGCATAGTTTTTAACTCAAGTGTCGGGGGTTCAATAATAGAAGGATTCAATACTTTGAAAGCATAATCAGATAAATCTAAAGACTCAGACTTTCTTCCTGGCCTTTCTACAAAATGCTTGACATCACAAATTTCTAAAACTTTAACTTCAATTTCTTCACAAATTCCTATAAGAACATCAGTATTGCTACAGCAAAAATATGCTAAATTTTCATCCACAACTATCTCTTCTACATTAATCATGAGGCATTCTTCAGCATCATCTGCATACTTTAACGCATTAAACACATTAAATGTATCTTACTTCTCATTAACTCTCATAGTTAATTCTTCTTTTTGCATATCTATTAAAGCTCTAACCGTAGCTAGAAACGGTCTTTCAAAAATTATGGGGACTTCTTTATCAGCTTCAAACCCTAAAATTATAAAATCTGTAGGGAGAATAAATTCATCTACTCTTACCAACACATCTTCAATCTTACCCTCTGAATGTGCGAATGAGCGATCTGCTAATTGCAACATCTCCGTCATAGGTCTTGCTCTTCCAATTCCAAGTTTCCTGAAAACTAACATTGGCATCAAATTAATACTAGAACCTAAATCACATACCAATGTAATTGTTACCACTAGCACAGGGAATAGTAAAACTCCCTGGATCTTTTAACTTTGATGGCAACTTATTCACCAACATCACTGTGCACCCTTCAGTAAGCACGATGGTCTCGAACTCACCTAATCCCTTCTTGTTGGACAAAATGTCTTTTATAAATTTCACGTAATTGGGCATCTTCTCCAATACTTCTACAAGAGGGATATTAATATGCAGTTGTTTTAGTACCTCCAAAACTTCTTAAACTGAACATCTGGCTTCGACTGTTCAAATCTTTACGAAAATGGTGGTGAAATCTTTTATTTTGTCTGATGACAAGATTTTGTCATGACATTTTCCATTACATCACCAATATCATGCTTTTCTTCTTTGCTTAACTCAACCACTTTTCGAACACTTTTCTTTCCAGCTTCCAATATAATATCTTCCATCTCTCTTTTTGCTTCAACAATACTTCTTGCTTTAACATCTAAGTCTGGACTTCCTTCATTATTTGTTACAGCAAATTTGTTATCATAAACATCATCAACAAATAATTAATTACCCTATAAGTGAAATGGCTTTGCAATGCTCTTTTCCTTGCAATCTCGCATTCTCAATATCACTTGGCAACGTTCTTTACAGATGTGAACTCATTGCATTAGCAATTTGCCCAACTTGATTTTCCAATGCTCTCAATGACGCAGCTTGACTCTAAATAATTGCATCATTTTTAGACATATATTCTTTCAGCAAATTTTCTATCGATGACAAACCTGCATTTTGCTACTGATTTTGCTTCGATAAATTAGGCTCAAATCCAAGCGCTTTGTTAGTATTCTGTTGAACAATATTGCCCGAACTGGCTCCTTGATTTTTACTCCAACTAAAATTTGAATGCTGTCTCCAACCTGAATTATATGTGTTAGAATAAGGATAATGATTACCTTTATTGAAATTCCTCATGTAACATATAGATGCATGGGCATTCTTCAAAAATATGGTCATCTCTACAATACACACATTTTGCTTCAGTAACCTTCACTTCTCTAGTCCTAGTCGATTTTTGCATAGTTTTGATCATGTTAGCCAACGAAGATACTTGTGTTGTAAGTAATGTAATTGCATCCAACTCCATTATACTAGCAGTTATTATACTAGAATCCATTCTTACTGTTGGATATTGATAATCATTATTCGTAATTCTTACAAATATTTCATACGCCTCATTGTACATCTTATCCAACAATGTACCATTTACTGATGCATTGACTACAATTCTTGTATGCGAATTCAACCCATTGTAGAATATCTCCTTTTGTGTCCAATGTGGAAAACCATGCATAGGAAATTTTCTAAGCAAATCCTTATATCTTTCCCACGCCTCATAAAGTGTTTCATCATCCAATTACTTAAATGATGTAATATCATTTCTCAATATTGCATTCATCTTCAGCAGATTATATCGCAGCAAAAATCTTTGGCATAACTCATGCTCTTGCACGATCACGCAAAGAATAAGGAAACAGTTTCAATTGCAAGGCATCTTCAGGAACACCTTGTTGTCTAAAAGAATCACATACCTCCAAAAATAATCGCAGATGCATCCTTGGATCTTTCATAGGCAAACCTCCAAATTGCCCAATAGTTTGTAGCATCTAGAACATAACTGGTTTAAGCTCAAAATGAGTAGCATCAATTTGTGGCCGTAAAATACCTAGACCGATATTATTGAGAACTGGCACTACATGCTCTCGAATTGGTCTGTCTCTATCATCAATTACTTGTGGAACATTTACAACTTTTGGCTCACGAACAACTGGAATAGGAACTTCAGGACTTGCCCTTCCTTCAATTCTCTCCATTTCTTGCTCTCGCAACTCTCTTCTACGTCTTCTCAACGTTCTTTCTATTTTTGGATGTAACGACAAATTATCTCCACTCCTTCTCATAAAATTTCTACAAAAATCTACAATAAAAAATCAAAACAAAATTAAAAATAACCATATCAAATGTTAGCTCAACAATATAACAAAAATCTTACTGAATTACATTGATCACCCTTGTAACGACGCTAAAAACTTGTCGCGTGTAAAATAGTATTGTTGTAGCATGTGCAAGTGTACGCAACATTCAAGTAATAAAGTGATAAGTAGAGTATCGTACCCACAGAGAGATTGGTATTCAGAAGAAATTGTTATGGTTGTTGACAAAAGAATTATGCAAATAGAATAAAATGTGATAATAAGATAGATTGTGTTTGCAAAGTGCGTGTCATGAAAAATGCAAAACAGTAAAGTTAACCAAGATTTATCCAAGCAGAGCATCAAATCCACTAAGAACTTATCAAGCTTAGCAGAAATGATTGGCAAAATCTTCAGTACGGTACAAGGTTGCAGTCAATAAATCTAGAATATTTCATATCCAAGTTCTCGATCTATGAATGCCTTAGCAAATATCTACTTTTACAAAATATCTCAAAATAACTAAGTAATGACGTGCTAATTTAATGTAGCAACATTTTATAGTGAACACACATTATATTCCTATATAAAAGACATGCATTTTCCCAACAAAACTTATCTTACCCTTAACGAACATAGCTCATCAGAGTTACTACACATATCTTCTGATATATGCTCGTTACATTGACTTATGCTCTAGCAAATCCATCCTACTTTTAGGTCAAGAATATGCACATGCAAAACAAGAGCTTATTCTTAAGATTGCAAGCACGTAGAATTAAAAACAACTGAGTCATAAATCAATAAAGAGATTTAATAGAGAGATATCAGTAATTCATTCATAGATATAAAACAAAGTTCTGAAATATTCATACCTTAACTAGTCAGAGTAAGGGTGCAAATTGTTGCTTAAACAAAATAACAAACAGATTCAAAGATTAAGAGTACTCCTTGTTGAGACCCAAAAAGAACATCATGCCCGTATTCTCAATTTTGCTTCGCTTCGCCACAACGTCTCTTTGCTTTGGTCATTTTGCTGTAGTATTGTCAAGCTCTACTCCTAACGATAGTTGACAACTCTGCCTTATGCACCTCAAATCTACCGTGTGACTCTCTCGATTTCCCTCATTCTTAAATCTAATGCAACAACACTCTAGCCTTACTTGAATAAAATCTTTGATATCTTTTCCTTCATCCAAATGTTCTTTATATGAGATCTTGGCCACATAATACACGTTGTTTAGATTCACTTTTCTAGGGGTTCTAGAGACCTCGTAAAGCTTTCTAGTATAGACCACAGTAGATCTGGCTTGCTTCAGCAGAATCTTGCGCACCTGGTACTGCCAAAGCGTTTAGCAGCTGTAAAGTTTTGCTACTTTCGCTGTCAACAGTGCTTCCTTATTGGGCCTAATGCTCTCATCTTCCTTCACCTTTTGTTGCATCAAGAAACATGTACCAACAAGTGTAGTTTGCTACAACAAAAAGGGTAAAAATGTACAGATTTTGCCAATTAAGTGCACAGCAGCTCCGATGATAAAAACACATAAAAACACTACAAATGTTATAATAAATTTACTAGAGATCAAACAAAATGTTCTGGCAAAAGTACGTAATATAACTCTTTTTCAAGAGTTGTCAACGTCGAGATTAGATGAAGCTTTATGGGCCTATAAGACTGCCTTTAAAACACCTTTAGGGATGTCGCCGTTTAAGATTGTCTGTGGAAAGGCTTGTCATTTACCTATTGAGTTAGAGCATAAAGCTTTTTAGGCGATTAAAAAGATAAATGTTGATTGATTGGTTTCAAGAGAGAAAATGATGATGGAGTTAAATGAGTAGAGGAGTTTCGATTGCAGGCATATGAAAATGCCCAAATTTATAAAGAAAAAATGAAAAGATGGCATGATAGCTAGAATTTTCCTAAGCATTTTGAACCAAGACAACAAATTTTTCTGTTTGATTCGATGCTCAAATTATTCCTAGGAAAATTGAAGTCTAAGTGGGCAAGGCCATTTAAGTTAATTTTTGCTTATCCACATGGTGCTATTAATATTAAAAATGTCACGATAGGGAATGTGTTTAAAGTCAATGGACAGAGTCTGAAGCGTTATTATAATGATCCGATGCTGCAGCGGAATTTTTCTATTACATTGCATGATGTTAGAAGAGTTTTAAAGTGATTTATTTTTATTTTGGTTTTGTGTTAATTTAGAATTTGAATTTTTGAATTAGTTTTGTAGGTTAGTGAAACAATAGTAGCTTTCGTAATAAATGAGTACAGCGTAAGGCTTTGCTGGACCAATCAGAAGTGATTGCGTCTCTGTCATAACAAATATGAAATGGTAGAGCAACAAATTTTGCACCCACGTGCAACACGTTTTAGCTGATTTCTTGTTATATTAAATTCCTTTTATTATTGTTTCCTTATATTTAGTCTTTGTTTCCTTATTTGTTAGATCATTGTTCGTTGAAAGTTTATGTTTCCTCTGAACAGTTTGCTGGTCCAAAAAATGAGATGCAAGAGAAAGATGTTGCAACAACCTATGCTCATCATCTCAAGGAAGTTTTATTATTGGAATGCGGAGGCGAAGTTCCAAGAGAACTATCTAAAGTGCCAACCTTTAATGGAGAAAGCTTTCTTGTTTAAACAAGAAAAGCATTGTCATGATGCTCCTTATGGAGGTCATTTTGGTGGTGTTAGGATTGCTGCAAAGATCCTTCAGTTAGAATTTTATTGGCCATCATTGTTTCAAGACACTCACAACTTTTTTCAACAATGCGATAAGTATCAGCGCACTGGATCGATATCTTGACGCAACGAGATGCTGCAACAGTCTATTATGGAAGTTGAGCTTTTCGACGTATGGGGTATGGATTTCATGGGACCATTTCTCAATTATTTTGGAAATGTTTATATTCTGGTCATTGTCATTTATGTCTCTAAATGGGTCGAAGTAATTACTGTCCCTAAAGATGATGCTCGGACAGTGTTGAAATTCTTTCACACATGCATCCTCACTCGATTCGGCACACCTAAAGCATTAATTAGTGACCAAGGCAGTAATTTTCATTGCAATCAAGTTGCGACCGCATTAAAAAATTATGGTGTTAAACATCGAATGATAACCACATATCATCCACAAATGAATGGCCAAACTGGAGTATCCAATCACCAAATTAAAAATATCTTTGGAGAGGTGGTGAAACCATCTAGACGAGATTGGTCTTCAAGGCTTAATGATGCATTGTGGACGCTTCACACAGCATATAAAACACCATTAGGAATGTCAATGTATCAGCGTGTCTTTGGTAAATCCTATCACTTCCCAGTGGAACTTGAACATAAAGCCATGTGGGCAATTAAGCAAGTAAATATGGATTATGACGCTGCTGGACAAAAGAGACTGTTGGACATTTCTGAATTAGAGGAGATTCGATGAAATGCATACGAGAATGCTGCCATATACAAAGAAAAAACTAAGAGATGGCACGACAACATCATCTTGCAGCGATAATTTTTTGCAGGTCAGTTGGTACTTTTATTTAATTCATGTTTAAAATTGCATCTTGAAAAATTGTGTTATAGATGGTCAGGGCCATTTGAAGTTGTCGAAGTATTTTCTCATGTGCAGTGACAATTAAAGACTTAAATGATGGGCACCAGTTCAAGGTAAATGACCAACGGCTGAAGCATTATCTCAGCCCAAACGACCACGAGCAGAACGAGACCATTAATCTAGTCACATTTACTTAATTTGTCATTACATTTATTCCATTTACTTTTCGTATTTTATTTTATTTCAATTATCTTCTTTAGTTATTTTGCAGGAATAAAAGCTACTCTCTTTGTCGACACATAGAAAACACTTCTTGTCGATGCAAATTAATTGCTGACTATCACAGTGCAACGTTTCAGGAAAGAATCATAACATTTGATTCACCATTCTCCCCAATTATTGGATCGATTTAGAAAAGGACAATCTGTGTCATTGCATTTATTGGATGCAAACACAGTGTCCTATCCCTATAGTGGCTACCAATATGCCTTTTCATCATCATTTTTCATTCCTTATAAGAACACCCCACTGTGCTGACGGTGTTCTCCACAACCACAATCTTCATTATTGCTGCAAAACATCTCTTCTTAAGCTTTCCAAAATCCTGCAACTTTTATTCTCTTTATATCATAGAATCATGGCACAAATGAGAGGATCAAAAACCCCTTCCAAATTAGTCGTCAAATCTTCTGTTACAGTGGTTCGCAATAATGAGCAGCCATTGATCAAAGAACCAGTCTTGTTCCTTACTAAAGCTGCTAAGGATCGGTTTCATGATATCATGTTAAAGCAGAACTGTCATCCAGAACAGGGGTTCCAGCTGTTAAACAAGTCCACCGGACCATCTCGCGACTGGAGTGCGAAATGTTTTGTACCCATCCTAAAGGATACTCTTCCCTCGTTAGGGCTTATTGATAAGGATCAAGAGTTTGTTTTTGTTCGAGAGAGACTGGTGCCTTAAGGTGCTACACACATCAATGCCCTATATGACATTGATGTTGGGGAAGATGAACATATCGCCTTCCTAGAGCAACTGATTGAAGAGGGCGCTAACATGTTAATAAGTGATTTATACGTTGATGGTGCCATCTGGACAAGAAACAACCCCAATAACTATACCATGCATCGTCGATTCCTCCCCATGCAAAGCAAGGTCTGGTTCCACATTATTAATTATTGATTATTACCTTCAACTCACAGCATCACAGTGACATTTGATCGAATGTGTCTTATCAATTCAATTATTAAAGGCCGTAGAATAGATGTCGATGCTATCCTGCGTCAGGAGATTGCAAAATGTGCAGCCAAACAAACAAGTATTTTGCCATTCCTCTCTCTTATAATAATTGTGTCAACAACGAGGTGTTGTGCCTCGTGAGAGAGAGGAGTTCTCGGACAATAAGGAACCAGTCAACGATGTTTCGGTAGAGCGTATGACAAATGGGAAGGAGACCCCTATGGTGAAAGAAGCTACCCCAAAGAAAGGAAATGGAAAAGCAAAAAAGGAAGAAAACCAACCTCGTGGCCCCACAGATCTTCAATTATGGAGGAAAATTGCAGAGATTGAGTAGTTGGTTAACAAAATCAGTGTGCAACAAATCAAACTTATCGCCACAGTTGAGGACATGGAGCAATCGTAAAATTTATTCTATGCCTACACCAGGGCATGGAATAGTGCAATTGTCAGCACATTACGTAGCATTAGCAAGCAGCCTCTACTAGAATTCCCAATGTTTTCTCCTATCATCAGGGAGACAATGCCATCAACTAAAAGAGCTGCTTCGGAAGGGAAGGACCAATCTGCTGCTTCTCCGCGAATGATCCATATATCTAATGATGAGAACTAGGACGTGAATTCAAAGGATGTTGAAGATCACTTCCGCAACATTGCCAGCCTTTTTGAAGATGAATTTTCCAACAATCGAGGAGCAAATATGGCTGAAAAGGAAGCCAATGCTGATGAGGAACACACAACTGTGGAATCTGTGGGTATTGAGGAAGAGAAAGAAGAAGAGAAGGAGGAGGAAAAGGAAGAAGGAAAAGAAGGAGAGAAGGAAGAAATATTTGTCGCGATAGATTTGCCCGAAGAATTTGTCGCCACACCCAAAGATGTGGGTGCAATTGATGTAGAATTGGTGCAACCTAATGCGAATTAGGCCAAGGGCAGTGACAGTTATCTGTGAGGATTTCAATCCTCTAGCTATAGTACCCTATGTGCAACCCTTGTTGAAATACACCCTTTTGATGTCACCGTCGATGAAGCCAACACACAACCAAATGTGGAAGAGCAATCCACTGACCAAGTTGAGCCAACAGAACAAAAACACAAGCACAAGGAGGAGCGCCACAAGAAGAAGAAGAATACCAAAGCAGCCACATCTTCGGTTGCACATTAGTGAGTTAGTCTTTAATTTATTCGGTACGTAATTTAGTTGCACATCATGTAGTTGGAATTGCATTGTCATCATATTTTAATTGTCCCTGCATTTTATTTGTCGACGCATTTGCATTGTAGTTGCATGTCCATGTATATTTGTATATTAATGTCAGTGCATTGGGGACAATGCAAACTTTAAGTTGGGGGAATGTATATAGATTGGAAATGCAATTGCACCCACATTTCTAAAAAATTTTGTCCTTTTTAGTTTAATGAAAGTATGCAAGGTTATGAAAAATATGGCTACAAATTTTTCATTTGATGTTAATTCTTGAATTATATGAGATGCTAATACATGAATTGGATGAATGTGATTGAATGTTGTGTCTCTCTATTATTGGATGAATGGTTGAAATTGCATTAGTAATAAATGAGTAGTATCATTATTTGAATCTTGGAATAACTTGCCATCTACAGCTATGTATATATAATTAGAACTATTAATAAAAGACACTCCAGTGTGGGTGCATTGTGACTTATCAAGGGAGAACACTCCAATGCAAGTGTTAGAAAGAGTAATCTAGCCAAAGGTTGTCACTGTAAGAGTGTGTATCGATGCAATTACATACTCCCTGAGGGTTTGTTGCACCCCATCGTTCCTTCTCATGAATAAGGGTATTGTAATGCAACGACATCCCTTAGTCGAATAAAAAAAAAAGAAAAAGAAAGAAAAAGGGAAAAGAAAAGAAAAAAATAATTTGATTATATAATAAATGCTGTGTTGGTCAAGAGAATTTAAGATTTAGAGCATGATGCTAGCATTGGTGAAGATGCAGTTTTGATTATTCATACCTATAAATTGTCAACATAATTTTCTATCATGTGAATGTAATTTATACGTTAGGATCTCAAAAAATTCAAGTTGCTAGAATGATTATTGCTTCGACAAGACTTTTGCTATGACCTTGCTAACTTTTGTTTACTTGAGGATAAGTAAAAACTCAAGTTTGGGGTGTGATAGCATTAGAAAAGACCATTAATATCTCCTTATTTAAATTATAACTTGTTCCTATTATATCATGTTTAGCATGCATTTTTAGCATTTTATATTTAGTAATTGCATTTTCTAAATCAATGATGTATTTTCTAAATCAATGATGCTTGGTTTAATTTTCTTTAATTTTGCCTTACTTTTGCTACTAATGTCACCACATTTAGTGTTCATTTTTGCGTCTAAAGATGTCAATGCATGAATCTCCCCCAAAAGATCAATGCAGGAAGGTGTCCAAGGTTGTCACCGCAATTTAGAATCTAGAATTGCGCCCAAACCAGTCGCCGCATGAACATATCCAGAAGTACCAATGCTTGAGAATATCAAGATTGTTGCAGCGAATTAAAATCTAAATTTGCATCCAGAGATGTCGCGACAACCTTTAACTACTTGCTGAATGCACCAGATCTGCATGAATGTACAGCTGGATTAACTAACTTGTACAGTTGTAAGGAAGTTAGATCTAAAAAAGGACACCTGTATCTGGCATTAAAGATAAATACTAATGAAAAAGAAAAGAAAAGAAGGAGGGAGGAATCTTGAAGCTCGTGACAAAAATCAATTTCATTTTTCATCTTTTCTTTAATCTTGCCTCCATGGCAGCTTAGTTTCTTGGAGGGTGAACTGACTGCGATGAGAAGGCAAATCCTGCTCCTGACGAGGAGTGTTCCTAATTGCAACACAAGAGGAGCATTAGGGAAGAGTTTTAGTAGGCTTGGAATAGAATGCTTCAACTTGTTCTTTATTTCCTCTCAAATGCTGATAAATTCTGATGAAGTTAAATGTGTATGGGAGTACCTTTTAATTTTAGATCTAATTTGAATTCTACTCAATTTTCTCTTATGTATTTATTTTTGGACTTAATTACATGATCACGGAAGTGCTATTGCAATTACTGACACTACAAAGTGCAGTGACAAATTAAATTAACAAGCAAGACAAAGGAAGTTGCTTGGGGAACGAAGGAATTCTTGCCACTTGTTCTTGAATGCAAAGCATTACCAGCACTGGAAGGTGTGGTTAATGTGAGTATTTGGGTCTTTGATAAATAGGAAAGTCGAAGTTGGTAAGATCTCATTAAGCTTAATTGCAAAGATAATATATCTATTATTTACCTTGTGGTCACATTTAGTGGTTTGCCAACTTATCAAGTCAGGGATCCCCTATTCCATTATCATTATTTTTACTTCTTTAATTTTCTTATATTGCATCGAAAAAATATCTTCAAACTTTCACTGCATTTCTTATTAATTTGCTTTGACATATTTTATTACAGTCTCGCAATATTTGCTCTGACAGTTTAATTCATTCAATTCTGCACTCTTTATTTTAATTGCGCTAACATTATTCATACATTTTCTCTTATTTTAACTTTAATTGAATCAACAATTATAAACATAAACAACCATCTTTATGGGATCGATATCTGATAGTTTTAATCCTATCAACTATACTTGCATCGACAAGTGTCCCCTTGCATAATTGTTATGACGCTCATAGCACAATCATCGAGCAATACTAGATTGTAACCATTCTAAATTAAAAAAACATCCCTAATGCATTTTTCATCATTTTTGAAGTAGTTAAAACAAAGTTAGTCAAAAATAAAGAATTTAAACTGTACAGGAAAGTAGAAAAGTCATATCTATAACCTAAAATTTTCCTAATTATTCAAATAACAAAGAAGAAATAAAATCACTAAAGTGTTGCCTCCTCGATAACGGTGCCAACAACTTGATTGCCTCCCAACGTACTTTCATTCAGTGTATATTTTAGGGATTCCATAAGTATACGGGTCAGGTTGTAATATAGTGTGTTACAATGGAACACTTGGTACTATTCCAAGGATCGTACCCAAAGGAGGCTCTAGCAATAGTAAATTATATGCTTGCAAGGAAAAGAATTAATTAGTATTATTTTTAAGGGTTATAGTATGAAAGTAAAATAAAATAGTTTTTGTGAAAAGCATAAAAATAAATGAATAAAATAATTGAGATAGAGGTAGAAAAATCGAGATACTGCTTTGTGGAGATTAGGTCGCTTCAGTATGATTTCTTCAATTGTTGGTTTTTTGGGGATTTTACTTCAATCAACTACTCAATACCCTAGTTGGATCTTTCGATCTTTCACCATCATAGCAAGTCAATAGAGACTACTTATCGCTAGATGTCACAGTCTAAACTGATTTGGGAAAAAGGTCTTCACGGATAGCCAACACCAATTTTGGGTTCATTCCCACCTAAATGACGTTCAAGGGTTATTAGGCCTAGTGTTTGTTTCACATTCTTCATTTCCCAAACAGCTAATCTGATTAAAAATCCTTGTTTATACGTCAATTAAATTTTCATATTTTTACTCCTTAATTCCCAAAAATGGAATTTAGTTCCTCATGGTTTTCTTGATCACCATCAAAACAATAATATATCAGGAAAGAATTACATGATCGTTTATGCAAAAGTTACAATCTTGTTTCTAAAATGGAAATACAAAGTAAAAATGAAAACTTAAGAAAAGGTATGTAATACCCTAATGCTAGAGGCCCTATTTATAGCCTTGGCTGGTCATTTTCCTCAACCCTAGGTCAGTTTCCATTCTTCGTGTTTAAGTAGCATTGTAAAGATCGAAATACCATTCACTCAGTGGTAGAAACCACGTTCAGGGGTCGATGTCGCGACACATCAGGACCTGTATCATGATGAAGAGATTAGTCTCCTTATTTGTGTCATTGAGCAGGTGTTGTCATGACATAGCTTATGTATGTCACAACAAAAATGTTAGTCCCTCATTTCTTTAAGTCTAATCCCTTTATTACGACGTAGAGTAGCTTATATTGTGACATAGTGATCAACTTCTCATTTATTCAACTTCTAATGGTCTCCTACACACTCAAAAAGTACATTAGCTAACCTTTAGGCCTCAATTGGCCTTAAATACAATAAAACAAACCTTTCGCACTTCTTTACACAATTTATTCAAAGATGAAAACTAAGTCAAATCTTATAGAAATATTAAATAAAATGCTTAATTTAAAGCTCTTCAAGTGTGAAAACCAGTTAAATCTATTAGGCACAAAACCGGTAAATCACAAGGGCAGGTTGAGACCGAGGTTCATTTGGCCATATAAAGTCCTTAAGAGGGTTTGACTAGTGGCTTATCAATTGGAGTAACCTCTAGAATTGGAACACATAAATGATGTATTCCATGTTTCTATGTTGAGGAGATATCTTTCTGATCCTTCGCCTGTGATTTCGATTAAGGAAGTCAAGGTGAGACTCGATCTGACTTATGAGGAAGAGTCAATATAGATTTTGGATCACGAGGTCAAGGAATTAAGGAAGAAGCATATTCCTCTAGTGAAAGTCCTATGGCAGAATCACGATGATAGCGAAGAAACTTGGGTACTCGAAGAGTCGATGCTTCGAAAATATCCTCACTTGTTTGGATCAAGTAAATTTCAAGGATGAAATTTATTTTAAAGGGGTAGAGTTGTTACACCCTAGAATTTATTTATTAAACTGCGCAAGTTTGTATCACAATGAATTAAATGGTCTAGTAGTTTAGTGTGTTAATTAATTGCTAGAGGTCTCTGATCTCCTAGATTTGTTCCTAGCAGATTAAACTACTTTTCTCACTTTAAGAGCTTGAAATTAAGCATTTCCATATTGTTTGCTTAGGATTTAGTTTAGTTTTTGCATATGGAATAAATTATGTAAAAAGGTGTAAAAGTTGCTCTTTTTTTATTGTCTTTAAGGCCAATTGAGGCCGAAGGGTTAGCTAATGAGCTTTGTCAGTATGTAGGAGACCTTTAGAAGATAAACAAATATGAAGTTGATCACTATGTCACGACATGGACTGATTTATGTCGCAACAAAGGGACCAGACCTAAAGAATACCAAGATTGCCTCCTATGTCACGACACGAACATGGTGTGTCGCAGTAACTCTTGGAAGAATTACCCAAAAGAGTCGACTGACTTCTCTATCGTGACACAGCTTTTGTGTGTGGCAAAATCGACTCTTGGATGCAGATTTAACACAAAGTGAAGGTCATTTCAGTCTTTACAATGTCACTTAAACATGAAGAACGGTAGCTAACCTAGGGTTGAGAAAAACAGACGTCCGCTATAAATAGGGCCTTTAGAACATAGGTTTACACATCCCTTAGTTAGTATTTTAATTTTTTTTTTGTTATTTCATTTTCCATTTTATGGAAACGAGATTTGTAACTTTGCATAAACGATTGTGGATTTGATTTCCAACATATAGCGATACAAATTCCAGTTTCTTTCACTTCATTTATTCAATCTTAAATTTCATGTTTATTTATTTAATTGATTTCATTATGTTAAAAGAAACCATGAGGAACTAATCCCATTGTGAGGGATTAGGGAGTGGAAGTATAGTTATTTAATTGTTGTATACAGAGATTTTCAATCGGATCAACTGTTTGGAACAAGAAGAAGAACGTGAAACAAACACTAAGCTTGACAACCTAGAAAGTCATTGAGGTGTGAATTAACCCAAAATTGATATTGCCAATTCGTGAACACCTTTAACCCAAACAAGTTTAGACTGTGACATCAAGAGAAAAGTAGTCTCTATTGACTCGTTATGTTGGTAGAAGATCGAAATATCCTGCTAGGGTAACGACTAGTTGATCGAAGAAAATTCCCCAAAACCGATGATTGAAGAACCTATACTGAAGAGAACTAATCTCCCCAAATTTGTTTATCGAGTTTTCTCATCTCAATTCCATTTTTATATTTCGTTTTATGATATTTATATTCTTTCCAAAAGGCCCTTTATTTTCCTTCCGTACTATAACCCTAAGGAAAGTACTAATTAATTCTTTTCTTTGCAGGGATTTTTAATTACTATAGCTTCACCTCCCATGGGTATGATCCTTAGAATACTTACCAAAGTGTTTTGTTGTAAAAAAACTATATTACAACCTGACCCGTATACTTGCGGAAGCCCTAAAATACACACCGAACGGGAGTACGTTTGAAGGTGGTCAAGTCGTTGGTACTATTGCCAACGAGGCAACACTTTTAATCATTTTTCTTTTTGCATTGCTATAAGACTAATTAGGAAATTTTCAGTATATAGCTACAAATTAACAATACTAGCAGTTCCTTATTTTTCACTGTCAAACAGCATTCCCACAATAATTTTATACCATAGATGATGATAGCATTAGAAAAGACCATTGATTACTCCTTACTTATGGTATAATTTGTTCTCATTTGATAATTTTTAGCATGCATTTTTAGTCTTTTTAACTTAGTTATTGCATTTTCTAACTTAGTAAAGCTTGGCCTAATTTTCTTTAATTTTATCATGTTTTTAGTAATAATGTTATTGCATTAGTTGTTTAGTATTGCGCCCAAAGATGTCACTTCAGGAACCTGTCTAGAAGGATCAATGCATGAAGGTGTACAGAGTTGTCGCTACAAAATAACATCCAAATTTGCGCCCAAAACTGTCGCCGCATGAGCATTTCCAGATTGCACCCAAAACTGTCACCGCATGAATATTTCCAAAATGCACCCAAGACTGTCGCTGCATAAATATTCTTCAATTGCATCCAAGACTATCGCTGCATAAGTATTCTTCAATTGCACCCGGGAATGTTGTTGCATGAACATGTCCAGAATTGTCGCTGCATGAACGTGTCCAGAATTGTGCCTAGAATTGTTATTGTATTTGACAGTTGTCTAGATAAGAATAGAAATGTGTGAGCTGTCTAATCTGGTATAACTAACTTGTACAACTAGAGACAGCTCAATTTTGGAGAATAGACACCTACACAATTGGGGCTAAATATAATCACACACAAAGCATGAAGGGAGGGTCTCTCTCTCTTCCTTTAATCTCCCATTTGTAATATTATCTTCTTCAATCTAGCTTTTGAGCTTATCGACTATGGAGGCTTGAGACCCTTGGGTGAATCAACGTGAAGGCGATGCAGACCAGCTCCTGACGAGGAGTTACTAAGTGTGACACAAGAGGAGAGTAAGAGAGCAAGTCGAGTAACCTAGGCATAGTATTCTCCATTTGTTCTTTTATATTTCTTTCTTAAACAATGGTAACTCATGTTATTTCTAGATTGTATAGAACTACACTTGATAATTAGACTAATTGATATTTTATCCAAGCTTGTCTTTACAATTAATCTTTGGGTTTGAATGATTTTAGCATGAAAGTGTTATTACAGTCACAGTCACTAGAAGGTGCAGGGATAGTTTAAACTAACAAGCATGACAATGGAAGTTGCTAGGGGATTGAAGGATTTTGGTCCACTTGTTCTTAAGTGTGTTGCATTGCCAGCACTGGAAGGTGTGGTTAGCGTGCATACTAAAGTTATAGATCTAATAGAAAAGCCAAATTTGGTAAGATGTTCATTGCACTTCATTGCGTTGACAAATTACCTGTTATTCTTAATCTTGTAAGCCACACTTAGTTTTCTGCTGACTATTCACGTTGTGGATCCCATTTTACCTTTATTACATTTTATCTTTATTTTCACATTATTGTTACGACAACCATTCTCACAATTTATTGTACTTTACTTATTCAATTCACTTCTGTCTACTATACTTGCATCGATAGTGTACACTTGCACATTATTGTTGTCATGTTCATAGCGCGATCAAGTCTTGGCACCGTTATCGAGGATGATGTTTGTTTGATGTCTACTTTTATCTTTGCATTTATTCTTTATTATCTAAATTTTGTTTGTCACTAACTTGTTTCCTTTTTGTTGTTTACTTTTACATATTTTTTTTTTCGAAATA
Organism: Kokia cookei; assembly: GCA_039519145.1. Taxonomy (NCBI): domain Eukaryota; kingdom Viridiplantae; phylum Streptophyta; class Magnoliopsida; order Malvales; family Malvaceae; genus Kokia; species Kokia cookei. Next base: position 23,090,545 of record CM076908.1, read on the forward strand.
TGGCTAGGAACGAGGTGTATAGAACCTCAAGATGTTGGACTAGCTTAAGTGATGCTATAGAAATGGAGTTTGATGCCATTACGGCCCAGGTATCTTCTTTGACAAATTTGAGTAATTCAATGCAAAATGGTACAACAATTGTAGAATGGAAATTTGCTATGAAAATTTGCAATTACTGTGGAAGCAACCATGAATTTGAACAATGCCCATCAAATCCAACAAATGTGTACCACATGGGGAATTTCGGTCGAAATGAAAATCCATATTCCACCACCTACACGCTAGAGTGGGAGCAACATCCAAATTTTTGTTGGAACAATCAAGACCCTGGAAGTATAAACAATGATGTTAGATCTAAGTAGACACTACCCAATTATGATCAACTCTTGTCAAAGCAAAATACCCAGCAAGACGAAGCATCAGAATTTTCATCAATGAAAATTTGGTGAGACAATATTTTTCCAAGATTGAAGTTGTGCTTTAGAGTCAAGCTGAGTCCATACGAGCTCTAGAATATCAATTCGGTCAAATTGTAAGCGCAATAAATTTGCAACCATAAGAATCTTTATCGATTGATATTGAGAATACAATATCACAAGGGCAAGAGCATTGTGAGCGAATCATTCCCAAATGTGAGACTCAACTAATTGAAGTTGTTACAGATGCTACAGTAAAGGAAGATAACTCAAATCTTGACAATGGAAAGATGTTAGAACAATCTGAAAAGCAAACTGCAGCTGAAAAGGTTAAACAAAATATTGCAGAGACAGAATCAGATCATTTTTTCGACACAAATGCTATAGCAAAACAGCCTCAGAAACTTGAAGATACATTATCAAAGAAGAAAAAATTGGGAGAAGTAAAAGAAATTGCACTTACTAAAGGGTGCACTGCCATGACAATTAAGTTGCTCCAAGAATTTAAGGATCCCAAGAGCTTCTTAATACCCTATTCCATTGGTGATCGGTATATTGGAAAGGCATTATGTGATGGCAACGTAAGCATAATTTTGATGCCTATATCCGTAATTAAGAAGTAATGGAATCGAAAAAAATGTAAGAAAGAGTGGAAATTTTTTGGAACCGTATAGAGAATAAAAGAGTACGAAGCACTTGCAGAAGAAGGAACAAATACTGTGTCTGCACCGATTGAGGAATAAGTAAACACCATTGTTGACGCATTAGGATTCCATTGTCAGCGTAATTTCGTACAGCTATACTGCACTTGCTGACTTAAAGCTGAAAAATAAGTTCTTGTGGAAGAAGAAAAAGAGAAGGAAAAGAAAGATGTTAAAGGAGAATCAGCTGAAGATTCTATCACTGCACCCAAGGATGTGGGTGCAACTCCTGAAAATTTGGAACCAGCTGGAGCGAGTAAAGCGAAAGCTACTGATGAAAACCCTTGAGTGATAGTGGTCTATACTGGACCAACGAATGAAGCAGCTGATGATGCTGGAGCAGAGATGGAAACTGAGGAGTAGTCCACAGACTATGTGAAGCTCAAACAAAAGAAAAAGAAGAAAGAAGACAAGGACCTGATGTTACGACAAATTTGATTGATGAATTTGTCACCGCACTTGAACTTGTGGGTGCATCATTTGATGATTTGGTGCCACCTGAAGCGAGTCAGGCGGAGGCAGTGGCGGTCAATAATGAGGATTCCAATCCTCTAGCCATGGTGGTTTATGTTGCACCAATTGTTGAAATACAACCATCTGATGTCACGGTCGATGATGCTAGGGCACAACTTGAAGCTGAGGAGCAATCCAAAGATCCAGCTAAGCCAAAGGAACAAAAAAGGAAGTGCGCCAAGGAGGACCGCAAGCAAGAAGAAGAAGACCCATGCAACACCTTGAGTTAGTTTTTATTTTTGGTACTTAGTTTAGTTTTCATGCATATCATGTAGCAGTAGTTTAATTGTCACCACGTTTCCTTTGTCATTGCATTTTAATTGTCACTGCATTTGTGTTATCATTACATTTCCATTTGTCAATGCATTGAGGACAATGCAAACTTTAAGTTTGGGGGGAATGTATATGGGGCTAGAAATGCAATTGCACCCATATTTCAAAAATTTTTCTTTTTGAGTTGAATGAAGCATGGAAGGTTATTAAAAATGTGCTTGAAATTTTTTTTTTTCATTTGTTGCTTAATTCTTGAATCATATGAAATACTAATGAATGAGTTGGATGAATTTGATTGAATGTTCTATCTTCAATTTTTGGATGAATGATTTAGATTGCATTAGTAATGGATGAATAGTATCATTATTTGAATCTTGAATCAATTTGTCATTTATAGCTGCTTGTATATAAGTATAGTTATGAATAAAAAATACTCTAAAGTGGGTGTATTGTGAACTATCAAGGGGGAGCACTCCAATGCAAGTATTAGAAAAAGTAATCTAGCTAAAGGCTATCACTGCAAGAGTGTGTGTCGACGCAATTACATACTCCCTGGGGGTTTGTTGCACCCCATCATTACTTCCCAAGAACAAGGGTATCGTAATGCAACGACATCCCTCAATCACATAAAAAAAGAGAAGAAGAAAAGAATATAAAAGAAAAAGAAATATATTTATATTAGTGTACAATAAATGTTGTATTAGTAGATAGAATTTAGGATTTTAAGCATGATGCTGGCTTTGATGAAGTTGCAATTTTAATTATTCACACCTATAAATTGTCAGTGCAATATTCTGTCATTTGAATGTAATTCATGCATTAGGATTTCAGAGTATTCAAGTTGCTAGAATGACTATTGCTTGACAAAAATCTTTGTTATAACCTTGCTAGCTTTTGTTTACTTGAGGACAAGTAAAAATTCAAGTTTGGGGGTGTGATAGCATTAGAAAAGACCATTGATTCCTCCTTACTTATGGTATAATTTGTTCTCATTTGATAATCTTTAGCATGCATTTTTAGTCTTTTTAACTTAGTTATTGCATTTTCTAACTTAGTGAAGCTTGGCCTAATTTTCTTTAAATTTATCATGTTTTTACTATTAATGTCGCTGCATTAGTTGTTCAATATTGCGCTCAAATATGTCACTGCAGAAACCTGTCTAGAAGGATCAATGCATGAAGGTATACAAAGTTGTCGCTACAAAATAACCAAATTTACGCCCAAAACTGTCGTCGCATGAGCACTTCCAGATTGCACCCAAAACTGTCACCGCATGAATATTTCTAGAATTCACCCAAGTCTGTCGCTACATAAATATTCTTCAATTACATCTAGGGCTATCGTTGTATAAGTATTCTTTAGTTGCACTTAGGAATGTCACTGCATGAACATGTCCGGAATTGTCACTACATGAACGTGTCCAGAATTGCGTGCAGAATTGTCGCCCCAAATTGTCGCCGCATCTGACAGCCATCTGGATAAGAATAGAAATGTGTGAGTTGTCCAATCTGGTATAATCAACTTGTACAACCAGAGACGGCTCAATTTTGGAGAATAGACACCTGTACAACTGGGGCTAAATATAAGTACACACAAAGCACGAAGGGAGAGTCTCTCTCTCTTCTTTTAGTCTCTCATTTTGCAATATTATCTTCTTCGATCTAGCTTTTGGGCTTTCAACTATGGAGGCTTGAGACCCCTCGGGTGAATCAATGTGAAGGTGATGCAGACCAGCTCCTGATGAGGAGTTAATAAGTGTGACACAAGAGGAGAGTAAGAGAGCAAGTCGAGTAGTCTAGGCTTAGTATTCTCTATTTTTTCTTTTATATTTCTTTCTTGAACGATGATAACTCATGTTATTTCAAGATTGTATGGAAGTACACTTGATAATTAGACTAATTGATATTTTATCCAAGCTTGCCTTTATTGTTTAATCCTTGGGTTTGAATGATTTTAGCACGGAAGTGTTATTGTAGTCACAGTCACTAGAAGGTGCAGTGACACTTTAAACTAACAAGCAAGACAACGGAAGTTGCTTGGGGATTGAAGGAATTTGGTCCACTTGTTCTTAAGTATGTTGCATTGCCAACACTGGAAGGTGTGGTTACTGTTCATACTAAAGTCATGGATCTAATAGAAAGGCGAAGTTTGTTAAGATGTTCATTGCACTTCATTGCGTCGACGAATTACCTGTTATTCTTAATCTTGTAAGCCACACTTAGTTTTCTGCTGACTATTCACGTTGTGGATCCCATTTTACCTTTATTACATTTTATCTTTATTTTCACATTATTGCTCCGACAACCATTCTCACAATTTATTTCATTTACTTATTCAATGCATCGATAATTTTAGACAACAGACACTTATCCTCTTAGGATCGATATCCGATAAATTCACTTTTGTCTACTATACTTGCATCAATAGTGTATGCTTGTACATTATTGTCATGATGTTCATAGCACGATCAGATGAATATTACTACATGTGGTTAGATGAGACACAGGATTACGACAATGATATTTATGAGGATGCTTTTATGAAGAATGGGAAATCATGGAAAATCAAAAAAAATTCATGATCTATATGAGCCAACTAAGGAATGAAGCTTCAACATACCAGTGGAGCAATGAACAAGGTGCTGATATAGCCAAACATCTACAGGAATTCACTTGTGATTCCTTTGAGATACTTGAAGAAGATCATGACATGCCTAAATATTTAGACGAGCCTCTCTATGATTTATATAGAATGCCTTCATGTGAAACCACCAAGAGAACCAACTCTGAGGTATCATCACACATATTAGATAAGATGGCGCAAATGATGAAAATGCTGCAAGAAATATCCAAAGCGCTTCCTCCAAAGAACGAAGACATGTTTGATGCTTAAAACTTAGATCACGAGAGCCTTTGTTTTATCAATGATCATGATTAGATTTATGGTGAGATTGAACCTGAGCTTGTAATTGAAGACCATGAAGAGGAGATTGAACATATTTTGAGAATTGAAAATGGGCCTCAAACTAGTAATGAATCGATTCCTTTGAGTAATTATGATGAACTCAACTTACAAAATATGGGTCTTCAATTGACAACTACTACCGACAGAGACATAGAAGAATGTTGGAAATTAAAGAACCTATAAATGAAGGGTTCAGCCTTGAATGAGAGATAACTATGATATGCGACGTCTCTATTTGAAATAAATTCCTAGAAAAATCAATAATATAGGTTTTTCATACACTTCAGATAACCGAAAAGATCTACATTTATGTCCTAACACCTAGTTCTTTGAATGTCAAGGTAATTGTGCCCTCACAAAGAAAAGAAACAAATTCGTGGGAAGTCCACCCCTTTCAATGGTTTCAATAGCCATGCGAAGAGATACTATTCAAACCCATGGGAATATGTGATGATGATTGGGAATGGAAATTAGGGAAGGATATAGTTGCACCGACATTGACACAATCACATGAAAATCTATTGAGAGAATCATTTTTGTTGGATGAGATGATCGAGCAACTATTAAGGCATCACGACCAAACCTATATTTTTCATAATTGGTTCAATAAAGGCAGTAACTACAGAGTCAAGTGGTGGTGTCGATTTGTACTCATTATCGATATATATGACTGACGAAAGGAAATCTAGGTGATTAATGTAGGTCGAAAGGGAAAATTTTGAGAAAGAGACAAACACCAAGAAATAGCATGGCATGACGCCTGCTGGACTAACAATGATAGAACGAACCATTCTAGAATGCCAATATACACATTAACTGACTTGCCAGACCATTCTGGTAGGCACTAACGAATATTTTTGCTTTTATTTGTACTAACATACTAACATACTAACATTGATAAATTTCATTTCAAGTTTGACCGAGAGGAGATTGACGTATGTATCACAACATAGGTTGCCCATGTCATGACAAGGGAACCAGGCTACCCCAAAGTCACCAAAACATCTTGATGACGTGACACAAACATCAGGTGTTGCGACAAAGGAGCCAGATTACCTCCTTTACAAGAAGTTTCAATACTGGCTGGTAAGTCGTGACACGAAGGAGCCTATGTCACAACAAAGGCATACTAATGGGTATGTCGCGACACAAAATACCCTGTGTCGCGACATCTTTTGAAATTTCAACAGGGTCGACCCGACCTGATCGCGCAACCCGGTGGATTAAAACCTATTTTACCTGGTCTATTAACCTTAAAACCCTAATTTATGACCTCTTATAAATACTAGACTTAAGTTTAAACTCCGTTAACACCTAAAACACCTTAAAAACTTGTAGGCTCTCAAACTCTCCCTCAACAAAGACTCCAACCCCTTATCTTCCTTGTGCAACCAAAAAGACTCCATAAGGACGATTTTCAGCATCAAAAAGTAAAGCTAGCAATTCAAAAATACGGGAATCAAAGGTTCAAGTATATCTTATCGTTACTGTTCTATCGATTACTATTCACTACTATTTCATTTGGTGTTTGATTGTTGTGTTGAAAATTTAGAAACATGCCTCCTAGGAAAAGAACAATGACTAAAGAGACACAAGATGTCTCAGACCCGATGCAACTCCATCATCTCAATGTAGAGATATTTTCTAGAAATACAAGGATGACCACTAATACAAGAAAGAGGCTTCGATCACTCTATGACATTATGTAACTAAATTTGGTCTTTGATTCGATGTCATTAGTGGGAACAATTTAGTGTTACTCCCACTGGAAATTTTGTAATACCCATTGTTCAAGAATTCTATGCATATCTTAAAAATCAGATGATTAGAGGAGGATACGGTATGATTATACAGAAAGTAACAATTAGGGGAATAGAAGTGCCAATAACTACATTCAATTTATGTGAGTTTTATAATATTCCATATTATGGAAAAGACTTTGTTGAAGATACAGATTTTGATCAATTTCATAATATCGACATGGAAGAGGTAATTAAATAGTTCATTCATGGTAAGGGTAATTAGAATTATAGGCCAGATACGGGGTTACCTTCGAATTTTAATCAAGCAATTATGTTCCCAGTAGCTAAAATGTGGATGCAATTTATTGCTACTATAATATTTCCTGCCTTGAATGTATCTAACGTAAATACTTTCTGAGTTGTTTTGTTATATAGCATTTTGCAGAAAAAACAAGTTTGTGCAAGGCGATGGATATTTTGGGAAATGGAACAATGTGCGCAAATCCAAAAGGCTGGACTCTATTTTCCCCATTTGATAAATGAATTATGCTGGAAAGCAAAGGTTCCAATCAATGGAAAGGAGCAATTTGTGAAGCTGACACGAAGCATCATTAGAGACTCATTATACAAATAGTATGTCGAGCTTCAACGGAAGCAGATTAAGGAATAAAACCAGCGGAGAAAATAAAAGATAGATATAAAAGAGAAATCAAAAGCCGAAAGAAAACGCCAATGGAGCATTGAAACAAAGCTTGATGGCATGATTTATTAGATGTAAGAAACTGGACTGGTTCTTAAGGAGTTTGCACGAATGAATAGGTTACGAGTTCCAAATTATTCGTCAGGCATGTTTGGAGTAGAAGTAGCATTTGATAGAGGAGATGAGGAGGAAGCCGATTTGGAGGGAACCAATGTGGAGAATGAGGACAACAACACAGAGGATGAATACGAGGCTTTGTTTCAACCTCAATACTCAACTCTCAAGGGACCAGTCATTCGAAGTTCGACACAACAAGGTGGGATCTCTCACCAAAAATACTCCTGCAAAGGCAAAGCTCCAATGGGCTCACAATTCAATTCGGAGGAAGATTGAGAGTTTCGAGCATTTTAGTTTAAAGACTTTATTTTACTTTTAAAGACTTGTAATTTTGGATGATTTTGGTTTATGTTTTAAGACTTATTTATTAGTAGGAGTAGGAGTAGAAGTAGAATTTATTCTTGCATACATATGCCTTAATTTTTTTGTAGGAACCTCACAAGATGGAGACACAACAATTGGAGTTATTCACAGTAAAAGGATAGGAAACCCACCATTAGTAGAGGAGCTTTCCACGATCAATCGGGTAACTTCTATCCTTACTTTTAAGTGCTACACATTGAGGACAATGTCTTTTCTAAAGTGTGAGGGTAACATAGGAACTATTGCTTTTTTCTTTATTTTTGTTTTATTTTGATGTGTGCTTGAGTTGTAGAAATACAAGTGATTAGTTAGGAGCATGTACAATAAGTTGATTGTATCATTGAATAAATTTGGCATTATGATGAGTAATTTTTAAATTTTTAAGCATGAAACTACTAAGTTCTGTAGGTTACACTAAGTGTAGACAGAGAGATGTTATTGGTACCAAATGATATGAATGATATGAGGAAACGAGCATGCTAGTATATATGATGGATAGTGATTTTGGGATTATGTGATTAAATTGACATTTGTGCATATTGAGATGTTTAAGGATGACCTAAGGCATTGTTTGGATACATTTAAAGCCAAATAGAAAACCTTATTCCAGTTTGCCATTTAGTACCCATACTTGAGCTTATTGACCCTTCTTGATGAACTACATTACAAATCATTAAGCCTAGAAAAGTTAATTTGGGTTTACTCTTTTCTTTGGTCCCATTTTTACAAGATAATAGACGTATGACTATATGTATTGTGGGTAAGTAGACACACATCAAGGTGGAGTTTGTAAAACAAGAGTGAAATAGTAAAATTAATATGGAATATGAACTTTAGAATAGCCAGAAAGATGAAACAATGAAAAATCCAAAAAGAAAGAAAATATAAGTAGAAACAAAGTTCTTAAGTAAGAAAATGTATGAAAAGTGACAAAGTCACAAAAACACACAAAAAAAAAGAAAAATCTTGTTCAAGAAATAGAAGAATACTCATTGACTAGCTAAAGGGATTAGACCATATTGAGATTTCCTAAATGGAGAGAAAATGAAGGTGGGAGAAGGAGAAATAAGGAGGTGAGAGGGAAAAGGGTATTAAAGGGGGAAAACATGGAACAATACAATGTGCCAAATTGTTTTTGTATTTGTAACCTCTTGTACTTACTATTCTTTAAACTTCATACCTGTCTTAAGCTTTAGAACATTACAAGCTGAAAAGACCTATGTGACTTAAAAAAGTCTTATGCATGGATGAATATGGCATTGTATATTCTTATTTTAACTATTTGTATTGTACTAGGACAATTAAAGTACTCATGTTCTCCATTGATGGAATTATACCGATGAAATCTCGATATTTTTATCTCTCGTAACTTGTTGAATTTAAAGGTTTCTAATCAATAATGGTAGGATTATTTACTCATCATGTTGAAATTATTAGAAGATATATAATGCCTAGAGTAGATGCTGCAAATCCAATCCCTGTATGATACATACTCAAGCTCCTATGTTTTCTTTTCTTTTATTTTGTTTTGTTTGCTTGTGACTTAAGTGTGGGGGAGTTTGATATTTTGAATTTGTACCTAGCAGATTGAACTACTTTTCGCACTTTAGGAGCTTGAAATTGAGCATTTCCCTGTTGTTTGCTTGGGATTTAGTTTAGTTTTTGCATGTAGAATAAATTGTGTAAAAAGGTATAAAAGGTGCTTTTTTATTGTCTTTCATGCCGATTGAGGCCTAAGGGTTAGCTAACGAACTTTGTGAGTGTGCAGGAGACATTTAGAAGGAAAATAAATATGAAGTTGAACACTATGTCCTAACATGGACTAATCTATGTCACAACAAAGGGACCAAACCTGAAGAATACCAAGACTATCCTCTATGTCGCGACAGAGACATGGTGTGTCACGACAACGCTAGAAGAATTACCCAAATGAGTGGACTGACTTCTCTATCGCAACACGGCTACTATGTGTCGCGACATCGACTCCTAGACACATTTTAATTTCTTTTTTTATTTAATTTTCTATTTTTGTAACTTTGCATAAACAATTGATTTTATTTCCAACATATTACTATACAAATTCTAGTTTCTCTCACTTCTTTTATTCAATCTTAAATTTCATGTTTATTTATGTTATTGATTTCATGATGTTTAAAGAAACAATGAGGAACTAATCCCATTGTGAGAGATTAGGAAGTGGAAGTATAGTTATTTAATTATCGTATACAGTGATTTTCAATCGGATCAACTATTTGGAAAAGGAAGAACGTAAAACAAGCACTAGGCTTGACAACCCTAGAATGTCACTTAGGTGGTGGGTATTAACCCAAAATTGGTATTGTCCATTCATGAACACCTTTACCCCAAACCAATTTAAACTGTGACATCGAGAGATAAGTAGTCTCTATTGACTCGTTATGTTGGTGGAAGATTAGAAGATCCTGCTAGGGTAGCGACTAGTTGACTGAAGAAAAGTCCTCAAAATCGATGATTGAAGAATTCATACTAAAGTGAACTAATCATCCCCAATATGTTTATCATGTTTTCTCATCTCAATTCCCTTTTTTATATTTCATTTTATGTTATTTATTTTCTTTCAAAAAACCTCTTTATTTTCCTTTTGTACTATAACCCTAAGGAAAGTACTAATTAATTATTTTCTTTCCATGGATTTTTAATTACTATAGCTTTGCCTCCCTTGGATATGATCCTCAGAATATTTACTACAGTGTTTCATTGTAAGCAAACTATATTACAACCTGACTCGTATACTAGTGGAAACCCTAAAATACACACTAAACGAGAGTACGTTTGGAGGCGGTCAATCCCATGTTCAAATCCCTTACACACCATCTATTTTTTCCTCCTTTTAGCCGAAATTGTTGGCCCTTCTAGAAGGTCAACACTCCCCCCTCCTTGTCGTCCAAGTATTGCTAAAAGGGGGAGATTCGCCTTTCTTTTGTTAAGTCAAACTTTCCTTTTGAAGCACCCTTTTCACTCTATTTTTTTGTGCATAATCCCTCTTTTCACTCCCTTTATCCCCAAATTTACCCAAAATGGGTTAATAACTACTCATGACCGACCCTAGCTCCCCTAAAACACCATTTTTCATTTTGATACCCCCTCTTTTTCTCCCCTTTCCTCCTTTACCGTCCACCACGTTCTCCTCCACCATTTTCAAAATTTTCTTCTTCTTTTCAACACTTTCTAAGCTATTTCTTTTCAAATCTCCTCCCATCCTTCACCATACATGATTGTCACACCTCCTCTCTTCCTCTACCCTTGTCCTCGCCACACCATTGTCATGCCACCACCGTACCGTCGCCGTCGACCACTGCCTATTTTTCTTGATTTTCTTTTTTTCTTCTCCTTTTTCTAAAATCATCTACGTAAAATCTTGAATCTAATATTTTCTAAATATTAAGGGTCATTTTTTGAATTATTTTCTCTAAACACTTCTATTTGCATTTATAAAGCCTAATCCTTCTTTTTGATCGGTTTTTGGAGATTTACCATCGACTCTTCTCCTCCGTTCACTCTATGATCTTGTGATATTATTTTTTAGATTAGAATAATACTAATCGCTCCTTTTCATGCCTTATTGAAGAGTTAATCGAAAATCCCATAATCACACAAATTCATGACAAGTGTACAATTTCATCACACTTTTGTGTAAGTATTGTTGAATTACTAGTATTTTCTTTCATTATGGACCGTTATTTATCATTAGATCGATTCTAACACGTACATGTGATTAAACATAGTGACTCAATAAATTAGACTCATCACTTTCGAAGTGGAATCGAGATCTAATCCATCAAATCTAAGGTGTGGGGACTTAAATTGATAATAATTGATTTAACTGATTAAATAATAAATATAGTGATATTTAAGTGTAATATTTCTGAATATATGGATCCTGAAATATGTGCACATGTGAATAAAAGTGTATTCATAGAGATTGGTAAAGAACGATATACGAAAAGATCAAGTAAGTAAATCTCGAAACTCTGAGATCTATGATGTGATATGTTATTGGGTGATTCTGTTATATATGTTATGTGATTCCCAGTACTCATGTCATGTGATTTATGGCTAATAACATTATTTGATTCGACATTTTAATTTATATGAAATATCATCTGATATTATTCTGATATATGAAATCGCATAAGAGCTGGTCGCGCTATGAACGTAACAGCAATATGTGCAAGCATACACTGTTGATGCAAATATAATAGATAGATGTAGATCTATCGGATATCGATCCCACAAGGGATGGTTGTTTGTGTTTACAATTGTCGATGCAATGGAAGTTAAAACAAGATAGATTGTAACGACAGATGTTGGAGCAATTAAAATAAGAAATGCAGTAAAAGAATGAGATTAATTTGTTGAAGCAATAATGAAAGATTTAAGAAATATAGTACTGATAATAAAATAGGGGTTTCTTGACTTGAAAAGTTGGCAGAAAGCTAAATGTGATCACAAGGATAACAACAGATAAATTGTCACCACAATTAAGCACAATGAAATCTTACCAACCTTAACTTCCCTGTTTATCAAAGACTCAAATAATCACACTAACCACACCTTCCAGTGTTGGCAATGCAATATACTCAAGAACAAGTGGAATGAATTCCTTCGATCCTCAAGCAACTTTTTATGTCTTACTTGTTAATTTAATTTGTCGCTGCACTTTCCAGTTACAGTGACTGCAATCACACTTCCGTGGTCAAATAATTAAATCCAAAGATAAACAATAAAGGAAAGATTGAAATAGATATCATTCAGATCTGAAATGAAATTGTACTTCCATACAACTCAATTTATCAAAACTTATCAACATTAAGCAAGAGAAATAACAGAATAAATTGAAGTATCCTATTCCTAGTTTACTTGAATCACTCCTTTACACTCCTCTTAGATCGTATTTGCGGTGCTCCTCATTAGGAGCAAGGCTACCTTCTCGTCAATGTCAAGTTACCCTCAAGAATTTAAGCTGCCATGGATGCAAGTTTAAGAAAATATGGATTGAAGAAGAAATCCAAATCTGGCCAAGGAAGAAGATTTTTGAAGATACCCTTTTCTCTCTCCTTCTCTTCAGTATTTAACAGCCATTTCCCCTAATCCAGGTGTCCTACCTAGTAGATCTAATATCCTATGGCTGTACAATTTGGTTATACCAGCTGTACAATACATTTTTGGTGTGTTAACCAGAAAGCTATCAGGTGCAGCGATAGTTTTAGGCACAAATTCGGATCCTATTTTGCAGCGACAACTCTGGACACATTCATGCACTGATCCTTTAGGGCAGGTACCCGCAGTGACATTTTTGGGTGCAATACTGAACAACTAATGCAACGACATTAGTAGTAAAAACATGATAAATTCAAAAGAATTTAGGTCAAGCTTCATTGAGTTAGAAAATGTAATAACTAAGTTAAAAAGACTAAAAATGCATGCTAAAGATGATCAAATGGGAACAAATTATACCATAAGTAAGGAGAAATCAATGGTCTTTTCTAATGCTATCACACTCCCAAACTTTAATTTTTACTTGTCCTCAAGTAAACAAAAGCTAGCAAGGTAATAGCAAAAATTTTATCAAAGTAATGATCATTCTAGCAACTTGAATCATCTAAAATACTAATGCATGAATTACTTTCAAATGACAGAATATTGCACTGATAATTTATAGGTATGAATAATTAAAATTGCAACTTCAGTAATGCTAGCATCATACTTTAAATCTTAAATTATTTCTACCAAAACATCATTTATTGTATAGTAATATATACATATATATTTTTTCTTCTTTTCCCCTTTTTTCTTTTCTTTTCTCTTTTTTTTTATGTGACTAAGGGATGTCATTGCATTACTATACTCTTGTTCCTAGGAAGTAACGATGGGGTGCAACAAACCCCCAAGAAGTGTGTAATTACGCCAACACACACTTTTGTAATGACAGCCTTTGACTAGATTACTTTTTCTAACACTTGCATTGGAGTGTTCCCCCTTGATAGTTCACAATACACCCACATTGGAGTGTCTTTTATTTATAACTATACTTATATACAAGTAGTTGTAAATGGTAAATTTAATTAAGATTCAATTACTGATACTATTCATCTATTACTAATGCAATCTAAATCATTCATCCAAATAGTGAAGATACAGCATTCAATCAAATTCAACCAACTCATTCATTAACAGTTCACAAGATTCAAGAATTAAGCATCAAATGAAAATTTCGAGGACATTTCCAATAACCTTGCATGCTTCATTAAACTCAAAAAGACAATTTTTTTAAAATGTGAGTGCAATTGCATTACCAGCCCTATATACATTCCCCTCAAACTTAAAGTCTACATTGTCCCCAATGCACTGACATTAATTTACAATGATATATGGAAATGCAATGAAAATTAAGATGTAGTGACAAGAAAAATTCAATGACAAATGAAATGTGATGACAACTATATGATATGCATGAAAACTAAACTAAGTACCAAAAATAAAAACTAACTCAGTGTTCTACAGTCAAAGATGTGGTTGCATGGGTATTCTTCTTCTTTCGTTTGTGCTCCTCCTTACATCGCTTCTTTTCCTTGGCGCATTTTCTCTTCCTTTCTTTTAGTGACAAGAAAAATTCAATGACAAATGAAATGTGATGACAACTATATGATATGCATGAAAACTAAACTAAGTACCAAAAATAAAAACTAACTCAGTGTTCTACAGTCAAAGATGTGGTTGCATGGGTATTCTTCTTCTTTCGTTTGTGCTCCTCCTTACATCGCTTCTTTTCCTTGGCGTATTTTCTCTTCCTTTCTTTTGGCTTGGCTAAATCCTCGGATCGCTCCTCCGCATCAAGCTGTGCCCTGGTATTATTGACCGTGACATCAGATAGGTGTATTCCAGCAAGAGGTGCAGTATAAAGCACCATGGCTAGAGGATTTTAATCCTCTTTATTGACAGTCACAACCTCCACCAGACTCGCATTAGGTGGCGCCAAATCATCCAAAGATGCACTCACAACTTCAAGTGCGGTGACAAATTCCTTAGACGAATTTGTTACAACATCAGGTTCTTCTCTTCTTACTTATTTTCCTTCCTCTTCTGTCTCCACAAGTTCTAAGGGCGTGTTTCCTTCATCAACATTGGCCTTCTTCTCAGCCATAGGAGCCTTTGGGCTGGTAGAAAAATCATTCTCAAAAAGGTTGGCAATGTTTTAGAGGAATTCTTCAACTTCTTTCAAATTCACCTCGCGTTCATCATAAAAAATATGGACCATCTACGGAGATGCTACTGATTGGTCCTTTCCTTCTGATGTAACCCTCTTAGTTGAAGGCGTAACTTCTTTGATGATTGGAGGGAACACAAGGAACTCAGGTAAAGGTGCTTTACTCATATAGCGTAATTTTTTCATAATGGCACTATTCCATGCCCTTATGTAAGCATAAAATAGGTTTAGATATCTTTCCATTTCCTCGATTTCATTGGCAAGTTTGATGTATCGAATGTTGATGGTATCAGCAATCTTTTCTACCTCCTTTAACTTTATGCCATAAGTTAGAATTTGTGGCAACATGAGCCTTCTTTTCTTCCATCTTTGCTTTGCCTTTCCTCTTCTTGGCTTCAACTTCCTTCACAATAGGAGAGTACTTCTCCAAGTCATGCACTCAATAGAGGCATCATTAATAGGTCCTTTTTTGTCCAACATTTCTTCTCCCTCACGAGGCATCACTCCTTATTGTTGGCACAGTTGCATGACTAGTGAAGGGAATGCTAAAATACCCGTTTGTCTTGTATCACAGTCCATAATTTCTTAGTGCAAAATTACACTGACATCAATTTGTCTCCCTTTTATGATCGAGTGGATTAAACATATATGATCCAAAGTTATTATTGTACTATGAGTAGAAGGCATGAGACGACAATTTATCAAGTGAAACTAGACTTTACTTTGTATTGTGAGGAAGCGGTGGTGCATTGTGTAATTGTTCGAATTGTTGCCCCTTCACACCGCTCCGTCAATGCAGAGGTCCTGTATCTGGATGTCAGTCCCCTCTTCTGTGTGTTGTTCTATGAAGGTCATGTGCTCGTCTTCTTCGACGGTGATGTTGTAAAGAGCATTAATGTGAAAGGCACCCCAAGGAACCAACCCTTCACAAATGAAGATGAACTCTTGTTCGCCCTCAGTCAGGTTTGCATAAAACTCTCTCACAAGTGATGGTGAATGTCCTCCAGGATGGGTGCAGAAGGTTTCCTAACCCATTCTCGCAATAGTGTTATTGACTTTCTTCCCCGAGTGTTGATGCTTCGATAGTTGGAAGCCTTGTTCAGGGTGACAGTTGTGCTTCAGCATGTTGTCCTGAAAGTAGTCCTTCATAGCCTTGGTCAGAAACATCACTGATTCTCTAGATGGGTGCTGCTCTGTTTCTTGTACCACTGCGGTGAAAGAGGATTTTGCAGCAAATTTTGATGGTGTTTTTGTGCCTCGAGTTCTGGCCATATCTTTTTGGTAGCAAAGATAGTAGAGAGCAAGAAAGGTGAGAGCTTTAAAGAAAATTTTAAGCAGCAATAGAGGTTTTTCTAAGGCACACTGTCGGCATAGTGAATCGCTTTATAGGGAATGAAACGTGAAGATGGAGAGTTATGATCTTTTCCACTGCAGAGAGAGAATAGTCAGTCTGCATCCAATAAATGCGTAAACTCAGATTGTCCTTTTTTAAACCAATCCGACGATTAAGGAATAAATGCTTGAAGCATCGTGATTTCTTTCTTGAAATGTTTCAATTTTGTGATGGGTTAGCAGATAAATTACATCGACAAGGAGTTATTCATGCGTCGACAAAAGGAAGAACTTTATTCCTGCAAAAAGACTAAGAGAAATAACTGAAATATAAACAAAATAAACTAAAAATAAATGATAAAAATGTAAAGAAAGGTTAGAAAAATGTGACCAGGTTAATGTCTCTTTCTGGTTATGATCATCCTGACTAAAGTAATGCTTCAATCGTTGGCCATTCACCTTAAATTGGTGCCTATCATTTATGTCATTAATTGTGACCGCACCATGAGGAAATGTTTTGACAACCTCGAATGGAACAGACCATCTTGAGCGCAATTTACCTGGGTGCAATTTTAGTCGTGAATTAAATAATAGCACCAGTTGACTTGCAGTAAATTGTCACTGCAAAATAATATTACCGTGCCATCTCTTGGTCTTTTCCTTATATATTACGGCATTTTCATATGCATTGCGTCGAATTTCCTCCAGTTCAGTAATGTCCAACAACCTTTTCTTTCTAGCAACTTCATAGTCCATGTTAACTTGCTTGATTGCTTACATGGCTTTATGTTCTTATTCCACAAGCAAGTGACATGCTTTACCAAACACAAGTTGATACGGCGACATTCCAAGTGGATTTTTATATGCTGTGCGTAACGCCCACAATGCATCATCTAACCTAGAAGACCAATCCCTCCTTGAAGGATTCACCATCTTTTCAAGAATATTTTTTATTTGTCAATTTAAGACTTCAGCTTGGCCATTGGTTTGTGGATGTTATGTTGTCGCCATTCTATGTTTAACGTCATACCGCTTCAGAGCGGCTGCAACTTGATTATAGTGGAAGTGAGTGCCTTGATCACTAATCAATGCCTTAGATGTGCCGAAAAGAGTAAGTATATGCTTGTGGAAAACTTTCAACACTATCCTAGCATCATACTTTGGGACAACAACGGCCTCCACCCATTTTGACACATAGTCAACAGTAACTAGGATATAAACATTTCCAAACAAACTTGCAAATGGTCCCATAAAATCCTCGCAGACATCAAAAAGTTCAACCTCCATAATTGGCTGTTGCGGTATCTCATTGCGTCGAGATATTGATCCAGTGCGCTGACATTTGTCACATTGTTGCACAAAATTGTAGGCATCTCTAAACAATGAAGGCCAATAGAATCCTAATTGAAGAACCTTTGCAACAATCCTTACACCACCAAAATGACCTTCATAAGGGCATCGTGGCAATGCTTTAAGATAGAAAGCATTTCTTCTTCTGGAACACAATGTCTAATAATATTGTCGTTACATACCTTGAATAAGTATGGCTCATTCCAGTAGTATTTTGCGATGTCGCGAAGAAACCTTTCTTTCTTGTGGCCTGTCGCACTCAAGGGTAACCTTCCACACACCAAGTAGTTGACGACATCCGCATACCATGGTGCTGACAACAAATAGCTTCTCGTCAAGAAATGTGTCGATGATTTGGAATGTATTTCCATCTTCACTTCCTACTTCCAAACGAGATAAGAGGTCTGCTACTTGGTTCTCTGATCCTTTGCAATCCTTTATCTCAATATCAAATTATTGTAATAACAGGATCCAGTGAATCAATCTTGGTTTGGCATGTTTCCTGGCAAAGAGGTATCTCAATGTAGAGTGATCAGTGAATACTATAACCTTTGCGCCGATAAGATATGTACGCAATTTGTCGAAGGCAAAGGCTACTGCCAATAGCTCCTTCTCTATGGTTGTATAATTAATTTGTGCTTCAGTGAGAGTCTTGTTGACATAATATATTGCATGAAATACTCTTTCTTTGCATTTTCCTAGCACGACACCCATTGGATAATCACTTGCATCACACATTACATCAAATGGTTGCAACCAGTCCAATGCAATGATAATAGGTGCCTTCACTAACTGCTGCATAATTTGCATAAATACGTCAAGACATACATCATCAATTAAATTTTTTTTTTTGCTCCAACAAAGAGCAGAGTGGTTTTGCAATCTTGGAGAAATCCTAGATAAATCTTCGATAAAAATCGGAATGACCGAGAAAACTCCGAATACCTTTTACATCGGCAGGGGTAACTTCTCAATAATATCAACCTTTGCTTTATCCACTTCAATACCCTGACAAGAATTTTGATGACCAAGAACAATGCCTTCTGTTTCCATGAAGTGGCATTTCTCCCAATTCAACACTAGATTTGTGTCCTCACTTGCTTTAGAACTCTAGCTAAATTGTCAACACATTTATCTAAAGTATTGCTATAAACAGAAAAATCATCCATAAATACCTCCAATGAGTCTTCAATCATGTTTAAGAATATTGCCATCATGTACCTTTGAAATATGGTTGGTGCATTGCAGAGACCAAATGGCATTCGACGAAAGGCAAACGTGCCAAAATGACAAGTAAAAGTTGTCTTTGCTTGATCCTCCAGTGCAATCGCTATCTGATTGTAGCTAGAATAGCCATTGAGAAAGCCATAATAGGCTTTACCAGCAAGCCTGTCCAGCATTTGATCAATGAAGGGAAATGGAAGTGATCCTTCTTTGTGGTTGGATTCAAACGGCGATAATCCATGCACACTCGCCAGCCCATAAGAATGCGAGTAGGGATTAATTCATCCTTGTCGTTACATACCACTTTTTTAGGAACATATGGGATTGGGCTTACCCACATGCTATCAGAAATTAGGTAGATAATGCCCGCATCCAACCACTTAATCATTTTCTTTTTAACAACCTCCTTCATTTTTTCATTTAATCTTCTCTGCTGTTCAATGGGCTGCTTTCCCTCATCTTCTAACAAGATTTTGTGCATGCAGAAAGAGGGACTAATGCCTCTAATATCCGTAATACTCCAAGAAATCGCACGCTTTTGTTACTTCAGTATATGGATTAATTTTTCCTCCTGACTTGCATTGAGAGTTGCAAAGATAATTATTGGCAGTGTATTGTTCTCACCAAGGAAAACATACTTCAAATGGGTAGGCAAAGGCTTCAACTCTAGAGTGTGAGCTTCTTCAATAGATGGCTTAAATACTAAAGTCGTTCTATTTGTCAAATCTAAAGATTTCATTTTCCATACGTGCTTGAGCTCAACGTTATTTACCTCAATCTTGCAGTCACAATCAACTAAAAAATCTTCTTCTGTTGTCACTGCAAATTCTCCTGGGACTAGTGCTACACTTATTAAATTCCTCTTCAATTAATTCATCCAGCACATCAATGTGGTGACATTCTTCTTTGATTTTATAGGGACTTGCTTCGAAAACACTAAATGTGACATGTTCATCGTTATGTCGCATTATCAGTTCGCCTTTGAATAAGTTGATAAGAGTGTGACCAGTGGCAAGGAATGGGCATCCCAAGATTATGGGCACCTCTTTATCTGCTTCACAATCAAGGATAATAAAGTCTACTGGGAACACAAACTTATCTACGCTGGCGAGGACGTCTTTAATTTGTCCCTCAAGTTACGCTAATGATCTATCTGTCAACTGCAATGCCACTGCAGTAGGCTTCATGTGACCAATCCCCAATGTTCTAAACGTTGACAATGGTATGAGGTTGATACTTGCTCCTAAATCACATAGAGCTTTTCCCAAGTAATGATTTCCAATGGAACATGGAATTGTAAAACTGCCAAGATTCTTCATCTTTGGTGGCAATTTATTTGCTAGGACTACGTTGCATCCCTCTATGAGCGTAATTGCCTCAATATCAGTCAACTTCTTCTTCTTGGACAGGAGCTCCTTCATGAATTTCCCATAGCTAGGAATCTGTACTAGAGCATCTACAAGAGGTATATTGACATGCAATTGTTTCAATGTGGTCAGAAACTTTTGATATTCTCTATCAGAATCGCTATGGAAATGGAAAAGGTATTGATTCATCACGTTTTCGTGACAAAATCGATTGCATCGACATCGATAATTGCATCGACAATTTTTTCGGTATAACATTAGGCATGGGAGTAACAATTGGTGGAACCTCTTTCATTTATTCTTCTATGACTTCTTTAAATACAACTCTTTCCCTTTGATCTACTTCACTTGTGTCTATAGGTGCTGCATTAGGGCTGGTAGTTGGCTCGACAATTTGTTTCCCACTCTGAAGAGTAATAGTCTTTCAATGCTCCTTCCCTTTTTTATTTGGATTCTTGGTCTCACTGGGTAAAGCACCTGTTGGTCTTGTGCTCAAATTTAAAGCTAGTTGTCCTAATTGTGCTTCCAAAGCTCAGATGGAAGAGGAATTTCCTTGCATAATAGCTTCTGTTTGTGTTATATTCTCACGCATCAAGGCTTCAAGGGCTGCTAATAGATCAGCTCGTGGTTGTGAATACTACTATTGTTGTTATTGTCCTTGCATATATAAATGTGGCATTGAAGATTGTTATGGCTGCACACGAGTGTGTGACTGTAATTGATCTTGATGTACATGCATTTGAGGACTCTAATTGAAATTTTGCTACTGCTGATTATAATTCCCTTGTCAAAATTTGCCTTGACTAGAGGAATTGTCATATCTAAATATGGTCGCATTTTGATTTCCCCAAGGCTACTAATTTCAAGCAGAGTTGTTGTAGGAGTTACCATAGGAATTTCCTCGGATATTATTAACATAGAAAGCACTCTCGACATACTGAGGACAATCCTCGTAGCTATGATTGTCGTCGTAAATTTCGTAACAAAATGTAGGGACACCTATTTGTTGGCCAACTTGAATGGGTGCAACTTCACTAGTCCCCTTCATGTTCTTTTATCATATTTGCTAACGAAGATACTTGAGTACTCAAATCTGATATAGCATCTAATTCGATAACTCCAAGATTGCTTTGACTTATGCAGTACGAGAGATCAGATATTGGTAGTCATTCTGACTAAAATTCTTACAGCTTCATCATAACTGCAGTCCAACAAAAGACCATTCGCAGATGCATCGACAAGATTTCTTGCCTATGCATTTAACCCGTTGTAAAAAAATTCAATCTACGTCTCTTGTTAAATTCCATGCATAGGGCAACGTCGAAGCAAAGTTTTATAACGCTCCCATGTAATGTGTAAATTTTCATCATCTAGTTGATGATACGTAGTAGTATCATTCCTAAGTCGAGCATCCATCGTTGGTGGATTAAATTACAAAACGAACTGAGTTGCAAGTGCATTCCACGATGTAATCCATCCAGCAAGCAATCCAAGGAATCAGGTACGAGCCAGTCCTTACAACGAGGAAGGAAATAGTTGCATCTTCAAGGCATCATCAGGAACGTCATGCTGACTAAAAGAAGTACAAATTAGTAAAAAAGATTTAAGGTGCTCTCTTGCATCCTCATGAGGCAATCCAGCATATTGCACAATCGAATTTAGCATCTGAAACATAACTAGCTTTAATTCAAAATTACCAGCTTGAATAGCTGGTCAAACACCCTAGCTGCAAATCGTCCAACACAAGAACAACGAAGTCTCAAATAGTTTAATTCTACATCTGTTCTTCTTGTTGCGGTAGCGATGGATTATTGATAATTTGTGGCTGTATCAAAGGGATAGAATTTTGTGATGGTAATTGGGGTATAATTGTATCATTTCCAAGCAAAGCCATAATTCAAAATTTCCAGCTTAAATAGCTGGTCGAACAACCCCTGGCTGCAAATCATCCAACACAGGAACAACAAAGTCTCGAAGAGTTCTATTCTGCATCTGTTCTTCTTGTCGTGACAGCGATGGATTATTGACAATTTGTGGCTGTATCAGGGGGACAAGATTTTATGGCATCAATTGTGGTATGGCTGCATCATTTCCATGAAGAGTCATATTTCTTTGTTCTTGTCTTCTCCTTCTAATGGCTCTCTCAATTTTAGGATCTAAGCCAACAACAAATTCAGGATTGCTTCTAGTCATAAACACCTAAAAAGAAAATTGTAAAATAGTTAACAAGAATGGAAACAAGTTAGTAGCAAATAAAATTTAGATAATAAAGAATAAATGTAAAGACAAAAATAGAAATAAAAAAAACGTCAATCCCTGGCAACAGGGCCAAACTTGATCGCACTATGAACGTCACAGCAGTAATGTGCAAGCATACACAGTCGATGCAAGTAGAATACATAGATGTAAATCTATCAAATATCGATCCAACAGGGATGGTTGTTTGTGTTTACAATTGTCGATGCAATGGAAGTTAAAACAAGATAGATTGTAATGACAGATGTCAAAGCAATTAAAATAAGAAATACAGTAAAAGAATGAGATTAATTTGTCGAAGCAATATTGAAAGATTTAAGAAGTAAAGTACTGATAATAAAATAGGGCTTTCTTGACTTGAAAAGTTGGTAGAAAGCTAAATATGATCACAAGGTTAATAACAGATAAATTGTCGTCACAATTAAGCACAATGAAATCTTACCAACCTTAACTTCCCTGTTTATCAAAGACTCAAATAATCACACTAACCATACCTTGCAGTGTTGACAATGCAATAAACTCAAGAACAAGTGGAATGAATTCCTTCGATCCTCAAGCAACTTCTATTGTCTTTCTTGTTAATTTAATTTGTCGCTGCACTTTCCAGTGACAATGATTGCAGTCACACTTTCGTGGTCAAATAATTAAATCCAAAGATAAACAATAAAGGAAAGATTGAAATAGATATCATTCATATCTGAAATGAAATTGTACTTCCATACAACTCAATTTATCAAAACTTATCTGCATTAAGCAAGAGAAATAACAGAACAAATTGAAGTTTCCTATTCCTAGTTTACTTGAATCACTCCCTTACACTCCTCTTGGATCGCATTTAAGGTGCTCCTCGTCAGGAGCAAGGCTGCCTTCTCATCAACGTCAGGTTACCCTCAAGAATTTAAGCTACCATGGATGCAAGCTTAAGAAAATATGGATTGAAGAAGAAAACCAAATCTGGCTAAGGAAGAAGATTTTTTAAGATACCCCTTTCTCTCTCCTTCTTTTCAGTATTTAACAGCCATTTCCCCCAGTGCAGGTGTCCTACCTACTAGATCTAATATCCTCTGGCTGTACAATTTGGTTATACCAGCTGTACAACTCACACATTTTTTGTGTGTTAACCAAACAGCTATAAAGTGCAATGATAGTTTTGGGCACAAATTTGGATCCTATTTTGCAGCAACAACTCTGGACACATTCATGCACTGATCCTTCAAGACAGTTTCTTGCAATGACATCTTTGGGTGCTATATTGAACAACTAATGCAACGACATTAGTAGTAAAAACATGATGAATTTAAAGGAATTTAGGCCAAGCTTCATTAAGTTAGAAAATGTAATAACAAAGTTAAAAAGACTAAAAATGCATGCTAAAGATGATCAAATGGGAAGAAATTATACCATAAGTAAGGAGAAATCAATGATCTTTTCTAATGTTATCAAGAGCATGCTTGATTATGATTTTTCTTATTTGCATGATAAAAACATGCCATTGTAAAAATATTTGTAAATATGCGAATTTATTCGCATGTAAAGCATGTCATATTCTAATATTTAGATTCACATGTAAAGCATGCTACTGAAAAATCTGTTCTTTTTCCATAACACATGCATGGTGTGGAAAAAATGTACGGAGGAAGTATCTGGTAGTAAATTTGCAAATTTCTTGTGGCATGTCCACATTAGTCTGTATCTGACAGTAAATCTGCAAAAATCTGATGGTTCAACCACAATATTCTATTTCTGGTAGCTCAAATGCATTATCTGGTGGATAATCCACAAATTATTGGTGTGATATTGGATTGATGAGTTCTGGGGAACTATTATTGGTGTGTAGTGAAGTTGGGTAGGTTCTGGTTTCAAAATCTGCAATGTTTTCTGAAAATAGTTGCATTGACTTCGTCATATCGCATTTTTCCATATCTAATTCAGTATTTGAATATGTTATAAATGTTATGATTTGTTTGGTGATCATTATTATTATTGAGACTCACACTAAGCTTTTTAAAGCTCACCTTCTTCAAACTTTGATTTTTTAGATAATCGAGGCTACGATGAGCTTGGCTATGGAGGCACTCTTGGTCATTTTTCGAAAAACTTTGCAAGTAATGGTATTGGACATTTTGGTTTGTGTTCATGCTATATGGACTTTAATTTTAGGACTTCGATTTGGATTTTGATTCGGAACTTTGGATATTGTTTTGGGGATGTTTCTGCATGATTTGGTATGTTCAATTATGGTTTGAATAATTTGAAGAAATAAAAATAAAACGACGAATTTTTCATAATAAGATTAATTAGAGTCCAAATAACAATTTTAAACTCAATGCTCGATTTTCAAAACTCATCACAATATGTTTACAAAATTGATGGTTTTCAAAGTATCAATATCAAATTTGAGAGATTTTCAAAATGACGAATAACTTAGCTATGAGATTTTCAGCTACGATGTTTTAATTAAGTGATGACATTTTTCTTAAAACTTAAGTTTGGATTTCTAAACTGAATACATAATGAAATTTTCAGTTTTTATAAAACTAAATTTAATTACTGGTTTGCAAACGATTTTTAAGAGATAAATTTCTAAATGTTTTACTCGGTCATTGACATGGCCAATGTGATCTTCGAGATTCGGCCATAACATCTGGGTTGGGTCTAGGAGGTTACAATTTTCTTAAAATCGGGAGAGATTTCAAATTTTGGGATGTGAGAAAATCAAAAGGGTTAGATTTAATTACAAAGCAAATAAGTGGATTTGAGGTTTAGGAAAATTTTTTTTTGAATGACGTCAAAGGGAGGGGAAGATGTGAATGGCTAAAATTATGAAAGCCAAATTGCAAAAATTGAGCTTTTTGCCCTTTTGGTCACTCCTAACTTTTTTCTTTTCCAAATAGGTCCTAAGTCAATTAACAATCATTTTCTTCAAATTAGACCTTAAAATTGAATTTTGTTTTGAGCTAAACAATAAAATAAAAACCCAAATATGTAACTTTAATTCTTTAATTACTCACTTTTGACCCCAATTTCCGATGTCTAACACAACTTTCGATTTAGTGACCCGATTTTACTAACTCGAAACTATTAGTCCGGGTTTTGGGATGTGACACACCTGATGTTTCTTTGCATCATATGCTTAGCTTTTTCGAATGTCAAAGCTTCCATTATCTTAGCAACTAAGCATTAAAACCAAAATCATGAGTTAGGCTCAGTTTTTTCAACTTAAAACCATTAACATTGTTTTCTAAATCTTACGTACATCGAAGGACTTAGAACCTTACCAGTTTGTTAGATTCTCTACCTTTTCTACTTAAACCTCATGATCACCGCTCCAAAGCTTCCCATAGCTATCTCTTCCTCGGAACAACCAAGAAGAAGATAAAGAAGAGAGGAAAATGAAATAGAATGGAGATGAATCCTCCCTCAAAAGTCATTTCCTAGCTATTTATATAGCCCTTCACACATTGTCTTGCATAATATAAAAATCATCTATTGATAATCATTTTGTCCCCCACTAACGAACTAGTTAGTCCTAACCGAATCAGAATTGGATCTTAAACATGTCTAAATCAATCATTAACTTTTCATGATTTCACAGTAGAGGTAAACATCTTATGACTTTTTTCAATTTAACCCCCAATTGTTCTTAATTTTCAGACTTAAAGGAAATTGGGTGTGACAATTTCAGTTTCATTCAATGGTTCCAGCTTCAAGGTGCGCGTGGAGGAGTTTGATCCATTCCCTCTTGATGGTTCAAGCTTTGAATTTTTGGTCAGTAAGTATGAGAATATTGGTTTAAAGAGTGATCGTCATCAGAATTCCAATCATTCAGAATATGCAAACCAGTCAGAGTATGGAGAGTCATTTGAAAAGTCTTAACCATTGATGGAAGGATTGTTGAACCTTTGAAATTTGTGAGTCAAGTCTGTGGTTAATGTAAGTTCCAAGAATTTGAACTTTAAAGCCTTTAATTTTATCTCAGCAGGGAGCAAATCCCTCGAACATGGAGAAATAGGTTTAAGTTTTTGTGGGCCATAGGAGGAGCTGGCTTTGGCAATTGTATGCTCCCATTCAATTGTGCCCAATTCTCTACCTTTTGAAGCATTGACTTATTCTAGGTATAATAACAAGGTTGGGCTTGCATGTGTTTATACTAAGCCCAATGATGGAATTGATAATGTTTCCCGTCTCTAATGGTGTTGATAGTGATGATATTTTACTGAGAGATTTGGTCATTACTAAGAGATTTGTGAGAAAGAAAAAGGCAAAAATAATGTGTGATATTGAAGAAAATTTGTGTGCAAAAATTGAAAAGAAAAAAAGAAACAATAAGAGAAGAAGAAAGAAATGAGAAGCTTTGAAGAAGTTTCAATCGAGAATCATGAATAAACATGTTTCAAATGGAGGTTTTCAGAATGAGAAGAAAACTCTTTACGAAGAAGTCCACGATACATGGGAGGTTGGTAAGTTGCTGGAATGTATAACTGATTGCGATGATGAGATTGTAAATAGAAAGGTTATGAAGCTTGATAGCTAATTGCTCTTTGTTTCCACAAGCTCTTTCTTCTTATGATGGTGATCACTTTGATTTTTTTTATCAAGCTTGATGAATATGCGATTGTTTATTGTTCTTGGTTAGTATGATGGGATGGCTTTTGAGGTGTAGGGTGTTCATTTCAACGATTCAGTGGGTTTATCATGAGAATATGGTATTATTGCAAATGGAGAAGGGGATATTAGTTTCAATAAGACAGTTGTTACAAATTCAATGTGCCTAATGACTTGCCTTATGAGATATATGATCTTAAACTTGGGTTATCTGTATATGTAATTACAATCTTTATGGGAACATCATTCTTCTCACACTATTGGGAGGAGTCATTACTAATACAAAGTTTAGATTCTTGGAATTGCTAAATTTATTTTGGGACATCAATGCTTTCGGTTTCATGTTTTGAGAAGTGTAAGGGGTCACAGGTTTGTTCTCTCTTTTGGATTTTCGAGTTCATAATTTGAAGATTTTCATGTTTTGTTAAAGAGTTCTAGAATGATTGAGGCCTTTGAAATTGTGTTTGTGAGGCATTCAAATCATGTGTAGTGTTATATAGGCGATGGAAAGGTGAATATTATGGTGGTTTTTTGGTAAGAAACCCCTTGATTTGTGATGCTAGAGATGCAATTAATGGGAGTGGAAGAAGGCTAAAGAGTGTACCTGGATCTAGTTCAGTAGTTGTTTTGTTTTTATTTATTTCGATCCATGTGGAACTTTTAAGATTAGGTGTTTGATATATTTTTTTTTTTCATATGACTATTACATCACGATTTTTAATATTTATTTTTTGATATAATACTTAAAATTATCTATAGTCTTTTTTAACTCTTAAATAAGAGGATAATGTGCTTCAATATATTTGAATCTATATCTTCTTACATTGATAATAGTATCAATACAAACCGAGCTAACACAAAATCAAAATTTATAAAGATTTCTTATGTTAAAATATTTGCTAATTTTGTAATCTCGTTTCGAAGTTTCTTTCAATAATAACCTCAGTAGCTTTGAAAACAAATCACCACCAAAAGCGATTTGTTATTAGTTTTATACATGTAAAATCACGAAATATCAGTGGAAAGAAAATCGCCACTATTAAATGATGTTGATTGAAAAACAATGGGATATTATCATATTTGGTACATATACCTTCATAAAATAGTCAATATGGTACATAAACTTTGAAAATGTTGAAAGTGATACTTGAACTATTATTATATTCTTTTATGATACATTTTCTTTCATAAAATGTCCAATGTGATGCTTATACTTTGAAAATATCCAATGTGATATCTTAACTATCAATATGTGTTTTATTATAGTAACTAGTGTTAACATATGATGAATTACTAAATTAACCAATGAGAATTCGACATATAGAACTTATTTTTTTAAATTATAAGACCACATGGATAATATAACATTATAGAAAAAAAACTAAATTAAATTAAAAAACAAATAACTAAACATATGATTAGTTAAAAAAAGTAAATACTAAACTTAAGTAAAAACATCATCTTCTCTATTTAAATAAATGATCATTTCTCCAAAGAGTTTTCCATTTAAAATAATATTTTAATTAATTTTTAAATATTATTTTTTTATTATCCATAAAAGCACATGTACTTCCTTGTCTATTTAGTATTTACTATTTTTTTTATTGTGAATATGTTTAGTTTTTTTATTATTTAATTTTTAAATAATATTATATTATTCATGTGAACTTGATGATTTGAAAAAAATTTCTTGACATCAAATTTTTAGTAGTTGATTTAACAATTCACCAACGATATTAACACCATATACTATAATCAAACAAATATTGATAGCTTGTACCACATTTGTAATTTTTAAAGTACATATTCCACAATAGACATTTTATGAATGTACAAATACTAATAAAATGCATTGAACATTTTCAAAATATAAATATCATATTGAACATTTTATAAAAATACGGGTGCCATAATAAAATACATATTGATATTTAAGTACCACATTGGACATTTCACAATATATATATCACATTAAATATTTTATAAAAATACAAGTACCAAATTTGACATTATCCCAAAATAATTGCAAATAAGCTAAAAATTAAAATAAAATGGATTAGCCATAATGTTGTCAAATCTGATTTCTATCTTCGCCCTTTTCCTTTTATTCTATTAAGGGATTAAAAAGAGTTACATTACGCTTTTACCCCTAATGTAGACTTGAAATAAAGCCTAAAAAGTAAAAAATTTCAACAAACGTAGAAAAGATAAGAGTGATGTTCCTTAAGAAAGAGTGAGCGCTATAAATCAACTTCACTTTCATTTATGCTTAAATCGTTTAGATGATATACAAATGAGGAAATGCCAACCTTGTATGAAATGAAAAACAGAATTTTATGTCAACAAATTGATGTGTATAACGGCAGCTACACTGTGTCTTCTTCTGATCTTTCTAATATGAAGATGTTCCCTTTATCATCTCTCCCTATCCTCATCGTATCATCTACATACCTGCAGTGTTCAACCCAACTCAAGGAACAACAATGTGAAGTTACAATATTAATACCATCAAACACTCAGGAGAAATATTCAAGGATACGTTATCTCCAGCCACCCTTCCAGATTGAAGATAGCAAGCAGAACATCGTAATTTTTCGAGAACACATTCAACAGCTATGGTTTCTCCAAAACAAATTAAGCTTCAAGTTAGGGAACAATTTGAGTATTTCTCTGCGATGTACACAACAGTTTACAGCTTACCTGATCAGGAGTGATTGTCTGAGTTATCGTAACTTACATCAACTCTCTGCAGATTTTGAAACAAAAAAAGAAAAGAAAAGAAAATACACTTGAATCATGATCCTGGTTTTGTATGTTTGTGGAATATACAAGGAAAAGGCAGAAAAAAAGGAGGTTTAACTGATTTGGATGCGATCTTGAAGGAAGCTTCAATTGTGAGCTTCCCATTTAACAATTTCAATCCTCTGGCATTGAACTTTATCACGTTAACTGCTTTGCTCTCCATTTTCCCATCACCAAATGCTAATGTTAGTAAAACGAGAATCACATCACAAATCCAGTTTCATATAGAAAAAATGGCACACCAGTTTTTATTTCACTACTAGGATGAGAATCTGGATATTTAAATCATTCAGTTACGGTATAAGCCCCTGAAAAGACTTAATGCCTAATTTGGTACCTAAGTTTGGCATTTTTTTTCTAATGTGGTACTTTTTTTTTTTTTGAGTTCAATGTGGTATCTCTATTTGACAAAAGTTAAACATTTTGGTACCTGAAGAAAACTGTGTGTTAACTTTTTAGTGTTTAATTTGGTTTTGGAGTTAATATAATGAAAATTCATAATTAACTAATAATACTAGCAACTAACATTCATCAAATCAATCCTAAAACCCGAATAAATCACATCTATCGCATAATTAAACAAATTCACAATTATCACTAAATTTATTCTATTACCAAAATCATAAAACATTCAAACCTATATTAACAATTAATTTTCATCAAATCAACCCTAAAACATGAGTTAAACACTAAAAAGTTAACACCATTATCATTGGGTACCAAAATATATAACTTTTGTCAAATTCAAGTACCAAATTAGATAAAAATAATAATATAAGTACCAAAGTAGAAAAAAGATGTCAAACTCAAGTACTAAATAATATATTTAACCGTCCCTGAAATTTCTGAAGCCACTCAGTTTTTAGAGTGCATAAGAAACTCTTACATGTGTACAATACCTTTTCAATATCAATGATCTGGAAAAACTCTCCCAAAGTGATGAAATCCCTCAGCCCAAGCTTTGTTCTCTTGGAACCCAAGATTGCAATAGTACTGTAAACTAGCTTCCAGCAACCACCTACCTTCATTCCATTTATAGAAACAAAACTCTAAAACTATATCCTTAACTTTATTTCAACAAGTAGAATATAAGTTTTCTAAGTTCACCTTTTCTAGATGCAAGGTAGGATCTGGAGTTGGATTGTGAGATTCTAGCAGCTTCACCAGATCTTCAATGTCAGATTTCTTTGAGGATGGGACTCCAAAAATCCCTCTATTGGTTCCTTGGAACACATATACAGAAAAAAAATTATCTCACGAGTTGTTCACCATGTTATTCTCAGGTAAATATAGTGGGGGACCATACCTTTGAGTTGCTGTAAGAGTTCAGTTTTGAGGTGAGAAAGTGTGTTAGGATCTTGTAATACATCATCCTCACCACCGATTAAGCCAGCGTTAGATTCAGCCACTTTGGTGATGAAACAGGGGTTGAATCTAGTGGTGATAGCCATTGGATATGTGGTCGAGATGGCCCTGCAGCAAGCTTTCATCTTTCCATGGATTCTGGAAATGGGAGGAAGCAAAGGGGGAGCATAGATCGGTTGAGGGTGGATAAGCTTGTTGGAAATGGGGGCAGACATTGGTGCAATCAAGTTTTGTCTCCTTTGTGTTGTGGAAAGGAAATGAAGCCCAGATTAGAGAGGTCATAATCTTACATCTTACCCTTAAACAACCCCAATGGCACCATTCATTCAGACAAAAAGTCGGGCCTTGTCCCCCGTCGGATATCGACAATAAACAACAGTTGTAAATTTAGGCTAGCTTGAGATCCGAGCCACTCATTTTTCAACAAACATTATAATAATACCCTACCAAATAAAGTGGTTCCTCTGTCCCCCTGCGTACAAAGCCTCACCCTTCACTTCACTCACCAAACCCAACACAAGTTCAGCTTTTATCTTTCTCCTTCTTTGGACATCAATGGCAGATTATGAGCCAACACATCATCATCATCATCAAAACCAAACAATCCCAAAAGAAACTGCTCTCCAAGCACTAAACACGATTATCCAACTTCATTTTGAGAAAACCCTGGAAAAGAAAAGAGCTATAGACCTCCAAAAGAAGGAGCTTCACAAGCTTTTCCAGCTCTTCTTCATCTTCCTAGGAATTATCTTCATGGCTCAGTCTCAGTCCAGTCGTTTGCAGTGCCGCCACTGCTGGGCTCTCATCACTCTGCTTTCCCTGTCGCATCTCATATTCTATGTCTCGGTGGCTCAAACCTTGAGGTGCATCAATGGGTTCAAGT
Organism: Kokia cookei; assembly: GCA_039519145.1. NCBI lineage: Eukaryota > Viridiplantae > Streptophyta > Magnoliopsida > Malvales > Malvaceae > Kokia > Kokia cookei. The sequence continues at coordinate 23,122,764 of CM076908.1, forward strand.
ACCAGAGGAGGTGCCACAAGCTGACGCTTGGCTTGGCTACCGAGAAGCTGAGGGAAATGAAGTTGAGGATTTACAATGGGGAGTTTGTTGATGGGTTTGGAGAGGAGGATGAGTTCGAAATTCATTACCAGGAACCCCCTGAGAATTACTTTGCCAAGTTCAAGAGGAACTGGGCATTGTATTTTGCCTTCTTGATCTTGATCTATGCCTTCATGGTCTCTTCTTCTGTTGTGCTGCTTTGTTTTTAATTTGGTGTATCAGGGTTTTTGCTTTTCAACTTTTCTTTGGAATTTCTTCTTTTAACGGGCAGGATAGTTATTTCTATGAGACAAACTGATTGCTCTGTCTGTATGTCAGATTATTTATTGGGCTCCTATTATTTTGAAATTTTGAAATTGATGTTGATTATTCTTAATTTGGTTTTAAAAAATGCGTTGAAAAAGGATTATTCTTAATTTAATTATTATTTTTATATTATTTTATAATGTGAATTATAATAAAATTTATAATTGACTCAAAGGTAGTGCATATTATTAGACTAATTTACCTAAAAGGCTCATTTCTTAAAATAATTATGGAAATGTGTTGTTTTATCCGATATTTACTGGAATAGATCGATTTTAACAAAATGTGTTCAGTTGACGTCGTTTTCAGGAAAAATTTAAAAAAATACGTCTAGTTCAGCACTTTTTTTTCTCTCTGATCTAGAAAATGTGTTTATGTCAATGCGTTTTAATAAAGCACTTTCACGTAAGCATGTTTTGGCCTGTGTTTTCTCAATGGATTAATTTTAATTAGGACTTAAAGTTTATGAAATTAGGATTGTGGAAATTTTAAATTAGGGTTAGAGTTATAAAAAAATATTTAATATATAGATAAATAATAAATATATATAATATTATATAATATTATTATAATATAATGATAATGAATTTTATATTTATAATTATAAAATTAAAAAGTTATATAATATTAATAATATATTATGTTATGATTAAATTGAAATCGAATTTTTAAATGATTAAAATATAATCAAATAGAATTAAATAAAAAATTAAATCGAATTATTATATTATTAATTATTAGATTCTATCAACATTAGCTTGAATATTAGATTGAATCAATCATTATTATATTAAATATGTTATATTTATATTAAATACGTGTTGCGTGTAAAAGCATATTGATGTAGCAACTATGCAAGTGTATACGACGTTCAAGTAATAAAGTGATAAGTAGAGTATCGTACCCACAAAGAAATTGGTATTCAATAGAAATTCCTTAAACTGTGGACAAAAGAATTATGCAAGCAAATAAAATGTAATGACAGATTGGTTTGTAAAAGCAACTTACGTGTCATAACAAATGCAAATACAGTAAATGGATCAAACAAACAAGCAAGGCATTAGATCTACTAAGTGCTTACCAATCTTAGCAGAAATGATTGGAAAGATCTAAATACAAGACTAAGTTATGATCGCTAAACCTAAGATCTCTTATATCTAAACTCAAGATCTACAAATCTCTGCTTCTACAAATTTCCTAGAATGACTAAGCAATGGCTTGCTGTGTCATAGCAACTTTTACGGTTGATCTACAGTATATGTCTATAACATGAATTGTCCCAACAAAGACTTATATCACTCTTAATGAACGTAGCTCTATGTCTAGAGTCACTACAAGTATCTCTCAAATTACATGATCATAACACCGAATTATGCCCTAGCAAATCTATCCTACTTTCAGTCAAGATTATGCACATGCAAACCAAGAGCCTATGTCTAGGATTGCTAGCACGTAAAATTACGAACAAAGAACATAACACAATTGAAGAAATTCATTAGAAGGAGATTTTAATAACACACATAAAAACAAAATTAATAGATCTAAAAATATCCAACCCTCGAATGGTTAATTAAAGGGCGCAAAATATTGTTTAAACATTTGAACATTCAAATTTAAAAATCAAGAGTACTCCTGTTGAGACAAGAACATCAAGCTCGCTGCTCGATTCTGCTTCGCATTGTCACAGCAACATATCTTTGTTCAGGTGGTTAGAGATGGCTTCGTCGAGGCTCTGCTCCCAGCGTTTGATGTTGTTACGTGTAAAATAATATTGCTGTAGCAAATGCGCAAGTGCACATGAAGTTCAAGTAAAAAGTGATAAGTAGAGTATCATACCCACAGAGACATTAATATTCAATAGAAATTCCTTAAACTGTTGACAAAAGAATTGTGCAAACAAAGTAAATGTAATAACAGATAGGTTTGTGATTGCATACTGCGTATCATAACAAAAGAAAAAACAATAAATGGAATAGACAAACAAGCAAGGCATCAAATCTACTAAGTAGCAGAAATGATAGGCAAGATCTAAGTAAAAGACTAAGTTGTGATCGCTAAACCTAGGATATCTCATATTTAAATTCCAGATCTACGAATGTTATAACAAATCTCTTCTTCTACAAATTTCCCAAAATGACTAAGCAATGGCGTGCTGTGTCTTAGCAACTTTTACGGTTGATCCATATTATATGTCTATAACATGAATTTCCCCAACAAAGACTTGTCTTACTCTTAATGAACGCACTTTATGTCTAGAGTCACTAATGATATCTCTCGACACCTACTCACAACACTGAATTATACTCCAGCAAATCTGTTCTACTTTCAGTCGAGATTATGCACATGCAAAATAAGAGCCTATGTCTAAGATTGCTAGCACGTAGAATTATGAACAAAGAACAAAGAACATAACACAAGTGAAGAAATTCATTAGAAGAAGATATCAGTAACATTTATAAAATAGTAATTAAAAATCTAAAAACATCCAACCCTTAAATGGTTAGTAAAAGGGCGCAAAATATTATTTTTAACATTCTAACATTCAAATTTAGAGATCAAGAGTACTCCTATGAGACCTAAAACGAACATTAGGCTCGCTGCTTAATTCTGCTTCGTATTGCCACATCAACATATCTTTGCTCAGGTGGATAACGGTGACGTCGTCAAGGCTCTGCTCCCAGCGGTTTGCTGTTAACTCTGCCTCTTCACTTTTGATCTGTCGTGCGACTCTCCTAATTCTCCTCTTCTCGGAGTATTTTTGCTCTAGCACTTAGCCTTTGCTATATTTGATTTATGATCTATATCTCCATTTCTTCTCCAAAGTGCTGCTTTTATAGGAGTTTTGCCACATGTTTGACGTTCTCAGATCCGAATTTTAGGGGCGTTCTAGTGCCATCCTAAATCCTTCTAATGTAGATCCACCATAAAATCAGCTTATTGTAGCAATCTTGCGAGCCTGGTACTGCCAGAACGTTTAGCAACGACAATCTTTTGCTGCTTTCATTCCCCAACAGTCCTTCATTATTGGATCTCGTACTATTTCTTCATCATCATTCATGCATCATTTCAACACACACCAACAAGTGTAAAATTGTTACAACAAAAGGGTAAAATATACTACATTTGTCGTTTAAGCACAATACAGCTCCGAAGACAAAAATATATAGAAACACTACTAATGCTATAACAAATTTACTTAAGAACAGACAAAAAGTTCTAGCAAAAGTATGTTATATAACTCTTTTTCAAGAGTTATCACATCCCCAAATCTGAACTTTTGCTTTTCCTCAAGCAAATTATACTAATGCATGTATGCATGAATGTAGAGATAATAGCCTTGACAATTTTCACAAGAATTTTGCTTACACCTTTCTAGTACAATGTATATCTTAGTTCTCAGCAACCTTTGCTATTGCAAAATTTTGCAGCAGCGACATAGGTAAATCCAGAAAATTCAGTGCAAAAATTTCGATCTAAAGACTAAAGAATTCATATGTAATTAAATCTAAAGCAAATAATTCCTAAAAAAACTTGTTTCATTTCTCCAGCTAAGTTTTCCTTCTACTTTACTTAGGCAATTTTTTTTAGCTCTTAAAGAATTCATTTTGTAATGCAATGTTATACTTGACAACTACAATGGAGCAAACACTTAATTGCCATGCCAAGAATACATCACAATCTGAATATATCACTCATGCAACTCAAAGTTTTCAACTAAAAAGATGGATGGAGCATACAACTACCTCCTTAGCCTACTTTGCTTCTTGTTACAGCGGAGTGTCCCTACAAAAAAAATTATTTTTCTATATTTTCTTTTAACATTTTTTTATTTCTTTTTAAGCACTCATACTCAACACATTCCTTTCTCATCAACAATACGATAGAGCAAAAACAAGGCATTGTTGACGTACTCAAAATAATCAAGCATTGGAGTGACAAAATTTTTTTCTTTATTTATTGCCTTAACATTTCATTTAACACTTAGCTCAAAGAAAATCTTAAGTTCTGTTAAGAAATATTTACTTTAAAATAGTCACAGATATTTCAAAATCAATTCATTTTTAGAAATCAATTTCAAGCAACTATCCTAATCTGAATTACTAATTCACTACTACAAAAAATTTAAATTTTCAACTCATTGAACATCAACAATATATCCATACCTTCCTGGCTTCACAAATTTCTCATAAAAATAAGTCATGGCAATATCTCAATATGACAACTAAAATGTAATGACAAACTAACAAAAATAAAACAACACAATATACTAACAAATATGCAACTACATGGAACGACACACCCTCAAGCCTAAAGTGTGCATTGTCCTCAATGCATGAACACAATGAATGCAAAAAAAAAAAACATGTTATGACAAAAAAAAACAAAAACACATATATCATAAAAAAAATTCGGAGCTGCAAAAAAAAATTTACCATTTCAATTAAGGCGGAGGGATTTACGTGCAGGCTTCTTGCCTTTCAGCTTTCACTTCCTCGGTGTGAGCACAGCCTCCTCCTCGTCATCCTCATCCATTTTGGTCATTTCATTGATCAAACGATCGACCTCTTCCTCCTGATCCAGCTCCTTAGATGGGGTACAATGACTTTTGGTGTAACAATCTTCTTTGTTGTAGCACTTTTCGCTTGTGGTGTTGCAACCTTTTCTTTTTCCAATGGACTTTCCTCAACAACTTCAACATCGGGTTCCTTTGTTTCCTCCTTTTCTTCTTCTACCGAATGATACTCTTCACCATATGATGACTTACCAAATGCCAACTGAATCTCGGTGTCGCCTGCATCTCACTTCATTGCAACTGTCTCATCATATAGAATTCTTGAGAAGTTTGGAAACCTTGGAACTTTTACTTGGTTCTACTGCAACGCTTGTCGAATGGCATCGTCTCGAATGTGCATATAATAGCCCTACAAAGCTTTCGTTTTGCATTAAAAATCTTCCAGCATCATGTCGATCTTTTTAATCCGAGTTAAGATATCGTAGTCCTTTTCCTCAATATTGCTCAAACAAGATAATGCTTGCATTTTAAAAGGAGTTTTGGAAGAAAGCTTTGTGAATAATGGAACCTCAAAACTGGACGATTGCCTTAGCGATTTGGTAATTATCGCCTCCTCCTTTTGCATTTGCATCACATATTGTTTCGTAATCGCGCCCTTGTTCGGCAACATATCTTCATTCTCTTCTAATGGAACTCCAGCTTATAAACATAAAGCAATTATCAAATTAGGACAAATCAGACTACCTGAATTCTTTTGTGAGTATTTATGAACTTCGTCCCTAATTTTTTGACCAACATCGATCTTTCTCCTCGTCATGATCAAACGAAGAAGAAATAATCTCTCTTTCCTACTGTCGTGATGTGAACTATTGGCATTAATCTCGTCTTCAAGAAACTGACCCAAATGTTTAACGAATTCCTTTCTATCATATATTGATCAGTTTTGGATTTATCCCAAATAGTACCTGGCACACACAAATCTTGCAAAACTTTGTCCAATCCTTCCTCTGAAATTCCCTTTGCAAACTTTGCATGCTCATCTTTAACATTATAGAGTCCAAAATAATCATTGATTTTATCTACATCAAATAAAATAGAAATACCCCATACGTAGACAAAAGGAATATCAATAGTGATATGGGAGTAAAACTCTCTTACTATCTTTGGATAAACCTCATCCGGGTGGCAGCAAATCATCTTCTAGCCATGGGTTTCAACCACTTTTGTTATCTCTTCATCGAACCCCATAAACAGTTCTTGCTTGGATAAGAATCCTTTCTCCATCAGTGGCTGGAGCTACTCAAAGTTGTCTCTGAACTTTTCCTCCACAATCCAATTGTAAAACTTTCTTGCGGTTACAAGAACATGTTGTTACGACATCTTCTTTTTCATTTTCATCTTTTGTACTTGCAAAATTTTCAGAGAAAAGAAAAATAAGGAACAACAAACGCTTCAAATTCTTCAAAACAAAGGAAATACATCTTCAAAATCAGAAATCTAGGTCTAAATATAAAGGAAGCAAAAATTAAAAAGAATAAAAAGAATAAATGCAACTAAATTTTAGCTAAGAAACGTGTAGCACGTAGGTGTGAAATTCACGCCGAATGCCTTGCTCTGATTGGGATTGTCATGACAGACACGCTAACGCCCTTTATTGGTCCAGCAATCTCTTCACGCCATTGATAACTCTTGAAAAAGAGTTATATTACATAATTTTGCCAGAACATTTTGTTTGATCTTAAGTGAAATTGTTATAACATTAGTAGTATTTTTATGTGTTTTATCATTGGAGTTGTTGTGCACTTAATTGGAAAAATATATATGTTTTTACCCTTTTTATTGTACCAAACTACGCTTGTTGGTACATGTTTCTTGATGGAGGAGAAGGTGAAGGAAGATAAGAGTACGAGGCTCAATAATGAAGCACTGTTGGGGAGCGAAAGTAGTAAAACTTTGCAACTGCTAAACGCTCTGGCAGTACCAGGCATGCAATATTCTGCTAAAGCAAGCCAGATCTATTTATGGTCTGCACTAGAAGCTCTAAAACCCCTAGAAAAGCGAATTTGACAATGTGTATTATGTGGCCAAGCTCCTATATAAACAACATTTGGATGAAGGAAAAGATATCAAAGATTTTATTCAAGTAAGGTTAGAGTGTTATTGTATTAGATTCCAGAAGGAGGGAAATCAGAAGAGTCACACTGCGGATCCAAAGTGCAGAAGGCAGAATTGTCAGCTGGTCGTGCTATGAATGTCACAGTAATTATGTGCAAGCGTACACTGTCGATGCAAGTGTAGTAGATAGATGTACAACCTGTCGGATATCGATCCCACGAGGATGGTTGTTCATGTCTATAATTGTCGATGCAATGAACAGGTAATTGAAATAAAATTGAGTGATTGATTTGTCAAAGCAATAATGTAAATCTAAAGAAGTAATGCAATGATAATTGAATGGGGGTACCTGACGTGAAAAATCGATAGAATACTAAGTGTTGCTCACAAGGTTAAAAATAACAGTAATTGTCATTTTAAATAAACACAATGAATATCTTACCAAACTTGGCTTTTCTACTAGATCTAATACTTAAACATGCATACTAACCACACCTTCCATTGTTGGCAATGCAACATATTCAAGAAAAAGTGGATTAAATTCCTTCAATCCCTAAGCAACTTCCATTGTCTTGCTTGTTAATTTTAATTTGTTGCTACACCTTCCAGTGTCAGTGACTACAATCACACTTCCGTGGTCAAAACAATTAAACCCAAAGGTTAATAGTAAAGGCAAGATTGAAGTAGATATCATTTAGTATAAAAATCAAGAGTACTTCTATACAACTTGAAATAACTTGGATTACTAGCGTTTAAGAAAGAAAAATAACAAACAAATAGGACATTTTATTCCTAGGCTACCCAAGAGCAGATATGCTTCCTCTTCTGCATCAGGTCGCCCTTAAGAAATCTAAGTTACCATGGATGCAAGCTTGAGAAAATGAATTTTTAGAAGAAAGTCAATTCAGGTGAAGAAGAAGATCCTCTCTCTCTCGTTCTTGTTAGTATTTAACTGCAATTCCACAGTACGGGTGTCCTTCCTACCAGATCTAACATTCTCTGGCCGTACTGGTTGGTTACACCAGTTGTACAACTCACGCAAATTTGGTGTGTTAACCAGACAACTGTAAAATGCTGTGACAGTTCTGGGCGCAATATTGGATCCTCTTATGAAGCGACAAATTTGAAATTATTCCTACAGCGATAATTCTGAACAAGTTCTTGCAACGACAATTATGGAATGCTAAACAACTATTGCAACGACATTAGCAGTAACAATTTAAACACTAAGTAGGGAGAAATCAATGGTTCTTTCTAGTACTATCATCAACCGTCGCTAGGAGTGGAGGTCGACAATGCTGTAGCAAAACCACCAAAGCAAAGATATGTTGTTGTGGCGAAGCAAAGCAGAATGGGGAATGTGAGCCTGATGTTCTTTTTTGGTCTTAACAAGGAGTACTCTTTATATTTAAATCTATTTGTTATTTTGTGTGAATAACAATTTGCACCCTTACTTTGACCAATTAAGAGATGAATATTTCTGAACTTTGTTTTATGTTTATGAATGACTTATCAATATCGTTTTAATAAAACTCTTCATTTATTTGTGACTCAGTTGTTGTTAATTCTACGTGCTTGCAATCTTAGGAATAAGCTCTTGTTTTGCATGTGCATAATCTCGACCTAAATGCAGGACGGATTTACTGGAGCATAAGTAAATGCAATGAGCATATATCGGAAGATATGTGTAGTAACTCTAATGAGTCGTGTTCATTAAGAATGAGATAAGTTTTGTTGGGAAGATACATGTTATAAGAATATAATGTGTGTTCACTGTAAAATGTTGCTGCATTAAACAAACACGTCATTACTTAGTCATTTTGAGATATTTTATAGAAGCAGATATTTGCTAAGAAATTCATAAATCTAGAACTTGGATCTGCAATATTCTAGATTTATTTATTGCAGACTTGTCCTGTATTGAAGATTTTGCCAATCATCTCTACTAAGCTTGATAAGTACTTAGTGGATTTGATGCTCTGTTTGGATAAATCTTGATCAACTTTACTGTTTTGCATTTTATTATGACACTTACTTTGCAAACACATTTTATTTTGTTATCACATTTAATTTTGTATGCACAATATTTTTTTCAACAGGCTCAAATTCTTCTAATTACCAATCTCTCTGTGGGTACGATACTTTACTTATTACTTTATTACTTGAACGTTGTGTACACTTGCACATGCTACAATAATATTATTTTACACCGATATGTTTTTGGTGTTGTTGCCGAGGAGATCGGTGTAATTCAGTAAGATTTTTGTTATATTGTTGAGCTAACATTTGATTTGGTTATTTTTAATTTTGTTTGTATTTTTTTGTTACAGATTTTTGTAGAAATTTTATGAGAAGAAGTGGAGATAATTTGCCGTTAGATCCAAAAATAGAAAGAACCTTAAGAAGACGCAGAAGAGAGTTGAGAGAGCAAGAAATGGAGAGAATTGAAGGAAGGGAAAATCTTGAAGTTCCTGTTCCAGTTGTTCATGAGCTAGAGGTTGTTAATGTTCCACAAGTCATTGATGATAGAGATAGACCAATTCGAGAGAATGTAGTGCTAGTTCTTGATAATATCGATCTAGGTATTTTGTGGCCACAAATTGATGCTACTCATTTTGAGCTTAAACCAGTTATGTTTCAAATGTTGCAAACTATTGGGCAGTTTGGAGGATTGCCTACGGAAGATCCAAGGATGAACTTGCGATTATTTTTGAAGGTATGTGATTCTTTTAGACAACAAGGTGTTCCTTAAGATGCCTTTCGATTAGATCTAAGACTTAAACATGTGCACTAACCACACCTTCCAGTGTTGGCAATACAACATATTCAAGAAAAAGTAGATTAAATTCCTTCAATCCCCAAGCAACTTCCATTATCTTCTTTGTTAATTTAATTTGTCGCGGCACCTTCCAATGTCAGTGACTTCAATCACACTTCCGTAGTCAAAACAATTAAACCCAAAGATTAACAGTAAAGGCAAGATTTTAGTAGATATCATTTAGTCTAAAAATTAAGAGTACTTCCATACAACTTGAAATAACTTGAATTACCAGCGTTTAAGAAAGAGAAATAATAGAACAAATGGGACATTCTATTCCTAGGCTACCCAATATGATCCCTTACTCTCCTCTTGTGCCGTACTTAGGATGCTCCTTGTCAAGAGTAGGTCAGCTTCCTCTTCTGCGTCAAGTTGCCCTTAAGAAAGCTAAACTGCCATGGATGCAAGCTTGAGAAAATGGATTTTTAGAAGAAAGTCAATTCGGGCGAAGAAGAAGATCCCCTCTCTCATTCTCGTAAGTATTTAACTACAATTCCACAGTACAGGTGTCTTTCCTAACAGATCTAACATTCTCTGCCTGTACTGGTTGGTTACACTAGCTGTACAACTCACGCAAATCTGGTGTGTTAACTAGATAGTTGTCAAATGCTACGATAGTTTTAGGCGCAATTCTGGATCCTCTTATGCAGCGAAAACTCTGAAATTTTTCCTGCAGTGATAATTCTGAACAAGTTCCTGTAGCGATAATTATGGGTGCATTGCAAAACAACTATTGCAACGACATCAATAGTAAAAATGTCATAAATTTAAAGGCATTTAAGCTGAGCTCCTTTAAGTTAGAAAATGCAATAACTAAATTAAAAAAAAGCTAAAAATGTATGCTAAAGATGACCAAATAGGAACAATTTAGACACTAAGTAGGGAGAAATCAATGGTTCTTTCTAGTACTATCACACCCCTAAACTTGAGTTTTTACTTGTCCTTAAGTAAAATAGAAATTAGCAAGACTATATCAAAATTTTAACAAAGTAATGATCATTCTAGCAACTTGAATCATCTAAAATCCCAATGCATGAATTACATTGAAATGATAGAATATTGCGCCGACAATTCATAAGCATGAATAATTAAAATTGCAACTTCATCAATGCTAGCATCATGCTTTAAATCCTAAATTCTTTCTACCAAAACAACATTTATTGTACAGTAATATATATATATATAATAATTGTGATTGAGGGAAGTCATTATATTACTATACTCTTGTTCCTGAGAAGTAGCGATGGGTTGCAACAAACCACTAAGAGTATGTAATTGCATCGACAGACACTCTTGCAATGACATCCTTTGGCTAGATTACTTTTTCTAACAATTGCATTGGAGTGTTCCTTCTTGACAGTTAACACTTCACCCACATTAGAGTGTCTTTTATTTATAACTATAATTATATACAAGTAGTTGTAATTGGCAGATTCATTCAAGATTCAAAGAATGATACTATTCATTCATTACTAATGCAATTTAAAGCATTCATCCAAGAATTGAAGATCATCAACTGTAATTGGCATCATCGATTGCGGTGTTTGTTTGGTGGATCACTTCGAGTGGTCCAGTATAGACCATGATACCTAACGTATTGTGATCCTTAGTAGTTGTAGCCATGCCCTCCGCTTGACTCGCTTCAAGTGGCACCAAATCTTCAGGTGTTGAACCACATATGTAGGTGCAGGGACAAATTCTTCAGCTAAATTTGACTCGACTTCTTTTCCTTCATCTCTTTCTTCATTTTTTCCTTCTTCTTTTTTCCACTTCTTCTACTCGCGCGTCCTCCTCAGTAGTAGGGGTCTCTTCCTCAGTAGTATTAACATCTAGGCTAACAGGAAAGTCATCCTCGAATAAGCTCGCAATATTTCTTAGACATTCTTCCACCTCTCCTGATTCGACTTCCTTGTCATCATTAAAAATATCCACCATTTGAGGGGAAGCCACAGATTATTCCATATCCCCTGAGTCAGCCTTCTCAGTGGAAGGTTCATATTCCCAGATTATCTGAAGGAAGACAGGAAACTCAAGCAAAGCTACTTTGCTCATTCACTGTAATGTAGTCAAAATAACACTGTTCCATGCCCTGGTGTAGGCATAGAATAGATTTTGAGATTCCTCTATATTTTCAATTGTGGCGAAAAGCTTAATTTGCCTAATGTTGATGGAATCCGTGATCTTTTGAACTTCCTTGACTTTGCGCCACATAAATGGATCTACAACCACATTTCCACTGCTATCATCTACTTTTTCTTTGCCCTTTTTCTTTCTTGCATCTGCCTCCTTGACTACGGGAGTTTCTTTACCACGAGTCATCCACTCGGTAGAAGCTTTATTAATCGAACCTTTATTTTCCAAAATCTCCTCTCCCTCTCGAGGCATAACTCCTCGTTGCTGGCACAATTGCATTATCAGGGATGGAAACACTAGAATGCCAGTTTGTTTGGTCGCACAATCAGAAATTTCTTGGTGTGAAATTACATCGACATTAATCTTCCTCCCCTTAATGATCGAACGTATCAAACACATCTGATCCAATGTTACAGTTGTGCTGTGGGTGGAAGGCATCAGTCTATAATTAATAAAATGAAACCAAACCTTGCTTTGTAATGTTAAAAATCTTTGGTGCATTGTGTAATTATTTGGGTTTGAACTCGTCCAAACAGCACCTTCAACGTACCAAAACATCAACCTCTTCCTCAGTAAGTTCTTCAATAAACTCCACATGCTAATCCTCGTCGACGAATGTGTTGTAGATTGCGTTGATATGGGTGGCACTCTAAGGGACTAGACCTTCATGGATAAACACAAATTTTGACTCAGGGTCAGTGAGATTTACGTAGAACTCATGTACCATAGATGGTGAGTAGCTCCTCAGATGTTGGCAGAAAATCTCCTAGCCTAGCTTCGTGATGGTTTTAGTAACTTACTCCTCTAGTTCCGGTTGTCTAGACAAGTGGAAGCCTTACTCTGGATGGCAGTTTCGTTTCAACATATTTTCTTGGAAACGATCTTTGGCTGCCGTTGTAAGGAACATCATAGGTTCTTTGGATGGGTGATGCTCTGTTTCACGAACTACTGCGACAGAAGAAGATTTTGCAACAACTTTTGTTGGTTTCTCCAAAGACCCATAGGTTTTGGCCATTTTTGTTGGTAAGCAAAGGTTGTCGGAAGGTAAAAAGGTGTAAGCTTGAAGAAAATTATGGGAATAACAATGGAGATTTTGAATGGCACAGTCGGCAGAACAGGGGTGTTTATATGGAATGAAAAGAGCATATGGAGAGGCGTGTTGGTTTATGCAGCAGAGAAAGGACACTAGGTTTGTAGTAATAAATGCGTCCAATCGGATTGCAATTTTTCAAATCGATCCAACGGTTGAGGGTTAAGAGATGAAACATCATGATTTATTTCCTTATATTCTTTGATTTTTCTAATGAGTCAGTAGCAGACAAGATGCATCGACAAAAAGATTTGCATGCGATGACAAAAGAGAGAACTTTAACCTGCAAAAATACTAAGGTAAATGCAAACAAAAACAAAATAAACTAAAGTTACATGATAAAAATGACAAGAGAGATTAGAAAAATGTGATCAAATTATTGGTCTCTTTCTGTATGTGATCATCATGGCCAATTTAATGCTTCAGCCGTTGTCCATTCACTTTAAATTGGTGTCCATCATGTATATCTTTAATTGTGATTGCACAATGAGGAAATTCTTCGACAACTTTAAACTGTTCAGACCAACGTGAGTGCAATTTACATGGGTGCAATTTTAGTCGAGAATTGAATAATAGTATCCGTTGTCCGACAGTAAATTGTCGCTGCAAAATAATTTTGTCCTGCCATCACTTGGTCTTTTCCTTGTAGATTACAACATTTTCATAGGCATTGCACCTAATTTCCTCAAGTTTAGTGATGTCCAACAATCTCTTCTTCCCAATAGCCTTGTAATCCATGTTCAATTGCTTGATCGCCCATATTGCTTTATGTTCCAATTCCACAGGCAAGTGACATGTTTTACCAAAGACAAGTTGATACGGTGACATCTCAAGTGGGGTTTTGTACGCTGTCCTTAATTCCCACAATGAATCATCAAGTCTAGAAGACCAGTCTTTCCTTGACGGATTCACCACCTTCTTGAGAATATTCTTAATTTATCGATTGGAGACTTCAACTTGGCCGTTGGTTTACGGATGGTAAGTGGTCACCATTCTATGGTTAACTCCATATCACTTTAGTGCGACTACTACCTGATTGCAGTGGAAATGAGTGGCTTGGTCGCTGATCAATGCCTTAGGCGTGCTAAAACGAGTGAGTATATGCTTGTGGAAAAACATTAGCATTGTCCCTGCATTATCTTTTGGGATTGCAATGGCCTCCACCCACTTTGATACATAGTCAACAGTAACTAGGATATAGACATTTCCAAATGAACTTGGAAATGGTCCCATGAAGTCCATACCCCAAATGTCAAAGAGTTCAACTTTCATGATTGGCTATTGTAACATTTCATTGCGTCGAGATATAGATCCGGTGCGCTGACATCGATCACATTGGTGCACAAAATTGTAGGCATCTTTAAATAATGAAGGCCAATAAAATCCTAACTGAAAAACCTTTGCAGCAATTCTCATGCCACCAAAATGTCCTCCATAAGAAGCATCGTGGCAATGTTTCAGGATTGAAAGCATCTCTTCCTCCGGAACACAATGCCTAATTATATAGTCATTGCATTCCTTGAATAAGTATAACTCGTTCCAGTAATATTTCTCTACATCATGAAGAAATCTTTCTTTCTTGTGGCCTATGGTGCTCAAAGGTAACTTTCCACATACTAAGTAATTGACCACATCCGCGTACCACGGTGTTGCGTCGACAGTAAATAGTTTCTCATCAGGAAATGCATCGATAATTTGAAATGTATATCCATCTTCACTACCTACTTGCAGACGAGACAAGTGATCAGCCACTTGGTTTTTCGATCCTTTATCTCTATATCAAATTCTTGTAGTAACAGGATCATCGTATTAACCTTGGTTTAGTGTTCTTCTTTACAAAGAGATATTGTAACGCTGAATGGTCGATAAACACAACAACCTTTATGTCGACAAGATATGAGCGAAATTTGTCGAAAACAAATACTAAAGCCAACAACTCTTTGTCTATGGTTGTGTAATTAATTTGAGCTTTTGTGAGAGTCTTGTTAGCATAATATATAACATGAAATACTCTTTCCTTGTGCTGTCCTAAGACTGCACCCACTGCAAAGTCACTTACATCACACATTACTTCAAATGGTTGCGATTAATCTGGTGTAACGACAATGGGGGGTCGACACAAGCTACTTCTTTATTTGAATAAATTCATCCACACATGCATTATCAAATAGGAATTTTTTATTTTGCTCCAACAGTGAGCAGAGGGGTTTCTCAATTTTGAAAAAATCTCGGATAAATCTGCTATAAAAACCTACGTGTCTAAAAAAACTTCGGATTCCCTTCACATTGTTGGTAAGGGAAACTTTTTAATAATTTCTACCTTTGCTCTATCCATTTCAATGCCTTGACTAGAAATGCGATGACCTAGGACAATGCCTTTAGTTGCCATGAAGTGGCATTTCACCCAAATTAGTACCAGATTTGTGTCCTCACATCACTTTAAAAACTTTGGCTAGGTTGTCAATGCATTGATCAAAAGTATTTCCATAAACAGAGAAATCATCCATAAATATCTCTAACGAGTTCTCGATCATGTCTAAAAATATTTCTATCATGCACCTTTGGAATGTGGCTAGTGCATTGTAGAGGCCAAACAACATTTGGCGAAAGGCAAAAGTGCCAAAAGGATAAGTAAACATTATTTTTGCTTGATCCTTTAGCACAATAGCGATCTGATTGTAGCCAAAATAACAGTCGAGGAAACAATAATAGACTTTTCCAGCAAGCCTATCCAGCATTTGATTAATGAAAGGAAGTGGAAAGTGGTCCTTCTTTGTGGCTACATTCAATTTACGGTAATCATGCATACGTGCCAACCCATAGGAATGCGAGTAGTGATTAGCTTGTTCTTGTCATTACTCACCACAATAATGCCACTTTTCTTAAGGACACATTGAATTGGACTTACCTAATTGCTATAAAATTGGGTAAATGATGCCCGCGTCCAGCCACTTGATGATCTCTTTTTTTACCACCTTCTTCATTTTCTTATTCAATCTCCTTTTCTATTCAATTGATTGTCTTCCTTCATCTTCCAGTCTTACTTTGTGCATGCAAAAAGAGTGATTAATACCTCTACTATCGGTAATACTCCAGGCAATCACACGTTTATGTTGCTTCAATATATGGATTAACTTCTCTTTCTGAGTTACGTCGAGGGTTACAGAGACAATGACTGATAGTGTATTATTGTTTCCAAGGAAAACATATTTCAGATGAGTAGGCAATGGCTTCAACTCCATAGTAGGAGCCTCTTCAATAGATGACTTAAAGACTAGAGTCGTTCTATTGGTCAAATCTAAAGATTCCATCTGCCATCCACGCCTAAGGTCAATGTTATTGTCTTCAACCTTACTATCACAATTAGCTAGAAATTCTTCATCCGATGTTACCGTAAATTCTTTTGAAAATGCTATACTATGCTCATTGAATTCCTCTTCAATTAATACGTCCAACACATCAACTGTATGACATTCTTCTTTGTCTTCATAGGGAATGACTTCAAAAACACTGAATGTGACATGTTCATTATTGTCTCGCATTGTCAATTCTCCTTTATACATGTCAATAACAGTGCGTTCAGTAGCTAGGAATGAGCGTCCCAAGATTATAAGTACCTCTTTATCTGCTTCGCTGTCTAGAATAATGAAATCCGTTGGGAACACAAACTTATCTACATGAACTAGGATGTCCCTGATTTGTCCTTCAAGTTACGCCGACGATCTATTTGCTAACTGTAATGTCACTGCAGTTGGCTTCATATAACCCATCCTCAATTTCCTAAATGTTGACAGCGACATAAATTTGGTACTCACGCCTAAATCATATAAAGCTTTACCCAAGTAGTGGTTTCCAATCGAACATGGGATCGTAAAGCTTCCAGGGTCTTTCATCTTAGGTGGTAACTTATTTGTCAGGACTGTACTACGTCCTTCTATGAGCGAAATTATCTCCATATCAGTCAGCTTCTTCTTTCTTGACAATAGCTCCTTCATGAATTTCCCATAACTGGGAATCTGTACTAGAGCGTCCACAACAGGGATGTTAACTTGAAGTTTTTTTTAATGTGGTCAGAAACTGCTGTTATTGTCTATCGTGCTCCTTCTATTTAAATCTTTGTGGGAACGGTAAAGGTATGGGTACATCAGGTTGCATCAACATAGTTGGTTGCATCGACATCGACAATTACAGCAACAATTTCGTCTGTCTAACAGTAAGCATTGGTGTGACAATTTATGGATCCTCTTTCTTTGGTTCATCTAAAATTTCTTTAGAAATAACTCTCTCACCATGACTCACTTCAGTAGCGTCTATAAGTGGTGCTGTAGAGTTGATAGTTGGCTTCATAGTTTGTCTACCACTTCGAAGAGTGATAGCTTTGCAATGCTCCTTCCCTTTTAAATTTGGATTTTCTATGTCACTAGGCAATGCACCTGGTGGTCGTGTGTTCAAATTTGAAGTGATCTACCCCAATTGTGCTTCTAACACTCGGATAGAGGATGAATTTCCTTGCACAATGGCTTTCATTCGAGTTATGTGCTCACGCATTAAGGATTCGAGTGTTGCTATAGGATCAAATCGTGGTTGTGTGTACTATTGATGCTGTTGTCATTGAGCATTCAGATTTGGCATTGAGGGCAGTTGTGGTTGTACACGATTTTGATTTGGCTGCATTTGATCTTAATGTGAATGTATCTGAGTACTGTGGTTGAAACTTTACCGCTGTGGATTGTAATTCCCTTGTCTATAACTACCTTCATTGGATGAATTTCCATATTTGAATGTCGTAGCATTTTGATTTCCCCAAGGCTATTGATTTCTTGTAGAATTATAGGAATTACCATAAGAATTTCCACAGATGTTATTGACATAGAACGCATTTTCATCATAACTGTGGTTATCACCACAAATTTCACAACAAAATGTAGGGACATCAATTTGTTGGGCAACTTGAATGGGTGCAACTTCACTAGTTCCCTTCATGTTCTTTATCAAGTTTGCAAGCGAAGAAACTTGAGCACTTAGAGCAAATATAAAATCTAGTTCAATAACTCCAGGATTTGCTTTCACTTGTGCATTTCGAGAGATCGAATATTGATAATCATTCTGAGCAATCCTCTCTAGAATTCTGATAGCTTCATCATATGTACAGCCCAACAAAGGTCCATTAACAGATGTGTCGACAAGATTTCTTGTCTATGCATTCAATTCGTTATATAAAATTTGAATCTGCGTCTCTTGTTGAATTCCATGCATGGGACAGCATCAAAGCAAAGATTTATAACGCTCCCACGCAGTATGTAACTTTTGATCATCTAGTTGATGATACGCAGTAATGTCGTTTCTAAGTCGAGCATTCATAGTCGGTGGATTGAAGCATAAAAGAAATTGAGTTACGAGCGCATTACATGACGTGATTGATCCAGTAGGTAAACCAAGGAACCAGTAACGAGCCCATCCTTGCAATGAATAAGGGAATAGTTGCATTTTCAAGGCGTCATCAGGAACACCATGCTGACTGAAAGAAGCACAAATTAGTAGGAAAGATTTAAGGTGCTCTCTCGCATCTTTATGAGGCAATCCAGCATACTGCCCATTAGAATTCAACATCTAGAACATGACTGGTTTTAATTCCAAATTTTAGCTTGAATAGCTTGTCGAACAACTCCTGGCTGCAAATCATCAATTTTTCACCATATCTTCTTCCGGCAGCGATTGATTATTCACATTTTGTGGTTGTATAGAAGGTATGGCAGGATTTTGGGGCGGAAATTGTGGTATGACTGCATCATTTTCTAACATAGCTATATTTTGCTGTTCTAGTCTTCTCCTTCGAATGGTACGTTTGTTTTTAGGATCTAAGCCAATAATAAATTCAGGATTTCTCCTGGTCATAAAGCACCTGAAAGAAAAATGTAAAAGTAGTCAACAAAAAAAAAACAAGTTAGTGACAAATAAAGCATAGAAAATAAAAAATGAATGCAAAAACAAAAATAAACATCAAACTAATGCCATCCCCGAAAACGGCGCCAAAAACTTGGTTGTGCTATGAATGTCAAAGCAATTATGTGCAAGAGTACACTGTCGATGCAAGTATAGTAGACAAATGTATAACCTGTAGGATATCGATCCCATGAGAATGGTTGCTTGTGTCTATAATTGTTGATGCAATGAAGAGGTAATTGAAATAAAATTGAGTGATTGATTTGTTGAAGCAATAATGTACATTTAAAGGAGTAATGCAACGATAATGAAATAGGGTCTCTGACGTGAAAAATCGACAGAACACTAAGTGTGGCTCACAAGGTTAAAAATAACAGGTAATTGTCGCTGCAAATAAACACAATGAATATCTTACCAAACTTATGTAATAGTCTGTTTTCATTGGTACCGAGAATATTAGTTTTGAAACTGAAGTATCTTAAGTGAGTGAAGTTATTAATTATTTTATGGGTATAAGATCATATAAGGTATTTCGTATATGGATTTATATGATAAGTGATGCATTAGTGTAAGGTACTAAATCGAGAAAGTAGAAAATTTGGCGTCATATTTGGAAAGTGTTAAAATAACATTTAGTAATTACTCAAAGAAGATAAGAAAGTGAGGACTTAAAGGGTAAATTGACATGTATGAAGTTAGTGGAGTGGTTTGACTAAATAAAAAACCAATTTTTTAATTAAGTAAATAGGTTAAAGTGGTAAATTAGTAAAGGAAGAAAAGAAAGAAATAAAGGGAAAATCTTAACATTATTTTTTTAGTTATTTTGGTTTTTCTTCTTTCTTGCTTTTCATCTTTGTTTCCATCAAAAACACCATTGAAGAGGAGCTTCAAGTTTGGTTCTTTAAACCTTTGCATATAAAGAACCGGATACTTTGTTTGATAAACGTGGAAAAGGGAAAGTGGTCGAGTGATCTCTGTTAGATACCCGTGATATAGCACACGTAAGTTCATTTCATTACTACGTAAATTATAAATTCATTTTATAATTGTTCATTGTTGGGTTATATGTTTTGGTATGTATGGTTATTACCTGTTGATATGTATAAACCTGTGGATTGGTACAGTTGCATCTAAAAATTCAGGCTATGTGCCTACTAGGCTTTGTGTCGGTGTATTCAGGCTATGTGCCTAGTAGGCTTTGTGTCGGTGTATTCAGGCTATGTGCCTAGTAGGCTTCGTGCCGGTGTTTTCAAGCTATGTGCCTAGTAGGCTTCATGACGGTGTATTCGGGCTATGTGCCTAGTAGGCTTTGTGCCGGTAATCTAAGAATGAGTATTTGACTCTTGAACTATAGCCGTTAGTTTACCTTAACTACATTACCACTTGTATTTCGAACTTACTAAGTCTTAAATGACTTATCATGTTTGATTTTCATGCTTGTAGGTCTCGAGGAATCTTGGCATCGATTGGATCCAGTCAAGAGTGCACACTATCATCTTCATCCTCAGTAGACTTTTAAGTAACTTGTTTTGGGTTTAAGAGTGGCTATTTGTTAATGGGTAGCTTGTGTTAAAACTATAGCTTAGGCAATTGTTGAAGTACTTATTTGTAGTGATTTTGGGTTGTGAGTTTTGTGTAATGAATGATTATAATGAATATAGTATGCCTTTAACATTTTGCTTGTGTTTTGGTTGCCAAGATTGATATTTATGGATTTATGCATGCACAAAAGTGATTGTTTAAAGTTTAGATGGAAAGCTTATATTAAGTTATAAGTAGATATGAGTCTTGTGTAAAAGAATGAGCTGAATTTCAAGAAGCAGTCTGGGTTGTTTCGGTACTTGAGTTATAATATCGATGGAAGTGTAGGGGTCTGGAAACTTTAACTACTTACTTATTTGGTTTCAGTAGTAGGGATTTAGACTACCGGTAGAACTATATGGGTAGTATCGATAGAAAATGTATGTTTTTGTTAACGTTGCTCACTGTCAATTTTAGTATCGGTAAAACTAATTTAAGTATCTGTAAAAATATTTAGGCTAAGTAGATTTGCTCACTGAGGTTTGAGGTATTAGTATAAGCTTGTTTAAGTATCGGTAGATCTAAACCCTTTGTATCGGTAGAACTTTTAAAGTTTCGATAGTTCATTCCTGTGTTTTTACCTGTTTAATTTCATGTGTTCTACCGATACTTGCCAATTCATGTATCCGTAGAACCCTCTTTTCTCACAATAATTTGTGTGATGATCTTGTCTTTGCAACATATGTTTGCCTAATTATTTTTTTTACTCTTAATAATCAATTATATGCTAATGAAAGATTGAAATGTTATTTATTGCTATCTAAGAAGGATTTATGGAATAAAGATTTATTCAAATACTCGAGTTTCATTGTTATGTCGGGATAGGGGTGTCACATTTATTGGTATTAGTGCTACAGTTTAGTCAATTCTAGGACTAAACGTAACAAGTGTGAGTATAGATATATATGCCACTTTATAATCGATGAGAGTGTTGGGATTATTGATTATTTTGAAATGTTTTATTTAAATAAAAAGATTTCGTCGGGATCCAATCAAGCAGATTCTGATGAGATCGAAAGTTACACTCTAGTTACGGGTGAAGAAAGTACACAGAATGAAAGGGGAACTCAAAGGCCCGAAAATGTTGCACCGGATGCATTCGTCTAAATGATGCATGATATGTATGACGCATACTTAAAGGCAAACGCATCAAACCAACCTACTCCTTCCTTACGACCTCAAGGATTGTCTCACCATGATGATCGTAGAATTTCTATCAATAAAGTGATAAAATATGAAGCGATGGAATTTAGTGGGAATATTGATGATGATCCTACCAAAGCTGAGTATTGGTTAGAACATACTTAAAGAATACTCAACGAGATGTTGTGCCCTCCCGAAGATTGCTTGCATTGTATTTTATATCTTCTAAAGGAGGAAGCTTTCCATTGGAGGTCCACTTTAATATCAATGGTACCAAACGTAAGGGTAAACTAGGAGTTCTTTAAATCTGAGTTTCGTAAGACGTATGTGAGCAAGAGGTATTTAGAGCGAAGAAGAAAGAGTTCCTTGAACTGAAGCAAGGAAACAAGTCCGTGGCAGAGTATGAGAAACAGTTTGTTCAACTTAGCAAGTATGCCCACGAGATTGTGCCAACAGAAGTGGCCTTATGCAAAAGTTTTGAAGATGGATTGAACGATGAAATTAGAATGCTAGTTGGAGCTTTAGAGATTCGAGAGCTAGTAATACTGTCAGATTGGGCATAGAAGATGGAAGAAATTTGTTCTAGAAAAAGGAGAAATGAGGCGAGGACTTGTGATTTTGGCAAATGCTTCGGGACAAAAAGTTTCTCGAGATCACCAAAAAAGAAGTTGAAAGAAACAAGCAGTGTGTTTAATGTACCATCTAAGTACCATGGAAGAAGCCACATGAAGCTAAGTAACACAAGAGCTCCGACTCCTTCAGTGGTCAGTGTGGGTAGTGTGCGAAACATCAACCGGGAAGAGTGTAAGCAGTGTGGTAGATTTCACTTTGGAGTGTGTAGAGTTAACAGTAGGGCATGTTTTATTTGTGGATCTCTTGATCATTTCAGAAGGGATTGTCCTATTCATAATGAGCTTAAAAAAGGGCAACGCGAGAGATCGGTAGCTACTTGATAGAATTGCAAATGACATATATTTTCTCCCTAAATTGATGTTTTAATTGTCTCTTTTGTATCGTATTTAGCATGCATTGTAAGCATTTCATACTTAGTTTTTATATTTTCTAACTCATTATAGTTTGGTTTAAATTCTTGTTATTTTTTTTACATCTTTTGTGTACTAATGTCGCTACAAGCAGCCTATATATTGTGCCTTAGAATTGTTAGCGTAGAAACTCATCTCAGAAGATCAATGCTGGAAGAAGAATGCAGCCACAAGATCAGCTTGAAATTGCGACCAAAGATGTCGCCGCATAAAACTTGAGTTTTGGATAAGTGAACTCAAGCTGAAAATACAACTGGAAGCACCAGCGCAGGAAAATCACACATTGTCACTGTAATTGACAATTTCAAATCGCGCCCAGTAATGTAGCAACAACCTGCAGATCTCTGAAGTACACATTAAATCTGCGTGAGTGTACAGTTGTACTGTAACTAACTTTGATAGTTACAAATTGGATCTGGATCTGTTAATGTAGGATGAAACCTGCAACTTTTGAAGTCTATATAAATAGAGGAAAGAGGATGGAAGAAAATATCAAGAGGTGGAGGAATTAAATACTGCAATTACTGTGTGTTTTTGAGATTTAAGCTGGAAAATGGTGAGCTGATGGAGAAAAGGAGCAACCACTTCTGATGAGAGGTGCTTGATGCAAGGCAAGAGGAGTGGTTGAGGAATAGTCCTAGTAGTCTAGAGATAGTAAGCTTCAATTGTATTCGTTAACCCCTTTTTTATGCTGATGAATTTTAATGACATTTGAATGAATATGACAGTATCTTTCATTGTTAGATTACTTTGGTTCTTATTTAATGCTTTTCATCTATTTATTCTTGGATCTAACTCCATCAAACACGAGAGTGCATTTGTAGTCTACCGACATCGAGAGATGCGGTGACAAGTTAGGTTAACAAGACAGCGAGAGTTGCTTGGGATTAGAAGAGATTCTAGTCACTTGTTCTTGAGTGCACAATGTTGCTCACACCGAGAGGTGGGGTGATTGTGGGTACTTGAGTCTTGCTTAAATGGAGGACTGCTATTGATAAGATTTCATTGGAGCTCTATTGCTGTGACAGTTTGTCTATACAATACCTTGTCGATGCATCCAGCATTGCGATTTAGCAAAATCAGTGATCCACTCCAATCCTTTACACTAGATCAAACCTTAACTTTTATGCATTTAAATTCTCAAAACTTTCACAATAGTGGATTTACTTTCTATTGCTTTGACAATTAACCTTGATTGCATTGATAGTATTAACAATTTTAGTGTGTAGATGTAACTTAATTGAACTGACATCTTTACTCACATTTCATCTAATTTTAGTATTAGTTTCTTCGACAACTGAACATCAAGAACCCATTCCTCGTGGGATCGATATCCGATAGAATTGTTCTATCAACTATACTTGCATCGATGTGTGTTCGCTTGCACAACTGCTATGACGTTATAGACGCGATCAAGTTTTGGGGTCATTCTAGGGGAATTGGCGTTTGCTTGATGTTTTTTTTTGTAGTTGCAATTAATTTTTCTTACTTAACTTCTAACTTTTACTAATTTGTTTACTTTCTTTTGTTAATTTCTTTCAGAATTCTTTAAGTGTTGCATGTCCATAAGGAGAAATCCGAAGGATATGTGAACTTTGATCCGGAACTTGAGAGGACATTAAGAAGGAAAAGACAAGAACAAAATAAAATGGTTGGTAACAACAACATCAACAACTTACCACCATTGTTGCCATAAGATGTAGTTCCTCCAATACTACCACAAGTTATTAATAATCTACCACCACTACCTCCACAAGAATAACAAGTGCAAAATAGGACAATAGGAGATTTTGTTGTGCCTATACTTGATGATCTACAGCCAGGGGTTGGGAGACCAACTATACAAGCTGAAAATTTTGAACTGAAATCGATGATGTTTCAGATGCTTAATTCAAATGGGCAATATTCCAGTTTACCTTATGAAGATGCAAGAGAACATTTAAAATTATTTTGTGCTTATTTGTGCATCTTTTAGTCAACATGCTGTCCCTGATGATGCCTTGAAAATGCAATTATTTCTTTATTTGTTGTAGGGTAAAGCGAGAACATGGTTCTTGGGATTGCTTGCTGGACCATTACATCTTGGAATGCGCTAGCAACGTAGTTTATTATGCGTTTTAATCTGTCGATAATGAACGCCAGGTTGTGCAATGATATTACAGCATATCATTACTTGGATGATGAGAACTTACATACAACATAGGAGTGTTACAAAACTCTACTTAGAGATTGCCCAATGCATGGAATTCAACAAGAGACCTAGATAAATATCTTTTACAATAGATTGAATGCTCAGACAAGAAATCTTATCGACGCATCAGCCAATGGTCCCTTGTTGGATTGCACTTACAACAAACCGATAAAAATTATGGAGAGAATTGCATAGAACGATTACCAGTATCCAATCTCTCATTCTACATAGGTAAAGACTAACCCTGGTGTTCTTGAATTAGATGCTATTTCTACTTTGAGTGCGCAGGTATCTTCGTTGGCCAATATCATAAAGAATATGAAGGGGACAAGTGATGTTGCCCCTATTCAAGTGGCTAAAAAAATGGATGCGCTGACATTTTCTTGTGAGATTTGTGGCGACAACCATAGTTACGAGGACTGCGCACAACATGTTGAAACTGCTTTCTATGTCAATAACATTAGAGGGAATTCATATGGTAACTCATACAACAACAGAACTTAACAACCTTGGGGGAATCAAAATGTTTCAATATACAGTCGCTGCTTAAGAGGATCCAAAATTACGCCCAGAACTGTCGCAGCACATGACAGTTTTCTTGTTACCACACCAGAGATGTGTGAGTTGTACAACTAGTATAACTAACTAGTACGGCCAAGGAATGCTAGATCTAGAAGGAAGGACACCTATACTGTGAAGTTGCTATTAAATACTGAAGAAAAGGAGAGAGAAGGATCTTCTTCCTCAGTCAGATTTGATTTTCTTCTTCAATCTATATTTTCTTAAAGCTTGCATCCATGGCAGATTAACTTCCAAAGGGTGGCCTGACGCGGAAGAGAAGGCTGAACTACTAAGTGCACTACAATAGGAGAGTAAGAGAGCAATTTGAGTAGGCTAAGAATAGAATGCCCTAATTGTTCTATTATTTCTCTTTCTTAAATGCTGGTAATTCTTGTTATTTAAAGTTGTATGTAAGTACATTTTAAATTTAGAACTGAATGATATTTATTTCAATCTTGCATTTAATGTTAATCTTTGGATTTAATTGTTTGACCACGGAAGTGTGTTGTAGTCACTGTCACTGGAAGGTGCAGCGACAAATTAAGTTAATAAGCAAGACAACAGAAGTTGCTTGGGGATTGAAGGAATTTAATCCACTTGTTCTTGAGTATGTTGCATTGCCAACACTGAAATGTGTGATTATTGTGCATGTTTAAGTCTTAGATCTAATAAGAGAGTCAAGTTTCGTAAGATTTTCATTGTGCTTATTTGCAGTGAAAAATTACTTGATATTTTAAACCTTGTGAGTTACACTTAGTGTTCTATCGACTTTTCATGTAAGGAACCCCATCTCATTATTATTGCTTTTTATCTTTTATTTTACATTATTGCTTCACCAAATCAACCTCACAATTTTATTTCTTTTATTTGTCCATTGCTTTGACAACTATTATCACAATTTATCTTGTTATACCTGTTAATTGTATCAGCAATTATAAACACAAACATCGATCCTCGTGGGATCGATATTTGATAGGTTACACATCTGTCTACTATATTTGCTGTGACGTTCATAGCGCGATCAAGTTTTGGTACCGTTATCGGGGATGGCGTTTGTTTGATGTTTATTTTTGTGTCCACATTTATTCTTTCTTATCTAATCATTATTTGTTACTAATTTCTTTTCTTTTTGTTACTGCTTTTACATTTTTCTTTTAGGTGTTTTATGACCCGGAGAAATCCTAAACTTATTGTTGGCTTAGATCTTGAAATTGAACGCACCATTCGAAGGAGGTGTCAAGAATAACGAAATATGGCTCTACCAGGAAATAACGCAGACATATCACAATTACCACCACAAAATCCTATTATACTGATATAGCCACAAAACGTGAATAATCAACCGCTTCCGCAAGAAGATTAGATGCAAAATCGAACTATTCGAGATTTTGTTGTTCCAGTTTTGGACAATTTGCAGCCAGGCATTATTAGACCAGCTATTCAAGTTGGAAATTTTGAATTAAAACCAGTCATGTTCCAAATGTTAAACTCCAATGGGCAGTATGCTGGACTGCCTCATGAAGATGCGAGAGAGCACCTTAAATCTTTCCTACTGATTTGTGCTTCCTTCAGTCATCACGACGTTCCTGATGACGCCTTGAAAATGTAGCTATTCCCTTACTCATTACAAGGACGGGCTCGTACCTGGTTCCTTGGATTACTTGTTGGATCAATCTCGTCGTGGAATGCGCTTACAACTCAGTTTCTTTTACATTTCAATCCACTAACTATGAGTGCTCATCTTAGGAATGACATCACTGCGTATCATCAGCTGGATGATGAAAATTTGTATATTACGTGGGAGTAAATCCCTACTTAGATGCTGTCCCATGCATGGAATTCAACACGAGACACAAATTGAAAATTTCTATAACGGATTGAATGCACAGACAAGAATTCTTGTCGATGCATCGGCTAATGGTCCTTTGTTGGACTGTACATATGATGAGTTTGTCAGAATTTTAGAGAGAATCGCGCAGAACAATTATCAATATCCAATCTCTTAAGCTAAACAAGTGAAAGCAAATCCTGAAGTTATTAAATTAGATGTTATATCTGCTCTAAGTGCACAAGTTTCTTCACTTGCAAACATGATAAAAAACAAGAAGGGGATTAGTGATGTTGCACCCATTCAAGTTGCTCAACAAATTGATGTCCCTACATTTTTTGTTAAATTTGCGGCGATAATCATAGTTGTGGAGATTGTCCACAGCACACGGAGAATGTTTTATACGTCAATAACATCCGTGGAAATTCTTATGGTAATTCCTATAACAGTTCTGCAAGAAGTCAACAACATTGAGGACGTCAGAATGCTACAACATACAGATTTGGAAATTCATCTAGTTAAGGTAATTTTTGATAATGAAATTACAATCAGCAGCAACAATATTACAACCAGAGTACTTAGATGCATTTACATAAAGATCAGATACAACCTCATACTCATATGTAGCCACAACAATCATTGTGGAAAGGCAAAGGTAGAGATTCATCAGATTGCACCGACACCTTTGGTTGCATCGACATTTTTGAAGGTCAAACATTAGGCATAAGAGTGACAATTTGTGGAACTTTCTTGTCTGGTGCATCGACAAATCCTTCAAATTCAACTTCCTCACTGTAGGTCACGTCACTAGTGGTTGAGATGCTGCAGTAGAGTTAATGGTCGGCTCGCCTGTTTGTTAACCACTTCTAAGAGTGATAGCTTTGCAATGCTCTTTCCCCTTCAAATTTGGATTTTTCGTGTCACTAGGGAGTGGGCCAAGTGGTCGAGTGTTTAGATTCGAAGCAATTTGTCCCAATTATGCTTCCAACACCCGAATGGAGGATGAGTTCCCTTGCACAATGCTTCCGTGCGAGTGATATGCTCCCACATTAGAGCTTCAAGTGATGTTAACGGATCAAACGGGGAAGCTTGTGTATACTGTTGTTGCCTATGTCCTTGAACATTATGATTTTGCACTGTAGTTCATTGTGGCTGCATTCGATTTTGATGTGGCTGCATCTGGCTTTATTGTGGATGCATCTAAGTCTACTGATTATAATTCTACAATTATAAATTGTAATTCCATCCTCTTAGGTTATAATTGCCTTGATTAGACGAATTCCCATATCGGATTGTCGTAGCATTTTGTCTAACATTCTACGTTCCCCCAAACTGCTGATTGCATGCAAAATTATTGTAAGAGTTACCATAAGAATTATCACGAATGTTACTGACATAGAAGGCATTCTCTATATGTTATGGACAGTTTTTATAACTGTGGTTGTCACCGCAAATGTCACAACAAAATGTATGACATCAACTTGTTGATCGACTTGTATAGGTGCATCGTCACTTGTCCCCTTCATATTTTTTATCATATTTGTGAGAGAAGAAACTTGACCACTAAGTGCATATATTGCATCCAATTTAATAACTCCCGGGTTAGCTTTTACTTGTGTAGCTTTAGAGATAGGGTACTGATAATCATTTTGAGCAATTCTCTCAAGAATTCGAACAACTTCATCATAAGTACAATCTAACAAAGGTCCATTGGTTGATGCGTCAACAAGATTTTTTATTTGTGAATTCAGCCCATTGTAAAAAATTTCAATCTGTGTTTCCTGTTGAATGCCGTGAATGGGAAACGTTGAAGCAAAGATTTATAACGCTCCAATGTAGTGTGTAAATTCTCATCATCCAGCTGATGATAAGTTGTAATATCATTTTGGAGATGAGCATTCATTGTTAGTGGATTAAAACATAAAACAAACTATGTTGTGAGTGCATTCCATGAAGTAATTGAGTCGGCAGGTAGCCCAAGGAACCAGGTACGAGCTTTTCCTTGTAATGAATAAGGAAACAATTACATTTTCAAAGCGTCATCAGGAACGCTTTGTTGACTGAAGGAAGCACAAATTAATAGAAATGATTTGAGATGTTCTCGCGCATCTTCATATGGCAATCCAGCATATTGCCCATTAGAATTCAACATATGGAGCATTACTGGCTTGAGTTTGATATTTCCAATTAGGATTGCTGGCCTAACAACTCCAGGTTGCAAATCATCCAGAACAGGTACGACAAAATCTCGAATCATCCTATTTGGTATTTGATCGTCTTGTGGCAGCGGTGGGTCTTCAACATTTTATGGTTGTATCGGGGGTATGGCTACATTGTTTCTTGGTAAAGACATATTTTTTTGTTCTTGATCCCTTCTTCGAATAGTTCTTTTAATTTCTGGGTCCAAACCAACAATAAACTCCGAATTGCTTTGGGTCATAAAACACCTAAATGAAAATGTGAAAATAGCAACAAAAAGAAAACAAATTAATAACAACTAAAGGTTAGATAATAAAAATAAAGTGCAAAAACAAAAATAAACATCAAACAAACACCATCCCCAGTAACGGTGCCAAAACTTGATCGCTGTAAATGTCATAGCAATAATGTGCAAGTGTACACTATTGATGCAAGTATAGTAGACAGATGTGAATTTGTCGGATATCGATCCCACGAGGATGAAGGTTTGTTGTTTATTAATGTCGGTGCAATAAATAAGTAAATGTGGTAGAATTGTGAGAGTGATTGTCGAAGTAATAATGTGAAATTAAAAACGAAATGTGATAATAATCAAATGGGGTCCCCAACGTGAATAGTCAGCAGAAAACTAAGTGTGGGTCACAAGGTTTTAAAGAATAGGTGATTGTCACTGCAATAAGGAACAGTGAGTGTCTTAGCAAACTTGGTTTCTCTATTCAATCTAAGATTTAAACATGCACACTCACCCTACCTTCCGATGATGGCAATATAACATATTTAAAAACAAGTGAATCAAATTCCTCTAATCCTCAAGCAAATTTCGTTATCTTGCTTGTTAGTTTAAATTATCGCTACACCTTTCATTGACAGTGACTACAATAACACTTTCGTGGTCAAAACATTCAAACTCAAAGATTAAATAGAAGAAGCAAGATTGAATAAGATATCATTTAGTCTAGAAATCAAGTGTACTTCCATACAAACATGAAATAAACAGTAATCACTAATGTTTTAGAAAAGAAATCCAAAAGAGTAAATGGAGAATACTATTCCTAGGCTGCTCGACTTTCTCTCTCTTACTTCCCTCTTGTGTCAAACTTAAGGCTCCTCGACAGGAATAGATTTGCCTCCTTCATGTCAGTTCACCCTTTAGAGGTTTAAGCTTTCATAGCTGCAAGCTTCAAAGATGAATTCAAGAAGAATAATCACCGAAAATATCCCCTTTTCTCTCTCCCCTCATGAGTAATTATCTTCAACTGAGTTGTACAGGTGTCCTTTCGTCCAAATCTAGCAGTCTATGGTCGTACCAGTTAGTTGCACCAAATTGGACAGCTCATGCATTTCTGGTTTTACCCGGACAATTGTCAAATAAGGTGACAATTCTGGACGTGCTCATGTAGCGACAATTCTGGACATGTTCATGCAGTAACAATTTTGGACATGCTCATACAGGGACATTAGTGGTAAAATATGACAAAATTAGGGGAAACTAGACTAAAGTCTATTGAGTTAGAAAATGCAATAAACTAAACTAAAAAATGCTAAAATATATGCTAAGGACGACAAAATGGGAACAACTTAAACAATAAGTAGGGAGAAATCAATAGTTCTTTCTAGTACAATCATTACCTCACACGAATGCTAAGAAACCCTTAGTAAATAAGGATCAGTAAAATGCGTATTTACCAGGTAAAAGATTCTGAAAGGACTTAATGTGGTTTCCAAACTCATGAAAGGTCGAGTTGCCATGGAATGTTTTTTCGAATGTTATTAAGCACGTTGATAATGAATTTAGTTTAATTAAAGTAATTGTCCTAGTTTGTTTATGTTATACTTGTTGTGAATTGTGTTTAACCTTTGCTAAAATCTATTTCATACATATAGTTTGCATA
Organism: Kokia cookei; assembly: GCA_039519145.1. Classification (NCBI taxonomy): domain Eukaryota; kingdom Viridiplantae; phylum Streptophyta; class Magnoliopsida; order Malvales; family Malvaceae; genus Kokia; species Kokia cookei. Next base: position 23,154,159 of record CM076908.1, read on the forward strand.
CTTAGGTTAATTTGCATTGGAGATCATTTGCATTTAGTTTAATTACATTTAATTTTAATCATCACTCATTCAACTATACTATGTTTTTAATTCACCAAGTTGTTAATATAATTTTACAATTAATTGATTAGCATATATACAATCCCTGTGGACACAATAACTCGATACTTACTTATTACTTGATAACGACTGTGTACACTTGCACAAACCTACGCGTTACAAGTTTTTGGCGCTGTTGCCAGGGATTGTCTCTATAATCATTTTTTTGTGGAATTATTATTTACAATTTGATTTTTATTTTTCTAACATTACTAACTTATTCTTTCTATTTATTTGCAATTTGGTTTTCATTTTATTTTTAAATTTATCTATTTGTCTAATTTTATTTTACTAACTAATTCTTTAATTTATTTTATTTTATTATCTTTTCATGTGGTTGTGGGTATTAATCGAATCATCTATTTACTCCCTATCAACCCTAACATTGAGTGAGCATTTAGATAGAGAAGACGACAAAGATTAGCCCAAAGACAAGCCGCATAAATGGACCTTGAGAATTGAAATGATGTTCAAGGAAATGGAGCTTTGCTAATGCTCGTAATCCAATCCTTATTGTTGATGATAAGGATCGTGGTATAAGGCAGTATGTTGTGCCATTTAATGAACTAAATCTAATAATTCGAAGACTGGAGATCAAGGCACCTCATTTTGAATTGAAGCTTGTGATGTTTCAGATGCTTCAAACAATAGGCTAGTTCAATGGAATGCCCACAAAAGATCCACACCTTCACAATTGACTGTTCATGGAGGTAAGCGATTCCTTTAAGATGGTTGGTGTAACTAAAGATGCATTAAGATTGAAGTTATTTCTGAACTCGTTGCGAGATCAAGCACGAGTACGGCTTAATTCGTTGCCATCCAATTCAATTTCAACTTGACAAGAATTAGCTGAACGTTTTTTGGTAAAGTATTTCTTACCTAGCAAAACTGCTAAGTTGCGAATCGAGATCACTACTTTCTAACAATTGGATGATGAGTCTTTGTATGAGGCATGAGAGAGATTCAAAGAGTTACTTCATAAGTTCCCTCATCATGAGATTCCATATTTCATCTAATTAGAGACATTATATAATGGTCTCAACGCACACACAAGGCTGGTGGTAGATGCTTCTGCGAATGGTGCTCCCTTGTCAAAGTCTTATAATGAGGCTTACAAAATCATCGAGAGAATTTCCAATAACAATTACTAGTGGCCAACAAATTAAACAACTTTAGTAAGACGAGTAGCCGCAGTGCATGAAGTAGACACCCTTGCTTCACTCTTAACTCAGGTATCCTCTATTTCTTCATTGTTGAAATAATTTACTACTAACGATTTTAATCATGTTGTAGCTCAGCCACCACAAGCTGAACTGTCCAATAATTTGGAGAATTTGTTAAAGTAATACGTTGCTAAGATTGATGCCTTGATTCAAGGTCAAGCAACAACATTGGAGAAACTGGAAAATCAAGTGGGACAATTAACTAATGAGCTTAGAAGCAAATCCTAAGGTGTTGTACCAAGCAACATAGAAAATCCTCTACGAGTGTAGTCTTCTTATAAACTTGAGAGCTTATTGAAGGCTTACATGGAGAAGAATGATGCAACCTTGAGGAATTTGGAGAACCAGATGAGGTAGTTAGCTAGCGAACTTCGAAATAGACCACAAGGAGCTCTTCCCAATGACACAGAGAATCTAAGAAACATGAGAAAGGAGAATTGCGAAGCAGTCACCTTACAAAGTGGAAGAACACTATTGCCCAATATTGTCGAGGTTGAAGATGAGCCCATTGGTGCTCAAGAAAAAGAAGAGGTTCAATCGAAAATTGAAACTCTCATGCAATAAGAACGAACTTTGAAAACTCCGATGAGGTAAACCATAAACTTGTCAATTCTAAAAATCTAACATCTATGCCAGATGTAGAGACATTACCTCGAAAGAGTTGTCCAGTCCAAGCTAAGGTTCCACAACCTCCATATCCTTAAAGACTACAGCAACATAAGCAAGATATGTAATTTAGGAGAATTTTTGATGTGTTGAGACAACTACATATCAACATTCCGTTGGTAGAAACTTCGGAGGAAATGCCAAACTTTGCGAAAACCATGAAGGAATTTTTGTCTAAAAAGAGAAAGTTAAGGGAATTTGAAACTGTAGCCCTTACTATAGAATGTATCTTATTCTTTCAGAACAAGTTGCCACCTGAGTTGAAGGATCCAGGAAGTTTCACCATACCTTACAATATTGGAGAATCCTATTATGGTAAGGCTTTGTGTGATTTGGGATCGAGTATCAACTTAATACCTATGTCTATGTTTAGACGATTAGGTATTAAGGCTAGACCGACTACAGTTACACTCCAACTTGCAGATCGATCTTTTGCATACCTAGAAGGAAAGATCGAGGATATCTTGGTACGTATTGGTAAAGTCATATTTCCTGTTAACTTTATCATATCAGATTTTGATGCAGATAAAAAAGTACCAATCATCCTAGGAAGACCTTTCTTGGCAACCGCCAGGATGATAATCGATGTACAGAAAGGTGAACTTACCATGCGAGTTCAAGATGAATAGGTGACCTTTAAAGTACTCAAGGTCGCAAGATCTCCTGATAAGGTTAAGATTCTTCTATTGTCTCCAAGGCATATCCGCTGGTTCCTACAAAATCAGAATACAATAATCCATTGGAAGGTATTTCATTTGACTCTCCACATCAAGATGAGGATGATACATGTTTAGAAGCTAACGTGAAAGGATTCAGTTTAAAATTTCAGTTCGAATCTTTAGAGCTAGAAGCACATGAGTACAAGCAACCTAACCCATCAAAAGGAAAGCCACTCGAGTTAGACTTACCAATTTTGAAAAGGTCATTAGATACTAAAAAGAGTTCTATTGAGGGACAAAAGAGTGTAAGTCAATCTCGAGTATTTGATCTTTGGAAACTCGATTCTCAAGGGTTAAAAGCAAAGCTCATGGACCTCATCTATGACATTTAGTGGGTAGAACTTGTACCAAAGAGAGAAAATCACACAGATTATGAGCTGACTCCATTGAGGATAATCACGGGTAGGTATATTTGTACTAATGAAAGGAAGTTGAGCAAAGTAACATAGAATGACCATCTCTCACTACTACTCTTTGATCAAATGTTGAAGGCAATTGTTGGGCAACCTTATCTTTTCTTTCTAGATGGATATGGTTGGTATGATAAATGGCCGTTCGACATCACCTCTTTCAGTGACAATCACCAAGAACATTGAGGGAGTTCTCTTCACTCTCTATGTCGTTAATTTATTTTCAGTTTCTTTTTCTCATTTGAATAAATGGCATGATTAGAGAATTTTTCTTGAATTAGTACAATAAATTAATTCTGTCTAAGGAGATTAGAACTTAAGTGGGACAATTTGTGACCCCTCCAACCTTTCCTTGGAACTTAATTTAATGTAATTTTCTAAGAAAAATTTTATAATTATCCAAAAAGGAATTTTTGTTTTCAATTATAAGTTTATTTTCATTTTTATGTTCAATAAGAGGGTTAAGTTGACCTAAGGTTTAATCAGTTTATTTCTGTCAAGTTTTATTTATATGCAGGTAATAAAAATGTCACAGTTTTGGGCTCAAGGCCTAAAATAGTAATGAGGAAAAAAAATATCCAACACTTGTTGCCTCTTCCCTTCGCCGTAGCATCACTTCCCCACGTTACAACAATCTCGAAAAAAGGGGATGACACAAATAAATAAAAAGGAGGAATTTTTTTTCTTAAATATTTTTGCTTCCACATAATAAAACATAGCAAACATGAATAAGCTTAATACCTTTTTATTAAGAAAGACTAAGTAATGTGGTAATGGGAATGAACATGTCTAGGACTAGATTGTTAAAAAAGACTTGGTATTTAAGCAGTCTTAAAGACTCACCTCTCTTTTCTTACAACCCTATCTGGTGTTCAGTTTTCATTCATCACTTTGCTTTTGCAATGAGGATATTGCTTCTTTTTAAAGGGGATAAGGCAAAATAATTGCTCAAATTTTTTAATTTTTTTCAAGTATGTTTCAATCATTTTCATAATTATGCTTTAATAAATGAATCTTCAAAGAAATTTTTTGTTAATAAGTTAGTTCAAACGCAAGCATGATTTCTGATTCTTCTAAGTTGAATGTATGTTATCATGAATGATGGAAAATCTTAAGTAATGTTTTCCATGAAAACTTAGTTTCTCTTGAAATCAGACATGCATGAAGGTTTATATCTTTCAAATTGACTTAGTAACTTTCTTGAGGCGAAATCCTAGGAGACAAAAAAATCTAAAATGATATAGGCATTATTTTTTTGGATCGTTTGAGCCTTTTCAAGCCAAACTTATGATATTAGACCATTAAACAGTAATTTTGAGCTTAATGGCTTGTTTATTGCAATGTACCTACACATTAAGCCACATTACCATCTTTTTAAGACAACCTATTTTTTGCACCCATCATAACTAAAGTTGTCTTGATGATCAACATTTGAAGAAAATTTCAAAAAGATGCACATGCTCATGCTTAAAAAAAAGAGAAGAACAGAGAAAGAAAGAGCGAAGAATAGTTTGCTCAATCTCTGAAAGAAAAATGTATGAGCATCAAAATAAGTTTGGGGGTGTTCCAAAGATTCATTCAAAGAAGAAGGTTGTATTTCGAAAGATCCAATACAAAGTTAAAGGTTAAGATTTTGAAACCAAAATTTCACATCTCTTAAATCCCTACCTTTAACCTAGCCCCATTACAACCTTACAAAAGACCTAATTATTTGATGATTATGTCACCTACATTAGTGGAAAGGAATTACTAAGTTCAACATATGAAGATCACAAATAAGCCTTATGATTGTTTTGCTTGGATTGATAAGAAATTATGTTGAATGAAGAATGTTATCTATGATTTTGACATACATACAAACCATGACTCATGTTGACATATCTAGATACTTAGTATAAAATTCTGAATAGTGTTTGCATGTGAACTACTTACTAATAAAGAATATCTATGAACATGAATTTGTTGATTCATGATTATGAGATAAAGATTGATGATACTTACACACTTAGCAATTTTGCCTTAGCAAGACCTTTACCGTGCATGAACATTGCTCGGGACGAGCAATGATTTAAGTTTGGGCGTGTGTAAATTGAAATATATATATGTTTTTTCCTATGTTATTTATAATCTTTTTACTTAAAATCAATGTTAAAACCAAGTAATTGTTTAATAAATTAATGAAATATGTGAAAATATTAATTTAGGATATGGAAATTATTAAAATGTGATTTTATGCACAAAATGGCTTATTTTATAGTTTATTTTAATGTAATATATTTTTAAAGTATAATGTGGGTCATGCATAAATTAATTAATATTAAAACATAAAATTATATTTAATAATTTAGTATATATTATTTCATTAATAAATTGGTTTATTTAATTGTCAAATAAATTGGGTTAATTTAATACTTTGATCCTTTAATTAATTGAATTGTTTTGGATAGGTCTGATAATTTTGCTGGATTACAAAATCATCCAATTCAAGAGGGACCTAGCCCAATTTCAGCAACACCATGGCTGCACAAATAAACCATTTTTGGTTTAATTTCAAGAGGTCCTTGCACTTTAGAAGAAATTAGAATTGTCTCTAGTTGATGTGGCATGAAGAAAGCTTCAAAATGAAGCACAAAGTCACTCAAATTCCTTGAATGATGGTCCACCACACATTTGAGAGGAATGAAAAAAATTAAAATTCACTAATTTTAGTAAATGTGCTCTCATTCCCCACATATAAATAAGGGCCATTTCCACCTTTCCAAATCATCCATCAACACTCAATCTTCTCTCATTCTCTCAACTCTCTCATTCTTTCTCTCATTGTCGCCTAGCATCATCTCTTCATAGAGATTTTAGATTATTAAGCCTCTCAAAGAGCCCTTTGTTAGCCACCTTGGAGAGCCATCATGATACGAGTCGCAAGGACCAAATTCAAGCTTATGAATGTGATGGGATCAAAGTTTCTTAAGGCCCAATAATAAGGTCGAAGGCCAAGTAAATTCAAGCAAGATTGAACGGGACCATCCAAGACTTCGTTACCAAGGCCCTAGATGTGCACACGGTCGAAAAGAAAATCAAGATTCACTTTCTTGTTCTCAAGAAAATCAAGAAACTGTCCAAACAATTTCAGGAATTAAGAAAATCAAGATTTCAAATCTTGGTCCAAGAAACCGAAGCTGCCAACTTTCAAGTTGGGGAAATCAGCAAGCTTGCGACGACTTTTTGGATGGGATCTTCGAAACGACTTTGAACCACTCGATTTCAAGTTCAAGAGCTCAAGTTATGATCGTTTTAATAAAGACTGCGCAAGCATAATTTTTGGACGTGATTATGATGGGAATTACGAGTTTCAGGCTTTTAATTCGAGTTTAAATCATATTGGGTTTGGTTTTTAGGTTTAATTTTTATTATATATGAGCCCAATATTGTATTATCATATCTTATTATTTTATTTCTATTTTTTATTCCGATTTTTTTAATAATTATTAAGTAGTTTAAGTTTTTAGGAGTTTTATGTCAACAAAAAAGTTTCTTATTTAGATTAGTTAGAGTTCTAGCTCAATTAAGAGTTTTATTTAGATTTATTTAGCTTGCCTATATATAGGCCTTGGAATTGTAAACAAAACACTTGATTTTGATTATTTTGAGTTAATAATAATTCTCTTTGAGTTTTTCTTCAATAATTGCTCTTGAGTTTTTTTTTTAGAAGTTGTTTTAACATTATTTTAGGTTATGGGAATCATCTTCAAGTTTTTTCTTGCCAAGATCTCTTTCTTGGAGGGGAAATTAGAGCCATTGAAGGGAGTTGTGGATTCTTATTGTTTCCAAGGCTTCTTAGGACGTTATATTTTCTTTTCTATCTTTAATTTATCGTTCTTGTTTGATCTATTCATGCTTATGATATTTATGCCTCAATCAATCATGTTTTCAATTAATATCAAGTCTGTATTTCATTAATACGTAATTGGAATGCACTATAATTAGCTTAGTGATCCTAACCAAACAACGGCTAGTGGACACATAATTGAAATGTGGATGCTCAATTTAGATCCTATCCTAATTAAATTGCAGGTTACATAACAACTCTAACCAAGCTTTGTTATCTGCATAGTTTTTAGATTTGTGTGATTAAACTGTTTCAAACCTAACACGTCCCTATTGCATACAACAAATGATAAGAAATCCTTAGTAAATAAGGATTAGTAAAATGCGTATTTACTAAGTAAAGGATTCCAAAAGGACTTAATGTGGTTTCCAAACTCATGAAAGGTCGAGTTGCCATGGAATGTTTTTCCGAATGTTATTAAGCATGTTGATAATGAATTGAGTTTAATTAAAGTAATTGTCCTAGTTAATTTATGTTATACTTGTTGTGAATTGTGTTTAATCTTTGCTAAAATCTATTTCATACATATAGTTTGCATACTTAGGTTAATTTGCATTAGGGATCATTTGCATTTAGTTTAATTACTTTTAATTTTAATCATTACTCATTTAACTATATTATGTTTTTAATTCACCAAGTTTAATATAATTTTACAATTAATTGATTAGAGACGATAACTCGATTCTTACTTATTACTTGATAACAACTGTATACACTTGCACCAACCTACGTGTTACAAGTTTTTGGCACCGTTGTCGGGGACCGTCGCTGATGGTATTACAAATGACATAGATTTTCTCCCTAATTTAGTGTTCTAATTGTCTCTTTTGTATTTCATTCAGCATGCATCGTTAGCATTTTTGACTTAGTTTTCATGTTTTCCAACTCATTGATAGTTGGTTTAAATCCTTATTATTTTTATCCATTTTTGTACTAATGTCGACTCACGCAGCCGATATATTGCGTCTTAATATTGTCAGCGCAGGAACTAAGTCTAGAAGCTTAATACTGAATGAATGCAGCCACAAGATCAGCTAGTAATTGCAACCAAGAGATGTCGTCGCATTGCAACTAAACCTTGAATGAGTAGAATCAAGTTGAATCGACAGTTGGAAGCACCAATGCAAGAATTTCACAGATGTCATTGCAATTATAATTTCACAATGCGCCCAACGATACAGTGACAATCTGCAAATCTTTGAAGAACATACTAGAATTGTGTGAGTGCACAGCTGTAATCTAACTAATTTTGACGACTGCAAGATCTAGATCTGAATCTGAAAATGAAGGCTGAATCTTGCAATTTTTTAGAGGTTATAAATAGACAAACAAAGAAGGAAAGAAATCATAGAGAGCAAGGGGATTAAATTCTGAAAATTCTGTGTGAATTGAAGATTTGAGCTGGAAATTGGGGAGTTGATGAAGCAAGTTTACAATTGCTTTTGAAGAGAGGTGCTTGGTGCCGATCAAGAGGAATAATTAGGGAGTAGGCCTAGTAGTCTAAAGATAGTAAGCTTCGTTGTACTCTTTAATTTTTCTTAAACGATGATGGATTTTGATGATATTAAATGAAGAAGAGAGTGTCTTTTAATATTAGATCATTTTGATTCTTACTTTTACTGCTTATCTATTTATTCTTGGATCTAACCGCTTTAAGCATGAGAGTGAAATTGCAGTATGCCGACATCGAGAGATGCGATGACAGGTTAGGTTAACAAGTGGGTTAGGGAAGAGTTGCTCGGGACTGGGATAAAAACCAGTTACTTGTTCTTGGATACACATCATTGCTCACACCGAGAGGTGGAGTGATTGTGGGTATTTAAGTCAAGATTAAGTAGTGAGTTGTTATTGGTAAGAACTCAAAGGGACTTCATTGCAGTGACAATTCATCTATACTCCACCTTGTTGATGCATCCAGTGTTGCAACTTAGCAGATTCAATGAACCATTTCTACCCTTTACACTTGATCACATTTACATTTTATACATTTAAATATTCAACATTCAACACTCAACACAATTGAATTTATTTTCAGTACACTGACACTTAACTCCTAAAGTTTAACTCTAATTGTGTTGACATTACTGATTATTTTAGTGTGCAGATCTGACATATTGCACTGACATCAGTACTCATATTACACTAAATTTCAATATTGGTTGCTCCGACATTCAAACATCAAGAACCCATTCCTCGTGGGATCAATATTCGAAAGATTTTTCTATCAACTATACTTGCATCGACGTGTGCACGCTTGCACAATCGTTGTGACTTAAAAACACTGACCAAGTTTCGGCGCTGTTGCTAGGGATTGGCATTTGTTTAATGTTTACTTTTATTGTTGCAATTAATTCTAACTTTTAACTTTTACTAATCTGTTTCTTTTTCTGTTGTTTTCTTGTCTAGCTTTGAAGGTATTGCATGTCCATAAGGAGAAATCCTAAGGACATTGTAAGTTTTGATCCAGAACTTGAAAAGACATTAAGGAGAAGGCAAAAGCAAAGAAGGATGGCTGGAAACAACATTAATTTACCACCAATGTTGCCACAATAACATTCCTCCAATGCTACCACAAGCAGTCAATGATTTACCACCACTACTACCACAAAACGAACAAGTACGAAATAGGACAATAAGAGATTTTCTTGTGCCTATTCTCAATGATCTATAACCAGGGGTTATGAGACCGGCTATTCAGGCCGGTAATTTTGAATTGAAACCGATGAAGTTTCAGATGCTCAACTCAAATGGGCAGCATTCAAGTTTTTTGCATGAAGACACACGAGAACATTTGAAATCATTTTTACTTATTTGTGCATCCTTTAGTCAACATGGTGTCCCTGATGATGCCTTGAAAATGCAATTATTTCCTTATTCGTTACAAGGTAAAGGATGAACATGGTTTTTAGGATCGTCGGCTGGAGCTATCACATCGTGGAATGCATTAGCAACGCAATTTGTTTTGTGATTTAATCTGCCAACAATGAATACGAGGTTATGGAATGATATCACTGCATATCATCAACTTGATTATGAGAATTTACACACAACATGGGAGCGTTACAAAGTATTACTTCGACGCTGCCCAATGAATGAAATTCAACAAAAAACCTAGATTGAGATTTTTTATAATGGTTTAAATGCTCAGACAAGGAATCTTGTCGATGTATCTGCAAATGGTCCATTGTTGGATTGCACATACGATGAAGCTGTTCAAATTCTAGAGAGGATTACCTAGAATGACTACCAATATCCAATCTCTCATTCTACACAGGTGAAAACTAAGCCTGAAGTTCTTGAATTAGACGTTATTTCTGCATTGTCAACTTAAGTATCTTCACTGGCCAACATCATAAAGAATATGAAAGGAACAAGCAATGTTTCTCCTATACAAGTAGCCCAACAATTGGATGCGCTAATATTTTCCTATGGGATTTGTGGTGACAACCATAGCTATGAAGATTGCCCATAACATGCAGAAAATACGTACTATGTCAATAACATTCGAGGGGGTTCATTTGGTAACTTATACAACAACCATTCTCAACAACCTTGGGGGAATCGAAATACTTCCACATATAGATATGGAAATTCATCAAATCAAGGGAATTATATACGAGGGAGTTACAACAACAATCAACTGTTGAATTACCATAAGAATTTGCAAGTAAATTCTCGTTCTGGCCAGATGCAATCACATAGTTTAATGCAACCACAATCGCGATTACAGCCATAACAGTTTGTACCACCACAAATGCAAAGACAACATCATCAGCATCAATAACAGCAATTTACTCAACCAGTGGCAGATCCTATGGCTGTTCTTTAAGTAATGATGTGCGAGCATATCACACGACTCGAAGCAATAGTGCAAGGAAACTCTTCTTCTATATGAGCATTGGAAGCTCAACTCAGTCAGTTGGCTTCTAATCTCAGCACCAAGTTTCCAGGTACTCTGTCTAGTGATACTAAAAATCCAACACAAAGGGGGAAGAAGCATTACAAAGCAATCACGCTAAGAAGTGAAAAACAGATGGTAGGGCCAAGCATTCCTGATCACAACCATGTCGATGCATCCATTTTGCAGCAACAAGAAGAGGATATAGCTAATGGAAGTCAAGTAGAAATCAATGCTGAAGAACCAACTGTCAATACCATCGAGTTATTCACAACAGCCCACTGCCACCATACCTTTTTCGTTTCCACAACGATTCAAAGAAAAAGTCCATGACAAAGAATACCAAAAGTTTGTTTCTACTTTGAAACAATTGCACATAAATATACCTCTAATAGATGCTCTTGTGCAGATACCCAGTTATGGGAAATACATGAAGGGCATTATCAAAGAAAAAGAAATTGTTCGACATTGAGATGATTACGCTCACAGAGGGGTGCAGCACTGTGCTCACAAACAAGTTGCCAACCAAGATGAAAGATCCTAGCAGCTTCACAATCCCATGCTCTATAGGGAATCATTACTTAGGTAAAGCTTTATATGATTTAGGAGCAAGTATTAACCTAATGCCTTTGTCTACTTTTAAGAAATTAGGAATAGGTTCGATGAAGCCCACCGCGGTGAGATTACAACTAGCATATAGATCCTTAGCACAACTTGAAGGACAAATCAAAGATGTTCTTGTCTAATTTGATAAGTTAGTGTTCCTTGCTGATTTTATCATCCTAGACTATAAAGTAGATAAAGAGGTACCCATTATTTTGGGACGACCATTTCTAGTAACGGGACGAACACTTATCAACGTGTTCAAGGGAGAACTAGTTATGCGTCATAATGATGACCAAGTAACCTTCAATGTGTTTGAGGCATCACTGTACGGACCTAAAGAACAATGTCACCATATTGATGTGTTGGACGAGATTATCTTGAAAGAATTTCATGCATGAAGTTTAACATTATTTGATGATGATGCGACGACAACTACTGATGACATTCTAGATATCTGTGTCGACAAAGAGGAGGTAAATAATTGTGAGCTGCATTATAATTGGCAAATGGAGTCATTGGATTTGTCTAACAGGACTATCCCAGTGTTTAAACCATCTGTCGAACAAGCTCCTACCTTAGAGTTAAAACCATTGCCAACATATTTTAAATATGTTTTCCTTGGTGACAACGAGACGCTGCCAGTTATTTTCAACGCATCCCTCAATGCAATGCAAGAAGATAAGCTCATCACAATTCTGTAAGAACACAAAAGAGCCATAGCCTGGAGCATCATAGATATCAGAGGCATCAGTCCCTCTTTTTGCATTCATAAGAGGGAAGCAATCTATTGAGCAACAAAGATGACTCAATGAGAAAATGAAAGAAGTGGTAAAGAAGGAAATCATTAAATGGTTAGATGTGTGCATTATATATCCTATTTCCAATAGTAAATGGGTGAGCCCCATTCAATGTGTGCGTAAAAAAAGTGGTTTCACAGTTGTGACTAATGATAAGAACGAGTTAATCCCTACTCGCATCGTAACTGGATAGAGAATATGCATGGATTACCGATGACTGAATGCGGCCACAAAAAAAGACCATTTTCCTCTACCTTTCATTGATCAAATGCTAGATTGGCTAGTTGGTAAAGCCTATTATTACTTCCTGGATGGCTACATTGGATACGACCAAATAGCCATTGCACCGGAGGATCAAGCAAATAAAACATTCACATGTCCTTTTGGAACATTTGCTTTTCGACAGATGCCGTTTGGGTTGTGTAATGCGCCAGCAACATTCTAGAGGTGTATGATGGTGATATTCTCAGATATGATTGAGGACTCACTCGAGGTATTCATGGATGATTTCTCTATCTATGGATAGAATTTTAACCAATGCACTAACAATTTGGCAAGAGTTTTGAAAAGATGCGAGGAAACAAATCTTGCTCTGAATTGGGAGAAATGTCATTTAATGGCAACTGAAGGAATTGTCCTTGGCCATAGCATATCTTGTCAGGGAATTGAGGTCATTAAAGAAAAGGTCAAAATCATCGAAAAATTACCACCGCCCACCACTATCGAAGCAATAAGAAGCTTTCTTGGACACGCTGGTTTTTATAGATGATTCATCAGAGAGTTTTCCAAGATAGCTAAACCCTTATTCTCACTACTAGAGCAAAATAAAAAGTTGGTGTTTGATGATGCATGTTTGGACGCATTCAAAACAATAAAGAAGCAGCTGGTTCAAGCTCCGATAGTCGTCGCACCAGACTGGACGCAACCATTCAAACTAATGCGTGACACCAGTGACTTTGCTATAGGAGCTATTCTAGGCCAAAGAAAAGAAAAAGGTATTTCATTCTACTTACTATGCTAGTAAAACCCTAACAAAAATGCAGGCTAGTTACACCACGATTGAGAAAGAGTTGCTAGTAGTAGTCTTTACATTTGCCAAGTTTCGTTCCTATCTTATTGGTGCAAAGACTATTGTTTACATGGACCACTCAGCATCGAGATTCCTTTTCAACAAAAAGACGCCAAACCTAGACTCATCAGATGGATCCTATTACTCTAAGAATTTGATGTTGAAATCAGATTGAAAATTAAGTAGCTGACCGCTTGTCTTGGCTGGAAATTGGGAGTGAAAATAGGCAAACGACCCAAATTGTCGAAGCATTTCCTGACGAGCAGTTATTCTTTGTCAACACATCACCATGGTATGTCGATGTCATCAATTACCTTGTGTGTAGAAAGCTACCTATGAGTGCGACTGGTCATGGGAAGATCAGGTTCATACGTGATGCTGCCAAATATCATTGGAACGAGCCATACCTATTTAAGGTATGCGTCAAAAATATCATTCGTCACTGTGTACCTGAAGAACAAATGATGTTAATCTTGCGACATTGCTATGATGCCCCTTTTGGAGGTCATTTTTGTGAAACAAGGACTGCTGCAAAGGTCCTGCAATCAAGATTTTATTGGCCTAATTTGTTTCGAGATGCCCACAATCTCGCACAACAATGTGATCATTATCAACGTACTGGATCCATATCTCGACACAACGAGATGCTCCAACAACCCATCATGGAGGTAGAGCTCTTCGATGTTTGGGGTAGAAATTTTATGGGGTCATTTTCAAACTCTTTTGGAAATGTGTATATCTTAGTGGTTGTTGACTACGTTTCAAAGTGGATTGAAGCTATTGCGGGGCCAAGAGATGATGCTTGGACAGTGTTGAAGTTCTTTCACACATACATCCTTACAATGTTCGAAACACTGAGAGCATTGATGAGCGATCAAGGCACTCATTTCTATAATAACCAAGTAGCGACTACACTAAATTGATATGGTGTGAAGCATTGTATGGCCACCACATATCACCCACAAACTAATGGTCAAGTCAAAGTCTCCAATCGTCAAATTAAAAGTATACTTGGGAAGGTGGTTAATCCATCTAGGAAGGATTGGTTTGCATGGCTACATGATGCATTATGGACTCTTCGCATTGCCTACAAAACCCTGTTAGGGATGTCGCCATACCAACTAGTGTTTGGAAAGTCTTGTCACCTGCCTGTCGAACTTGAACATAAAGCCATGTGGGAAATTAAGCAGGTGAATTTGATTATGATGTTGTTAGGAATAAAAGATTGTTGGACATCACAGAATTAGAGGAGATTTGATGCCATGCTTATGAGAATGCTACGATATACAAGGAAAAAACAAAGAGATGGCATAACAACATCATTTTACATCGACAATTTCATCCTGGTCAGTTGGTACTTTTATTTAACTCACGTTTGAAATTGCATCTAGGAAAATTGCGATCAAGGTGGTCAGGTCCATTTAGAGTTGTCAAAGCATTTCAAACCGGCACGGTGACAATAAAAAAACTTAAAGGATGAGCAACAATTCAAAGTAAATGGCCAACGTCTTAAACACTATGTGAGCCCAGATGTTCGAGAACCAAACAAAACCATTGACCTAGTGATACTTAAATAATGTCGATGCATTCTTTTATTTACTTTTATTTGTTTCACTTTTCTTTGTGTTGTTTCAAATTCTTAGTAGAAATAAAAATCATCTTTTTGTCGACACATTGAAGCATAGATTGTCGACGCATTCTGCTATGAGTTAGCGTTACTTTTTCAGCAAGAATCGCGTCGATTGATTTGTTCCTATCCCTGCCGTTGAATCAAAACAAATCAGTATGATCTGCAGCCTAGCTATTAATGGCTGTAGACGTAACGTTTCCTCATGTTTTTTCACTCATTACACCTAGGTTATAAAGCCTCCCACTACAGTTATCTTTCTCTTTACATCCGCCATTGCTATTGCAACTCATCACCTTAATTGTCTTCATATTTCCTTTTCTTATTTCAAAGCAATATTCTTGTTCAAATCTTCTTTACTTTCTTTTCTTCTAACCATGGCTAAAACCTGTGCTTCCAAAAACACTCCTGAACCCCCTCCAATAACACTCTGACTTCTCCTATTGTGGCTCCGTCCATGACACCACCGCCTTCATCCACAGGCCCAATTTTGTTTTTAATGACAACGGCCAAAGACCGGTACCGTAATGTTATGCTAAAACATAACATCCACCCTGAATAGGGCCTTCAACTTTCCCTACACCTGACCCTCGAAAAACAAGTCCACGGTACCATTAACAGCCTTGGGTGGGAATATTTCTGCGACCATCCTTCGGGATACTGCCTTACTTTGGTTAGGGAATTTTATGCGAATCTAGTGGACCAAGAGCAGGAATTCATCTTTGTTCAAGAGGGACTTGTTCCATGGAGCGCTGCCCATATCAACGTGTTGCTACAGATTCCAAAACGGGTTGATGATCACTCGCCTTTTATGCACAGCTTGGATGACGATTGCATGTCTCAGATGAAGAAAGCTCTTTATGTCAATGACGCTACATAGACAGGTAATGG